>CM073429.1:22731428-24097142 GCA_037114965.1 Monochamus alternatus
TGTGCTGTTGGTATCACCACATATCAAGTAGATATATTTATTATTAAATATTATATGTGAAATCTAGGTTTTCCCAATCAGTAAATCAATATTTCAAAGTTAAGAGCAATATATTTCTTTATGTAGATCCAGGAAAATGTATTGATAAGATAAATGTACTTAATATTAATTTTCCAATTTTCTGTAGTATTTTCACTGTAGGTATCAAATTATCGTTTTATTTGATGATACGTAGATGGCATCTACCAACTCTACTAATTACTTGTATTTATGTTTAACCATTTCTACCATAATTTATAATAAAAAATTCACAGGAAAGAAGAAAAGTCCTATCAACTCACAATACTTTATTCATTAGTGACAATCGGTTTCGAGGTCAAATTTTGCATCTCATCTTCAGGTCACACAAGACGCTACTATATAATGTAAATTAAATAAGTTTATTATTAAATTTTTTTTTTAGAAATTTGAATTTAATTTTAATTTTATTATAAAGAAAAACTATTAATTTTGATACATTTTAAAAAATGGTTTAATTTTTGACTATAGAAATATTTTTGATATAATATATATTTTTTTAATTATTAAAAGTTTGAGAAAAAAAGGCCAATATTATTGTAATTAGTACGCTGAAGGAAGGTTATATTCTACTGACTATTTTATTGGTGTTAAAAACGCTTGGCGTACTACGATTTTTAAAAAAGTCATTTATCCAAAAAGTGGTATTAGGATTTTTTTTATCGAAAAGATAATATTACCAGACTGTTCACTATCCACCAAAATATAAATACACAAAATTTGATTGAATTGTATGTTTTTTTATGGAGTGCCAAAAAAATCAGACAATTAAAAATTATAATGAAATCAAAGATTGTCATGAAAGTGAAAATAAATACTAATCGGCCAAATAAAAAACACATATACTAGAAATTTAACACTTTTACACAATTATGAATACTAAATTGCTAAACAAAAAATTTCAATACGTTAATTTAAATTAAATTTTAATTTCCTCCATCATACCTCCTTCCAGTCAAACACATTTTTCCAATCGTCTTTTTATGCACATCTATTTACAGACGACCTTTTCTAGAAATATTATAGTTATACAAGGGTAGCAAAATTTTATTATACCGTGTATTATAATCATGTACATCACAGGAATATTTTAACCTGTATTTATAAATGTAGAAACGGCTAAACAAAATATAAAAAGATTAGTAACAGTAAAAATTTGCATATTTATCTTTGCGCCCTATATCTTAAAAACGGGAGGTCTATAAAAGTTCTGATACAGCATCCCCCGCATTCTTCTATCTCTTGCGGTTTCCGAGTTATTCTACAATTACAATGAAATTGGGACACACTATACATTCTACACGCCGACCGGCGCCGATTCGTTTTCTATTTTTTGGCGAATGCGCCAGGTATATCGATAGTCCAAATGATGAGAGAGACATTAACCCAAATACGATATTATTCAGGTCTATTTAATATTAGTAGGTATATGTTATACATATTTTGTGATTCAGTTTTTTTTTAAGAGATTTTATCGTTAATTTAACCAGAATAATTATAGTAAATTGTGATTTAATGTCGATGGAAAAACGGCATACCTATCAGTACACAAAATAAATTTTTAAGGACTAATTTCCTCGCTGTCGTTACCCTATTTATCCAAAACAAATCAAACTATTCATAGAAATCACGAAACCTCACTAAAATCCTTCCTCATTTTCTGTCTAATGAAAGTAGGTAACCGTCAATCAATAAGCGACGTAAATTAATATTAATATATTCGCAACCGATGATATGTAAGATTTCACGTGCGTGCACACTTAAATTTAATATTCCCTGGATAGATAAGACTTGTTATTTCCGTCCAAGGATGGCGTTTTTGTAGGCGAAAATACTTAACGCAGGAAAATATATTTAAGGTCTAAATTTGGTACGAAAGGAAATACACATGTTACTATAATGTGTTTGTGGCTTCAAATAGCTACAAGGACGGTAGTTATACGGGGATGAAAGAGAAGCAGACTGGTACAATTTATAAAACTATGAATATACTTTGAAAGAAGATACCTACGTTAAACTTGAGTTTCAAGAATTGATATATCTTTCCTGTTACCAAATGTTTAGAGAAAGCAAAGAAATATACCTTAGAATTCTACAATGCAATACAATGATTTGTAACTTCATATTCTAACTTAATAATACTTTCTTCTACGACTTGGACTTCGGAAATTTCACTCTTTTTCTGCTTCGACCTGGATCTTATCTTGCTTCTCGTTTCTCAAAAGATTAATTTTTTCTCCAACAGTTTCTTCATACTCTTTAAGATTGATCTTAATTGCTTCTTCTAATTTTTTATTATGTACTTCTTGATTACTTTTTATTTCTGTTCTTCATTTCCCCTTAACTGTTCTCCATTTCCTCTAGACTATTTTTCATATCCTGTTTAAAATCTTCCTTCATTTCGTCCTGACTGTTCTTCATATCTTTCGTCTCCATTAACTGTTTCCTTCATTTCTGCAGACTTTGCATTTATAAGTGGCATTCACTTTCAGTCAAATTTCTTCTCTGTGGTACGTCGCACTTCTGACACCAATGTAACCTCTTGTGGTAAAATTTTTACTTTGACGTTTCTGTTATTTGCGTTCGACTTCTGAAACCTCAAAATAAAGGTATTATAAAAAATTATAAATTCTAATGCAAACATAATTAACAAATAAAGAAGGTAGATGAGCTTACGTAAAAATATATACTTTACAGGTGACGTATAATTCTGAGCTTTTATTATCAAAATACTGTACTTTTTACTTTAATATTTCAATAGCATAATGGCCGGTTTCTCAACTAGTAGATATCTGTTAAATAAACTTATCGATTCCATAAACTGAAGATATCCCATGAATTCGGTTTCTGAACCATTCGATAATGCTTATCTATTACATAAGTTATCGAACAGATATCCAAAGAAAAATGGCAAGATATCTGTCCAATAAACATTAACGCACGCGCGCAGCGATTTAGCTGTTGCTTGTTTACATCTTTATTGTAAGGCTTAACCCAACTTTTTTTTGATATTTTCGTGACGATTACTTTGTGCAATGGAAAATTCTGATTCGTCTGCCTCTTCAAATGAAGAATATTTAAATATAGTCAGATATCTTGAACGGCCAAGAAGTTATCGTGAAAGAGAAAACCAGTATGAAAAATACAGCGACAGAATTTCAAGAGAGGTTTACGGGCGCCGTATTCTTGAAATAGTGTTTTCTACAAATTCAAGTAATTTTAGACATTTAAGAACTCAATAATATAGAGTTTAGCAAATAACAACAATGTTATCTCATGCCACCAGCGAATATTCAAAGGTACCGAAATAAAATCAATGTATTACGTCAGAAAGCGATTTATCCAGCAAATTTTTAGGTACTGAAAACTTTCAAAATACATATTTTTTTAAATTCAGTTATAGATGTAAACATTGTTATAACATAAACTTACATATTTCTGCATATAACATTGTTCACTTTTGTTTATAAGTATGTGAAAATAATTGTTAAAATGTGGGGTTAGAATAGCGAAATAATGTGTGTCATACAAACGCATTTTAAAAGTTATTATTTTATTTGAAGAGAGTTTAAATAGTAAAAGTGGATAAACAAAACATCAGTAATTTTATTTTTGATATGACTTTTGTTCTAAGCGTTTTATTTTTCAAAATTTCAGTACCTAAAAAACCACAAATTTGACCATTTTACGGTGAGAAATACGGCGAATAACGAAAGAAACTGTAAATTTACTGATAGATTTAATAGGAGATAGTATTCAAGTCTCTAGTACTAGAGCAAATTAGCTATCACTATTAGAAAAGGTTTTAATAACTTCGTTTATATGCAATAGGTTTGTATATATTTTTATTTAGTTAATGTGATGTGATATCATTAGGTAGCCGATAGTGGCGCCATCTACAATTATTTCATGAAAGTGTCTTACTTCCATAAATGGCATCTGCAAACAGTTGTGCATGTGCTAGCTCCCTCTATGATTATTGCAGATATTAAGATAACCATTCAACTGTTATCTATTCAACAAAATTTGGAGGCATGCGTTCAGAAACCAATATAAAGTTATCGGTCTGATAAATTTATGTACTCGATAGTTATCGAATGGATTGCGCCAAATGTTGAGAAACCGGCCATAATTCACATTCATGGGATTTCCTGGATTCCGCTTTTTGCAAAACCGCTGATGGCAATATACTCGTAGGTCCGGGGTACCCACAGTATACTGAGTCGCTCTCGGCTTGTGGCTCAACATTGAGTAGCAAATAACTACAAGATGTAGACACGTATTACATATATCTAGTATTCCAATATATCTATTTAAAATTGACTTGTAATCAATTTTCCTTAATTGTATACTATTTCATATAATTTTTCCGTCAAAACAAAATAGTTGATCTAATAACCTTCAGAATGCCTCTGCAAATTTTTTATTAACCAACTACATCGACACATGAGAAAGAGCGAATAGCGAAAAATCGCAAAAAATCATGCAAAAAATTCGGAAAAATGTTTTCTAGCTTCAATCAAGCGTTTCTTTTGTATTTCTATGCGCTGAATTCAAATTTGAAGTGTATTGAGCTGCATCGCCCACAGATATTGCAAGAACCTCAAGAAATAGCTGTAAACTAACGTAATTTTTTGAAATTTTTCCCTATTTTTTGCAATTTATTAAAAGTTTTGAGGGTGTCAAAATACATAAATATAGCTTGCTCTGGTCAAAAGTACAAATTACTTTCTTTGGCGATTTTTTACCTATTCTTGTGATTTTTGAAAAATCTGTAGGTGAGGCAACCCAATATATTTCATATTCGAATTCAGCGAATCAAAATACATAAAAAACACATTTGATCAAGGTCAGAAAATATTTGTACAATTTTTTTTAGGCTTAATGTGATTCTTACATACATACTTGAACAAGGTCACAAAAAAAAATTCCGATTTGTTTTGCATTTGGCAATATGAAAGTAAATATGTCTAGATACAATTAATATAAATACAATACAATACAAATTATTACTATATTATGTAGCTCTTTAAAGAGTTGCATATTTCAACAACTGTATAAATATTCATCCTTTTATAGGGCTATTTTCCCTAAAGTCAAAAGTAAAAAGTTGATTAGCATTTTTAAGTACTTGATATCTTTTTACTTTGAAGTACCTTTCATATGTATTCCACGACATTTACTGCTCAATCCGTTTAAAATTGCACTATATTATTTTCCAGATGGATCCGACGTAAATATCCTCTACGCCGGAGTCCGTGAAAGACTCCGCGACCCTGAAAGGGAAATTCGCCAGCACGCCCTAAGGGTGCTCATCGACCTAATCCCCGTCACCCAAACCGTGTCCCTAGACGATCACATGCGTGCTCTGCTACCCGAGCTGCTCTCCAATCTGGGTCACCCCGCCCCCGCCCTACGGAAAGGCGCCCTAGATACCCTACGGATCTATCTTAGTCACAGCAGGAACCGTGACCAACTCCTGCGAGACCTGATTTCGTCTGCCCTAGTAGAGGACAACCTCTTAGCTGCCGCCCCGTTTCTAGTGGATTCCAGCACGAGCAATGAGACACTCAGTCACGTGCTAGCACGGTTGGGGAGCGAAATCGGAGAGCAGGGTTATCAGCAGGAAGTCGCGGCAAAGTCTCTGGCTAGGATCAGGTTTTCTTTGGGAGATGAACGGTTTAAAATGCTCTTTGGGCTCGAGAAGTTCGCAGAGTTGCAAAAGGTTTGCGACGCCTATGGATTTCCAATTGATTATAGCGACGGGGATGTCAGTGACGGCGAGAACGTGATGTGGGCTGAGGAAGAGGATAAAGTGATTCTTGAAACGGAGATTACACTGAGGACGGGTCCTGCAATCACGATGAAGATACACGAAGAGAGCCGGTCTGGGAGTAGAGAGGAATATGCTGAAAGCGAAGATGAGGCCAGGTATTTCTATAAACAAAATATAATTTCGCTTATTATCTCTTCAAAGTAAACTGAAAAAGCACTATGTTTTTCACTTTATTATTGATCGTAGAAGTAAATAAATGAAATATACTATGCTCTATTTTTAAACTCAGGAGTAAATGAAGAAGTCATATATACACAGAGAAAAGTAACTAGAAAATACAGTAGATAATTCTGGTGATAAATTTTTAAAAAAAAGAAAACAACGCACAAAAAGAAATATAATTCGTTGCTGAGTTATGAATAGAACTATTTTATTTGCTTTTGGATCAACAAAGAGGAAGAAAAAACACAAAATAAATATATGAAATGGCAACGCTAATCTTTGACTAATATAACTGACATTTTATAGGTTAATAGATGACAGTCTTGGTATTGACAATAAACATGAATTTATATGGAGCTGTATAAACTTGCCGACAAATTAACTAATAACAAACTAGTGTTTAAGAGCGAGAAATTTGTACACTCCTCTTATTTGATATAGAGTGATTTTCCGGTTAGATATGCCGTCACCTCAGTAACTGGTCGATGCCAGTAAAATAATTAAAGTGCACATCATTAGCTTCAGCTGGGATTTCTTGGCCTGCCCTGGATGTTCTCGGACTAGAATCTGTGGGGCCAGACCCGTTGTCGGTACCTCTGGCCCAGTCATATTTTAATTTTAATTCTTGTTGTTGGTATTACGGCTGCTACTGTTGAAACCGTTCTCGAATAATGATGGTCTTCTGAGACGTCTCGTAGCCCGCCTCTGTAACTGGTCGCGTCCTATGCTTCCGAACGAATAGTCGCGGCGAAGCTTTTTATAAAATAGTCGCAGCAAGATTTTGCTTTTTTTTGTGCAAGCACTAAAGGTGTCGGCAGTGAAGAGCAGCGGAACGTTTGGAAGCATGGGATGCGACCAGTTATGGAGGCGGCTACGGGACGTCTCGGAAGACCACCATTATCCGAGGAACGGCTCCGACCGTAGCAGCCGTGATACCAACAACGAGAGCCAAAATCAATATATGGGCGGTCCCCCAAAGAGCCAAAGAGCCTAGACCGAGAACAATCAAAATAAGTCAAAAAATCCCAGCTAAAACTAGGGATATGCACTTTAATTCTGTTATTGGCAACGACCAGTTACCGATATCACGGCATAACAACCCGGAAAATCAAATAATAGCACCGGCCATCAAAGCCTAAAGGCCACTCCTCTTAGTTTAAAAATAGAACATAGTTAAATATCAGTTTACTAAAAAAATAATGGTTTTACTACTCAAATGTATCTTCTACATACATCAAATTAATTCAGAATAGACAAAAGTTATTTATCTCAATTTATAGAATAGGTCCTTTAAAAAGTTTTTAATTGGATAATCTATTATTATGGGGATAATGAAAATAATTATGGACTAATAACTATTTTGCATAAATGTAACCACGTTGTTGTTATCCAAATTTGCACATAACAATAACAAACAGCATAACATATGAAATAACGTTTTCAGTTGATATATTTTGCATGCTCAATAATCAAACATTTGACAGTTCAGCAATAAAAAGCTGCAATAAAAATCGAGCAAACACTATATTTTGAAAGTGCAAGACTGTTTTTGGATAAGGCTTTTGCAATATGCTTTTGTTCAGTGTGTGTGCTTACGTGGAAGAGACTTGCAGCTTGCAGAGTGTATTGCAAACTATAAATCAGCTTTTATAGGACAATGCGCTAGTATAGAGTTAGGAGTAGCTGCTCGGTCACCAGCACTAAAAACTTGCTCTTGTGCAAGCTATACATATAGGGTGATTAAAAAGTAACGTAATATAACTTGTTTACATTTAATTTTTCTACAAAATGTTACATCGCATATCCCTTCATTAGTACTATAACATATTGTACCAACACGATAATGAGCGACTTTAATTGTTCAGATGGCAAACAATGTTTCTTTCTTTATTTATGGAATCATCAGATATTACTTAGATTGGTACAGATTGATTAGATACATTTTTAAGAGATAACAAAAAAATATGATTAAATCAAAGTTGAACATTATTCCCATGTTTGCTTCACTATTTAAAGTATCTACTATTTTATATAATTCGTTCGATGAACGGATAACCCACCATAACTGTTACCACTTATTTTCTTTATTATTCAATATGTGAAAATATGTAAGGATAACAGTTATAGGAAACTTGAGGAATTATAGCTTATGATAAATAATATAAAATATGAAAAATACATTGGTTGACATATTACAATATACAGTTCTTATAAATGAAGCACCCGTATCAGTTGCACACAAATTTTATAAGGACCATTTTAGTTGCAAATGGAGAAATTTTCACATGTAACTATATTTACAATTTTGCAACATGAATTACTGGGCATTCTGAACAATGAAGGTTATACAGTATTTATGCAACGTGCTTTTTGGAAACTAGATATAAGTACCAAGAACTAGATAAATAATTTGGAATAGTTATTATAGTACTAATAACAGCTAAAAGAATGTGCCACAGAATAGTTGGTTAGATAAAGTTTTGTCAACTAAACTGCTAATAATCTATTTCTAGCGCAATATTCTATTGATCATATATCGTTAGTTCTCAAAATTAGAAACTTGTTTGACCTTAATGACAAATATGCGTGGTCTCTAAATATTTAATATATATTATTTTTATCATCTGGAAAATAATAAACTACCCATTTGAAAACAATTTGAACGATTACTTATTGAGAATAAAGAAATACTAATACAATAGGTTATACATTCTTTATAAATTAAATCTTCAAAAAAAAATTATTAAAATCAACTGCAGATTGAGAAGGGTGTAATTAAAGACAGTTTCATTAAGAGGGACATGTTCTAAAATGCAATTATTTCCATTACTAGATACTAATAACTAATACTGCTCAATTTAAATTAAAACTACTTGAAAAATTAATAATTACCGTTATCTCTTCCAAACTTGCATTTTTTTCATGGTACACTTTGAAAAACTTCATGCTGTCTAATTATAGTTGTATTTTAGATTATGTATGTAAAATTTTCGAAACGATGTTATTAGAGAACACTACATCCTATCGATATTTCTTAAGATTATCTTTTCTATTTAAAAAAACATCAAGCTTTTATATTCTAAATTCAGAAATTTAAAAAATCCAGATATAAAAAGATTAAAGTGAACATTGCACTCGAACATCTATTTCCTTATACTTCTGGTATAAATGTTTAAATGTTTTTTATTGTATACAGAGTGTCACTTAACGAATGCTACATACCTACTTCAAGGGTATAATACAGAACTCAAATAGTGTCGATTTAACCAAACTTGCTTAAACGAACAATGTCACAAAAGAAAGTTACAGAGTGTTAAAGTTCTTGCTTTATCTTAGCTCAGAATCCAGTTAACCGAGTTGAGCAAAATTTACTGTAGTTATAGTTTCACTTCATGAAGCGTGCAGTGATTGTGTTTCTATTAGGTTAAATCATACAGGGATTTCATTTTACTATATATATTAAAACCTTTTGTGAATATTCTCCTGTAACTATTTTGTATGTTCAAATTTTTAGACACAATTGTCAGAAATAGATAGAGAATTTTATTCTACACAATATGTGTACCTGTCTAAAGTCGAAATTATGGTCATTTATGAACATAACATTTATTACAGAGACTATTTATTAACACATACTCCATATTTTTTGGAAATAACTACGTATCCATAATAGATGTAATAAATAACACAATTAATAGTATAAACAGAAAGGTGACTGTAATAAAAGTCTACTAATTTATAATAAATGTTCTACGTATCCTCCATTTTCTTCGACACGTTTCCTTAAACGTTTTATAAAACTATTGAGAATAGGAAACAAATTATACGTTCGTTTAACTTGTCGTACGATGTCTTCTATTCTATTCCAAAGTTCTTTCGTATTAGCTGTTACGGAGTTGTAAACAATTCGTCTTAAATTACCCTAAAAGTAAAAGCCTAAGAAGGCTAAGGAAAGTCAATATTTCGATCATTCCAACAGTTTGGAAATGCTTGAATTAACTGGTCTCTCGCCAAATGGATATAATACGCAGGGGTACCATAGTGCGTACTCTTTCAAGAGCCTCAAAAAGTTCTTGCCAAAGAAATTCCAAATAATATTGGCCGTTCAATCTTGCGAGTAGATAAAAAATAAAATCTCTTACACCCCCGCACCAGACGTGAACTGAAAATTCGTGGTGGAATCTGGAATTAAGAGGAGGGTAGCGAATAGGCTACAACACTTAGGTCCCATTGGGACCCTTGTACCTCCCCTCCCATTAGGAGATCAGTCCACCTGAGCCGCCAGTCAGCCTAATAAGGAGAAAAAGGTGGTGACATTGCTCAGGTGGATCTCTCTAATGTAGGCCATAGAAGGCCATCGCTCTCTCAACACTGATTCTCTTATTGACGAGATGGCAGTGCACTCATAGAGTGCATGGAGTACTGTCTCGTCTTCCTGTTCGCAACTCCTACAAAGAGGTATATCACAGTTCCTCATGTTATAGAGGTGCTTTCTTAGCCAGCAGTGTCCAGTTTGAATACCTGTCACCAGACGAAGGTTTGTCCTAGACATAGCCAGATAATTTTTGGCTGTATCCTTGCAGGGGTACTCCTTAGCAAAATTACAGCCATTTGTTTCATCCCAACGTTTCATAAACTCTTTGTGGGTGTCTTCTTTGATAATTCCAAGTTCAATGCTGACAATGGAAGCATACTGGAGGGACCAGGTCCAAAAATATTCAGACCCGATGCACTCCTAGCCAGCTTGTCAGCTACTTTATTGCCATTGCACCGGTCGTGTCCCTTTACCCAGCATACAAATACGCTGTTGTTAGCTGAGGTCACTAGTAGTGTCTGATGGCATTCCCATGCTGATCTAGTTATTATTTTATGATTACGTAAGATCAGTAGTGATTGTCTACTATCTGTGTAGATAATAACGATTTTGCCCGTTGTATGTCTACGGGCAATTTCTTTGGCGGCTATGGTTATACCTGCTAATTCCGTTTGTACTACGGTAGCATGCCTATCCATTGCCCACTGATAATGAATATGCAAGGACCTGGAATAAATCTCACTGCTCCTTCCTTTTTTTTTGACCCGTCTGTGTAGGAGTTGGTGCTTTTATGGGCCCCAAATTCGTGGTGGAAGTGATGCTATTTTATTGCGTGCGGATTTTCTTCCCTCCACACGTGAGACTTTTTCCAATTAAAAACGGCTCTATAAGTAAAAGCAGCTTCATCTGTAAAGGCAATTCTCCCGAAATAAGTAAGATCGCTGTTATGTAACGGGAAAAATCTTTCGCAAAATGTTAATCTCAGAGAGCGGTCTGGTTGAAGCAAATTGTGTACAAAATGAGAATGGAAAATTGTAACTGCTGCGTGTGGAGTATAGTGAAACGGTTTTGCGGCCAGCTCCTGTGTCTGCTGACCAATGACGAATACTGATTTCCGGATTACCTTCTATTCTTTCTAGAATTTGATCTTCGTTTTCTTTAAACCTTCCTTTGTGAATTACACCTAAAGTTCCCAGTTTCTCCCAATCTGGTGAATTAAGAAGCAAATAATGTATGAGAAGGTTGTCTACGATTCGGATAAAGTTCTTCATATATTCTCTTAGCAGCGCGTCCACAAAAATGTTCCTGTACATATACCACTATCATGTTCTCAATTTCATAATTCGTAAATTTCTTGTGACGAGGCATTTGCAGAAACAAACTTTTACATAATAGAAACTTGACAGTGACTTAGAAATTGTCATGTTGTTATAGTTACGTAATTATTTTCAAAAAAGGTTGTGTTAATATAGCTATTTATGTACCAAGGGAGAAGCAGGGATAATTATGCTCGCAGGCGACAGGTTGCAAGCAAGTCACCTAAGGGTATAATTATCCTAGTATCTCCCGTTTTATATTTCACCGCATACGAAATAAAAACTATAAAACATCATAGCCTTGACGTTTCTTGATTTGTAGCTATGGCTGATGCTAAATATTTTCAAACGTATCCATAATAACCCAAGTGTCTTTTTTTTGGGTTCTCATGCCAGCGGGCGTGAAAAGACCCATTTTGCCCCCTGCTATGACAGCGGACATTATGAATATCCGGGCTGATATGGGTATATTTATATATCTCGTATCTTGGGTATTATAACCAAATTATAAGGAAGTGAAATATAAAATTTTCTGTAATATCTTCATAACTGCGCATAATTTCGACTTTTTATAAGTATACAGTATGCGTCAAAAGCATGGAATAAATTCAATAAAAACGAAACAATTATTTTTTGGGAAAAATTCTCGAACAGGTCGATTTTTAATTTAAAAAATACATATTTTAGCGTAAAATGCGATTTTCAAATGTCATTTGTTTTCGAGTAATGACGTCATCGATTTCTTTTAAATAGCAACACGATATTTTTTTCCTTGATTCTGAAAGATCGTTTTATTCTCTATCAGACAGTACTAAAATTTTGCCCTCTTACATAGGAAAGTTTTCGAGTAAATGACGATTGAATGTTAGAAAATCAATTAATTAAAATAAAGCAAAAACGTTATCAAGTTAGTTTTTCGAATTTCATAGTTCTTTTATGGATCACGTAGGTGAAAATCTTTGCAAAGTGTCATTGTCGCACCGACTTTCTAATAAGTATTGTAAGCGACATAGAAATTATTATTCAATTTAAAGTATTATGGCACATTTAACTGTTACTCAAAGAATTGAAATTTTAATTCTTATCGGATGCGGGAATATGACTAGAACTCAGCAGGAAGTTTGCGATTTATTTAATGAAAAATATCCAGATCGCCCTATCAGCCAATCAACAGTCAGTAAGGTAGAGTCTAAATTTAGAGAAACTGGCAATGTTGTAAATATTCCAAAACCTGGACGTCCAAGCATTAATGAAAATCAGAAACAGAACATTTTGATAAGTATGGTGGATAATCTTCATAATTCTTCACGATTGGTTGCATTAAACAATGACACTAGTCAGAGCACAGTGCTACGTATCTTGAGGAAGGAAAAATATCATCCCTACAAAATTCAACTTGTGCAGGAACTCAATGAAGATGATCCCGATCGCCGCTTACACTTTTGCGAAATTCTAATGGATTTATGTCAAGGAAATAGAAATTTACACCGGCAAATACTTTTTTCAGATGAGGCCACATTTTGTCTGAATGGTACAGTAAACCGTCAAACTTGCAGATATTGGAGTCAGAGGCATGAAATCATTCATAATGTGCAAGAAGAATTTCTTCACAGACTTGCGCATTGTCAAGAAATTGGTGGATGGCAATTCGAACATTTAATTTAAGTATAAAATTTAATCCAATGTATTTTATTTTACATACCTCAGAATTGTTACTTTTTTATGGATAAAATTTACGTTTTCTAACATTCAATCGTCATTTACTTGAAAACTTCCTATGTAAGAGGGCAAAATTTTAGTACTGTCTGATAGAGAATTAAACGATCTTTCAGAATCAAGGAAAAAAATATGGTGTTGCCATTTAAAAAAAAATCGATGACGTCATTACTTGAAAACAAATGACATTTGAAAATTGCATTTTACGCTAAAATATGTATTTTTTAAATTAAAAATCGACCTGTTCGAGGATTTTTCTCAAAAAATAATTGTTTCGTTTTTATTGAATTTATTCCATACTTTTGGCGCATGCTGTATATTGTTACGGGTCATTTCTAGTTTAATTAGGTTTAGTAGTATTACGAGTAACAAATTTGATATATTTCTTATTTATTGTTATCGGACAATTATTTCACTCTCTTCTATTAAATACAATCGTTTATGGTTCTTTTGCTCTTTCATCCACTACTACTAGTAAATATTTCATCCGTATTAATTTATTTTGGCAAATTTGTGTAGAATAAAATTCCCGACCTATTTCTGATAGTTAGGTACAAAATAGTTACAGAAGAATATTCACAAACGGTTGTAGTAAAACGCTCTGTATGACTAAACCTAATAGGAACGTAATCATTGCATACTTCATAAAGAGAAATTAAGTAACAGTAAATTTTGGTCAAATGGTTTAACTGGATTCTAAGTTGAGGAGAAAACAAGAAATAAAAAATTAAACTTTAACACCTTGTAACTATTGTTGTTTGTTAAATCGACACCAAGGTTCAAGATTATACACTTGAAACATGTAACAGGGGCGGTAGCTTTCTTAGGAGCTACTTGAGAAAAAAACTATACTAAGGCTTTCGTTATATTTTTACTTATTTTACTGAAATTTTGTACTTATTTTCAACATCTTGTATAGTATTTTCTTATTCCGCCACAGTCAAAAAATGGGCGTTATAAAAGTCCTGGAAGACGATAGCGACCCAGACTTCTACGAAGCGGCGCGTCGTACCCCCAGGAAAGTGCGCTTTGGAGGCGAATCCGTGAAGATGCGTACGCCGGAGAGCGACAGTAACCACGAGGATAGTGGATCGACCATACGCATAACCGTCACGGACGCCGTTTCCATCAAAACCCGTAAAAGTCTGATTCCGGTTCGGATAACGTCCTTGCCTTCCACTCCCAAAAAAGTGTCTTCGTTGGTGAAGCCGCGACTTCACAAATCGACGCCCAATTTAAGTAGGAACAGCAGCAAGTCTAGGATACCGATGAGGAAAGGGTCCAAGGTTAAGAAAGAGGTTCCAATTGAAACATCTCCAGGTAAGCAGCCTTTTCTTTTTGGAAAGGACAATGTTAAAAATAGCCGATTTTTGGCTTATTCGAGGGAACGCATAAATCATAAAAAAATCAATTGATTATTGTTAATTAACATTAGAAATGGCCCAGAAATACGTCAGATAGCTGGGGAAATGTCGCTACTACCTCTAAACCTATATAAACTACCCTTAAATAGCTGTAAATGGATAATCATTAATTATTGTTATAAAATTCGTGTAAAATGAAAAAAAATGCTTGAAAATGATTTAAACAGACAGTATGTCAATATAAAAAGTGATAAATGACTGCAAAACTGCCCATTCAATGGCGAAATAGCGCCAATTGTTCTCACTTTGCGAGCGCGTACTGAAAAAATGGCAATTTATCCTTGCGCCCATTTTTCGGGTCGCAATAGTATAAATGAACCTTAAAAGTGATTTAAGCATTTTTTTCATTTTAAACGAGTTTTACAACAATAAATAATTATTATTTATTTTAAGCTATTTAAAGGCAGTTTATATAGATTTAGGGGTGCAATTAATATTTCCCCACTTACTTAATGTACTCTAGTATCAGTTTTTGCATTTTTTGACAATCATCTATAATTTTTTTCTAGCAATAGGCGTTCCCTTGAACATTTAAGCATTATCTATTTTTGATGTCGAAGTAAGCTCACCATTAGCTTTTGAAAGTCGTTTTTTTAATTTTTAGGGGTGGAATGGACATTTTTACAGTTATTTATCACTTTTTATATTGACATACTGTCTGTTCAAATCATTTTCAAGCATTTTTTTCATTTTACACGAATTTTATAACAATAATTAATGATTATCCATTTAAGGGTAGTTTATATAGGTTTAGGGGTAGTAGCGACATTTCCCAGCTATCTGACGTATTTCTGGGCCATTTCTAATGTTAATTAACTATAATCAATTGATTTTTTTATGATTTATGCGTTCCCCCGGATAAGCCAAAAATCGGCTATTTTTAACATTGTCCTTTGCTTAGCTTTTCTTCATGGTTCTTGTACACATACATTGAATAATAAAAAAAAGTATATCAGGAAATAATTTTATAACTGTTTGTACTAAATAATTGCTTTATTTTTTGTTTGCAAAAACTATATCGTCATTATTTAACTTGAAATTTATCCGAGAGTAAATTAAAATAATAATTGTAACTAAAATATTCTGCATCTACTCTATACCGGGAGATTCCAAAATACTAGGAAAGAAGATGAGAATGTAACCAACTTGAGAAATTATTAAATTCGTAATTTTTATTTTCAATAATTTTATTGTTTGGAGATCTCTTGCAATTGCGTACAAAATTTTGATTTATGCAACTAAATTTCAAAGTGGATTTTGGAAATAAAATGTGATATGTGGGAGCACATAGTCCAACCCAGCATGATTAATATGGGAATATAGTGGCATCATTCTCTAAAGCACTGGAATAAATTCGAGTGAGAATTCATTCCACTAAAATGAACATTATCAGAATCATATACAGGACCATTTTCAAAGAAATTTGGGAATAGATGCGACAGGACAGATGGAGTCAATTTCGTAAAAAATTGTAAAATCCTTATAGTTTTCTTAGAAAAAAATTATTGAAATTGTAGTATTTTTAACATCGCTGGCGTGAAGCGACAAATCTGCAACCAAATCGTTGAAGAGGTGGACGCTCAGGGCGTCCACGACGTATTACCGCAGCAAAGGAACACATTTTAGAGATTGTTGAAGAGAATTTCCATATAAGTACCATGTAAATCGCATCTGGCGTTTCATGCACGACACTAAATTATGTACACCGTATTCAAGCAACCAATATTAACAACAGCGCCAAAATCAAAAGAATTTGCTGATATAAAATTGTATTTATTTCTTTCCCTGGTAATTTTTTTTACATTTTTTGTCCTTTCATTTTTTATTACACTTTGTCGCCGTGCCTGTCGCTGACGCATGCTTTGCCTTGCGCAAGGTCAGGTTTTGCAGTGGACCAGTTTCCGGTACCTTGCAGAATGTATTTTTCAATCATTTTAGAACTGCCTTTTTTGATTTTTTTATGAAATTGTTTTTGTAAACATCCCCTGTACATTCACAATTTTTTTTAGATGAGCTCTGAATCACCCTGTATAATGAACTACACAAGTATTGTCGGCAAATTGTTCTTCCTAAGGTCTTCAGTTATATATTTCTTTATCAATTTGCTCTTACTTTTAGAAATACACTCGTATATTTATATCTGTTCGAGCAATCAATGTTGCATGAATAAGTTGTGCAAAGCATTGTAATGTTTCGATGACCACCGCAATGATCTACTATTTGTTCTGGTAATAATGCAACAGACGCTATTTACGATAATATTTGCAAATTGCAGACCTCATGAATGTATACACAGTTTGCATAATATCTGGAACTATTAATATTTATTAGTGCGTCATGAAATCATAGCAAACATCCTTGAACTTTTCTCCAATTCCATATCTCAAAGCTCTGCAGATTGTTCTAATGCCAAACTAACAACATAGGAATTATTTATAAACGACCATTCATAGTTCTACAATAAAACAATAATTGTTATTAATGCAATTATTCTTATTATTATTAGTAAAAACACTGTTTTAAATTAATTTACTGAGATATGACAACAACTATAAGTAGTAGATTCTATATTTAGAATATTTCAAAATTATATTTTATTAATCTGTTTTCTTTCAACAAAGTATGACTACACTTCGATTCGTTCGTACTTGTAACATGCATGTATAGCTAAACTGATCAATATATTTGGCCATCACACGTGTATGATATCTGATAATTAAATGTTGTAAATATAGATTTGAGTCTATTCGCACATATAGTTGCTCTAATAATACCTATATTATATTAGAAGAGGTCATTATTTTTGAATCGACATCCATGTTAAGCTTTATATGAAATGGTTCTGGTTACTGAAAATCAGAAATTATAACCATATAATAGATTTAAGAAGTTTTTTTGGTTACATTATTCATACACGAATTAGGTACTATAAAAAATACAACTTGTATGTATTTTGTGTTTCCAAATGAACAACTTCCTTTAGAAACTTTTGTATGGATAATTATAAATATGAAATATGTATAGGTTTTATAAAACGTCAATCGTTTTGAATTTATACTAATTGTTGTGGAGATAGCAAATAAATGATTAGAATTGCTGATAATTTTAGCTTTATTTATAAAAAATCACACCAAAAGATTCATGCAATTTTTCAGCATATTTGAGGACGTTTAAATTTTCATTTTCTTTAGTAACACCAGTGTTTATATAAAGTATAGTTAGTCGACCATGTCGTCTAGATAGCGTGACTATAATATGTGTAAAATCTCTTAAACAAGCCCTACGCAAGTCAGTATACAGAGTCAGTCTGATTTTGTTTTTAAAATAAACTAAGATGTCAAATTATTATATATGATGATTTTTTTTATAAATTATTGAAATTGATAATTGTTTCTTTCTTTTGGAACAAGATCATCAACTTTGCTCTGTAATCGTTAAACCTGTTTTTTTTTGTCAAGTACTACCGAAACATATTTTCTAAAGAAAAAGCACAAATATTTAAGTACTCGCGTACAGTTCTAATATGTCGGAAACAACTAAATCCATTAGTAGGGGAATATGATATACCATTTCATTGACTTGCTTTGAAGAAATTTTAATGTTGTGATCATTATTCTAGCAGCAGTATCACCAGAAAAACAATCGGAACCATCAGAAGCCAGAAAAACTTCTGCGAAACCAACACCTCCACTCAGAAGAAGAAAAAGCCGATCAGAAAATGCCCTTAGTCCTATTCCTGTCCATAATGAAATAGAAGTTATCCACAATCTCACTAGAAGCCCTGAACGCAATAAAACTCGTAGTCCCACTCCACAAACTGAAGAAAAAACAGAAGAAAGTGAAAAACAAGTAACTTTAAATAGTTTACCATTGCGATCGCTAGCTTCTAGTGTGCCTGAAAACAAAATAATTCGAAATCCTACACCCCAGATTGAAGAAAGAAGAGAAGAAAGTGAAAAACAGAACAAATTTAATAGTTTCCAGTTGCGGTCACCAACATCTGCTATACCTGAACACAAAAGAATTTGGAATCCTACTCCCACGATTGAAGAAAAAAGAGAAGAAAGTGAGAAACAGACTGCCTTCAACAGTTTCCAATTGTATTCCCCAATTCTTACTGTTCCTGAGGGAAAAAGTTCTGAAGGACCAGCGGCAGCGACTTCTATTCCTCAAGAAAAAGACAAAGAACAGAAAGAAGCAGAAACTACAGCTGCATACAGTAGCTTTCAAGTATGCCCTGATAACTGCAGAATAAGCGAAGAAAATTTAAGTAAAATTAATAAAGATAGTGACGAGTTATTGGAAAGAACAGTCAGTTTACATCAGCCTTTGGAGATTGCTTCCTTCAGCACTGAGGTAAGTCATTTTGCAACTATAATTTTAGGAAATAAGTTTGCGCATGCAGGTTGTTGTGAAGTATGCATCACTGTCTTTTAGATTTTTAACGCACTTTAGTCATAGTTAATTAGGAAAAACAGTTTTCTGATTTACTAAATTAATAGGATGTAACTAACGTCTAATCAAATTCATAATTGACATTCACATTAAACTATAAATTTTCGAGTTGATTCTGCTAAAAATATTGAGAAACTTCAAATTCAAATTTCATCTTTAAACACCCTGCACCTCATAAATCTGCAATATAAGGCATGTTAAGCTCAATCATCATATTTTGGTGTATGTTATCTCCATTTTAGAGATTGCCCATTCTTAATTAATCTTTCTGTATGTAGGGAATTATCTTAATCCTCGAAAAATATGTGTGTGTTTTCTAATTAATTTCTAACAATAATTCGGGTAGTAGTAAAATCGATTGCGTTAACATATCCCGATTGGCATCACCCTTCGGAAAAGTAGGTCAAACAACCCAATATGAACGTAGCCATAGTGTGAACCGCCCCTAAATATATAAGTTTTCTCGTGACCTGAAATGCCCACCAAATATTTGCATGAAATAGGAACGTTACGTGACAAACACTGGCGTATCGTCTGGTAATAATGGAAAAAGTCTAGGTAAATTTTACTATTTATGAGGAAACCGTTAAGTACTGCTTCTCGCATTAATTGAAGCTCGTATTTATTTAGGATTTGACTTAATTTTCAAGCTACTTGACTTAAATATAAATAATGTATTATGTTTAAGAAAAAATAAAAGTAGTGTTGAAAAGTTGCTTGATTTTTAAAGTTCATAAAATAGGTGCCTCATTACTTACAAAGTGGATATGTATGTATAATATATTAAATTAAAGACACACGAAAGGGAATAACATTATTCAGTGAATTAGAATATGTTGTATGTAGTGTTTAAACTATTCTTATATTTATAGGGAGTTAGGGCAGTTTATACAAAAAATAAAATGTTATAGTGTTACGAAAAAATAATTCAATTATGTTTGGTTACATATTTCCATTTTTTTTTAAATAACACTTCTATATAAAAATAAACTCAAACAACAACTTTAACAAAACAACAAAATATATATTTGTATACAGAATTACTTAAATATTGTTCATTTAAAAACATATGTAGCAATAGCAAAATTACAAGTATATAATATGTGCAAATTGAAAGTTGATAAATAAGTATCACTTTTTTGTATTAGGTATATTTCAAAATTTTAGAAAATAATATAATATTTGACATTTATAAAAAACTTACATACTTGATAGAATCCTTTTTTGGAAAATATCTTTGTAAGAAGTCGTTGATATTATGGAAAGAATTGCGGAAAAAAATCCCGTTTAGATTTTAGTTTATTAGAAAAATGCTATCTGTTAGTAGTAGCTATTAGTAAATATGTTAGGGTTTCAAATATTCCCACAAATTTGTATATGTATCTATATAATATAAATAGTTGGGAAGGCCTTGGACGGTTTGTTTCAAAAATAATATATATGTCAATCGAGTCGGCACCCAATATTTGGAACTGAATAGATTCATGTATTTAAAAAAAGGTAATAAATTTGGTGTTCTCGAAGGCTCGATTTTATTAAAACTAAATACAGTCCATTAAACAACAAGCTATTCTAACACTATGTGTAAAAATACTTTGAAAATATGTTTAATTTAAAATAAAATATGTCTTCGAAATAAAACTACAAAATGAGTTAAAAATCAGGAAACTTTAATTGGACGAAATATTGCATGAAACAAAAAAAAAATAGTTTAATTGGTTTGAATAAAAGGTTTTGAAAACTCAGTCAATGACGAAGTCAAATGTAACAATTTTTTTAATTATTTCAACATCGTCTGCTACATAATAATAATAATATTATAATAAATAAGATTTAAGAACAGAGGGGAGTTTATTATAAATTTTAACGGCATTATAACTAAATGACCTTTGAAATTGAGCAGTACCTACTATGACGTAGGACAGTGTTATAGATCGCAAAATCTAGTAGATCGTTCATGCTGACCTTTAACGAGTTTATCAAAAAGATATTTAGGAGAACCCAATTTATTAATTTTATAGACAAGAGACGCCATATGAACCATATAACGCTCATTAAGCTTTAGCCATTTGGATTGCTCGTATTTGTTACTTATGTGATCAAATTTTGTAACACAATACCCAAATCTTAAACAAGTGTTCTGAAGCCTCTGAAGACTTCCCTTGTCCCTATTTAATATAGCAGACCAATAAACTACAATAGGCTACATAACTAAGAATTAAGGTATCACACAACTTTAACCTGACATTAGTGCTAAGAACTTCTTTAAAAATATAAATTGTTTGCAATTTCCAATAAGACTTCCGAATCAAATTGGACACATGTTTCTGAAACCTGAGGTCAGTATCAAGGTAGATAACTAAATCCCGGCAACACGTAGACGAAACTAAAGCTTTACCATTTAGGGCAATGTTAAGATAAGGGTAATTAACTATGTCATCCCGACGCGATCCGAAAATTAGTAACTCAGTCTTTTTCTCATTCAAAACTAAACCATGAGCATTAGACACAGTAGAGATAACATTTAAATCGGAGTTGATATGCTCCATTGCAAAAGCAATGTGAGATGGAAAAATGATAAAATATTTAATAAACACATCTAAGACGTGTTTTTTTTGTTTTTGTTAACAATATCTAAAGCGTTTTAGAAAAAAAAAATATGTAAAGAGTTTTAGAACTTTAATGAGTTTATTTCATAACGTATTATAAAATATAACATACCACATAAATTTATTACATTAATATGCTTTGTAAATTTAAAGTTTTCAATGTATAGGATATCTCTTAAATAAGGGGCAAAATAAGCAATTTTCATTAAGCAATATGTAGTATAAAATGTACTTCAAAATTAAAACAGACAATTGTGGAATCAGATCTCTATACTGAACTACACGTGACAATGGAAATTTTAACATCCTCTAAATTTATGACGCCATATTATTAAATATTTTACAAATCACTTTATTAATTTTTATTGAATTTATATAAATATTTTTATATAAATAATAATATATTTAAAAAATGTTCTTTAAATAACTTTAATTCACTTCTTAAATTTCCTTTCTTTCTAAAAATAATACAAATATTTATTCCGTGAGGGTTAATCAACTTACATTCTAAAAGAATAATTTATTAATGCTCATTAAAGGGTACAAGTCTGGCTAACTACGTTTTAAAAGAACCTAGATATAGCATTGCGTGAGAACAGGTTTGAAGTACATTATAACTTTATATAGTAGTACATTTGATATTCATTTAATTATTATTTTTTTAATATGTCTTGGACATGTCACCTCGACTGGGTCAGTGGCTTAACTGGGTTGCCAAATTAAGTCACTCTTTGAAAGTTATAGTTACAAAAAACTTTACATTAGTGAACTATTACTGAATATACAGGGTATTTCGTTTCAAAACTCCTCAAATCTATATCTAAGAAATGCTTAAATCTAGAATACTTTGTGTAGGCTATATAATTTACTTTAATTCTAAATACAAATAGTAGTACTATTCATAGCATAACAAATAAGGTAGCAAACTAGAGACAATTTAGATGACAAATGCTTTCGATAGTAAACTACGTGAAAACACCACTATACTTTCTAAAATAAATAATTTCCAAAAAATTACTCATTTCCGAGAGCGACGTGAAAATATTTTTTAAAGAGCAAAATTTATCTTAACTGGGTAACAGCAGAACTCAAAATATTCAGTATGCTGTCTTACCGAATGATTTATTTACCCTTCGATTTTTCTACGAAACATCCATTTTCATTCTCTAAATTATGAAAAACCGTTACTTCAAAGAATATAAGTAACAATAATAACTATTCCAATAGTCCAATATTTGGATCTATGTCCTAAACTTAATTTTGAATTAGTTATAACAATTATTCACATTTTTCTAATGCGGACCATTTTTTAGAGCTTGAGTTATCCAAAATATGTTGAGATTGCTGCTTCTTTTAATAGTGTTGGCATCTTGTCTTGTTTTATCTTGGTTTGGTCTCACAAGAAAAGACAAAACAAAACCAAGGCAAGACTTAACAGCTCGAATTGCAAGTCAAAACAACACTTTAAAAAAGTCTACAGATCTACAAGATCAAGGAAGAACAAGAGAAATTCTTATCTCATTTTGCAATACTGGACAAGAATTTTTCAAATTTTGCCAAATTTCTTGTCTCGGCTAATGATATATTTTATATTACTAGAAGTAACATTATTTTGTAAATAAAATCATATCCATCTAAATTTCTTTTACAACACTTGGAAATGTTACTTGGTTTTTGAGAAATTGCGCAGGAAAGTTTAAATAGAACATTTTGCAAAATAAAGAAAAATCTCAGTTTGCAGTTTTATTGTAACTAAATTTAAAATTAAAACTGATGTGACATCAAGATCGTGTTAAAGCTCAACACGATACCATGCCTTGAAAATGGATATATTTGTTAGCTTAGCTAGGTTATACATTTCACACGGCATCATGATGTTTATGTTTAACTCAAAATCTTTAGATTTTATCGTGAAGACCCAACTAACATTTAAGCAAAATAGACTACTGCACAAGAAAACTGAACCTAAATTGATCGAGATTTACTACATTTCGCCATAAAAATAGTCTTCAATGTTACAAAATCTTATAATACCAAAATTTTAGTCAGAAATTTGTTAACTAAGAGTAATATAATGACTTCCAAGTAAAATGAGATATATGTCAATTTATACAGTTCGAAGTTACATATTACTTACCTTTTCTGTGTTTTCAAATGCTAACATTCCAATAACGTGTAAGGCGAAGTTATAATTTACTTAATTTCGCCTTGAAATCTGTCTTCAATATCCAGGGATTTTTTAAATAATTATAATAGGCAAATATTTACATATTTATTACAAAATTGTAAAACTTATTTTGTCTTCAACTATAGTGGTTAAGAATAAGGTAATAACTAGTTATTTTTGCCATATTAAATCCTTCAATTTAATAAGTTCTATTTTTATTACAATATAAAATGTACTTTATTGATAACTTCTAAGGAATATTTGATCATTTCAATTAACCTAATAGAAATATTATTCTATATTATGGTACAAATTTACTTATTAATAATACTTTGACGTAAATGTTTATTAAAAGGATCTTTTAGGGAGCAAGCTTCTTGTTATATGTATTCGGATAGATATTTTCATGCAATAGGGTGTTGAAGTTGTTTTGTGTTTTGATGATCTGCAATAAAAACCTACCTCTGTCGTACGAGTAAATCAAAAGATAAAGCCCAACAGGCGGCTTACCACACAATATTTCTGAGTTGTAAAAAATAATTATTGGGTTCATATTTCGCCTACCAAAATCGAAGCCAACACTGCAGATTATATAAATCAAGCTAATGATAATATATCGATAAACACATCATAAGTATTCCATATCATAACACTGTTATCGTCTCAAATGAATTCAGTAGTGCATGTGAATTGAAATTTGAATTGAATTCCGTTCGAAAATATTTATTTTGTTTTTGTTATTACATACACATAATATTATTGGCTTTAATTTGAACTTTCAATCACAAATAAATCAGTAGAATTGCTAATGGCTAATGTAGGTACCTATTAATAATTTAGTTGGTACCTAATAAATTACCATAAAATGTCTTTATTTGGAGGAAATTTCAACCACAAAGTTAATATTTTGCTGTGACGTCAACACTGGCATAGGCAATCTGCCCTATAGGTTAAACTTCAGACAAATTGACTTCAAAGTTGATTTTATTTGAGCGGCCATGTTGTAACAGACGCTAAATGTTTTGTTTATTATTTTTAATTGATTACTCATTAAAATTACGTTAATACAGATAATATTATTCAATACATTTATGACGAAAAATTATTAAACACATTTTATCACGAAATACATCCATTTTGTATTTTAGGGAAGCAATAGTAAAAATGTATATTTATAAGGCGCATTATTTTTATGAAAGTTTGGTCATCACATTATACGAAAAAATTTCCTGGGTTGTACAATTTGTTGAATAGAAACCAAAAATACAGACTTTATATTATATTAAAATCTAAATACCTATAAATACACGTATACTAACTCCTACTCTACTTGTAGCTTCGTAGCCTGACTTATATTCTTGCTTTCTCTTCATATCCCTGTTGGCTGTTAGAATGTATATAAGCAAACATATAACGTTGTCTCTCTCTAGCAAAAGTAGGTCATATAAAGGGCATAATTAGGGTACATTTTGGTAATAATGTGTTGAAATTTTAACATAAAATTGGTCCGTATTTCTTTTAGGTCCTTATTGGAATAAAATCCTTGCCGACCAATTATTAACATCCATATTACTTTAGTTTTCTTTCCCCACATAAGGAAAAAAGCCAACGAATATAGGAAAACTTTTCTTATGCGGAATTGGTCATGAAAAGTTTTTGACCAATTCAGAGGTCAAGTTAACGTAATTTTAACTTTAAATGTTTGTTGGGAGTAACACTCTTCAAGTTAATAATAAAATAATATATGAATAATATAAAGACTTTAGCCCTATGTTTTTTAACTGTTGAGGATATCATCACTTTTGAAAGCAAATACCATTATATGTTTTATTAAAATGCCTAATCAATATGACAGAAATAATTTTTCATTTTACACTTCTTCACGAACTCTTGATTTTCCAAGATATTCTCAAATTGAAACAGTACTATAGATATTTAATCGTAAACACACATAAAATACCACTCCAATTAATAATCCTTGATAAAGCTATAAAATTTATTTATTATGTAGTTTAATTCATGGTAATAGTGGATCAGAATTTCCACTTCATCATTGTGGGTTCCACAGAAATTAATGAAGTAAATTTCCTTGAAATTCAGCCTTAGGATATTTCCGTTTTTATTTTCAATTCGTCGTCCATGAAACACATAGTAAGGAAATTTAGACGTAAATTTTAGCACGCAACACCAGAGTATACAGAAATTATTATTCTCTACTCTACTAAAAACTATTAACCTTTAATTTGTCAAAAACATTAACACATTCTAAAGGTATTTTGTTTATTTTCAAGCTAGCAAAATTACTAATATCTTTGAAAATACAGAAGCAAGAAAAATAAGGATGATAGAGACTGAAATGAAAGTCATTACTTCATAGATATTGCTTAATACAGATTGTTTTAAATAGAGTTATAAATCATGTTTTTTTTAATTATACACTTTTATTCACTGTTATGCATTATCTAGATTATTTCATCTAGATACAATAAGATCATCTTTTATTTTATGTAGATGACACTTGAATAAATTACCTTATATGAAGGAACAGCTAGTTCAATTGTCCTCATCTAGAGCATACTGATGAGGGCTAACAAACCCGAAACCGGTCTATGTCTGATGGTGTGGCTGACAAGGGTTTTTTGGTTACTCACAAAGATACTGCAGGTGTAATTCAATGCCGGTCGGGGCATTAGTCCCAGGAGCAGTTGTTTCCTGCAGTATCATTTATAGATTTGATTATTTACTACTTACTTGTATTATTCTTGAATCGTTCATTTAACATGTCTTTGATATCAAATAACTTCTTTGGCCGAGAATTTTAGGACAATTTTATATATCTTCATTATATCTTTTAAATAAATTTAAAATATTTCCAGCTTTCCGTAAAAACGAAGGCAATCAATTTTGATATTACTTAATTAATTAGAAGAGCCTCTATATTAACATTCCTTTGATGCTCTAGCAATGGAATAATAGAAACCATACCATTATTTGTATTTTTCCATACCTATTTCTTCCTTTATTTTAAATAAAATTGAAATATAAATATATTGTTTAAAGTGTAATGTGTATCTAAAAATATTATGTACCTAACAGTAATACAAAATTGTTTTTTTTTTTGTAAATGGAAAAATTAAAAAAAAAATACATTTATTTTGTATACATATTTGTTTTAGAGATACATACAAAAAAAACACAACAAACTGTGACATTCTATTTAAAAAAAAAACAAAATTGGTGTTTTTCCTATCATTTTATAATATCAAAGATATTTACATATTTCGGAAGCTGACATAATTACTAAAATTTTTGTAATACATACATACATTATTGTCTAAATTGTGATAGAGAATTTTTTTACAATGATTTTGTCTGTAAACAAATCAAGTTATGATTATCAGCTTCCCAAATGTTCATTTACATAGTATTTAAGTAATCGATTCACATTAGTATGTCATACAATTTTTATTGTACATAGGTCATTGATCCAAGCAATTGTCTGGATTATGATCTAAACGAAAACTATTCTTTACAAAAATAAGATACAGAAACGGTTTTACTATGAAGTAGTTGCCAGATTTTCGTTTTATATTTAACTAAAATATATATCTCTTCTATTTATCTATATCCTATTACCAACATTTGAAATCAATAAATACAAGTTAATGAATGGAAATATCTGAATTATATTTCAACGTTGGTTGCAAATTTATAGAACTATTGAGTTTGCAGACTTTCATTTGTGATGTTATCGAATAATTCCCTTGAAATGTGATTATACACTTATATAGTTTTTATTACACGCTAAAGCTACAGTTACAAATTTCTTAAAATACTATTTAAAAATATGACCAAGTCAATAAATTGTAGGTAACACTTCCAACAATCCCTACATTCCTAATAATTTTATGGATATTATATAGTGAGAACTTAATTGTCGAAATTAATGACTATTTATGATAGAATCTTTTCGTGACATCTTATAATTATAGTCATGGAATGATAATTTGATTAATATTTCACTACATACCATTTTTGAAATAAAAAAAGATGTTATTAGCAAAAATATTACAAGTAACATTGTGTTATAAAGTTTAATGGATTAATATTAATTTATATCATCATCGATAAATTTCATTACAACAGTTTAATCAAATTACTCAAACATTAACTTTATTTACATTGACTTGTTAGCTTTAATTATTACTAAAACATAATGTTATGTATTAACAAAAAAATTATCACTTTTACTTCTTTCTAGGATGAACTTGGCAACAAATCGGAAGCACTAGACAATTTGATTAAAATGTTGAAGCAGCCAAATACTTGCGAGGCCTTGGAACCAGGACCTGCAGCGTTACTTTTCGAGGCATTATTCGCATGCCAGCATCTTGATGTCTTGCATTTCCTAGCTGACGTAAGGATCAATTTTGTTCAATGTTTATTTCTAGCTTTATTTTACTTTATTTATTGACAAAACATAATTTTAGATTTTTCTGTACGAGGGTCATAAAAATCTAGTCCTCGATTGAATAAAATTAGGTATCAAAATTAGTAAGTTAGATCACAAATTAGCTATCTGTATGTGCATCAATAAACTTTTGCGAAAGGCAAAGGATCAGTCTCATAAAGTTCTATGTGGATGAGCAGCTATCACCCTTATTCACTATAGATAATACCTACATGGAAGCTTTCGGAAAGAAAACTGGAGTCATCAATTCTAAAACCAAAGTGTTGATTCAAATGAATGATTTATCGCCTAGTATCATAGACAATAATGCATGTAGAAGAATAATATAAAAGAATTCTTTTCAATGGAACTACTTTCACTACTAAATTAGAAGAAGGCGATTAAGTTATATGATGTTAAAAGATACTGGCTGAGAGACTAGTCCACAATGTCATACAATTCATTATCTTTGTTCACATCTTGCACTTTTCATGCAGTACATTTCTAACTGAATTGCTTAAGGTCAGTTCTTAGAAGAGATGGAGTACCAACAGAAATAACGAACAAGTCATCTGGTCAAATTTTAAGAAAACTCAATGTTAAACTGTCTTAAGGGAGATAAGTGCAACCTTCGTAAGACTAGGCGCAAGGAAATATACTTCAAAACCGTGGTACATTACTCGTATCCCGTTTGCATGGAGCAAAGTAGATTTTGGAGAAATAAGGCTACAGGTTATCACAAGGTTAAGAAAATACAAATTACCACCTACACAAAAAGAAACAATGCAAATACATCAGCAGCTTCAGAAGACAGGACAGATGAGTAATGACAATTCTAGTAATAGAAATCAAATTTTGGCTTGGGCTTTATACATAAGCAATAGAAATCTAGAAAATCGAAATAACTTTAACCGAGGCAAGGGCTTTGAACTTGAAATTTAAGAACAACTCATAACGTCACAAATCAGTTACATTAAAATGAACTAGAACCTATGAATTTAGTCTCCATTTTCAGAGTTATATTTGAGGAATAGAGGATTATGTCTCGTCAAACGTCTTGTAAACCGACCATAGAATTTCTCAATTTTATAATAACAGTAACAACATTTGTGTACAACTTCATAAAAATTTCGCGATAATGATGAACACCATTCAACAATCCGAAACCTTTATTCAAAGATTTAATCTCACTGTGAAAAATAACCAAGACACTATACATATATAGTAGTTAAAGACTTGAAGCTAGACTATTTATACACTCATCATCTGGGTACCATAAAATCTTACCGGATGGAATTGCGAATGTATCAGAACAAAGAAAGCACAACAACTGCTGTGATACTATTGTTGGGCAAACTTTTCATTTCACTTCTGGGAATAAGCAACTGTGAATGGAGTGACTGGTCCATTTACTGACCAAATTAAAAAGCTGGAACACAATTTAACCGACTAAATTTGTAGCATCTGATTCCAGAGTTAAGAATTATATCCTTTTCGATGATTTTATAAGTGAATAGATGTAGATTGTTACTGACATACTTTTCAAAAATTAAATGTGATGTTCTTAGGTGAAACTTATTTTGAAATCACTGACAAATTTAAAATTGCCTTAAACAAGTGGTTGCAATAACAGGTGAGGCAGTCCTACAAATTCGGAGTACAAAAAATATATAGAAAAATATGTACCTATCTGTAATGTACCAAAATAAATACCTATATATTTCTTAAATAGGTTTACATTAACACTGGTAGATTCTAGATAACCCTTAATTTATAAATTTTTGTTACTTTAATATTTACCAAATAAATATTGTTGACTACATGTCAAGGGTAATAAGACTATATGATTTCTATAACTATGTTTATGTTTTAGGATGCTCTGGCCCTTCTGGTGAAAGGTCTGCGACCACAAGTCTTGGAACAATGTCTTGGTCGCGTGGCTCAGGGAATTTGCAAAATGGGAGCTCCTTCAGGAGTGAGTCTTGGCTTGATGATCATGAAGAAATGTCCTGCCAGCAAATTGCAGTTGGAAATAATCGATAAATGTTTTGCACATAGAACTAGAGAAGGTTAATATCAATTTTATATCCAAGCAATATCATAGATGTATTCTTCTCTTTACCTTACCATACTTGAATTTATTCTGCAAAATAGAACAAAATAACTTATTTACATATTAGGTTGCTAGGAATGTCGTTACACAAATATTCAGGAATAAAATAAAAAAATATACTAGTGAACGAAACGAGGATAAACTTTTGGTGTGTTGTCTTATAAATAAATACTTTATCATATATTTCAAAAACAATTTGACGTACAAATATGGTAACACTGTAATGATTATTTAATATTTGTATTGTGTTTTTTACGTAATTATTGTTAGCAATAATTCTAAAACATGAGGAAATACTTTAAAGCTTTCAGTTGTTTCAGTGGATTGCGTTAATAACTAGACATAGATTAACACATATGTAAAATAAATTTCAGAAACAAAAAAAGACAGTGACACACAGTCATGAGGTTGTTCAAACAGTTAATAATGTGTTATTATATCTCACGTCTTCATTGGTGTACACTTCTGCCTTCACAAAAAGAAATCCAACGGATTTAAATCGGGACTGTTGGGAGGTTACGATATCCGTCCTAAACGCTCACTTTGTCTATTTAGATAAGAAAATGATAACAATTATCTCACTTCACGTTAAAAGTGGTGATCCACCATCCTGTTGAAATTCAAGTATACCGGGTAAATCAGTTTGTAGAAAACGTAAGTGGTGATTTCCAGATAAATGATTAAGTAGAACAAATGGCCCGATAAGCATGTATCCATTCACGATACTATCCTGAAAATTCTTGAAAAAGAGCCTGTTTGAAAGCATGTAGATTTTCACTGCCCCAAGTGTGCGAGGTATTCCATCACGTCCAGTAAGAATAGCCTCATTTGTCTCAAAAATATGGCGAGTGGAGTTTTCTGGAACTTTGTCCCCTAAAAGTCGTTCACAGAACAACACCATTCGTAAAAAATCCTGATCTTTGTATGAGACAGGGGTAAAATTGGTTCTCTCTCATTTGTCTCAAAAATATGGCGAGTGGGGTTTTCTAGGGGAACTTCGTCCCCTAAAAGTGATTCACAGAACAACACCATTCGTAAAAATTCTCATCTTTGTATGAGACAGGGGTAAAATAGGTTCTCTCGAAGAGTACTTGAAATGTTCTTTGGCTCCTTGTTTTAGTTGTATTGCCGTAGTAAGTTGTAGTGTTGTAGTTTAGTAATTGTCCCATGTTTCGGACTCTTTATACCGCGAAAGATTCTCTTTGACAATGAAAGCTGATAGGAAAACGATATGCATAGATTGAAACTGCTAAAATTTTTGACAGGGTTTTCTATCAATTAGAAGCATTTCTACATACACCTGTTAATGTTAGCCATTATTAGCAAGACACTCAAATCAGAAAAAATAAAGTTGAAATTGATTAATTCACGTATTTCAAAAATGTATGTAGTGTGCTGATGAAAACTGTTTAACTAACCTAATTTCATCTCTGTGATCCGCGACTTATTAACTTTCAATATAAGTTTTTAAACATCCCCACATAGTTTTTAAAGGAAGAAGCTACTAACCATGAAATTATTTTTTCTCTGTCAAAAAAGACGACTTTTTTAATCGTTACAGATATGCAAAATTAACAATTTTTAACGGCGATGAAAAAAAGCACGCTATCGTGAAAAAATTAAACAAAAACTCACGATCGCGAAAATAGTACATTATACTATAAGGGAGAGAAATGCGTTATTTTGGCAGAGGTGCAATTTGAAGCCCGAGGGCTACAATGCACCGAGGACAAAATAGCATCTCTCCCGAATGGTATATACTATTTTTTCCACGGTCTCATTAACTTAAAAACACATATTTTGTCATTATGAAGTAAGTAACACCAGAATTATTGTATTCGGATTTGAGCATTTATTTAGTGGTCGTTGAGTTATTGTTATAACTACAAAATAAACAAACAAAATGAATTGTCAAATTAAGGTGCCAGTTTGGTTTAGTTTAAAGTTTGTTTAGTGCACAATGAATAATTGTGAGCCGGAAGAGATTGTGAAGGCTGCAAATATTGCAATAAGCAATTTGCTGCCTACGAAGTCAAGATCTTTATACGATATAGCCTACAATCGGTTCAAAAAGTGGTGCGCCGAGAAAAATGTTCAAGTATACAGCGAGAATGTTTTGTTGGCATACTTCAGTGAAAATGCAAAGAATTACAAGTCTTCTACATTATGGGCGCAATATTCTATGGTTAAGTCATGCTTGATAATTTACGACAACATAGATATAAGCAAATTCCCCATGATGATCGCATTTTTTAAAAGAACCGGTGACGGATATCAAGCGAAAAAATCGAAAATATTGACAAAGGGTGAAATCGACCGTTTTCTATCAAGTGCAGATGACAAAGAATTCTTAATGATTAAGGTAAGATTACTTTTGTTGTTAGGTATTTCAATTATTAAGTATTTTTTATAGGTTGGATTAATTCTGGGGATTGCCGAAGCTTGTCGAACTGATGAACTAGTCAATTTAACTGTAGATGATATTGAGGATGTAGACTCTTCCTTGATTGTAAAAATTCCAAACACTAAGACAAAGATTCCACGAACCTTTCTGGTTACCGATGTGGGAAATATGCTTGAATTGTTTTGAAAATACCTGTCCTTCGTCCTCCCCACGTCAAGCATAAGCGCCTTTTTTTGTACTACAAAGCAGGAAAATGTAGTTCGCAGCCAGTTGGCAAGAATACCAGGGGTAAAATTCCGAGTGTAGTAGCTTCGTATTTAAAATTACCTGATGCTGCATGTTATACTGGTCACTGCTTACGGAGATCTTCAGTGACATTACTGGCAGATGCTGGTGTGGATATCACGACAATAAAGCGTCATGCTGGTTGGAAATCAACGACAGTCGCTGAGGGTTATGTCGAGAACTCCATTGAAAATAAGACCAAAATTGTGTTCCTGCTTTGTGGTACAAAAAAAGGCGCTTATGCTTTGTCATCTGCACTTGATAGAAAACGGTCGATTTCACACTTTGTCAATATTTTCGATTTTTTCGCTTGATATCCGTCACCGGTTCTTTTCAAAAATGCGATCAGCTTGGAGAATTTGCTTATTTGCTATGTTGTCGTAAATTATCAAGCATGACTTAGCCATTGAATATTGCGCCCATAATGTGGAAGACTTGTAATTTTTTGCATTTTCACTGAAGTATGCCAACAAAACATTCTCGCTGTATACTTGAACATTTTTCTCGGCGCACCACTTTTTGAACCGATTGTAGGCTATATCGTATAAAGATCTTGACTTCGTAGGCAGCAAATTGCTTTTTGCAATATTTGCAACCTCCACAATCTCCTCCGACTCACAATTATTCATTGTGCACTAAACAAACTTTAAACTAAACCAAACTATACTCGCGACAAGAATTCAGACGACTTACGTCATACGAACAAATGAATAATTCATTTTATTTTCATCAAAATATTTAAAAAACTGCAACTGATAGTAATAAAACTATATACTACACTAAAAGTTTACATTATATATTGCACTAAATTGCAAAAATTGATTGTTTTTAACGCGACCAAATATCGAAAATTACGTTGACAATAAAAACAAATGTGTAACATCATACATGTGACTTATTAAGCACGTCAATGTTAATATCTCAGCAAAATTTCGTGACTTAATGTTGAACCGTTTTGATGTTACGCATTATAAACTGTTTCCGAGGTCACCCCTTTAAAAGAGTGTATCTCCCTTAGGAGCCGCCACTGACAAAAGTTTTACTAAGGTTTTCGCAATTTTTCGACTTGTTTTACAAGCTCACAAGTTTTGAAAACTTGCTACTGTTACACCTTGTATATCGTCCGCAACATCAATGTTTTATGGCGCTTTCGAATGATTTTTTGTCTGGACCAAAAATTCACATTTTCACGCGCATTAAAAAACACTGATTCTTGCATACTTATAATATAAAAATGACTATTAATATTTTGTTGTCAGTTTTTCTACACTCTGATATACGATAATTGAATTATGTGTTTATAATGATTTATATTTTGTCGTAACACCATATCAAATCTTGCCTTCGGTACATGAAAATATATGCAATGAACTAAAAATTGGCTTTTATTATTTTTTTTATTATGTATATTGATGTAGGTATTAAGTATTAGTAGATGAAAATGTATTTTTTTTATTTGAAGGGGCACTGCAAATTTTAATGGCTGCTGCTAGACTGCTTCCAAGTAAAGAAGTCGAGGTTAGCAAAATTACAGAATTCGCAGCCTCTGCGCTTCGAGACCGCCGTCGGAGAGTGAGACATGCAGCTCTGGAAACCCTGGCCACTCTCGCTCAGCTGTCATCGAACGTAGAGGTTCTCGATACAGTTAATAAGATTTGTGAAGCCTCACAAGACCGTCAGTATATGCTTAGAGTTGTGAGAACTAGGTGAGTGTCAAGTAGTTTTGAGATATACATTATTGTAAAATTATGAGGTAGATACAAGAATAACACCGGTACTCAAAAAAGTGATCTGTACTTTCAACCAGACCTACCTATCTTTGTGTATTTTGAGTACTGAATCCAAATCTGAAGTCCGTTTAGCCGTTTAAGTAAATCACAAAATAGCGGAAAATCGATTTATTTCGATGCGCTGAATCTAAAATCCATTGAGCTGCCGCACCCACAGATTCTGTAAAAGTTGTAAGAAATACCACAAATCATTAAAAATCGAAAAATAATAATAATAATAATAATAATCTGTACTTTTCACCAGACTCATATATCTATACCCAGATAGCCAAAATAGCTTCAGAAGTGCCAATAAAGCACTTATTAATATTATCCAAATACTTGTAAAGTACAGGCAAGTACCCCAGTGTCAGCCTAGAAAGTACTCCTTAAGTAGTGGTTCACAAGCTGTATGCGCGCGCATCTTGCTGAAATTAAGTGCATTTGAAGCACTTTAAAATGATTTTTTTATATGTTTATGTAGCACCATTTCTGTACTTTTTTTTCTATAAATGAATATACTCTCTACTCTTTATATATATATATATATATATATATATATATATATATATATATATATATATATATAAGTATCAGGACAAAAATAAAGCAAACAAAAATATATTTTCCTATTTATTTACAAATATTTCTTATATACTTTTATAACATTTTCAATCTCCTTCTCTGTTGCATTTCTAGCAACTAAATATAAAAGAAAGGTGTTTTAATTCTTTATAATCAACTACAATTTTACAGTACAAACAAGTATTTTTTTTTATAAAACTATATAGGTATAGCCAAATTACTTTCTAGTTCAAACAAGATAAAAAGAAATTATACTCACCCAGTATTATTTTTTTGTATATGTCAAAAAAAAATTCTTTATTGTTTTATCCTGTCCGATTTATATTAATTCATTCATTTTTCAATTCCATATCCTTGTCCCTAATCACTTGAAACATTGCGCACTGGAAAAAATATATACAAATTTTATGAGCAGTGACCATCGTCAGAAAGTGTATGACAGAGATATTTTGGCAGATCAAATCTGTATCACTTATAGATAGCCAAAAAACAATTTCATGACATTGTCTTTTTGGTAAGAAATAACGGAAAAAAAAATTAATTACGAGGTTACAATTTTGAAAATTTTTTTTCGAAAACTACATGCGGCCGCCGAAATCTGACTTCAGATTCGGGATCAGTACCCTCGAAAATAGGGGGATAGAATATTTTTTATTAATATTGGAGAGTTTTACGCCGTAAATAGACTAGGTAAATAATTATCAAATGTAAAAAATGTATCTACTCAGAAACTTGGGACAATACAAAACGACAGTGTCTACACAGAAGTCACACCACCCTGCCTGACGCCATGCTCTCAACTACAATGGCCACTAACCAGTGGCCGAAGACGCCATTGTTTAAATATATAATGCACCTCTAGCAAATTAATAGAATTAAATATAAATACCTTCGGCTCATGTTGATCATCAGACATCAGACCACTTTAGATTTTGATTTTATATATACTCGCGTCAAGAATTCAGACGTCTTACGTCACGGCTGACGTTACATATTTGTTTTTATTGTCAACGTAATTTTCGATATTTAGTCGCGTTGAAAACAATAATTTTTTGCAATTTAGTACAATATATAATGTAAACTTTTAGTGTAGCATATAATTTTATTACTATCAGTTGGAGTTTCTTTAATATTTTGATGAAAATATAATGAATTATTCATTTGTTAATATGACGTAAGTCGTCTGAATTCTTGTCGCGAGTATAACTTAAGCTAGTACTTGGCGCTGCATCTGCACCATGAAATTAAATATTCAAACACTAGCACTAGTGCGAACTAAGCAAAATACAATACGACAGGATGTCGGCTGGCTACCGTTTTGAGAAAGACTGCTCCACGACTGCGCTGATTACATTCTGCGCAACATTACCGACTGCAAGCGGGAATTTTGCACATAATTAGCTCACCCGAAATTAATGGCTTTTAGATTGCAATTCGTAAGCAACTTTTATGTACTTCAATATTTGTACTTTTTTTGTATTTATAAGTATAGTAAACCAGTATAAGAATATTTGTGTGCAATAAATGCATTTCAAATGTATTCTTAAATTTAAATACTGGAAGTGGCGTACTTAGAAAAGTACATTCATTATAATGTTTTATTTATGACCACTTTTTTCACACTATTTGTATTTCGGCGCAATCTGTGCTATCTGGGTATGTATTTTGATGTTGCTTTTGGTAAGCGTAGAAAAGATATTAAACAAAATGTTTCAATTAAAATTGGGAATACAAATTCACAATGTACGCATGTATGGAATTACTGATCTACGTTTTAAAAAAGATGTTAATAAAAGAATTCAAATAGCTCACTGTAATCTTCTCATTCAAACTAAAATATACAAAATGGCTTAAGATGACAGACGAAAACTTCGGTCCATGATTTTGTTTCATAATATAATTCATAGTGAGCGTCCTCCATATCTGTATAATAAAATAAAATTTATAACAAATGTTCATACATTAAATTTAAGATTTAAAGCAGATCATTGCCTGCCTATCTAAAAAACGTATTTGAATACTTTCCAAATAAGAAAAAGATTCTACTTTAAATTGGGTTATACACGATACAATAATTTACCGTTAAAAAATCTCTAAATCATAAAATGATTGTGACCTGACAGTAACAAAATTAGCAATGAATAGTTGAATCTCATGGGATTACCTTTACTGAAAAACTTCTTTATAATTAACTGTTTTATGATATAAGATATACGAGTAAGTCATCAAAATTATATTACTTTTTTTATTAGCTTTATTCTTGTTTCTATTTTCGATGTCTAGATTATCTAGACGTCAACTGCCAACTGTGGAAATGGATGGCAAAGTACGTTATTCAACTCCACGTGATCAAACAGAGGTCGAGTGGTTATCAGGTATTACCATACCTGCTTCTCCGCCATCTTCAGCTGCTTCATCCTCTACACCTTCTGTGAATTATTGGAGGCACAACTCTCGTCACGAAGGGAACGCTGGTGTAAACTTACATTTGGAGTCATCTCAGGTGAGCTGCTGTTTATTATTGTTGTAGTAGGTAGATTAGATCCAACGTATTATATTGGTCTAGAATTTAATAATTTTTCAAATATTCGATTAAATCAATAGGTAGAATTTGGATAATTTTCACAACTTGGCTACGTTCAGTGCAAAAAATAGCATAATCAATCTGATCACTAATATTATCTCTGACATAGTTTCAGTTATTTTCCAAACATTTTATTTTATAGATTAAATCATTACGAATTGTTAGGAAAAACTCAAACACATTTGTTCAAAAAATCTAACACTGATAACAAATGCAGTAGGTATTGCCGTTTAAGTAAGCGATGGAAATTGTCAAAGCGCAAAAACCTTTTAGTAATGAAGGGGCAACACAATTTAATGAAACAAAAATTGTCAAAAAATCATTGTCGCATCAAACAATTTCAAGACATGTAGACAACATTAATAAATATATATCCAAAAAATTGCACGACACAATTGAAAAATGTAAACATTTTTCACTCTGCCTCAACGACTACTGACCTATCCAACATCGGACAACCTGTAATTTTTGTTCGAACTATTCTAGAGGACTTCAGAGAGATGGAATTTGAAGAAGTTTAAGAATATGTGTATTTAGGGGCGCTGATAACAGCTAACTGTCGTGAAGAGCAAAAATTGAATAGAAAAATAATAAAAGCAAACAGAAGTTCGGCAGCAGTCAAATACTTAATGAAATCTAAAGGAGTAAAATTTTAAATGTGTAAAACAATTTAGAGACCGACAGCGCTGTATGGCAGTGAAACCTGGATCCTCAATAAGAAGTCAAGAAAAAACCTATTAAAGTGGGAAAGAAAGATCTTAAGAAGAATTCTAGGAGGAAAGAAGAGGGAGGAAGACTATCTAAGGAGAAATAATGAGGAAATATATGCAATGTACCAGGCACGAAAAATAAACGAAGTTGTAAAAGCCAGAAGAGTGCAGTGGCTAGGGCATCTGGAACGTATGGAAGATGAAAGGACAGTTAAGAAAATTGTGGGGAGCAAACTTAACTACAAGAAAAAAGAGGGAGAGCGAGAAAGAGATGAAGAGATGAAGAGAGGCAGTAGCAATAGATCTAAGGGAGAAAAATGTAACGGATTGGAAAAGAAAGGCAAAGAACAGAATGGAGTGGAGGAAAATAACTCACCTCCTGGCCTAAAATGCCTGTAAATAGCTTTATATAATATAGATAAAACAATTAAAAAATAAAATTAGGCTTTTCAAGTGTTACATGAAGTTGGAAATAAAAAATGATCAAATTTGTGATATTTTTTAGGTACCTACTGAAATCTTGAAAAATGAAACACGTAGAACAAAAGTAATATCAAAAATAAAATTACTGATGTTTTGTTTATACACTTTTACTATTTAAACTCTCTTCAAATAATATAATAACTTCAAAAATGTATTTGTATGACACACATTATTTCGCTATTCTAACCCCACATTTTAACAATTATTGTCACATCTTACATGTAGAACTATGTAAGTTTATGTTATAACAATGTTTACATCTATAGTTGAATTTAAAAAAATACGTATTTTGAAAGAATTCAGTACCTAAAAATTTGCTGGATAGATCGCTTTCTGACGTTATATATTGATTTTACTTCGGTACCTTTGAATATTTGCTAGTGGCATGAGATAACATTGTTGTTATTTGCTAAACTCTATATTATTCAGTTCTTAAATATATAAAATTACTTGTAATTATTTGTAAAAAACATTATTTCAAGAATACGGCGCTCTTAAACGAAACCTCTCTCGCTGTATTTTTCATACTGGTTTTATCTTTCACGATAACGTCTTGGCCGTTTAAGATATCTGACTATATTTAAATATTCTTCATTTGATGATATTCTTCAACTAAAATATATGTGTTCTCTATCTGATAAGTGACTTACTCAGTTGCTTCATGTGTCAACAATAAATAATGTTAATATTGCTGCACTGGTTGGTGAAAAACAACATTCCCTAAATTTCCACATTTTTGTACATTTGTTATAATTATTATTTTTTTAATGAAGTAATTCTACAAACACGTTTTTTGTACCTATTACAAATCTCTGATAAACTTGCATAGGTACTAAGTATTTTATGATGCGGTCCTCACAACCGCAATCCACTTACAGTGGTCTCTTGATGTCGGACAGTTCTGACCTAGATTATATTATTTTAATTGCAACATGCACTGCATGTATTCAAAATGACCCTCATTTTATGTAAACACGACATTTGTGTCCTTAGTTTTTGCAAAATCGCTAAAAATTTCTTGAATTTTTGCATATATTATGTTGTAACGTATTGAAAGTCTTTGCTTGAAGATCATGCTCATTTCTTGTGGCATAAACCAGCTTTTCATGTGACCTTATAAAGAAAATATGCATGATTTAACTCAGATTTCTATATACCATTCAGTAAGTTATCTACCAGGCATCTGAAGAAAAGATGTGCACTCGGATTTGCATAAATAAGTCGCATCTTTTACAAAATACGACAGGCTTTTCCCTAACTTATTAACACATCACCGTTAAATACGAAAAGAAAAAAATAACGAACAAGTTAACTAAAAACACAGAGCACATTCGGCTTAACTTATTCAACTACAGCGGTAAACAAACTCACAGTATCTATCTGATTGTATATGCAACTTATGTTGTTATCAAATATACTTTATTGTAAACTTATTTATTAAAAAGTTCCATTATTCTTATTTTGTGATGCCTCATTATTATTTATAAATAAAGCAATTTCGTTTTTCCTCAACTATTCCTATTATGACCCATTTGTTATATAAAATATTTTTCTTTGTTTGAGCCAATGATCACCTGTTAAAATAATAGTAGATACAGTTCAGTACATCTTGTACGAAGAAAAGGATCCCTTCATGTTTTAGTTAATAAGTTGAAGTGTACGCGCAAAGTGTGTAATATATAGATAATAAATTTTGCGGGTTATATGAAAGAAACTCGGTGGTCTTTACCACAACAAAGTTATTATCGACAACGATAACAACGAGATAGAAATTATTTTCCACATAGAATGTGCCAAACTTGCATGTACCTGACGTATTTCTAGGTATTTCATTTCTCGAACTATACTATACCATTTACAGACATATCTATGATGTTTGAAAAATAAGTACCATACACTTATTTAAAAAAAATTATCAAACTTTCTGTATCTACTTGCCTAGAAATTGAATTTGATAGTAAAGTATCCATACAACCACTTAAAAGTCCCATATTTACAAAATTATCGTCCTGATGGTTATTAACTAAATACTCGATTAAAAATAATTAACAACGGCGCCTTCGCCATTTTCGTGAATCATCCTTGATATCCAAAATAAGTTAGGGTACGTTTACATCTGACATTAATTGCTCGATATTTATGTCGGATGGAAATTGTACCTAATGTAAACAGTGCAGAATTTCTGTCAGAGAGATATTATGCTTCAAGAGTCCGCGATATGTATCGACACATCTACGATTAGATGTAAACACCTATTCGGAATCGCCTGAGAGAGATTACTGTAGCTGACTTATCGTCTACTTTTGTGGTAGTGTCGGCAGCAAATTATTAATATTAAGTGATAAAATTTAATGGATAAAAGGCGATATTGATGAATAAATTAATTAATATCACAGTAAACCTTAACTATATGACTATTTTACAAATAAACCTTTCAAACTAAGACATTACTCCAAAAAAATTTAAAATTTCACTGGATCTTCCACACTGAGTTGGCATATTAATTAACTAGAAGCAAGTCAATTTTTCGTCTTAAAATCAACTCTCAAATCCATACTGAACGATTTTTCATTTTCTGTCGGACAGAAATCGCATTTAATCTAAACAGGACGAACATTTCTGTAAGAGTTATATGTATCAAGCGTCTACGATATGCATCGGCACACCTATGCGATTAGATGTAAAAACATATTATTTTCATGTTCGCACTCGCCATCTCTAGTTGCTCTAGTTGACTAGCCGTCTACTTTTGTGATAGTGTCGGCAGCAATTCAAAAACAATGACAAAAAAGAGTCGGTAAAACGCGATATTGATGAACCGATTAATTTATACCACGAACCTGAACTCTGGGATGTTAAAAGAAAATCAAATAAAGATAAAGTGAAGTCCAAAGAAAAATTCTTAATTTAAGAAATTTTTAAGCATAAGAATGTTTGGAAAATAAACAAGGAAAGTGTGGTTTATTTCACCCCTTACAATCGAAAGCAAATGACATTTGACAATCGCATTTTACGCTAAAATATGTATTTTTTAAATTAAAAATCGACCTGTTCGAGGATTTTTCCCAAAAAATAATTGTTTCGTTTTTATTGAATTTATTCCACACTTTTGGCGCATACTGTATTTATCGAATATATGCTTTTGCGCTTTTGACAAGCTGGCTAGGAGTGCATCGGGTCTCAATATTTTTAAATCCGGTCCCTCTGCTATGCTTCCGTTGTCAGAACTTGTTTAAGTTATCAAAGAGAAAACCCAGAAAGAGGTTACAGGTATTCAAACTGGACATTGTTGGCTAAGGAGGCACCTCTATGACATGAGGAAGTGCGAAACACCTCTTTGTAGGGGTTGCGAACAGGAAGACGCGGCAATACTTCATGCACTTCTCTGCCAAATATTTGTAACAAATATTCGAATGTGTTGATCTGGCTACACAGTTAATACCATCTGCATATTTTATAATGTGAAAAGCCTCCAGAAGGTACTTTTTCTGAGCGTACGGTCTAATGGAATTACGTGCATGCAATGACGCTCTTGCAAGTGTTCAATTTCAAAATCACTCGGAGTTATAAATATAAAAATTATCCAAGAGATCGAACGATTCATTTTCTTCAAGCGATAAAAATGCAGTAATACGGTAGGAGCAATTAGTAATGAAATGAAAATATTTTTCGTTCGTTCTTAAAAATTTTATTACGTAGGTACAAATTTTATCCATGATAACTGTTAATTTCCAATGTATGAGTAGTTGTTCACCTAATGGCAAATTCTATAATATTTTCAAATTAAAACCCCTAACTACAATCGCACACCACTGGTATTTTATATTTATGTAATACCTTAGAATGCATGATCGTTTTAGTACCATCTGCGTTAAATAAACGTTATATTAACACCCTGTTTTCATCATAAAATTTAGTGGCCTGTACATAGCTGAACTCATTGTACATTTTCAAATTTGTTCTGTTTAAGTAAAAAATATTTATAAAAGAGATACCTATTATTTAAAGTTTTTTTGAAGTAATTTTGACAATTGTTGTATTAAGTAAATATCTACTGAATTTTCTACTAATAGTTATCCATCTCCTGGTAAATTTAGTATCCTTAGATATATATTTCATTCAGCAAATTTAGTCTTGGCATAAAATCGATATCTTAGTAAATTGGTAATAAAGGTGGTAAAAATACCACTCCATTGTATCAACATGAATAGGAAACTGATATAGGATATTACTTATTGATTCAATGTAGGTAATAGGTAAATCCGATATTTGACCTTGGAGGTGGTTTACCAATTCTACCTACAGTTAACCCTGAAATTACCAGTACAGTCTCGAAGAAAATGGAAACAATATCTATTCTAAAACAAAACTACATAATTTGAGATAATTGGAATTTAAAAATTAATTAAGAGAAAGTTTTGTTTTAGTCGTTTGATAAAATCTAATCTCCTTACTGTAATATTAGTTTAATTAAATAAAATTTGTCACAAATACAACCATACTTATCAAAATAAGCAGCAAAATTTCTTTCAAAAATTATTCCTAAGGGTTCTATAACTTTCAAGGATATGATATCACATTCTTGATCAAGATGATTTTGAATATATTGTTGCAACCTTAATAACTGTCAATATAAAAACAGATTTTTCTCGACGTGGGAGTTGGATTATTGTACACAATGTATTTTTAAAGATTAAGGCATGTTGTATATATTTTTCTCGGTATTAAACTATTAGTCACATTATTAATATTTTTAAATTTGTTGCAAAGAAAACATATAAGTACACATTTCTTATTATTAATCCTATGAAGTGTCAAGCGAATAGATTTAACCTATCCGTAATTAGATATATTTAATTGTTGAAAAATATGAGCAGTCCTCAACACAAAACGTAACAAATGTGGGCCATGCCATTTTGTCAAACAAAAATTTTCTTTGTCGCCATAAGTCCTCGAAACAAACAGGGACTTGATGTAAATGCGGCACTGTTACTATATCACTTAGGGCTTGTGACCACTTCCATAGTAGTAAACTTTAAAACAGATCTATGCTACATGTGAACGCAGGCACCAGGTTCCTGTATTTTTTACCACAAAATACACACAGTCTATAGTCTGTTTGGAAAAGAAAGAGAGTAAACCCCGAGATAAGAACCGGCCATGGTCGTGGTAATATTCCGTTTCAGGTAATTATCTGGTAACACTAATGCTAACAGGTAATGGGTGTACATTAGTATATTTTACTGGATACATCCTAGGGCAGGAGCTAGTGTATTGCGACAGATCAATCCAGTCTTAGAGCTGAATATACGAAGACGTGCTAGTGCAGTAGATTAAAATTTGACTTGTGTTTAGTGAATATTGTGCCAGTGGATATAATATTGTTTGGGTAAAATGTCGAGCTTATCAGATTACGTACCTGCTAAACGCGTGAGATGTGCGCTGTCTCAGAATAAGAAAATTATTATATTACATGTATTTAATGCATCGAAACACCAAAATTCTACCAAAAGTGTTAACGACATCGTGGAAAAGTATTCCAAAATGACAGGGATTGGAAAATCGACTATCTACAGACTTTTAAAGGAAACAAAAAATGAGATACTGTAAATCCCCCAAAATCATCTACAGGGAGGTCAAAAGTCGTTATAGATGATTTCTTCAAAAATGTCATTCGCAGAAAAGTACACTCATTTTATTTTAAAAAAGAAATACCAACTCTAAACAAAATTATAAGTGAACTTTCAGAGGACAACAATTTGCCAAAAATCAGTAGAAGCAAATTATGGGTCGTCTTACGAGAGTTGAATTTTTGATGGGAAAAACAGAACAGGAAGTCAGTTCTTATCGATAAAGATGAAATTATTTGTTGGCGGACATCCTACTTAAGATCAATTAGAAAATTCCGTGTCGAAGGGAGGAATATTTATTATCTAGACGAAACTTGGGTCAACGAGGGATATTATGTAACAAAAGCATGGCAAGATAAAAATGCAAAAAATTTTCGACAAGCATTTTTGGATGGTCTTTCAATACGGTTTAAGGCACCTTTAGGTAAAGGGCGAATATTAATAGTGACACATATAGGTAGTGCCAGTGGTTTTGTAGATGGCGGTTTACTTTTATTTGAATCTAAAAATACAGATGACTATCACGAAGACATGAGCGCAGATGTTTTCGAAGAGTATTCCATTTTATTACTGTGAACTTAACCCAATCGAATTAGTCTGGGCGCAGGTAAAAGGAGATGTTGCGCAAAATAATACGACGATTTAAATCAAGTGACGTGAAAATTTTGTTAAAAAAGTAGAGTAACTGCAGATAACTGGCAAAGATGTATACATCATGTAGAGAAACAAGAGAAAAATGTAGGAACTCGATAATTTAATTGACGTTACTGTGGAACCTATCGTTATCAATCTAGGAGACGAAGATAATTCATCAGAATATTCAGAGGATGAATTTTAATATACCTACTTTTTTATTTTCTTTATTGTACATTTATACAACATTACATTTACTCACCATAATTTGAATTTTCAAAATACATATATTTTTTGTGTGGAATAAAAGTCTATTCATTAAACTTAAATAAATTTTTTGATAAAAATATTGAATAATTTTATTTGAATTACTAAAAACCCTCTCAACTCGGTTATGATGCTTAAAGTAGCCTCATGTTTTGAAATGCTGTTTTTATATTGTTTACTTATGAGAGAAATGGACCGAGAAATTGAAGCGGCATAGACAAAGACGGATTGTCGGGGATTCAATTTTAGATACCTGTTACAATTTAGTATAACCCGGTCACACAAAGCTTTTTTAAAAGTACACCTCATCTATATCGATAATACATAATATAAAAATATTGAATAAAAGCACCAGTACTTCATTTATTTACGATTTGCATACATAATAAGCTTTTATTACTCTCCTTCATTTCTAAACAGTCTATAGTGTGTATGGAATTGTTATCTAACTGTTTGCATTACCTGAACTTTGCATTAATACCAATTCAATTTCATTGTGGTGTATGTTGAGATGGACTTGGCCTGTTAAAATACCTATAATAACATGTGGTAAGTTTAGGTCCACTATACACGATTTTCCTATTTCAAGAACAGTCTTGACATAATGTAGGAGACCGCGAGAGGGTTAGTTTTTGTTCCAATGAAGTTGAACTTTAAAGTACCTAGACACCAAATTGTAGCAAATCTACTGCCTACATCTTCTATGGTCGAACAATTTTCGGGATGGCCCTAGGTCACGTCATTGGTTCTGGTTTATTTACATTTTTTTTCTAAACATCCTATCTTTTGCCTCAGAAATAATTGTAAACCTGGAAATAATGTTCTCTGGCCTGTATTGATGTATGTAATAGACTATGACGTTCCGGTGCATAACTTGCTTTCGTTATATTGTTTTTGCAGTTTATTGTAGCTACTAACATTGCGTTTTTTGAGAGGTACCTATATTGTAATTTTATCCTTGTATATAGGCTGGATAAGCTGCTGTAAGATAGTCTTTTTAGATGTTTTCCTAGTGGTTTACTCAATATTAACTGCTGACATATCCTTATCGTTTGAAAGCTTATCATAGATAATATATCTAGTTTCTCTTCCTGTTTTGGTTCACAAATGGGTTATACTAGAAGCTTGTTTTGGTTCACAAATGGGTTATACTAGAAGCTTGTTTTGGTTCTTCATTTGAATGAGTCTAGAAGGGTTCTAAATAGTTATCTAGTTCTATTTTTAACTTATTGTAGCTTGGTAATTCTTATTAGTGAAATGGTCAGTTATTTTGAACAGCTCTAGAAGTGTTCGTTATCGAAACCAAAACAAGACTTAGATGTATTAAACTGGTATCGATTCTTGGTTGCTCAGATGATGGTGAGTTGGAACATTCAATTATCTAATATTATAGGTATACTTAATGTAAACAATATATTCCAATGTGCCAGATGGGCTTATCTTTATCTTCACAGGGACGTGTATGCAAATGGAATAGAACAATTGTTAAAATTTAACCACTTAACCACTTTTTGAGTTACTTAGGAAGAAAAAAGTATCTATAAACAGATGATTATGACAACGAACTTGAAAGTTATTCAACAACTGCAAGGAAAACTTACATATCAAATTGTATGGGATTTGTTCGAAAAGTAATTCAATATATATTCTTTCCCACTGCTCCTCCTGGTCGCTACATGTTCGGACCAGATGAGCTGGGTGAGCTCGGCCTACCCCGATCTCTGGGAGTATAAGGATCAATGTTTGTGTGAAGCATCTATTAGTGCCTGTGTCACAACGAAAATGGAAAAACAACATTACACGATCAAGTTCTGTGCTGAACTGAATAATAGCCTTGCTGATACTCACCAAATGTCTCATGAGGTCTAAGGTAGTAACTTTGCTCTTTTATATCGCCAAGTTTGCAGGTGGTTGAAGTTGTTTAAAAATGATCGGGACGAGATGGATGATAACCCCCGCTCTGGATGGCCATCTGTCAGCGAATCTGACAAGAACCACACTTATCGTCTTCCTTAACGGAAAGGGAAAGGCGGTCCACAAAGAATTTGTACTCCAAGGGCACGACAGATTAAAAAAAGGATTATCTGCTATAGAATGGAGATCGCCTCTACCTGGCAGCTCGTTCTGCACGCCCGGAAGCTCCAGGCCAAGCCTATTTTCGCAGAATTATCCTAACCACCCTACAAGCCTAACTTATCACCTTCATATCGGCATGAAAAGAGATGTGAAACCGTTGAAGCGATTCAAATCGCCGTGACGAAGGTTCTGAACGAGAAACATTTTAAACGCTTTTAACAATATCTTGAAGAGTTTGAATTGCTACCCGGACAAACCCTGTATCTTCAAAGATTCTTCAGCAATAATTAATGAAAAGCTGAAAGTCACGGCGTCTTATAATAATCGTAGATCCCTTCGTAGAAATCGTTTTACAAAAATCACGCCCCACGTGTGCTTTGACGAACACAGTTCCTGCAAAAAAAAATCCAGCTGGTATACAGTTTCACTAAGTCCGCTAAATTCTTGTCATAGCTTTTTGATTCTTCAAAATCTGAAAGAATCGAAATAATTTGAACTAAGATGAGAGTTTACAGCTATCTAGAAGTTGGAAAAAAGTTTTATATAGAAATCAAAGACAAGAACGTTACAAAGCCAGTCACTTTTAATCATACACGGGAACCTACACATATTAAGTATGAAATACCAACCAGAGGTCTTCAATTTCCTTTCGAGGAAGAGACCTATATGTCGTGGCAGCGAGCCTGGAAATTATTTCACTATTGATAACTGCAATGAATCCTGAAATGCAATCCTGCAATGAATCATTGAAACCAAATTATGTTAAAGTTTCTCGAGTAATTAATCAAAAACTGTAAATTGTGCCGTTTGAAAAATCGTAGAGCCCTTATAAATTATTATACAAAAATCGCGTTTCATAATTTTTTATTTGTTTTGAGCAGCACACTCAGTCTTTGAGTATATCCTAACGTCGCTATTACACCGAGTGTATGAAGAATGAAAAAATAATAAAACTCTCATTAACAGTTACTTGAACTCTACAGAAAAAGTATCAGACTCGTTAGTGGGAATAGCATCATAAAATATTACCGAATTCTTAAGCGTTGAAAGTTAAACCCCTCCTGCTTGCACGACCATGACCCTGCCGCTACTTTCTTCCAACGCTGTACAGATAAACAATAAATCAACGGTTTTTGAAGGCAGCGTCGGAAAGGGGCGGCGGGGGGTGCGAGCCAACTTCGCGATATGTAAAATACGCAGGAAAAAATGGCAGTCGTGACGTCACAACTGTTGATCATGCAATGTCAGCAAAGGACGACTAGAGACATGGTCGTCGCCATAGGCCGCACGCTCTATCGATCAACCGGCGGTTCTGAAATCTCCATAAGTTACGGTAACGTGTTGGTTAGTAACGGCATAGAGTGTAGGTGATTAGCATAGGTGTTAGATTTATGATGCTGCTGTGCAGGCTTTTCGCCTTGAGGCCGGTTTCCTTGAATAATTTCGTGTTGGTAGGAATTCCGAATGGACTTGTTGTTTTGGGTTTTATTATGTCGATAATTTGGTTTTCAGGACGACTCCGCTAATGGTAACCAACAGATCTGGGCTGTGGATTCATCGGTCTTCCCGAAAACGAGCGTCCCGAAGGAAACAAAATGTGAGTAGTATCTGTTTTTTAATTAGTATAAAATACAATAAACGTACTAATCTTATCTAAATATCATTATTTGTGTCAAGGTCTAATGCAGATTACTCTAGAATAGAAATTATATCAAGCAGTTATCTATAAATAAGAAAGTAAAAGCCCTTAATACATAGTGTTTTGTAAATGTTGTGGAAAAATATGTATTAATTAAATGCCTTAATAATTCGGTTAGAATTTCATAAATTTGATATGTTTATTAACTTTCAGCATTGTTTAAATTCCGTAGAAAAATAAGTAAGACGTTTGTAATAAGATATCTGAATGTGACTGATGTAAACAAAATTAAGAATTAAAGTTAACACCTAAGGAGTTGTTTTCAAATATCATTTTAAAGAAAACTATTTTAAAAATAATGTAGTACCTCTCTATATTCACTTGATAATAGTTATTTTCTGGTCTCCAAAAAATATTTATCGTCTTGTAGGTGCATGCAATAATAATGACATTTCCTCAAAACAGTTTTTAAACTTTTGGAAGTTCTGAGTAGAAATTTCATTAAATCTCTATTAGTGAGTGAAACAACTAAGAACTAATGTTAAAAGTTGAATGTAAATATCACTACAAATACGTTAGCAGTTCAAATTAAATCGCAAAATTTATATTAAAGATTGTCATTATTGAAAACGATAGTACTGTATAACAATAATAACTCTTAAATAATATATGTAAGAGGTTATTTCAATTGCAAATAAACTTGTCTTCTTTTATTTTTAACGTCTTTTAAGCAAAATCTTAAAATTTCATACTCAATTTGTCATGAAATGCTGTTATTAAGATCTACAATAAATATACATTTTTTTTGTTCATTTCAATAGAGTACACTATTTTAATTTAAAAATTTTGGTCTGAAATATTACAAGTCAAGCATCCTCTTCCACTAGGAGTTAAAATAGGTAATCACAACAATTTATTTTACCTTTCAATGATTTGTGTTTCATATTCATAGAAACATTTTTCTTAATTTAAGATTGGTATCAGCATTTAAGTGTATTGGTAGCTAATAGAAAATTGCCTTAGTAAGAATAACTCGTAAATCATAATTAAAAAAGTGTCCTGTATATCTTATAAATAGATATATGCATAGAAACTCAAGTAAAGTTTCTTCTGAATATTATTCAAATTAAAATTATATGTTTATAATTCATATTGTATATATTAATCATTATAGAATATTTATTAATGCATATCTAAAACAATATTTTGTGTGACAAAATTTTATTAAAATAACTTGGTTAAGATAGCAATTTGAATATTGTTTCAAGTATCTTGGAAATGTCCGAATCCTTTAATATTATAATTAATTCGTAAAATTTGTGTAGTGGAATTAATTAAGTATGTAAATAATTTAATATCACGGCCACCTAAATATAGCATATGAAACATTTTATGACTACTGAAATAAAAATAATTACTTCAGTTTTTAAAAAGTGTATAAAGGAACAGTAGCTATTAAAATGAAACAATGTACCTGGATTTTAATAGTTTTGATTACAGTTCCATCTATTAATTAACTTTGTTGCATGTTCTCTTAGATTCCTTTTTTAAATAAAATTTAGTACATATCGTATTAGTATTATTCACCAGCGCTGCTCGAATCAAACAAACAAAGTTGATATAATTTAGTAGCAGTGAAAGCAGGATCGTAAAGAACATCCATTTGATTATTATGTTTGTAACAAGAATTTTAATTTAAATATGTATCACAAAATCAAAATATTAATTAAAACTGTTTTTATCGGTTAGTTAGTTGTGTTCATTATTAATGTCTTCATTATTTATTACAACTTGTTAAATATTTAGATTCCATCAATTCTTATAAATAACATTCTATTTGCTCATACCCTCGACTACGAGCTTATTATGCAAGATGGTTTGTAACTAACAGATTGCAGTCAAAATAGTAGGATTAAGCCAAACATGCCTTAGTAAAATGTTGCTGGTTTCCTTGAGTTATATTTACGGGTTAAAGCAGATAAAACACTTAATGGGGTATTTTTAAGCGGAAAATAAAATGAGTTTTCTCTTATTTATGCCCTTTTAACAACAACAATTTAGCAGGAATGGTTACAAATTGTGTCAAAAATGAAGCAAAGTAGCCTTGCCAATCAAAGTTTTTTCCAAATAACTTTTTTTGTGCTTATAACAAAAAACTACAGACCATTTATTGTATAACCGGAATTTTTCGTTTACCACATCAGCCGTCAATATAAATATGATGGGCCGTACAAAAACAGTAAGTAGTGTTTTAATGCTGTTTTTTAAATCCCATTTATAACATTTGAAGATGAAGATTAATTATTAACTTAATAACCAATATCCCACAAATAAGATAATAATAATAATCGAAACAAAAAAATTTTACTGCATCAATTAAATAAACTTAAAAAAAAATAAAATTTTAGTAGGTAGTTTTTAATAGATGCTCGATGTATGCACCCTTAATATCTACACATAGATATTTTCAATGAAGTTTCCTTTTTAAATTATAAGCCACTTCTATTCTATTTCGATATTCTATTTCAGGTATCTGTAGTTCAGGTAGAAAATGATTTTGAAAATTGAATTTCGGCCTCTATTGTAAAAAAGTTATTTCCTCCAAAATAAGAAAGCCGAATACCTATTATACTTAGTACAGTTTTAATTTTCCCTATTATTTGTTAATGTTGTTAATTTTTTGTTACGACTGTTATTTTCTAGTTTATGAGTTATTTATTAGTAAGTCAATATAGTGTAGTGTTAGTGCAAGTTACCGCGCTTGTTTTCTTTAAGAGTTACTTTATACAGGGTGTCCCAAAATAGAAGGCCATACCATTAACCACATATTCTTTGGACAAAAATAATACGACTTTCCTTATGCTATTTTTAATTTGGGCGTCCGTTTCAATATACAGGGTGTTAAAGTTACATTTTAAAAAACTATTTTTGTTAATAATCCCATCGTTTTGTAAGATACACACTTGAAACTTTACACGTACTTTTATCCTGTTCCCGCATACTTATCATGTAATTTTGGTGAAAAAAATCGAAGGGTGAATGAAGGTAACTGAGGGATGCAGTACCCTTTATCCCCTCCAATTATTTATAAGTACGCATATGCAGCTTTTTCTAAATATCAAACGTAGAATTTTCTTCTGATCATTTTATCTCTTTTGAAATTAAAAAAAATAAATTAATTTCGCCTGTCCAGTCATGCAGACCTCTTTTCAAAAAATATAATATTCTTACTCTGCCTGGTTTATATATTTTTAACATTTTGTTGTATGTTTTTGAAAATAAATATAAATTCACGAAATATGATTTTTATCATACATATGACACCCGCAACAAACATAAATTCTGAATTCCTTATTGACATCTCAGTATTACCTCGAAAGCTCATGATGTTCTTGGACTGAAATTGTATAATCACTTACCAGACATTTATAAAAGCCTACCATCTCTTCGCAACTTCAAAAGTCAGGTTAAAAAATATCTGTTTCAGATTAATGCTTATTCAATTGACGATTTTTTTAATTATAAGTGATAATAAAATAATGGTCTCTTTTTTTATTTATTCTGTGTTTGCTCATTGTATATGTGGATTGTGTTATGATGATGATATACTTTGTATATTGTTGAATTTGACAAATTGTTGTAAAAATATCGTAACATTATTTTGTACTGTATTCATGTGTGTCATGTGTTCATATCTATATTTGTTTCAAACATGTTTTTTTTTATCAATTGTACCTGGTTGACACATGCATAGTATTAAATTGACAAACATCCCTGTACTGCTCTAAATGGATAATAAATGATCTATCTATTTATCTATCTATCTATCTAACAAGATTCATATTCCCTGGTTCATTTGCCAAATACCTACTTATTATAGCTTCGTGCAATTCTTTGCGCCTCTTGATCTACAAAACTCCCTGTTAACTTTCCCGTTTTCCTCAAACGTCTATGAACATTCGAAAAAGCGTTTGCACAAGGTAATTGGCAGTCAGGAAATACATCTTCATACAGACGCCTTGCTTCATTCGAATTTCTGTTTGCTTTTCCATACATAAAATGTATCTGACATGGAATTTATGCCAAACTGACACATGCCAGCTAGATTATTGTTTTTTAACTAGAATTTCAAAGTTAGTATATTGTAATGATTAATAAATTAATTGTTATCTCAAAAACGGTGTGCCAGGAGGAAAAATTCCGAGAAACACTTTTTAAGCAGAATTAACTAAGCTTTAAGGTAGCGACACCAATTTCTCCAATAATCGGTGGCGTACTTTTATTGCTAAAAATTGTTATTTAACGGCACGAACGCCACTGATGCTAGTATATTACACGTAAAAGTAGACCTTCACTATATACTGTTGTGTACCAAATCTGATCTCAATATCTCGATCGGTTTTCGAAAAATGAAGACTATAGCATTTAAGACAGAAAATTTTAAACAACCTGTATCTCGAAAGTAAGGCATTTCCGGACTGATGTTTATATAAACTTTTTACTTATGTTTAAACATAACCTTTCTTTAGATTTTCTTAACATCATTCTGCAACACCCTATACAGGATGATTCAGGTTTAATCTTGATAACTTCAGGAATCGATAGATTAGGTTAAAATAATGTTGTAATGTATTTCCTAAAACGCATCGTTTCAGAGATAGAGGGCGTTGAAGTAAGAATTTTATTCTCGTTTTTCCCTCATAACTTTTGAACCACTTATCCGATTTAAGTGAAATTCGGAACACAAACACTCCTTATGATTTTACATAAGCTGCTTAAGTTTAAACTGCCTACCCCTCTTAGAAGTGTATTTTGTATGCCACCCCCCTCTTACTTTATTTTAAAACTACAAAAAAAATAATTTCTACACATCACTTTGACCTGATTAATATCGAAACTTTTCGTCTCTGCTTTTTTTTTCGACGTTTGGTCTTGTTTCTGAGATATTCAAAGAAACTGGTGCCAGTGTAGCGCACCAGCCGCGTAAATTTTATTTAACATTATAGCAAACCATGAAAACAAAACTCAGTGATTTGTGCAAACTGTCGTTTGTGCAAATCATTGTCAAAAGTATTATTTAAAGAGCATTTTTAGTGCTTACAAAAAATGCCAAGAACGTTTACAAATACTGAATATGCCGGTATACATTATGTTTATCGTTTCTGTGACGGAAATTCCACCGAACACGCTTCCCTAATAGAAGAATTACAAATGCAGAAGATTTTGTAGATGTACATGGTCGATTTTCGGAATATGGTTTGCGCCGCTACAATGATCATAATCGTAATGTACCGCCAAGAAATAATCCGCGAATTCTTAATCTTTTTGATATTGATAGAAGCACACGCCGAGCAGCTCGGCAACTCCATTTATCTCAATCAAAAGTACTGAGAGAACTCAAACAAGATCTTCGACGGGTTTCCATCTCCAACCAGTTCAAGGTTTGTTGCCAGGAGATGCTGAAAAACGTCTAAATTTTTGTGGATGGGTTTTAAATTCAATAGAAAATAATCCACAATTTCTGCATAAGGTTTTATGGACCGACAAATCTAATTTCACAAAAGCTGGAATTGTGAATTACCACAACATTCACGTTTGGAGTGAAGTTAATGCTCAATGTGTCAGACAATCTTCATTTCAGCAACAGTTTAGTGTAAATGTGTGGATAGGTGTTTTAAGTAATAACCTCTGTGGGCCGCATATTTTACCTCCTCGTTTAAGTAGAGATTTATTTGAGTTTCTGCAAAACTCTCTCCCAGACGTGCTTGACGATATCCCTTAAATTTACGCCAAGGGAACTGGATGCAGTTGGATGGTGCCCCTGCACATTACGGAAGGCAAGTACGGCAGTGGTTGGATGATAATTTGAGAATTATCCTCGTCGATGGACTGGACGGCAACTCAACAACCACCCAAATATGTGGATTCCTTGCGAAGGATCAGTGGCTTGGCCTCCGTGCTTGCCAGATCTGAATCCTCTGGATTATTTCGTTTGGGGTCATCTAAAAGCAATTGTGTATGATACGCCAGTACATACCCGTGAGGAATTCATCCAAAGGATAAGACATGCTTGTGATGACATAAAAAACAATCCTGTTCAAATAGCAGCTGCGGTTAATACACTAGTTCGTCGATGCCAAAAATGTATTGAGGCTGGAGGAATGCACTTTGAACAATTATTGTAATTTTTTTAGTAGTTGATAAGTTTGTTGTAAATCTTGTAATAAGTAGTTGTTACTAGATTTATGTTTGAGGTTATTAGCATTTTTTCTTAACACTAAGAACATTATTTAAATAATACTTTTGACAATGGCTTTCATAACCGTCAGTTTTTTTTTGAGAGCTGTCCAACAGTGTTCCCGGAAGCACCGCAGCCTATAGACTTATTGTGCATCTCTTGACGAGCACAAACATCCATGGTACTACAGGGGGATTCGAACCCACACCAACATAGCCTATTCAGATTGGTTACACGAGCAGTCGTCTCCCAGCCACCTCGGCTATCGCGGCTCCCAAAACGTGAGATTACACAAATCACTGAGTTTTGTTTTCATGGGTTGCTTATAACGTTAAATGAAATTTACGCGGCTGGTGCGCTACACTGTCACCAATTTCTTTGAATATCTCAGAAACAAGACCAAAAGTCGAAAAAAAAAACAGGAGACGAACAAGTTTAAAAATTGATCAGGTCAAAGTGGTGTGTAGATGTTTTATTGAAATTATTTTTTTTTTGTAGTTTTGAAATAAAGTAAGAGGAGGGTAACATACAAAATACACTTCTAAGAGGGGTAGATAGTTTAAACTTAAGAAGCTTATGTAAGATCATAAGGAGTGTTTGTGTTCCGAATTTCACTTAAATCGGATAAGTGGTTCAAAAGTTATGAGGGAAAAACGAGAAAAAAATTTCTACTTCAACGCCCTCTTTCTCGAAAACGATGCGTTTTAGGAAATAAGTTTATATCACAAATGAACATTATTTTAACCTGTTCTATCGATTCCTGAAGTTATCAAGATTAAAGCTGAATCATCCTGTATACTTAGACAGTTTAAATGTAGTATACTCATAAATAAGACGCTGTATTATAAGTCTTGAAACACTGAACTGTTTCTTTTTTTGCTTCTGTTGCTCGAACTCTGAACTTCGATCAAGAAATAATTAAAATCAGATCATCTGTTCCCACATAAATTAACAGCGTATTTATGCTTTTATTGATCAGATCTACTTCTTCCAACACTAATAAACATATCTAATGACAAGATATTCTCTCAGCGTTCATCATTTTCAAACTAAACTTTGTCTTCAGCGAATGGCATCAAACTTCAACCAATCTACATCCTACAACCCGAAGCAGTGAGGCTAGGGGAGCGGGGTCATCGCAGATATGACAGGGGCAGGTCCTTTTCGCCGCCTAAGCCTGCCCGAGGACCATTCCAGGATGTTTCAGCGGCGGGATCTATCCCTCACAATGAGAATATTAGCAGTGCGCAGCGTCAGTTCAAGTTCACTGAAGGGTTCCGTAAAAGCTTTTCGTCCGAACAACTCTATTGTTCAGAAAGGCCACAGCATCATGAGCCGTATTCGTTTTCTCTTTCTAGTAGATCATCCACCACGTCAACAGGTAGGTTTTATATATATAGTATTTCATAAAACTATTACACAATTTCAGACAACAGCTCAAAGTTAAAGAGAAACACGTTGGCTAAAGCTGTACACCTACATCTTAAAATAATACTGCTTACAAATTTTTATTAATTTCTATTTCATTCCAGTACATCCAAGTAATTTCTCAGTGAATCTTTATAAATGCTCGTAATTCATTAGTCAATCCTTTTACATCAAGTACGAGAGAATATTTTAAATATTTATTCTTTATAAAATGTAAACATCATTTATAACAAAAATTTTATGTTTATTGGAACATTTAAAATTTACCTGATATAGAAATATATCTTCTATTTGTCTAACCTAATTAGTACCTATTAGTTTAAAATTCGACATTATTGGAGAAATACAAAACCACCAAGTAGAAATTATTTACTGATATAGCATTAAGTTAAAATAACTTTTGGTTACCGTCCTGTGTACATACAAATTACACCACTAGTGAAAAAATAAATATCTCACCTTACCTTATTACATTAAGTTAGTTAAAAATCCTGAAAACCATCGAGAGAAAAATATTTTATATCTGTACTCAGTTTATATGTGAACATACATATGAAGGAACATCCAGTTCAATTGTCGGTCATTTCACCTATAACATACTGACGAGGGCTAACAAGCCCCAAACCGGTCCATGTCTGGTGGTGTGTCCGACAAGGGTTCTTGGCTGTTCACACAGATACTGCAGGAGTAATTCAATGCCGGTCGGGGCATTAGTCCGCGGAGTAGTTGTTTCCTGCAGTATCATTTACAGATTTAATGGCTCGTCATCCAGGGCGAGAAGTCTGCGTGCTGCAATGTAGGTCGCTTCCTGTAAGTCGAGCCGCTTAGGCCGAGCAGGAAGTAAGCAGACCACTTATATTCACCAAATATTTTATAATTAGCTAAAATGTCTTCCTGGCATACACTTGGATATCGACAGAATAACCGAAAGCATTCTCATGCCTTTTACTTACATGGGTTATTTGGATTGCTATGAAGCTTACATACTTAAGATGTTCAGTAAAGGAAACATTCTGTAAATTCATAATATTGTAATTTTTATAGCAAACAAAATACGCTATAAAGAAAAATTGTTCAGAATAAAAAGGTACCTCAAAGCCTTGTGTTTTGGGAAAAAAATAGTTAAATGAAACAAAACTATACAATTTAATAGGTAAATAAAAACTGTATTACCAAAAATGCAATTTATAAAAAAATTCTATTTTTTAAGATAAAACTATTCTATTTTGAAACAATATAATTCTTTCAGGGCCTTGTATATATGGGTTCTGCCACTTAAAACTCCCCAGGCTACTTGTAGGTGCCTTCTAAACCAATCGTTAATTTAAGAAACAAATTATTTTTATAAAATGACCGCTTTGAAAATTTACTTCGCTGTATATATTTTTTTAACTCGCTTATACAAAATTATTGTCATCAAATAGACTATTGAAAGAGCTTCAATTTGATATTTGTGACGATAGCCTTTATTACAGCAGTTTCGTTGAAAATGGTCAAATCATAAAAAGAAAACATTATCGGGACATATTTGCGGCTTGTGAGTCTTCTAATTAAAGTTAACAAATACATGAAAATGTATTTTTTTTTAAATTAAAAATCTTCGAAGTTTTCCTATTGATGGCCCTGATCAAAAATTTACGTTTTATTAATAATTCTGTACTTACTATATTTTCCAGAGCATTTCCACGAATAACAGCACATCCTACTCTTATTCTATTCTTCAAATCTTGCTCAAAGAGCAGTATGCGCTATTCGTGAAAACGCTATTTTTAAAATAAAACTGATAGTTTTCATATAACAACGAATTTTTAAACTTTAATTAGAAAACTCAGGAGCCGTAAATATGTCTTGACAGTGTTTTGTTTTCATGCCATTCATGATCATGATTTGACCATTTTCAATAAAACTACAACTAATAAAAGCTATCGTCCCGTATATCTAATTAAAGTTCTTTCAATGGCCCATGCAGTAGCATAATAATTTTTTATAAAGCGCGTTAAAGAAAAAATCCGTCCGGGAAAATAAATTTTCAAATTGGGCCATTTTGTAAAAATAATTTATTTTTTAAAATTAAACTATTGGGTTTGGAAGTCTTGAACAGACCTACAAAATGATACCTTGGTTGCTAAGGTATCTTTAAAAATAACGGCCTGGGATATTTTAAGAGGAGGACCCAGTATAATCATTATGGCTACCTCATTTTCTTCGCGAGAGCAAATTTTTTTAAGTATAATCAAACACACAGAACACAGTTTACAAAAAGTAAAACCAATGCAATAGATACGCGCCGCATGAAATCCATTCCCTATAAATCCTTGATTAATATTCAAATTATGAAGGTTACCGTATTAAATAAAGCATCCAGTATATAAAAAGTATTTTTTTGTTACTAAAGTATTTATGTATTTTGAATAATGTACAATTTCAATTCCCAGGCTCTTCCACGAGAAGCGGAGTCTGGCAAAGAGACATGCGATCAGGAATACCAGTACCCATATCTTCCGAAACCAAACTCCGCATTCGCACTACCACCACAACTACCAGTGTTAATGTTGGACCCGTTATTGCCCGCAGGTGAGACTGGAAGAATATTTTAATTATTTTGATAGCACCTTTATGTGAATTATTTGCGATTGTAGTTCGAACCCGTATTGCGGAGGTAACTGTAATTTGATTATTGTTGAGGGATATTATATTTGTACGTGTGAAATTCTACGCAATTAAATATGTATTAAAAATGGATATTGTTATCCAGTGACAATATATTTGATATTCATTAGTTACTTGTGGTTTCGGTGAATTATTGAATATTGTAATTTATGTATTATGGAAATATTTTGAGAGGTGATTCTACACGAAAAAATAATACTACAAAGTACTATAATATTTTTTCGAAAACTCAAAATTAACGGGGTTACAGAGTGCCAAATTCTTTTTTACATTTCTTCTAATAACTTTTTTGAGTTAACTGTTTTTTTTTCTAATTTTATACACGTATCACTAGTGTTCCTTTGTATCCAGGATTTTTACCGGCATGCTTTGTTAACTTTGAAAATAAGTTCGAGTTTATTTAAGGCACGTGAATGTTTATTGATTTTTTGACAGTTTTTCATTACGTTATCTCTTAATATACAGTGTGTCCAGTTAAGTCAACATCATATGGGGAACTTTTTTATTATTAATTGTAAGAAAAAAAATTATTCTTGATAAAAAGTTCTACATTGCCTAAAACCCAAAATGAAGTAATCAGATTTCAATTATTGGCAGTCGTATACGAGGTATGTCGAAAAATGTAAATTTTGTTCAAGAGTAAAGTACCCTTATTTTTTATAATATCGACAGTCGTTATTAAGAAAAGTTGATCCTAATTAAAAGCTACGGTTAGATATCCAATATTATCTATCTACCATTAAAAAACAGATTTTGTTATTTTTACATCTTCGATGCACTGACAAACCAATGAATTTTTGATAGCAAACATCAAAACGCTAGTTACAATTGAAAACTACGGTCAGATATCCAATATTATCCATCTACCTTTAAAAAATAAACAAATAAATTATAATTTAATTTTGCAAATCATAAAACATTATATTAAAAAAAAAATCTCGTAACTGTTGAATGTTGAATATTTCTATTCGGATGTCTGTTATTAAAAATCACTGCCGCTTCTCGATGAGTTTTATTATTATCTCCCACAATCAAAACTATTTCAATTTTCTCTTCAGAAGATAATACAGTTGCCATTTCTTGTATCTTATAAATTGTAACTAGCGTTTTGACGTTTACAGTCAAAAATTTATTGGTTTGTCAGCGCATCCTAGATTAATGTCGATCTCTAGACCTAAATTATATTATCAATGCTAATACAGAGAAGTTTGTAAAAATAACAAAAACCTATTTTTTAATGGTAGATAGATAATATTGGATATCTGACAGTAGTTTTCAATTAGAATCAACTTCTCTTAATAACAACTGTCGATATTATAAAATTTAAGGGTACTTTACTCTTGAACAAAATTTACATTTTTCGACATACCTTGTATACGACTGCAAAAAATTTAAATCTGATTACGATTATGAGGTTTAGACCAAGCAGAACTTTTTATCAATAATAACTTTTTTTTCGTAAAATCAATAATAAAAAGTTCCCCATATGCCAACTAAATTGGACACACTGTATAAAAATGTCCAACCAAAAAGTTCTAAGTTATTATTTGAAAGCCACGGGCAGTTTAGGCCTTATGGAGTTGAAGGATATGAGTTAAATTAAGAACGTAGAGACAAAAGAACACTAGTGATATTTGTAAAAAATTTGAAAAAAATCGGTCAATTCACAAAAAAGTTATTAAAAGAAATCCATAAAAAAAATTATTTCACCCTTTTAATCCCGCAAAAATTTTTTTGAGGTTTCGAAAAAATGTTATAGAGCTTTGTGGCGTTAATTTTTGCGCAGAACTATACCCGTCTCCCCGATTATTGACGCATCATTTTTACAGTTTTCGATATTTTATATAAATATATGATATCGCCATGTTAATATTTGATTGATGACCACCTAAATATTCTTCTTCCACTTTTTGGTAGAAGTTAGTAATAACTGCTTTCCTATTTCCTAAAGGTGCTAATATACAAGGTGACCCGAAGACACAGAGCAAAAGTAGATCCTGACGATAAAATAATGCAAAGTAGCCAAACTCAATTTAGTCTAAAAATTGATGCTTAAAAAGATATGAATTAAAAATCAATCAATGTTAAAATTTGGAATTCAGAATTATTAAAATTTTTAGAAAGTTCTCAACGAATTGCTTGGAAAATTTGGATTCAGGGTTTATCTGAAGAAAAACGGATCTTACCTTGTCACATTTAGAATGCAAAAAAAAACAAATTTCCTAGCAACAATTTTGATTCAATTGTGCATCTTCATACCTTTATAGTTTGAAAACAAATTTAATCCTAATTTGTGACTTATCCCTTTTCTATTACTAAAAGAAATGACTATGAAATTTGGTATGTACAGAATATTCAAAATTATACAGTTCCTAAAGAAACAACAATGTTCATATCAATATCTCTGGAATTCGATGCTCAATTGTTTTATCTTTTTTAATTGAAACGAATTACATATTCGTACAAATGTAACAATGTGACATACACAAATCGAGTTTTATTGAAAGTAAGACTTGTTTTTCACGGCTACTGTGATTAAAATTTGAATTTTCCGTTCCTAAAAACCACCGCATAAAATTTCATTAACTAAGTAGTCGAGAGTTATTAAAGGAAATGTAATAAATTTTTTTTAAATTTGACATCCTCTGTATCCCAAACGAAGCGTTCATAGGAAATTTATTGCTTAAAATTGAATGCAGAATAACATACTGAAATATGTACATTTCCTCTTGAAATATCCTGTATAAACTGTAAAATATGTAGTCAATCAAATATTATTAAAATTATATTCCCTATAAAAGTACTATTATCCCTACTAGTAGAATATTTTTTTTGTTCAGATTGTATAAACTTAATAAGTTATAATAAATAAGATATAAATATAAATTAAAAACAGATTTTTTTTAATATGCAAATTATACTTTACTTAATCTATGTATGATCAATACATTTTTTATTTGACCGCAAATTTTTGACTCCAATTTCTACTGCAAAATTCTAATTACAATCATACATAATAATAGATATATCTAACAGCAGCACCACTCATTTCTCCGGAACTTATGAATATTTACCACTTGGGAAAATCCATTAACTAGAGCATGACATTAATGCCGAGTTTGATATAATGCATAATTTTATATATTTTCCATTAATATTAGATACAGAGTTAGTGGAGTTAGTGGAGTAAGTGCTGTCCCACCTTAAATTAGTTTTAAGTAAGTAAAAGATAATGAAAATAATATTATATGATAAATATATGTATTTACGTCCGATAAATGAACTGTCAAATTTTTTTGAGCAGCGGAGTAACAGAGATTTTTATGTGTGATTATTGCTCGGTAAGCATAGGATATAATATTTGTATTGTCACAGAATTTGCCCCGTTCGCGCCCAATTCGACGACTGTGGTATCGCGAAACCCCAGATTGCCCCGATCGCCCCTACGCGATTCTGGTAAACAAACAAATAATGCCGGGTATCGAGGCGTAACTGGAAATATGGGGAATCGACGAGAAGCGTTCGAGTCGTTCGAGAACATGGATCTAGAGATGCTAGAAAATACCTGAAACATTCGTTTGATCTATAAAAGAGGAATAAACGGCCGAGTCAGTCAGTCTTGTATTATAGTCTTGAATTGGAGTGTTTAGAGCGATTTAGATAGCGGTTAAAAGTGAAATAGTGTTTAGTTGAGCTGTAATTAGTATTCAGTAGTGTACAGAGTAGTTAATAAAGTGATTAACTAACGGATTGTTTTTCTGGCAGTAGAAAAAGACGGGTTAGGAAATCCGTGACAGTATGTTTATAACGAAAAGATATTTTCTCCCATAGTTTTGACAAAAAAGTAATTTAAGACCATGTTAACATATCAAAATTACTTCACTAACATTGATTTACTTTTCGCACGGTATTACAGTAAAAAACAATACAACCTGTATTATTAGAGCATAAGTATGAATGTATAACAACTGATCATGCTGTGGTGTAAATATCAATATTTAAGGTGAAGTGAATGAAATATTATTCTATCCCAGATTTAATATGTTGTTATAAACAAAGTCTAAGTCTCATAAATTCCTTTTAAATTTTATTTAGACAACCGGTTTCGTAGTAACCAAGACTACATCTTCAGGTCTAACAAGGAATTTTTTTATAAAACAAGAGTTGTCCAAGCTATCAAAAATCTAAATAAAAATAAAAAGGAATTTATGAGACTTAGACTTTGTTTATAACAACATATTCATCTACTACTCATACGGGTTAACCATCTTCAATATCCCAGATTTATCCTTATGTTCTTCTCTAATAACAAGAGAGAAACATTGTTTAAAATTTGCTATATGTATTTATTGCTCGCAAAGAACAAAACTTTATTGAACTATATTTAGTGGAAAAAGTGGTTTTTTATTGCACTAGTGCAATTCATCTGTCATTCTACTACACCGTTTTGTCATCATGATAAATATAAACGTTCAAATCGACGTCATATTTTCCTAGACTTAGTGTCATATAAATAAAACATTTTTTGGTTTTTGCATAAACGTAGAAAAATTATTGTATGCAACTCGTACAAAAAGTGTTTATTACACTCGACGTGTTGTCCTACTCAGTCTGACGGCCTCGTTGGACAATTTCACGTCGCGTGCAATAAACATTTACTTTTTGTACTTGTTGCATAAAAAACTATTTTTCTACGTTCATGCAAAGAACAAAATTTTATTGAACTATATTTAGTCGAAAAAGTGGTTCATTATTGCACTATCTATTGCACATTCATCTGTCATTCTACTACAGCGTTTTGTCATCATGACAAACATAAACGTTTAAATCGATGTCATATTTTCCTAGACTTTGTGTCATATAAATAAAAAATTTTTTGGTTTTTGCATGAACGTAGAAAAATTATTATATGCAACTTGTACAAAAAGTGTTTATCGCACTCGATGCGTTGTCCTACTCGGCCTGACGGCCTCGTTGGACAAGTTTACGTCGTGTGCAATAAACACTTACTTTTTGCAACCTATACACATATTCTAATAAATGGCGAAGGAGCCAATCACACAAGCTGATTGTACTCGAAAGTGTAATAATTTTGTTTAAACTCTTCAAAATATAATATATGACTGTACAATATAATAAAAAGCGAACAATATTATTTTATTTTGATTATCAGAAACCAAATTTTATTTATTATTTGTTTTTATTTTTATTCCATTATACTGTGACTACCGTATTTTGCCATAATGTGAAATGTTTATTAGAATTGTAAGAATAGATTTTTAGGTCCATAAAAGAAGCATTAGTAAGGCGCCAGTTGCACTCTAAACCCGTATAAACCAATTCACAAATGTGCTTAACGTGTGCATTCTTTCTTGCGTTAACATTTAAACCTACTACATAACCTTAAAAAATGCGCAGCAGAACTTGAAGTTTTTCTATTTTCCTTCATTATATTAGACATATTTTATTAATACAAATATCTTCGAAGTTTATTTATATAGACAAGCATATAATCGATTGAAGGTATGTATTTGAAACTAATGTAAAATATATTGAGTTGAAAATGAAACGCGACAAGCACCTACTAAATTTTTGATTGTGCAAGTTTTCTCCCATTTTTATCATGTGTATATAATATAGATTTTTTTAAATACATTTGCTGTTACTTAATAAAACGAAAAATGAATTATAAAAAAAATATGTTACAGCTACTGCTCTCTAACTGTAAAAAATTAATAAGTACTTAGTTTTGTGTACAATATGTGTTTGTTTATACAAATTTTCCTCTAATAATGTATTTGTGAAAGATTCTCTATCACCACTAAAACATCACAACGAATGATGCTTATGGTACTTTATGGTGCTGTATAACAGCACGGTAGATACAAAACATCTTTAATCTTAATTTTTGATGTTGGTGCAACTAAATAAGGTTATGCCACTACCAAATCATTCAACCTATAATGGTTTTGCGGGCATGGTAATGATTTAACTATAGAAAAATAAACTTGTTCGTACAGTTGTGATATAAAATTTCAGACTATTAATTTTTTTCTATTTTCTTCTTTTTAGGACATACCTTTTCAACTTAAACGCGTTTGGGCTCACTGCACCTAGATACCTAGATACAGTGTGCCATACCGCTTTTTCCTGTTATATATTTTTTGGCATACATTTTTTATATAAAATATATTATTTCTTCACTACCTATATGTTTTCATAATGCATTAATTTTCTTTAAAGTAAAATTCACAACCCTACCGTCTTCTGACATTTTAGTTCTTACCTATCTAAGCCGTTAATATAATTCCATAAAAAAGTTCTACTTATCGCCAATTAACGTCATTTCGCCATTTAAAAGTTCGTAATTTTTGTCAGAACTCCTTGAATATAATTAAAATCAAACAGTGCTTAAGACTTACTTGTACTTGAACTCAATACTCGCTGTACTGACAGCTCTGATGTGTGATGAAACTCTAGATAGTTTTGGCGTATTTGCACTACAACCGTTTGATTAAGTGTTTGGAGGGGTCACATTTTATAAATATATTTATTTCCCCAATTTCTCTCCCTAAGCGGAAATGACCTTCACTTTTAAAATCTTAGATAGAACATGGTATTGTGGAACACATCGTTTCAAGATGTTTTAAAGACCATGTAGTTTTTCATTTTGATGATTAGTTCTGATGAAAATTTCAGATTATCAAAGTCATTTAGATATCAGTAATATTAGTTTTCTAGATGCTGAAAATACCCCCCATGGCCATGCAGTAATAGAGATATTGTTCAAAATGTTCTCTAATATTTAATTTTGACATCAAAACGAAGAAAAGTTGGGTAGTCTTTGGAGGTCTACACCATATAATATCATGATTTACTTGAAATTTTCTGTAGTAGTTAGCAATAACATAAGCTTAAATTTCCCAGAAGGTTATGTCTCTAAATGATTTTTATGGCAATTATATGAAAAATTTAAAATATTTTCTCTAGAACTGGTTGTTCGATTTTGCTACCCAAAATATATGTCATGAAATTTGATAGAGCAACACTGTAAAAAAATTGCTGACCTTTTTTTTAAAAAAATATTTTATGGAAAATATACTATCATCATTTTCTACATCATACTGATTCAAAGAGTATTTTTTAGTTTAAAACATATGAATTGGAATGCAAATACAGAATTTCCCCGGATTCTCGTTCTTAACTTTGGGAAAAAAGAAACATGAAAAAATAATAGTTGTATTTCCTATAACATTTTTCTTCATTTTCATGATACAGGGCCTTCAATTTTAAACAAATATTTTATCTTTTATCTAATACACAAATAAATATTTTTCCTTCAATTTTGGTATTCAGTAATCATAAAAAAAGTTAATATCTTGAATTGAATAACTTCATCATCTTTGAACTCCCTAAACTTCTACGCCAATGGTGAAAAGTATTTTTTCAGTCCAAATATTATAAAAAGTGCTCTTGAGAACATTCACTGAGCAGCATTGTTAGATATATTGACTTCTTCTAATGAGGGTTATCCTATGACAATTTAATTTAAATTGTATTCAAAGTGATATACATTTTTTTTGATGCAACAATAGCATCGAATTCTTAGGAACGTTTTTTTTTCCGAATTAGCATAGGTTTCATTATTTATTTCACCACAAAATCTTCGAATATAATGTAGGCAACAGATTTTTTCTATTATACACCGGAGCTGCATACACTTTTTCCTAACCTGAAATAAATATATTTAGTGGATAAAGGTCCAATGATCGAGCTGACCAGTCAATTAGTCCACCTCGTCAAAAAAATTATTCAATTCAAAATATTAACCTTGTATTATGATTACTGCGTACCAAATTTGAAGGAAAAAATTTATTTATTTATTTGGTAGATAAAAAATATAATATTTTTTTTATTTTGATCGCCCTGTATCAGAAAAAGAGTGTTCTAGAGAAAAATGTTATAGGAAAGACAACTATTACTTTTTCATGTTCTATCTTCTTAAGAAACTGCCATAAAATTTATTGCTAACTTCTACAGAAAATTTCAAGTAAATCCGCCAGGCCATGATCATCATACTATATGGTGTAGGCCTCCAAAGGCTACCCAACTTTTCTTCGTTTTGATGTCAAAATTAAATATTAAAGAACATTTTGATCAATATCTCTATTACTGCATGGCTATGGGGGTTATTTTCAGCATCTAGTAAACTAAAATTACTGATATGTAAATGAATTTGACAATCTGAACTTTTCATCAGAACTAATCATCAAAATGATAAAACTAGATGATGTTTAAAAAATATTTTAATTCATTCAGAAACGATGTGTTCCACAATACCATTTTCTATCTAAGATTTTAAAAGTGGGGGTCAGTTCCGCTTAAGGGGAGAATTTTGGGGAATAATCTATAAAATGTGACCCCTCCAAACACTCAATCAAACGGCTGTAGTGCAAATACGCCAAAACTATCTAAAGTTTCATCACACATCAGAGCTGACATTACAGTGAGTATTGAGTTCAAGTACAAATAAGTTTAAAACACTGTTGGGTTTTAATTATATTTAGGGAGTTCTGACAAAAATTGCAATTTCTGCAGTAAACAGTTGAAAGTGAATGTGTGCGTTGCAGCCGCTAACCTCAAAATGAATAAAGTTGAAAACAAATTTAGGAAATGATTATTTCATATTTTTGTAGCATAAAATTTTTATCATTATGATAGGTCATGCATGCCTAAGTGTATTTTGGTAAGGGTTAGTACTAAGCGGGGGCGGTTAGAGACTTTGGTTGAGGTATCACTAGTGATACTTTGGGCATGCGCAACTACATGTTTCAAAAAAATTTAAAAGTTTTTTTGGCGAGTTTATTAGAATTTTTATTGGTTTTAGGCCCTTTGACAGCAAAAGAACTTTAAGACATTGTAGACAATTTAGATTCGGACGAGTCCGATATAGACGATGATCTACTCAATATAATTGAGCCAGATGATTGAGATTCTTCAGACGATGAGCCATTGGCTCGATTGGTTCCTGCTTCTGCCAAAAAATACCTGACAAAAGATGAATGAATGAATAAAAAGAATATTATTGGCCCCGAGAATTTTGTATCTTTATGAGCCCAAAGTATCATATGTGATACTTCAGTTTGTTTCTAAAATTACCAAAATTTTGGCAAAATACATAAATAGTATGTTTTTTAGGTGCAAACTAATACAAATATATCAAAATTTACTTTAAAATATCTTAAGAAGCCATCTGGGTCTGAGGAGGTTATGGAATTATGTTAAGGGTTTAGATAGGTAAGAAATAAAATGTCAGAAGACGGCAGGGTTGTGAATTTTACTTTAAAGAAAATTAATGCATTATGAAAACATATAGGTAGTAAAGTAATAATATATCTTTTGGTATTAATTTTTTAAATTGATACCAAAAGATATATAACAGGAAAAAAGCGGCATGTGTTTTAAACTATGAAATATCCTTTATCGGCTTGACAATTAGACACCTTATAATAAACCAAACATTTTTGTAGTAGAACAAGGTGATAATATCTGCAGTATATCTCCTAAAAAAAATCCAAAAACTTTTTTTATACCAGTTTCTTTTTTGGAAAAAAAATCTGTATTTTTTTACAGTGTTGCCCTATAAAATTACATGACATACGTTTGTCGGACAATTAAAATTGAACAAGCAGCTCTAGAGAAAAAAAATAAATTTAAAAAAAACAACCAAAACTGAACAAGCAGCTCTAGAGAAAAAAATAAATTTTAAAAAAAACAACCAAAACTGCCATAAAACTCTGTTAGGACATAATCTTCTGGAAGATTTAAGCTTACATTATTGCTGACATCTAAAGAAAATGTAAAGTAAATTTGCTAAGAGGCAGCACATAGATATATTTATCCCGCTAAGCCTTTTGAATAAATGCATGACAAGTGCCTCTCGCCATCTCAAAGCTACGCCAATGTGTCCTACCGATAACTTGTGGATTGCGACGCACGCGGCTATCCACTTCCCGACGCCAGTCGTCGATAGAATTCCAGGCGTCAAGGCGGTGTAGTGGGGTCAGCGCGCCGGTCATTTAATCAATGGTACCTACTTTAGTACTTGCGGCTTCGTTTTCAACGCACTAAGTTTTAATAATGAGTGAACGGTGCCAGAGCGTTGTCATGTCCGTAAAGCATGTGTAATAATAACGTAGTTAATCCCTGGGGACTCCAGGAGGCGAAATCGGTGACATGGCCAGCCTTCAACTGTTGCCCTTGCATCTTCAAGAGAGGGAAAGTGGTTGATATTAGTGCTCTGTCTAAGCAGTCTACCCCTGTGGTGGCGGTCACTCTTCCTCCGGAAGCGCTGGTGAAGTGAGTGCTTTTATATGTTTTTATTGTTGCTCCGTCTTTATTTTGTTGTTCAATGAACTAAAACGATGTTGTTAAAATATGACTATTTAGCTAAAGTTTACTCAAAAATTTCTTCAATACTTATAATTGACACTTTTTTTTCTTAAAGAGCAACTTAGATTGTCCTACAGTCAAAATAATATACAGGGTGTCCGGGAAAATGTGCCGCTGTAACTCGGTTTTTCTTGAATAACTTTTAAAGTACTTAATATAATTTAATGAAAATTTAATGTGATCGACACTTTTTCATAAAATGAACCGTTTATGAGAAAAACTTCGATCTATGTTCGCATGTTAAACCGTTTTATGAGTTTTTCAATAATTTTGTTAAGGTGCCTCCTGGGACACCACTGCGTTTTTTTAATTGTGCATTTTTTCGAATTAAACATCTTAAAATGAAACTTTCCTGTTGTTTGAATGACTTTCTTATTGCACTTTATTATCGAAAAAAAAAAATAAAACATGAATTCGTTTATTATTCTTATTCTCGTAAACGGTTCATTTGATCGACAATAAACAAGAGTACCTTTTTATTAGTCTAAGGTTGAAGCTACCTCGATTAATTATTTTAAAGTCTTTATCATACAGGGTGTTAAAATTGTATTAAGTCGTAAAACTTAGCCCGCCCCTGAAAACTAAATAAGCTAAATATGTTAGGACACTATTTTAAGAGGTCCTTACTAGAGTACCACATTACATTTTTATTAAATTACCAAAATTTTTCCAGTCCAAAATGAGATACAGTGTAGCACAAAAAAGACATAGCGATTTAAAGGGGTCCAAATCATCGTTGGTGGCGCCCTCTAGTAGATATACCAAAATCGTCGACATATTCGAATTTCTATTCCCAAGAAACCCCCCTATACCAAATTTCATAAAATACGGTCGATACGACGAAAAATAATAAAGATGTGATTTGTTTTTTCAACTTTGACACCGTGTAGCTCCGTTAGTATCAACTTTTGGATTAAGATAAGTTGAGCTAATTCAGCTTATTTTTATCAAAACTATATATATCTGAAGTTTGGCTCGTTCTTTACTGAACACCCTGTATACCTATATGGCTGTTTATAAATTTATTTTTGTTCCACCTCTTAATCGTTTTGGCAGTGTCAAATGTAATTTTGCGTTTGCACGTAGTCTTAATTTAGCAACAACATATATCCTTCCAGTAACAAATTTCAATTACCTTGTAAAAAAACTAAAATGCTGATCCATGAAATGCGTTGAGTATTTGTTGGATGTAAGTGTGGTGAACTATGAAAATAAAGCAATTTTATTGAGTTTGATTTAACAGAAATGTACTTTCAAACGTTTATTGTTTGCTATATCGATTTATATGATTTGTTTCCCCATACGGTTAGAAACTAAATTGCTATCTTCAGATTCAACACATTTTTTAGTACTGGGAAAGGTATTTAAAGTAACAGAGGATTGAGTAATAGATATTAACATTCTAATGTCCTACTTATTAGTTGCTAATAAACAATACGAAATAGTTTTTCATTACCATAAAAAATAAAGTGATCTATTTAAGTATTTTAATTCAGGTTAGGAAAATTGTGAAAAAGTTTAAGAAAAGTGTCCCGATTTTTGTTTAAATCAAAATGCTTTTTGTTGCTCGGTTTCAAAATAAAATATAAGGGAGAATAGTTAGATCCAACTTCTACTTTACTTGAAACTTTGGATTCAGCTGATATCAATTTATTGTTGCGTTTTCATAAAACCCATAAATTGACTTTTGCGTATTAAATTCAGTTTATATTAAGTTTGCAAATTGTCCTGATAAGCCTCGTGTGATACAAGTTTCTAATTATTGATATGATTATAATTCATTATAGTTTTGAAAGTAGAATGAAGTCGTCAGATATATTTTATTTGTCATTATTTTAACTAAATTTGTAGCGAATTTTGTAATATGAGTGAGGCAAGTACATAAATAAGAAGAAAGTCAATTCATAACCGAATAATTTGGTCCTAGTTTATTTCGCTTTTACATTATTTTCAAATTTGGCAATTCATCATAAGATTGTCGGATAATTGGAGGGTTTTGTATACAGCGTAATTCAGAACTTATCTAAAAAAATTTTTTTTAATGGGCAGAAGACACAAATACAATATTGTAAAAATAAAATCGAAAAGAGCAGTTCAAAAATTATTTAAAAATGCACTTCCGCACGGTACTGAAAACTGGTCCACTGTAAAACCTCATGAGGCATATAATCGGCGACCGGACAAAAAATTTAAAGAAATTCTCAAGGAAAGAAATAAATTAATTACATTTTACATTATTACAGGTTCGCTGCCAGTTTTGATAACATGCTGTCCATGCCAGTGTTTTTTTTTTCTATAAAATTTGAAATTTGATAGTTGAAAACTATCTAAATTATATCTATATGAGTTGTAATAGCGAATTTGCTGACTGGACTGTAATTTTAATTTCGACGGCATTTTCCGTCAGTGGCACTGCACGTCTAACTAAATTGACAGCTATACGCCAGTGACAGTATTTTACGTCGCAAATCTTGTCTGTCTAAGTTCTCAGTGAATTATTTGAAAGTTTGGATTCGGGTATTATCTGAGACAAGAAAAACGAATTTGTACTTAACTTTGTTCTAAACGCTAGTGGCCGCTACAAAATGTAGGTATTCTTGGTGGTGGAACATTTTTCCATTGTATCTATCAAAGTAGAATAATATTATTCTCTAAGCTTTTGTACACAAATACACTACATACTAATTTCAAACCGCTAAATTTAACCGTTTTCAATTTATTTGCTATTTTTCCGTTTTATCTAATTTAATTTTGAAGATAAGAGTATGTAAAATTATTTTATTTATATTAAATTTCAAGTTTCGACTTATTTAGTAAGTTATGTTATACTAAATAAAATGTAAAATTTGTGTTAGATATATTAAAAACGACGATGTCATGAAAACTAAATTACAACAAACAGAAAATGGTTAAATTTAGCGACAAAAAATTAGTATGATAATAATTTTATTTTAAAACATTGATACATACAGTGAGAAAAATGTTATGAGCAATTTTTATCCGCGTATACATTTTGTAGCGCCTTTTTGCGTTTTAGAATAAAGTACGGATTTCTTTGTCAAAGCAATTCATTGAAAACATTCTAAAAATTTGAATAATTTTGAATTCAAAACTTTCAATTTGAGATTCTGTGTCTTTTGGTCTAAGAGAAGTTGAGTAAATTGCATTATTTTGACGCTTGCAAGAACCTGCTTATTCACCTAATCTGCCTCATCTGGATACCAAGTGTCGCTTTCGTCTCCGTCGAACAACTATGTTCTGAAAATTGCAAGACCCCTTCATCTGTATGGTACTCGGGCTCTTTTTGAGGTTGATATAGCCAGCCTTGCCAGTTTTCCAGTCTTATTCTAATAAAAAAAGAGGAAATTCGAGCCGTGTAAACCTATCTCTGAAACCCTTGTCCGAAAGCCTGTATAAACTGCCGTACTTGTACAAAGTACTCATATAGTGCAAAAAATATATGCACATAACCTGATTTTTTCAGGGTGAATGGTCGCCAACCAAAAAATTACACTAGAGACCCTTGAGCGTTTTTTGCAATAGGGGTACTTTCTTATTTACTTTGTTTTTGGAATTTTTTGTCCAACTTGTACATAATAATATTAATATATTAACTTTTTTACATATTTGACGCTTCACCGTCCATTAAATAAAAACAAACCGATATTTATTTGTTATGATTCAGTAAAGATACAAATAGAAGGCTTCGGAACTGGTTTTTGGAGGATTCTTAGAGGACTGTCTTCTGAGTGGATACCAAAAAAAGGACAGTCTACCCCTTCGGTGATTTGCGCAATAAGGGTGGTGGTATCTGTGGTAAGGAAATGAGTCCAATTAACAATTCACTGCACTGAAAACACAAAGTTACTTGGATACTACATCCCATTGGTTCAAAGTGGCGTAGCTCAAAATACCTATTTAATTTGAACATCCCTATTAAATATGTTTAAATGTTTTTAAAACAATAGACCCTCCGGAACAGAAGTAATGACTTTTATTAAGTACATGTACATAAAATATTTTAGAGATGACACAATAATAATAAACCATCCCTATTACGCGAAACAACGAAGGGGTTGGACTGTGCTTTTTTGGATGGAGACTCAGAAGACAGCGCTTGAAGAAACCTGCAAAAACCAGCTGGTCAGTCTTTTGTTGTATCTTTACTGAACCATAATAAGTATAGTAAATAAAAGCAAAGTACCACAAATGTGTCGAGAGTGATTTATTGGTTGAAGACAACCTTTCATTCGCTCTGAAAAAATCAGCTTGTCCGCATTTATTTTTTTAAAATATATCTTTACTGGGTTAATGTTATAACTGATCATTTTATTAATTTAACTAAAAAAAGACAAGCAAAAATTATAGACCGTACGCAAAAAACTATGTTATAAAACCTTTTCATTGTGCCTATGTAAATCACCGTTCGTCAAATGCAGTGCTGACGTAAATAACCCAGTTATAAATGACACCAGAGAAGCGACGGAAAATTCCGTCAGCGGCATCAGAGTGATAGCGACTTCGACCGATTTTTCCGTCACTGGCACTGAAGGCAAATTTAACTGCTTTTGCTGCTGTTGTTATTAGTTATTAATAGAATTAATTTATGGTTTTAATTAGTAAAATAGTTTGACATACCTGATGTTACAGCAAAATTTTGGGCTTGTCTTACCCAGTTTCTACAAACTAACAGAAATGTTTCTGCTTCTTGTCCGTTTTGAACTTGTAAGTTATTGGCAGCAGCTATGATACGTTTGCGTAAATCATCAATGGTATCCACTTCGATGAAATATACTCCATTTTTTAAATATCCTCACAAAAATAAGTCCAAATAATTTAAAGTCAGGAGATCGTGGCGGTCATGACACCGGTCCTCCTCGTTCAATCCCCTGGTATGAATGCTTGGACACGCTGTACATGGTATGGATACACCACACTGCTGCAATACGCCGTGGACGCCCTGGACCTCCATCTTTTCCACGATTCGGTTGCAAATTTTCCGCAGCACGCCTGTGTTTCCACTACACTTGCACTCACTGCATACTGTAGTTGTAAAAGTAGCTGCATTTAGCACATGTTTACCGGAAAATAGTTCTGGTAAAGCATTTTCTCTTCACCATAAATTATAAGGATACTCATCAACTGCAACTTGCTATACGTAAGCCATTTTTTATATTTGAAAAACTAATATAAACACTTGCATCGCAAAAAAGTTAATACGATAAGTAATCGGACATTTGAAATCGCCTGGCTAGAAACTACAGTAGCCCAGCGATGTAAAGGTTGAAGCTACTAGAACTATAAGGATTTTACAACATTTTTTTTACGATATTGACTTAATTTTTCATTACACACGTATTCTCAATTTTTTGTTAAATAAGTTCTGAATCATCCTATATATACAAATTTTAGCAACATTTCTGGAGAAACTTGTGTACAGAAAATGTTGTTATAAGGTAAAAGGAAATTCTACTCAATATTCTCAAATTCTCGAAAATTTACTTTTGCCGTATGTCTAAAACTGCTGTTTATTTGAAATATGTCTATATATTTCAAAATATAAGTAACTTTATTATGACCCCTTCGTTTGAGGGATAATAGTGCAACATGAATAATAGACATTTATGCTTTTTTATTAGAATACAACTGATTCCTTTACACTGAGAAAAAATTATTATAATGAGTATAAGAATTATTATAACCTTAATCAATTTTTTGTATACTATATGGGACTATAAAATGTTTTCTTATGGTTATAATATAGAGTTTGTTAAACTTAGTTTATAATCATTATACGAGTGTGTTCTTATATTTATGCATCAGAATAATATTGCTATTAATACATGAGTTATTTATTATTATTTCTTCAAAAAATTAATCCTTACCCAGTATTATACAAGTTTTATATTAGCTATTGAAAGTATGATATCGTCGTTAACACCGTAATACGTGCTATGTCACAATTTGTTACATTTTATTATAATCATAAAATGAACCAAATTGTTACATAGAAGGTATTACAATGTTAACCACGAATTCGGTAAAATACAGAAGACTACCGCAGAGATACGTAGAAAAACATATATTATTTTATAATAAATAAAACTAAACATTACATACAATTCGAAGCCCTTTCTGGTGAAGTCCTGTGTTTGTTATTAAATTGTTTTTTTACTCTTTTGTCATTCCAGAGACATATAAGATCTCTTCAATATATTTGAAGATTTCTAAAAAAATAAAAAAAATTGTCATGAAATGATAAAATATTGTTTTTTATGTAATCCAAAAAGCAGCATATTTTTTAATGACAAATACGGTTATAAAATAACAATTTAATCAAACTCTCATTTAGAAACAAAATATGATTTTCTTATTTTAGATATGTAGTTTTCTAGGTGCAGGATGTTGTGTGGCAATAAATATTTATGTATATCGTCATATTTTACGTACATGTAAATTAATTTTGAAGTATATTAGATAATAAAAATACTAGTCATTAAGTCTTACTAATAAATTAGGCCCCTGATGAAAAATTATATTATGCACGAACATTTCAAAAAAAATCAATACAGTTATTATTATAGCTTTTATACAAAAAATAGCAGTTTTTTTATTAAATGTCTATTTGGAAAGTTAAATGTTCCTGGACATACTTCTACGTAGGTATGCTTATTATATTTTGATCTTGCCGCAAATATTTAACTATTTGAAATACTTGTAAGAAGGAAATACCTATTTTCATTTAATGGAAACATTTATTTCAATACCGTTTTTCATTAGGTACAAACTACGTAAATGTGAATACATGCTGCTCATTCATAATGCATACCTACATATTTATATAAAAAAAATTGAATTAATTAAAATTTAAAACTTACCTTTAAACGCATCTATCACTTTCTTGAATCTTCCCGAAATTTGTAAATTTTCTACATAATCCATGTTTCATTTAATAATAGATTGGCACTCTCAACACAAAAACCACAATACGATGGGCTATAGTCCACGACGTAATAAAAACGTTAAGAAGGGAAGGACAATGCAAGATGACACGTAGTAAGGAGATAATAACACGGTTATATCACATTATTAACACACAGTAGTAACATTACTTCAGGTATCAATAAAACGTGAAATATTGTTAGAAAAAGCAACAGCAATTGTATCTGAAAATCTTTTGTAATTATCGATTTTCCTATACCTTATTTAAGAAACAGAACAAACCCGTCTCTTAGCTGATTTTTCGCAGTGTAGGATATTTTATTTACGACTAGTTTATAATTGTAAATAAAATTAAAATTTAGCCTCCTACAGTTCAAAAACATTCAATAGAACCAGTCTTGTGCTTACTTTGATACGGAGTTGAATTTTGTGGAACATATGCAACTAAAATCTAAGGAGACAGTAAAAATGTTAGGTTTTATTATTAGAAACTACAAAGATTTTACCAATCAGTCATGTTCGAAACCGCTATATTACGCATATGTGCGATCCAAGATTGAATATGGGTCAATAATTTGGGCTCCTTTTTGTGGTACCCATAAACAAACAATTGAGCAGGTTCAAAGGAAACTTTTGAAGTTCTTATCTTTTAGAGCGACAGGCATATATCCGGAAATACCTTGTCTTCTTCAATCGCAGATCAGTTAGTTTCATATAATAATATTAATATCTACATACCAAAAATACATATAAAAAAAAACCCTGACTGATCCTTTTTCAAAAGAATTAATTTAGATCATTTTAAATTAAACAAAATTTGGTAAAATTAGAAAACGTGAAATGAATGAAAATTATTTTTTCTTGTTTTCATTTCACTCGATTTCAAACCTATCAATATCGAACAATGGCTTTTTTATCGAGGTCAGGGATGAATTGCGCCTACAATACACAGTCGCCCTTCTATGTAGTTCTTGGAATTATAATATCGAAACCGTGCGATGATGTGTAGGTATTCTAGAAATTCTTCCCACTGCGTTTTTTTCTTAAAAATTGCATCATGTGAATGGAAATACTATTCTAACCCACGGAAAGTCTACATTCTATTATTACCGTTTAACTTTTAAGTTTTAAAAGCCATTAATGATTAAGATTTGAAAACTAAAGGAAAAATTTTCATTTATTAGTTTCACTTCCAAAATGTTTCTTATTTTGTAGACAGTATAGATAAGGAATTAGAAATAGGTACCTACATTATAAAAAGCAAAATTCCACTTTTGTAAATGTAGAATTAACTGTTAGATACTACTGCATTTTAAGTTATACAAGGTGTAACAAAAAGCGGGTCATTCTTGCTCATTTTTGGCGGCAAAATATGACAATTTAACCCTACTTACGTATACAGTGTGGAAGAAAAGTATGGAATAAATTCATGATTTTTAAAACAACGAAGTTTCATGAAATTTCCTCGGACACGTCGATTTTGCTTTTTAATAAGATTTTTTTTTCTATACCAACGCATTTCCGACGTGCATTTGTTTTTGCGTGATGACGTCATCGGATAAATTTTTTCATCAGATTCTTGTAGAGCACTTTATTCTTTCAACTTTCCGGAAAAAAAAAATAACCGATTCAATAAAATCGGCTTGAAAAAAATGTGAATATTCCCATTTTTTTCTGTGATGGGCTGGCTGAGAGTAAAATGGATATAGTGAATTCATCAGTAGTATCACAAAATAAGGACTCTTTATTTTTAAAACAATTTAACAATAAGCAACTAATTAATTAATAAATAATTAAATTCTGGTTGCCTCAATCGTATTTGACCCTCTAATTTATTATTTTGTTTTATTAGATTGCATGTTAGAATATTACAACTTTTGATAGCAAAAATAACAAATTGAATCAAGTTACCTCAGAAACTATTTCTGGCAGTTAAACAAAATAGAACTCTTTACTTTGAAACAATTTAACAACAAATTATTATTATTATTATTAAATTAGTATTATTATTATTCTTTTCTCGGAAAGTTGAAGGAATAAAGTGTTGAAATTATACATTTTTGAATTCAGCAAGTTAACAATTAACTTATTCCATACTTTTCTTCCACACTGTATACAGGGTGTCCGGAAAGTAATGGGACCCAGCTTAAACATAGCTTCCTGTGTTCAAATAGAACCAATTTAGACAAGCTTAGCTTAGTCCAAAAGTGCCTCATTTAGACGTTACAGGGCTTCAAAAAAAATTGTTTTCTTGTTATGTGCATAATTAAGAAACGAAACGTCCAATCAAGTTCAAATTTGGTACAGTTATGTTTTAGATAAGTACAAGCATTGTGAAGGAGTAAGTAGTACTGTATATCGTAGGGGGCGCTCTTGGCAGTTTTTTTGTAATTCATTTCTATCGTATCGTTTTTGTTGGTCCTATTCTGATTTTCTACACAAAATTAATTTCTCCATCATAATTTTCAGTCAAGCGTATCAGAATAGGACCAACAAAAAAGATACAATAAAAATTAATTGTAAAAAAAAACTGCCAAGAGCGGCACTACTTACTACTTCACAATATTCGTACTTATCTAAAACATAACTGTAGCAAATGTGAACATGATTGGACGTTTCGTTTCTTAATTATGCCCATAATATGAAAACATTTTTTTTCTTTGAAGCCCTGTAACTTCTAAACGAAGCACTTTTGGACTAAGCTAAGTTTATCTAAATCGGTTCTATTTGATCACAGGAAGCTATGTTTAAGCTGGGTCCCATTACTTTCCGTACACCCTGTACAGAAATACCCCCCTTGAAAGATATAGGGTGTTTAAACTGAACTTTTAAAATAATTTTTTCGCTATAATTTCTTCAGGTTTTGACGTATCTCTTTGATATTTTGTAAAAATACTTCTCGTTACTACTAAATCTTCAAGGGCATTATAAACGATGCCTTATACTTGTTTTATCGCCTCACTTTCTTCTGACACACGATTATGGAGCATTATTTACAGTTTAATGTAAAATTTTATTTAAAATATTTTATTACATTCGTACAACTAAATATTAAATAGCAAAAGTACAGGTTAAAATGAGATATAAATATAACAGTTCTAAAAAATAACGCAAAATTGAATACATACGTACAAACAGATAATAAAAATCACATAATATTATTAAAATCACAAGTTAAAAACTCATCAGAAGAGTAAAACGCTTTCTTGAATAGAAAATGTTTTGCTTTATTTTTCAATGTTTTAGTTTTAAGTTCCATCACTTACGGAGGCAATGCATTGGAAAACCGTTAACCCAGAATGTCCATTCCTTGTTCTTTAGAGTCTAAAAAATGTACCATCAAGGTCATTTTTTCTTCTTGTATCATAAGAATGACACTGACCTCTACTATGGAAGAGGTGCTGATTATTTTTAACATATTGAAGACATTGGTAAATATAAATAGATGGAACTGTAAGAATGTATAAGTCAATAAAAGAATTTCTGCAATCGACTCTGTATTCTAAACCAGACATAACTTATCAGGATGGCATAGGATATGATAGAATGAATGGGTCTGTGTTATGAGGTTTTTGCAGTGAACATTTGTGAACCAAAATGCTAAGTAGATACAGGTGTTTGGATATTTTCTTACATAAATATTTACCCTGATGTTTCCAAAATAATTAAGGATCCAAATAAACTGCCAGAAACACTTTCCGGATTATCTATGCCATTAAGGTTGCGAAGACTATAGATCATAGTTATAAATTCTATAAATCGCTGGAAATTTAAACATAAAACTTAATTCTTCAACAAATTTGAATACAATAAGAGGTATAAAATTGCTCTTTTATTATTCCTTACAAAATAAATAATATTATGCAGCAGTTATGCTTTGCAACTGGCGACTTCGCCAAAACTTAAAATGATCTATGAACCGAATACTAAAATATTCACCTTTAAATTTTAATTTTATTAGAATTCACATCATCTGTAGAAGGTCAATTACAGCCAGGTTTCCAGAACTAATTACAATTATTTTATTTTCAAATTCGTATAGCTCAATAATGTGAATCGGACACATGTTCTTTTTTACTAGAAATAACCTAAAGAGCATGCCTCATTCTGGGAGAAATTAATGAAAGACACTATACTCGTATAATTCATTGTTAGTTTGAAAGTTTTCTTTTCTTTTGCAAATTTGGATTAGGGGTGTCTGAAGAAAAACGAATCCGTACTCAATTTTGCTGTATACGCTAGAGGGCGCTACGAAATGTACTCTTAATAGATAAAAACTGGTTATTACTTTTTTATCAGTGTGTGTATGAAAGTTTTAAAATAATATTGTTCTCCTATCTATTTTTCACAAATAAGGTATACTTGTTTTATGTCGATAAATTTAACCGTTTTCGATTTATTTCTTGTTTTTATTGGATGCAATAAAATAAAAGCTTCTTCCCTGATCGTGAAACTTCTTCAAATATTTGTTTCCATATCCGGAATGAGTACGTATATGTAACTGTCTTTGTCTTTGAAATGGATTACAACGTTAAATTCATTGCATCGACAGGCACTTGCGACTCTTATGATCGTTGGAACATGTAAAGAGTTCAAAATGAAACGCCCAATGTATACATTACGAAATATTAAATTGATTTTAGCATGGAATATTTTCTCCATATCGAAGAGACAGAAAACCGTTTATCCACATTGAAAAAGTATGATAGTAGCATCTCTTCTGTAATTGCTCCTTCTCATATGCCCCTTTTTTCGCCAGTTATCGAATTCCATCAATTCCTTCCCATATACACTTTTGCTTTTTACTGGTAACACACGTAATGTTGTTTTTTGGACCTCTTGCTAGATTTCAGCCGGAATGGAGAAATTCTCACTCATTTTTTGTATCGATATTGCAAAGTTCGCTCTTGTTGAAACGATTCCAAGACTTCCTAGTATTCAGACGACAATCATTATTCTTGATTAAAATAAATTTGATAAATATGACGTTTTACGAAACCATAATTTTTCAGCTGCTCTCACACGGCTTTCACTCTCCTAACTGACCGGTTTTGGCCGTGGTCGTGGATAAAACGTTGAAAATCTCTTATGGAAATTAATATCTTGATTAAAGATAAACTCGTCGATGCAAATCTTGAGGCAATAGCTCTTGCACTTTTTGAATGTGATATGTATATAGCAGACTACGTTTAATAATTTGGTGTACAAAAGTTGATAATCCAGTTTCTCGAGATAAACGTTTAGTACTTATTTGCGGTTCATCTTCAACTGTTTGTAAAATATTTTCTTATACCCTTAAGTAACGTTCAGATAAACGTTAGTGCAATGGCACTGCAGTTGTACTGTTGTATTGTAATTGTATGGTGTTAAATATTATTTACTCTGTTTACATAAAATTACTGTAGACTTAAGAAGTTGGGGAATTTTTCCGCTGTAAGTTGGCGACATGCAAAAACTCAATATTCTTGACCTTCAGAGAGGTTATGTTTATGTTTTGTCGACTACGTCCCTATCTACGGAAATTGTTGGTTTTTATCATTTGCCGAATAGTAATTAAAAGCCTACCCTAGATAAAATATAAGCCTTCAATCTGCAGGAATAGATGGTCTATTTGAATGTTTGGTTAAATCACAGTATACTAGAATACTGTGGGTTAAATGAGACCCCACCAATTTCAGAAAGTCATCAAACACTGCCATTGTCATTCGGGTGAAATGAAAAAATAATCGGCATTCCCATTTCGAATTTCTTTATATAAATTATAGAAATCACCTTGCATGTGCTATTTGCGGTTAATAGCTCGCACCCACCATCTCCGAGTTCTTCTTTTCATTTTTTTTGCATGTATAGTTTTTATACATATTGACGTCGCTGCGAATAAGAGCAGCAACAGTAACTGTTTCTAAACCAAACAGTCCTCTTTATCTATTTTTTTAGAAACAAATCAATTCTAAACTAAATATCTAAATTAGAATCTAATTTAAAAACTTAACCTGCAAAAATGTGAATCTTCTGTTTACTGTCAAACAAGCAGTTTTCTGATTGGTCCTTGTATTATTGGAAAAGGATTGGTAAAAGCTAAAATGCTTTTAGCTTCTGCCATACAACTGCAGTACAAAAGCCTTAGTGTTAAGTTTATCTGAACGTTACAAAAGTCACCCGTATTTCTCGCCGTTTTACTTCAGTATCTTTGAATATTTGCAGGTGGGATGAGTTAACATTTCTATTATTTGCTAAACCCTAGATTATTCAGTTATTAAATGTCTAAAATTATTTGTATTTTGTAGAAAACACTATTTCAAGAATACGGCGCCCTTTTTAATAACTTTTCTGCAGTACCAAAACAACTGTACTAATCTTATATGAATGAAGCTTTATTACACTAAGACTTTCTCAGATATTATTGAAAACCTTTCCTGTCGATCGAACCCGTCTTTCAAAATGAAAATTTTTTTATGGGGAATTACACGATTTGGAAATCTCCTATATTCTTCCATACCTCTTCTGCAGTTTTCTTCACAAAAACCTAGCACAAGTAATATGTTAACTATATGTCTCAAAGAAAAACAGTAAATATAATTTACTTCGTTCACAAACTCAGTTTTTGGTAGCAATATGTCTAAATTTTGAATTATTTGTAGTGTTAGTTAAATTAATTTAAAATTTCAGGGACTATAATTCTCAGTAGTAATTAGTACATCTCTGATATGAATTTGTAGGAAATTATATTGTATATTTGTTTCGTGCCAAAAAGCAATTATATAATTTATCATTATAACAGAAAATAATGGTTGGAGGTATGTTTCTTAAATAGTAACTACTAATTTCTTACTGAATTATTAATTGAAATATTGAACATATTCAGGACGGCCATTGGCATCTTAAGGTGAAGGTTCACTATACACTTCTACATAAAACATTTATGCTTTAAAGAGTCACGAGAAATCATGTTTTTATTATTTATCTGCACAGAACTACATCAATAAGAACTAACAAGTTGCAAACGTGTATAAATATATATCGGGACGTAATTCATTTATCAATTTTATAATAAATATTTAAAGACAATCGATTTGCAGAAAATAGTTCCGATATTGCTAGAATTATCAGTTCAGCTTATTTTATTACATACTTTATTTTTATATGGAACTTTACTAAATAACATGAATGATAATATAGCTTTATTACATTAGAAAAAGCATATATTATAATTTTTACAATGCTAGTGGCGGTAACCAGCAAAGTCTTTCAATAACTGAAACATAAATATAATAACATAAAACGCAATATGTGAATAAAACTAGGTAACAAATGTAAAGTAGTAGCATTTCAAATGCTGCATACTGCATAATATTCATTAACTATACTGTTTACTTAATACGAAGTAAATTTAAAATTAGGTGATATAAATCTGAGAAATAACTGTGGGCGTCTGTAGAAATTAAAAAAAGAAACATATTAATCTAATCTTAATAGCAATTTGCGAAATAATAGTGTTTCAGGCATGCGACGTGGCAACACGTTGTTTACAAACTATACAAACATTTTAATATATTGTCTGAAGCTATTTATTTGTGGCATAATTTTAGTTTTTCTTTAGTTTTATTGGGTTTTTGCCCCACTTCTGAAAAAATAAAGATTAATTAAATAAGCTCTTGCGCCAAACGGATCAGTCAAGGGTTATTTTTTAAAATAAGTTTGCCTATCCAAAAAATCTCACACTGAAAGAAGCAGATAAGTGAAAAATAACAAAAATCACATTACTATCGCGCACCTTCGTATTATTGACGTTTCGAAAAACTCTCTGTTTTCGTTCTCAAAATAGTAGTTAAAATATTAAATGTATGTGTGTGTAAATAGAGACAGTTATTTTCTCATCCGACCATTCATTCCAGCTTTCAATTAAAAAACTAATGATTATGCTACCTTAGCACGGTCGAATTACCGCGGCCCTTTAAATACTCAGTGGGCAGGCCAAACTTTAAATTATTTTCAAAGAGCCATGTTTTTATTAAACAGGTGGAAAATGTTTTGCCGAATTCCTTTATTTAACCTCAAAATCGTATAATATATATATATATATATATATATATATATATATATATATATTACAATTTTTTTTACTTATTTAATCATTATTACTAAATTTTATTAATTAAAATTTAAAATTTTATAAAATATTTAAAATTAATATAAATAATTATTTTATGAAAATTAATTATAACATTATTTTAATAATAAAAACTTCTAATCCTATATGAAAAGTACTTATTCCAAATAGTTATCTTGATTGTTGGTAAATTTGGAACCTGTAGGAGAGAAGAATTAACTTATTTACGTACAGAAAACATTGAAGATGCTAAGTCCTTCATTAAAGTGACTATTTCCAATATCAAACCAATGTTTATAGATTATTTACAATACCAAAGAGAGACATAGAAGGAGTCAATTTATTGGAAATTTTCCGCAAATATGCAACCGATTTTTCACGTAAGGGAATTCAAAATGTACTACACAAGCTGTAGGGATAAATAAGATTCAATTCCTGAAAAGCTTGCCGAATTTCTAAATGTTGCTGAGCTGGGCACTGCTTTAGATGATGTTCTACAATCTTCCTTACAGATGCAGGAGCTAACATATCGATCCTCAAGTGACACGGAGGTTGGCGTTCTGCTTCTGTGGAGGGGTACATAGAAAATTCCATACAAAATAAGCAGGCGGTAGTAAGGAAAATTCTCGAGGAAAAAGGAAATACCACTTTTATTCCAAAAATGCAGTGCACCAGCAGCACCAGGATGCAGGTGTTATCTACTTCCAATATTGAAGTTATACAAAGTGAAAAAAATATATATGTCTAATTATCCGATTTGAAAGAATGTGTTAATATTTATAAAAAATATATAATTTAAAATTCAGCTATCTTATTTTACTTTTACGTGCATGAGCGTAAAAAAAGATTATTTAACGCATCATATGTGCCCTCTATTGTCACAATATTGAAATGACAATCAAATTGTCATTATTATGCAATAATTTTACGGAAAAGCCATTATAATTTAATAGCTATTTATGATATACGTGTTAAAAGTATGATTTTATTTTGTGAGTGAAGATGATTAAAAAACGAGCGTAGCAAGTTTTTTAACTTTACGAACAAAATAAAATCACTTTTAACACGTATATCATACACTATTTTTTCTACAAAACAATCGGAAAAACTTTAAACTTAATAAAAATAAGAAATCAAAAAATACCACACAGATCGCAATGTTTATGAACCAAAATTTTCGTAGCAACCAGTGCCTTTGTTAGCTACGGAAAAAACGCAAAAATATTGACAGCATTTTCTAGTAATATTATAAGTATAATGAATAATGTCGATAATGAGCGTAACGAATCCATCCGTGCTGAAATCGAAGAAGCCGCCAGTCGAGCAACATTGGAATTATTGCCGGCGAAATCAAAGGAACAGTACGAAATCGCTTATAGACGCTTTCCGGAATGGTGCAACATTTAAAAGGTCCCTGGGACATGTAACGAAATTGTTTTACTGGCATATTTTGAGGAAAAAGCCAAGATATGGAAACCGTCAACGCTGTGGTCAAATTATTCCATGATCAAAACTATGTTAAAAATAAAGCAAGATTAAAATATAAGCAAACATTATAAACTTATTGCTTTTTAAAACGGAAGGGTGAAGGATATCAAGCAAAAAAGTCAAAAGTTTTGACGAAGGCGCATATCGACAAATTTCTCACACAAGCAGAAGACGAAAACTATCTGATGACGAAAGTCGCAGCAATAGTCGGTGTCTTCGGGGCGTGTCGCCGGGAGGAATTGCGTCAGATGACCATCGACAATATCGAATATTTGGGCACTTCGGTTGTTGTGACCATATCAGATACTAAAACGAAAGTGCCTCGGACTTTCAGTGTTGTTGGTGAATTCTATTTAAACTTTTTTAGAAAGTATATGGCACTCCGGCCATCCAACGCTGACCATAGACGACTTTTTATTAAATATATGAAGAATAAATGTGTGAAGAATCCAGTCGGAATTAACATGTTTGGTAAAATGCCTACACCGGACACTGTTTTCGTCGTTCATCGGCGACATTGTTAGCAGATTCTGGTGCAAATCTTACTACCATCAAGAGACATGGAGGATGGAAATCATCGACGGTAGCTGAAGGCTACATTGAAAATTCACTGGAACAGAAGAAGGAAATTGCGTGCCAAATACTTCCTACTTCTGCAACTACTAGCAAGACCACCAGTACTACCAGTAGTATTTCTACAGAAAATAGATGTGTCACACATGTTGACAGTAAAACCAACTTAAGATGACTCCGCAGGGAATTACAATTTCAAATTGTTCTAATTTTACTATAAATGTTAATAGTAATAACTACCAAAATGTTGGTTTGTACTTATTTAAAATAAAAAGTTGTTCATCTGTTTGTTAAAACGTTTTATTAATTTTCAAAACAAAATTTAAATAAACTTTGATTTACTTTTAACACTAGTGTTAAACTTACTTTTAAAACGCGTGTCAAAAAATGACATTTTCAACATCAAAAATGACAATAAAAAAGCCCACGTTTAACAGTTTTGTAGAAAAAATATTTAAATGTGTATGACTACAGTTTGCTCCATTATTTCAAATAGTCGAAATTAGTAGTAGGCATTTTGTTTAATCTACAAATCTTATATGTATGGAAAAAATATAGTAAGTAACAGTTTTGTAGACGTATGCGAAAAGAAAGTAACTCTAAATAAAGATATGACCTGTTTGACCTAAATAAGTAGATTCATTTGCATTTCAAAAAGCTTTAAGTGTGGGTCGATACCTGCATATCTCTACCGAAATCTTGCTTGGTTTCGTAAAATGTTAGCCTACAACGCATATAAATTTATTTCTTTTTGTAATATCCTATTCTCGACGTCAGAAGAAGGGACAAAAATAATCTCCATTGTTTTCCAAGCTATGCTCAGTGTTTTAGAATAACTTATTTGAACAGATAATAATATTGTCTGAAGCTATTTATTTGTGACACAATTTCAGTTTTTCTTTAGTTTTATTGGGTTTTTGCCACACTTTGCCAAGCGGATCAGTCAAGGGTTATTTTTGAAACTAAGTTTGCCTAACCAAAAAATCTCACACTGAAAAAAGCAGATAAATAAAAAATAACAAAAATCACATCACTATCGCGCACTTCCATATTTTTGACATTTCGAAAAACTCTCTGTTTTCGTTCTCAAAATAGTAGTAAAAGCATTAAACGTATGTCAAGTTTGACAGTTTAAAATTCGTTTATCTGCTTCCATAGAGATGTTAAATGATTTTTATTTTATTGTTACTTACTTCTTCTTGATACAACTGTACCCAACAATGATCAATGTTTACTGAATAGTTTTACACACACTTATCTCCGTTCAATAAAATAATCGCGGTCTCTTTTAATTTTCTTTTTGATGCGTTATCTTCTTTGTCTAAAATTTTTGACGATCCCTATTGAATCAAATGACCGTTTTCCCAAGCGTGTTCCCAAATTTTGGATTTTTCAAATTCCCGTCTTTTTTTATAATTTTTATGCTCCTCATCTAACATTCATAGGCCGAAACGTTTCTCCAACATAATGTTTATTGCATTCACAAGGTGTACTGTAGATGCAATTTTTTGGATTTTGTATATCATTTTTTGGACGCGTTTTAGACAAAAATGATCGTAAAGTATTAGTTTTCTGAAAAACTGTTCGAATACTAAATTTATTACCGAATCTTTTTAACCTATCTGATAATATAGGAATGTATGGATTTTTTTATTGTATGATTAGTTTCTTTTAGTTATCTTAAAGTGTTCGTTTTATCTGTAATATTTTTTAATGTTCTATCAACAACATTTGGAGGGTGTTCATTACTTATTAAAACAATTTTAATAAATTTTAGTTTGTTATTAAAAATATCATGGTTTCTTGAAATTAATTTTGCTCTATCATATAAACATTTAACAACGCCTTTCTTAATATCAATGTGATGGTTAGATCTAAAATTTAAATATCTATTGGTGAGTTTGTTTTCTATAAACACTTGTTTCTACAGAATTTTCATGTTTTTAATTAAAACATCTAAACATTGTAGCATATTATTATTTTCTATTTCCAAAGTGAATTTTATTGTTGGTTCTTTATTGTTAACATCATTTAAAAATTCACTTAATTCTATAACAGTAAAAGGCCAAATACCAAAAATGTCATCTACATATCTCCACCAGATAGTTGTTTTTTTATTTATATTTTGAATATAATTTTCTTCAAAGAAATCCATAAAAATATTACTTAAAATTGGTGATAATGCCATTCCGAAATTTTGTTGATAAAATTCATTGTTTAGTTGAAAATATGTTGTCTTTACACATAGACTTAGCAATTCCATTATACATCCTACGTTTAATTTCGTTCTGTTTGCCAAATTGATATCATTTTTCAGTTTATTTTTAATGATATTCATTTAATGGTGAGTTTTGACGTAGTTAGTTTATTCACTAACGTACCAGTAGACAAAACACTGGTAAACATGTCATGCAGCTGGTTGTAGTTACTATAAATTGTTTTTGTTATCTGATCAATTATTGTTTATGTATACTCACAAACATCAAAGAAAAACTAAACAAAAATGAAACGCACTAGCTACACAAGTTACTATAACTAATATTACTTTTACGTTATCAGCAGCAGCATGCAGCCTGACACATTGCAACGTTGTAGAACGTTACAGTTTTAACGAGTTTCTCAGAAACCTCAATTGTTTACTTCCTTAATACTGATCGAAAAAACAAATTACGTTACGATTTTTGTTATTGCTGTTGGTCAGACATATAAACTCTTAAAATTACAGAACTCATATTCCGGACACGCTGTATAAATATTACTATTGCAAAATATGTGTTTTCTGTTTTATTTAGCTATATGGCATTGGTATCTATTGTATAACTGTTTATTTAAACAATACATGCCACTTACATGTTTGTCTTTTTGTCTGTAGACAAAATATTTTTTGATATAAACAGTTTAGTTTTTGAAATATAGAAAAGTTTAACGTTTCGTAAACATTCTCAAGATGTTCTATGTAGACCGATGAAGCTTGGGGGGATGATTTAGTTAAGTAAAGATTAAATTTTATTTAATCACGACAGTGCAGCAACATAATCTTTTATTTGGGGATTTTGCCAACTAAGAATTTCACTTTGCGCGAATCAAATAGATAATAAAACTATTGCTATCAATTCAATGTAAATTAGTTTGCATTCCGAAAATTATTTTATTTTCGTTCTCAAAACTGATTGTGTTTACTATTTTGTTTATATTACATTTAACCAACAAAGACCCAACCTCTCGAAATCATTCAATAATTTCTTAAAGTAGTCTCTTTCCAAAATTTTGGTTGAGCTCCATTGAGTTATTATGATAATTTTCCCAAATTCTTTTAGAAACTTCAAGAATATAAAACAGCTAAAATATTTCTATGGCTTTGTTCGGATACGTATCCTTGCATGTATCTAAAACATAACTTTTTCTTAAGCTGGTACGGAAAAATCAAACTGATGTTTCGTACGTCAATAAAAAATATTTAGAACTTTTCCATGTAATATACTTCAATGTATACCTAATAAATATCGATCCCAGACCACCTTATTCATTATATTTCATTATCGTTACACTACATCTAAAATTCATTCCATTATAAACTTAAAAATATTAATAGAATATACATACGTGTACAGTTATTGAATGTAAGTAGTATTATCATTGGAAGGGTGGTTGTTTATTGCAATTTTGCATTACCAATAAATCTGGGTGTATCATTTGCCTTTCATTTCGGATTTTCGGATCAAAATAGATATTGCGGTGGTATAGATGATTTAAGGAGGGGGGCATAGTAATTTTGTTAACAGCATAATGCGAATAGGGCTTGGTCTTGGGTTAGAAACTGTATTTGCAGTTATTATTAGTGTCTGCGAGCCAGAATATTGACGCGTCGTTGTCGTTCTTCAAATAAAATTGTTGTGATTCTTATAAGGTACGTTATTATTACTAATTACTATAAATAATAAAGTTTATTTTACATCACAATTTAAAGTACCCATCTAAATAATATTATATACAATTCTTACACGGCTCTTGGCGTAGAAACACAGATTTGAAAAGGCAATAAAACAAATTGAAACAAAAATTATTGACAAAGAAAATTATTAGTTAATAATTAAGAAATATAAATCTATATCTCATTTTAAAGTAAAGCCATTTATTATTATTTTTTGTAATAGAAGAATAATGAAACAACTTCTTAATATAGAAAATAAAGGATAAAATTCAATCAATATGTTAATAGTTGCACTATGTAGAGAAACATTTTACAAATTGTTATAAGAAGGGATAAAACGTGGTAAAATTACAACAATAAATTATCTGGGTAAAAATGGTTCTATTCTACGAATCCTAAACATCTCGAATATTCGAAAACACTAATGTGCAGTTTCCTGTATGTTTACAAATTTCTAAGAAGTTTGTACAATGAAATTATAAACGTTTTTTGTAATTCACATTGCATCATTTTTATAAGTAAAAAAATTGCAAAGATGTTGCGAAACTACATTTTAGATCTTGGTTTTTTACATTTATAGACTACTCATACTAAACTAAACTGAACTGAACTGAACGGAACCGAACCAAACCCAACCAAACCAAACCAAACCAAACCAAACCAAACCAAACCAAACCAAACCAAACCAAACCAAACCAAACCAAACCAATCCCAACCAAACCAATCCAAACCATACTAGTGAATTTGTACAATTATATCGATACAAATCTGGGACAACGAACTGTAAGGAAAATTTGAAACAATAATTGTTGGGAAATTGTGGAACGTAACTTAAAAGCAAAATTAGTATTCTGTAAGGTAACTGTTAAGCGAAAATTCCGCTAAATTACATAAAAAATGTAAACCATACAGTGGGCATGATGAAACAACACATTTTTAAGTACTTACCAATGAACAGTGAATGCAATGCATCTATTCTCTGAGATAAGTCTTACTTATTACACTTCTTAGATAATGCAACTCCAAAATTTCAGGAACTGTTTCATTTTTACTCCAGCTGACTATAATTAAAACAAAATTCAAAAATATGCAATTGTTTTCTCTCGGAAAAGTGTAATTTGGTAACGCCCAGAAGTAACACTATGTATATTTGAAATTTAAAACACAAGGAAATTGATTTGTTGCCATTATTATTGATAACATTTGTTTGTATCATTGACATAATCAAAGCTACAAACGAAATCGTATTACGTAGTACACTCTAAATAAAATGAATGTACTGAAAGATTTTCATTTATTACCTATTTATGAAAATATGTATACAATTAATATCCTTTTTTTCATTTCAGGTCCGCTCTAGGTAGTCCAGTTCACGACATTGATAGTAGATTATCTCCAAGAGAAAAAAGTAGAGTCATTCAAACACCACAACCTCCACCTTCCTCAGGTTCGGAATCCTCTGGTTACTTCACTCCACCTCCAGAAACGCAGCAGGCGTTCGTAAAACTTGACACCGAGGAGCACGCCTCAGAATCTGAGGAAATAGGACCAGGAAACGACGATAATAACAATTCCCAAGACTGCACTGATTCCTTCAACAACAACTCACCAAATATATTTCTTAGACAAGACACTGTTCAGGTAATTTGGAATTACTATTTCCCCGAATTTTAGAAGAAAATAATCAACTAATTATATATTATTGTTCCACTAAGACGCTTATCATATTCCAATTAGCAATTTGGTATTTTATTTATTTGGAAGCAAATCTTGTGAAAAAAGACACAACTAAAAAAATGTATTTCGAAAGAAATAAAACATAATTGTCCTATGTCTAATTGTCCATAACCTGAAAATTATAAAACAGTTTTGCTGCTTGGGTATTTATCTATATGTAATTTAGCTGTGCGATCTTATAAGGTTCATGGCTTGGTTGACTATCGTTCTCCATTTTGTTCTATTCCTTGGTTTTTTCCATCCGATAATTTTTAGTTGTAGATCTGTCTTCACTTCCGTTTTCCATCTTATTTTAGGTCGTCCCCTCTTCTTACACCAATGGTTCGCGTCACTACCATTTTTGGTGCTTTTACCACGCCTACTATGCTCACCTCTTTATATAAGTTTTTTATTTCCTCCATCGTTCTTATGCTCTTTTTTGTCTAAGAATTTATCTCAACATTTTCCTCTGCAATACTATTCTTTGTTCTGCTTTATTCAACGTCCATGTTTCACTGTCATGTCACTACTAGCATTATCTTTGTCTTATATAGTCCCAAATATGAGAGCTATTTTATCTCTTCAAACGTGTATGTTTTCCCTCAATTTCCCTCTTTCCCTCTATTTTCAAAAACATGTTTTTATACTCTTCTCCCGTCCATTTCATGTACTTAGTTTTCAACTGACTGTTCATCTATTTTCTTTATTACCTCTTTTAGTTCGGTTCTATTTCTTACTAGCACTATGAGATTTCCTGCAAATGACACATTCTTCCAATATCATATTTTCTTTTCATTTTATCATAGGCTTGTTGATAGTTTACAAATAAAACTGTTGGTATGCCACATTCGAAGCTTTCAGCCTGAATTTTTCGCAGAGTGAAAACTTGATCTACTGTACTTATTCCTTGTCTAATACCACATTAATACTCTCCAATTGTATCTATTACTTCTATTACCAATCTGCTTTGCATGTAAGTGGCTATACTATGAAATTTTTTTTCTTGCAGAGAAACTTTTCACCAAGTTTCGTTGAAACCAGTGACCATATCGACGAAAAAGAAGCCACATTAGAAGTAGAATCGATAGAAAAGCAGGATGCGGAGAGAGAAGAAAGAAGATTGCTTAGATTTAGTTCGTCCAGTTTGAAGGAGCCTTCCTTTGCTGGAAAAATACCCCAAATTACTGATAACCGGCGAAAGAGTAAATCTGTGGTGGATCTACAAAGCTTTTTACCCGACATCAGTGCAAGCAGAAAGACTGTAAACTCAGCTCCCCCACTGAACGAGGATGTCATGGGAAACAACAATGTTGTGATAACCAATATAGACGTGTCACCTGCATCTCCAATGAAAGTCATGCTTCCTATCAAGACAGAACCTACTGAAATAGTTCAAAAATTAGAATCGCCCAAAGAAGAAACCAGTACAAGGAAATTGACGAAGCGGTTTGCTCGAACTCATAGCAGAAAATCTATCAAATCCACTCCAAGGAGTGTAAGAGAAACCACACCTAGCAGTTCGAGACCCAGCAGCAAACCTAAGGAGGTCCTACAATTAGCACTAGCACAGTTGAACAATAACGAATGGGAAGTTATGATACAAGGGCTTCAAACTTTAGGAAAACTTGCTAGACAACACCCTGAAACTATTGAATCTCAGATACATAATGTTTGTGTTTCTTTGGGTAGACAGATAAAGAATCTACGATCGCAGGTGGCTAGGACTGCGTGTTATACAGCTTCTGAGTTGTTCATGACATGCAAAAGAGGTTTGGACATAGTGAGTATCATTAGACATATACCTTTTCTTTTACTTCATATTTTATATTCTTAAATGTACAGCAATCAGTGAATCGTTTATAAAATTTGTACTTGGTTCTCGATTTATTTGGTAAAAGTGAAGCTACTGCAGTTGTAGCAGCTTTTTCAATTTCAAAAGGCAAGTTTTCTGATTCTGAATCACAAGTTTGACAGGTTACCATAACAATGCCTTTGCTTCTTGATTTTGATTCAAAACTTACAAACGATCTGATTTTGGATTTATCCCAATTTAAGGTAGTCAGTTGCAGATATATTTTTTTGCAATTTTGTAGTATTCTTGGGATAACGGCATTTTTAATTTTATTCGTGAAAATGTCTCACTCATGTATAAAATGCCTGTATCCCACTTGTACTATAAATAACTATTATGTCACTTGCTTGAAATTATATTGCACCACTATTTACGGACGGTGTCTTCTGATTTTTTTTATATTTCCTTATATCGATGATATAGACTATAGTAGTTGGCTTAAATGTTAAACTCTCTTTAGGAACTGGAGGAGATCGCTGGTCCTCTCTTGCAACGCACTGCAGACACCAACAAATTCTTACGAGCAGACGCAAACGCAGCCCTGGACGTGATGTGTGCACATCTACCCACCCACCGTGTCATTACGGTCGTCACAAGTCGAGGCTGCACGCACCAGAACTGCATCGTACGCTCAGCTTCTATTCGCCTCATCAACGACATGGTGAAGCGTTTCGGTGCGGATAGAGTATTCCAACTGCAGAAGGAGATGAAGGATAAAATTCTGCTTGCTGGCGCGAATGCCTTGACGGATGGGAGCCTGGAAGCGAGGAGTTACGGCAAAGTGATGTTTTCGCACCTAATAGGCCATCCTCAGTTTCAAAGATCGCTGTTGGATGCCGTGCCGCAAAGCACCCTGAGGCACATCGCTAAGACGCTGAGTACTATCAAGCCTCAGCTGACGTAGTATTGAGTAGAAAATTATTATATCAATTGTTAATTGTATAGATACAGTTTCATTGCAATGAAGTTAGTTCCATGGCTATTCTTTTACAATTTCAATTGTAAAGTAAAGTTAGGAACCAAATTAGGAATCAACTGGTTGATAAGTTTAGGAAAAATTTTTGAGAACTGTATGAATACATTTCGTCTCATTCAACCAATGTTACTTTTATTTGAGTGGAAATCCCACTCTAGGTCTATTCATCGACTCAAAGAAACATAATACTTAATAATGTGTATAATTTTGGAAATTGCTTCATATTTCCAATGGATGACTTTATTGCAAAGTAATTTTAAAGGGTAATGTATATTGTTGCAATAGTCAATCCGTCCAATAGTATAAAATTTTATATCAAATTGCCTTCAAATATGCAGGTTACAAATCATGAAGATTAAAACTTCATGAGTTAGTTCTTTAGTATTCCTTTTTTATTTATTTTTGTTTTGTAATTGTAAGAGTCTATTAGGTATTAGAAAATGAAGTCTATCTGTTGTTCTATAAAATGTTTAAATTTGTAAGTACTGTTAAATACTAAGAAGAAATTGAACTTCTAGATTTTTGGATCATATGTACTTGTAACTACTTTATACTTCATATCATATTTATCTAACTACCAAATAGTCCTTTGTAAATATAAATTATTTAAAACCATAATGTAAGTTTTATTTATTCACCTACTTGATACATGCTTGACTATTATTTCGTTTACGTTCTAATACGTACCTAGTAAAAGTCAAATTTCCTTTTCCACATCTTTTCCCAAGTTATTTTGTTTTATATTCATTAACATTCAGACCAAATTTTTATTTTTTTTTAAGTAGTCTAATTATTCTTACTATCTCGGTAGTTGTTTTTGCCTTGAGTACCACATAATCTGCATATTCCAGTATTTGGCCTTTGATATTATTAATAGTGCCTCATATCATGATCCCACATTCTCGGAATATCACCTCCAACACAGCATTAAACAGTATTGCAGACAAGGAATCCCCTTCCTTCAATCCTTTTCATACTTCGAATTTTTCTGCAGGTCATCTCTTAAGGTTTTGCAGAACGTTCAATGGATGGTACACCTTTCTCCTTATGACTGAGACACAGGCTTGTTTAAAGTCGATGAACAGCGACTTCAATTTAAGTTCATATTTACTATTTTGGATCACCTTTAGAACAAATACTTGTCAATTGTAGACCTACCTTTCTTAAATCCTTCTTGGTGCTCTCCCGCCTGTTTCTTTAAATATATGCCGATTATGGTTCTTATCATCCTTGCTACATCAAGCAGTGTGGTTCCTCTAGAACTTGAGTACTATGTATTATCTTTTTTTTAATATGGGACAAATTATGGCTTCGTACTACTTGTCTGGCATTATTTCTTCTTTCCATATACGTTTTATCCATCCACACAGCCTTGCAAATACTGTTTCTCCTTCATGCTTAATAATAATAAGTTGTATTGTCAACACAAAGGATTTTAGATAGATAGTTGTAGCTGGACACATATTTTAATAAATTATTTTAAATTAAAAACCTTGCATACATATGAATATGAATACTTATTTATGCATCAAGTACAAAAAGTTATCTTACTCGGCCTGACGGCCTCGTTGGACAATTTCACGTCGCGTGCAATAAACACTTTTTGTACGAGCTGCATACAATATTTTTTCTACGTTCATGCAAAAACAAAAAAATGTTTTATTTAGATGACACTAAGTGTAGGAAAATATGACGTTGGTTTGTACGTTTATGTTTGTCATGATGACAATACGCTGTAGTAGAATGACAGATGAATGCAATAAAAATTTTATTGTTCTAGTGCAATAAAGAACCACTTTTTCCACTAAATATAGTTCAATGAAGTTTTGGTTTTTGAATGAATGTAGAAAATAGTTATGTATGCAAGTATTTATGCAAGTACAAAAATAAGCGTGTTGTCATACTCGGCCTGACGGCCTCGTTGGCCAATTTCACGTCGCGCGCAATAAACACTTTTTGTACGAGTTGCATACAATATTTTTTCTACGTTCATGCAAAAACCAAAAATTGTTTTATTTAGATGACACTAAGTGTAAGAAAATATGATGTTGATTTGAACATTTATGTTTGTCATGATGACAAAACGCTGTAGTAGAATGACAGATGAATGCAATAAACATTTTATTGCACTAGTGTAATAAATAACCACTTTTTCCAATAAATATAGTCCAATAAAGTTTGATATTTTGCATGAACGTAGAAAAATTATTTTATTGAACCAAATTTATAAACATATTTGCAATGAATTATGTGTCAATGTTACATAACTGAAATTCAAAACAATTAACAGTGTCCAGTTGCAAAGATTACTATTAAACCAAACTGTGTCTATCCTTCTTGCTCTCCCTAAGAACCAAGCGATATACTTGCTGGCTGTTCCCATTGTTTCAATAGGTAGTATAATTTTGTACTCAGCATTTTTCTAATGCGTATAAATATTATTGAAACTGGGCTAATGTCAGCTAGTCCATGACCAAAGAACAGCGGTAAGCCGTTGGCTGGCTCTGATCTCTAGAAGAGATACTTCCCAGAGCAAAGGGGTTCACTCTATTGTAAGTATCGTTATTGATATGATTGTTTTAATAAATTTATATTTGCATTAAAAGGTTGATTTTCATTAACTCTCACAGGAGCCAAGCGAGTATCCTAAGATTATAATATAGGTATTATTTTTATACGTTTCAAGGTTGGAGGACTTTTCATGACATTTGGGGGAAGCACCAGACATCCGTGCTATACAGTCACATACATTGCGTGACAATATCATTGAGTCCTGCACGATTATTTTTTACCTTATCATGCCTTTTATCTCTTCTTCGGAAGATTCACTACTCGGTATAGATCATTTTCGTCCTGGTTGTTCTCCATTTTGTCTTCATCGTTATACATCATTTCACTATTTAACAGATCTCCAAAGTGTTGTGACCTTCTTTGCTTTTAACGAACTTTGCTTGTCTTTTGTAGAGTTCTCTCTTCTTTTTGGCTTCCTGATAAATGTTCCTTATTTCCCTATTTTCATGTCTTTCCTGAATTCGTTGTAGATCTTTGTCCATCTGTTCGTGTTTCTTACCTCTGCGTAATCTTTTAAACTCTTTCTTTACTACTTCGCATTGTTTTTATTTCGTCGCTTGGTTTCTCCAGCATCGGCTGCCTTTCCACCTTCTTGTTTTAACTCGTGTACGCGTGCTTAGTACTGCAAATATTTCGAAAATGGGTAAAAGTACTCAAAGAGTCTAAATTATTATACAGGGTTTTTTACTGTCTTAGAAAGGTACTTTAAGCTAATATAAATCAAATCTTCAACGCTGGTTGGGGCTTAAGTCCACAGAGTAGTTAGTTTCACACAATATCATTAATACCTAAAAATATATAAAAATATTATACAGGGTGTTTTGGAAATAGTCGAGAAAAATGAAACAGTGGATTTCTGAGCTGATTTTGGTGGGGGTGTTTCTTGTTAAAAAAAATATTTTAGAATACCCTAAAAAGATACAGCACTTTAAAAGTGGATATTGAAATGAAGTGTCCATGGACTATTTTAAAACCAGTTTGAATTGAACAAACTAATTTTTGCATGGATGCAGTTGTGGTAAAATGTCACTTCACTAGTTGTCACCTTCAAGGAGATGATATAATACATTACTTTTACGTTTATTATCAGAATTTTTTCATACTTAAAAATATTGAAGGAAAATTATTTTTTGGACAGCCTTATTCAAAAATTTTTAGTCTATACACAAATAATTCTTGTTCTGGTACAAAAACAAAATAAATAAAAGTAAAAGCCATCATTATTTCAACCCTATGATTTTTCGAAAAGATACTTTCTGTAACAGGTTCCTGTCATTTTAGTTGTCAGTCGTTGTTACCAGTTTTTATCATTCATATAAGTTTAACTGGTGTTTTGATACTTAACAATGGAAATTTATTTTCAGCACTTTTAAAGGGTTGTAATTTCTTAGGATATATTAAAATTACTTTTTTTACATGAAATCGGCTAAATAATTCACTGTTTCATTTTCCTCAACTATTTTCGAAACATATCTTATCGTATATTTTTAGAAAACATACAGGGTGTTTTAGGAAGAAGTGTACATACGTCAGTATATTATTCTACGTTTAAAAAATTTCCTATGAACTTAGGTCTGAATACGCTTCGTTTAGGATACACAGGATGTCAAATTTTAAAAAATTAATTATATTTTCTTTATTAACTTCCAACTGCTTTGAGTTAAATTTTATTGAAGTCTCTAGAAGCAGCCGTTTCCGTTACAAACTCCTCTAAAGATGATGATGCATGCAAATTATGTATTAGAGTATTGCTTTACTTTTATCTAAAATACAAGGCGTAACACTTTAAAGACTAAGAACCATTAGTTTTTAATCAAAATAGCCTGCATTTTTTGTGATAATTGCAAAAATAAAATCTGTAAACAAAATGAACAAAACCTGACATTCACTATAATACATAATTTGCATGCATCTTTTGCTTTTTCCAGACTTCCTTATTATAAAATACTAAAGCATAATTATTGGTTTATTTACACAATTTGCCATACTAGAGTTTCAAACTAGTATATCTACTCATTTTTAGGATATGACTTATACGTACCTTAGCAAACTTTGAAGTCTTATCAGGAACTTTTTCTTCAAATATTTTAGGATTACTCACGACAGTTTGATCAAAACAATGACATTTAGCTAAATTAGGAGTCTAAGTAAGCTACAATTATTATATATTCCTTTTTCTAAAATACTGTGTATTTTGTATGATTTTCATACAGATACCTGTAATGGTGTTAACAGCATATTTCTGATAATCTAGCACATTTTTCAATGCATATGCAAAAGACTTTGATAATATCCGGAGTATCTCAAACATAACTCAAAGTACCTGTATTTCTATATATATTTTTTGTAAACCATTTATTGAAAAATGCTGTAGGATTACCAGAGACGTGACATTAATGGATTCATATAAAACGCACAATATTGGCAGGTTGATGCATTGCCATCTCATAAATTGCAGTGTATGTAAATGTAATAAGTTAAGATGACACTTTAGGTAAGAATGATGGCAAATTAAAATATTTTACTTATGGTTTACCATCAAAGTACCAATTGTGAAATGCTGGTATCTGTATTTATGACCATTTATGTACCAAAATATTTAAGCCAACTTGAATTAATAAAATGTGATAACAAAAGAGAAACAGGGTGTCAAAGTTGGAATTTAAAAAATGTTTTTTGTAATAATTACACTGCCTGAAATGATAATATGTTGTCTATTTCGGAGTATTACTTAGAGGGCGCCACATATGCTTTTCATTAAAAAATCTTAAACCTACATCTTATTTTAGGAAAAAAGGTATACTTGTCGTTGGTCTCAGAAATTAGCCATTTTCGAGAAAATAGCTTTTCAAAAACCAGCAACATAGTTCATTGTACAATATTTTAATGTAGTAGGCGCCAAAATTCTCTTGAAAATGGGATATATTGAACGTAGATCGATAAGCAATAAAACTACACTGGTGTAAAATGGTACGGATAATGATTTTCAACATGCGACGTTTTTAGATTGGAAGTCATACTGATTCTTGCAGGTAGATAACCCACAATGTGAACAAATTTTTCGACTATTTTTATCTAAAAAATTTTTTTAAGTTATTGATTACCAGGTTGTAATCTATTTCGAAATCTTCCCAAATATTATCGTTGCCCGGTACGTCTATTTAAATTTAATTGTCAACAAATAACAACACATTCCTCATATATGAAGATGAAAACTTATTGTGATCAGAATTATTCGGTTTTGTAAAGTAATTGATTTTAATCAAAGCTGGATAAATAAATACCTTAAATTTAGAAATACTTATTAACTGTAACATAAATTGTGTCTAATAATTGTTAAAATTTAACTTACTAGTGATGCGTACTACGTTAAAATATTGTACAACGAACTATGCAGCTGATTGTTGAAAAGCTATTTTCTCAAAAATCACTAATTTCTGATACTAATGACAAGTATACCTGTTTTTCTAAAAAATAATGTAGGTTTAAGATTTTTTAATAAAAAACGTGATAACGTTAGAGTCAAAAACGTTACTCTCACATTTACGTTACAAATATGCCGGATGTGGCGCCCTCTAGGAAATATGTCGAAATAGACAACAGACTATGATTTCTTATATCTAAAAACATCTATTTCAAAATTTTCAAGTGAATAGATTCAAAGACAGTGTAATTATTAGAAAAAATCAATTTACAGTATGCGCTAAAAGTATGGAATAAATTCAATAAAAACGAAACAATTATTTTTTGGGAAAAATCCTCGAACAGGTCGATTTTTAATTTAAAAAATACACATTTTAGCGTAAAATGCGATTTTTAAATGTCATTTGTTTTCGAGTAATGACGTCATCGATTTTTTTTTAAATGGCAACACCATATTTTTTTCCTTGATTCTGAAAGATCGTTTAATTCCCTATCAGACAGTACTAAAATTTTGCCCTCTTACATAGGAAAGTTTTCGAGTAAATGACGATTGAATGTTAGAAAACGTAAATTTTATCCATAAAAAAGTAACAATTCTGAGGTATGTAAAATAAAATACAATTGATTAAATTTTATACTTAAATTAAATGTTCGAATTGCCATCCACCAAATTCTTGACAATGCGCAAGTCTTCTTGCACATTATGAATGATTTCTGGGGTAACTCTGCGTATTTCGTCTCGAATGCGATTTTGAAGTTCTTCTAAATTACGTGGTTTATTAATGTACACTTTTGACTTCAAGTATCCCCATAAAAACTAGTCAAGAGGTGTAAGATGTGGCGATCTTGCAGGTCATTCTATCGGTACGCGTCTGCCGATCCACCTCCCAGGAAAACAGTTGTCCAAAAAATCTCGTACAGGGCGCGCATAGTGCGGAGGTGCACCGTCTTGCTGAAACCATATGGTATCGTCAGGAATGTCAGGGTCATTATCGTTAGGAAAAATTACTGCAAGGGCTGGAACAAGGTCATTTTCTAGAAACTCTAAATATCTTTGTCCTGTAAGGGTTCCTTCAAAGAAGAAAGGCCCTACTATTCTGTCGTCAACTATTCCAGCCCACACATTTAATTTCTGAGGGTGTTGGGTATGTGCCTCTGCCATCCAATGAGGATTTTGCCGACTCCAATATCTGCAAGTTTGACGGTTTACTGTACCATTCAGACAAAATGTGGCCTCATCTGAAAAAAGTGTTTGCCGGTGTAAATTTCTATTTCCTTTACATAAATCCGATAGAATTTCGCAAAAGTCGGCGATCGGGATCATCTTCATTGAGTTCCTGCACAAGTTGAATTTTGTAGGGATGATATTTTTCCTTCCTCAAGATACGTAGCACTGTGCTCTGACTAGTGTCATTGTTTAATGCAACCAATCGTGAAGAATTATGAGGATTATCCACCATACTTATCAAAATGTTCTGTTTCTGATTTTCATTAATGCTTGGACCTCCAGATTTTGGAATATTTACAACATTGCCAGTTTCTCTAAATTTAGACTCTACCTTGCTGACTGTTGATTGGCTGATAGGGCGATCTGGATATTTTTCATTAAATAAATCGCAAACTTCCTGCTGAGTTCTAGTCATATTCCCGCATCCGATAAGAATTAAAATTTCAATTCTTTGAGTAACAGTTAAATGTACTACTTTAAATTGAATAATAATTTTTATGTCGCTTACAATACTTATTAGAAAGTCGGTGTGACAATGACACTTTGCAAAGATTTTTATCTAAGGTGATCCATAAAAGAACTATGGAATTTGAAAAACTAAACTTAAGGTTTTTGCTTTATTTTAACTGATTTACGTTTTCTAAAATTCAATCGTCATTTACTCGAAAACTTTTCTATGTGATAGAGCAAAATTTTAGTACTGTCTGATAGAGAATTAAACGATCTTTCAGAATCAAGGAAAAAAAATATGGTGTTGCCATTTAAAAAAAATCGATGACGTCATTTCTCGAAAACAAATGACATTGGAAAATCGCATTTTACGCTAAAATATGTATTTTTTAAATTAAAAATCGACCTGTTCGAGGATTTTTCCCAAAAAATAATTGTTTCGTTTTTATTGAATTTATTCCATACTTTTGGCGCATACTGCATAACTTCCAACTTTGACACCCTGTATCTTTTTTCGACATTTTATTAAGTCAAGTTGACTTAAATCGTAATCAAGTGAAAAATCTAGCATGTGTCCATGTAGGCCATTACTCACGGGCCACCTGTACAATATAGGTCTATGGTCTACATTATAAATAATACTTTAACATTTAAATAATGTTATTAACATAATATATATCTCTTTTTGTATATTTCTTCTGAATAAACTTTACTCCTATTGTTATGTTCTTGGTTTAGGTTTAAAGTATTTAAGAATACATGGGAATGATTTGCTAAAATGTATTTCTTGGAATAGTTAGTTTACATTTATAAAATAATATGCCTACATAATATTTAAGAGGTTTTGAATGTACGAGTATACTCGCGACAAGAATTCAGACGACTTACGTCATACGAACAAATGAATAATTCACAATATTTTCATCAAAATATTTAAAAAACTGCAACTGATAGTAATAAAACTATATACTACACTAAAAGTTTGCATTATATATTGCACTAAATTGCAAAAAATAATTGTTTTTAACGCGACCAAATATAGAAAATTACGTTGACAATAAAAACAAATGTGTAACGTCAGCCGTGACGTAAGACGTCTGAATTCTTGACGCGAGTATATATAGATACTGATTAATAGGGAATAATATTTAAAGCAGTAATCTGGATTACATACATTACTATAATAAATATTATGGAAAAATACATATAATTGTGGTTAGTATTGATATTATTGATTATTGATATATTTGATAAGATATGTTGACTGTTACCTATAACCTACCTAAAATTATTTTTTGCGTGAAGCGTAACAAGTGGCAATGTGAAGCTCACCATTAGGTCTAGGCTGAACACCAATTACCAACACTTTGTCTTGGTTTTCAAAAGTTAGGAATGTAACAGTACCCTCTTGGCTCAACATAGTCGATTTAGGCTCGCCGCTTGCTATTTCTCGTGCAATATTTAAGTAATCCTGGGGAGTAATATCTCCCTTCAAATCGCTTCCATGTTTTACGTAATGATAAGTGGCAGCATTATCATTTTTAAAATTCGGTTTTCCTTCTTGGTTTGCCTGTGACACGACACCTTTTGTTTGATTGAAAGATATCGCCATTTCGTTAATTTTATTATCGTCGGATAAGAATTCACTGTAAACCTTGTTTTCAAAATGAACCTTAACTTTTCCTACAATCTTTTCTCGTTGAGCAGGACTCTGATCGCCGTAAGCCTTGATATAAGTATTTTTCATTTTATTCATGTAGTCCACAGCGTATTCCAAATAATTACAAAAGTCTCTTAAATTTGCGCAATTCTCTTTCCTTGCAAATTTCATAGCAATGTCGATTATTTCAGGTTTGTAATTTTTAGCTGTGTTTTCCATTACTCCGTTTAATCTGTCGATTTCATAACCCGGTATATCTTTGAATATCTTCACGCCGTTAATTTCTACGTTGTCCAGATTTGGCGCACGGAAATGAGATGCTAACTTGTTAATGGTATTAGACCTCATTGATTCGCTACGAAGACGGTATTTTGAACAAATTCTGGACAAATTGGCCTTGAAAGCTGCTAAATCAATTTCTCCGTTTTGAAATTTTTGTGTGTTTGTCTTAATATCTCGTACAGAATCCACTTCAATTTGACCCAATTTTCGAGGATGTATGTACCATTCGTTTAGTAGATTAATAAGGCCCTTATCAAATTTAATATCACCTTTTTCAAAATTGTGCCTTCTATCCATGTCTATTAGAGAATGAATAAAATCTTCTTTATCTTCAATATAGTTCAATTCCTTGATTATTTTAGCGTTATCTTCCATTTCCCTTTCACTTTGCATTTTTGAGATAATATTGTCAAAGCCAAGACGTTCGTCTTCTGTAGTAAGATGTTTCTTATAAGAATTGATATGGTCTTCTTGAAAACTTTTAACAATTTTGCTGGCAGTTTTGAAGTTCATGGCACTATGCGTGAAAAAAATGCAAGAAGCAGTGAGTTGGAAAATATCAAGCGATGTTGGAGTACCTTTTTCTACAATAGTGGCTATAGAATTTATAATGCCTAAACCATTTGTGGTGAAAGAAGCTACGTTAACGGTAGAGTAAGCGATTCGGAAAGATTTACTTACAACGCTGCCGGCTTGAGCTGAAAATTTCAGACGTGCTAACATACCAAATTCGGTGAAAAATAGTGGAGTGCTAACGATATTCAACCAACAGTTTCTCGATTCTGCATCACTCAGACTTATATCTTGTTTGTGTTTATAGCGATCTATAAGAACTGCAGAAGATCTACCGGCAGCGTACAAACCACTAGCCACGCCGACAGTTAATGCTATAGGTGCAATCACTGGTGCAGCAAAGATAACTACCAAACCACCTATTGCAGCTGCAATTCCAGCACCTGTGGCCACGTAGTCTAGGATTTCAAGAGTTGTATTTCTACTATTAGATCTACTTTTAATGCAGTAAACATGCCCGTCTTCTTTCAATTGGTAGATACCATCCTTCGGATATATTATCGTATACGATGGCAATTTGTTATCATTGAGATAGTCATCCCAAGACTGATAAACGCGACAGTCAGGATCAATAAATGTGCAATTATCATTTGCATACATATCTCTTTTATGATCTTTTAAAATTCTGAAGACAGGAAATGTGAAATAATTATCGTCGTCTGACTTACAAGACACGAATATACATGCAAACCAGATGAAAGGATTGTCAAATTGTTTTCCTTCTTCTATTATAAGATCCCGTATTTTATTTATTTCGGTATCTTCTTTAGCTGTGTAGCCAATATCTTCATTGTTATTTGGGTCAGGATTTCTTGAAGGTGGACCGTATAACCCAAATCCTATTTTCTTACGTAGTATAAGGTTTTCACTAAGTTTCATTTTGTCCCATCTCCTGTCGCCCAACAAAAAACAGAAAGCGGTTTGTTCTTTATGGGCTATCGCCTCCCATTTATTATCATTCCCCATTTTGCTGTTGGCAGCCAACTTAAAATAACAAAATTTATAGGATTAGATATTTACATGAAAAAATGTACTTAAGTATCTATGTACTAGGCAGGTAGATGTGCACACAATTTTCAATTTATCATTATTAAGTGTTCTAATTCTTGTCCATTAACTAGCTCTCACTCGGTACTTGCACAGTAAAGCTTAATTTTGGTATTTTTTAGTATTTCCGATTTTCATTGACTTTACACTCATATGTAATTCTCCTTCAGCATTTCCAAAGGACAATGTTAAAAATAGCCGATTTTTTTGATTTCATTATGATATGACTAAATATTTTCTGTAGTAGATTGGAAATTATTGTTGAAATATATATTTCTCGCACTTAATATGTTTAAACTCCACTAAAGTGTGTATGTATTAATTCAATAATAAAGTATATTTGATATAAATATTTACATATTCTTGACATCCAAGAATTCTTTTTTTCTTACGATGACACCAAACTTTAGATTTTCTTAGAGAATAATATGAATAAAATATTATTAAATATAGAATAGATTATTCTTCCTCAAATTATAGATTTACTTGTATGAATTAAAATTTAATATTTTGTAATAAATGTCATATTGTTAAATTTAAAATGTGTGTAGTACAACATAATATTTATTGATACTCGTATTGATAACACTTGCGGTGATCATTACCAAAACTTTTGAGACACAATTGTAGTATTATTTACTACAAATTTTATTAAGGTTGCCGTATTTCTCGCCGTAAAATTATCAAATTGGTGGTGTTTTTTAGGTACTGAAATATCGAAAAATAAAACACGTAGAGCAATAGCAACATCAAAAATAAAATTACTGATGTATTGTTTATGCACTTTTACTATTTAAACTCTCCTCAAATAATATAAAAAACTTTTAAAATGCATTTATATGACACACATTATTTTGCTATTTTAACCCCACTTTTTAACAATTATTTTCACATACTTAGAAACAAAAGTGAATAATCTTATATGCAGAACTATTTAAGTTCATGTTACAACAATGTCTAAAATTACTTGTATTTATAGAAAATACTGTTTCAAGAATAGGGCGCTCTTAAAGTAGTGTATGCATGTCTACTCAGGTTCGTTTCTGTCGGATAAATTATTAGTTGCCTCACCTATGGCATACTGAAGAGAGTTAACAAACTCGAAAGTATGTGTCTGGTGTGCTAATGAATGACTGGCAGTTTGCTATAAGTATTTCTGGTATTTACGCATATTTATTTTATAGACATCTGTAACCTTATATAAATACTTAAGTACTACTCAAGAAGGAAATACAATATATATTTAAAGCAGAAATACTAATTATATACTCCAGTTTTATTTTTTCTTAATGTAATGTTAAAATATTCAAATATTTGCCGTAATTTTTTCAAATCACTTAAAAGTTCAAATAAAGAAAACATAATTTTACTTTCAAAATAGCAATTGCTGCCTGAAGTAATTCCTATTGTCTAAATAAAACAAAATAATTCTTTATACAAACGGAACTTGATCTAATATTAAAGTATATGTTTTCTTGATATCAAGTAAGTTTTATTCTTAAAAGAAGAATACAAGAATAAGTATAATACCTTTCAAGTATTACTGTGATTGAGGAACAGTGAAACTAAGGGTACGTTTACATCTGACATTAATTGCTCGATATTTATGTCAGATGGAAATTGTACCTAATGTAAACAGTGCAGAATTTATGTCGCAGAGATATGCTTCAAGCATCTGCGATATGTATCGACACATCTGTACGATTAGATCTAAACACCTATTCGGAATCGCCTAACAGAAATTACTGTAGCTGACTAATCGTCTACTTTTGTGGTAGTGTCGGCAGCAAATTATTAATATTGAGTAATAAAAAATAATGGATAAAAGGCGATATTGATGAATAGATTAATTTATACCACGAACCTGAACTATGGGATGTTAAAAGAAAATCAAATAAAGATAAAGTGAAGTCCAAAGAAATATTCTTAATTTAAGAAATTTTTAAGTATAAGAATGTTTGGAAAATAAACAAGGAGTGGTTTATTTCACCCCTTACAACAAACCAGGAACATGGGAAATATTCCAGTAAAATATCTTTTTTTAAGTAAATGTTCCTGACAAAATTCATTTGTTTATATTCAACAGTTTGTGAGAAAATGTTTCTGGGGAAAAAAAACTGTAAATCTGAAAATTAAATCTGATTTAGTACCGCTCAAATTCAATATTATGCTCAATTTAAACTATAGATATAGATATTTAAAACGAAAAAATATTTGTTGGATTATCTCGAAGAATAAATTTGTACGGACCTGTATACGAATGAAAACATTATGTATAGTTTTGGCTAAAAAAATCACACATAGGGGTTTGAGGGGTCCTGATCAGCACCACTTATTCAAAAAATATCTCTGAGCGTTTATATTGAATTTCGCAGGTGTAAAAAAAATAGCATGCCTTCGGTCGCCATCTTAAAATCCGTAATAGGGTGTCCTAAGTAGTAGACCTTGTATACAGGGAAGTTGATCGATGTCGTTTTTATTTATGGTAAAGTAAGACAAAATGAGCAGATTCTCGTCTGTACGCAGAACTATTTCCCTATAGCTATGTGCCAAATGCACATTGCTGAAGAGCATCGCCGAATAAGAACCAGGTCATCGCTCAATAAGTACAAGGAATATCCTAATCAACAGTATGGCGTATCATACACGAGGCTCAATTATATCCGTATCATGTACAACGTGTTAAAGCATTAATACTTCCGAATTAGATTTACAGTTCACGTGCTATTTTTACATGGAATGGGATGTAGAACAATCATAATGCTTATGTTTGGGATTTTGAAAATCCGCACTTGTTGCAACGGGATCATTACGTTTCTTCCAAATGATCTGCTTTGACTTTTGGAAGATGTGCCCATAGTTGTCCAACTCTGAATGTGACACTTGTACAATTGTGCACCCCCTCATTTTCGACAAAATATTCTAAAGTATCTTAATGATCCAAGTAGTACGGTGGATTGGACGAGGAGGACCGCCCAACTAGTAATTCGACATCATTAGCGAACTAATATATTTTATAATTGTTTTATTGTCGCTTCGTAAAAACTTTTATGTTTTATAAAGTATTAATTCGCGATAAATTTGTTGCAATTAACTGTTCTATCACTAAAATTGTTTTGAAAACGTTTTTACAGTAAAATTATAAAATAATTATAGAATAAGTTATAAAGCTATTTTATAAACGTTTATAAAATACTTTTTATAGAGCATATTGGCTCTGAATGATACTTTGCTCTAAAAGCATTTTATAATGGTGCTTTTTTAGATTAATTTATCACTATAAAAGCAATAATAAAACTGTTTTGTTACGAACATATTTACTGATAATAAAATAGATTTTTAATTGTTATTAATAAAAGTGTATTGCTTTCTGCAGGAGATTGGTATAAAAGCGAGTAATTATAAAATTTGTATTTTATAGTTTTACAAAAAACAGTTAAAATACAAACATATTGCATAAAGAGGCATTTTAACATTAAAATGTTAACACAACAATAATTATAAAATTAAAAGAAGTGGTATATTTTACAGAAAACTTAAAAGTAAATATCATGAGATCGTAAGTGATGCACAGATAGAAAACACTAGTGGCTCTAGTTCTAACAATCATCCAGAGACCTTGAAGATTAGCAGTCAAAATGACTATACTCCAACAGAGGAGACTGATGGACTCAACATTAACTGCGTTTCTCATTAGGCAATACCACTGAATGATGTTGACGGGAACTGAAATAGAAAGTTGGATTGCCGAATTAGATTCTGCTCCTGGCGATCAACATCATTCTGCAAGCAGTTTGTGCAAGACAGAAAAAAATGCAAAGCTAAGAGAAGACATTCGGTCATGGGCAATATCAAATAATATTTCCCACTTATCCCAAAAGAAGCTTTTTATTATACTTAATGAACGTATACCAAATTGTCTACCTCAAGATCCTCGAACTCTCTTAAAAACCAAACAAACAATTTTTTTAACGAAAGTTGGTATGGGAAACTACTGGCATAATGGTTTGGAATCAAGTTTAAGAAATGCACTGCACAAACTAAGTGACATTCCAAAAACTATTTCAATTAACATTAATATGGATGGACTCCCAATTTTTAAGAGCAGCAAAAACGAGTTTTAGTCCATTGAAGAAACCAAAATCCTTGTGCTCTTAGGCAGGAGATGTTCGTGGCAAAAGGGAATAATAGATAAAACATATGTGATTTACTTTTTATACCGAGTACACCTCTGGCTAGACAAATCCTGTTTGATTTTTATAACAGGTACATACAGAGCATAATTGTCCTGTTTCGAACAAGTTTGATTTATAAGGATGGTATAAGAAAGTGACCATTTTGTCAGGCTTTAAAGCGACAGGCCATATTTAAATTATATTTTTTCGTGTCTATCGTAACATTTTCATAAAAGATAATTATGCTGAACTAGCTAGTTTATAATGCAGAAGGTCCTGATAAACTATTTACCAAAAATAGATAAAATATATATTTTTTATTAATTAAATTATATTTTAAATTTCCTTAATTATCATAATTCGGGAGGCGCGTTAACATTTTATTAGGATTGTACCATATACTTAACAGTAAATTTAATTTCGCAGCCACATCTGCTCCATGGGTGAAATTTTTTTAAATCATTCTTTTCATTAAGTACTTTTTATACCGAATCAGCCATTTGTCATTTATTTTATTTTTGCTACCATGTTAACAGATTTTAGTCTCTTTCTACAACAACTAAAGAGACTAATTGCATATTCACAAACAATTTGGTGTAAATAGGAATGTTAAAAAAACTTTTTTATCGTATAACTATTGGCGCTCGTAGCAAAAGTGTTAAAGTTGCTAGCTTTATAAAGGTTCTAAAAAAGTCCTTTAAATGTCTCATTTCATCCTAGTAACAGAGGTGTTATAAAACAGTTTTATAAATGTTTTTTTAAATTCTTATTAGACATTTATAAATATTCTAAAAACTGTTTTATTAATAAACAACATCTATAGAGCATGTCCAACAGGCGAAAAAAAAAAAAAAAAAGCTCGAGCATGTTTGTAAGTTAGACGTGTTTATTAAGCTCCCGTTGTTTATTATATTAGCTTACAGTTAGTGAAGTTTACTTTTCTGTTCTCTGGATTAAGTAAATATATTATCCATCTGTATCATCTGGTGAATTTTGTCACTGTAAGTGCATTGGATTTGTTATAATTTATACATTCATCATTGAAGCACGTTTGTCATCGATATAACTATCTTACCACGTGGATAAAACACTGATCATGCCGCAAACTAGAGGTGATCCAAGGGCTGACAAACTAGCCAACAGTGATGAAGTTCTGGAGGATATGATCAAGAGAGTCTGTTCCTCCGTAGTTCAACAGTTGTCGTCTAAACTGGACGAGGTTGATTCAAAGCTCTTGAGAATGGAGAAAAAATTCAACGACAAACTGAAGAAGTTAGATTCACTTGATAAGATCAGTGAGAAGTTAGAGAATCTCACTTTTACTGTTACTAGTTTAAGTAAGTCTGTATCAAGCAACACCGACGTCATTAATCAACTTCAGATTAACGTTGCTACATCTGCACAATCGGCCAGACTCAACTCCTTGCGTTTTTATGGAATCAAAGAAGAGAGGGATGAAAATGTCCTTAACACAATCTCGACATTTGTCAACAACGTTCTTAATGTATCTTGTTCTGAGAACGACATTAACTTCGCTTATCGCCTTGGCGGCACACAGGGCTCACGACTTGCTACTCCCCGGCCTATTCTTGTTAATTTTGTTAATTTCTGGAAGCGAGCTGCTGTTTATAATGCTAAAAGGAATCTAAAGAATGTGGCGGTCAGGGTGTCAATCTTTGAAGACCTCACCAAAGAGCGATATGAAGCTTTGAAGATGACTAAAGAAAAGTACGGGAGGGACAAAGCATGGACTTCAAATGGAAATATTTTTTACATTCAAGATGGCAAGAAGTTGAAACTTAGCTTTAACCAGTAGTTTATCATCACGGTAGGAATATCTTTGCTTCTTAGATTTTGTGACATTCTTTAAATCTTTCTTTTACTATCCTTTTTTTTTCACCTTTTTTTTCTCATTTATTTTATGAACTGATAATGTTATCATTTAAAGATTACAAATACTATAAGAAAGTATCTAATTTTCCTACTTATTAATAAAATAAACGTTTTGTATACTTATGTGATAATTTATATTTTGTTGAGAGTTATTAACGCACAGTAATTTATTTACATCATTATGACCATTAGATGTTAAGTTTAGGCTTCACTACATTTTTACAATTTATTTTTGTACGGGGGCTCATACAGTGCGTTGAAATGCAAACCACGGACAAATTTTCTTTCTGTCACTTTAATTTTAGATCTGTTTGGACTGGTTTTGATTTGTTTTTAGACTTAATTGGTCGGGAAAAGTTTTCTGTGATAGGTATTTCTGAAACCTGGTTGGATAAGATGATAATTTTATTATAGACGGTTATAATTTTTTGAGAAGGGACAGAGACGGAAGGGGTGGTGGTGTTGCCTTTTACATTAATAAATCATTTAAATTTAAAGTACTTACTCCGCCTGTTTGTGATGGGGTTGAGCAGCTGTGGATTTCTCTTAAAATTGGTGGAAAAAATATTTGCCTAGGTACTTTATATAGGTCGCCCCAGGGGAAACTGTCAGATAGCCTTGATTCATTAGAGAATGTGATAACTTATTTGCTACCAGACTTTGACTTGATTCTCTTTGGTGGTGATCTAAATGTTGACTTTTTACTTAACAGTTATGAAAAAACCAAACTATGCAACTTGCTTAATAAATATGGATTACTTCAATTGGTTAAGTCACCAACACGTGTTACTGCTTTAACTCAATCACTAATTGATCTTTTAGTTACATCTAATTTAAATTTACATATAAAATCTGAAGTTTTAAATATGGAGGGCATTTCGGATCATCGATTGGTTACTTGCTGCTTAAATATTAATTGCCCTAGACCTTTACCGACTTATAAAACCTATCGTGATTTCTCTCATTTCTGCGGTGATGATTTTGTTCGGGATCTACATTTGATTAATTTTGATTATATTTTCGAATTACAAAGTGTTGATCAAATGGTGGACTACTTCAATGCAAAACTTCTGTCTTTGTTTGATAAGCATGCGCCATATAAAACTGCGAGAATTTCCAAAGCCCCGGCCCCTTGGTTGACTGACAACCTCAGAAGTATGATGCGCTTTAGAGACAAAGCTTACTTGAAATATAAAAGAAACAGAACTGACGCTAATTGGGATGCATATAGAGACCTCAGAAATTTTGTCAACTCCGCAATTAAGGCAGAAAAGAGAGGATACTTACACCACAAATTTTCTACTGATCCTAAAACGTTTTGGAAGACCTTGAAATATTTAAATATTCATGACAATCATCCTACACATTACGCCTCAACAATTGCCAATGCTCATGAATTTAATAATTTTTTTATCAATGCCCTCCCTAAAGTAACTGTAAATGACAAAGTTGTCGAAAATTTGTATCTAAACAAATTTCAATCTAAGTTCTCACAATTCTTTTACCTTCGTCCAGTCTCCTCTGCAAGGGTAAGCAATGCTATTAATTCGTTAAAATCTAATGCCAAAGGTGCTGATGATATTAACTTGAAAATGTTTGATTTAATTTCTGTTTACTTGATTGAACATATTACTTTTATTATTAATAAATGTATATCTTCTTCAGTGTTTCCTAAATGCTGGAAAGATGCTATTGTTTTTCCCGTTCCTAAGAATTCTAATCCTTCTATCATCTCCCACTTTCGCCCCATTAGTATTCTCTGTACTTTTTCCAAAGTCCTTGAAAAAATTATACATGAGCAACTTACCAGCTATCTAGAAAAGTTCAGTGTATTACCTTCCACTCAATCAGGCTTCCGGGAACATCACAGTACTTCTACAGCCCTTTTACACGTGACTGATGAGCTTTACAGAGCTTGTGATGTTAATGAAGCTGCTTGTCTTGTCTTATTGGATTATAGTAAGGCCTTCGACACTATCCATCATGCTACCTTGGTTACTAAACTTAAATATTTTGGCCTTCATCATAGTGTCCTTACTCTCATCAATTCATATCTATCTGGGAGGCGACAAAAAGTGGCCGTTGATGGGGTATTCTCTGATTTTTCTGATGTTGATAAGGGGGTGCCTCAGGGTAGTATTTTGGGTCCCCTATTGTTTTCTGTTTACACTGCTGACTTCTCCAATTTCATTAAATTTGCAGGGTCTCACCAATATGCTGATGATTTTCAGGTATTTTTTAAATTTTCGATTGATAATTTGGCAACTTCCGTGGAAAGCATAAACACTGATTTAAAATCCATTTCAGAGATTTCACAAGCGCATGGACTGATTTTGAATACATCTAAAACACAACTACTTGTTCTTGGTCATCATAAAAACGTCATCACTCAAAATCCCGCGTTCTCTATTTTATTAAATGGAGTTGTACTTGTTCCTACTAATTCTTGTAAAAACCTTGGAGTTCTTTTCGATAGGGATCTCCGATTTTCCGAACATGTTAGCTCGTTAATTCAAAAATCGTTTATGAAGCTCCGTACTCTTTACTTTCACCGAGATTCGCTAAGTACCAACATTAAATTAAAATTATGTGACTCACTTATTCTTAGTAGTATCGCTTATTGTGATTCAGTTTACTGGCCGGCTATCATTAATAGGGACAAAGAAAGCCTTCAAAAGATCCAAAATGCTTGCATTAGATTTTCTTACGGTCTTAGAAAATATGATCACATTAGTTCTAAGCTCAATGAATCCAAATGGTTAAATCTCAATGAGCGTTATTATTTGCATATGTCTAGTCTAATTTATAAAATTAACATTCATAAGACCCCCAAATATCTTTTTAACAAGCTTTTAAAAAATAGCGATGTACACAGTTGTTCTACTCGTCACAAAGATTTATACGTAGTTCCTAAACACCGCACCGCTTTATTTCAAAGATCTTTCTCTTATAATGCTGCTGTACTTTATAATGAAATACCTTCCAGTATTAAATCATCCAAAACTGTACATGCCTTTAGAGCGCAGGTCAAAGCCAGTCTATTTGCAAAACGCCCTCACTAATGTCTGTCTGTGCCCGAGTATTTAATATAAATATTATATACTTTGTTAATTTGATGCAATCCTTTGGGTGGTTAGGTGGAAGAGCAACTTCGTTGAACCTCGCCATCCATAATATTATTTTTGTTGTATCTTTTCTTCTTTTGTAATAAAGTCATTTTATTATTATTATTATTATTATTATTATTATTATTATTATTATTATTTGTTTTATAATCTGCGCCAATTCCATGCTTATAAGAGCTGTAAGAACATTGTGAAAATGTGTATAAAACAGTGGCTGTTTTATAAAATACGTTCTGTAAACATTCTAAAAGCCATTATAAAATTTAAATTGTTAGTTGGGCGGTACCATGGCCGCTACAACTTCTTGACTTAAATCCTGTGGACTTCTTATTGTGGAGATATTTAAAAAATGTGTATCGCACCGAAGTAGACACTATTGATAATTTACACGAACGTGTCATAACTGCTATAAATAACTTACGAGTTCAAAACGAACAAGAACCAGAAAAATTTGTGTTGGTTCGTAGAAAGAGGATAAGATGAGTCCAAATGTGTTCACACGTCGCGTCGAAAATTTTGAACAATAATTGTAACATAATGTATGTCAAATTATTTTATTAAATGAACCAAAAACTAATTTTATTAATTAATAATAGCAATAGCGGCAAAAGTAGTTGAACTTGTTGATATAAAATAGGTTAATTTTACTTCTTCCTTTCCTTGCTAAGTTCCTCCAATTTTTCTAAAATTTCATGCAAGATATTTATAATTTCACGTCATACCTTTTAAAATTTGAAAAGCAAATAAAAAATATAAATGATACTGCAGGAAAGAGCTACTCCGCGGACTAATGCCCCGACCAGCATTGAATTACACCTGCAGTATCTGTGTGAACAACCGAGAACGCTTGCCTCACAAGTAAAAAATAATTTTCTTCAAAATATATCATAAGAAATTTATAAAGTATAAGAACTGATTAAAGTATAAAAAATAAGTTTTCTTACTTATTGAGACCACCACCAATGCGATTTTGGAATCTTTAAGTACTCCTTCGACGATGTATCTATGATTGCGTCAGCTTCGCCGTCTATGTAATTCTTCAGATAATTATCCCACTCTTCTAAGTCCTCAGCATCGATAAGATAGGGAAGGCACTTGCTCAATTTTTCACCAGCCTCGATTGAAAAGTCTTTATAATCGTCCAATAAAAACTGTAAAGATGACCTGTCGATCCTAGAAATCAAACCCGAATGACTGTCGTATTCATTCACACGCAGACTTAGGTAGATTTGCAAATTTGACAGTGAACTATATACTAAGTTTCCAATCATTGACTTCTCCTCCTCGGTTAATGTATAATCAGATGTTGCAATGTTGTAAATGCAACCAAATAATTTCCTTGCTATTGGTTGGATGCTAGCGTAATCTGGACTGCAAATGCTTAGTTGCTTCAAAGTCTGGATTAATGTAGAGCCCAATGACATAACTGCAAAAATGGATACAAAATTTATAACTGCATTTATTTATATTTTTTATAAAGTATATCCTACAATAGATAATATACAGTGTGTATTCTATGACCAATAAAGTTTTGAAAAATATTATATTTTTCAATTATCTCTCTAGAAGAAACTACATCTATCGGCCATTCGTTACTACATGCCAGACTGAAATGCCACAGACACAAAGTGTTCTACATGACACCATTGAAAATAAAAACACTGAATTCCAGGAAACAGCTACTCTGCAGGTTAATGCTCCGACCAGCATTGAATTACACCTGGAAAACCTATAGCAAACAGTTAGTCACTCGTTAGTAGCATAGAATGTTGAAACTGTTGTTTCCTGGAATTCCATGTAGGATTATTCGTCAGATACTTCACCTACGACATACTGATGAGAACTAATAAGCTCAAAACCGGTGTCGGGTTGCGCATGCTACTGTTTACGTTTAGAAAGGCTGTCGATACCGTTAGGATAACACTTTTTATTCCAATTATAAAAAAATAAAATATTAAATGTGTTATTGGAGACACCAAAGGAAACAATTGAAATACTGTATTGCATCCAAATATCCCAGTGCAACCATAAAATACCCAGTATATACATTGAGCATTCGTGTTGTATAGTCGTGTTTTAAATTGCTCCATGCTAAATATGTTATTTCATAATAACGCCAACGTTTTTTGTAAATTTGCCTTAATGTGTGTGGAATAATTCAGGATGTCTAACATTTGTGGTAAATGTGAGTTAGCGATTGATCGCCGCAAATCTCCTGCGATTTCTTGTTCCAGTTATTGTGGTAAACCCTATCATGTGGCATGTTGTGAAATTTCTTCTGATTTATTGAAATATGTGAAGACTTCCGGTCTTTATTGGTACTGTGAGAGCTGTGATAAGGTCAAACTGGATTTTGAAAATGTGATTAAACAACAAATTGAATCGAAGCTGCAAGAGGTAATGAATAATATTAGTAAATTATTTGAGGACACTAAAAATAAAATTTTAACAATTGCATCCAATAAATTGTCCCAGGTTTCTATGCCCTCCAGTATTAAAGAGCCTATGCCTTTTTATTCTCATATAGTTGACAATAAGTCCATGGTAATTATTAAACCTAAACACTCTGACCAACCTAATGCTCAAACCAAGTCTGATCTAATGAATACCCTTAATCCTATGGACCTAGATATTCAGGTAGCTAAAGTGAAAAATCTCAGTCACTAATTGGTTGCAACGACTCTAAAGATGCTAATAAATTCAAACAAATTGCAAACAAAAATTGTCAAGCAATTATGAGATAAAAGAGCCCAAAAAGGGAAATATTAAAATTAAAATTGTTGGTACGATTGAAAAATATTCCAATAATGAGCTTAGTAGATATCAAAATGAAATATTCTCCGGAAATAGTGAATGTACTATTTCTAAAGTATGATCAACTAAGAAAAATGGCAATTTATATCAGGCTAGTTTATTTTTGGATCATCAAACTTATTGCAAAATTTTTAGTCAAGGCTATTTATTTGTTAAATACTGTTACGGGAGCTCACCTACCTTTTAGTTTCTTAATTATGTTCCTGTTTGCGTTATAATTTATAATTTTTGTAATACCTTTATTTTGACGTTTTCCGGAATATTCCAGACTATATTCTATTTGTTTCTCGACACGTTCACAGTTGCGACAGTTTGAAGAATATTTCTTGTATAATCAAGAGTGATAATAAAGATTGTTTGTCTACTTGACGTGTTCCCACGCTAAGGCAATTTTGAGGTTACAATATGATGTGTGTAAAGTTTATGATGCAATTGATTTAGTAATTTGTTATAAGTGCAGCGGATTTAATCATTATGGAAAAGCATGCCCCAGTAAGAAGTTGTTTTGTTCGAAATGTTCTGAAGCACATAATATTAATGACTGTCCGGAAGATGCGATTCCTAAGTGTCTCAATTGTATTAATGCCAAGTTACCTGATTGTAATCATTTTGTGTGGGACAGCGTAAAATGTTCGGTCTATAAGAAAAAATTATTACATCACAAAGATTCATTATTTGGTAATAATTGCACAGTGAGCTTGATATTTCAAATATGCTTCATATAATATACTATCAGAACGTTCGTGGTTTAAAATCTAAAACAAATGATTTGTTCAATGCCTCATCAGCAAGTCTTCATTATTTATTAGCTTTAAGTGAAATGTGGCTCGATTCAAGTGTGCTTGACTCTGAACTGTTTTCCAGTGACTTTTTTGTTTTTAGAAAGGACCGCAGTTTTGACCTGCTAACACTAGTAAAGGAGGTGGTGTTTTATTAGCTTTGAGAAAGTCATTTCTTGCAATTTTAATTGATCTCGGACCATTGAGCGCTACATTTCCCAACATTGATATAATTGGAATTAACCCTTTCAGACCCTATGCCCATTACAATGGATGCCATTTTCAAATTTGTTTAACAAGTATATAATCAGTATTTTCTATAGTTGTGACTATCTGTACATTGTAATGGACAAATTTCTCATTAGATATTCAACTCACAGAGCCATCTAGCGAAAATTGAATGAACTAGTTCTGTCATATATTGAGTGATCATGACCGCGTCGAAACGGTGTAGTAAACGTAAGTAAATATTTACAATTTTTTTTATTCAGTTCTCTTTTGTTACAATCTCGCTTAGAACATTCAGGCAAAAGTGTATATATATGTTTGCCACTAAAAACATACCCATAATTATAAAAATCTCATGTTGAAAATTATTTTTATTTAGTTGTCCACTGTAATGGACATTAGGACTAACGACTAACTTTTTTATGATTTTATAATCCTGATGATCCAAGTGATGCTGAAATTCTTTTATCATTTTTGGACGATGATTCGCTACAAATGGAGTGCGATAAGCTGTTAAACCGGTTAGAAGAAAATTCTGATATTGAAAATGAAGAGAGTGATGAAGAGGAATTAATATTAGAAAACACTTGCATCTCGAGAACAACACATGCAGAACCACAACTATTTGAAGATAGAAATGGAATACAAGAAAAAGATTTAGGTCAGACAGAATTGAATACTCCAGAAGAGTCCAATCAGGTAGAAATATTAGAAGAGAAGTTAGAGTACACAATTAGAAGAAAATCTGATATAAGGTGGAGAAAAGGTATTTTTCAGAAAATTAATTTTAGTTATAAGCCTTCCCAGGAAAATATATGCTACGAAGAAATAAAAACTCCTATAGACTTTTTTTATATATATTTACCTGAAGAATTATTTCAATCCATGGCAGAAATGACAAATCTTTATGCCATGCAACAAGGAAAGACTTTCAAATCTTGTGACAAAGAAGAAATAAAAAATTTAATTGGGCTTCACATTATGATGTCTTGTCTAAGATTTCCTAGAGTGAGAATGTATGGGGACAAATCTTTAGGTATAAATTTATTTATAAGTACCATGAGCCGTGACCGATTTTTTCAGTTACGAAGCAACTTACACATTGTTAATAACTTAAACAAACCGGATGATAATATAGATAAATTTTATAAAGTTAGGCTACTTTATGATAGCTTACGAAATCGATGCCAGGGACTCCATATGGAACAAGACTTATGCGTGGATGAGCAAATGGTTCCATTTACAGGTCACCTCTAAATTTTGCAGTACGTAAAAGGCAAACCATGTCCTTGGGGAATTAAGATTTTTGTGCTTTGCGGAAGAAGTGGCTTGGCTTATGACTTCCTTCTTTATCAAGGGTCTAGTACAGAAGTAGACAAATCTATTTTATACAAGTATGGTTTGGGAGCAACTGTTGTTCTAAAGCTGAGTGAAAATATTCCAAAAGGTCATTATCTCTATTTTGACAACTACTTTTCGACTTACAATTTATTTGAAGTTCTGCAACAGAAAAGGATACATGCTGCCGGGACTATCAGAGTAAACAGGTTTAAAAATCCACAATTAATTAGTGATAAAGGAGCCATGAAAAAACAGAGAGGGTACAGTGAGGAAGTCATTAGTGATGATGCTATTGTTCTATGTAACAGTGAAGAGATGGGATAAAGTTAAAAAAGAATATAATGAAATAGACCGCCCGGAAGTGGTCAAATTATATAATGAGTGTATGGGATGGGTGGATAAGTTGGACCAAATGGTTAGCCACTACATAATTTTCATAAAATCTAAAAAGTGGACTCTTCGTATGATATTCCATGCTGTAGATCTAGCTTGTACTAACAGCTGGTTAGAATATAAACAGAAAGCTATATCTATGGAGTTTCCAAAAAATAAAATAATGGACTCTTTACACTTTAAAATGAGGCTAGCTGAAACTCTTATTAGAGTGGGAAAACCTGTAACATTGAAGAGAAAGGTTGGGTGCCCCAGTGGGGGAAATTTCCCACCCTGTACAAGTACCCCATCTTCAAGCAAAAAAACAAAGCTAAACGAATTTGAAGTAAAACCATTCAAAGAAATTCAAACTGATTTAGTTGATCATTTTCCTGAATGTGACAATAAAAAGGAAGCCACAAGGTGTAAAAATATAATGTGCCAGGGGAAAACGCATGTTTACTGTATAAAGTGCAATGTACATCTTTGCTTTGTTAAAAATAGGAATTGTTTTAAAACATTTCATACAGAATATTGAATTGAAAATTCATTATGTTCGTTTAAATGTCCATTAGAGTGGACATTGGATATTTTTTTAATATATAAACATATGTGCGAGTAACGGTTTTGTTTCATTCATAGTTACCCATAAAATGAGAACATGTCTTTTTCAGTTTATGTTGTGGTATTATATATCCCTTCTAACGTTTGTGCTGAAATATATAATTTATTTTTTGATGCATTGTCAGCAATACCTGATTTTTCAAATGAAGATAAATTGATAATTTTAGGTGATTTCAATATCCCTTCTTATTCTAATTATTCCATATCCGGTGAAATCAATAATGAATGCCTCAGGTATCTTGTTCATTTTTCTGACTTTTTTGGTCTTGCTCAATATAACAGTATCTTGAGTGGAAACAACAGAATTTTAGATTTATTACTTAGTAGGTCATTTTTGACTGTCGACAAATCGGAAAATTATTTAGTTTCTGAAGATATCCATCATCCACCTCTGGATTTGTACTTTACTTGTGATCATAATAAAAAAATATTTAACAATCAAAATGTAAAAGCATCGTTTAACTTTAAGAAAGCTTTATTGAGTTATATCAGAGCTTATTTAGTATTGACTGGTCTTACCTATCTGATTATGCAGACGTTAATGGAGCTTGCGCTGAATTTTATGGAAAATTAAATTTAGTTTTTTCGCAACATGTTCCTTTAACAGCAACGAATAGACGTAAAACATCATATCCACCATGGTTCTATAAATCTATAATAAATAATATTAAAGCAAAATCTCGCCTGTGGCGCCGTTTCAAGTCTACAAATGATATAATCTTTCTTAATGAATTCAGAATCAGAATTTCTGGTATTTTCTACATATCATCAAAACACTCCTAATATTCCTATTTCGATGAAGAATCTAGACCAATCCATCAATGATGTTCAGGGTATAGTAGAAACGTTTGCACAATTCTTTCAATCTGTGTTTAATCAGTCATAAACTTTTGATTGGTCTAAGTCTGATATTACATATAATGTTTTACTTAATATTTCTGTAGTTTCTGAGCAAGACGTTTATACTCCACTGAAAAAAATTCAAAATAAGTTAACAACTGGCCTGATGGAATTCCTGTTTTTTTTTATTGAAAGATTGTGCACCTATATTTGCTTTGCCACTCAGCATTATTTTTAATTTATCCTTTAATTCTGCAACTATTCCGCAAATTTGGACTAAGTCAAAAAAAAAATATATGCCCAATTTTTAAAAAAGGAGACAAATGAGTATTGAGAATTACAGACCTATAGTTATTCCTTATAATTTTGGAAAATTATTTGAAATGATTATTTACAATATTCTCTGTTTCCATGCTAAATCACTTACTTCATTCTCACAACACGGTTTTATTTCTGGTCGCTCTACAACAACTAACCTTGTTAAGTGTCACACAATTTATCGCTAATACTATGGACAAGGGTGGTCAAACTGACATTATATATACGGATCTATCTAAAGCCTTTGATAGGCTTGATCCTGGTCTCTTGTTACATAAATTATCCAACTTAGAACTCTAAACGTTCAGTATCGCAATTATAAATTAATTGACATATTAGCGATATCAGGCGTTCCACAGGGATCAGTGCTTGGTACCTCTTTTGTTCCGTATATTGAGCAGGTAATGTCTAATGCCTACAAATCTTTGGGTTTTGTTATAAGAAATTCATGTCACTTTACGTAGGTGTCTACCCTTAATTTACTTTTTAACTCGTTTGTCAGACCAAAATTGGAATATGGTAGTATTATATGGGATCCTAACTATGAGGTTCATATAAACAATTTGGAAAATATTCAGAAAAAATGTTAAATATCTTAGTTTTAGACTTGATGATACTTATCCACCTCGCGGGATTCCGCAATCAGAGCTATTAAGTAGATTTAACTTAACGGAATTTGCCACTCGACGCACTTATTTTTCAGTATTATTTTTACATAAATTATTCTCTGCTGTCATTGATTCTCCAGATATTTTGACTAACTTTAATTTCAATATCCCATGTTTTCAAACTCGTTCCCATACACTTTTTTATTTACCTATTGCAAGAACTAACGCGCTTAAATATTCTCCTATTTATAGAATGTGCACGGAGTATCTGAATTATCAAGCACACGTTGACATTTTTAGCTGTCGCACTGCTACTATAAAGCAATGTATATTAAAGTAAGTTTGCACTGTATTGTCATTATGTTTCCTTTGTTTTTTTTTAATTTTAATTTTCTTTGTTTATTGTTGTTTTTATTTCAATTTGTTTTCAAATTTAATTACTTATCTATTGTTATTTTTATACCAATTTTTTGTTATATGTATGTAGTTTTTTAATTGTTTGTCTTATTTTATCTTTTTGTCTTAAATGTTATGTTTGTTCCTGCCCTGTAATTGGATTTCTGTCTGGGCAGCAGTACTTCTAAATAAATAAATTATTTATTGGTTTGTCGGAAATTTCAATTCGCGAAACTTGTGTCAAAAACTAATAAAGTGGACATATTTCTTGAACCCAAAACAAATAAGGAATATATGGGTAGATATTGTGGGTGTAATTCAATGCTGGTTAGGGCTTTTGTCCACAGAGTAGTTAGTTTCACACAATATTATTAATACCTAAAAATATAAAAAAAAAATAAATATGTGTTGTATAATTTATATAAAATCAGTTTAACAGTAATTTACTCGTATACTTATGTAAAATTTATTCTTGATATTTAAAACTAAACAATATAGGTACCTACGTATTAAGTAAAAACGTAACCTAACATCTAATTTAAATTTGAATAATAAAATTTTTAAACTAAATCAATTATTTATTTAGTTAGTATGTAAAATTGGAGTTTTCCTTTAGTTAGATAATACTTGCAAATTTTTTTTTTTTATTTTGAACATAAGCCACTGCATTGTCTCTGTAATTTTTTTCGTGACGATCTTAAATAAAGTAGTTCTTCAGACATTTTATATTTTTATATAAAATTCTAAATATTTAATGTCATAAAGAATACATTTGAATGATGGTTTACACACTCTGTATAGTAGTAAACTCTGTAGCTCTGTAGTAGCTAAACTTTAAATTAACTAAACATTCTAGCAAATAGATATACAACTGGCGTCTCGTCTCACGATCCGAGGCGAACGTTTAACTTCTCGAATATTTCGAAAACTTCTTACCGGATCGATTCAAATTTTCATATTAATATTAATACATATTTTATTTATTTTTATTTTATTTTAGAATTACACCATGAAACAGTCAATGACCAATTATAGGATGAGAACTGCATTACATAAACACAACGCATTCCAGAAAAAAAAACATAAGAAATGTAAAATCTACAAATCAACACAATGAAATAGCAATACAATTTAAAATTGAATGTCAAATTTAATATTCTAAACAATTCTAATATTTTTTATTTAGTTTGAAGTTGCACAAAATAAATCAACTTTGCTTTGAAAATCATTATAGGTATGACAGTTGAAATATAACGGAGAAAACTTTAAGATATTAGTTCTCGGCATGATCAAATGCCAGAAACAATTTTGGAGTTAACATGGCAGTTCATCTCTCTGTTTTTGAAAGAGTAAAAATCGTAGGAACCCTTGGTGAATTAATAGAATAGATTTTTTACTGCGGACCATGGACCTATGACCTTTTGTGTTTGACATGGTGCCATAGACAAGTTTATAAAAATGTAAGTCAACACCTTAAATATCAGAAGCAATATTCTAGATAAACTGGCAATTGATATTCAGTCATACATGTGAAATAACGTCAGTTATTGTAACAAAAATTGTCTGTGCATATTTTTCGATTGTAGTTATAAAAGTAAGTATATATACCTATATAAAGTATAAGAAAATTTAAATTATCTGTTCAGTAAAATTACAGACATATTATAGTGTGGAAAATTTACAATGAAATTTAGAAAAATAGTTGTAAAATCACACAACATGATATAAAATTTTATCGATGTTTACTGTAATATGAGAGTGTACATATTTCATTTATAAAATTATTATGTAATGTTACATAACTTTACGCTGGACATAAATTACCAACGTAAAGTTATTAATAAAATTAATAAAAAAATAAATAATGAAATTGATCACCGAATAGATCTTTCTGCAATGATCAACGGGGAACACTTTGGACAGTTGTTGTACGAAAATATAAAGTAGTACACGTGCAAATACTATTATTTTTATTGAATTCCTTGATTATTTTACGATCATGGCAAAAAAGTATAAGCTTATACCGCTTAATTACTACTACTATTTATCTTATAGAGTGTCCTATATAAAAAATGTTATAGATCTGCAAAATAATAGAAAATATTGCAGGAAAGTGGCAAATCGCAACTAAAAGAAATATAAGTTGTGTTTCATCATTTACAACATCAAACAACAACAAAAATATGCATGTTTCCGTTCACCATATGTATAAAGAGATTCACCTGACTGGTGCGTTAAGGAATAGACTTGTAAAATTAATTAACCAGGTATAGCAGTCACTAGGCAAGAAAAAAGAAAACTCCTTATTTCTATTCAAGCTTTTGAAAATTTTTTTTAAATCTCTCACAAAGTGGAGCTATATAGGGTAAAGAGAAATATTTTATTTGATCGACATTAATAGAATTAATACGAATTAGCAAGTGGAAGAATATTTAAATTGGAATTTGGAGAAATATTAAGAGTGGAACGTTGAAATATATATATATATATATAGTTAAAGTGTCTATAATTAAAGATCAGGTCAGTGTCTGATATTATTGTATTCCTAATGAAGCTTTTAACACATTCTAAGTTTTATCATTTCTTTTCAGCATAAAAGCAAAAAAAAAATAAGGAGGTATAATAATCTTATGTAACAGCCTAGTGCATATTAAATGGAAAAGAAATAAACTTACTCTGTAGACTTGTATCACATTGGTAGCGACTGATATTTAGTAATAACTGCATAACTATATAAACTACAGCTCCTTTTATTATCTGTACATAACTATGTGGTAGGGATTGGGCATTGGTTAAATCCAATATCACGCTGGTGAAATATTGGAAAACATTTGGAAAATTTAAGCATTTTTGAGATCTGTATAAAGCTTTCTAACAAATTAAGATTAAAATAAGGCAATTAAAATCATCTCAGTCCAATTTAAGGAAGTCACAGAAGTTAAAAAAATCATTACTTCAATAAATATACTGCCTTTAGATGTAAGAATAAAATTGATTATTAAAAGAATATGTACAAATATCTACAGACTACAGTAAAATGTGAGAGTGAGAGAAATAAAATTGTACAAAAGATACCAGATAATCTTGGGACTATAATATAACGATTGGCTCGATAATTTACTTCCTCTCAATGTTGCAGAGACATGAAGGGAAAATTCACAAATATCTCTCACTTGTCTTTATCGGGGGAAAATGTTTACTCAAAGTAAAACTTTGATAAAACAAAATATACAGCTATTAGAAGATAAAACTTCCGATCTACAAGACAAGATTTAACAAGTATGTTTTTTTTTCTGTCTAGAATTCCTCTGACGTTTTTTGTAATTTCTTCCGAGAAACATGAGGTTTTTAAATGGTAGAGAATGGGCATGAAAATTATTAGTAAGGGTAATAATTTACTATTATTAAAGTAGACAAAATTAAAGTAGTTTACAAAAATGTACATAGGAATTAATAATTTATACCTGCCGTGCACTAAGGAAAAAAAATTAGAGAATCATATTTTTATTATTTTTTTTAAATAAAACTCACATTTTGTCAGCCCTGGTAAAAAACATTATACAAGGCCAGTAAAAAATGGGCCATACTTTAAGGTTAGCTTCTCTGGATAAAAATAATGTGACTGAAATCAATTTAGTACAATTTTGCTGCCTTAAGATGTAAGCCTGAGAAAGTACTTTTTTAAATTCATTTTTTTACGATAATATTCTTATTTGTAAGGTAATTATACTCAAATTTTGGAAAATAAGTTTTTTTGTGAGATAAACACAAATATCTGATTGATTTTGGGTTCAAATTACATAACATATATGGTAATTCAAGAAACCGCTAAGAAAGTTCTAGAGCAGGAAGTATATCAAAAGTTAAAGCAAAAATTCCTAATGAACACGGGGTCGCAAATGCCTCCCAGGGCAATAAAGTTTCTTTAAATTTATACGTTATCTTCGATAATTCCAACATTTCAATCTCAAATTCAGTTAGCACTTAAAGACTAATTATTTGATGTACTACTGAATATTTTACGAACAACAGTGACGTAGAGGCAACGTGACCCTTTCTTTTAAATATTCTACACCACTACTAATATTGTCAAACGGACACAATTTTCTGTAGAGTGTGTTCAGTTATCTGTTAAATTGAAGTATTGAAAAATTTAGGTAGAACCAATAGTTTTTGAGTAATTCAGGTTTCAATGAATTTTGTCAGAATAAAATAACGTAAACAAGAAACAACAATAAAAACTACACATTTGAGTGTATTAAAACAAATTAGAGTAGGTTTTCGCCACCAACTCTTGATTCGACACACGCTGTTACGAACTGTTTGAAAGGTCTGTTGTATTTGATGCCATAGTTCATCAATTGTATTTACAGGAGTTAAGTAAACCAGCTCTTTAATATAACTCCAAGTCAAGAGGGTTCAAGTCCGGTAAACGAGCGGCCACCGGATTAAACCACATTCAAATAATGCCTAACATTTCGTGCGAAGTGTACTGGTACGCCGTCGTGCTGAAACCAAATATTTATCCGCATATCCAGTGGTAGGTCTTCTAATACTACATTGAAATCGTTCATCAAAAAATTAAGATAAGATTGGCCATCCAAACTATTTGGTAGCATGAAAGGATCAACGAGCTGGTCTCCATAATGCCAGTATGAATATTAATTGAAAATTCTTGTTGAAAACTTGTTTCTTGAATGGCATGAGGATTTGCATATAATAATTGCAGAAAAATTGAGATTTTATACAAGCTTGCCAAACAGCCAACGTAAGAACTGTAATCTTAGTGGGTGATCTTGAGGTAATAAATGTTGAACACATTGAAGGTTGGCGAAGATTTTAATATACTTTATAGTGGTTTATAGGCTATCATGGCTGGTGCTATCATTTGATACATAGTGATTTTCCGAGTTACTATGCCGTAACCACGGTAATTGGTCGCTGCCAGAAACAGAATTAAAGTGAACATGCCTAGCATTAGTCGGAATCCTGGCTGTTCTCGGGCTAGGCTCTGTAAGGCCAGACCCGCTATCGGTATCTCTGGGCCCACCTATATATTGATTTCCGCTCCTATTGTTCATATTACGACTGATACGGTCGGAACCGTCCCTCAGATAATGGTGGTCCTCCGAGGCGTTCCGTAGCCGCCGCTATGACTGGTTGCATCCCACGCGGAGAAACGTTTGGAAGCATACAAACATTAACTTAGCGTCCTAAGTGCACCTCTAATAATGACGTCATCTGCCAACGAAGTACTAGCTTTAGTTATATATAATACAGGGTTAACTATGACTAAGTACAAAAATTTTAACCACGTGCTCAGGAAGACCTAAAAGACAATAAAAAAATTAAAGAATTTTAGCTCGATGGGGCTCGAAAAAATGGAACAAAACCCTCTTTTCCTACGGAAAATCGGCGCCTATGATAACGATCGACTGCCATGCGGTCGTTTTTTTGCAGCATTTCTAAATACAGAAACGACAAAAATTAACATTCTTATTAGTATTAGTAATAAATAATACCTGATAGATAGGAAACAGTTAATCCAGCTAGCTTCACTATTTTGCATTCGTTTTTCATTTCATTACAAACTGGCAAAACTACAACATTTTTATTCATTACAACCACTCACTACCGATAAAACACACTTCCCGTAGGTACAGTTAGATAAAATGCCTATTTATTATAACAAAATCGAACGAAAGGAATAGAATATTTTTAGTGTACCCGCGGCAATCTTGTCCCATAAGCTAGAAAAACAAACCGGCGAACTATATTGTCGGAAAATATCTGCACCCGACACAAATTTCTTTATTTAATAACTATAAAACGTTGAAAAATTTAAAAAGACACTAAAAACTGAATAAGAACACAAAACTACAACATAAACATATGGTAAACACAGTAATGAAATTATGGCATGACGGGATTGACGGGGAATTTTACCCTCGAGTTGCTAGTTGCCTACTCTGATTCGCATAGGCGGCGTTAAATAAGGATTTAATATAATTTCGAAAACAATTTTTTTTTCGCTTTATAAATAAGTTTGGAATTTTTTTGAAGGGTGATTCCATTAATTCTTAATTTTCTCTATCCCCTCTTAAAATATTTGTACTTAGTCATGGTTAACCCTGTATATTAAAAATGACCTACACACTTCTATTTTAATATTTTTATTTTTTATTTAGTTTTATTGGGTTTTTGCCACACTTCTGAAAAAAAATAAAGATTAATTAAATAAGACCGGATCAGTCAAGGATTATTTTTGAAACTGAGTTTGCCTAACCCAACAATCTCACACTGAAAAAATCGGATAAGTAAAAAATAACAAAAATTACATCACTATCGCGCATTTCTGTATTATTGACGTTTCGAAAAACTCTCTGTTTTAGTTCTCAAAATAGTAGTAAAAATATTAAACGTATGTCAAGTTTGATAGTTTAAAATTTGTTTATCTGCTTCCATAGAGATGTTAAATGATTTTTATTTTATTGTTACTTACTTCTTCTTGATATATTTATATTGTTAATAAAACGTGTTTATCATAAATCATTTCATTCTTTTATTCTTATTGTATTCTTAAAAAGTTGATTTGCGCTAAAACTAGCCCTTTTTTAATAAATGTATTACGAAGATACATGAATCTAACGTTTTTGAATTTAGTCAGTGGCTACTAGACATTAAACTGAGCAAGATTTGAAACAAATTCATGAATTGATTTCAGAAATAACTATTACAGAAATTTACATTTCAACACCTTCTAACTTAAAACGAATCAACTTTAAATAACTAAGATATGTTTGACTCAATCGTTACATTTCAAACATATGACTGTGCTTGTTTATTTAAATTCTGGATTAGGTATTCTACATAAATAAATTTTGATCTTATGCATTTTCTCCTATTTTCACCTATTATCTTGCTACTGCTGTCTTCGTTTACTTTTCCATTCCCTTTCATTGAGATCCATAACCCTTATACTTCATATATTTTCTTTTACCAATAACTTCCAACTTCTTAACATTTGTCTTTTCCTTCTTCAAGTTTGATTTTTCTTATTGATTTTTATTTTATTTTCAGTATCTAAATTTTATTATCTATCCGCTTTCAGATAAAAAAATTGAATAATTAAAAACCCCAAAGGATGTGGAAACCCATATCAGACTTTATCTACACTTATTCATAATACAAATAGAAATGATGTATCCATATCTAACGTGTTTTTTAAAGAAAAAATGAATAAATGTATAATTGAAATAAAATTTTCGGCAATTTCTTTAAATACACTTTGTCAAAATTTATACCGTATGGAGCACCGTAATCATAAATATACAAGGCGTTCAAAAAATTTGAAAATGTAAAAAATTGCAAAAAGAAAGTGACTTTTTAAATTTCATTTAACAAAGTTGTTTGAAAATTCGAGATATGCTTAAATACAGGGTTTAGTCAAGAAAGAATAATAATCGCATTTCACAAATAAGTAGTCGCCGCGATTTTTAACTATCTTACTTTAAGGAGGCAAAAATTGTAAGAAACAATTTAACTTCAATTAATTAATTTAATTATAGAAACAGGTGTTCCTAAATAAAAAATATAAATAACAGATTTGAGCTGGAATTAACAAGCTTAAAAGTAAATTCTAAATTGTTTGTATACAGACGCAATCATTTCTTTCCTTATCGCTTCCCTTCCCGATTTTTTTGTTTAAATAAATCATTACGGATATTAGATGTCCGACAGACGTTTGTAAGAGATCCATTTTCCATAAAATTTGATATTCCTGGGATGTCCATCAATGGACCTCAAACGGATGTTTGGATTATTTAATAACGTCCGAAGGACGTACCAAGTGCATAATATATTGAGATGAAATGCAATTATCGACAATAACATGTAATGGAAATTTACTGTGCTAACAAATTTTGACAAAGGTACACATTAAAATCGCCAACAGTATAAAAACAATGGGTCAATAAAAACTTCTTTGTAAAATGGCGAATAGACATCTGTTTCAATTGCTTCTGCTTAAAATAATTTTGAAATTTATTATACAAATTAATTTCTAGTTTATTATTTTTAGTAATGTTTATACGTGAGAAAGGAACCATGAGATTATCGACAATATCGGCATACCTTATGCTGATGCACATCGGAGTATTTTTTCAAATTATTTGAATTTTTATGCACTATCATCAGCGACTCCAATATATACAAGCAGGGCTGCGGTAGAATACCACAACTCACAAACAGGTCCCTACTGGGCATATATCTAGAAAAGAAATACTTTAGAGCTGTGCTAGAATTCACCCATAAAGCAATGCCGAAAGTTAGCCTACTATGAAACTAAGAAAAATACACAGTTCTCATTACATTATTGTGAGTCCACAAAAGGACGCAACTGCCTCAACACAAATAATTATGTTACAAGTTTTGGACACAATTTATCAATGCGATCAGATCAGTTCAAACGTGCGTCCAGAGTAATTCCAAGCAGTGTGGCTGCATTGGATTATGCAAATCATTTATTTTAAGTAAAAATTAATGACTGTGTTTTTTCTATGTTAAAGCTTATTTGCTGAAAACCACATTTCAGCAACGTTCAGATTATTAGCATTCACATTTCCTTGGGTCAGCAGGGTCGTATCGTCAGCAAACAAGTCCCTACTGTTAACATTTAGTGGTAGATCATTAATATACACAAGGAATAGTATTGGCCCTAATACAGACCCCTGCGGAACACCATTGAATGTAGGGCATTAGTATCAGACTCAACATTGACAATGCTAACATACTGCTGCCTGTCAGTTAGATATGAGCTAACAAGTTGTAATTCTTTATTACGAATACCGTAGTATTCAAGTTTTTGCAGCAATATATCCTTTTTGGCACAATCTAATGCCTTAGTGAGAAAAGAAATATCAGTATTAAAAGTTAAAATTTCTCATTTTGAGAGTCTATGTCAAATTAAATGTCAGATATAAAGATGGCTTTACAAAGTAAAAATCAACACACTGCAAGACCAAACCTTAGTCGCTAGAAGAGTTGGAACAACGAATTAGGATAGCTGTTCAAGAAATATCACAGCATGCCATTCTTAACTCCTTAAGAGCCTTCGTTGATTGATTAGGTCTTCAGTTTGAACATTTATTATAAATATATTTTTTGATATTCTCTTTTGAACATGTTGTACGTACACGTAAATAGACATAATAGATGAGAACTGGCATATATCTGGATTGATAGTATTGCTTCTTCAAATTGAATATTGAAAATTAATTATTTCATTATGTCATGTATATATTTTTCCGTTAGTATTATTATATTAATCGAATCTAGCTTTGCCTCTGTAATTATTCATTAGCATATCAGATATTTTCATATAATACATACGGTGTTATTAACATAAACTGCAGAAAAATTGGGTTATTAGCTTAATTTCTTTACTGATTAAAAATATACGAATGTTAACAATAAAGAATATATGAATATGAATGAATATATGAATATATACAGTGAGAATGTAATTCAACTCTGGTCAGGACATTTGTCTGCAGAGTAGTTATTTTTACACAATATTATTAATACTTAATGAAAAATGTATAATTATAATAATAGTAACATGAACTACTACTTTGTTGATTATACCTATAGATCAAAATTGTTCCAGTTGCAAAATTTACTTTCAAATTTCAAATTGATTGGTAACTAATGTTATTTACCTATAAGAAAGCGTTGCTAATTTACTAGGGTCAAACCTTGTTATTCCTAACATGCTGCCACCTTTCGGTTATTTTTTAAGTCTCTAGTTGACAAACTCTTCGCTATAAATGAAGCAACAGTTAGCCTTCTGATGTTAGCTTTAACTTTCAAATGGGTTTGGTTCTTAATATCTAGATGGCAGAAGAAAGCACCAATTCATATTAAATCAATTATTAACAATAAATACTGTGCAAAAAGGTATAATCTGAAAAGTTTGCAGGATTTTGTAATAAAAATAGAAAAAAATAAGTATTTTTCAACAGATATATAAATTAGGACTTGTATTTTATAAAACTACATATGTATTCTCATAAAAATTTGTAAATATTTTAGAAGTATAAAGTCCTCCTTAAAGAAAATATATGATTTATTTCTTTAGTTCCAAATTCATAGTTAAAATAATATTTTCGATTTTGTAAATAACTTTTTAAAAATATTTGCATATTTTTTTTATATTGGGGTTTTTTGGGGGCGAGAAATTCAAATTTGCTTTTGACGTCACTAGGAGAAGGTGCCATTTATGGCACATCATGCTTCTTTTAAATGGCAGTACTTTTTTACGGCTAAATGTATCCATCTGACTATTAAAACAATCGATTATTGTATCTTTTTTTTATCTGAAAAAGGTATACCTTGCTGAAGTCATTAGAAGTAACCATTTTCGAAATAATCCTATTAAAGTATTTAATGCACTGAGCAAAAACTGTTTTGGTTTTAGCTGAAGTGCCTTTTCCACTGATTATACAGGAGAATGTTACTTGATAAAGTTTTTTAGAACGGTAAATTCGCCCCCAAAAATTCCCAATATCCAAAATGTAGGAGAATATTTGTATTTTTTAAAAAGGTATGCAAAAATACCGAAAATGAAATTTTAACTTTGACCACCATTGATCATCTTTTTAACCATCAACTTTGGACTCTTGCTCTGTATAACTTTATTTCAGTACACCATATACAGGGTGGTCCACTTTCGAAAGCGGAAACTTTAGAGACAGACAGAAAACCACAAAATAATATCAGTTTGTATTATAAACTATATTCGAAATATGCTTCATTACAAGGATACAGGGTGTCAAAATTTTTATCAAAAGTTCCAAATTTATTAATATTTTTAAAACTACTTTAGATATGTAAATGAAATTTGGAACCTTAGAATAAGTAATCTAGATACATATTTTTACATGAAAAATATTATTTTTCTTCCACCAGTGGCGTGCGTACGGACAGATCTTCGGGAAATTTTAATGAAAAAAATGGTACGCCAATGTTACTTCAGAAACAAAAACTATTTTTAAAATACTTGTTCAATTTACAACAGAAAAAGGCTCCTTACTTTTTTCGTTTGACACACCGTTTGCCAGTAAAAAATTAAATTCTTTAAGCAACTGGAATTCAAACAGATTTTAATCTGTCATAGTAGGCCATGAAACAAAAAAGATTACTACTGTCAGTGTTATTGCATTTTATAATGACAGTTAATTGAATTGTGTCAGGTAATTTAATTTCGAGTTATTGTTAACATTGTTATCAGAGTGTTGTGTAAGTATTAATCTGAAAAATGCTTTTTTATACTCGCGTCAAGAATTCAAACGTCTTACGTCACGGCTGACGTTACACACTTGTTTTTATTGTCAACGTAATTTTCGATATTTGGTCTCGTTGAAAACAATCATTTTTTGTAATTTAGTGCAATATACAGGGTGTCTGTAAAAGGTCTTTACAAAAACATACCACATATTCCTTAGACCAAAATAAGTCGATTTAAGTAAAATTACCTTAGTACAAAGTTGCTTCGTTTGGGCTCCAGAGGTCCTTGAAGTTACAATTTTTAAATCGTTTTCTCCATATAAATTTTAAACGGCATATGCTATTTTGCTGAAATTTGGTATATTGGTAGAGTTTTATGTGGCCAAAAAAATGGTGTTAAATTTTTGTCCGATATTAATCCATAGGCGTAGAACTTGATTTTTTTTAATAATTGCACCTTTAAAAATTCTACGGCAATGGAAGAAAAGGAGTTTGAGTATGAAATTTAGATTGCTCAACTCATTTACTTTAAAAAAGGTACTCTTGATAAGACTCGATTACTCTCATGGTTTTCGCTAAATTTCTGTTTTAATAATTTAGAGTGTATAGGTTTCACAAAAATATTTATTTACAACATAATCAAAATAGAGATTTTACAAAAATTGTTGGTGTTAGGTCTGGGGAACGTGGTGGCCAATTTACAGGTGCGTCATTACCTCTGCCTATCCATTTGTGTGGATATCGTTCATTCAAGTGGTTTCTAACGTTTACAGAAAAATGTGGTGGAGCTCCATCTTGCATAAACCACATATCTCTCCGAAGTTGGAGAGGTAAATCTTCTAACAATTCTGGCAACGTATTTTGTAGAAAATCCAAAAAATTTTCTCCAGTTAATCTTCGTGGAAGTATGACAAGACCAACAATGAAATTACCAATTATTCCAACCCACACATTAATTTTGAATTCGTGCTGAAAATGGTTTACCTTTATTGCATGCGGATTTTCAACGGCATAAACATGTTCATTATGGGTATTAGTTATACCTCTTCTCGTAAAACCCGCTTCATCGGTAAAGAGAACCTTCTTGACAAAGTTTGGATCTCTTTCTCTTTGCATATTAACAAATCGACAAAAACCCAAACGATTTTGAGGATCATGGACTAATAAATCTTATACTGGCTTCTTATGGTATGGATATAGCAATTGTTCTCTAAGCACTTTATGAACGACATCTTTACTTACTCCTAGTTCCCTTCCAATTCGTCTGGTGCTTAATTCTGGATCTTCTTCAACACGTTCTAAAATGTCTTCTTCAACTTCAGGAATCCTTACAAAACGTTCTCTTCCATTATCAACATTGTTGGGAGCAAAGGAACCGGTCTCCCGAAGACGTCTCTCAACAGCAGCAAAAGTTGGGTGGCTAGGTACACGACGATTTGGAAACCCTTTAAAGTACACCCTGACACTCTCTCGAGCATTTCCTTCACAAAATCCTAATGTCAGTAACATATCGGTATATTCTGCATTGGTATATGTATTGTACAGCCATATTAATAAACCACGCAATTTTTTTTTAAATTATTGAGTCAGATAGAACACTTTCAATCGTTAACAAGAGATTAGGTGTTAAAACTTGACAATATTTTTATTTAGATGAAACTATGGAAACCAACAATAAATGTTTTTGTATAGTATTGCAGGCAAATAATTAATATTCCTCAAAAAATCGTACATGGCAAGAATCGAGTATTTTTGTTAAAAGTCTCGATTAGAGGTGTTGAAGAAGATATGAAAAAAGTACATTTTTATGTTTTTACTACAAAAAAAGTACCCTTGATAACACTCGATTTGCTCAAAGTTTGTATTTTAATAATTATTGTTGTTCTAAAATGCAAATTTCGTCAAAACCATGAGAGTAATCGAGTCTTATCAAGAGTACCTTTTTTAAATTAAATGAGATGAGCAATCTAAATTTCATACTAAAACTCCTTTTCTTCCATTGCCGTAGAATTTTTAAAGGTGCAATTGTTAAAAAAAATCAAGTTCTACGCCTATGGACTAATATCGGACAAAAATTTAACACCATTTTTTTGGCCACATAAAACTCTGCCAATATACCAAATTTCAGCAAAATCGCATATGCCGTTTAAAATTTATATGGGAAAAACGATTTAAAAATTGTAACTTCAAGGCCCTCTGGAGCCCAAACGAAGCAACTTTGTACTAAGGTAATTTTACTTAAATCGACTTATTTTGGTCTAAGGAATATGTGGTATGTTTTTGTAAAGACCTTTTACAGACACCCTGTATAATGTAAACTTTTAGTGTAGTATATAGTTTTATTACTATCAGTTGCAGTTTCTTAAATATTTTGATGAAAATGTAATGAATTATTCATTTGTTCGTATGACGTAAGTCGTCTTAATTCTTGTGGCGAGTATTACAACGAATACGCAGATATTCATTTTTGCTACGGATTTTATAATGGAAATGCAGAAGCGGCAGTTCGTGAATATCATAGACGCTATCCAAATAGTTCCAGATGATCGCGTTTTCATCAGAACACATCAGAATTTTCGTAACTTTGCCCCGCGTGTTAATAACGAACGGAACAGAAACCGTCGATATAATATTCAGAATAATCGTATAGGTACTACGTACTTTTGATAACAATCCGAGGCTGAGCTCTCGGAAGGCAGTTCAGCACCTTCACATTCTTAATTATTAAGAACACTACACGATGCCACAGACATCCATATCACCTACAGCCTGTTCAGGATTTGCACCCTGGTGATGCTGAAAAAAGAATAAGAATTTGCCAGTGGCTTTTTAACTGGACGGAAGAAAATCCTGACTTTTTACATAAGATTCTTTGGACGGACGAGTCCACTTTTACCAGACGTGGGGTAACAAATTACCATAATATCCATATTTGGGCACATCAGAATCCTTGAGAAATTCGGTCAAGATCATTTCAAAATGAATTTTCAGTAAATGTTTGGTTGGGCGTTATTGATGGTAATGTTTGTGGTCCACATTTCCTACCCCCAAGGTTGAACTTGGAACTGTTTATGTAGTTTCTTAACAATGATCTGCAGGTCCACCTTGAGGATTTACCCATTAATTTAAGGTATGAGAGTTGGATACAATTGGATGGAGCTCTCCGTATTTTGGAATAGCTGTAAGAGAATGGCTCAATACCAATTATCCTCAACGATGGATTAGCCGGCTAGGGAGCAATGACATGAATAATGACGTAGTTAATGGTATTGAACCAGTGGCCTGGCCACCCAGGTCACCGGATCTTAATTCGCTAGACTTTTACGATTGGGGCACTATTAAAGATAAAGTCTACGCTAATCCCGTATTAACAAGGGAAGATTTAATTTTAAGAATTCAACAAGTCAGCAATGATATGCGGCGAAATCCGCATGAAGTATCTGCTGCAATAAATGTGTTAGTGAGAAGATGCCGAAAATGTACTGAGGTGGGTGGACTACATTTCGAGCAATTTTAGTGATTTTATCTTTAATTTTCTTTCTTTTTGTTATTGTTGTTGAAAGCCACTAATTTCTCTAAGTTTTTCTAACAAATAATTTTCAATAAAATCAAGTCAGCCATGAAAACTGAAGGTATAGTAAGTGTCAATGTATTCTTGAATGTAAATAAGTTAGTACGTCAAAAATGTATGTACCTATGTATAAATTTGAATTTTTGCCTTATTAAAAAAATTATTATTTTGTTGTTAAGTTGAAAAAAAATATTTTTTGACGCCCTATATCTCAAACACCTTTGAACCTACAACGATGTAATTTTGTACAAGGGGGTTTATAAAGGTGCTGATTAAGAATATCTTACTAGTTCTTTTAAAAAAAAAATCACTAATACTTTTTTTTTTAAATTTACCCCTTTTCTCCATCTTAGAATTGGACGCCTCTGACTGTAATCAAATATGGCTACGTCTAAAAACTCACTTTATAAGTATATATTCACCACCAAAGTTTCAAAGTATTCGGATATCAGACGAGCGAGATACCAGGGTGGCTGCTTGAAAGTGGGACACATTGTATATTTTTGCAATTTTTGCAAATTTTTGCAAGGCAAGAAGTAGATGTAATTTTTATATTATCATTTTTAACTATTTGATGTATATATGTTATGGATAAGTTAAATAACCACTGTTTTGTTTTCGCTTTAAATAGATGTATAGCGCTAATTCTCTTAATATCATTAGGTAATTTGTTATAGTTACAGAGATGAGGTCCAATAAAATGAAATGATCTTTGCATCATTGATTTATAGGGTTTTGGAACACTTAAAGGTGTGTTTCCGATGTATCTAGTTGAATAAGTATGCATTCTGAAGATGTTTCCATCATCTAACTTAAAGTGGGTAATAACTGCAACACTATAAAGTTGCCGAATGTCAAATACATTTGCATCTTTGTAAAGATAATTTGATGAGTGGTCCTGAGCTCTTTTCAAAATTATCTTTAGTATCCATTTTTGTAATATTTCTAAGTTTCTGATGTGAATGTCATATGCTCCACACCAAACTACAATGCCGTATCTAAGTTGTGATTCTACTAAAGAAAAGTATATCGACATTAAATTCGTTTTAATCATAAATCAGCTAAAATGTTTAAATTTTGAAAATAAAGTTCGAATTTTAGTTATAAGTTTATTTATGTGCAAATTCCATTTTAAATATCGGTCAAAAATGACCCCTAAGTGTTTGTTTTAGATGTATTTAGTGTTTAGGTGCGGGAATCAAACCACGTTTTTATATTTTAAAATTCCTTTTCAGCAGTATCAAAAGTTTTTTGCCAAGAATCCTCAGAAAATAGTATAACAGTATCGTCGCAAAGCAGCCTATGTCTCCGGAAATTTCAAGGTTAAAGTAAGGTAATTCATATAGATATTAAGTAAAATTAGACCTAATACTGTAACTTGCAGAACACCGTACTCGATCACTTCCATTCGACTTACACTCTCTATATTAACACATTGCTTACTGTTACTGATATAAGACTTGCCACTTATTCCTACTAATTCTAGCAGCTTAGAATGACTCACTGTATCGAAAGCTTTAGCTAGGTCCACAAAGATATCCAAAATTGGTTTTCCTAGATTAAGTTTATCAAGAATTTTTGAAGTTAAATAAACAAGAGCATCTTGTGTGGACTTACCTTCCCTGAAACCAAATTGTCTACCATTAATTTGTTTATATCGGACAACCCGGTAATATTGACCAGAAAAAGGAAGGTAACCTAACTTTTACATGTTCCTTATGCTTTGTACTTCCGACTGGTATTAAATTTGTTTGATAAGCAAGTGAGAGCAATTTTAACAAAAAAAAAGTAAATAACTACAATATTCTTAATTAAGAGTAGTCATAATCATATTTCGTTAGAAAACCCATTTGCGATATATTTTTGCACATATTTAAAAAAAAATACTTTTCATCCGTCCTGGACTCATCCCTGCAAATGAGTGTAGGACGACCTTAGCTCGGATCTTGTACTGTAAGTTGTATGCAGAACGAATTGCAGGCTGTATATATATTTACTGTAAGAAAACTAATAGCTCTTTTGATTATGCAAAACGGAAGCACCTTATGGCTAACACATTGATCTCCAAATTTCTCACAATCAGCATGAAATTACGTCTCAATTTGACCAAATTTAGGTAACTCACGCTGTTCAATGTGTGTCCATATAAATAAGACCTAATTTAATGACTACCGATGATGCCGCACGATACATTTACTACAAAATGGTCTTGGTTTTTGGACTCGATTTACAATGTGGTTCTGATCAACCGTTTCTACATTTGTTACAATTTGGGCTATAAAATTAAGTACACAGACAAAAACTAATCCAAATTATAAATTTTGTAGTCATGATACCCATTAGTCTTTAAAATTTGTTGACCGCTTGATTTATCCAAATTCAATACCCGGCTAGCCTGCCGTCGTGGATTTTGTTCGAAATACTGTAACAGTCTAGCTGTATTAACATTGTTTCTTACGTTTTTGTCAATTATTTGATTTTTCCGCAAGGTTACCTGCAATCTTGTAAAGATTCTATGATCAGGGCTGAGGCGCTCTGGATATCTTTCTCGATATAACTCTACAGCCCTTCTTGAATTTTTTTGTAACTCCGTTGCGCCGTAAATTAGCAACATATCAATTTTTTCTGAATAAGAAAACATTTTGTAAGCACAAAAGTTATAAGTTTGACGTTCGTATTGAGTAATGACAAGTATTTTGTGCATAGATATGCATTTCAAACAACGAACATTAAATTATTTTTTAACCAGTACTTGATCCTCCCACCGCTAATGTGATTTTTAGGTGGTGTTTCTTTTGAGACTTTTTAGAACAATATTACTTATAAATTGCTTAAGAATTTCTCTAATAAAAGTTTATTAGAAAAAAGGAGATTTTTAACAGGAAAATATTGGGTATGTTTCTAAAAAATATATAATAATTGATGACGTTATTAGTCGTGCCTGTTAAATCTCGAAGATAATAATTTCGATTGAAAATGGAGCTTACCCCATCCCACCATATATCTAAAATTTTATTTAATTTTTTTGTATCCTCACAGTAGGTTTATATTATCAAGTTTGAAACACCCTGTACAAGTTGTGGCTATGGTTACTTACTTTTTTAAGAGTGGTTGTATAGAGGCAGCCTTGCTGGATACCACCACCCGTAACTATCTGGTATATTGTAGTGTAAATTGTAAAAACCACAGACATCTTCTGACTTAATTTAATTTATTTTATCAATTCCAGTGGCGTATTTTGTTTTATTTTTGTTACCTACTCCCATCAGGAATATGCACCTAATGGTATGTGGTGATTTTAATTGCGATGCGTATAACTGTAGTAATGATTTTAGAATTGTCGCTAAATTGTTCTCGGGCTTCAGTATGCATCACGTGGTTGAGTGACCCACCCGAGTTCAAGAGAAAGCCATTTCGACTATAGATAATATTATTGTCAATTTTACAAATGATGGTCTGACGTGTGTTTTTGACAATGTTATATCCGATCATAGATCCATTTATTTCGAGTTACGTTGCCAAAATAATTCAGTGCAGGGTAGCTCTACTGTACTTAAGCATAATTTTGGTGAATTTAATATGTCTAATTTTGCAGCTGCATTGGGTTCTACGAATTGGACTAACCTATACTCGATAGTCGACGTTGATGAGGCTTTTCAGTTTTTTCTCTCGAAATTTTTGAAACATTTTGATGACTGTTTTCCGGTAAAGCGATTTAAAACGAATTTTAAAAAAGATTGGATCGACAATGATGTAGTATTATCCAGCAGAAATCTAAAAGATTTGTACATATTGAAGAATACTTATCCACATCTTTCTCCAGCATATAGGTTTGCAAAGAAAGAACATTTTATTTTAATAAATAAGAAAAAGAAAGAGCACTTTCAAAATAAAATTGATAGATCAGATAACCCTATCAAAACATCATGGGATATATTAAATACATTAACAAATCGGCGTAAAGCATTTAATAATTTTAGCATTTTGCATAATAATGAGAGAATTGAAAATCCTAACATGGTGGCTTCTCAATTTGATAGTTATTTTATTGATGCGCCCATAGGGGTTAGGAATCAAGTTTCTCCATCTAACAAAACTGCCATAGAAAATAATATCAAATATAATTGTAATAAGATATATCTAAATCCTTTTGTGCCTAATGAGATATTTAAATTATTCCAAACTAAAAAATAAAATGTGCGCATGTCTCGACAATGTCCCCCTGTCCATAATTAAAAACCACTTACAGCTGATTTTAGAACCCATAACATATTTAGTTAATCTTTCATTTTCGGAGGGAAAATTTCCATCTTGTCTAAACAGGAAAAGTCATCCCAATTTTAAAGAAAAATGATTCTCTAGTGGGTTTTCTAGGTGTTTGAGTATGCTTTCTTGGACAGATTATTGAATTTCACCAATAAATTTGATATCCTTATAGATCATCAACATGGTTTCCGCGCTGAGAAATCTATCTCTACTGCTATTCATAGCTTCATAGATCGGCTGATCGGGTTCTTAGATGATGGTGAGTGCCCTATTGGGATCTTTTGTGATCTCAGCAGGGCATTCGACTGTGTTGATCATGACATTTTGATCCGCATATTATATAATTACGGTATCAGAGAAAAGCCTCTGGACTGGGTGTCAACTTTCCTGAGAGAGCGTACTCAATATGTTACTGTAAACCATTTGAGCAATAATGTTATGCAGACATATAGCTCTGACTTAGCTGAAATAAGCATGGACGTACCACAAGGCTCAGTTTTGGGCCCTGCCCTATTTCTGCTTTATATTAACAACATTACTGAATTGTCCGGTGAAGCATTTTTTACTCTTTATGCGGATGAAACATCTCTTGTAATTTCTGATAAATGTGAAAATAACCTTAAGCGCAAATGTGAGGCCGTTGTCTCGGATTTGGTTGATTGGTTTAACAATATATATTTGTATTTTTATTTTGCGGATAAAACTAAGTTTGTTAGGTTTTATACCCCGCGGAAACCACTTGTTGATTTGGAGCTTTCTGTTAATGGTGATACGAAGGTTCTTACTCATGATGATTGTTGTAAGTTTTTAGGTCTATATCTTGACTCGCATTTAAACTGGAAAAGCCATTGTGAATTTTTAGCATTTAAATTGGCATCTCTTTATTACCTTTTTTATAACATTAGAAATGTGCTTGGCACTGACCATTTACTAAAACTGTATTATGCGCAAGTAGAAAGCCGACTTAGGTATGGAATTGCTTTTTGGAGCGACTCCACTCTCTCACGTGATGTTTTTGCGGCGCAGAAGAGAATTTTGCGTTGCATTGCTGATGTCCCTAGTACACATTCATGTCGGGGACTATTCAGAAAATATAAGCTTATAACCCTTTATGTGTTTGAAATATGTTTGTTTGTGTTTAACAATAAATCTAAGTTTTCAGCTAATTGTGATCCATAATAATAATACTAGAGCAAGGAATAATTTGCGTGTTTCATACTCTAGAGTAAATATTTCTTTTAAAGCTCCAAGCCGGATTGGTGCTATAGTGTTCAACAAGCTTCCAGAAAATATAAAAATTATTAAAAATGTAAATGCCTTTAAACTCAATTTAAAATTATATCTTGTTGAAAAGTGCTTATATAGTACCGCAGACTTTTATACTTAGTCGGACATTAACTATATTGCTTATGTGTTCTTTTTATATTATGTTTTATATAGGTCTTGCATGTTTTTATACATTGTGTATGTTTGAATATTTGTTAGTCTGTTTGTAACAGTTATGACGTTTCTTATACATTTTTTATGTCTTAAAGAATAAAATATTTTTGACTTTTTTGACTTTGCATGGAAAAGGTCAATATTTTGTTGGTAGAAAACGGAGCAAGGTACATATAATAATAATACAGAGTAAAGAGAAAAAAAGTAGTATTTTTAATCGCATAATTAGAAAAAAATATGAAACCTAAGGAAAAGCAGTGGCGTCTCATATTTTTACGTATTAATATCAACAGAAATAACCTCCCTGGCGCCGCTGGAGCAGAAAAAATTAAATCAGAAGATGTCTATGGTTTTTATAAACAAACATACGAAATTTAAAAAATCTAAATTAGGGTACTTCAGATATTAATAAAAACCCTATATTTTTTTAAAACTTCAACACCCTGTATCTCCGAAACGAAGCATTTGCGGACACAGGTTTATAAGATTCTTTTTTCTTATTTTTGTTCAAGAAAACTTCTCCTGATTTTTTCTTAATATTAACGGGACACCCTGTATATCATTTGAAAGTCAACATTGATCAACATAACTATGTCAATCATAAACAGCTAAGCAGCTATTACATTAAGCAACCTATTATGAAAAATATTTTTCTTTTTGATGAGTTTGTTCTAAAATTGCTTTATTTATTAAAAGTTCATTATAAAATTTAATACATGCATAATTATATTTTACAGTAATGTGTAGTGTGTCTATATCAAGATTAGTTTTGGAAAATATTTTTTTATAAAAGCGGGACAAAAGCGAGACATGTACTGAAGCGGGACCGGCGGTAAAAATCGGGACTATTCAGCCTAAATAGAGACAGATGGTCACCTTACCTATGTTTAACTACGTGTTTCTTATAATTTTCGAGATCTCAATGGTAGTTACCTATCTAAAATCGCTTGTAACACAGTGTGCTGTAGTTAATTTCGTTAACCCTTCAATATTATAGATTCAACATCCTGGGACAGTAGGTCATTTGAACAAAGAAACAAAGAAAACTAATTTTTACGTACGTTTCGGGTTTATTACATAATACCCATCTTCAGAAAATACTCTTATGCTAAAAGAGTAAACAATAAGACGTAAGTAACATTTTTTAAAAAAGCAACCAAAAAACATAAACAACATTTAGTTTAAACATACCTAACATCGTATAAGAATTTTAATTTTCATAATAATTTTTTCAAAATATTATTTTAGATATACTCAAAAACATATAAATTTTAATTATAGTTTGTCTTGAGGTGCGAAATGAAATATAAAATATAATAAATAGAACGTTTTTGCAAGTTATTTTCATTATTGAGAATTTCAATGTTTTCAAAATCAAAATTATGGTTACTTTCAATTGCATCTTTAGCAAGGGCAGTAGAATTTGTGTTTTTAGTAGAAATATTATATTTATGATTATAAATACGTTTATGCAAATATTGTTTTGTTTGACCAATATAAGTTCCATTACAGTCATTACAGCTTATTTTATACACAACATTTGATGATAATTTTTTTGGAATAACCGGTTTAAATTTAGTAAAGAATTTTTTTGTTGTCGTATATGGTTTATGTGCAATATTTATGTCGTATTTTTTGTTTTTATTACTGGGGCTAATATGGTTATTATTATAAATATTGTGGATTCTGTTTCTAATAATAGGTTCATAAAATTTGTTAGGATAATCATTTAATTATAAAACGCTCTTTATTTTTTTAATATTCTTAGGTCTATTGCAAGGATGGGATAATTTTATAGCATTGTCCGTCAAATTATTTATAACATTTTTTTATGATTAATTGGGGATACGGAATTGAAATTTAAATATCTTTTGGACCAAACTTTCTTAGCATACCAATTTGTTGTTGTTATAATACCTTCAGAATTATATTTAATGGTTAAATTAAGGAAATCAATTTTTTTGTTATTTTCTAATTCGATAGTAAACTGTAATTTTGGATGAAACTTATTGAATTCATTGTTAATATATCCCACCTTAATGATAGGAACACATACAATGCAATCATCGACATATCTTTTATAAAAATGTGGTATGAATTCTAATTTTTTGATAACAGTAGTTTCAAGTTCCTCCAATACCAAATTTGCAACTGTTGCAGAAATGGGTGAGCCCATTACGGTACCAAAAATTTGAGAATAAAACTTATTGTTAAAGGTAAAATAAGTAGAGCCTAAACAAAACTTTACAGCGCAGATAAAATCATCCAATTTTAATGGAGTAAATTCTTTTAATGAGGGACACTTTTCTTTAATACATTTAATTGCCAAATCAGTAGAAATTTTTGTATACAAAGATGTTACATCTAACGAAATGATAATATGGTCGGCAGGAATAATTTGATCTTTAATAAATTCATGAAAATGCCAAGAATTTTTTATATGGTATTGACTTTTTCCGATAATATTTGAAATGGATTTTGATATAAATTTGGAAAGATTATATGTGGGGGTAGCACAATTGCTAACAATTGGTCTTAGAGGAATATTTTCTTTATGTAGTTTTGGTAGTCCATATAAATAAGGTGCTTTACCATTATAACAATTCAAAAAATGTTTAGTTTTAGAATCAATAAGCTTTTTTTGAAAAAGGAGTTAATTAATCTGTTTAAATTATCTTGAATTTTTAAAGGTTGGGTCAATTTTTTCTTCTCTATAAGTATTCCTATCATTTAATTGTGAATTAATTTTGTACTGCCCTTGCTAAACATGCAATTGAAAGTAACCATAATTTTGATTTTGAAAACATTGAAATTCTCAATAATGAAAATAAGTTGCAAAAACGTTCTACTCTTGAAATGATTCAGATTAAGAAAAATACTAATTATTCTATTAACAATAACACTGATATTAATGGGTTGTCACATGTATATTTTGACTTGATTAACAATTGATTCTTTGCAGATTGTTACACTACCTGTATATTACTCTTTCAAGAAACTTTTAAATTTACTGGTATGTTTTTTACTTTTTTCACCGACATTTTATATTTTTGCTGACATTCCTAAATATGAGCTCGTCTTTCATTCTTAATTTCGCGTTAAAATATTTTATATTTCATTTCGCACCGCAAGACAAACTATAATTAAAATTTATATGTTTTTGAGTAAATCTAAAATAATTATTTGGAAAAATTATTATGAAAATTAAAATTATTATACGTTGTTAGGTATGTTTAAACTAAATGTTGTTTATGTTTTTTGGTTGTTTTTTTTTTAAATGTTACTTACGTCTTATTGTTTACTCTTTTAGCATAAGAGTATTTTCTGAAGATGGGTATTATGTAATAAATCCGAAACGTACGTAAAAATTAAAGTTTTTGTTGTTGCTTTGTTCAAATGACCTACTGTCCCAGGATGCTGAATCTATAATATTGATTACATGGTCAGGAAAATCCTATTGGTTAACCCTTCAAGTGAACTTCATTAAAAAGATCCAACGATAGTCACTAACGCACGTCACGGTCAAGAATTGTGCCGTTGATGGATCATTTATGGCATTATGCGACTCCTTTGCAACACCGGGACGTGCAAGTGACACGTTGACACGAAAGGAAACGTCCCAACCACGGATTCTTTTTAAGCCTTTCTCCACTGTTGGTGTTCAGTGATGTATGTGCCTGAATTATATTCATTGTTGCATTGTTATGTCGAGCTAACACAGATGTAACGGATTAGATATTCTCCTTGTTATTATAGTTTTGTGGAAGTGTACATTGTGATGTCTTTGGGTTTTCGTTTTTTAGAGACATGCAATGTGTTGAACAGACAACAGGATGTAGAAATAAACAGTTTTCTTGTTTTGTTGATGCATCTGAATTTGGCAAAGATACTACTGTGCAAATAAGAATATCACGTTGCTTATACAGTCTTATAGAGAACTTATCCGAAAAACTTTGAGGATACCTGCACCCTTAAATAAAGGGACTATATCAATTAAAAAAATATATTTTTTTCTAAAAAATGTTTAAATTTCTAACATTCTAAGGGAGTATGTAGCTGCAATTGTATCTCAACGGCATCTATAGTCTGTTTAGAAATGAAAGAGAGTAATAAAAGCTTATTACGTATGCAAATCGTAAATAAATGTAGTACTGGTGCTTATATTCAATATTTTTATATTATGTATTATCGGTATAGATGACGTGTACTTTTAAAAAAACTATGTGTGATCGAACCGTACTAAATTGTAGCAGGTAGCTAAAATTTAATCCCCGACAATCCGTCTTTGTTTATACCGCTTCAATTTCTCGGTCCATTTCTCTTATAAGTAAACAATATAAAAACAGCATTTCAAAACATGAAGCTACTTTAAGCATCATAACCGGGTTAAGAGGGTTTTTAGTAATTCAAATAAAATTATTCAATATTATTATCAAAATATTTATTTAAATTTAATGAATAGACTTTTATTCCACACAAAAATATATGTATTTTGAAAATTCAAATTATGATGAGTAAATGTAGCGTTGTATAAATATACAATAAATAAAACAAAAAAATAGGTGTATTGAAATTCATCCTCTAAATATTCTGATGAATTATCTTCGTCTCCTAGATTGATAACGATAGTTTCAACAGTAACGTCAATTAAATTATTGAGTTCCCACATTTTCTCCTCTTCTTTTTGTACATGATGTATACATCTTTGCCAGTTATCTGCAGTTACTCGTTCCAAAGAATTTTTTAACAAAATTTTCACGTCACTTAATTTAAACGTCGTATTATTTTGCGCTACATCTCCTTTTACCTGCGCCCAGACTAATTCGATGGTGGTAACCGTAGTACCGTTATTTGGCGATTTGTTGCCATTTCATCGATAACATATTTTTTTTATCTTTATTAAGATTGACAAGTGTCAAAAGTTCCTTTTTCACCATATTTGTTTCTAAAGAAATGTTTTTTCCGGATAACCATTGAATTATATCGGCTTTCCAAAGCAGTCGTAGCCGTCCGCTCGGTCTGCCGTGAATGGTAACTGGCATTATCCATGACAATTACAGACCCCGGAGGAATAAGATCCAACATCTGTGTAAAATACTCTTCGAAAACATCTGCGTTCATGTCTTCGTGATAGTCACCTGTATTTTTAGATTCAAATAAAAGTAAACCGCCATCTACAAAACCACTGGCACTACCTATATGTGTCACCATTAATCTTCGCCCTTTACCTGAAGATGCCTTGAACCCTGTTGAAAGTCCATCTAAAAATACTTGTCGAAAACTATTTACATTTTTGTCTTGCCATGCTTTTGTTACAGTATATTCCTCGTTGACCCAAGTTTCGTCTAGATAATAAATATTCCTCCCTTCGTCACGTAATTTTCTAATTGATCTTAAGTAAGATCTTCGCCAACAAATAATTTTATCTTTATCGATAAGAACTGACTTCCTGTTCTGCTTTTCTCAGCAAAAATTCAACTCTCGTAACACGGCCCATAATTTGCTTCTACTGATTTTTGGCAAATCGTTGTCATCTGAAAGTTCACTTAAAATTTTGTTTAGCGTTGGTATTTCTTTTTTAAAATAAAATTAGTGTATTTTTCTGCAAATGACATTTTTGAAGAAATCATCTATAACGACATTTGACCTCCCTGTAGATGATTTTGGGAGTTTTGCAGTATCTTGTTCATTTCTTGTTTCCATCAAAAGTCTGTAGATAGTCGATTTTCCAATCCCTGTCATTTTGGAACACTTTTCCACGATGTCGTCAACACTGTTGGTAGGATTTTGGTGTGTCAATGCATTAAATACATTTAATATAATAATCTTCTCATTCTAAGACAGCGCACATCTTTCCACGCGTTTAGCTGATACGTAATCTGATAAGCTCGACATTTTACCTAAACAATATTATACCCACTGGCACAATAGTCACTAAACACAAGTCGAATTTTACTTTACTGCATTAGCACGTCTTCGTATATTTAGCTCTAAGACTGGATTGATCTGTCACAAAATTAGTGTTACCCGATAATTACCTGAAACGTAATATTACCACGCACATGGCCGGTTCTTATCTCGGGGTTTTATTACTCTCTTTCATTTCCAAACAGATTATAGTCGATGAGCGCCTAATTGGACCGTTCATAGTGCCCACTCGTATGGATGGTTTACAATATCTCGAATTTCTTCGTAAATGACCTGCTCGCCATTCTTGACCCTTAGCTGTCCGACAACGCATGTGGCTTTTACATGATGGAGCACCTCCTCACTTCCGGATAGATGTTCGAGATTATCTTCATCTAGTGCACGGAATACGGTAGATTGGACGGAGTGGATCAGTAGTATGGGCTCCGCGGTCTCCCGATTTAAATCTTCTCGACTTATCTTTGAAGGGCGTTTAATACATGAGATGTTCTGTACCGAAGTGAAAACCGTTGAGCATATCACAGAAGCCACAATTAATTTGCGTTTACAAGAACAGCAATTAGAAGAAACATACGGCAAAATTGGATAAAGCCTGCCCAAATGTGTGTACAAGTCTAGGGACAAAATATATCATTAGCTGAAAAGGCATACATTTATTTTTAACATGATGGATACCCTTCTGCCTTCAATTCCTATATAACAATTTGAATTGGCTACTTTGGAGAACAGCATATTAGGTCCATATATCCTAATCTCCAAAGTAATTAATTCAAATTGTAATATGAATCCCTGATCATCTCGGAGTCCCAATTTAATCATTCTGGACTTTTATTTACGGATATATTTCAAACGTTTATGAAGGTACTGATTTTACAAATAACATTGATTTAATGGAAAATTAAATAGAATACAAATATTACAAACATTACGCCATGACCTAGGTAACTGATATCAAAACATCGGATACCAGATCAACCATATGATTATTTTAGTTCGACGTAAAAATAGTGGTTAAAGGAACCTGCGTGTTCAATCCACGATATTTATTATTATCTGAAATAAAACTTTCAAACAAGAATTAATCTAACATTCGAAAAGGTTAAATTTTGTGTTAAATTTTGTGTCTTAAATGTCTTGTGTTTGTTAAGAGGAATTATTTCTCTTCAACCACATAATTGCACTGTTGGACTGGGCGACTGAACGCTTTGGAGAGCTGAGCCCCCGGACCTCTTTCTCTGCTCAGTCTCTACTGCGTTTGCGACGATGACGGCAGCTCTATTAGGAACGCCCTCATATCATCCTATCTCGTGTTCTGGCAAACCCTGTTGGTAAGTGTTTAACTTTTGGCGCTCTAGAGAGTACGCGAAATGTAATAACTAACAAGCTACATCTAGCAGTCATTAGCTGCTCCTTGTCGTACGAAGTAGATGCAGTACAAATAACGGCAGTGACTTTCATTGGCCAACAATAATTCTTTTCAAGTAAAAGGCTAGATATTGAATTAACATTTCATAATGATAAACTAAAATAGTTTACACTTCGAAATTAAAGTTTTTTTGGTTGGAAAGAATTAATTAGAAATGCTTAATTTAATAATTTGATACCGTTAAATCAAGCAAAATAACAATTCACTTAATATCGGTGTAATTTCATGTCAAACAATAATGAAAATAAAAACAATACAACAAAATCATTGAATTAAGTCATCAGAAGTTGTGCCGAAATAAATAAAAAAATACTTCAACTTTGTTTTATTTCAAGAAAAATATTGTTGTGGTAACAATCAATAAGTTTAAACCAGGAAACCTACTCCCAGAGTGTGTCTTTTCTCAGTGTAGAATTTGAAAAAGTTTGTAATACCACCCCATAAACATCGTACATGTCCAGACGTAAAAGTGCTGATTCCAAATAATGACAGAAAACAATGTGGCACCATTTAGAAAAAAAAAACAAAATTGGTTGCCATAGCAACGAAATTACTGAGTTCAAAACAAACATCAAGCCATATAATAAAATACAAACACAACCAAACGCAATTCAACTTTCCCGTTAAACCCAAACCACCATGATTTTGGAAGTTGTTTTATTTGTCATATAATGTCATTTATGTTTTACAACCACAAAGTATGCTCTATATTTGTGCATTTGTGCATATAATAGACGTGCTATTGAACTGAGATAAATGATTGACTTTGTAGTATGGAAGAAATACCAGAAGATGAAGAAAAATGAGTGGCACAGAAATACATTATTATTATTATTATTATTATTATTATTATTATTATTATTATTATTATTATTATTGTGTAGTGTACTGTAGGTTACCAAAAGATACAAAAAAGATTTAAAGATTTAATTAAAGAACTTTTATCTGAACAATTTTATACAAGGTGTTTTTAAAAAGTTATAAACATTATTCCATACATATTGGGTACCCTGCATAACTTCTTTAAAATTAATTGATTTTTAGATCAAAAGACACTTTTTAGCAATTGTTATTTAATGCAAATAATTTTCTTCTTCACTTCCCGTTCCAATTTCTCTACGCTGTTTAGCAAGTAATTTTCAACGCTTTCAACTGCATCTAAACATTTTAGATCCAAGTAGTTGGTCAAATTAAAAATTTACCAGTTCAAAGATGATGTGTGAAATTACTAGCAATTAATTTTGTCCTTTGTGTATGATGTCTTCAATGTGAACTAAGCTTGTACCATGCATCCCGTATCTAAAAACTGATTGTAATTGGAAGAAGTTATTCTACCCCGACGACAGCTAAGTGAGTGAATATACGAGTATAAAAATATTTATATGACATGGTTTAGTCACATCAATCAACCCTTTCAAGGGACATCCGACTGATATATACAATTGGTACCATCCACGTGCATACACCTGACCAATATATCTTCGTTAATTTTTGATATCACTCTCAGATATAGGCACTTGTATGAATTTATTATAGAAGAAATTCAGTGGCGTCTTAGTAGTACGTCTGTATTGTATATAAAATCCAAAATACTGGAAAATCGATTGTTTCAATAGTCAGATGGATACACTAAGCAGCAAAAAAGTTCTGTCACTTAAAAGAATCATGATGTGCCATAAGTGGCGCCCTCTACTAGTGATGTCAAAATTAGAAACATATTTGAATTTCTTGTCCACAAAAACCCCCGATTTACAAATTTCATGTAAATATTTGGATTTCTTAGGAAGTTATTTACAAATATCGAAAATAAAATTTAGTTTTGGAAAAAATGTTATAGAAAGAGGTAGCATTTATTTCCGATCCCCTTAATTTTTTGCTTATCATTTCCGGACATGCTCTATAGTATCTATTCCCTTTTTTACCTTATAAGCATTGTGGCATTAGATACTGCATATCTAATAAGATACAGAGAAAATATTTCGATCTTGGGAGAATTTCTTGAAAGAACCTCAACCTGGTACAAGTAGAGATAAAACGAATAGTGATAGAGAACATGCGGAGATTAGGACGAGCGACGAACATGCTCAATTAATTAGATATAATGTATATAAAAATATAAAACACAATAAGGGAGAACAGACGGCATTAGAAGAAACGGTTTATTTAATAATAGTATTAGATCCATACCATTCAAAACTTTCCAGATACTGGCACAAAGAAAAGAATATTGAATGAATTTCTTAAAATCCATAAATTTGCGTACGATCCTAATTTGAAAACATATAATAAGTTGCTGAATATAGCAATACCAATAATTTTAAAAAGAAATTCGTTATTGATGAAATGGCTACGGCTCAAGGACATACCGTTCTAGGATTGTATTTATACTACTGTGTTTTTAATCCCACTGAATTAATATGAACCAATTAAAAAGAGACATCCAAAGAAACAATACCTTTCCAAAATTTTACAAAACAGTTATACATGTTATAAGAAGCAAGGTGAATAAAATTACATCAACTATTTGGAAAAAATCCATCGAACATATAAAAATTGAGGACGACTATATAAAGCTGCATCAATTCATTGGGATTGGGTTCATTACAATTTTGTAAATTAAAATTTAACGTCAGCAGCTACCTCAGCAAGCATGTGACGTTACACGACTAGTCTTTAACTGAGTGAATGTTTTCCAGACTCGCTATTTTAAGGGTATGTCTACTACGAAAAACTAAGAGAAGAAAAATGCTATAATTTTTTTAACTTCACAGTTGTTTATACCACCTAGAAACCTACCTTTTTCAACTAATATCGAAACATTGTAGACAGATCTGTTAACATATAAGTATATACAATATGAAGTTTCTTTAATTAATATGTCCTCGAAGTTTTTATCACTTAGTGTTCGTTAAGATGACATATTTTAGATTATAAAGGGTCTTTCAATAAGAATACTCTATTTTCTTCTGCTTCTATTTACCGTAACAGCACCTGCAAATTATTCAAGTATATTATGGAAATGCAGTAAATGATGCACTCATTTTATTATACTGTACATTGTACTTGTCTTTTGTGTATTTTAGACTCTAATCAGATGTTACTTTAAAGTGATCACTAAATCTTTTGATTTGCATGTAATAGTGGAAATATTTTCACAGTGATATCAAGTATTAAACTACTGAAAATAATCAAATTTCTTTTGTAGATAGTTTTTTTATAGTTTTAAATGTACAACAAACTTGTGTTTAGATTAATGTTTGTTTCTTAGGGCGCTACGGCACTGTCTTTAGTCATGATGATGGATGATGCAACAGTTTGAACTCTAACCCCTATTAATATGTCATTACTGTTAAATATTTGAACACCTGAAGACCACAACAAACAATAATTAATCGATTTTTTAATATTTATAAAGTTTTAACTGTTGCTTAAGCTATTTTTGATTTTAACTTAAAAAAATATATTAAGTACGATTAATTTTCAATAATTAAAATGTATGATCGTATTAAAACGTCATTCATTAATAATAAATATTGAAATTTTGTTTATATAGTTTAACCTTTGCATTATTAGTTTTATTTTATATTAAATAAATATTGGAAGTAAAACTAAAACAAATATTTAAGCGCCATACCATCATGACAGTCCTAACTTTCTTTTAAATTATGTCATGGTTTTTACATCTAGCAAAGTAAATACTGGTAGTACTGCTTCTGATTTTGTTTTTGTAAGTATGTTATTTCCGAAATGTTGTTTTAGATACCCCCAAATATATTCTGTCATGGTCAAATCTTATTTCAAGGTGGTCAAGGTCCATACTCATTATGATGATCCCTGAATATTTTAGTTTCGTTTCTAATAATTATTATTTAACAAAAACATATTCCATGTACAGATCAAATTTCTTATTCCTTGTTTTTTTTTCTAATTGCAATGGTTAAAAATAAAAACACTCTACTCTTTCAATATTTTGAAAAAACTATGTATACAGGGTCCAATAGGGACCTGGGTCGATCGTTATCTGGAAAATCACTTGAAGAAAATTAAAATTTGGTATCATGACAAAGTCCCTGAGGCGAACATAATTAAAATATATAGAGCTCTCCAATACTTCCGGTTCTGTTATTTTAAATGGTACACCTTGTATATTATTGCATTTTTAATTTCTACGGAAAATTTTAGAGTCGCTTTCTATAACATTCTATATAATTAGGAGTTATAGATTTTGTGATATTAATTTAAAAAAATACATATTCTATAAGGTACGAGAAGGAGTCCGGATTTTTTTCTTGCAAATAGATACCAAGTTGATTTTTAGTTTTCATGAAGAACTTCGTCCACGCCAAATTATGGCATAACCGTAAATTAAAAAATATTATACCAAGCCTACTACTCGTATATTACCAGTTTGACAACTTTTATATTTCAAATGGATTTTTTCACTCTGTTTTGTGTACATTGAAATTATCAATCCATACCTATAAGCAATGTTAGGATTGCGATTACTACTTTTAGATATATTTGTAAATTTCTACTATTTTGACAGTTCTCTCACATCTGGAATATTATCAAATTTGCCATGGATATAAACTATATAAACACAGCGCAACAATAGTTTGATACAACGTAAGCCAATTTATTGTTTTTGAAAGGAATAACGGTCGACCTAGTTCCCGTTGGAATAACTTGCACTAAAATATAAACTGTGGAAATTCTTAACAATATAAGCATACATGTTTATCAAGTATGACTACGTCAAAAAATTTTTTTCTCTTCCGGCCTAAATTCATACACATATAGTATATTATAATAACCCTTTATTTGTTTACATAGTTCAGTACAAGACTACTTTTTAAACACCTGAATTATTCAACATAAATTAGTTGTTACTAAAGTAACGTTCAGATGAACGTTAGTGCAATGGCACTGCAGTTGTACTGTTGTATTTAGTACTATCTGATAGAGAATTAAACGATCTTTCAGAATCAAGGAAAAAAATATGGTGTTGCCATTTAAAAAAAAATCGATGACGTCATTACTCGAAAACAAATGACATTTGAAAATCGCATTTTACGCTAAAATATGTATATTTTAAATTAAAAATCGACCTGTTATATAGCTTGTCATCTATCAAAAATTTTCCACTTAATTATCGCCTCGCCACAAAAAAATTTCCGGAAATTTTTCTGGTTGTCTGTTCTGGTAATGAGTCAAATTAAAGGCATCTTATTGATTTTAAAGTAAAGGTGTGAAATTTTCAGTTAAGCATTTAAATGTGAGTGATTTTTGCCGCATTACAAAAAAATAATGAATTTAAATTTAATTTATTTGGTCATTCATTAATTGTTTCATTTACTTATTAATTTTTTGTTAACATGATAATTAAAGAGTAATAGTAATAGATATCATTAGGTTATTGATTTTAAATATTTATTATATTCATGAGTAAATCTCACATTTAGATATTTTACCACATCAAAACTATGGTTTTCCCACATATATTTTTTTCTGTATCAAATATCGATTCATCCATTGCTGGTATAGTTATGATGTGTTACTCGTTATAGCTTTTAGTATCCTCATCGCTCACGTCAACTTTGAATTAAGACGTGTCACTGGACAAAAAGCCTGTCACACTAATGTGGAATTAAACGTTCTTTGTTGATGTTCATCGCGGTTTGCCAGGTAACCCTCGACCTCGGCTGATTAAACTGCTCGACAAAAATTAGAGACCAAAACGGTTCTTTTAAAGTAAAACATCAAAAATCAAGATTTTTGAACTGTAGGTCTATCGTTTTGTTGTAAATAGGTATTGTTTATAAGGTATGGAGCAAACATATTTTTTTAAATAAAAATAATTAAATAAATAAATAAAATTTTTTATCCCTACTGTTTCACGAAAACAATGTAAACAATTTAGTGTAGATAAGTTTTTGAGGACGACATTTCCCCGTTGATATAAATGGACAACTTCGTTTAAGGTTATGTTTTTTACAGCGACATATGCCGTTTCTTTTTTTTTTTTGAAGAAAACTATTTAAACTCAGTTCAATAAATTTTTGTATAGGGGTTTTCTGGTGTAACCAAACATATACTCAAACATAGGCAGTTATTTTAAGCTTATCTAAAACAAAAAAAGATTGTTTTAGGTATGAACTTTCAACTCTATGTTTTAGATACTAGATAATATATTTAGACTTTAATGCAAACTACATAATAAATGACTGTTCTCTTTATTCCTACAGTATTAAATTATAATTTTTCTAAGTATTACTTAGGAAAAATAAGCTATCATAAGATAGGTATAAATATATAATAACAATAAAATATACAGTAATGGACAGTTTATGTTTTTCCGTTGTTCTTAGACAAGAGGAACAACGCGAGACAATAACGGTTATATTTCCAATGCTTTACTATCTAAATATAGTAGTATGTAGTGGAAGCATCTCAGTTACCTACTTGATAAAATCAAATCTTCTACACCCATTGTGAAACACATCGATATTGGGTTGGTAGTAGGAAGAAGTACGTCGGCAGGACGGAACCTTTAAGCGCTAAATGCAGTGTCGAGAGAACAAAACAATATCAAGGAAACAAACATATCCATAGTTTGGCAAGGTTGGAAATATTATTTTCTATTTCTCAATTTCTCAACGCACAAATTTATTCTTTTCTTTCTTATTATACGCCAAAGGGAACGCTTTCCGAATTTGTGTGTAAATATAGCATAAAAAATTTTGAAATAGAAAATTTTGAAATTTGTGTTGAATTTTTTTCTTTAAAAAAATTGTTAAAGCAAAAAAGAAAATACAGTAATTGTAATATAGATAAATAAATGTACATATAATAAAAGATGTAAATTAATATTTATTCGGGAAAAGAGCACAAATAAACAATGTCTTGTGTAGGGTAGTGTAGTGGAAAAATAAATCCTAGTACAGTTCTGGAAAAAATTTTACCGTTTGACAGCTACGAACCTAGTGAGTCCGAGTCAGTGTTAGTTGCCAGATGATAATTTTTGCGGAAATTTGTAAAAAGAACAAATAAAGAGTATTATACACCAACTAATTTTTTTTTCGGACCGACATCTCATAATTATTTTTATTGTTTATTCATTCAATGTTTGTAGAAACAAAAAAAAAACAGTGTTATTTTAACAGGTGATAGGTTGAATTTCTATAAACAAAATTATGTGCAAACTTGCTGCTTTTATAGAAAATGACATCATTAACGCGGATGCAGACCTGGCAGCACATATTCAATTTAGCCACGTTTTTTATTTCTATTTAATGAAATTTTCAATAACAAAAACCTAAATAGAAAGCAAAGACAATTGAAATGCTTACTAAACAATAGATATATATTATAGTTTACAAAGGCCAATAATGTTTAATGCCATTTAACGATCATGAATTGAAGAAGAAATTTGAGCACAGATAAATTTAAAACGAAAATTAAAAAATACTTAGTACAGCGATTAGCTATATTTCTATAAGTGACTTTCTTGCAAACTTTTTATTTAAGTTTTTAATCTTCCACTACTATTTTGTGACCTAAATTCAACTTATAATTTTAATATTGTTTTAATGTGTATCAAGTTTTTTGTTATTAAGTTATACCTGTATTACTTGTACTAAATTGTTTTCTTTCATTATCTTGGACGTATGCAGACACTTTTGTGTATTTAGCATGAATTGGGATTAAATAAATAAAATTGAATGTTAACTCTGCACTAAATAGCTCTAATAATATTTTACTACGACACACAACACTGAGGCAGAGAGCGTATTTTACTGTAACTAAAATTCGAGTTAAAAATATTTATTTTCACACATATTTCACGTATATATACAAATATTTGCAAAAATCAAAGATGTTTCAAGAATGATTATGTTGTATTGCAATACATTTTTAGATGATGGATGAACAATACACTTTTACATGGGATAGATAATTCATATTTAGAGGATGGATGGGCAACTTCCACTAAAGAAATCTTACCTATACAGAAGTTATTTTTGTGTATTATGTGACTTGTATATTGTATTTATTAATGAATTCTAATAATATAATCTATTGTATTTCTAATAATTTGTTAGTAAGAGATATCCTGCATAGTTTTTTGACTAGCTGAAACCTGTACTTTTGTACAATTTAACAAGCAGATTTCTCTATTTTCAACTTCACCTGTCGACACACTCTTTATGTGACCAAAACAATATTAACACATTTTTAAATTAGCTTTTGTTACACTATTCAGGTTAAACAAAATGGAAATATTTGACTGATTAATGAACTTTTTGGGTATATACATTTTCTTAACATGTACATATTGTTCAATTTTTTATACATTTTATCCATGTTTGTTTCTGTAATATTACAGTGTCCTTATTTCATTTACAAATTATTATGTAATTTTACATAAATTTACGCTGGTCACAAATTTCCAACGGAAAGTTATGTGAAATTACAGACAAATTTTTATCGGTCCTCTCTCTTCTGATGTCCTGAAATTATGTCTCCTAGTATACCTTTCGCACCTTTGCAGTTTCCATTAAGACGTGCGATGCATTCTTAGCCATTCATTGGTCCCGGATGATTCCGGATCTCGGCTTGCAACCCGGCCTAATCCGATTAAAACCCTAAACGGTTGCGTATTGAAATTAAATTGAAATGTTATTCCGAGCGGTTGAACTCGTGAGTGTCACTTTGGGCTCCAAGTGCAACCGCACGGCTCCGTTCTCGACTCGCTTTACTTGAGGAAACTACTGGGTCGGAAAAGTTGTATGGGATCACTCCAAGTGCGCTCGGCTGGAATGATTATTATTTCCTTTTTTATTTCGGTTGACCCTGAAAGTTGGCGAGTGTCACTTAAACACTTCCATTGTACGGTTTTGATAATATAAATATAGATTTTTTTGCAATTCCTAAATGCTATTACTTAAAAAATGAATAGCAAGAGTGCCTATAGCAACTGCAACTAAAGCCATAACGTAACTAACATTTAAGCATAATACACACTACACAAGAAAAATAAACCTAAATTGATTGAGATTTACTAGTTTCCGCTACAAAAATAGTCTTCAATGATACATCAAAATTTTGGTCAAATATTTCCAATACAATGGCTTATTTTAAGTAAAATAAAATATATGTCAATTTATATGATTCGAAATTACTAACTGTTTACCTTTTCTGTATTCTCAACATTTCAATAACGCGTAAGACGAAGTTACAATTTATTTAATTTCGCCTTGAAATCTGCCTTCAATATCTTGGGACTTTTCTAATTATTACAATAGGTAAATATTTACATATTTATTACGAAGTTGTAAAACTTATTTTATCTTCAACCAGTCGTTAAAAATATAGTAATAGTTCATTATTTTGCTCTACTAAATCCTAAAATTTGCCAAGTTTTATTTTTCTTACAATATAAACCTATTTTCAACTTGTTGATAACTTCTAAGGACGATTTCAATTAACCTAATAGAAATATTGTGCTAGTATGGTATAAATTTTCTTGTTAATAATATTTCGACGTCTTAAAAAGGTGGTTTATAAGGGATCAAGCTTCTTATATGTATTGTAACGAATTTGAAATGTGCATGACAAAATCACATGAAAGTAATACCTGACCGAATTTAAAATTGAATCAAATTAGTAATTATTAGTGTAAATTTATAAAAAATATATAGAATTGTTAATATGAATATCCTGGATATAAATTTAGTAATAATAAATAATATTACATAGCATTAAAATAATAATTTTATAATTTTATTGTCAAGTACAAAATAAATTTTCATAAAAATGCAGGACGTTGACAATTGTTATCACTCAGTAGATATAGAAAAAGGAATTTAAACCCAGAGCAACTTATATAAAATGAAAGGTGAAAGTCTGTAGATTAATCTGATATACATATTGTAAGAAAACGAGTAACATTATTGAAGATATATCCATTCAAAATAAACCATATTATGAAAAATAATTTTAATTGTCAAATTTTAGAAATAGTTCAGGAACTGTCAAGACTAATGGTGGCTTTGCAAGAATCCTTGTAAATGACCTAAAAATACAAAATAAAGAGAATTTTAATTAATAATAAATAAAATTGTACAATAAAACCAAAAGGACGTTTATAAAAAATGTATTAGTTATAAGAAGTGTTGTGACAAAGTGTATAAAAAGGACATCCAAAGACTGTGAAAACTCATGTGAAAGGACCTTTAACATAAAAATCTCCAGAAAGGATGAAAACAAAGAAATTGTTTATTAGTTACGGCTTGGGTTGCAGCGGTGCAGCAGTGCAGCGTCGTGAGATAGCTCCATCATTCCAAAAAAAATACGTAAGTTTAAATAAGAAAAATGCTTACTCACCAGCTAAATTCTACAAGTCTCCAAAGTCCGGAAAAGTTAATTTGCCAGCACATGAAAACTTTCCACCATCAACGGGTAAATTGAAGTTCCAAGGGACCCTACAGATAGTCTATAGGTCTCATATCAAGTTCTAGAAAGAAAAATAGTCAATTTTCAACCTCAGGTACCCTTTAAGTAAAGTGCACTATAAAATTTCTATAGCTATAGTAAATAAAGTAGATTTTCTTTCTTCCTAATATTTGCAAAGTATAAATAAAAACCCACAGGACCTTCCTGTGCAAAAATAAGTAAAATCTAAGCAATAAAAACAACATTAATTTCACAAATTACACTAGGAATTATCATATCTGTCACCCACATCGCCATTTTGCTTTTAATAAAAGTGGAAATCTGTAATATTATTATTATTATTATTATTATTATAAGGAATATCTCCTGGAAAATAGGCAATAACAAATATAAGGAGAAGAATATAAATTTGCATAACTTATAAAATTATAAAAATTCAATAAATTCAATAACAACAAAAGCTCTACCTTATATTAGTTTGTTGAAATTCTCGACAGAGGAGAAATTTAGTAATAAGAAAATATTCTTTATTAACCAAATTTATTTTGAAAACCAAAATATTAATCTTTAAATGCGTTACTATATGTTAAAAAATAAAACCCTGTAAACAATTTGAATCGACTCCTGAGTTTCTTATACTGTTTTGATTTTGTGAAACGGTGTCTAGTAAGGGATAATTAGAATAATAATAAAAAAAGTAAATAAGGTAAGACAAAAAAAAATAAATAAATGGTTTGTATTGAACCAATTACAGCTTAATAACAAAGACAATATACACTAAGAAAATATAACACATCAAATATATCAAGGCGCTCAACAAAATTAATATTCAAAATTTGACTCCATAAAAATTAAAAAAAAAATAATAAATAATTTAACAAACCACATTAATATATTACAGTATTAATACAGATTTTCATGCAATAGGGTGTTGAAGTTGAAGTGTTTGGCGATCTGCAGTAAAATCTTGTGTCATACCAGATGATAAAGCCCTACAGGCGACATACCACACAATATTGCAGAGTTGTAAAAAACGAATTGAAAAATAATTATTGTGTTTATACTTTGCCTATCAAAATCGAAGCCAACAGTGCAGACTACGTAAATCAAGCTAGTGATATCGATAATCACATGATAAGTATTCCTTATGATAACACTGTTATCGAGTCACATGAAGTGTGAATTTGAAATTTGATTTGAGTTTTGTTTCGAAATATTTATTTTGTTTTTACTTAATTGATTTGACTATTTAATTTAAATTTTCAATCACAATTAAATCCAAAAGTAGAATTTTATGTACAGGTACCTAATAATAATTTAGTTGATAATAAATTACCGTAAGGTCATACTTAGTCTTAGCCTTTTAGTCTGCCTTTCTTTCAGGTCCAATTATCTTATAGGAATAAAATTATTACCGACTAATTATTATCTTCCATAGTACATAGTTTTTTCCCCACATAAAGAAAAAATATAACAAACTTAGGTAAACTTTCCTTATAATGAACAGGTCATCAACATTTTTTGATCAATTCATAGGTCAAATTAATGAAATTTTATCTTTAAATGTTTATTGGGAAGAGCTAGGGAATATTTTGTATAAACATCTAAATTTAGGATCTATCCAAAAAAGTATGAGAATCTACCAGATATAAATTATTTTTATAGTCGTTATTTCTTAAGTGTAATTCCACCTGCTTATTACAGCAGCGTTTGTAATTTTTCACATTTCGTCAGTACTTAAATTGTGCTGCCACTCGCCGCAGATTCGAATCCTACGGACTGTAGAACAGCCAAATTTGTAGAGAGGATTGAAACTCTCTCTGCGGGTATGGTAGGGTGGAAGAACGTTGGCTCTGATCAATGTGAAAAATTGATACTGGTTGATACTCGACCACTCCCCTACTTAATGGTTTTTACAGGTTTTCCTCATTTCCGCCCTGAATAATGGTTAGGGTCTACCAACGTAAGTCGTTCCTGAGGACTACTTAATAATAATATGCCCCTCTTCTTCCGCACAAGTTTCCCGACTTCTGGGCTAACCGTGAATCTAATGATAACACTAATAAGAAAACAATAAAAATATTATTACTACGATAATCTATATCACCAAATATTCACTGAAAGATATCTGTACATTTTTAAAAAATATACAGGGTGTCCCGAATTTTATGAGACACTTTAAGACACTTTAAAATTTTCTAAATTTACAGAACGGTCTCAATGAATTGCTTTGAAATCGGTTGTTTGTGGAACAAAACAAACGACATTTTTGCTATAGGATGGATGAATTTTTGCGGATAAAAATTACTCAAAAAATGTTTCTCGCTATGTGCAGGTATAAAACTTTTAAAAGAAAAATATTATTCTCTTAACTTTTTTAAACAAAACCTGTATCTACTGCTACCTTGGTTTATAATAAATTTACAAATTTGGAACAGAAAGGGAGTGACAAAACATAATATTTTTGATGGAAAAATGAAACATAGGTACAATGTGTCTCAAAAGTCATCAGCATTTCCGAAACTGGCAATTTTTGGAAAAACAGCTCAGGCAGGTCAACTTTGTTTTTCTGGGGCATGAACTTTGATGAAGGTCGATTTTCAAAAATGTAACCAGTGGTAGTAGGAGGGGAATAAGGTTTTTTTAATAGCAACCACCTTTATTATTGCACTGTATGAAAGCTTATCTAGGTATGCCTGATTAATTTGGTGCGCAACATGTTGGAAGCTGGTAGTGAATATTTTGAAGAAAAATAATAAAACCGTAAACTTTGAATTTCCGAAACTGGTGGTTCAAATAGTTTCTTACAAATGCCTGCGTCTGCGCACTTCGTATTGATGGGAGCAACCAGAATAAACCCGTTGAAAAAAGTTCTTAACTAACAGTAGTAACATATGAAATACAAATAATTGATAGGTAATAGAAAAAGTAGGTACTTACATGTAGGTGCAATAACTAAGGTGACTACTTTACTATGTACATATTAAAATCATTTTTCAAAATTAAAGTCAATATGCTCCGTTCTTTTTGTTTCAAATAGATAAAAAAAGTTCTGGTGCTTATTTATTGTTCTGAAATTAGCATTGTTTTAAACAGATAGATAATTGCTATAAGAATTACATCGAAAACATCAGCTTATGTCAAAATTACGTACGGTGGATGCTAAACTGTATTTACCTTTGTTGTTTCTGTTTTGTTGTTTCTTTGTAAGCTTATTAGAGACTGTAGCTGTAATCGCTATTGGTAGGAAAGAAGGCGTGGTTCCCATATATATAACTCCTCCTTCTTCGAAAGTTACCCAAGTAAGGGCCAAATAATTAGTAAATTACAATTAAGGAATATATTAATCAGTGCAAAATTTTTATAGTATATAGGATTGTTTAACACTATTAAGAACCATATTTAAATTACAATACATTCTGAAATAATTATATACTTAACAACTTGTATCCCACTAAATGTATAGTAAAATTTTACCTGATATATTATGTAAGCACTTACTTATATTTTATACTCATATACACAAAACGAAAAACTAAGCTATATAATTATAAATTGTTATTTTCGAAAAATGTTTAAAACATGTCCCTTGCCTTACAACAGATAAATTTTAATAATAATATATGATGATTTCATAATTAGTTTAATTGCTTTAATTATTAATTTAATATTACCTAATATTTGTAGGTAAATACATCTATTCAAAAATTAAATTGTAAGTATAAAAAAGTTTACAACAGTTCTTCAATTGTATCTAGATTTAAAACAGACTTCATTACACACATTATTTAGAATTAATGATAATAATGATAATGGTGATGAAGTTAGTGATGATAATGGTGCTAATGCTAATTATGGTGATGATAATGGTAATGATGATGATGATTTTTAATTAATTTATTTTAATAATTTTTTATCTTTAGTACAATTAATTAGTATGTTTAAATATTCCCATTATCACCAGTGGCGTAGGAACCCTGTAGCACTCTTCTTTTATTTAAAATAAAAATGATACGCCACTGTCATAATTATAAAAAAAAAAACAAAAAGTACTTTAAATTTTGATTGTTTTGAACAAAACGCATATTATGTAATTGTTCATTAATATCTTTGCATTTCGTAGTTTGTATGTGGTGAAACCTATTATGCTTCAGTAACACTGGGTGTCCTACCTACAGTTATTTGCTGTTGTATAACGATATGTTTCCAAATAAATAAATAATAGACAAAAAAATTGGCACCCTATATCTCAGAAACGATAAACTTTTAGATTCCTTTCAAGGATGCTAGTAATACCTGAGACGCCCTGTATATATCTCTATTGTAGGACAGAGGTGAAATATATAGGAGAGGTAATTGACAAATTCATTAAAATTAAATTATTCTTTAAATTTTTACATAGAAAAGAATTAATTTTAATTAAATTTATTTGAAATATTTGCATATAAAAAATAAATAAGTAAATTTAATAATGCCACAAAATACATTAAAGATGTTAGGAAAAAACAAACTGTTTCTAAAAGGTCCGTGATTGAGGATACAAATGAGAATAGATTCGTCAATTCTGTCGTATTCCATAATAAGGACATACTCGTATTCCATATTTGGCGCTTTTCTTATAGTCTATATAGAAGGCGCTCTAATGTTTTAGCAAAACGTCAACTTATTAATAACATAACATTTTATTATGTTAAGTACATGATTTTACAATACTAATAAGAAAAGTTTCAATGACGGTACATATTGTCTTAGACAAACTATTTAATGGACGATTTCTCTCAATGTGTCAATTTTAACTTTAACATTTTTGTTTTATATCCAAAAAAAATCAAGTTCAAATTGTAGGAATCTTGCATTTTACTTATAACTTTTGTAATGTAAAATGAAAGTTTAAAGACAAAGTAGATAACTGAACCAACTACGATAAGAAAACCATTTAATAATTAAATTACTTTTTTCTTTATAAAAAAAAGCATTTGCTGATATTGTTATATACCTAGTTAGTTTAGAATGACAGTTTAGCTGCTTCGACGTAAGTTTTTGTTATAGAATGAACAATTCCGAAAGCTACTGAAATAAAATTAAGAAGTGAAATTGTGCGAAGCCCTAGAAGAGGCATGTCTACATTTTTTTTTTAAGTTTAGACTTTAATTTTACTTTTATTGATAATAAAAATGATTTAAGGTGTGACTGTACTTGTTTGGGAAATGATTTAGACCACTTAATTTTTTTAGACCTATTTTTATTTCTGAATCTAGATTGCCGTGATGTGCTAACACCAATTTCCTGTTTACGCACGTGTGTACACATCTAGTAGTCATTGGTTACTCAAAGCTGGGCCTGAATACAGTCACAAGCAGAAAGCTTCAACTCTATTCAGACAGTAAAGTCTGAATTCAGAGTTTAAAGCTTGAATTCAGAGTTAAAAGTCTGAATTCAGCGATTAATCCTTGAATTCAGAGTGTAAAGTCTGAATTTAAAAACAATTGAATCACTCGTTTCAAAAACAACATAAGTCACTAAAATGCAATTTTACAGGAGAAGCAAAAAACTGGATAATTACATAAATTTAATAAATTAAGTAACCAAACAATTTTAAATTGATGTGAGAATATGCTTATAACATAAAAAATACACACAATAGTTTTTACCAAACAGTGTTCTTGAGAAAAAAATATTTTTGATATCTTGACTTACGCAGTTTATGCAAAGAATAAAAGTAGTCTGTAATATTTTCTTACATATCAAGTACTACAAATTAAACATACTCAATGGACAGTAAAAAAACTTTTATTAACGTTATTACAAGTGTTTTTACGCTATGGAACGTAATCATATTCATTATCATCTTCTGTATCTCCTTCTTCTACAGTATATGTTGTTGGCCATCGCAAGATTTCTTGATAAAAAGGCTTATACTCATCAAGAATGTAGGGCTGAACTTGTCGAATATTTTCTATTTCTTATTGGAACACAATTATTTGGATACGCCTGTGTTGTGTCGGTGGAAATGCAATGGCATGATTTGATGTATTTCTTAGAAAACTAAACGTTTAAACCATCAATAAAGTCATGTACTATAATAACAACTCCTTTTTTTATTGTGATTGTATTCGAAGGATATGAATGAGGACGGTGTAAATGACTGTTTTTGTTCTTTGGGTACTATCTTCCCAAACGATTCATCGGATAAGCAGTTTCTTTTATAATGAAGAGGCCACCATTTACTGAAGTTATAAATCTGATATGTCTTAATGACAAATACTTTAATGCAGAAGTTAAAGTCGTCTACCGAAAATGCTCGAAAGCATTGGTTTTTGCAACTAAAAAAATTACTTAGTTACTAAGTGGAACATAAATAAGAGTTTTGAATCGCAAAAATGGAGTACGATCGACCGACTATCCATACCATACCTACTCGTAAATAAAAACGTTCGGAGCAAGAACAACATTAAGTCAACGACTAATGTTGTTTTTGCCACGAACAAAGGATGTGACCTTGCATTATTTATGTAAGGGTAAATGGGACTTGTCATTTTTATTCGGAACGTGTGCCTTCTAATGAAGATTCGTTTCGTGGTAAAAAGTGAATTTCGTAAAAAAGTGACTTATGTCGTTTTTGAAACGAGCGATTCAATTGTAGAAGTGGCTCTTCCACGGCGTAGAATTGCAACAATCAAAAGCAAAAAAATATATACCCATACAGATGCAGACATTTTGCTGGGGATAATCAGTATCTACTAATAGAAAAAGATATTTCCCTCAGTGTATATTTTCAGCTTAATAGCAAAAAGTGTCATACACATAGAGAAAATATAAATGTATAATAGCAATCGCAAACTAGTGTGAAAATTTTACATTTACAACCTTTATTTAAATATCAATCTTATTTAAAACTAATAAAAAAATAATATATACAAATCCATTTTTTTGCATTTGAATATATTTCCTCCTGGAACCAACATTACATGATATGTTTATTATTCAGGAGGTGAATCCTGTGTTTTGCGATGTATGTCATTATTGTGGATATAACATGCAAACAGAATTACTCCAAGATCGTGGAAATGTGCCAGGTGTTGTAGCATACACAATTCCTTACTAAATTATTCAAAGGAAAATTATGTACATGTATCGGTTGGATTAAGATACGCCTCTAGTTGAATGTTTGATAATATTTATTCATGTATGCTTTTTAAATAATGGTCAACTTTTTAAATTCAAGGCGATAGTATAATCAGTAGAAAAGTAAATTATATTTTTAATGATCTTTACAGGGCTACTGCAAATCTGTCATAGACTAAGCCAGTCTTATAAAGTGTAAGCTTTTTTTTCGATAAAAAAAAAACAATGGCGGAAATCGCATCAGCAAACTTGCATTTTTTGTTTTTGTAAAAATTCACCGAGAAAAAAATTCGAAGTAGACCTTGAAAACGAAAAATTAATTTTAATATTTTGTGCCAGAATAGAATTTTTATTGTTCCATCTTTTGGAAAAAAGAACTGAAATAAAACGGATAATAATTACCATTTTTACAGGCTGGTTTCCATTTGAAATGGGTCACACTATATATATAGTCGACTAACGCATCTTGCGACATCCAGCAAAAATTTTGTCTATGTGACATCCCTGTTAATTACTGTGTATATAAGAAAATTAAAAATATGCATTAGTAAAAATGAAAGACAGATGCTCCCTCCATAAAAATATCAACAATACACAAAATAATAAATTAAAAAATCCTATCTTTGTGAACTGCAGAGTATATTGTATATATAATTCATACTCAAATATCTTTATGACATCCATGCAAATATTCCTTACTTTGAAGCATCCTTTCACAGTTGCCAATTTTAATAGACTACTATTGGCTTCATGAAATATGTTTTATAAAAGATCAAGATATTCATCTTCTTATGCATCAAATTTATTAGATTTATTTCACAACAATTTAATCAGAGTCACAGGGAAATGATATAACTGATGAACTGGTTATTGAGATATGACATACCAGAAGTCTCACCGGACGCTGCTGCTGGATATTTTAGTTAATAGTTTTTAATTCATTGTTTAATTTAGAAGTGTCTCGACTTTCTTCTTACAACACTATTTTCCAGGAAAAAAATTATAATCAATTTATAATTCGGTTTCAATAATTTTAAAAATAGCAGAAATGATGTTTACTGCGAGTAGTAATAATTTTTTGTAATAAAATTGGTACAAAAAAACTAAGTGCATAATTTCTGGTATTTTTCAAATCATTGAAATATGACTTCCATACCATGCAATAAATAAAATTTAACTTTTTTACTCGAAAATGGTGAGTCGTAAGTTCCAAATTGAATAAGAAATTCGAAAATAATTTGATTATAAGAAACATCAGTGACGAATCATTTTTTTCCTTAAAAATACCCAGAGACTCTGCCAGCATACGCCGTGCGTATGCGACTGGTGAAACTGAAAACAGTATTTTTATGCAAATTTTCATTAAAATATTGCGAGCGGTTTCAGCAATATTAATAAATTTGCTTTTTTTATTAAAACTTATAACACCCTGTGGATCGAAAAGAAAATATATCGCAAATTACTTGTACGATAACCTTAATGTACAATTGAACAAAAAAATGATAAACTATACAGTTGGTATTTTGAGTAAATTAATACTGAAAATAATTAAAAAGGAACATAGCGTTGGCTCATTAAATATGTTCTTAATATATAGTGTCTACAGCGTTGTCAGATCGCAGTGCACTACGAAAATGATGTGGATGTCGCACGATAGAAAGCGTAAGTTACGTATATTGCAAGATGTCACAAAAACCACATCATATATTGTGCGGTATAATAAATATCAGCAACAGCTTCTGCGTGCTGCCCTCTTCTGTGTAAGTACACAGCGGAAGTACAAAAAACGTTAAAACTTACGCATATGATTTTTTGTCATCCTCCTATAACTTCATTAAAACAATGTAGAGGTCAATATAAGCAAGTCTACGATGAAAGTTCTTGTGACATCCGATTTCGGATGACACAACGCCAGAGAATGGATGTCAAAGAGAAGGGAAATTCTTATGAAATGATGTCACAAAGTATGTTGGATAAAACTATATATATATATATATATATATATATATATATATATATATATATATATATATATATATACATATATATATATAACAATTAAATATATCAATTAATAATACGTATTTAAGAAAAAAAATTAAAAACCTAATATACTTAATAGCTGTTCGATATAAGCATATAAAGTGTGAGTCAGAAAGAATGTGTCAACACTAAGCTGGAGATACTAGACAGCAAAATGTCGCTGGTTTAAGAAATACAGGGTGTTCAAGGTTTAAATATTATTCTAAAATTTTTCAATAATTGAAAACGTTTTGATAGACTCTGAAAATTGGTAGTGTTGGGTTTTTGGTGTGAAAATTACGAATTTGAAGCGAGCGTCGTTCAGTTATGGTTTCGTTATTTGCCTTAATTTCAAGTCTTAGTCAGTCCAAACAAATTCTGTTTGGCAACGCTTACTTTGTCTAAGCCGTTTACAAGTAAAACTCATTTTTCAAATTAAATCGATCAACTTGTATGTAGCGAACATTCCAAGTCAATGGCGTATTATGATTTTTTTTGAGTTTCACAAAAATTATATTAGCGATTTTTTATCGCAATTTAACAACGTAGTATTGCTCCAAATCCCTTAAAACTCTAAAAGCCCAAATTTTACAAAATTATCTTCACTAATAACTTATCTGCAAAACATTGGAGTTGACAAAATGGTTCGGTCACACAGGCGACAATAGTAACATTGAAATATTTCCTCATATTGAGTTTAACTGTTTCAATAATGAAACTCCTCCAAAAGTTTGAAAAACTGTTTAATTCAAATATCACCTTTAATCTGTATCTCAAAAATAAGACCATAGGTCTAGGGTAGCAAAAAATCTTCTTATATTTTGATGTTTAAAAATGTATGGCACCTTTATTCAAAATACCAATATCAAAATTTTGGACCTGCCTAAATAAATTTTTGTGTTAATACATTTTAATGCTTTCATGCATACAAGTATACATTTTTTAAATTTATTTACTGATAATTTACATATTTAATTTATGGTAAGATGCTAATTCACAAAATTATACATGCCAGACCTTCAGGAACTAGGCAAATATGTTTCATAACACTAATTATTCTGAAGTGAGACAGTTAAAAGTCGTCGAACAAATATTTACACCGATTCTGCAGAACAAGCATTGACGATGGCAAGGGTTAACGTAATAAAGTGTCCTATTACGTACAACATCCATTGCCCCACGGCATCCGTTCTCCGCTTTTTGAAAACACTGTTCCTGTTTAATCCCTTGAATCGCTTTGATCCTTGCAGCGCCGACGTGCAGCTCCGAATTTTGAATAGCAAAATGAAGATGGAAGCTGGGAGCTCTGATACATGGACGCGTATTTTCATTGGCTGTGGCATTGTATGTAGATATAGAGAGAGAAACAGAAACTATTAGCTAGCGTAATTGACAAGACCCTTCCGTTATTTGTATTTAATATTGCAAATAACATTCTAATGTTTTTTTACTGTTTTAGAAAGGTATTTTAAGCTAATATAAATCAAATCTCCTACAATTCCTATCAATGAAGTCACATGTATGTTCTCTGATACCAAACATCTAGGTATGCTAATGAACAATTCCACAGACAAAGCTCTATTTAATAATTCACTAAAGAAATAATCTAATTTACTCACTCTATAAAAATCTAACTTCACTTTTTTGGCAGTGGGAACACGACAAATTCAACCACAATAGATGAGATCTGACCTATTTCTGCATTTTTAGGATTACTTCTTCAGGTGGTCTCCTTTAAGTTGAATCAAATATCTGACTATAAAAATTATTATAAAAATTAAAATTATTTGAAGTTAAATATCGACAATGACAAAAGAGTGACATCCTGTCAATGAATTAAATAAGACAATACCTACTTGAAAAATGTTCACCTTTTATGTAAAAGTTTTTATATATTTTTAGGTATTAATAATATTGTGTGAAACTAACTCAGTGGATAAAAGCCCCAACCTGCGTTGAATTACACCCACAATATCTACCCATATATTCCTTATTATTAGCTTTTGTAACATTTTTTTACTGTTTTAGAAAGGTAATTTAAGCTAATATAAATATTGTGGGTGTAATTCAACGCAGGTTGGGGCTTTTGTCCACTGAGTAGTTAGTTTCACACAATATTATTAATACCTAAAAATATATAAAAACTTTTACATAAAAGGTATTTCAAGTAGGTATTGTCTTATTTAATTCATTGACAGGATGTCACTTTTTTGTCATTGTCAATATTAAACTTCAAATAATTTTAATTTTTATAATAATTTTTATAGTTAGATATTTGATTCAACTTAAAGGAGACCACCTGAAGAAGTAATCCTTGTACGTCATTGAAATATGTGAAATGCCATTATTCCTTTTAAATTTCACAAATTGCCAAAATTTCTTGGGATCAGTTTTTATGACATTTTCCGTATGGACGCAATAATTCTTTTAAGCAATGTCAGTATTAAGTTTTAAGGCTGATATCAACAGTTTAAATTCAGCCAACGCTAGGGGATCATTTAAATTCTTACAATCGCATGCTTTGTGCTTCAATTTAATAGTTCTAATAATTAATAACAATAGCGACAAAAGCAGTTAAATTGATGCATAAAATAAGTGTTATAAAATATTATTTATTTCTTTCCTTGGGGAGATCTTTCCATTTTTTGTTTCCAGTGCCTTGCAGAAGTGTATTTTAAAATTATTTTCGAACTCCTTTTTGATTTTTTTTACAAAATTGTATTTGTAAGAGTAACTGTATATTGAAAAAAAAAATGTTTTGATAACTTCTGAATCACTATGTATATGTTTAATATAACACACGTTAAATAAATAATATTATTACTAAATTTGTTTTTGTAACTATAAATATTCAACAAATAAAATTCTCTAATGTAAATAATACTACGAAACTTGTAAAATTGACAGTTAACCTGTAAAAGTTAGTAACTTGTAAAAATAAACTTTCTTGATTAATACGCTGTTCTGATAAAATGACGTTTACAAATAAGTAACAAATAAAAGTGTTTACTAGGCATACTGATAATTCTACATGATAAATTAAGCATGAGTAAAATTCAGTACGGTGGGCTCCAGAATAAAAAATATTTAGGCAGCAAATTTTCCAAAAACATTTGAAGTTTATGTAACTCTGTACAAACGATCACACTTCTGTATCACTGGGATCCAGAAATAAATTTAGTCCGTGAGGACATTCAGTATATTCCGTTCCAAAAAGGCTCCAACAAAATTTTCTGCTAGAAAGTTAATAACCACTTTCTCGTGGGATACCGCACAATGTCTAACGTAAAGTTATAGATCAACAAAGTCATTGGCGGCACATAATATATTGCTTCTTTGGACAAAGCACGTGTTTACAAATCAGTCCAACCATCATCCTCGACTGTAACTTCTATAAGCTGAACCATCTGCCATATAGATAGGATTTGGGTTCATCTCTTCAGATGACACCATCTTGTACAACCAATTAAAATGGATATAGAAATTTAATTTAGAGCAGACATATACAACCTACGGCCCGCGAGTCAGATTTTATAAATTGTGATTTGAAAAATAGATCTAGGGTTAGCTGAGGCTTTTCGGAAATATGCAAACTATATTTATTCAGCGACTAATGGTTTAGTTTGGAAAAACATATTATTGTAAACAATTTTTTTGGCGAATTTGAACAATTGGCGAACGCCAATACTTTCTGAAATACCTTTCTGATTTCAACACTTAAAATGTTGCACGTCCCTGCTTTAGAGTTAACATAAATCATGTTTCCTGATAGAATAAAATTTTTGCACCATATTGAAGTTAGGGACGACTATGTCAAATAATTTAATTAACAAAAAAATAGTAAGTCTTCTGTTTTATATAAGATAAAAGACTTTTCTAATGCTTCAACACAATGCAACCTCCTTACGCCTTAGATTAGCTTCTTTGATCATCCAATGGAAATACGCGTCCAGGATTCCGCGACCAAATGAAGATGGAGACTTGAATGCGTGGTAACCCGAGTCGCGTCTGTTTTTAAACAAATGCGGTCGCACAATGCTCCAACAGCACCCTCTAATCACACCAGACACCGCTCCAATTACGGCTCACATTGTGCGCAATTCTCCTTCCCGTACAATGCACCGCTTAATTTGGATTATCAGCGAGGGTGCTAATAAAATACTGTAGACATCAATAATACTGACACTTAGAAGGGATAACTATTATCTTCGATGTGCGAGAACATTGTTCGTACCGCAAAAATAAATTGGTGCGGTGGTTTTGATTTGATTGTGTTGAAACCGGACAATATATATCGCATCCATGGAGTCATTAAAAATGTGGTTATTTTAAAGCGCGTATACCAAGGCTTTAAATTTTAATCGCAAAAAATTACCAGGTAACATAACATGTAATTTTAATAATAATAAAACTACATATGAACATGGACGTACTGTTTCCTTTTCGAGATAAATACAAAATATCACTTCTCAAATATCTCTGAGGATATTCGAGATAACTAGATGAAACTTAGGCTAATATAGTTGTACTTAATTAGTATTTTTTATGAAAATATGCTTACTTTGTTGGTTTATAAATACCTATATTAAGCAGTGGGGGAGACATAGGGATTAGTATAATTAGATGTTTCAGAATTTCTTCCTTTCCTGGATATTTTGAAAATTGGATAATTGCTTTAAATTTCGTGATGTATACAGAGTGATTCAGAAGTTATCTAAAGTCAATATCGTAATAAAATTTGTTGTAAAATTCTCATAGTTTTTGAGCAAAAAATTATTGAAGTTCTAGTAGTTTCAACCTTTACATCGCTGGGCTACTGTAATCTCTAGTTAGACGATTTCAAATATCCGATAACTTATCGTATTAACTTTTTTTGTGAAGCAAGTATTTACATAAGATTTTCAAATATCAAAAGTGTCTTACGTGTGGCGTTATAATTTATGGTGAAGTGAAAATGCTTTAACAGAACGATTTCTCGGTAAACAAGTGCCAAAAGCAGCTACTTTTATAGCGGTGTATAATGCATTCAAGTGTAGTGCAAAAGCTGGCGTAACACGGGACATTTGCAACCAAATCGTGGAAGAGATAGAAGTCCAGGGCGTCCACGGCGTATTGCAGCAGTGTGTCGTATCATACACGAGGCTTGGTTGACTATCCTTCTCCATTTCGTTCCATCTTACAATTTGTAGTTGTCCTCTCCTCTTCTTGCTCCCAATTGTTCGTGTTATTACCATTTTTGATATCCTTATACTATGTATCCTCTTTGTATAAATCTTTTATTTTCTCGTTCGTTCTTCCCACCCATACTTCTTCCGTTCTTTTTCATCAATAATTTTCTCCCTCACACTTTCCATCGTGTTTGTTCTGCTTTATTAAACGTCCATGTTTCGCTGGCGTATGTCACTACTAATCTTACTATTGTTTTGTATGGTCTTGCTTTGTTTGCCTTGAAATATTTTTATATCTCAATATTTTCTGCAGCCTTCTTACACATTTGTTTCCTGACATTATTCTGGCTTCAATCTCTCTATTTCCGGTTGTCTGGCAAATATAATTCCTAAATAAGTGAGCTGTTCTACTTCTCTGTATATTTTTCTCCAATTTGTGTCTATTTTCAAAAACTTGCCTTTTTGATATACTTCGTCCATACAATCCATGTACTTAGTTTTTCTCTCATTAATATAGCCCCTTTTAACTTATTGTTTTTCTATTATCTTTATTGGTTCCTTTAGTTCTGCTCTATTTCTTGTTAGCACTACAAGAACATCTGCGAATGCCAGACACTGATGTCTTTTATAGTATATAATGCCTGATTTATAGACTCCCGCATCTCTTACGACTTTTTCTAGTAATAAACTAAATAACAGTAATGATAACGAATCTCCTTGCCTCAACCCGTTTCTTACATCAAACACTTCCATGGTTCTGTTACCTACTGACTTATACTAACAATAAAAATGTCAAACTGCGTGATATTTGTGGGTTTTGTATGCTCAACTGGCCTAAATAAGATTGCACAGAAGAAGTTTGGGTTGTTATTTAAATTCACAGATCGGTCGTTGATGGCACCGATATGTGACGAGTTCTAGAGTGATTTGCGATTACTGTTCCGCAGCGTTACACGTACTTCAAAAATCATTTTCTACATGTTTGATAAATTAACACATGACCGGTATTCATTTTTTTCCAAATGTGGTAGTTAAGACGTTTGTATTGTAAATATTGCCAAGAAACTGACTTGCAATTAAATTTCGTAGGTACATTATAAATGCCACATTCTATACAGTATGCGCCAAAAGTATGGAATAAATTCAATAAAAACGAAACAATTATTTTTTTGGGAAAAATCCTTGAACAGGTCGATTTTTAATTTAAAAAATATATATTTTAGCGTAAAATGCGATTTTCAAATGTCATTTGTTTTCGAGTAATGACGTCATCGATTTTTTTTAAATAGCAACACCATATTTTTTTCCTTGATTCTGAAAGATAGTTTAATTCTCTATCAGACAGTACTAAAATTTTTCCCTCTTACATAGGAAAGTTTTCGAGTAAATGACGATTGAATGTTAGAAAACGTAAATTTTATCCATGAAAAAGTAACAATTCTGAGGTATGTAAAATAAAATACAATTGATTAAATTTTATACTTAAATTAAATGTTCGAATTGCCATCCACCAACTTCTTGACAATGCGCAAGTCTGTGAAGAAATTCTTCTTGCACATTATGAATGATTTCTGGGGTAACTCTGCGTATTTCGTCCCGAATGCGATTTTGAAGTTCTTCTAAATTACGTGGTTTATTAATGTACACTTTTGACTTCAAGTATCCCCATAAAAAATAGTCAAGAGGTGTAAGATCTGGCGATCTTGCAGGCCATTCTATCGGTCCGCGTCTGCCGATCCACTTCCCAGGAAAACAGTTGTCCAAAAAATCTCGTACAGGGCGCGCATAGTGCGGAGGTGCACCGTCTTGCTGAAACCATATGGTATCATCAGGAATGTTAGGGTCATTATCGTTAGGAAAAATTACTGCAAGGGCTGAAACAAGGTCATTTTCTAGAAACTCTAAATATCTTTGTCCTGTAAGGGTTCCCTCAAAGAAGAAAGGCCCTACTATTCTGTCGTCAACTATTCCAGCCCACACATTTAAGTTCTGAGGGTATTGGGTATGTGCCTCTGCCATCCAATGAGGATTTTCCCGACTCCAATATCTGCAAGTTTGACGGTTTGCTGTACCATTCAGACAAAATGTGGCCTCATCTGAAAAAAGTATTTGCCGGTGTAAATTTCTATTTCCTTGACATAAATCCATTAGAATTTCTCAAAAGTGTAAGCGGCGATCGGGATCACCTTCATTGAGTTCCTGCACAAGTTGAATTTTGTAGGGATGATATCTTTCCTTCCTCAAGATACGTAGCACTGTGCTCTGATTAGTGTCATTGTTTAATGCATCCAATCGTGAAGAATACTTATCAAAATGTTCTGTTTCTGATTTTCATTAATGCTTGGACGTTCAGGTTTTGGAATATTTACAACATTGCCAGTTTCTCTAAATTTAGACTATACCTTACTGACTGTTGATTGGCTGATAGGGCGATCTGAATGTTTTTCATTAAATAAATCGCAAACTTCCTGCTGAGTTCTAGTCATATTCCCGCATCCGATAAGAATTAAAATTTCAATTCTTTGAGTAACAGTTAAATGTGCCATAATACCTACTTTAAATTGAATAATAATTTCTATGTCGCTTACAATACTTATTAGAAAGTCGGTGTGACAATTGATTTACGTTTTCTAACATTCAATCCTCATTTACTCGAAAATTTTTCTATGTAAGAGGGCAAAACTTTAGTACTGTCTGATAGAGAATTAAACGATCTCTCAGAATAAAGGAAAAAATATGATGTTGCTATTAAAAAAAAATCGATGACGTCATTACTCGAAAACAAATGACATTTGAAAATCGCATTTTACGCTAAAATATGTATTTTTTAAATTAAAAATCGACCTGTTCGAGGATTTTGTTTCGTTTTTATTGAATTTATTCCATACCTTTGGCGCATACTGTATAGGATAATTCAGAATTTATTTAAAAAAATTTGGGAATAGATGCGTCATGAAAAATGGAACCAATATTGTATAAACAATTTTTATAAAATATTTTCCGAGTAAAAAATTATTGAAGTTTGATTCAAATATTGAAATCCGATACTTTTTGTAAGTATTAACCTTTTCTGTGAAGTGTGTCTTTACACTAGTTTTTCAAGTTTCAACAGTGGCTTACGTGTATAGCAACTCGGGAGTGTATATCGTTTTAATTTATGCTGAAGTGAAAATGCTATACCAGAACGATTTCCCTGTAAAGATCCGTCAAATACAGCTAATTTTACCGCTGTGTGCTGTGAGTGCAACTGTAGTGCAACGCGAGGGAAATTTGAAACCGAAACGTGGAAAAAATGGAAGTCAAGGACATTCACGGCGTATTGCAGCAGTGTGGCGTATCATAAACGAGGCTTAATTATATGCGTACCATGTATAGCGTGTTCAAGCATTAATGCCAAGGGATTGGACGAGGAGAATCGGTATCATGGCCACCACGATCTCCTGATTTTAAATCTTTTGGACTTTTTGTGGGGATATTTAAAAAATGAAGTGTATCGCACTGAAGTGGATACCTACTATTGATGATTTACACAAACGTATCATAGTTGCTGCTAATAACTTACGAGTTCAAAACGGACAAGAAGCGGAAACATTTGTGTTTGTAGAAACTGGGTGGAAGACGGGCCAAAAATTTTATTGTAACATCAGGTATGTCAACTAATTTTATTAATTACAACCACAAATTAATTTATTAACAATTTATAACAATAGCGGCAAAAGCAGTTGAATTTCCTACATAAAATAGATATTATAAAATGTTATTTATTTCTTTCGTTGGGAATTTGCCGATTGCATGCTTTGCCACTTTATGACTAGTGGACCAGTTTCCAATGCCGTGCAGAAGTGTATTTTTAAATCACTTTTGAACTCTTTTTTATTTTATTTTTTTAATTGTATTTGTAAGTGTCGACTGTACATTCAAATTTTTTTTAGATAAATTCTAAATCGCCCTGTATGAAATGACACCTATAACTTTTGATCGGTACGATCCCTCCAGCTAATTTAGGATTTTTCCTGTATAGACCATTCAAGTTTGAATTCTGCTAGAAATCATTACATTACCTTCACGGTCAGACTGGATAGTTATTTGCGGTGGAAATAGATTTTAATAACAATAACCACTGAGCAAAGAACAGAGTCGACCGTGCATTACGGTGTCGGAGCAGCCACTGACAGCTGAATAACGTCCACGTTGACGACCGGAAAGGCTTCCATGTTAATGGCATGGTTTTTGTTAATCACATTTACATGTCAAGGCGGCCGGCAGGCCACACCTCTACCTTTTTCCGCGTCCATTACACATTTAATAAATATATAAGTATTAGGAGGTACATAACTAAGGAATAGTGTATTCGTGACTGTTACCAGTACGAGTTTCAAAACATTCGATAAAATATGGTAGAAGTATGTTTCAAACATGATCATAAAAGAAGATTCAATGTTTAAAAATATACATTACCATTTATTACAGATATTATCAATTATTGTCTGCAAAAAAATACTTTTCTTGGATCTTGGAAATTTGCTATTGTTCAACCAAAGTGTAATTGTCCACAAAAGTTTAAACATTTAAGGCCCATTAGCATTTTGCCGATATTTTAAAAAATTGTGGAACGTGTAATGGATAAACAGTTACGTAATTTTGTCAACTCACCATAATATTTTACCAATTGTTTAATCTGTTTTTCGTCCAAAACATAGTTGTGAAACAGCTTTACTGCACTAGTTTTAATTGATTTTACTACTACTTTGATACTATCAACCATCAGATTTTATTAACTATTTTACATTTCGTTGGTTTAGTGACAATGCCATTATTTCTTGTTTATAATTATTTTAGGCCAGGAGGGTTACAGAATGGCATGGCTCTAACGTGACGTAACTTAGATAACTATTGGAATCGCTCGGGAATGGAATACTTATTGAAAATATCGAGGTGCGCCAGCTTGAAAAGGTGTGCTATTTGCATAAACAATGAAAAAGTGAAAAAAATTGCGAAAATCGCGTTTTTTTTTTCGGAAACAATCGCATATAACTCGGTAAGTATGCATTTTAGAAAAAAATGTATACTTATAAATTTGTTCGTTATAAAATTTTCTACAAGATAGTGTTGGTCCGATATCCGTAGATTTGAAATGCTCGCTGCAAAATGCTCGAAAATGCAAAAAAGTAGGTAAAAAACAAGGTAATTTTAAATTATTTATTTAACAATGAAAAAATAACCCAATCACGCCATACATTTAGAGAAAAGTACTTGACTTCAGTACAAAACGAGAGCCGTAAGGTCGATTAAGACCGGACTGACAGTTTTAGCATAATGCAATTGTTAATTAACCTACCTGGAAAAAAATACCTTTTTTTTTAATTTGTGCCAGGCTAAAAGTTATGAATATTTTTTTGCGCCCGCGCTTTTGCACCTTCCTGGGCCCTTAAACTATCATATACAATTGCTATCTTAACCATTTTTCAATTTTTAATAATTTTTTGAGCGGTTTTAAAAAGTTTGAAAATGTTGGCTTTTAATTACATAAGCCTGTGAAGCGGGATTTGCGAGTGGGAAAAAATCGGAAACTATAGAAAAATAGTACTCGGAAAGACGCTTCTTTTTTAAAAAAAATCATCCAATTCGGTCCAGTAGATGTTGAAATATTAACTTCCAAAGTTGGGAAGGGTATGCGACGTAACGGTTAATGATGTAACAATAAATTATATACCAACTAGTTCCTGACAGTATATTACGAGACATCAGTTGTAAATGTACAAAGGACTGCACAAAATCTTGTAGTTGTGAAAAACACGGATTAAAATGTTCCGATTATTGCGCAGGATGCCACGGTCAAACTTGTAAAAATTGTGAAAAAAATGTATTAGACACTAATATAGAATGTAGAAGACAGCGACGAGAAAATTCCGTGTAAAACAAAGTATGCCAATTAATGTAATAAATGAACTTGTATTATAAATAAATTCTGTAAATTATGTAAATTTAATGAAATTGTCGATATTTTACGATTATTTATATCTTATCTTCTGTTATTCAATGTACTATATTCTTCAATTTAAAATTAATAAAATAATTAATTTACAATAGACAATATATGCCCAATAAGGATATTATGATTAGCACTAATTTTTAGCAACATTTAAAAATGCTTGATTATGAAAATGACCACCGATTGTTTATTTTTTAAAATTGATAAATGTAACTATGAAAATCCTCTCGTTTTTCTATCCCAATTTAAAAAAAAAATCGTCAAAATCGGTGCAGTAGAAGCCGAGATACATCATCCTGAAGAGAGCGCGCCGATTTTGAAGCGCCGAATCTAGTTATACTAGTATATTATGTTTTGTGCGCCGCAGTTTTGCAGCTTATCCCCACCCCTCCGAATTTCGACTCCGAGCGCACACTACACAATGTTTATGCAAATTTTTGTGCGTGATGCACACGTGCAATGTAATTTTTGAAAGCAGATATGAAAACATCTCGGAAAAACCTATCGATTGGTATATAATTTATTGTTATATCATTAACCGTTACGCCGCATACCCTTCCCAACTTTAGAAGTTAATATCTCAACATCTACTGGACCGAATTGGATGATTTTTTTTTTTAAAGAAGCGTCTTTCCGAGTACTGCTTTTCTATACTTTCCGATTTTTTCCCACTCGCAAATCCCGCTTTACAGGCTTAATTATTTAAGAGCCAAAATTTTCAAACTTTTTAAAACCGCTCAAAAAATTATTAAAAATTTAAGATAGCAATTGTATATGATAGTTTAAGGGTCCAAGAAGATGTAAAAGTGCGGGCGCAAAAAAATATTCAAAACTTTTAGCCTGGCACGAAATTAAAAAAAGGTCTTTTTTTCCAGGTAGGTTACTTAACAATTGCTTTATGCAAAACCTGTCAGTCCAATCTTAATCGGCCTTACGGCTCTCGTTTTGTATTGAAGTCAAGTACTTTTCTCTAAATGTATGGCGTGATTGGGTTATTTTTTCATTGTTAAATAAATAATTTAAAATTACCTTGTTTTATACCTACTTTTTTGCACTTTCGAGCATTTTGCAGCGAGCATTTCAAATCTACGGATATCGGACCAACACTATCTTACAGAAAATTTCATAAGGAACAAATTTATAAGCATACATTTTTTCTCTAAAATGCATACTTACCGAGTTATATGCGATTGTTTCCGGGACAAAAACACGATTTCGCATTTTTCACTTTTTCGTTGTTTATGCATATAGCACACCTTTTCAAGATGACGCACCTCGATATTTTCAATAGGTATACTATTCCCGAGCGATTCCAACAGTTATCTAAGTTACGTAACGTTAGAGCCATATTTGAAAGATTTTTTCGTAATTCTCCTGGCCTATTTAGACAATAGAAAACAAAGTCTTAGAATCAATTATCTCACGCACAGGGTTACCCTTTAGTGAGCACTGTTAAGTTTATTTCTGTTAGTAATAAGTAGATATTGTCTTCATTGTATTTAGATTTTTTCCTAGAAATAAACTTATTATTAATGATAGTGAATCTATTCCTCTTAAAATTTCTTCAGGTGTTCCGCAGAGATTGATTTTAAGCTCTCTTCTTTACATTTTGTAATTCAGATTTTGTTAATAAAATAAATAAGGCAAACATTCATTTTTATGCCGACGACACTAAATTGTATTATGTTTTTTGGACTTATAATATGATGATTCAATTAAGGCTATTAATAATGATATTTTATATATAGTATATTTTATATATTTAATTGATATTACTAAAAAAAAAAACATGATTTAAGTATTAACGCTATTAAAATTATGTTATTTGGCCCTTCAAAATATAGAAAAAATATATCAAATCTTTGCTTAACTGTTGATGGTCAATAGATATTTTCTACTGAGGAGACTAAACATTTAGGTCTCATACTTGACTCGAACCTGAGGATTAAATTGGTATATTAGCTACTCTATTCGCAAGGCATATTGTAATCTTAAATTTATTTATAATAGCAGACAAAGTTAAGTCAATTCTAAGTGAGTCGTTGGTTTTATCTCAATTTAATTTTGGGGATTCAGTTTTATGGTCGTGTTGATGCTGCTGACTCCAGACGAATTCAGTTAATGCAGAATTCTTGCCTGTGATAAATTTTTGAAGTTAGAAGACATCAAAACATTTCTTATAAACTAGTCTTGACAGTACTTGTCTATTTCATAAAATTGTTTTATCCTTATCTTAATAAAATATCATTTACAACTGATGTACATAACGTTAACATACAATTTATGCGTAGATTGACTTCTCCTCTACACCATACTGAGTTTTTTAAGCGGTCATTTTCGTATCAGATTACTAAAATTTATTTTAATTCGTCACACTATACTAAAACGTACAACATTTCTCAATTAAAAAAAAATATATTAAAATTGAAACTAAGAAAAATTCAGTTCTAATTTGAATGTATTAATTTATTGATGGAAGATATTGATAATTCTATTGTATTGTTTGTATATTTTGATGCCATATTATTTGGTTCAGCTTACTATTAATACCAGAGTCTTTTAACCAGTTCAATCACCTGATTCTTGGCTTTTTCCCTATTTGATACGTTTTTTTATGATGTAACTATTTTGCTATTGTATCTATGTGGAAAAACAAAGGCTATTATTTTTATCATTCGAATTTATCGGGTTATAGACCTTGCCAAAATAGTTTTTTATGAAATTTTTGTATATCGCGCACCACTATGAAGTTACAGGGTGTTAAATTTGAGAAAGTAACTGTTTAGTTCATATATTTGAAATTTTGAAAAATTTTTAGTTGAAAATACTACTTCAAGGTCGCTGAAGTCATGTAACAATTGTTTTGATTTAAAATCAGAAGAGGTCTTGGTCAATTCATATTAAAAGCTATATTAATTATTGCGTCCTTCAAATGTTCGTAGTGTGAAGCAGATTTTCTTATTCAGTTATTAATTTTGAAAAAAAAACAGTACTCTTCAGTTATTAATTTTTTAAAAAAGACAGTATTCTTCTTCGTGAAAAAAATCTGCAAAAAAATAAGTGCTGAAAATTTTTACTGAATATTTAATGATATGTATGTAGAATGACACGCTCTTTCAAATGGCATGGTCAAAATTGGGGGTTGCTATTTAAAAAAATTGTCGATGACGTCATACCTCGAACAATGATGACGTCACAAATATGGATCGTATGTCAAAAAGTGGCTTTTTTAAAAACAAAATCGACGTGCCAGAAGATTTTATCGAAAACTTCTCAATTTAAGAAATAATGAATTTATTCGTTACTTTTCGAAAGCACTGTATAATGCTTTTCATGGTTGTTATATGCCATGACCAAGGAGACTGATCGCTGGAAATAACAAAATGTGCACATTCCTTTTCTTAGCTGAAATATTTTGACCTACCTCTGCTGTTCTCAGACTAGGTTCTGTGATGAACACCTTATACAGGGAGTCGAAAATACAATTGCTGATACCAAAAGACTTGTTTACATGACATGTTTATCATGGCAAATATGGGCAAAACTTTCTGGGCGATGTTTGTATGGGAAACGCTTTTTGCAAGCAACGTCATTCATTTTGCACACTTATACTTAACTGTTTCACATTGTATTCTGTTGTGAAAAGAGTTGTAAAAAACATTCACAGTAAATATGTTTAAGTGTATTTGTAATTATTATGTACAAACACCTGATAATCCTGACATGGTAGGTGAACGACGTTCTCATATATTCAAAATCTGTTTACTGTCATAATTCCGTTGCCGTTGGTTAGAGAAAAATATTTTTTAACTAAAATATGTTTTGTTTGGTACATTCATACAGAAAAATAAAGGCACTCGTATTCCGGGCACCCTGTTTATACGTTTAGCACCTAAAGAGCTATTGACTGGTAAAATAATAATACATGACATCTTTTTTCAAAAAAGCTATAGATGGAAGTATAGATTTGATTATATTAGAGTGCCCTAGAAGAATTGGGACTTCGCTTGACCACATATTCCTTGTATCAAAATAAAACGATCTAAACTAACAGTACATTAAGTTAACATTTACAGTAGGACCGTTTGCTGAGAAATTTTGTTTGTAACACTAAAACTGTTTGTGTTAGTGTTGGAAAAATTTACGAAAATCATACACAGGTGATTATATCATAGCAACGATTTGCAGAATTGCCAGTAATGTATTTTAAATTATATTTCGTCAACACATCGATTTAGTTCATGTAAGTGTATAGACAGTGTAAAACAGTGATGCGCAAAAAGTTTTATTACAGAGGTAGTTGTAAATTTTAACTGGCTACTAAAGTATCTATTTTAAATGATTTACTTGCAAAATTACAGTTCTCTGTTCGTCTTGCATTCAAGTCTTGATAGTACTTACATTCCCACAATGAACTGATCCAGCAACTGGCGCACGTATTTCTACATAAACAAAAGCTGACAAACAGAAACAGGAAGACTTCAAAGATAACACAGCCGCGGTGTCGGCTGAAAATTTAATTATAAACCGGCGGAATCCCAACACTTCTTCGGCGAACTGATGAAGGAGCAGCAGCTCGATGATGTATTGCTGCCTATTGTGTTCAATGACTTTGCAATCTACCCCTGTGTACTTGATATCTTTGACAGAGCTGATTAGATGGCGCATCTAGAGGTCTCTTATTAATATAAATACACAAACTTGGCCTCGTTAATCGGAATGATCCGACGTTCACACCTAATTTCCAGTATTTGATGAAGAAGCATTTCCTGATACCTAATTGTACAGAAAATTACTTTAAATTGTACGTTCTACCAGAATCAAGTCGTCATTTATGTGTTCACAAAAATGAACTTCGTTTCAAATGTATTGTGGATTAATATTTAGTTACTAAAAATAAAATTTGAATAACCATATTAGCTGTAACGTTCATAATTATTATTTAATTGTATATTAATACTAGGTGACCCGGCAAATGTTGTTTTGTCATATGAATTATTTCTAGTACATATTTTGGCATTAGTACGGAGGATGTTATAAAATACATTAGTATAATCAAAAGTCACTCCACTGGTTCTGATCACATCTCCTTGAATATGCTCAAACTCATTATGTCTCACCTGAGTAATCACATTACCTTCATTATCAATACATCCATTTTGACATCCACTTTTCCCAGTGCTTGGAAAAATGCTAATGTCCTTCCTTTACCTAAATTATCTAATCCAACGGAACTAGGCCATTTTCGCCCTATAAGCATTTTGCCCACTATTTCAAAAGTGATAGAATTAGCGTTAAAATCACAAATGTCACCATATATTCTGGATAATAAAATAATCCCCTCTTTCCAGTCCGGTTTCAGGCCTCTACATAGTACAACTACTGCCTTAGCACATATCACTGACGAAATCCTCAAAGCTACAGACAAAGATCTAGTCACATGTCTTGTCCTTCTGGATTATAGCAAGGCGTTTGATACCTTGGACCACAATATTTTGTGCGACAAACTTATTTATTTTGGATTTGACATCACTGCTTCTTCCTATATTCTCGGAGCTACTTAACTGGGCGGTCACAACAGGTTATTGTAAATTCAAATTTGTCTGACACCTTGCCGGTAACTCAAGGGGTACCTCAGGGGTCTATTTTGGGGCCTCTGCTGTTTTCCATATACATTGCTGACTTTTATGAATATTTAAACAAATGTAGAGTGCATCATTATGCAGATGATTCCCAAGTTTACTTCAGTTTTCCGATAGAAAACGTAATTTCTTCAAATAATGCTGTGAACAACGATCTGAAATTATTGCTAAATATTTCAGCTGCTCACAGACTACAGTTGAATCCAAGTAAGTCCAAAGTCTTAATATTTGACCCCAAGAAGAAAAGATGCAGCGTGAAATCTGAGTTCAATGTCAAATTGGGAGACACCTTGTTAGACGTTGCTGACAGCTGCACAAATCTGGGGCTTGTATTCGATGATGAGTTGAGATTCACTAAACATGTGAATAATTTATGTCGTTCATCTTACAACACGTTGAAGCAGCTTTATCCTCACAGGAGTATAATGAGTTCTAACTTAAAAATTAATTTATGTTCTTCTCTTTCAAGACTTTTTCAAGACTGTCATATTGCGATTGCATTTATGGGCCACCTCTGCTAAGTACTAATATAATACGCTTACAGAGAGTTCAAAACAGTTGCGTACGGTGTTAGGAAATACGAACGAGGTGTGAGTTAATTAGAAGCAGCGGTTACCTTAACCTTGTAAATTCTCGGAAATTACATTTATTAAGCCTAATCCACAAAATATTGAACAGCTGCGCTCCTGAATATCTGTATGGAAAGTTGCGGAGGCTCCATAAAGAATCAGCATCGTTCAAATCACGGTATTCGCATCTTTTAGAAATTCCTCGCCATGCCACTGCTTTATACACTAGAAGCTCTATCATGCCTGTAAGGATTACAATGGCTTACCTGCAGAATTTAAAAACTGTTCAATTTTGAATTTTAAGAAAAAATTAAAGCATTATCTCTTGGAAGACTCGTAGCATTCACTGACTGGGTTTCCGCCGCTTTATATATTTACGAGAAGTTCTGTTTGGTTTCGCTTTATTGGTTTTTCACGCATTCAGTTTATGATTATTATGTATCTATGAGTCTGTTAGGAATTAAATAAAAAATAACTAACTTATTGTAAGTATGTTGAGATGTGGTATATGACTAAAAGAGGAATGGAGCATTGTGAATGATGACGGCCAATAAGAATAACAAAACACGAAACATTCATTTTTTGAATTATTTCGCGTGCCTGCAGTTTTACTTGTCTGACGACCCAAATTAATAATTTTATTAATTATTGATAAAATAGGAAATAAATAATTATGGTCTAGCAAATTAATAATAAATTTACTTGAGAATTACACTTAGAAGGTAAAATAATAATTGTAAACATCACTACTACGCTCATACACAATAGTGATAGTCGATCAGTTATCGACCAGGGTTAAAAATGATTAAATTACTAAAATGGTTATTAAAAAATAGGGGTTTGTGATAGAAGGGTGAAAATTAAGGGTTGTATGTATTTTTTAATGTCACATCATAAAAAAATAAAAATAAAAAATTTTGTCCAAAAAATAAAAAATATATTGTTTGGGGTGGACCACCCTTATCACTTAGGGGTATGAAAAATAGATTACGACCGATTCTCAGACCTACCGAATATACATATAAAATTTCATAAAACTCCGTCAAGCCGAAGAGTATGGCGTCTAAAACTGTGACACGAGAATTTTATATATTAGATTATTTGCTAAATGTAATTTTAAGTCGCCTGGTAATAATTCATATTTAAGGCAAATAAATATTCGTGTTTTACAGATAATTTTTGTGCACAACTATCGTTTAGATTTATCGTTCCGGATAACGATGGAAGGAAAAAATCGTACAAATAAGAAATGTTTACAACTATGATAATGGTAGTATTAATATTTCATCAAAGATTTTTCTTAAATTTACTTGTGAAAAATTGAAACTATAAGCACAGTCTATTATACAGTCCGGCGTCTTCACGTCGGCTCCTTTGATGTCGAGGTCCCAGATTTCGTTTTTTTAGACGACCAAAAGACGACTGCGCATTTACCACGCACATTCGCGCGCTCAATAGGCACTGTGATTTGTCAAGAAATGGAATTTCTCCCACTTCGTCGTGTACATATGAATTTCATTGGTGTTCATTGCGCATTTAGCCGCGATATAGCCACACCCTCTGGAACCTTCACTCGACGAACTGTATAATAAACTGTGCTATATGTTTTGTTATAAAGCGATCTCATTGGCCTATTTAAACATCTGTCAATTTTGAATCCTTAATTCTGTGGTTAGGACAATGTTTTAAATTTAAATAGCCTAACTTCTACTGTAACTCTAAAATATAGTCAAATATCATGTAGTGTATATTTGAAATTAGAATTTAATAATCGGATTCTAGCTTGTTTTGAAACGTAGGGCAAATGGTTACTGGCGCCCATAAATTACTGGTCCAATTAAGTTTTACCAGATCAACTATGACCAAGGACCAACAATTAACATCAGAGAGGTTCCTGACCGTTCCTTAAGCAAAAGGGAAGGTAGCATAGCTTTAGTACAATTAGATACCTAATTATTATTATTATTATTATTATTACAATATGGAAAGGGCAGAGATTTTTAAAACCTATTAAGCCCAAAAAAAAAACTACAATATATATCAAATTATACAATGACGTACCATTTACAATAATATAATTACATTGTGTTTGCTCACGATTATAATTAAACATAAAAACATTAATAAAGTTTTAATTGGAAAATAAATAAGCATCTAATCGGTTCTTAAAAATGTTCACAGATGGTGCAGTGACAATCGATACTGGTAAATTGTTCCAGGCGGTGAATATTCTGTTTGTCAGGAAAAATTGTCTTGTCCTGGATTTGAAATTTTCTTTTTTTTAATTTTAATTCATGGCCTCGTAATCGGCAGTCTGTGTTAAGTGTATACAGAAAAGACAGATTTCCAAAATTGTGTCTTAAGACCTTAAAAGTTAGAATTAAGTCACCCCGAAGACGGCGCTGTTGAAAATCAGTAACCTTGGCCATTGACAAACGTTCAGTATATGAGGGCCTCAACCTTCCAAATGAAAGCCTTGCTGCATTCTCTAATAAATTTTGATCACGGATGAGATCGGGGCACCACACTGGACTGGCGTATTCAAGAATTGGCCGCACATAAGTTGTATATAATTTACAAGAGGTTTCAAAAGATATATGGAAAAACGTCTTACGAAATAAAAATAGTCTGGTATTAGCGCGTTTACACACTGAGTTGATATGGTCTGACCATGATAATTTAGAGTTTACTATAACACCTAAATCGTTCTGTGTTGACACTGTGCTGATCAGTTGCTTATTTAAGTGATATGATAGGAGAGGGTTGTTCTTGTCAAGATGAAGCACTACACATTTAGATATATTTAATGGAAGAAGCCAATCACTGCACCAGTTATTTATAGAAGTTAAATCATTTTGAAGAGACGTATATCTTGGTGTCATCCGCATAAAAAGATGTTTTGTTTCCGAGATGTTGGATGTCACTGGAGTAAATGAGGAAAAGCGGCGGACCTAGTAGAGAACCTTGTGGAACACCGCTCGTAACGGGTCTTTCTTCGGAATATACATCGCCTACTCTAACTTTGAAAAATCTGCCAGATAAGAAGTTTCCAATCCATCGGTTCAGGTCTCCTCGAATTCCTAGGTGTTCAATTGTACTAAAAATTGTCATGTTATCATTCAAACTGGATCTGATAGAAATACTATATCATTCAGATCGTCTTTTCCTAAAATACTCAATTCAAGCTCAGATAGATTTTAATTTCTTCTTTAGTATTTGTTTGCTACAGAAACATACTTTACGCTATCTGTCTTATATTTTTTGTAGTACATATATTCAGATTCAGATTATACATACACATATACTGCTGCTAACTTTATTAGCTTTTCTTATTAATTTTTTTAAGATATTCTGGATTCCTTCTGAATTATTCAAACTAAAAGTTTACTTCTTCCCTGCAAAATATTTTTGGTAACTAAACTCCAACAAATCTTCTATACTGGCTGAGTAAAGTAGACTTATTAAGAATCTTTTTTCCCATATAATTCAATACATCTAGATGGAAGTAGTTTTGTAATTCAATAATGTTCTTTCAGTTGTGATATGAAATCCTAGTATTGAAAGTAATAAAAAAAATTTTTGATTGAGCAGCTAAAATAAGTTGTAGTTACCAGTTATCTGGGGCTACTTTGCACACAATCGAGTTCAGTTTATGATAAGTTCAATATAGTTTTATGGTATGCCTTCAATGCAAACTATGTAAAATTTTATATTTGTCCCTGAAGGTACTACGTACATTTCTATTAGATCAAACATAAGAAAACTTATTTTCCTTTAAATGTCAAAAAGTTGCCGAAGCAACCAGAAAGTTGGAACAATGCATTTTTAGTAAGGAATATACTATTTCAAATAAAGTTAAAATCATGGAGAGATGGAAAAAATAAATAAGCAAAAAAACAAATATACTTAAAATTGTTCCTTTAACAAAACATAACTTAAGTAATTATTTATAAATATTATAAATTTAACTCATAATCTATTTATTGAAATGAAAATTTGAAAATGTAGAGTTTTCACGAAGATAATGTGATGGTCTAAAACAGCGGCAATTTTGTGTTTGAGTACACCATTTTTCTAAAGAAACAAAGAGGCAACTTCGCCTCATAGACTAAATATTTTCTAAAGATTATATGTTAGAATAACGCCACCTATGGTGATATATAGCTCTTAGTTTTATAAATTGACTAGTCTAAAGTTGTCAAATAACAAAGGTACCGCATTAGTCCAGGGCATTTAGATCAAAATCGACCGGAATAGCGAAAATTTTTAGGCACAGCAGATATCGAGATGCGGTTTTCTGCATTGTGTTCAGGAAGGTTCCAGGAAAAAAGTCTATATCGTCTGGTTTAGCCATTTTTTGAAAAATGCCTTCTGGGCCGGAAAATGCATTACTCCATTATAGGAACGACTGGAAACTCGGAAAAATCGCTTGGAAATCGTTACTCGGGGACTTTCGGGACTGCCAAACTCGTTACTCGGGGGTTTTCGGAGATGCTGGCATTGGAATTACCCGGGGGCGCTTGGGGGCGGCTCTGCGGGGGTATCCGGGGGGTCATTCTTGGGGGGGAAATTTCATATCCATGGGAAGCGCTCCAAACTCGTTACTCGGGGGGGTTTCGAGGATGCCGAATTTAATTCTGGGATTAGAATTACCTGGGGGTATGAATAATAAAAATTTTGATTGAATATTAAATAAATAAATATTACACATATTATAAAAACAATTGCTTTGGAAGTCTTTTGTGCCTCGAAACTAGATTTGAAAAATACGCCAAAGCTATAAAGAGAGTAGAGTATCGTTGAATTCGGCATCCCCGAAAACCCCCGAGTATCGATTTTGGAGTGATTTTCATGGACGCTGCCATTTCCTCCCCACCCCCAATCACCCCCCAGACAACCCCATAGAGGGCCCCCGGGCGCCCCCGGGGACATCTGATGCTAGAATTAAATTCGGCATCCCCGAAAACCCCCGAGTAACGAGTTTGGGGCGATTTTCATGCACGCTGCCATATCTCCCCCAATTCACCCTCCGCGCACCCCCACAGAGCCGCCTCCGTGCATCCTCGGGTAATATAATACCAGAATCGAGTTCGGTAGCCCCGAAAACCCCTGAGTAACGATTTCCGAGCGATTTTTCCGTGTTTTCAGTCGTTCCTATAATGCTGTAATACATTTTCTGGTCCAGAAGACATTTTTCAAAAAATGGCTAAACCATACAATATAGACTTTTTTCCTGGGACCTTCCTGAACACAATGCAGAAACCCGCATCTCGATATCTGCTGTGCCTAAAAATTTCCTCTACTTTTCCTAACTTCCCTGGACTATATGTACAACTCTTAGCATAGCAATGTGTTTTTAGCAAATTAGCTCAAAATTACGGTTTTACTTACTTGCCTGGCGCGCTTACACTTGTACCACTTCAGCTGAATGTTATTACGCTTACAAAGGGAATCTAATGCAATCAACTTTCAAGCAACAAATTTTTATTTCCCCACGGACAAGAACTGGCAAAGTTACCTCTGTTGGAAAAGTAACCCCCGTTGATGATACCAACTACCAACAGAACTTATGCAAAACTATATGAATTTTATGTCACAATGTTGTCTTTTTTTAATATTTAAAAAATATATAAATATTTAAGAAAATTATATGTCAGATGAAAATAGTTCTTTAAAAGGATTAGACCAAAGCAAAATTAAGCATCACGCAAAACCTAAATTTATAATTACTCAATTCTTCTTTGTTGCATCTTGAACCAAGAAGATGAAGAGCAGTTTGTCTTCATCGTTATATTTTACTATCTCTAAAGCACGAGCCGTATATTTCCAGCAGAATATTTCGATAGTGGTAATTCCCGAACTGCTGCATCTTAGATGAGAAGATTCAAAATTGTCTATAACACATCAAGATACAGACAATTTGCAAAAACGATGCTCTTCAATGACATTATGCATCCTTCACTACCCAGATAGCATTATATATTCACAGAATATTATCTTTTTTGGATATTGGAATACTCCTAGAAGAAGCTGTCAATATATATATCCCAAAAAGAATATTCTTAGAAAGTGCAACACTTTTAGATAATCTGGGAATAATCGTAATAAATATTAATAGAATAATCGAAAATATTCCTGGAATAGTTACAGGATATCAGTAGAATAAAAATCTAGATATTCCTGGATTATCTAACTGTATTATTTTTATGTACACTCCAGAAATATTCTTAGAACATCTACAGCTTTTTAGCATAACTTTTCTATGAATATTCAATGTAGTTAATTCTGTAAGGTATACAGGGTGGTTTAAATTAGACAAAAGTTCCGCGAAAACAGCGATTTTAGAAAATGCCACTTATACATTATTTCGCAACAGAAAGAACTAACATTTGGTACAGTGGGATAAGAATATATTTCGCTGAAAGAAAATTCCGACGAACACTGAATTCGGTTCTGCAACATTCAATTGTTTTTTCCTTTTGGGTATCATATTGGATTTTGGTAGTAACAGATAGAGAAAAAAAAATTACAAACAATTTAATATTTAATAGTACTATTTAATTTAAAAAATAATTCAGAAAATTAAAAAAAAAATTATTGATGAATATTGTATAACCGAAACTAGTGGCCATAGAAATTTTCTATCGACGAAATTGGATTTTTTATATATTCTGGCCCCTGTGTCAAGTTTTAGCTTTTTCTGCTGTGGAATGGTGGCGCTGGATGGCATTTTCTGAAATTGCTAATTTTCAGTTTTTTCACGTTTCAGCAATAGTAGCAGATATCTTGGATCTGTTTGTTTTATCTTATTGGCCGTGAAAAGGTGCAACTTTTTTCTAATTTGAGCCATCCTGTATGTTTTATGGTTTCCTAGATGCAATAGATGTAGCTTATTAAGATTACACAATATCTGCAAATTAATTATGACATTCTGTAATTGTATACCAGAATGTAAATATGATTGCTAACATACAGTAAAAATGCTCAAAATATACCTATATAGATATATGTTTATTCTTTAACGTTTACTATCCTTACAAAATATTATAGATTATTGTAATTCTTCGTCTTCAACTGACATCTGAAATATTAAAGAAAAATAATATTAACCTACAAATTTTTAAACTTCATTTTATTTTTTGTATTTTCTGGAAACACTTACCAATAGTATTTTTTTTCAATTGAATCAAATATCTTCGTAAATTTTACTGGAAAAAATACTTAATTTATCCACTAATAAAGTTTGTAAATTTAAAACACCAGTCACCTCGTTTTTACAAGACCTATACCGGCATGTGCTGCGATTTGCCCTTGGAAATTTAGGCATGTTCAATTATTTAAATATAAACAGAATTAGAAAACTGATTTTTCAAACAAGTATACAGGTACAAGAATGTTAGAAATGTTTATAAGTACTTTACATTTTTAATTTATTGACAACATATTGATGAATATTTATCCACTAAATAAAAACCATCAAACTTCTTCGTTAGCACAATTGACATTTGACACAATTTCAGCCTGCTCGCTTGCGATTTGCTAGTTATGTCCCACGTGACGTGACGTTTTGAGGAGCATTGTCGAAACGAGTTTTGCATTGTTTAAAATTCAATTAACAAAAAAAGCAAAAGAAAACAAAACCTTGTGTTACTTTTACTCTGTCAAGTAATAACCCAACAAATATATTGAAGTAGGCAATGATTTCCCTTTCGATAACCACACATATTTTAGTAAGATTTGAAAATTTGTAATTAAAATAATTATTGTATACTGCGTTATTGACAGAATTTGCGATAAAAAGTGATAATTTGAAATCGAATGATAAATATATGACGATAGTTTCAATTGTTTTAGCATTACACATAATCTCATCGTCAACTATAGGGATATAGTTCAATGAAAGTAGATATATGTATGTTGTTTAATCCATGAGATTTATTTACAGAATATTCTTAGAATACTGAATAACGAATAATCATTACGAATATTCCTTGTATATTGTATAAGAATATTTGTGAAATACTATAATATGAATATTTGAAGAATATTTGTATGGGAGATATTTATTCTAAAAATATTAAGGGATTATTCAGATTATATATATGCAATTAAGGAGATTTAGAGATCATTCCCTGAATATCCGGTGCTATCTGGGTACTAGATGCGGCACGGTATATGTAAATAAACAAATAAAGACTTGGATAAGCGAAAACACATTTTGACTATAGAAAACCAACAGAAATACAGAAAATCTTAAATAATTTAAACTGATTGAAAGTCCAAAATTTCTAGAAATTTGGAAAAACGCAGGACTTAATTTCAAAGTTTTTTTCTAAGATATGTCTCTCAAAATGTCTAAATCAGTGACATGAAAATTGTTAAAAGTTAAAGTATTGACAACTTGAAAACCAATCAAATATTTCGATATACTGGAAAACGTATTACGGCCATTATAGGAGACTATATTTACTGAACATTATCAATTATCTTGGTTCGTAGAATGCCATGACAGTTAAATATCGGAATAGGTTGCGACGTCGTCTATTTACACTTCTCGAAGAAGACAACAATCAGCCGAAATAGTTAATTATGTACCAAGGGAGATACAGGTATGATCATGCCCACAGGCGACAGGTTGCAAGTCGTCTAAGAGCATAATCATCCTAGTATCTCGTGTGGTGCATAAAACGTTCACTTCATACAAAATATAAATTATAAAAGGTGACAGCTTTGACGTTTCTTGATTTGTGGTTATGACTGATGCTAGATATTTTCAAACGTAGGTAAGTATCTATAAGTACCCAAGCGTCATTATTTTCGGGTTCCCATGGTAGCGAGCGTGAAAAGATCCATTTTGCTCGCTGCTATGACAGCGGGCATTATGAATAAGGGCATGTTTATACACTCACAGACAAAAATATTGCATATTTTATTTTAAGTATTTTTTTTATATTTCTATTTTTTCTTTTGGCATTTTAGGTGTTTATTTTTACAAATGTCTTATACTCGAGTGCAACAATTTAGTACTCAGTACTTCCTCCTCTAGCTCCGGCGATAGCCTGCATCCAGAAGGTATTTAATGGTTTCTTGCGGAATTCGATGCCATTCTTCCTGTGCAGCAATTCTTAATTCTGCAATTGAGTTAGGAGTTGGATTTCATGCTCGTATACGTCGCTTTAGGACGTCCCATACATGTTCTATGGGATTTGCATCAGGACTCATTGGTGGCCACTCTAATGCATTAATTCCGACATCCTCAAGGTACTGAACCACTATTCTAGCGGCATGTGCACGGGCATTATCATGCATTAGCAGAAAGTTATTGTATCCAACGAAGCCAGCATAAGGTAAAACATGCTCTTCAAGTATGTTGTGAATGTACCAGTCAGCATTCATTTTTAAATTTACTTCAATGAGCTCCGTGTGACTCTCCCAACTAATGCCCCCCCATAGCATAATGGAACCGCCTCCAAAGCTTACATTCTGCAAAACATTCACCAGACCTTCTGTATACTCGCCCACGTCCATCTGGCTTCCACAATTGTAATCTGGTTTCATCTGTAAAAAGAACTTGTCCCCATTGATGTTCATTCCAGTTAACATGGGTTCTTGCGAATTGTAATCGTCTAGTTTTATGGCGTGGGAGAAATCTAGGCACTCTGGCAGGGCGTTTTGGGGTTAAACCAAACTCCTTAAGTCTTCTTATTACCGTTTTGACACTTACATTGACTTATCTTGTAATTAGTAATTCATTTTTAAGATGCGGAGCTGTAAGTGTTCGATTTCGCAAAGATTGAAGTCTCAAATATTAGTCATCTCTTGGTGTTGTACACCTGTGACGTCCTTGACCGGGTCGCCTTTTGTATTCTCCAGTCTCATTGTATCACTTTACTATACGGGAAACAGTAGATTGATAGATACGCAATCTTGTCGCTATATCTTTGTCTGCCATCCTCATTGGGCAAAGTAACAATTTGAACAGAAATTAATTCATTTAAATGTGGCATCTCACTAACGAGAACAATCAGACTCAACAAATAAAGAACTCGAAATGCCATTTGGATAACAACAAACAACAGAGGAGACATTGCTCGTCGTCAAGGCAGACCATACAATGTTTGTAATTTGTAACATTATTGCTCATTCAGCTATAAAGGCTACAGTTATCAGTAAAAATTACAATATACGTAAAACACTCCAGTGTAAGCCATTTTTCTAAAAAACGCCTCTTGTGTTAAAAGAAAAAAATACAAATATTAAAAAGACTTAAAATAAAATATGCAATATTTTTGTCTGTGAGTGTATATCTTGTATCATAGGTATTATAACTAAATTATAAGCAAGTGAAATCTAAAATTATTTTATCATCGTCAAAAGTTTATCTAACAGAGTTTTGTTATGAGTTTAAAATACCTAGCTGCTTTATTAACATATTATTTCATTGCAGGAGGGAAATTTTAGGCGCGAAGAGGAAATTGGAACGGCTTATTAGAATATCATTGGTCGGTGGACGTGTCACATTTGCACTCTAAAGCTATGACGGTTCTGTTTTGTTCGATTTATGTGTATGTAAATAATGAAGATGGAGTGAACTATATAAAATCAAGTAAACACAGATTTCTGCAACTGATAACTGGATGTGTTTTTTTTATCTGACCCAACAGAAGAGTCTTTTTTTTTACTGTAGGCCAAAGGATACGTTTGTACTTTCTGAAGTTATATAGATACTAGAAGCTTAAAGTGGAGATTCTGGAAATTTCCAGAACGCAAATATTATTTAGTTTCTGTTCAATTCTTTTTTCTGAGTAGATATTTTGAAACATCTTGTATATTTTCTTATGTACTGCGATAAATTAAAAAATTGTAATGCAATTCTTTAATTTTTTACCACAAGATCTAATATTGGATTTATAAAGGCATACATAATACCTTCCCTATTTATTGGTATAATTAAAAGACATATATGATATCCTTTATGAAGTGACTTAAATTAGGAATATTTAGCAGAAATAGAATGGCTATTAAACTATTGAATATATTTCCCTGACTAGCACCCATAACTCATAGAATAATGAGGCTGATTCGCTTCCAATTACTGCCCAACTGATTTTATTTCGATTTATTATATAAAATAGCAATAATACTAATGGACTATCAGAGTTATGCTCTTCGTTCCATTCCCCGCGTACCAACACGTCACTCGATGTCGATGATATCGCGCAGCGCCCACTATGTTTGCTTTTATTTCCAACATTTGTATAAAACTCCCCGTGATCTTGACACTTCAATCTTTTCGGCCAGCGGTCTCCAAAATGTTGCACATTGATATTTCATTAAGGCAAGTTTACATATAACATTAAACTTGTTTTTTCTTGATCACAGAATATACATATCCAGTAATATCTCATGGACTGAGTTACATCAAATTATCCTATTGTAAAAAGTATACAGTGTAGCCCACCTAAAACCTTGATTATGTCAAATTTTGTCTTGAGGATGTAGTTCAAAGTTCTACCCGAACGGAGGGATAACCTTCACCTATAAAATCCTAAGTAGAAATTAATGTTGTGTGTATCATTTTAAAAAACATTTAATTATCTTCTCAATGTCATCTATTTTTTTGGTTGACTAGTTTTCGATAAAGATCAAATTCCCTTATCACTAATTTTGCCTATTTTATTACTTGTTGAAAATGCAGTAGTAGATTCTGCTCAATTAGGTACAAGTATGTCCAATGCGTTGCCTCAAGTATTGTAATGACTGTGTGGCATACATTTTTGGCTTACAATAGCCTCAAAGAAAAAAGTTGAAGGAAAACAAATCCAGTGAAAGTACGGGTCAATCAGTAGATCATATTGCTGAAAAATTTTAGTTGTCGTCATGATAATGATTGTCTCGACTTTTTATTGAGTATCTGATTAGACAAGAAGGCGTCGTCTATTACAAATTGCTTCTGAGGAATGTAACCATCACTGCTAAAATTTATTGCCAAAAACTCCTTCGCCTGGGGCCTCAATTATAGGAAATATGCTGCACTATTCTCTTGATTTAGCTGCATTAAATTTTCATGTCTTCCGTTCTTGATACAACAGCTTTGCAGAAATCTATTTCATTAACGACATGCTTCCAATTGCTTAGCAAATTCATCACTTCCAGACCACTTTGTTTCTTCAAAGGTGGAATGTTAAATCGTTGGTAGGCCTAAATTGTTACTATTTTTCGTAATATAAGTAAAAAATTTCGAAGTATGAAAGAAAATACTACTATTACGTTCAAAAACTCGCCTTAGTTGAAATTCCACTAATCAGCGAACCTACAACAATACAGTTTACATTAAAGACAGTCATGTATGCAGGAAACCCAATATCTTACACCTTATAAAAGCTAATACGAAGAATGTTGCTTCATTTTCTGTGGTAGAGTAATTTGTTAATGGTTGTTAATAAGGTTCCATGTATAATTTTAAACTAATTTTCGTTTGGTTTAACTGATTTCCGTCTTTGTTTAATTTAATAATAGCCTCAGGAATGTTATATCCCAAAAATATATGCCATTAAATTCTACCCAAGCTGTAGTTTGATAAAAATTTATACTTCTGTATATGTAACTTTAATAGTTATCTAGATATTTCGGTGACGAGACTACAGTAGTCTGGTAACACACAATTTTTTTTGTGAAACAGTTTGTACTATTGACCTTCCTAATAACTGCTTTGCATATTATATGGATGATGTACCTATCCAAATATTAACCTTAAAAAGGGAATTACAAGCAATTAGCTATAATTAAGTTCTCAGTCAACTTATTAAAGCTGCCAAGTACCACCGTTTGGTGGTCAGGCCTGTGAGCAGCATGAGTCTCCGTCGGTAACAGCGGGAGGGGACCATCTATAGACACGTTAACACCAAATTAATATGCGTTGTGCACGGCATATAGTCGGCGTTCCCCTTGAGTTCTATCACATTTGCAACACAATGCGAAATTCTGAAACAAAAAATCTTTTAGAAACACGTTGAAGATGGGATTATAAAGCAAGGTGTTTAGTACCTATAGCTATATCTTAAAACTTCAAAAGTAAATACATAAAATTCATCTTTATTTTAAGTTTGGTTGAGATATTAAAAAAATATATTGTAAAAATACACAAGATATTTTCTGTAAAATCACAGGGAAAGCAAAAAATTCCTATTGAATTTTCGTAAAATATTTTTGAGAGATAATCCTGATTAGCTTTAGCTTTATCACTATCTCTCTTGTCATTTTCTATGATCAAATTTAAATTTAAATGTTCACCATTTAAGATCGCCGTATTTCTCGCCATAAAATGATCAAATTTATGGTGAACAAAAATATCGAAAAATAAAACACGTAGAACAACAGTAGTACCCAAAATAAAATTATTGAGTTTTGTTTCCACTTTTACCATTTAAATTCCTCTCAAACAAAATAATAACTCTTAAAAAGCGTTTATAAGACACACATTACACACTATTTTCACATACCTACTTATCAACAAAAGTGACCAATCTTATATGCAGAACTATGTAAGTTTATGTTATACCAGTATTTCTATCTATAGTTACAAAATACATATTTTGAAATATTTCAGTACCTAAAAATTTTTTGGTTAAACCGTTTTTTGTCATTATATTGTTTTACTTCGGTAATTTTGAATATTCGCAGGTGGCATGTAATAATATCCCTGTTATATGTTATAGGTACTCTATATTATTCAGTTGTTAAATGTCTAAAATTATTTGTATTTGTAGACAACACTATTTCAAGAATATGGCGAACATTACAACACCAAAAATTCAGCGTGTGAACTATTAGCATGGAAATTTTGCTATTTTTTGAAATGTACTGAAAACATTTTCAATCATTAGAACTCTACAATTATTTAAATTCCTCTGGATTATATTGCTTCTTTGTGGAGTATTGGTAAAAATTGTTTTTCTTATATTGCAATTCAGACCAAAATTGAGTAAAATTTGTCTGCTCTGTACTGCCAAAATTTACGGGATTTGATGTGTAAAGATGAAAGGTGTCTGATAGGGAATGGACCCAACTTGCTTATGTTCCGTAATTTTCTACGTTGTCATTCGTATGTTTCTTTACCTAAAGTTTACAGGATACAATACATTATAAACAATATAAGTTTGGCATCTTAAAAATGCCACGACAATTCCTCAATATTTCCCTGGCGTGACTTGTCCTGTTCAGCCAATATTTATGAGCCAGTGTGCGTTGGAACAGCAGGTGAGGAAGGAGGACGAATATATCAATCACGTGGTTGAATGAAGCTTATACTTTGTAAACTTTGTTTTAACTTCGTGCTAATAGAAGTTATAGTCCAAAATAAGGATTTATCAGTTATAAAAATAAAAAAAATGAGAATATGAAAAAAAAACCTGATCACAATTCATAGCAGTCAACACGAAGAAAAATACATGCAGCCCGTGTATTTTCCTATACTTAGGTACAATTGTAAGTACCGCATATCTCTGAGAGCATACGCGGTTACACTGCAGCAAAAACGCACGTGCCAGACCGAAACGCTGAATTTCTATTGGTTGTGACGAATTAACGGATGTACCTGTTCCATCTCCTGCGTTATCAAGGGTGGGTATATCTTTCGGGCAGGCAAAATTTCGGGTATATATTTCTGCTAATTTAATTACGAATGTAATTAATTTATTACTGATTCTTAAAAATGGAGAATAATTCAAGCTCTACGGCATATTCTCAAAATCGCAAACGCCCTAACTTAAGTGAGGAATATAGCACGATGACACACATGAAAGGAGACCAATATATGAGTGCAAGTGATGTGGTTGAAATGTGTAGTTCATTAACAAGAATGTTCATGAGTAACGTATACAATGTTAAGATATTGTCTGAAGCTATTTATTTATACCATAATTTTAGTTTTTCTTTAGTTTTATTGGGTTTTTGCCACACTTCTGAAAAAATAAAAATTAATTAAATAAGCCCTTGCCCCAAACGTCAAGGGTTACTTTTTAAACTAAGTTTGCCTAACCAAAAAATCTCAAAATGTGTCCCACTTTTCATGGAGCTACCCTGATATTTCGCTCACCTGATATCCGAATACTTTGAAACTTTGGTGGTGAATATATACCTATAAAGTGAGTCTCTCGACGTAGCCAAATTTGATTATAGTCAGAGGCGTCCGATTTTATGACGGAGAAAGGGGGTCAATTTAAAAAAAATATATTAGCGATTTTTTTAAAAAAGAAGTAGTAATATATTCTTAATCGGCACCTTTAGAAACCCCCTTGTACAATATTACATCGTTGTGGGTTCAAAGGTGTTTGAGATATGAACCGTCGAAAAACAATTTTTTTCAACTTCAAATAATTTGTATTTGTAAAACGGGCTCTTAAATGAAAAAAATGTATTCTTTATTTTTGGTTCAGAATAATGTATTGTACTGGTATGAACAACAAAACAATATTTTTTTTAATAAGGCAAAAATTCTAATTAGTACATAGGTACATTCATTTTTGCCTTATTTACATTCAAGAATACATTGACACTTGCAATAACTTCTGTTTTCACAACTTTCTTAGGTTTTTATTGAAGATTATTTGTTAGAAAAATTTAGAAGCTGAATTCTTTAAATTTACTATAACACTATTACTTCTTCTACAGAAACCAATGAAAATTCAAAATGAGTATTATTATGCTCATAATAACTAATTATATTTCTATCATATACATTATGATTCTTAAGAATAGAATCTATAAAATAATTATTTAATTCATCCGGATTAGATAAGTGTGCAGGTTAGAGTGATTTAGAAGAAGTAGTTATATCAAGTTGTTTAAGCTCAGTCCAGATATTTTTCATATTTTTATTACGTGCAGTCCAGTTAAAATATGCCCTTTTATCTGACTTTACAGCCTGATTTGTTAGATTTCTCATTTCTTTATAATAATTCCACTTGCCTTCGGATGGAGATTTCTTAAAATTAGACTTTGCTTTGTTTCTCAGAGACATAAGCAATTTAACATTATCAGTAAGCCATGGAGCTTTCTTTTTGTTTATTCTAGCTGTCTTTCGGCGCAGAAACTATTTAAATAAATGTTAAAAGGTGGGAATCAGAATCGATGAATATATTATACTTTGACGAAACGTTGATAAATGAAGACCATATGGAAGGCGGCATGATACAATATAATACGTGTAATGTGTGGCCGTTATAGTGGCAGTGCTAGTAACCAACAGTGAATAGTGTGTATGTATAGCGTAGTGTACCATAAAGCCTTTTGTGGATGCGAAATTTGCGAATATTTGCGCGATTTATTTAATGGTCGGAAAATATGTACTTTCATCGAATTTATATATTTTATAACACTTTTTATAATTTTTATCATTAAACTGTCATTGACTGTCATAGCAGATTATCAGAATCTCAAAACAAACTTATTAATACCACATAATACACATACATACACATTTAAAGTAAATTGTTAAAGTGCTAGGTTCACTGGACGTCAACTTATTTTTGGCAATTTTGTGTGTTTTGAACTCTTCTCAAGTGACACGCCTATGTCCACTGCAACATTCACCCCCTGTACTAATCTATATGTCGTAAATTAGACACGCTCTATTATTTTCGACCTTGTACTGATAATACAAGATAAACACTTTAAATCTGGAACTAACTTATTATGTAAGGTCTCGAAATTGGCGTAAACTGTTATATTACTAAATCTACTAAAAATAATGGATATTATGTAATACAATTATTTGTATTGTCTTTTTTGAAATTTAGTATGGCTATGAAATGTTACTCCTCGCACGTTTAGCCCGTCGCGCTAGTGGTCAAGCTAGCGATGAGTATAGATTTTCGGTGGTTTATAAATGGTTCTGAATACATACATAAGGCGAATTTTATTCAGCTCCGGTTCTGGTTTCGGTTAACATAAAATTGGCAGATTCTTTGACAGTGGTTTTACTTTGGTTCTAAATTCATGATGTCATCATTATTGCCAATTGAATGCAATTGAATGTTCTGTTTTTGTGCTTTTTACACAAACTTTACCACAAAATATATAACTATAATAGACGTTTAACGTTTATTTGTTTGCTAGTGATGGTGCCTCTAATAAAAAAAATAAACTTCATATGCTACTGTGTTGGTACTAGTAGTAATAGTTTTCTTGCACACTCTTACTCACCATTTTCAACTTTGGCAATTTCGTAGGGAGTCAGCAAAATTGTAAATTTTACTTTATTGTAACTAATTTATATCTTTTCTCGTTCCAATGAATGATTTGATTCTATTTCCGACATTTTTATTCGAATTTGGAACGTTTATTTACATCACAATTAAGTCAGGTTATGTTTTGATTGTAATATAAACAAACCAAAAATTAGAGTCGCCCCGATATGTGTGGTTCTAAAATTGACAGACAGAAATGTTGCCATGACGTCATGAGCTTCCAATAGAATGCGGTTGGTATCAGTTTGGTTAACCTTTAAGTAAACCGATGCTGAATAAAATTTTGCCTATAGTTACGTTATTTTTGTGCATAGTTACCATGTTGTTCCAAGCACGTTTGATATCGTAGAACTAACTTTTACAAGCTTGCTTCGTGAATAGATTTTTACCTTTCTCAGTTTATGCTAGCTGTAGGAAGAGATGGTAGTCATTGATTTAAGACAATATGGTACTCGTGATTTGCTCATTATATATTTTTTTCGTACTGACAATTTGTTCAGTATTTCTATTAATCAATTTGGTGTCAATTTTTCCGACTCATATATATGATACGTGCTCTAATCAAACCGGAAATTGTTATTTTCATTAGAATGTACAAGAATGCGTTTTTCTATGGCACATCAGAGCTAGCTCTGATGGTCTATATTACTGTATTTATATGTAATATTTCTATACTACAACTATTCCTTCAAACTATACAGATTTTTATAACCAGAAAATAAAAAAGGTATTTAGTATTCTTTTTTTAGTAGCATTTAGGTATTCTTTTGGGTTGATCATCCTTTAGGATGTCAGTGGCTCTTTAATGATACACTTGCATTTGTGATCAGTGATCAATAAACTAACAAATAATTAGTGCAAAGCATACAAAAAGTATTGTTGACTCACAACAATGCCCTTTCTTTCCGTATTATTGCCTATATACTAGATCTCTCTCAAATCGAAGTGGTGGACTCTCATTTGTAAGGGTTTAAAAATTCTTGCAGGAAAGTTTACAGATAGTGAGATGACTGATTAAAAGCTGCAACAAAGTAGTTGTTTTTCAAAGAGCATAGAGTTTATGGACAAATACATCAAGTCTGTTGTAAAAGAAATAGTTTATAACAAAAAAAAAATACGAAACACTCTCTTGTAGCAATGTTATTAACAGCTCCTGTTATTTAATGACTTTCCCCCGTGCGTTGACTTCGGGCCTATTTCCGTAACCCAATAAACAAACTTATATTGTAATTGTTTCACTTGTTCGTCATGTAAACATGTCCAAGTAAAATGCTATTTTCATTCAACTTAAAACGAGTGTGGTGCCAGTTTTTAGATTTTCAAATACAAAGGATCTTTGATGGTAAATGAAAATATTGATTTTAAAACAAAACCTCTCTTTGAAATATATAACAGAGATGATTGATGAGGCCCACTTTTGCTTTGTAGACTTTGAGGGCTGCAGCTTTGCATCTGCACACTTGTTAAATGTATTGTCTTAGCAATTATTGGTGATTATTTTGTTTTCAATTATTTTAAGAAATTGTAAAAAGAACTAATATTAAGTGCATTTTATATTATCATAATTATAAATCTGTTAAAACTTGAGGAAAAAATTTAAAATGTTCACAAAATGAGGTGAATGAGCAAAAACAAAAGATTGGTTTAGAATAAGATCACCATATAAGTACCAAATCTAAAGAAACTAAAAAAAAGTTCTGTTAGTGTCAATCACTATGGATACAAATTTAATGCATAACAATGTAAATTTTAACTGTATTATAGTGTTTTAAGAGAATAAATTCTATTTGCCTATTGCTTTGTAATAGCTATAACTGGTCTATTAGTTAAAAAAGTATCTAAAGACTAAGTTGTGAATTAATATTACTGTATCTTTGATACCTGAAGAAAATTCGAGATGAATTGAGGTTGAGGTTGTTTTCATTAAGATTTTGTTATACAGGGTGTCCGAAAATTACACGTCAAGACTTCAGGAGGTGATTCCTCACAAAAAATTAGGGCCACAAAGTCTTATAACAATTTTTCGAAAACTCGATATTTTAAAATTTTATTTTCCATATTTGTAAATAACTTCTTAAGAAATCCAAATATTTACATAAAATTTGTAGATCGGGGGTTTTTGCGGACGAGAAATTCAAATATGTTTCTAATTTTGACGTCACTAGTAGAGGGCGTCACTTGTGGCACATCATGTTTCTTTTAAATGACAGAACTTTTTTGCATCTTAATGTATCCATCTGATTATGGAAACAATCGATTCTCCTACCTGTTTTATTTGAAAAAGGTATACTTGCTTAAATCAGTAGGTGTAACTATTTTTTAAATAATCCTATTTGAAATGCTCAGTGCACCGAGTAAAAACTGTTTTGGTTTCAGGTAAAGTGCATTTTCTGCTGAAAATACAGCAACATATTACTTGAAAAAGTTGTTCAGAATCGTAAATTATGGAGACGTGCAAAATTGAAGATCGGCGAGGTTTGATTAAACCATTTTTCAACAAAGCACAAAGAAAGATAATTGTATTGCGAATACGGTGGTATAAGGTTGCTTGCGAAAAATTGTTCATGAATCACTGTTGCCAGGCTTTGAAATTTAAACTGAGGGCGAATTGTAATAAAACGAACACAATAATTCTGCATTTTTAGCAACCGATGTTTATCTTCTTGAGAAAGGCAGGGGCCATATACAACATCAGCATAGTTGAAATGATATAGAACTAAAGATTCGGAAAGTAAAATTTGGTCTGAGAATTTAGATACTTTTAAAAGCATTGCAACTGTTTTAATGACAAAAATGCTTTCTTACATATATCAGTTACATGATTTGAAAAATTTAGCGATGAATCAAGTTAAGTCAAGATTTTTAAAAACAATAGTTGAAGAAATATTTTCATTATTAATTAAAACGGAAAAATTATCCAAACCTCGCAATTGAGTTGATGTTGCAAATAGAATGATTTGACTTTTATTAGGATTAACTATTAAAATATTTTTATGGTCCAGTCATAAATTAGTTTTAAATCATTATTAATAACTTATGTGGCAATATTTAAATTAGAAGACTTGACACTATAAAGAAGTAGTAGATTGTCAGCGTACATATTTAGTTTACAATTCAAAGGAACTCTCGACAAGTCTGCTGTGAAAATGTTAAAGAAAAGTGGTCCTAATATAAATCCCTGAGGAACACCAGAGCCAAATCATATACAGTATGCGCCAAAAGTATGGAATAAATTCAATAAAAACAAAACAATTATTTTTCGGAAAAAATCCTCGAACAGGTCGATTTTTAATTTAAAAAATACATATTTTAGCGTAAAATGCGATTTTCAAATGTCATTTGTTTTCGAGTAATGACGTCATCGATTTTTTTTTAAATTGCAACACCATATTTTTTTTCCTTGATTCTAAAAGATCGTTTAATTCTCTATCAGACAGTACTAAAGTTTTCGAGTAAATGACGATTGCATGTTAGAAAACGTAAATCAATTAAAATAAACCAAAAACGTTATCAAGTTTAGTTTTTCGAATTCCATAGTTCTTTTATGGATCACGTAGGTGAAAATCTTTGCAAAGTGTCATTGTCACACCGACTTTCTAATAAGTATTGTAAGCGACATAGAAATTATTATTCAATTTAAAGCATTATGGCACATTTAACTGTTACTCAAAGAATTGAAATTTTAATTCTTATCGGATGCGGGAATATGACTAGAACTCAGCAGAAAGGGTGCGATTTATTTCATGAAAAATATCCAGATCGCCCTATCAGCCAATCAACAGTCAGTAAGGTAGAGTCTAAATTTAGAGAAACTGGCAATATTGTAAATATTCCAAAACCTGGACGTCCAAGCATTAATGACAATCAGAAACAGAACATTTTGATAAGTATGGTGGATAATCCTCATAATTCTTCACGATTGGTTGCATTAAACAATGACACTAGTCAGAGCACAGTGCTACGTATCTTGAGGAAAGAAAAATATCATCCCTACAAAATTCAACATGTGCAGGAACTCAATGAAGATGATCTCGATCGTCGCTTTCACTTTTGCGAAATTCTAATGGATTTATGTCAAGGAAATAGAAATTTACACCGGCAAATACTTTTTTCAGATGAGGCCACATTTTGTCTGAATGGTACAGTAAACCGTCAAACTTGCAGATCTTGGAGTCGGGAAAATCCTCATTGGATGGCAGAGGCACATACCCAACACCCTTAGAAAGTAAATGTGTTTGCTGGAATAGTTGACGACTGAATAGTAGGGCCTTTCTTCTTTGAAGGAATCCTTACAGGACAAAGATATTTAGAGTTTCTAGAAAATTACCTTGTTCCAGCCCTTGCAGTAATTTTTCCTAACGATAATGACCCTGACATTCCTGACGATACCATATGGTTCCAGCAAGACGATGCACCTCTGCACTATGCGCGCCCTGTACGTGATTTTTTGGACAACTGTTTTCCTGGGAGGTGGATCGGCAGACGCGGACCGATAGAATGGCCTGCAAGATCGCCAGATCTTACACGTCTTGATTATTTTTTATGGAGATACTTGAAGTCAAAAGTGTACATTAATAAACCACGTAATTTAGAAGAACTTCAAAATCGCATTCGGGACGAAATACCCCAGAAATAATTCATAATGTGCAAGAAGAATTTCTTCACATATTTGCGCATTGTCAAGAAGTTGGTGGATGGCAATTCGAACATTTAATTTAAGTATAAAATTTAATCAATTGTATTTTATTTTACATACCTCAGAATTGTTACTTTTTTATGAATAAAATTTACGTTTTCTAACATTCAATCGTCATTTACTCGAAAACTTTCCTATGTAAGAGGGTAAAATTTTAGTACTGTCTGATAGAGAATTAAACGATCTTTCAGAATCAAGGAAGAAAATATGGTGTTGCTATTTTAAAAAAAATCTATGACGTCAGTACTCAAAAGCAAATGACATTTGAAAATCGCATTTTACGCTAAAATATGTATTTTTGAAATTCGAAGATTTTTCCCAAAAAATAATTGTTTCGTTTTTATTGAATTTATTCCATACTTTTGGCGCATACTGTATAAAGTGAAGTAAGTATCTAGGAAACACATTTAAATTAGTATATTGTTATCTACCATGTCAATAATTGTAAAACAGTTTAGCTATAAGACAATTGATGTAAATTGAGTTAAATGCCTTAAGTCATGTCCAGTACAGTGAGAGATGAAATCTGGTGGGACACGCTGTATAATAAAAATTACCGTCAGGAGTTTAAATAAGGCCGGCAGTTTACAACTGAATAAAAAGGAAAACCTGAAAAATTTATCTTCAAGTCAAGGCACGTAAACGGGAATTTTCACCAGGACAAAACAACAATTGCTTTAATAGCGCCCCATCCAACATTCAGCAGATGGGCCGACGGCCGGGGGTAAAAGACAAATGAATAATGAATAGCTCGATCATTAATTCAGACGGCGATCATGTTGTAGTAGTTGTTACGGAGCTGTTGCGGTCAAAGACCAGTAATCAACCTGTGTAATTTTCATGATATGGATGCTACTTGTTAGTGCACGATAGACCTGCTGTTTTGTCGTCGCCGTGCAGCTGTGGCTCTCCCACGATCCCGTCCGTATACAAACACCCACGAATCAACATCAACATTTATAATAATTATGTGCTCTCGGTAATTACGGTGAGGCTCCCGTAGAAATGAAAAGGACGTCGCTGGTCGCCGTGAATTATTGAAATAGGTTCTGTTTCTGTGTTTACAACTTTTTTTCTCAGGTGAAATTAGTCGATAGGGTATTACTTTTATATTTCACTGGCCCAGGGTTTATTTAGACCACATTGGTTTATTCATATTGATAGCACAGTATAGGGAGACCAGTAAAAACACTCGGGCCGAAATAATAAGTCGCGCATAGCAGCTCGCGCATCCATTTCAAGCTGCAGAGACCTCAGTTTACATCCAACTCTGGGAGTGCGAACATCAGTTATACAGAGCCGTATTAAAGCAATATTTTGAGTCTGATCGAGGAACGAGTCGCTGCGCAGCAGTTAGATGTTTAAATATATCATCTATAAATAGTAATTAAAGTTTCTTTAAATTTGCTAAAGACATAAATAAGTAATAAGTAATCTATAATATACTGTACAAACCATAAATGATATTTTACTGCTATTGCCTTACCTATTAACTTATGTCTTAAGTATAACATTGGAATATAAATACTTCTCATGAAAGTGAAGTTTAAAATATACATATTTATATTATTCACAAATACAAATTTTTATTTTAGAGCAAAGTTCTGTGCAGAGGCTTCTAATAGAGAAGATTTATTAGAAAAGCTGCTCAGAATTAGTAATAGTTCATACAAACTATGTCAAATACATTTTTAAAATAATATGTTTTCTAACGATTCGCGCAATAGATTACGCAAAGAAGCCGTTCCAACGTTTCCTGCACAAGACGGCTCACCTTCAAATTCAAATTATGTAGATGATCATATTTCTTGTAGTAACTATAATGAGAGTAAGTCTCAAAACAAAATAATAAAAATAATTTTTTTCCAAATTTACATTTTACTGCACTTTTATCTCCAATTTAACAATTTTCAAAGTTAAGTAAACATAATTTCTCTGTTCTCAAAAATACTTGTCTTCTGGTTTACGTAGATCATTTAAGACGAAAAAAATCATAATAAATTATTTGTCCACTAAACTTCAAACGTCAAATTTTAAATTTAAAAAAATCCTAAAAAAATGTAATTATCACTAATAACAAAAAAAAGTAAGTAAATAAATAAAAATGTTTTGTAGTGCAATAATATATATTTTAAACTCTTTTTTTTTAAAGAGTCCAAAGAAGTAAATCAAATTTTCACACTGTATGTTAGTAGCAGTAAATGATGTATAGTACATGTTGAATTACCCATTTATAACTGTATAATGAATTATTACATAATGTGGATAGATATAACGTAAACTTTCATGTGGAATAACTACACTTTCACGCGCAAATAAAAATTTCTTATTCCGGTCCTGATCACCGATTCTGTCAATTCTATCGGAGGTGCTATCGCACTCATATTTCGAGGTCACCGCAGAAACTGAAAGCAGTTCAAAGTGCCGACAATGGAGTGAAATTGCTGGTCTACCTATGCTGTGTTGATAGTAAAGGAAATAACGCATGAGGTCGCGGTCTAGACGCATCGCGTACCGCTCTGTACCGAGTTGATAACGGACTTTTACAAAATCAGTCGCATATGTCATTCTCTATGCACTTCACTTGTTCTACTAATAATATTTAGATGTCAAATTACAGCGTGAACCTTAAATAAGGACAAATATTTTAAATGCAGGTGTAGTTCGTCATATACAGGGTGACTCATTAATAATGGGACAGGTTGCTGACCTCAAAATAGAGCGAATAAGCCAAATATGCCTTATTCTAATGTTGCTACTTTTCGATCTGGGTGTTAAAGTTGAAAAAATATTTTCGATTTTTTTAAATATCTTGTGCATCTTTGAACGGATTGTCTTGAAAGTTTGTACGAAAACGGTAACTATTTTGCAATCACATGCGCTAGTTGCAGTGTTTCGTCGGAGTAAACATATGTCAAACTTTTTTGTCCTTCAATAGTCTGAATTTCCAATAAGGAATTATTAGACTACGTTCAATTCTAAATAAAAAAGACATTCATTTGTTTTCGACCTGTTAAAAATCGATAAACTTAACCGTTTTCGAAATAAGAACAATTTACTATTTCTTTACAAAATTATTTGTTTGAACGTATGCCTTTAAATAAGATGACTTAAATGAAGTATGCCGCTGTCAATGAAATGTCATGTATTATTTATTTCAATTCTAAGCAACTTATAAATACTAGACAGTTTAGTTCTTCTTCGTTTGTGATTTTTTTCATTAAAATGCCGCGTCATAATGATTATTCGTTTGTTGAAATGAGAAACATGGTATGTGTGTATGCCGAAGATAATTTATTGTCGTCGTCATGCAGCAGCGAGGTTTGGAGTTATATCCAAATAACAGACAACCTAACCACAAGCTTTTCAAGATGTTGTACGGCAGATTTGGAGAAACGGGATCATTTCGCCCTAAACGAGAAGTTAGAAAGCCTAAAGTATTAGCTGCGGAGCAAGAAGAAGATGTTTTAGTGCGAATTTCCGAAAACACGCAAACAAGCACACGCCGAATTTCATCAGCTACTGGTGTAAGTCAGTCTTCCGTCTGTAGAATACTCCACAAAGAAAAATTGTATCCTTACCATTTTTGTCCGGTTCAACAGTTGATGCCACAAGATCCTCCTGGTATATTTCGGTTCGCACAGTTTCTTCGTCGGCAACAAAATGCTGACCCTAAATTTTATAATAAAATATTGTTTACGGCGCGGTGTATTTTACTGGAGAAATAGCCATTCCTGGGAACTGGAAAATCCTCATTTGCCACGAGAACCACATTTTCAGCATGAATTCTCAATAAATATTTGGCGTGGAATAATTTCCGATAACATTTTGGGACCATTTGTGTTACCCCTTCCACTTAATGGAGAAAATTATTTAAATTTTTTAACAAATGACTTGCCACTCATTCTTGAAAATATCACCTTAAATTTACGGCAAACTTTTTTGGTTTATGCATGATGGTTCTCCCGCACATTACTCCCGGCCAGTAAGAGAATATCTTGATATAAGTTTACGAAACCGTTGGATAGGTCGCGGCAGCGAATTGCTTTGGCCTGCGCGTAGCCCTGATTTAAATTCCATTGATGTTTATTTATAGGATAACGTTAAATCTTTAGTTTATAAAGATGTTATACATATTCGAGAAGAGCTGTGGGCAAAAATACAAGAAACTATTAACATTATCAGAGAGTAACAAAGAAGTCTATTCAGTGTCAGACACAATTTTAACGAGAGAATGAAAAAATGTGTTGAAAACAATGGTTGCCACCTTGAGAATCTTTTGTAATTAGACTTAAGCATAATAAAATTTTCAATTGTTACTGTGTTTGTTTTAATTCGTAATTAAATCTTCTTATTTAAAGGCGTACATTCAAACAAATAATTTTATAAAGAAATAGTAAATCGTTCTTATTTCGAAAACGGTTAAGTTTATTGATTTTTAACAGGTATATCTTTTTTATTTAGAATTGAACGTAGTTTAATAATTTCTTATTGGAAATTCAGATTTTTGAAGAACAAAAAATGACATATGTTCAGTCCGACGAAACACTACAACTAGCGCATCCTAGATGTGGCTGCAAAATAGTTACCATTTTCGTAATTATCACCCCAGAAAATATAGGTGTATAAACTTTCAAGGCAATCCATTCAAAGATGCTCAAGATATTTAAAAAATCGAAAATATTTATTTCAACTTTAACACCCTGTAGATCGAAAAGGAGCAACATTCGGATAAGGCATATTTAGCTTAATCGCTCTATTTTGAGGTCAGCAACATGCCCTTAAACTCTGTCCCATTATTAATTAATCACCTTGTAGATACGTTCAATGAAAATAATTTTTAAAATTTTTAAATATTTACGATAGAGATATTATTTAAAAAAAAAATACCCACATTTTGAGGATCGCTGACCAGACAGACCTAACAAAATAAACCATATGATTTCCTGAAGGCGAGGTTGCCATATCATCTGAAAGATAAATAATTTTTGTAACGTAAATTCAATTTTTGAGGTTGTTTCTAATTTAAAAACACTTTTTTTAACAATAAGTAAAGTGAAATTATCATAAACGATTAAAATATGATATAATATTCCGCAAGTTCGATACTATCAACTGAAGTGTTTAGAAAGTTATTTTGTTCAATGATTCCAAAAATTATCCATAAACGTGCATAAAAGCTCACCTACTTACTGAAAAACCAACTATTTAAACAGTTATCCATATTTCAGAAGTTAATACCATTGTACACTGTTAGATAAATTATCACAAATTATACCCTTAAATTATTTTATGAAAAATAACAACAAACTATGATTTTTACACAACACCTTAGAGTTAAGTTTCGCCACATAACTTCAAACAACGTGTCAGTGCTAACCATTTCCTAGTTCATAGTTTTGTAGTGGGTGAATCAGATTTTAAAAATAAACACAAAACATGGAATAACAAAATAACTAGCTTGATGATGAAGTGTCAATCGCATGCAAAAAAGAATCTGGTGTCAAAGGCATAGGTCACGAGCAGTAGGTGAACTGTCCCGCACTAGCCCCACTCTCTAGGATTGATAATTGAGGTCGACAAAGAGGTTATGTTGACACCTGTGCACTAATATGGTTCAGCGCATAGGAATAAGCTGTGGCAAGTTACAACTGGATATAAAATATGTAATATTTGTGGAAGGGGATATGATTTCAATAAATGTAAATTGTAAGTTAACATGAGATACTTTTGCATCTTCTAAAACCGAACTAAGCTAATGGATTTTTTAAGTAATGCACTACTTAACGCATCTGTTTTAATAGTTGCGGCACTAACGTATAAAACGTATTTAAATCGTTTCATTATTTTCACAGCAAGTGTTTTTAGTATTTAGTTAATATTTTTCGTGAAATACAGTGTGATTAAGTAAAATACGGCGCAGTATTCAAACGGCGAAAAGGTTGACATGGTAAAAGCATATTTGTAAAGTAGTGGTAACGTATTGTGATAGATCAGTAGGAGTGGAGTAAAAATGGATAATGATCAAATTCTGGATAACTATGACTATGAGTAGAGAATCTGGTTTATATTTTCATTTAATAATTCTTTGACATGTCTAAAAATTCTAGTTAGTTGTATTGGAGCCTCTTCGAGGACATTAGTTTAACACTGACAACGCTGTGGAATTCACATCCATAAAACTACTGATGTTTTGTTTATCCACTTTTACTATTTAAACTCTCCTCAAATAATATAATAACTTTTAAAATGCATTTGTCTGACACACATTATTTCGCTATTCTAACCCCACATTTTAACAATTATTTTCACATACTTATAAACAAAATTGAACAATCTTATATGCAGAACTAAGTATATGTTATAACAATGTTTCCATCTATAGTTGAATTTAGAAAAATACGTATTTTGAAAGATTTCAGGACCTAAAAATTTGCTGGATAGATCGCTTTCTGACGTTATATGCTGATTTTACTTCGGTAGCTTTGAATATTCGCAGGTGGCATGAGATAGCATTCTTGTTACTTACTAAACTCTATATTATTCTGTTCTTAAATGTCTAAAATTACTTGTATTTGTAGAAAACACTATTTCAAGAATACGGCGTCCTTAAAAATATTAGTATCGAAGTCGAATTAGCTTCCTCAACAAGTTTTTTATTGAAAAGTTTATTTAAAATTTGACTTTTTTATTCCTGTTCTTTTTTTTTGTAAAAAAACTATTAATTATGTGTTTTACAGAGTGAACTGTACTGCTGATTAAAATATTTGCACTTGTTGTATTTTTATTAATTGGTGTGAAAACAGCGGACAAAATATAGCAGACAATTTCGGAACGTACTTGACGCTCACCGTTTCGTTTGTGAAAGGCATTTATATAAAATGAGATTAAATATATGCAGAAAAATAATTTATAAAAATTATAAAAGTTGTTAATGTATAAATATTTGATATAAGTGAAACATGAAAAACAACATAAAGAGCAATAAGCACCTATTAACAAAGGATTCCAATAGAAATTAAAATAGTTAAATTGAAAAGATCACAATATGTCGAGTCTATATTCTATAATACGTATTTCCAACATACGAAAAATCACGTTGCTTCTAAAACTATAATTAACCAAATCCAGCAGAGAAAAATACTTGCATTTTATATCAAGAGCAAAAATTTCATATTTTGCTTTCATCTCTGTCATAATGATTGTTTCCATAATACGTATTTTCCAACGTACGAAAAATCTGAAAAAATTATACGTTGCTTCTAAAACTATTATTAACCAAATACCGTAGAGAACAACGTATCCATGACTATATCGATATATCCTACTTAACGCCTCTGCTTTTTCAATTTGGCATGAGTAATTTCAAAGCACAAATTAATAATTAAACGGGGGATTTCGGTTGGAGAAAAAATAGCATGTTTTATCGACTACGCTATGCTTCCCCTCGCAAATACAAAAGTGAAGCGCTTGTGGCACTTTTAATCCTAATATATCAATACACTATTTTAATATTTTCTTCAAGTGTATAGTAATCGTACAGTATATAAGAGAAGGCGTGTAGTATAATGGGTCAATAGTTTTACTATACTCGCATCAAGACGTCTTAGGTCACGGCTGACGTAACACATCTGTTTTTCTTGTCAACGTAATTTTCGATATTTGGTCGCTTAAAAAACAACCATTTTTTGCAATTTAGTGCAATAAATAATGCAAACTTTCAGTGTAGTATATATAGCCGTAGATCCCATTGCAAAATACCTTCACCTAAATGTTAACAGATTAAATTGCATTTAAACATGTGTTTCATGTACATGCTAATACGAATTGGTTAGGTTGGCTAATCAAAGCCGGGTCCTAAAGGTATTAATTATGTATTAAAAATATTAATTATGGAGGTGAACTACAAACTAGTTTTAATGAAATAAATAATTTGGAAACTGACAAACTGATAAGTAAAAATGTATAGGGTTGTCACTCCTTAGGAGGTTCTCAACATAGGTTGTTCAGATCGGTTTTATGTTTGTTTTTATATTTGGTTTTATATTGTCAGAGCATATATTATGTGATCCGTATAATGAAAATGAAAATAAAATGTCATGATATGATTGAAAATGCTTAATCGATGTGTACCTATTGTGTTAATTAAAAATTACACTTTTACAGATCACATTTCTATCAGAAAAAATTGAAAACAATTATTTACAAATTAACATTCTTCCTCAAAACAGCCATATTTTTCATTGAAAAAAAAACAGCAATTTTTTATTACTCTAAATAACCATTTTATTTTAGGGGTCAAATATAGACATTGAGTACAGGTAAAGTTCGCAGAGAGACATAAATACAAGAGAAGGCGAGAGAACATGCACATCTGTTCCATGTAAAAGAATAACCCGACCGTCAAAATATTTTCTTTGTATGCTAGATAGTTCTGTTTTTGGATTACCGCCAGGAGACATTGTATATGAGTAAAATACTATTCAAAAATATATAATGTTGTTACCAGAGTCGAACAAATCGAAATTTTTATAAAAAAAAAATAAATAATTGATTTAAATAAAAACATGTTTTTTTAATTCTTTTATTGGTGCACGTTAGGTAAAAATTTTTAATGTTGATGTTTACTTTTCTAAAATATTATAATTTTGTATATTTCGTACTAGTGAATTATTAGCACTCTTTTCTTTATACAACTGCTTCTTTGGCCTCAGTTAAAATAGTTTTCAGTACCTTTGTTCTGGGAAATTTTAAAATCTTCAACATTATTTTCTTGAAATTTTTGTTATGTAACAACATATATTTTCATGATGTGTAGTAGAATTACACTCTCTTTCAAATGGCATGGTCAAAATTGGGGGTTGCCATTTAAAAAAATTGTCGATGACGTCATATCTCGAACAACGATGATATCACAAATGTGGGTCGTATGTCTAACAAGTGCCTTTTTTAAAACAAAATCGACGTGCCAGGGGATTTTTTTCGAAAACATCTCAATTTCAAAAATAATGAATTTATTCGTTACTTTTCGAAAGCACTGTATAGTAGATATTATTAATTATAGTGCTAGATATAGTTATAGCATTAAAGACTATTTATTATACAAACATATTATTTAAACAACTGTTGTAAATATAATTATGAAAAAAAAAAATAATGCAGTTGAATGGAGTAAAGATATAGAGGGTGTTCTATTTAAAAATATGTACGTTGGTGATATTTAAAGAGGCATCCTGTAGAGAAATTAGTACGCTACTGAACCCTACATGAAAAACTCTATTAGAAACCATTTTCACCATTCCGATATCTGAGCTGTTCCCTGAGATACGAACAATCCCTTATAAGTAATGTTTTCTTAAAGAGGTCTATGAATATTCTGATTATAGTACGGCATCTTAAGTTTCTCAAAAAAATACTGCAGTCTCGGAAACTAGATAGGTATGTCTTTGACCGCACAGGCGCATAGCGGGACGTTTCGTTTTTGTCCATAAATTAAACCTATCGCTTAGGATTGATCCACTTTAGATCCGAAAATATGCCGACAACTGTATATTTTCTAAAAACACAAATAATAAACTTTCGTTTGGTATGTATTTTGTTTTACCTAGTTCTATGTTCTAATAAAGTATTTAATTTTGCAATATACCAACACTATAAAAAAAATCAATTAAAAAAAATATATTTAAAGATAAACATTTGCCCTCATAACAAACCTATTTTTTGGTAAAAAAAAATAGGAATTTATTATTTTCTAAATAACTATTAGTGAATTTTAAGGGTAAAATGAAGAAATTCAGAAAAAGCCAGAGAAATCGAAGGAATTTTGAGCGTCTATTTTATACAAAATCATCCACCCAATCGTCAAAATAAAAATTATCTTGTCATATGCACCCATTTTTCTACCATCCCAAGACACTAGATAATTGGGTGCAATTTTTCGCAAGCTAGATAATTCGGTTCTTTGCTTGACGACAGTGGACATCTACTGTGACACTAACAAAACATCGGTGATTTAAATAAAAAATTATTTATTCCTTGGCGCACGGTTTTTGAGATTAACATTAAGAAAGAGTGAGGTCGAAAGAGCAGAGAAAATAGCATTTTGATTCAAGTATTATAACAAATATTAACATTAATTGTTTCAATGTATACTATACATGTTTTTACAATTTTCCAATTACATATTTTTATCTTTCATTGCAGTATTAGATTAAAAATGTGTTTCCTGTTTTTTTATTTTTAAATTAAAAATGGTCCACCATTTGTTTATTTTTTGTCAACAACATTATTTGAATTGTAATTTTTTAAATATGTTTAACATTTAAATCATGATTTTTACTTCAAACTATAAATTGTATACTATAATATTCTGTTACAATTAATATATTAATCTTGAAATATGTATATTGGGAATAAAATAACTTTTTCATTCAAAGAAACTCATTACATAATAATTATAAAAAACAACGGACAGTCTGGAACTGAATTTGTCCTTGAGCGCATAGCGGCATTTCGTTTTATTTGTGCGCCCAAAATTTAAACTTTTCGCGGAGGGTTGTTTCATTTTAGACCCGAATATATACAGACAACCCTATATATTCTTAAAACGCAGACTAGGAGCTTTCGATTGGTATATATTTTGTTTATTTAAACAGCCGGTGAAGTTGTACGCCAACAATATAAACATTAATGTTTAAACAACCTATGTTGAGAACCTCCTAAGGAGTGACAACCCTATACATTTTTACTTATCAGTTTGTCAGTTTCCAAATGGTACATTGTTTATTTCATTAAAACTAATTTGTAGTTCACCTCCATAATTAATATTTTTGATACATAATTAATGCCTTTACGACCCGGCTTTGATTAACCAACCTAGCCAATTCGTATTAGGATGTGCATGAAGCACATGTTTAAATGCAATTTGATCTATTAATATTTGGGTGAAGGTATTTTGCAGTGGGATCTTGGACTAATAGTTTTATTACTATCAGTTGCAGTTTCATAAATATTTTGATGAAAATATAATGAATTATGCATTTGTTCGTATGACGTAAGTCGTCTGAATTCTTGTCGTGAGTATATAATAGTACAAATTATTTTCATTATTTGACCAGGAAAAAACCGTACATATCCATGGTAACGAATATTAAAATAATGTGGGTTTATTTCCAACTGTTGGTGATAAATTTGACATTTGATCTTAGTTGTCAGGTAAAGAATCAGATGAGTGAAGAAATTCAGTTCACTTCACCTGAGTTAAATTTCAAATTCGTCAGTGACAACAGTAGTTCCAGAAAGGTCGAGAAAAGTTTACAACAATGCATACCATTAAATAAATTAATAAATGTTCTCTGTAACATCTGCATAACCGAGCATAATTTCGACTATTGATAGGTATACATTTTTCGTGTAGAATAAAATTCTATACCTATTTCTGGTAGTTGCGTGTTAAAATTTAAAGTTACAAAAAAGTTACAAAATAATATTCACAAAGGGTTGTAGTAAAATGAACGCGCTGTATGATTTAACCTAATAGGAACATATTCACTGCATACTAAGCAACTGTTCGGGAGTTGTTTGAAATTATAATATAAATTCTAACTCTTATGTTGCTTTAAATACTGTAAACAATTTTGAGGAATGCCTTGTTGATGGGTTCAATTTTTTAAATTTTAGTCAATATAACGGTGTTTGCAATACTAATAATAAAATTCTTGATTTGGTATTTAGTTCGTTAAATGATATGACAGTTACTACTGCTTTCGCACCATTAGTACCTGAAGATGTGCATCATAAATGTATTGAAATAAATTTTTTCGGTAGATTTGTATAATTCCGGTTTCAGATACAAAAACTCTTTTTATAAGTAAAATTTTTTTAAAGCTGACTATGATGTTATTAATACTGCGATTCGTAATATTGATTGGAATTCTGAACTCGTTGAGTTAAATACTGAGGATTCCGTAACTACATTTTATAATTTAGTCAATAATAATTTCTAGGTATATACGAAGCAAAAAGATTTGTTATAACTATCCTTTGTGGTACTCTCAGCAGACCAAAACTTTAATTAAGGAAAAGTCTAAGCTTCATACGCGTTGGACAAAATTTAAAAATGATTTAGATTATCAGGAATTTTCTAGTGTTCGAAAACAGATTAAAGTTTCAATAAAAATTGATTTCAGAAATTATGTTAATAAAGTTGAGACTAATGTAGCCAATATTAAAAATTTTTGGTCTTTTGTATCAAATAGACGGCGTTGTAAGACTACACCTAAATTTGTGCAATTTCAGGATAACTTAGTTTCATCCGATATAGGAATTGCAAATGCTTTTTACCAAATATTTTGGATCTGTTTTTGAATCCTCTGGGACGCCTTCAGATATTCATTCATTAGAATCAGTTAATACAATAACTATTGATAATATTTCTGTTGAGGATGTTGTTAAAGAAATTAATAAAATAGATATAAGGAAGGGAGCAGGTCCCGATGGTTTACCTCCCATTTTTATAAAATCTTGCATACATACTATTTCTGAGCCATTGAGTATTATTTACAATAAATCTCTATCTGAGGACGTTTTTCCTTCTGTCTGGAAACAGGCACAAATTGTTCCTCTATTCAAAGGAGGTAATAAAAATTTTGTTTCTAAAATATTTGAAGCTATAATATGTCAATTATTTTTTAATACAAAATTGTTCATTAGCGAACATCAGCACGGCTTCTTCCAGGGTCGTTCCATTGTAACAAATTTGATTCCTTTCATGCAGACAACTCTGGAAGGCATGTGCGATATGAAGCAGATTGATGCTGTGTACATCGATTTCTCGAAAGCATTTGATAAGGTTCATCATCAAATTTGGTGAAATTGGGGAATGTTGGTGTGCATGGCAATCTACTTCGGTGGATTACGTCTTATTTGCATAATAGGTCGCAATGTGTTAAAATAAATAATTGTACATCTTCCTATTTTAAAGTAACATCGGGTGTACCACAGGGGTCTCATTTAGGGCCACTGCTCTTTTCTTTGATCATTCATGACATTGATATATGTTTCGTACATTCTCGTTATTGCTTATACGCTGATGATTTAAAAATGTATAAAGTTATCACTAATGATTGTATAAATTTTCAAAAGGATCTGAGTCGATTGGACAAGTATTGCAAACAGAATAAATTGTTTCTTAATGTTGAGAAATGTCACTATATAACTTTTTCTAGAATAGAAGTAAACATTTTATTTCCTTACCATTTTAATAACGTCCTAGTCAACAGGGTAAATTCCGTCAAAGACTTGGGAGTTATATTGGATTTTAAGTTAACTTTTGACTGTCATATTGAAGCAGTTGTTAGAAAAGCATATAGGAATCTTGGCTTTATAATGAGGAATACTAAATCATTTACAAAACCTAAATCGCTTATTTCCTTATATAATTCTCTTGTACGAAGTCATCTTGAGTTTGCCTGTATAATTTGGGATCCGCTTTATGTTAAGTACATTGATAGACTTGAGAAAGTACAGATTAAGTTTATTAATATGTTAAATTTTAGATTTAATAGAAATCTCCATTTTGGTTCATATGACCTCAGTTTAAATCATTATAAGTTATTGAAACTAAAATCTCGGCGGTTAATATCTTACTTATTATTTTTATAGTTGTTAATAATAATATTGATAGTAATTATATAGTAAGTAGACTTAATTTCAATGTGAAACAACAGATAACTCGCTCAACAAATTTATTTTACGTAAAGATGTATTTTAACAATTATGGCAATAACTCTCCGATTAATTCAATGCTTAGCTCTTATAATGAATATTTCAATCATATTGATTTGTTTTCTGATTCGCTTCCCGTTGTGAGGCGCAACGCTGTTTTTGTATTTAGTTAGTTTAGTAGTTTTTTTGCATTTTTTTGTTCCCTGTTTTGTTCTCTATATTTTTTTGTATCTATTTTTTAAATTATTTAAAAGTATTTGTGTAAGGTGTAATCCTGTAATTGGAATTTGTTCGAAATTCTGTTGGATTACCTCTACTAATAATAAATAAATAATAAATAAATAAATAAACAGCAAATTTTGCTCGAATCGGTTAACTGGGCTCTGAGTTAAGGAGCAAACAAGATATATAACTTTTTTGCGACATTTTTCGTTTTAGGTTCTAGATTATGGCCTTGAAATATGTAACATTCGTTAGGTGACACCCATATTTTTGTTAAAGTCTTCTTTTGTTAATTTTTCTGACTTCAGCGTTTCTCGTCATATATCTGGTTGTGAATCTATGAGGTTTCATGATTGACGGATACAACTTGTTACACTGAGATAACCGGGATAGAATGCATAAATAATTGCATGGCATATTCCTATGCCTAATAATTATTTCATTTAGTTTGCAGATATACAGTTCAATTTGTTTATTAACATGTTATGTAAAATGTTTACATTTCTCCTTTGCCTTCGCTTACTTCTGCATCCTTTCTACATTTCCTTTCAAACGAGATAATTATTCCAATAAGCAAATCTGCGAAGCGTAGTCGGACAAATAAATCAGATAATCGTTACAGATGAATTATTAATTAAACCAATCCGATATCTTTGGATTATGTATGTTATCTTTGGATAAAAGTCTATCTTGTCCGATTTGCATATCCATCAACTTATCTTGTTTTGTTTTGAGAAAACTATCTAGATAACAACTCAAACCGACTACCGTCGTACGAATGAAAAAATCTGCACTATTAAGAAAAACTGGTTCGGATCGGTTAATTACTAACAACAGTTGGGAATTTATGTGGCCGGATTAATAAACAAGGGCACTATACGGAGTGGCACATCATTTTGACTAATGTCGGAATAATATTTGTTTTGTTGGAATAAGTTTCTTATTTTTTAATAATGTTTTATTTTTCATGTCAGATTCTTTATCATTTATGCAACTTTTGGTTTGAAACTACGTAACTGTGATTGTCCATTCATATTCTAGTTTAATTTAATAAGTACACAAATTTGATCTTTCAATTCTAATTAATGTTGGTTACGATGCTTTCTTTGACAACTGATTATAGAATATTTTATTCTATAATGTCCCAAATTATAATACATAATTATGATGGCTGCGATATTACTAGAATAAAAATTAACTAGTGCTGAAAGTTATCTGAAGGAGTCAGTGCTAAAGCTATGGAATCAGAGTCTCTCTGTGTTATATTATTTTCCTACGTACCTATATCAAGACATAGAAGCATATTGGTGTGAATATGATAAATACATAAACCAATAGAAAACGGAATGAGCTCAACATGGGGATATGTTTTTCTATTGTATTTTTTGCAGTTAGTATGTTATTCAGAACTTACAATTCTTAACTAGTATCTCGAGTGAAGAGCACCTTCATCACCATAGGAACTGATAAACTTAAAAAAATATAGATAAAGTTTAAAGATAAAGGGAAAGAAAAGTTTTGTAAATGTATGTAATTTTTCAAGTAGACTTATTGCAAGTACAAAAGAAAACAAATATGTAAAATAGGCAGCAAAAGCTGCATTTTGATAATTGTCGTTAAAAATTATGTAGCATATATTACAAATGGTCAGTAATAGTTTGAGACTTTCATGACCGGTGATGTTATTTGATCTATAGTAGTTTTCTAGGTTCAGTCGCGACAAATTGAGAAGCTGGTAACTTCTCAATAGAAGGTGCCGACATTGAAGAACGGCAAAACAGTTTGGCAGCATGGAAGGGGACCTGTTGCAGAGGTGGGTACGGGACCTCTCGGAAAACTATCATTACCTGCGGAACGGTTGTGAACATAGCAGCCGTAATGCCAACAATTAAAACCGAAATCAATACATGGGCAGGTCCAGGGATACTGGGCCAGTCCGCCCTGATAGTGCCTAGTCCGAAAACAACAAGGGCAGATTAAGGAATGGCTAAAAATATGCACTTTAATTCTGTTACTGGCAGCGACCAGTTAACAAGATCACGACATAATAACCGTAAAATAAAATTATTTAGTGAAATTTAAAAAAATATTTTTGAAGTGGTGAAAGATTGTTTATTTAATATCAGTTCCTTTATATACATAAAGCATAGCTGTAAAAGATAAAGGAATTTATAATAATAAAATACAAATAACACCCATAAATTTATCTAAATACTAAAACGATTAGACTAGAGCAAACAAAATTAAATTAATCAAACAGATACAGAATTAACTTATTAAAAATTAATGACATTCTTCTATAATGAAACTAAGAATTGATTTCATTTTATTTTGAATTATATTCTGCTGTGAGTACTTTGAAAGATGCAATAGATTTATTATGCCTAATATCTAGATAGAAGTAATTCTAACTGTAAATTATTTGTATGAACAAGTTTTAACGTGTATATTTCTTGATAAAATATATTATTTCACCTCTAGTTACATATTATGAGTTGATTTGCGTTCTTCATTAAGCGGTATAACTCAAAGATATATTTTGTAATTATACAGAGTAAACCTTAAATAAGTACAAATATTTTAACCAGCAGTATAGTTCACTGTGTAGAACACATAATTAATAGTTTTTTTTTACAAAAAAATCAGAAATAAAAAAGTGAAATTTTAAATAAATTCTATAATTTTTCTGCAGAAAACTTGTTGAGGACTGCTGAATTTCATACATTTATGAGTCATAGCACTGCGGATTGAACGTGTGATTCACAGTGTTGCCAGTGTTACACAAATGTCTTTGCTTTTCTTAATATTAAGCGTATACGTCAAGCTGCTATTTTGTTATTTAATATTGTGTGTACCTTTATTTTTAAAATTTGTTTCACTGATTAAAGTGCGAAGTCACTTTATAGTTCTGGATTCGAAATGGTTAATACTGACTCATTTGGGGTTATGTGGCGAAAATTAAATTTAATATGCTGCGTGAAAATCATAGTTTTTCGTTATTCTTCATAAAATAACTTAAGGAAATTGTGTCTTGTGTCTCTTTCTAAGTGTGCAATGACATTTAACTTGTGAAATGTGGATTACTGATTAAACTGTTAATTTTTTAACAAACAGGTAAGCTTGTGTGCACGTGTATGTATAATTTTTGAACATTGAATATAGTAATATTACGTAATATCTTCCTAAATACTTTATGGTAGCATGTATTTAACTTGCGGAAATTCATTTTTAATCGTTTATAGTAAGGTCAGTTAAGCAGTTAAAATTTATGTTAATAATATTGCGTACGTCATACTACATACCCATCTTTACTGTACTTATGCTTCAAACAAGTATTTTTGAAATAGAATTTAACCGTATTACTTTCCTGTTACGTTAAAGGAAACTTAATATTTATATTAGAGGAGATATGGCAACCTCGCAACGAATCATATGGTTCATTAGGTTGGTTATGAGAGATCTGCCAGTGGTCCTCAAAATGTGGATATTTTAAAAAAAATATCTCCGTAAATATTAGAAATTTTAAAAAATGGCTTTCACTAGACTGATCTATATGACGAACTACACCAGCAGTTAAAATATTTGTACTTATTTAAGGTTCAATCTGTATAGTACCCTATTCTGCTTATTTAAAGCATGATTCAGCATTAAATCCAACTTTTAAAAACGCGCTTGTTTTAAAGTTAGCATGGTAAAATCAACAACCGATAAATGTGAAGTCTTTATGTCACATTTTTAAGGGCGCCGTTTTATACGCAAAATTTCAACGAATTTCATAGCTGTTTGTTGAGACAGTCTAAAAAAAAATTGAGTAAGTTAGAAAGAATATCTCTTCACTATGTCAATTATACAAGTTTTCTCCAGGATGTAAAACAATTTCCAGGCTGACAAATCATTTAGAATAAGAAAAAAGGGCATCATTTTCACCTACTATATTTTATCATAAAATCTCCTGACTTTTGCAAGTCTACTGCAGATTGAGACAATTGTATACGACATTATAAACATTATCACATCCCGCAGAATTCTTTTAAAAAACTAGTGACACTTGAATTTATGTAAGTTATCAAGTATTTTTCACAGTGTATAGAACACAGGGATAAGGTACAAATTCAGGGTTTTTCATGTTTTTAGCACATTTCCCCTTCAGAAGCTAAAGGAAATGATTCAATTTCAGCATTATATTTTAGTACTACGCTAATAAGAACCTCCACTTACTTGGTGTATTTTTTTTGTGCATATTTAAATACGATTACTTGTCCTTGAAACGCCAGCCTTAATTATTGATCTGGCAGAAGTGCCTTGTAGCGTCAAATGAAATATTACTAACAAATGTTTCAAAAGTTTTTTTCAAATATTCAGCAATCTTAATTTTTGAAATGTATGTGAAAAGTACAGTTGGTATTGTTTGAAATATTAATATTTCGGTTTTCTAAATCGGAGGAAATGCTGCTCAAAGTCAATAAGGTTGCACTTCCATTAATGTTTGAAACATTTTTCTTATCGCTAATACTTTCTTCAACGTAACCACTCGCCACAGTTGCGGAAGTACGTCGAAACGCAGTGTATTTCTCAGGATCGTTCAATTTAAGATAACGTGCAATTTGTAAGGTACATGATCGAAATGTATTAATACCAATCACTTGATTGGTGCATTTTCCCTTACTATATCGTAAGAAGAACTCGTTCTGTATTTACGTTTTGGGGACGCAATGATAAATACTGCTTCATCCAACGCACATAACTAATTCCATCACTGTCGGCTACAGCAAAACGACGAGCCTTCACATCTTAGATGATCGAATAGTAATAAGCAATACGCTTCCTTCTTCCTTAATGTCATGTAAGCGTAAATCGCACAATTTACATCGTCTACAGGAACCAAAGATACCTTCAAAAATAAATACGTAATGCCCGGTGCATCTGTGAAAAACTTGTGCAAATCATCTTCCTTGAATACATATGCCTTCTTGGCTACATCATTCTTGCAAATTGCCTTCATGAATGCATGCACTTTCACAAATGATTTTAAATCAACCCGTTTGTATATCCTCAACATACTTGTTATTGTTATTTCGAAAAGATAGCCCACATTGTCGACGTCTTGTATTACTCCGACAATTTCTGAAGGTAAGCAACCACAACTCATTCATCTGTATCTGTTACCTTTTGCTCTTCCATCTATTTGATGAACTTGTATTCTTTTTTACAAGTGTTTTCCGATTTTTGAGGTATTAATCGCGATTCTGCTTTACTATTTAATCAATTCTAGAACTACTTTTTAAACAATGTACAACCAGTAACAACTGTCGTAACAAGAGTTAATCTTACGTTTTTTTTTCTCATTTTCGTGACAACAAAAGGTATACTGATGTCGTATCACGAATTTAACCATTTTACATTATTAGTTCTTATTTCCATTTTTTATAGTTTTGATACCATAATTTATGACTTCAAAGTGACCCTATAAAAAAGCCTTAAATATTCATGAATATCTGGTCTATTTCTAGTGGAACTTGCTCTATTTCGAGGACTCCGGCTTTGCCATTGTGCTGTCGTCATACAGTTTCTACCTATTTGCAGAATTTAAATAAGGTTAATCAAATTTAAGCATCATCTAACGATGGCGGAGACTTGGGACTCTTTTTGGATTAGTCCAATACTGTTGCTAGATTATAATAGAATTTCCTCTCTTGAGTCTCAACTCATTAGTCACGATTTCTTCTGCATCTACAACTACGTTAGCTTGATTCTCTAGGTCACACCCGCAACATTCCAGTGTTACAGAAATACCTTTTATAATATGAAAACAAATTATAAAATATTGATCCCCGCCACAAAACAACAAAAAGAGTGGTCTGTACATTTGACCAAACACCTATCTCTTATGTACTGTGACGCACTGAATTCTAAATTTGAAGTCCTCTCAAACAACCTTAAAATATTGAGTAAATCGCAAAAATTGCGAAAAACGAAATCACGTTGATTTTAGTTAGTTTCCAGCTATTTGTAGAAGTTTTTGCAAAATCTGTGGATTTAGATTTAATGCGTTAAAATACATAAACATAGGTAGATCCGGTCAAAAGTACAGACTACTTTTTTGTGTGCCAATGTAATCATTGTTAGTTATAAATTTGGAGTAAGAAAGGTACCCATATCTACATTTTCTTTTTGTTTAAGATTTGATCCATAGTTTTCGGTTTCTGCCACTTCAACAACTTGATTTATTAATTTGTTCTATATAGAAATGTACTACTAACTGAATTAAAGATACTTCCATCGAATTATAATTGATCTAATTACCCACTGTAAATCTTTAAATTAAATGTGCTGAGTTATTTCCAAAAGTCCTGTCAAAGACGCAAATAATTGTCCACACTATATATTATCACGGATATATTTATTTATAACGTTAATGTATGTTGAAGGGTAATAATTATGATATGTTGATGTTGATAGAAGGCGGCTGCGCCTTTGTAGTAGCCGGGAGAGTGGTTGCGTCGCCGTCCAATGCAGTGGGTTGACCGCTCATTCGGAGGTCACTCTATAAGCGGATAATTGTAATTTATCGAGCTCGCGGCTCCTTCTGTAAGCCGGCGATGACTTCATTATTATACGCAGATGGAAGGTGTTGGCTAACCACAAAGGATTATGATATATGCGCCGGATTTATAGGATAACATTTTTTACTTATAAACTTACAACGCGGTGCTTATTACTACAAAAGAGATTGTAGCCGCAGATGAAAAACTCGTGCTGAAGGAATCTATTGTCACTGAAATGATAAAGCAGCTTTTTGTGACATAAAAGTAGTATCCAATTAAATACTTAATTAAACTAAGTAGCAATTAGCGGAAGTTACTTTATATCAGGATCAGGGATCAGGATATTATTTTGGATCGGTCTGTGGTCGAGCGGTTTAAGGCGTCAGTGCTTGAATCGTGTTTGCCACCCGCCGCAGGTATGAATCCTGCGCCAGTTAGATCGTAGATCAGCTACATTTGTGGAGAAGATTGACACCCTCTCTGCGGGTATGGTAGGGTAGAAGAATGTTGACTTGGATCAATGTGATCAATTGATACCGGTTGGCGTTAGACCATTCCCTTATTAATAACATCTGGGCTAATCCTCAGGATTAGAATGAGGGATAGATATATTATTATTATTATCAAAGCTGTCCAAGTGGTCAAGCAACTTTGTCAGAGATTTGTAATAAGTATAAAAAATGTGTTTGTAAAAAAAACCATTCAAAAAAAATTAGTAATATTTGTTGCTGACAAACAAAGTTTCTGAGTAAGTGACTAATCAGTTAGAAAACACCTACATTTTGACTTTATAAATTTCTTTTTGGAAAAGTTGCTTTCGAAAAGATACGTGCGCTTTCCAACATTGAGCATTATAAGGTCTAAGTTTCGTAATTTGAGGTAAAGTTGGCAGTAACTTAAAGAAGTTCAGTCCTACTTAGGTTCCTTCATGCTCATTATGATCTGACTGCAAATAACTGACTGCAATTTAAATTGAAGGTCTGTTCTGCTTAGATACGTTTTCAACAGAAATAGTAAATGGCAGAGTAAAAACTGCAATTTCTCCTTCGATTTCCTTAAAGTCACTAAATCGGTTTTCGAATTCTCCTACAATTGTGTCACTGTATTTTATATACTTTTATCTTATATATGAAACTTTCTCAAAATCTTTCATTTCACCAAAATGCTGCAGCTGGTAAAAAAAATAAAAAATCATGGTTTTCTAGTGAAATCTTGGAAAACTTAATTTTATTTTTAAATTCTCTTACGTGATCATACAAATTGGCAGCAACATGCTGCTTTCCTTGTAACTTCAAATTTAATTCGTAAAGGTGAGATGTCAGGTATGTTAGCATTGTGGTAAAAATTTTGACCTAAACTTTAATATTCCAGTTCCGTAGTGTCACTTTAACTTCGTTTTTAAGGAAAATGGGAACCTCCATGGTTGGAGCGAAGAAACGCTGCAAACAGTTTCCGACCCTTAACCATTGAATATCGCTATGAAGTAACCCCTATATGTAGCACCTACTTCGGCGAAAAAACGAAACTTTCTGTGAGTCAACGCGATTGTCGCTTCTTATAATACCTGTTAGTTATTTTAACAACGACTTTCATTTTTCGTAAAGAATTTCAACAACGGACTTTTTGGTAAACAATGTAGTGTATAATAGGACAGTTGATATTATTTTGTTTTAAAAATTCTGCCAATCCAATTTGAATTCCTATCCCAGCTCAGTCAGTAATACAGGAATATTTATCGAATCCCCCATAGTCTGATACCACTTTATCTTAGTTGTACCATGGAGAGGAATAAAGTCAAGCATCTCCTCTGCTATACTGAAGCCTTATTGAATAGTTCGAACAAACATTATAAATTTATAAATGATTCTACAGGAAACAACCACGCGTCAGTGATGATGAGATGGCATACTGATGAGGGACAACAAGCCCGAAACCGGTCTATGTCTGGTGGGGCGGCCGACAAGGGTTCTTGGCTGCTCACACAGATACTGCAGGAGGAATTCAATGCCGGTCGGGGCATTAGTCCGCGGAGTAGTTGTTTCCTGCAGTATCGTTTATAGATTTAATGGCGCGTCGCACTAGGCGAGAGATCTGCATTTAAGTACCTGTTGCAATGTAGGTCGCTTCCTGCAAGTCGAGCCGCTTAGGCCGAGCAGGAAGTAGCAGACCACTCATATTTCACGAACATTACAAATTGATTGATGTGGGATAAGTTACTTTTTTCGACCAGATAGAGTGAAAAATATTTACATTTTTCATTTCTGTCGTGCAATTTTTTGGATACAAATTGATTAATGTGGTCTACAAGTCTAACAATAATTGTTTGCTGCGACACTAAGACTGTTTTAAATTTTCGACAATTTTTGTCATTTTTATTGCATAATTCTTAATAAGCACTTCATCGCCTGAAAGCTTTTTCGCTTTGACAATTTCAAGCGCCATTTCATAAGAAGTAATAGTGATGATAACTAATAAACTCGAATGTGGGCTGCTGACGAGTGACTTTAGCTGTTTGTTATAGGTTTTCCAGGTGTTCTATGCTGGTCGGGACTTTAGCCCGCAGAGTAGTTGTTTCCTGGAATTCCGTGTTTGCAACATAGCCTTTTTGCCGAATCGCGGTAGAGGTCGCTAGCTTTCAACGGTACTACGATATAGAATGCTTTGTGTTTGTGACTGTCAGGCATGGAGTAGCAAATGACCGCTAGATGTAGCTTTGTTTCTTTGCGTTACTAAATAAATACTTGACAGAAACAATTAACTTCATGAGCAGTTCGAAATAGGCATTCTGTTGCATTTTACGCTTTGGCAATAGTTTTATATATGATTTGCATTAAAAATAATTTATGGAGCACTACTCTACTAGAGTTATCTTATCGAATAAAGTCTCGAAGATCAAATATTTTGAGAATCTTTCAATAATAAACAGTAATTAAATATTTTTCATACAAGTAACTAACTAACGGTTAACTGAGCCTTATTAATTGCGACTACTCAGTTCACTGAATATGCATGTAACTGCAAATAAATTGTTACATTATTTATTCTGGTGGAAAATATTAGATCAACACATAACTCACTGAGTGTAAATAAAAGTTTTTAAACAAGATTCGATTTTAATACATCCACATTTTTTTTATGAATGCACTTTAATAACAACTCGTTTATTTTTTAATTATTTTTGTTTTTTAGGATATTTAGGACAAACCAATGCATTATTACAATTGTTTGCAATATGATTAATATCACAGCATTTAAAGCAAGTTCTACTCTTCAAAGCATCGTAAATAGTGCAATATTCATAACAATCAATGAACATTTTACCATTTTCAATGCAATGTATGCATTCCTGTCCAACTGCAATTTCGTCTAATAAAAACTTATTTCTAACAGGATTATTTTAATCATTTCTGTATTACTTTTACACTCCTAAAAATTTGTTTATTTTAGGTTTCAATAATAATTTTATTATTTTTTTTTCGCCATCCAACTTCTCTGTCAGTCCAACAATCTTTATTATAGGATTCAAATTGGACACTACCTGTACTTCATACTCGGCAGCCAATTTGTTCATTGCTATATATTTAAGTATGTTTAATTTATCATTTGAGTCACACGAAACAACAACGGCACCATTATCTTTAGGTTTCACAATAAATTAAATCTTGCAAAATAAGATCAGTTAAGTTGAGAACGCGTTACCATTAAATATAACGCAATAAATAGTCGGACGGACATTTCTGATAGTGTGCTGCTGCAAAAACAAACATATTTTATACACAACAACAGTTTAAATTTGAACAGAAAAATATCAAAACTGCTCTCTGCACTAGAGTAGTCATCCACATATTATAAAATGGAGAAGACTTCAGTATAGTTGTTAAGGGTGTAGATAAATAAAGGGCATTGACAGTTCTAATATTACCTCTCGGTATTTTATAAATTAACTGGTTTGTTAAAGTAATACAATCAAGTTGATTCTTTACAATCCTATATGAAAAATACTATTGTGGCCAGCACTCTTCTCTTTTTTAACTCACAGAGGTGGTCTCAAGAAGCATATCATCGGGATATTCACCATAAAGATACACACCCTTAATTACATATATCTACTGCTAATTTTCTAAATCGGCTCTGAATCTTTTCAGTTTCCTGCACATGCATATTATAAAGTGGATTTCATACAATTGATGCGTATGATCTAACAATTATAACGTACAACAACCGCAGAGCACGCATATTAGTAAAACCTTTAGCATTTCTTAAAATAAAACCAAACTTTTAATGATACTAGAGGTTACATTGAGAATATAGTACCCTCTACGTTTATTTTGAAAAGGGCAACTTATGATCAAAATAAACTCCCAAATCCTTAATATAATCAGGTAAGTAGTGTATAACAAATTTCTTGTAGGCTATAACAATCTAACGTTTTAACTTCAGAGAACACTTTTAAGTTGCCTGCAGACAGTAGGTGCTCAACACGAAGATCAAGTGTGTTCAGAAACAGATTAAAGAAAAAAGGCTCCAATATAGATCCTTGCGGTACGCCCGATTTTTGAGGAAATTCAACAGACTTGAAACCATAATATTCCACAGTATGATTTGAACAGATTTAATAAGCTTTGAGAAAGACCAAATGTAGGTAACTTGTGTTACCGTATGTTAAATTAAACATTATAAAATAAGCTGTTACCATTAAATGGGTACCTTTGCGTGTTCATCTTTCACTCCTGATTACCTTAATTTATAAAAAAGCCGAACCCCAATTTATAATCCTTTATTACTACCTGCTTTGTCGTTCGATATGCGCAAAGACCGCTTTCTAAGGCGGTTAAGCGGCGATATGTTTTGTGCGAAGGGATTTTTCGATTATGGATGTGCCAGTATCGGATGAACTCTTTATCGAGGTGTATATCAAATTCTATTAATTGTTAAAAGCAGGGCCCTGTTATCTGATACAGCTCGGGCGGGCTCTCCCAGATCTATTAGCTGTGCATTGTGCCCGATTGCCGCCATAGGACTCAAAGAGGTACCGCTGAGACGGTGTGCAAATCGTGAAGAGACAACTCGCATGTTTTGTCAACGTCGACCGAAGTGAAAATTAGTTTAAAAAGATCTTATTACAGTTAAATTAAAAATATTACAAAATATATTTTTTTTATTTCATTTACCAAATATAAGTATAACAATAAATTGGAGTTGTCATCCAGACGCACAGTTGGACAAGGAATAGTTGGCAGAAATACTGAAAGTTGACAGAAATACTGTGTTAGTTCTCAGCCGAAAACGGACCAATTATTTCAGCGGTGAACATTTTTTTTAATTCTATTGGAGAATTTAACCATTTCAAATTGTTGGAAATAAAGTAATCGTATTTTCTATTTTTGCTTATGAAATCTACTGATATCTTTCGGTGAACATCCAGTGCGAGTTGCAGTGTAAATCTTAATTTCCGCGAATACTCCTCGTAATGAAGAAGTGGATTTCCTGATAATATTAAATAATTCCATCTTAGCTATTAGCATAAAGTTCAGGTCTAAAATTAAATAAATCATGTAGGATAATTATTGTATTTTTCTACTCAATTATTTTAACAAAAAAAGGCGCAAGTTGGAGCAACTTTTTTCTTCGTGATACTACTACTGGGACAAGCCATTGATACTTCGACCTTAACTTCAATCGACTTCACTCACAATTAAAGTATCTTTTATACAGGGTGTTAAAAAAAGAGTGTAAACTATTTCAGGAGGTAATAGTATGAACCAAAATAAGCAGAAAAATCTTAATAAACATGGGTCCGCAAAGTAACGGTTGCGGAGATATGGACCACAATTTGTTTTTCGAACATTTTATTTTATTAGGAATAAATCGATAAAGGAAGCTTTTAACAAACAAAAAACAAAGTTACAGAAGATGTTCAAAGCGCCCTCCGTCCATTTCCAAGCAGGCACGATATCTTTGTCATCTTGACACTTTTAATTAATCCGTAGCTGCAGCTCTTCCAGGCTATTTACAGGAGTACCATACACTAATGTCTTCAAATATCCCCAAACAAATAAATCTAGAGGGTTCAGATCAGGCGATCTTGGAGGACATAAAACAGGTACGGCTGTTCCTACCCATCCATGTGGAAAACTTTGGTGTAAATGCTCTCTAACGACCATGGAAAAATGAGCTGGAGCACCATCATACTGGAATCACATTTGTTGCTTCTGATTCAAAGGAATGTCTTCCAAAAACTCATACAGTGTGTTCTGCAGAAAGTTGAGGTAAGCAGCGCCTGTTAATCGATTTGGTAAAACAACAGGACCTAGATAGAAACCAGCGGTAAAAAATCAAATGTGCTTGATGATCATTTATTGGATTTAAGGCTTGTACTCGTTGCACATATATGGATAAAGCAGTTGCTCGTGAAGGATTCTCCAAACAAGAGGACCACTCGGCTGATATTCTCCGCACACTCGTACCTGGATTCTGCTTTACCAGTGCTAGAATTTCTTTTTCTGCTCTAGGAGTGGATACCGACCTTGGTCTTCCGGATAAATGGCACTGTTTGCTCAAGGAATCGGTATCACGTAATCTTTGGTGAATTCTTCCAAACATGCGTTGTGAAGGAACTGGACTGGCGATTTGGATAAGCGTCAACATAAAGATGTCGCGCTTCGGTGGAGTTCCCATTAGCACGACCATACATGAAATGCATGTCTTAATTCTGCGTTAGAGTAACCAGCCATAGCGAAAGAAAATTTGTACACTGAGAACAACTGTTAAATACGTACTGTTTATTTAACTAAACATCAACCAACTATTATAAGAAAATACATAACGTTTTTGCAAGAAAAAAAGGGGATAAAAACATAAAACATTCCATATCTCCGCAACCGTTACTTTGCGGACCCATGTTTATTGAGACTTTTCTGCTTATTTTGGTTCATACAATTACCTCCTTAAATATTTTACACTCTTTTTTAACACCTTGTATAATGAAGGCATACATATTATAAGATTTTTGTTTACTTATTGGAAGTTGTAAATTTCAGAACATATTTTTAAAATCATTTTTAATTGTCTACTAACAAAGGTCTCTTTTTATCCCCCTGTGAAACATAAATAACCCAGTTCGTGAGCACTTAGGCTCTATTCAGATGAATATTCAGATGTCTTTTAATGTAAACAGAATGTCAGTATAGTCATTTTCATTTTTCGGATTTCTGCGGTCACACAATTTTCCCAGATGTCTTGAGTTTGCGAATGGCGGGGAGATCTGGTCGAATTTTCATGCTACATCCGCATTTTTTTTACCAAGTTTAAAACTATCTAAATGCGAATGTTTATTTTCAATCGATAGCTGTAATTTTACAATCAAAATAAACCGATTTATTACTACAATTTTCTACCGTTTAAGATTTTGAATAAACTTGAAGTTTTGATGTTCTTTATGGCCCACCATGTGCATAAACCTAAATATAATACCTAAAAATAAATTTTTTGTTGTTAGCTATATTTTTTTAGTAGTTCGAAGATCAATTTCGAGAAAATGTTACTTTATATAGGGTGTTAATGATAAGTTTTGCCAAATTTTAATGGCGTATTCTCATGAAAATAATCAAGTTTTGCCCTATAAATATTTTCGATAGGAGACTTTCCTACGGAGATAGAAGGTGTCAAAAGTTTAAAATATTTCTATTATTTTTTATTTAACTTCACTAATAAAAAATATTGTGTGATAAAATTTGGGGGATGATAATTTTTTAGTAGGAACTATTTTTTATAGAGAACTTATGCCAAATAAACCAATTAATGATAGTGAAATAATATTATACCTATATGAACGATAATTCTTAAAACTCTTAAAGCGAACTTATCAGTGAAGCGAAAAAACTTTGAAATAAAAAGAAAAAGAGACCCGTTTATAGCTTTAAAATTTACAAGAACACAAAAATGTTTAAACATCAGTTTGTTATTAGAATAAGTTAATAATTTAAATTTAATATTAATAATTTTTTCTTCAATAAGTTATTAATAAATATTTTAAAAATTTTCTTTACGTATTTAAATATTCTGCAAGTAATTTTCTTTAGGGCCGGTTGTATAAAAAGTACCTGAACTGCCGTTCAATAGAACTTAGTTCAAATTCTGAACCTGGTTTATTTACATGTGTGTTGTATAAACAAAACTAATGTGTAGTTCAGCTGAACTATGCGTTACCGAGGTTGGTAGAAGTGCGGCTTGCTAAATTTGGATTTTTAACTGTGACATTTGACAATTCAACCTAAGTTGGCGCGAAATTTGTTCAATTTTGTAAGGTTATATTCCTTTTGAGTTTTATTTTACTGTAGATATCTTTAACATTCTCTTTAGGATATATGTTCCTTAAATAATAAATTATATAGTGTTTTATCCATGTTTCATTTAACTCACTTATAGTGATAGTAGTAGTGGGTATGTCTCTCCCATTTATTTTAATTCATTGCTATTGCAGAACAAATAAAGACAAAGTAGTGGTGGAGTTTTTTAATAATATTTTTCTTTAATATCTTATAATTAACTATTATAATAAATTATTAAAAACAAGATGGTTTACATTCTCAGTTTCTGCTTCAAGTGGAGTCGACTAAAAATTATTGGATTTTTTAGGATGCTTCCATAAATAAACTAGATATAGGTAATAACTCTTTATAACAAACGAAATCGCTGCAAAAAATCAATTTTCCTTCACTTTATAAAATGATTTGATCGTTCTCTCAATTGACACTTCTAAGATATAAGACAGCATTTACTAAAACCCTTCATCATCTGTTACGGGTTAGTCTAGTCCATCGTAACAAAACGCAGAAAAATACTCAAAAATGTATAATTCAATATTCGAGTTTATAATCACTTGCCAAGTGTCAAACCGTTGAACTGCAGTTCACTTGGTTAAACGACCGAGATCGGTCAGTCAGTTTAAACTACGATTTGATCAACGTTTAACGTTTATACAACCTGATTTTACCTTTGATTTACAGTTTAACATTAAACTTGAGTTCAAAATCTTTATACAACCGGCCCTTTAAAAAATATTAATGTCCCAGTAACTCATAGTCCCTGCTGTTATGTTAGACAGACTTAAACAGCTAGGATTATTCGGTGAATATCTCTCCTATGGCATACTAATGAGAGCTAATAAGCTTGAAACCGGTATATGTCTGGTGGGTGACGAGTGACTTTAACCGTTTGCTATAGATTTTATAGGTGTAATTCTTTTCTGGTCGGAGCATTAGGCCGCAGAGTAGTTGATTCTGTGTTTGCAATATACCGTTATTGCCGAATCGTGATAGAGATCGCTAGTTTTCAATGGTTTCTAATGTGATGTAGAACGCTCCATGCTTGTGCCTTATCAGCCCGGCTGTAGTAGCGAATGGCCACTAGATGTAGCTTTTCTACACCGCGTATAATTTGGTAACGTTGATAATAATCGCTATAGGTACTGGCACCAAATACTCTCTCGTATATTTCTCATATATTAATTATTTTTTTAGTATTTTATATAACATATAACATAATCATATAATGCATATAAATAACAAGACCTTGCTGGTTATTACTACCTACTTTAGGCATATCGTTAAATCTTTGTGCATAATATTTTAATGCATACGAAAGATGGATGGCGCGTCCTTCTTGTTATGACGTTGAGCACAAAATGGGTATAACTCGTGCGTTTGTGTATGTCAGCCAATATTAGTACTCGCTTATCAAAATAGCTGTTGCCATAATATTTTTACTTGGTCTAGTGGCCTTGTAGCCATAGATAAATTATTTTTAACAGTTAGTACCCAGAACTAAATTCAGTTACCTACTATAATGAGTTATCTAGCAGAAGTGATAGAAAAGATGTACTTATTCAAGACAGAGCTTTAAGTTCTGCTAGAACAACTTGAGTTTTCCCATAAAATAAGTCTGCTAGAAGTACACAAGTTTTCTTCCTGCCACTCCAAATTATGTAACATATATTGACAGCTTAGATTGGGTTCAACGTCGTTTTTTTAAATTTTTATCTTTTAGAACAGAAGGAATTTATCCTCAATCTGCCATTTTCCAAAATAAGCTTTTACAGAAGTTTTCTGTTAAATCTTTGGAAAACAGCCGTACATTGCCTACTTAGTATTTATATTTAAATTATTAAATAACCTAACTGATTATAGTGATTTATGTTTCCAGGGCACTCTCAGGACACGCTGGTACTTTTTACTTGCCAACGCCAAGAACTAATATTTGGAGTTATTCCCCCTTGAATTTTATGTGCAATACTTATAACAACTTAAAGTCATCGGTTGATATGTGTCAGTGTTGTTTTGCAAGCTTAAAACAGGTAACTACTATGATGCTTTTTTAAAATCTGATACTAGTTTTAGTATTAATTCCGAATTATTATAGTATCAATTGTAAATACACCTTTTTTTGTTTTCGTGTCTGTACTTTGCATTTGCTTAGTATTTCTCTTTAGTATCTTATTTCTTACATTTTGAGTTACTGTCTATTTACATTCAATCGCCAAGGATTTAAATATTTTTGGCAACTATTTATTTTTAAATTTTAACAAATGTTATTACATCACCTTCTCACGTTTGTTTAACAATGTAAGCTTTGCATATACTATTGATGGAAATGTTCTTGAAAATGTAGATTCTATTAAAGATCTTGGTGTAATTATAGACAGAAAGTTGACCTTTGAGTTACATATTGATAGTATTGTTAAAAAAGCGTATCGGTCGTTAGGTTTCATTGTACGTTCTACAGTGTCATTTAAAAACCCTTGTTCAATTATTACATTGTACAATTCATTAGTCAGAAGTCATTTAGAGTTTGCAAGTATAGTTTGGAATCCTATGTACTACGTTTATATAAACAGGTTAGAAAAAATTCAGATTAAACTTATACGTCACCTTAATTATTGTTTTAATAGACATTTGCAGTTTAAAACATATGATTTTTGTCTTCACCATTTTAAAATGATAAAACTTTGTTCACGAAGGTATATAAGCTATGTTATATTCTTACATAAATTACTGAACAATAATGTAGATTGTAATGTCATATTAGAAAAATTACAATTTAATGCTAGGCATTATTATGCTAGATCAAACTCCTTGTTTTATATCAATGCCTATAACACAAATTATGCAAGTAACCTATATGTCAACTTCAAAAAGTATACAATTCATTATTTTCTACCATTGATATATTCCATTTGCCATTGTCTTCTGTTAAGCGTTTAGCAACTTATACATTTTTATAATTTTGCACTTTATTTTTAGGTTAAGATTTACTTAGTTTTAAGATTTTTTCTCTTTTATATTCTTTCCTTTGTACACATAAATTTGTGCTGATTATCTGTGCAACCCTGTAATTGAAATGTTAATCCATTCTGTTGGGATGCCTTGTTCTTTAAATAAATAAATAAATAAATAAATAAATAAATAAATAAATAAATAAATAAATAAACTTACCTTAATAATTACTACGTTCTACCTGACATGCAACTCTTACTGAAAATGCAATTTTCTCGTAATCGGTGGATTTTAAGGCGGTTTTCCACCAAACGGACAAAACAAAAACACAACAAAAACAGGTGTCGAAAAAAACAAAACCGCAACTTTGCACAAACTTTTTGAAGACTCAAGATTTTTGCGACAGTTGCTGTTTTGTTTTTCGAGTCCCGTTCGGAAGCGGATAAGAGTTTGACGTGTTTACGAACTGGAGTCTGTCTAGAGGAACCAGCAAGTTGCGTTTTTAATGCGTACCTAGTTGCTTTTCAGCTCTCTTTGTGTAAAGTGAATAGCGTGGTATAAAAATAAACAATAAGTAAGTTAATACGAGGCGTTTGTCAATAGATATTGTACAATGCAGTATAAATATAAGTATACTACCGTGTTAATCCGAAAGGAATCTGCCAAAATATATAAACGAAGAAGTTTTTCTGTTTTTAGTAGTGTCATTAATATAAATACAATTATTATACTAATTACTGTGGCGCAGTTGAATTCTGTTTGCGTGCAAATATGACTCGATATATATATTTTTCGATAATACCGGACAATTGGATTATTTACTTGGGCATATAGTATTAATATTCAGTGGCGTATTTACATTTTAGCTCTGGGGGAGGGTCTAGTCATAAATATAATAATATTATTATTATTATAAATATTATAATATTAGTATAAATAAATATTTTTTTAATTGGTTAATAAAATTGTTTAATTAAAATTTTATTTAGATGGGTTATTGTAACCCTTCTCTTTTTTAAAAACGTTTAAAAACTCCGTTTAGAGCATCGCATACCTCTGGTATAAATCGGGAAACTGAAATAACTAATATTTTCGATAAATACATTAAGCTCTGATTACTGTCACCAGTTGCAAGAAATCTGAGAGTTAATGCTAAACGATCTTTAACATATATTGAATCTCTGTAATTTGTATTTAGCTTGGAAATTTTGTGACCAATTAAATTTATTACTTCTTCGAAATCAGAGCTCGACATTTTAATAAAATTATAAAATGATGACCGTAGTTCCCCATGCAGATTAATATCATTATTTTGAAGATCTCTCATCAATTGTGTGACACCATCATTTGCTCTTCTAGATAAACAAGATTTAACCTAATATCTATGATGGCGACGCCTTCTCCTAAAAAGAAACATAAAAACAATAAGGAAAGCAAATTACGACATCAGTTTAAATAATAATTAATTAATTATTAGTACTTACATAATTGCAAATTTTGTATCTACTTACTTCTGCTCCATAGAACGCAGTACAAACCAACCACCAGCCATGATAAAAAACCATCTTTAAGCATTTCCAAAACTCTTGTCATCAAACCTCAAAATTGAAAGCAACGCACTAGTTCGTACTGAAAACTAAAACGAAACTCCGACGATACTTTGTCTGCTTGGTAGAAACAGAGTTTCAAAGTCGTCCGTGTTTTGTTTTTTGTTTTCTGTGTTTCAAAAAAACAAGAACAAAACAGAAACTCGACAAGTCCGTTTGGTGGAAAACCGCCTTTAGAATCATGAATGAGATATGGTATCTTTATTAAGTCATTGTTACATCCAGTACGCATGGCGACAAGTCATTAAGTAACCAAATTAGAATAAAATTTCTTTGGTAAACATTTTGCTACATTTTTCTTCAAGTTTAGCACGAAATAATAACGGGGCGTAAAGGATACAACAACTTTCCACTCCACACACTATGCATAAACCGTTTATTTTCAAATTAGGTTAACGAGGGTTAGATTGTTTACAGACAAAGTGCTAATTAAGCGGTTGCTTTCGAGAAGAAGCCCTTTAAAGCATTAACTAGCGCCGCAGGCAGCAAACAATCAGTCGGAAGCCCCACGACCAATAACAGATAACCTAATTGAGATTAATGTTTCCAACGTTACGTTGCAGGATGTCTCGAGTAACGTTTGGAATGTATAAGGAAACTTTACATTTGGAAAATGACAAAGATTGTAATAAGAAAAAGTACCTGTAAGTACAGTACTTTAGTAGAAGTAACATGTTATGCGCTGAGGCAAATATCTCGCTTATGTTCAATAAAGAATTTGCATGAAATAGGCTCCAGAAAGTTTATGTTGCCGTGATAATAAATACAGCACATTCACAGTTCCGTATCCAATGCATACAGGAGTTTGGGATTTATTTTACGAAACTCTAAAGATTTCAGGAATCAGTCTACTTTGCGATTATTGTATAGAACTTTTGTGAGATCCAAACTTGAATATGGTTCAGTTATATGGAATCCAATTTATATTACATATACGTCATTACTGGAAAGAGTCCAACGAAGATTTTTTAAGTCTGCCGCATATCTGTTAGATGGAGTTTATCCTATTCAAGGTACTCCACAAGAATTGTTTTGTACCCGTTTTAATCTACAAAGTGGTATTATTTTATTATATAAAATTATCCATTTTAAAATTAGATGTGAATCTATTACCAATGATTTATTATTTAGAGTTTCCAGATTGAACTCTAGGAATTGTGATTTGTTTATGTTACCCTTTGCCCGTACAAATATGTTGTTAAAGTCGCCTTTGTATCAAATGCTGAACAATAGCAACAACATGGAGGGTTTCGATATTAACTTTTGTGGTATACGTGATATAAAAAAATATTTTCAATAGGTGCATGTGTATATTCTTTTCTTTTTATTTATTTTTATTTTGTTTAGTAACTTTTATTTGTTTTTTAATTATTTTGTTATTTTTATGATATCTGACAATTTAACTTTTAGGTTTATTATTTTTTATTTTTACTAGATTTTAAACTGTTTTTATATGTTTAGACTTTTATACTACTTATATTTTATTTTATACAATCGATTTTTAATATGTAGGTATCTTTTTTTAAGTATTTTTTTTTCTCTGTTATTGCAATTTTTCCAGTTTAACTACTTATCCTTTAAGTGGATTATACCCGTTGGATATTTTAAGAGTAAATAAATAAATAAATACAATTTTGTTAAAAAGAAACTTAATGTCCGTAGTGGTTCAGAGTTTATTTACTTTTGATTCATTGCCGTAAGTCTACTTGTTACTATAGATTTTGCCACTTTTTACCCGTAGCAAAAATTTGTATTGACTCTCATCCTAGAATTGTACTATAGCTGTATTAACAAATATTTGTTTTTATTTCAAATAAGTGACTTTTCTTGTCTATTATGTGCAATTTGTTTGGTTCAACTTTCAAAACCTTCTCAGTGGCCGACTTTCCTTAGTGTGAAAATGCTAAGTATGAATGCCAATGAAAGTAGATAGTTCAAAACTGTGTCTGTGTCTGTGTATTGTGTGTCTTTAATTGAGTGAGCAATTTAAGAATCCAATTTAACATGTACAGATATATTACTCTGTGATCGGTTTTTCAGCTACTTTATTGCAATTACCCAGCATACAGATATGCTGTTGTCGGTTGTTGTTATCTTATGAGTACGTAAGATCAGTAGAGATTGTCTACTATCTGTGTAGATTCTGATGGTTTTGCCCGTAGGCATACAGGCTATGGTTATGCCTGCTAATTCCATTTATACCACGGTAGCATGCCTATCCATTTCCCCCTGATATCACTAATTTCAAATATGCAGGGATCTGAAATAGATCCCACAACCTTCACCTTCGTTTCTTTTTGATCCGTCTCTTTGATCCTACATTCTAGTATAGTACCAGTATTCCAAAAGTGAAGCATAGTTGTCACGGCTACTTCTTTTATTATTATCTGTTATTGTAGGTGTTATTCCCATAGCTCCAGTTATGCTTAGGTAAGTATCCTTTGTACCCGGTTCAGCTTGTTTAACTATCGTCTGTTGAACTTTCGGAAAATCAGACGACATCTCCATATTGCTAACATTAGTTTAACAATAGCAGTATATTTCTACATGACCACCTTCGGTTTCATTCTCCAGGTTTTACTAACCATCCTGCGGCACGGCTCATAGGATGTATACACCTATTTTATTCTCTTCTCCAAATGAAGATTCCATGTTACGTTTGCATCAAGTATGACCGCAAGATATTTCACATCTGATGTAAAGCTTAGCGTAGTGTTTAGGAGAGTTGGTGGCAAATGACCCCGTCGAACTTTCCACTAATGATCATAGTGAAATCATCAGTATAAGTTATGGTATAGATGCCAATTTCCGATTTGATGTGGCACAGGAGAGTGTCTAGAACGAGGTTCTATAGCAGTTGTGATGATAGAACATCTCCCTGTGGGTAGTCCTTCCCAATTATTTTTCTTACGGAGGCATATCCTACGCTGATTTGTATGGCTGTTCTGCTGATACTTAATATCCAGCTGCAGATGGAAGGAGAATTTTCCGTTTCCACGTTCAAAGAGCTGAATTAATTTTGGGGAAGGCTTTTTTGTCAAATGCTTAATCTACATATATGAATACCCCCAGAGTGGACTCTTTATTGTCCAATGATTTTTCTATCCTGCCCACCACTTGGTGGAGGGCAGTGTCGGTGGATCCCCCTGGAGTGTATGCTTGTTGATTAGGGTATGACTGTTTATCTGCCAATACACTGTCTCTTATGTATCACACAGCTTCTCTATCCTTTTCATTGGCTGATGGGTCGATATACTTTTGGAGTGATGTAATTCAACCTCCTTGTTTGGTAATGAACACTTACTTCTCTCCAAATGTTCAGAATATAGAGGTATCCACCTTCTAGGTATATAAACATGAATATTTTTGTAATCGTGTAACATGTACTTTCTGTTCAGAGATAACCGAATCATTTGTGACACCTACGCTTAATATGAATTAATAATATTTAGAAACTGCTCTGAACTATATTTTAAAACAAGCTGTAATTCCTTCTGTGAATATATTATTAAGATAATAACAAATAATTATTGAAAGTTTGTTTAATCTGACCGAGTTTGTCGTCAATACCAAAACAATGATTGATTACTGCTGTTATAGTTTGGTTTTATATTGGATATTTCACTGTTGCTTTATTAATACGGACGGTTACATAAACTGACAAATGTAGAACGGTTATTGATTAAATAGCAAGTTGTAATTGTGGTTGTTATACGGAATTAGTACTTGTTTAGCCACTGCATCCCGTTATAATGGGAACAGGGACCGATCAATGCCACATCCTTTATTAAATATTATTAACAAATTAAATTAGAAAGCAGTGCGTTGCATATTTATTAGTTGAGCGAGATGTGTTAATTAACTTAGCAAGATAAGAAGGTGGCAGTTCTTTTGTGTTGTAATGGGGTTTGTTCTTACAATTAAGCAAATTGTTTTTGCATATCTAAATTTGACAAGTCATGTACCTTTCGTTTTGCAATAGGCAGCGATAAACATGCAAAAAAACGTGTTGGATCAGCAATTGCAGATATTTGTTTATGAGTAATGACGTGCCTAATTTTTTATTTATTAATATTTTATAATTAGTTAATTACAATATTGTTTTTTATTCAATAAATATATTTACTTTTAATGAATAAATATATAATTATTACTTTTGTAAGAAGTGTTAATGTTATTTTAAATAAATGAGCAATGAAAAAGTTACAAAAAATGAGTTCAACAGGGTTTGGCAGTAACAACAGGCAACAGTCGTTTTATACTATTATCCAAAGACATAGCTATAGGTATTCCTTTTATACTTCGGTTTGATAAGATAAATATACTTCTCTTTAAATAAATAAAAATACAGCACTCTAGAAATTCAAATTGTCAAATTAAAATTATTATTGCACTCCTATTAAAAATACCATATTAGCTTGGTCAATTATGACCAGAAATATTGTATACAGGGTGTTTTGAACGTTCAGAGGTCTCTTACAAATGCAATGCTGTAAAAAACTATCAAAAAGGAAGTTCGAAAATGATTTAAAAATACACGGCACGGCACTAGAAACTGGTCTACTGTAAAACCTGATAAGGCGAAAAGCACACAATCGGCGACCGGGCAAAAAATGAAAAGAAGTTCCCAAAGAAAGAAATAAATAGCATTTTATACAGAAAATTCAACTGCCTTTGTTGTTATTGTTATTTTATTTTATTCAAACACACACCCAACAAGCAATTGTCCAATTACAGGGTATGGTAAAACATATACAGTGCAAAATAAACTCAGAAGTGTGTACAAGACACAAAGATACAAACAAAAGAGAAAAACAAACGAGAGACAAAAAAAAAGTTAATAGAAAAAAATATTAATATACAAAAAAAAATTAATAAATGGAGAAATATATAAGGAAAACTATGTTACAAAGCTAAATACCCATCTAAACCTATCTTTACTAAGTACTATATTTTTTACAGCTTGCATTGAGCAGCATTGTACCTTGAGATAATTTGATACAAAGGCGATGCTACAAGAATATTGGTGCGTGCAGTAGGAAGGTTAAAAACATTACTACTCCTTTCTGAAACTCGTAGTATTTTGAATTGGATATTGCTTAGAACACTTGGACATTCCAAAATGTTATGAACGACGGCAGTCTCCCAAGGACATTACTTGGGAGACTGCCCTTCTTTTAGACAAAGTATGAATATTGAACCGATCAAGTTATGATTCATGCGGAACACCCTGAGGAGGATACGTACCGTCCAATAAGTACAATGCAGATTTCATAAATCTACGCTGATGCAATATGACCAGCACAGATTGGGCTCCAGACTATTGACGCATATTCCAATTTCGAACGAATGAGCGTAGTGTTTGGAATTTCTTAGAATATAATCTAAAGAATTAAATGCGGAAGACGTCATAAAGTCAATATATTTAGAGAAGGTTAAAATTGGCTCGAATGTTACTCCAAGGTCTTTAATGTAATTTGGTCTAAGGAGTATTGTATTATTCACTGTGTAATTAAATTGAATTGAATTCTTTTTCCTAGCGAACGTAACGATATTACATTTAGACGCGTTCAAAGGTAAACAATTATGTAGACACCAATTGCAAACATTGTCAATTGCACTCTGTAACCTGTCACAATCAGCAATGGTATTAATTTCACATAAAAGTTTGAGGTCAACAGCGTACATCAGATAGTGCACCTGCAAATCCTCAACAATGTCATTAATAAATTTTTAACGTTTCTGCATAGTGGAAAAATGGAGTAAGCGATACAATAAATTTGTCTGTAGATGGCCATAGAAGAAGCCGAAAGGTTAAAACTGCATCCTCGGCTGTGGTAGATACTTTAATCGCTGGCTTTTGTTCAGTTTTATTTTAAAGTCCTGTTGTATACTTGATCCCGGAATATCATTTTGCTTTAATACGAGTCACAGTTGCTCTGATGCATAAAGTACCAACAGACTTGCTTTCCGGTAAACCCCATCGTGTATACCATAAGATCTATTAATATTTATGAGGAGCAGCGAGATACTTTTATCCCTAATTTGGTGTAGTCATCAAAAAGTGTAAAATTTCAATGAAGATGATTTTCTTAGAAATGTTCGAACTTCTTTTGTTTATGAAGATCAACAGAAATTTAATCCAAACACATTACTTAATATAGTTTTATATTTTATTACTGCTTCCAGAAAGTAGTTAAGATTTTTCAATAAAGGTGGCTCAACTGAAATAAATGAAAATATGTAAATGGCGTATTTTCATTTTATTTGAAAGTGCATACAATTTCATTATTCATTATGTAGGAAAACAGATGTCGGGCAAATGACCGTCATGGTTCCGACTACCAGCGCGAAGTCGAGATGTCTATTTCTCAATAGCGCTTACATAAAACTGGTTGAATAAATACTCTTCTAATATTGTTCATTACTTTTTAATTTGCATCAGGTTTCAGATAATATCATACAAAAATCTAAAATAGTTACATCACAGAACCTGGTGGAACTAGCTAGCTAACAACACCACCACGAGAATTATCGAAACCTCCAGATGCGACGGTTTCATGCGTAATCTGCCGTATATGAGGGTATTGACTTATTGAAGACAAAAATCTCTAAAGTCCATACCATCCAGTCCAATCCACGTCTGATCCACATATGAAAGATTATCATAGTAACAATATTTTTGTTATAACAGTATCATAAAACACTTTTACAAATTTTATACCAGACAACTATTCCATTTGTTTTGTTTACTTTATTTTTATATTATTAATGTTTTATAAGTAATCCCAGCATACAGTGACACTGATACCTTAAATCAAGACATTTCTCGTATTCAAGAAAATTGCGGAACCCAAAAGTTCCCATACAGGAACTAGGAAATATCCTATCTCTTTTAAAATTAATAAATTTAAGGAACTTTATTTGCACCGATTTGATATTATGTAGGGTGGAGAAAAATGAGACTGTAGTTTCATATGGATATTTGCAATAAAGAAGTTTTGTATGGACTACTTCAATATTAACTTTTTTGAGGAAAATTAAACGTGTTAAAGTTATGAATGGAAACATATTCCAGTGCAGCCCTGGATAAAATAGTAAAAACTTCATATGTACATTTTTGTCACTAACCTAACACTTTAAATTATTATGTAGACGCCAGTGTTGCAAATGACACGGATTATCATGTCAGCTGCTTTTCAATCAGTAGAATATTTAATTCCAGGATTTATAAAAAATGTAATTGCTTGTTTGTTACTATTTTGATTAGGTAAAGAGACTGACACAAATGTACTACGTCTGTAAACACATTATTATACTAATCTTAAAATAACTATCTTACTTAGACTTGGACCAAGTAAACTAGTTCCACGGCATTTTATAACTTGGACGTCAGACACATATAGAAAGATGGCTGAGTGTTAGAAAGTGAGTAACAGATAGATCGCTGATATACTATTGGAAAATATTGATTTTGAGAAAAAAATTAAAAAAAGAAAAATTTGGATCCGCATCTGGATTCTTAGGCGTCAGGTTTTTGGAAATCGTTTAATGAAGTAGCAAATGAGGATAAAGATACATTCAAAAATCATCTGTTATTGACTACTGTACAATTTGATAAACTACTGGAAATTGTAGGACCAAAAATTCAAAAAGTAGACGGAATGTGAGATCTGCTTTATCTGCAAATTTGAAAGTACAAATTACCCTTTGCTACTCTGCTATTCTTTTAATATTTAATACTTTTAATGACATATAAATTTAAAAATAAACATGTTTTTGATTAAAGTGAAAATTATTACGCCAAAATACCAAAATGTGACAAATTAAAATATTTTTGATGTAATATTTATGGTGCTAAATAAACAAGACGCTGGTTTTCCTTTTCCTTTATGTTTTCCAAAATGTGGTATTGTTCTTGCGAATAAGTCAAACCCAAATAAATGATTTATTTTGCGAAAAAACGAATAATTTTATAATTTATGTTCTTTTTATAAATATCAAATACGTGAAACGAAATGAATACTTTGACAGTAAATGTCATTCTCAATGGTACTTTGGGTCGAGAAGAACAACTCTTCTTGGCTTTGGCTTCGTAGTAGTTGAAAAATTAATTGCAATTGGTACTTATTTTTTCAGTAAAAGATTCCATGAAAATAAGACAACCAGTATAAAATCAATATATGATGAAAATTTATAATGCCTTTAAAGAATCATGAGTGTGCGAAAAATAATATTTAATAAAACATGTATATTTGAATAAAATAATGTTTTTGCCTTCAAAAGTTTAGCTACCAATTTATCATCATCATTATGTAAATGCCATAAATAATTCATAAGCTGACTTTAATACCGTGAATTTGTTTTTTTAATTACGGACATGAGCTTCTATACTTTCATCGGCATAACAAAAATGATATATTAAGAATATGTATAGGTATATTTTTTTGTTAAATTAATCCTCGTTAAATTATATTATCTATATTTTATAACAAAATAATTTGTAAACTGGATGATTCAAATAATTTGGTTGAAACGACGAAATGAGTAATAGTAGTACTAGTAGATTATAAGCATACAGGGTGACTCTAAAAGCCCTGTATAAAACACTGGCACAGATTTTTGGGGCTAAAATGTGAGAATCTTGCCCAATTTAGGTTAGCACAAAAGTTGATCATTTTTTAAATAGTGTATTAAATTTATTACGTTTTTAAAGTTTTTTGTAAATAGCATGATTCACACTAAATTTGACATTTGGATTTTTTTAGCATGAGAAATCGAGATCAGATCTCAGTTTTGGTGTAAATTGCAGAGGGCGTCATCACCAGCACTTCTCCAACATCTAAAGCTTCATAATCCTTTTGTAAATTTATAGTTAAAAATTCTTGTTTCTTGACATCTTTTGTACAATACAAGGAGAAATTTTGCATCAGCTTGTGTATTTTGTTTAGTCCATTATTTATTTATTTATTTATTTATTTATTTATTTATTTACTTATTTATTTATTTATTTAAAATATCCAACGGGATAGAACCCATTAACAGGATAAGTTTCACAAGAATAAAAATAATAGTAAAAAGGTAATATAACTGAGTTAATTAACATAAACATAACAAACTAAAATACTCCTAAGAATGTACAAATAAATGTATAAAATCTTGTGTAAAACTAAAAGCTAATGAAGAATGCAAAATAATTAAAATCGTGTATATAGGGCACATTACAAACATTTCTTAACATAAACATAACAAACTAAAATACTCCTAAGAATGTACAAATAAATATATAAAATTTTGTGTAAAAATAAAAGTTAATAAAGAATGCAAAATAATTAAAATCGTGTGTATAGGGCATATTACAAACATCTACTATGTATAATAAACAAACTGTACACATTAAAAGCAAATAACAAACATAAATTCAGAAGCTAAACATATCTAAATGACCATCTATTAGTGAATGACTATTTATAATGTGGTATATTGGAGATTGCTTATATATGTTGGTTCTATAGTTCTTAATGTAGAATAGTCCATTATTTCTGTTATTAATCCTAGGCACACGCAAATCCAGCAAAGACAATAGAGACGGACATTTAACCTTATTGTGGAGAATTTTAAATAGAAACAGTACAGCTGTCATACTCCTCCTGTTTTCTAAACTACTCATACTAAACCTCTCCAAGAAATAATTGTAAGGTGTGCCTCTCAATGGATATACACCATCCAAAGAAAAAACTGCAGATTTAAAGAATCGCCTTTGAACCCTTTCAATTGCCGTGTTATGTACTACATATATAGGACTCCATACAATAGATGAATACTCCAGTTTAGATCTGATAAACGTAGTATAAAGAAGTTTAAGAGTACTCATATTTTTAAATTCTTTCATATTCCTCAATATGAATCCAAGAGTTTTATAGGCACTACTAATAGTTTTCTGAATATGAGGTACAAAGGATAGTCTTGAATCAAAAGTGACACCGAGATCGCATATAGTTTCAGGCCTATTTAAAGTAATATTGTCCAATTTGTAGTCATAAAGCAGCATACGAGACCTGCGACAATATGACATTACATTGCACTTGGCAACATTTAAAGGTAATTTATTAGTAACACACCACAAATTGACAAGATTTAGATTTTGCTGCAATTTATTATAGTCGGTGTATGACTCTATATTAGAAAGGATTTTAACATCATCAGCATAAATTAATACGTTTACATCCAGGCCGGCAGTAATATCGTTAATAAACAAAATAAACAATAAGGGGCCAAGAGTAGATCTCTGTGGGACACCTGACTTCTGCGGATATTTATCGGACTGATAACCACGGTATTGCACATACTGCGATCTATTCGTTAAGTATGAATAAAATAAGGCAATAAGATTTGTACTTAGACCAATCTCATCCAATTTGCTCAATAATAAACCATGATCTAGACGGTCGAATGCTTTTGAGAAGTCTGTATAGACAACGTCTACTTGAGTAGTGCGATCTAAGGCATCAATAATAAATTGAGTTTTGTAACAGTAGACCGTCCTTCACAAAAGCCATGTTGATCCGGTACAATAATATTATTTACATAATTTGATAAATAATTATTACAATACTTGTGGACTTTTATGCATTTGAACAAGATATTTGAACTTGTTTCATATAGTGACTGAATTGGTTCATTTTCATGTGGCAGAAGAGAAACTAATCAGATCAATTGCACGCAGTTGTTACAATTTTGTATTATTATTAATATTCATATATTGATGCAGTTTACAAAACAGAACATTTAATTATATATGCAGATGACAACACTTACCTTAGCAATGAAATTTATTCGTTGTTCCAAATACAGTAAATTTCATCTATGTATATAAAAAAAAATGTTTATCAGTTTAACTTCTAAACGTTCAACGGCTTGAACAAATCTACTGACTTTGCATTCACTAATCATCTGCAAACTGTAGATATATAGTAGTCATATTATAATCTAATTTGAGTTCAGATTATGTTATAGTATAGTTTTTTGGTTATCGTGAAACAATTCGAGTAAGAATTTTAGGAACACTAAAATTAATGGTTTAAAAGGTTCAAGAAAAATCGTGTCGTAGTAAAAATTTTTTGTCAGTCTATGATAGACTGGCAAACTGATGGATCAAGAATATCATGTAGTTAAAGTTTAATGTTGAGACACGGTAGACACAGTCCATGATGGGCTCGCAAATTGTTGGATCAAAAAAAATCATAAAGTTAAGGTTGAGACACAGTAATTACAATGGAAATAAAGCAGTTCTTCAAGAACCATGAAATCGCTTCACTCAAGCCCATGAAGTAAAACAATTAATTATTTTTTATTATTTCGAAGTTTTGAGACAAGGTGTTGAAGGTGTTCGAAACCTAAATGTCTGAATTTTGGTACAGGTTTTACACCACGACAATAATTCGACTTTTTTAATGGCACCTTTTACACAAAAATTGATATAATAGTTTTTTCTCAAGTGCAGTACTTGCCTAAACAGCTGAAGATTTGACACAATTGAGGAAATACAGGCTAGAGGAAGATTAAGGAAGAACCATGTTATGTATAGTTTTTCCAGTAGAAGTATTTTAGAAGAAGTAGACGACCAGGCAATGGAAGTACTTTAAAGGGATAATATTGAAAATATTTTTGAATAAACTTATAATATATCAGTGATGGACTTTTTTGAACGTCCCATTTCTAAAAATCAGCTAAAATAGTATTTATTTTCAGTAACTGAATATCTAATGTCCAATGTTTTCCTGGAAGAAATTATACGGTTACATATAATTATGATATTTTCTATTTTATGATATTTTATTATATTTAGTTTATACTATCGATTATAGTGAATATACACATCTACATTTTATACTCTGACTGATTGTCCTCACTATTTTGTAATTCCGTTAGAAAAGACCTTTTTCTTCTATACATAACGGTAATATCAAACGAGAACCTGATTCTGCTTTTACTACCTTTTCGAAATTTGAAAGCTGTTCTCATTAAACTGAGATGCGCTAATTATTGGATCCATTATTTTCTTCATCAAACGACTCTCGCATTGACAACATTGTTACCCGTGATGGTGTGAAGGCATGCGTTGCTAATAATCTGAAGAGGGTCGATCGCATTCAACGGATGCTGGATTAAAATTAAATCATTACTAAAAATTTCAGCATAAGAACCCAGTTGTCAGTGTCAAGCCTGCTCTTAGCGAACAACGGGCGGCCCCTTTGACTGTCAGTCAATTGTTAAAAGATCTATCTAAATACTCGCCGCTTCTCGAGCATAGAAGCATCGCGCTGAGTTTATCTTCGTCTATCACTTGGAACGAAAGGAGATGAAGTCGACGATGAGTGTGTGTAAGAGAAACGATTAGCATCTCTGGTGTAGTGCCTGGACGTCAATCGTTTTGATCATTTGATGTATTGCTTTGTACCGCTCTGTGCTGTGTTGTAATACCTGTATATTTATATATTTAAAAAATCCGTCGGTAATATTTTATTAGCCTTAGCGGTTGGGAAGAGAGCCGACAAAGCTGCGAGCCATGTTATTTTGGGTTGTAGTATGTCGGGTATTTTATGTTTTAATTTGTCTTGTTAATTTGTGGCAACTGCTTACAACTAACGGTTGATGATGTTGGATAGGTTCGAGTATGTGATGGTACGAAGAAAAAGGAGTCACCGGTGAATCGCATCGCATATTTGCGTAGCTGTTGTAAATACAAAACTGCTTACCATAACCTGATATTGGGCAATTCGTGCAATTTCTCGACACGATCGACACATTTAATGGGACTCTTGATTTGAGTGAAGTATTTTTAAATAAACAATGTAAATTATTCTGCAATCGCTAAAATAATATGTACTATATCACAAAACGTGACGAATTAAATCAAGTGAGTTCAGATCATCATAATATACATTTCACGTAAAAATCCTTAATTCTCTTCGAATCTGCTATAACCTTGGCGTCGGCGGTGAACTCACGTATTATTTACATATTCGTACAATAAAATGAACTGTGTATACAGAAATTGTATAAACACTTATTGGTTATCAAAAAAAGAAATTTGCAATAGATGTTTTTCAGGATATCTAAAAATGATATAAATAACCCAAATGAAAATAATTGATTGACTTTATTGTGTTTATTTATAAATGCAAATACATTGCGTTTTAAAATAAAAATGCATTGTTATTTAGCCATGCAATTTAGTCGTAAAAATATATTGAGAAAGTTTGTTGTACATGATGCAAACAAAGAGGCATTTGGCATTTCAGATTAAAAAAAGGCAAAATGAAGTTTGTAATTGTGAAGACAATTCTATTTTCTATATATATATATGTATAAAGAACACTTACTTTGTCTACAAAAACCAAAAGTATAGGCAAATAGAGGGAGCACCCATGGGATCGCCTTTGTCACCAGTCATAGCCAATCTATTTATGGAGAAATTAGAAGAACAAGCAGTAGAAACGGCAGAATATAAACCATCTATGTGGCTGAGATATGTCGATGACACCTTTGTCATATGGACACATAGCGAGGATAAATTACGAGAATTCTTAATTCATCTGAACAGCGGACATCCAAAAATCAAGTTCACTATGGAACTGGAAAAGGACCAACAGCTACCTTTCCTCGATGTATGTATAAAGAAAAAAGAAGATGGAGGTTTAAGCTATACGGTATATCGGAAACCAACACAAACGAATAGGTACCTATATGCTGGATCTCACCACCACCCATCGCAACTACAATCAGTGATCAAAACACTAATGACAAGGTCAGAACAACTCTCTGACGACGACCACAAAGAAGAGGAAATTAAAAACGTTAAATTAGCCTTACAACAAAATGGTTTCTCCGGTAACAACATCAAGAGGGCTTTAAGACCTAGGCGAAACAAAGAAAAGAAGGAAAAAGATAAACCAATAGGCAAAGCTCTCCTGCCATATGTCAAGGGAACTACGGACACAATAAGCAGGGTTTTAAAGAAATATAAAATAGAAACCGTCTTCAACATGGACAGGAAGATTGGTAATATGCTACCATCAGCCAAAACAAACATTCCTCTAGAAGACCAAGAAGTATATGAAGTTGCTTGCGGAGACTGTGAGAAGACGTACATTGGACAAAATAACAGAAGAACTCAAACCGGGAAAGAAGAACATCAGAATGCTGTCCAGAAAAATGAAAAAACTTCGTCATTAGCTCAACATATAAAAGACACCGGCCACGAGATTGATTTCGATAATACCAAGATACTAGCAAGAATGGAGCATAAGGCAAAAAGAATAATTAGAGAAGCCATAGAAATTGAAAAACATCCTCAAAATCTCAATACACGTGACGATACCGAAAGATTACCAACAGCTTGGAAACCTGTCCTGGAAACCAAGAAGATTAATAAACCAATGATACGCAACGCTGAGAGTAGGCCAAGCAGAATGCAAGAACCCACAGCACTATTAAACGCAAAACCCGTGACGCGCAGCCATGCGAAGAAAACCACACACCGGAACGAAAGCACAGTATATAACTCACCAAGTGGACAAACATCCAGTAAGCCGAACGTAGTAACGCGAAGCAGAAGTAAGAAGACCTGAAGATGGTAAATGAGATTTTACTGAAACGTTGTCAAACAAATGGTTCTTTTGAAGACCATGCAGATTCATTGCGGAAAGGAACCCGGAGAAATTTATGTATGTATTATTCAGCAGACATTTTAAAATCAATCTTGTAACATATGAACAAAACATTATTTTCTTACTCCGGGTATCGTGCCGTGTATACCTGGTCTTAATGGTAATGCCAGTGGTATTAGACTGAACATAGTTGCGACGAAAGACTTTATTCCATGTCTTGATAGAGGAACATATATCAGTGGTTTCTAAAAGCGATTTTCAGAACTTTAAATATGCCATTGTAAACATCTCTACTTTAGAAATATAGTAGATACTCGACAAATTGTGCCTGGAAGTAAAAAATAACTATATATATATTTATTCACAAATTTTGACGTTTGTAGGCCGTTCAAGATTTCATATGCTGATTGTTTTTACTGTCTTCTCAAATAGTAGCCAATGTTAGCCATGTTCTTAGACCAACCATCTAATTATTGACATTGTCTACAAAAATGTTGACGTCCGTAGAACGTCGAGATCGAAGGAGCATTGCGACTTATTCCATTTCACTGTTATAACAACATATTAAAACGCATAGTTTATACCAATAAATTTTGTATCCTGATATCCTACAAACATCAAAATTTCTGACCATACTTATCTGGAAGTGTAGCATATTTAATCAATGCTATGGATTATATAAGATTTTCTATCAGATAAGTTAAAGTAAGGATGACTTTTACCCGCAAATTTTGATGTTTGTATGTCATCCGAATCTAAAAGGTACTGTGATTTTCAGATATAGAATATAAAACATTTGCCATCCTTAAGTACTTACTGCATGTGTTACTTTTACTTTTTTCCGATGCTATTATTAAATTATCCCTTGTAATTGTATCGTTGGGAAACATTAACTGGGTTTGACTTAATCTACCACCAAATGATATAATTTTTTAACTAGACCGCGTTTTAACCTGGAAGCGCCCTGTATACGTTCATTACCGCCTTAATAAGAATATCAAACAAAAATATTTGCTTTATCTCCATTTTTCGTATATCTGTACTTGATTATGAGACAAAAAATGTTATGCCGCATATATGAATAATATCTGTTGGGCTATCAAAAATTGTGTTGGTAGCACTTGATGGATGAGGTCCTCGCTCTGTCGGCAATGTTTAAATTCCGTAATGGCATGAGGGATCATGCCAGCAAGACGGACGATAAGGCCAGAGATCGATGAGACACTATATTTTCTTGTAAACCTTCTTAACCGCTTACTACTTACCCGATACCATCGTTTTTGTTCAAAGAGGATCATCTCGATAACTATAAATCAGTACGGATTGATCGGTTCATAAATCAAGACCGGATGGCTTAATCTGTACCTGGTTTTTGTTGGTGGAGATGCTCAGATGCGTCTCTACAAGGCGATCCAAATAACTCACCTCCATTACCTTATTTATTCGAAGATATATCAAAAAACTGAAACAAAAACTCTTCATTTTAGAACTTTAAGTATAAGGAGAAGATTATATTTCATAATACTCATGTGTCATTTTTAAAAATATTTATTTTATTTTCTTAGTTCATATTTGTTTAATAAATTCAGGAAATTTAAGATTCTCTAAATATTGGCGGTGAAACATAATTATTGTCCATTGATTCTAATCTAACTCGATACAATCCAATAATTTTTGTTACCTAGAAACAACGAAGCACAAAAGCATTGGTAATAGCCTTTTGGGAAGAATCATTTAAAACTGTAAATTCTGAGTAAAATCCCCATGGGTGGAAAATGGATAAATTTTGGCTAACCACGATACAATTGATGCGCTTATGACGACTTTTTCAGAATAACGTGAACTACATCATTCCAAAGTTTCAAAAATTCTGACCAAAAGGTCTTTTCCAATAACAGTTAATAGCTTTGTAGAGTTTTTTGAGGAGTTTTATCAGCTATCATTTTTGGCAGTTGCAACCTCTCTAACTCTTTCTGATAACAAGTTGTTGAGAGAGAAAAATCAGTTCGATTGCTCTCAGTTACTTTTTACATTAAATATTATTACTTTATTAAAGCGTTTGACAATGTAGGTACCTACGAAGACTGTTGAATACCTAAACTGAAACAATTCGGTATTCCTGATGACCTGCTGCTAAGGCAAAAAATGCTCATTTGTGAAAAGATACAATTGGATTGATGACTCTTTTTCGTTCACATGTCTGGTAGTTTCTGGTATGCTACGTCTCTTGAGATTTCATCTGTTATCAGTGTTGATCTCAAATCTAGTGCCGCGTATAAAATTTAAAGTTTCATTTTATACTGATGACACTAAATTACACAAATCCCAATATACTACAATTATGCATACTTTAATAAGATATAGGTACATAGTACAATAGTGTAAAAAGCCGCTTTATTTTTTTAAAAGAAAAATGTGTTGTTTATCTTAGAACATCTCTTTGCGTGATACACTGTTACAAACTATAAAGTAACAATAATCTGGTTATGATTATGGCGGTATATCCATATAGCATTTGTTTGGAGAAAAGTAAACTTCAACATTTCTATATTTTGTTACATTTCTTGTTTTTATTTATCTTTGCAAGTATTGTATAGTATCTCTGTCGGAATTTCTTATCTTGTGTGAAATGCCAACTTTATGAGAGAACAGCTTGAATCAGTTCAGCGTTATGCTATGTGGCTTTTAGACACATTCATCTTACTTAGGAAGAAATACTATAAACATTCGTCCAAATTAATATATTTCTCTTACTGTAAATCTAATTACTACACCAACATTTTATCATTAAATACAGTCAAAAATTAAACGGATACTGTTTCAGGTTAAAAAAAAATCTTCAAAACAGCTAGCTAGCATTAGCAAAATTTTAGTTCCGTCGGCAAAATTACGTGTAAGAGAACCACATTTTCCAAAGCTTATTCTGAAGTACGACATAATCTTAAAAAAATTTTGCTCCCTATGATGATGATCAGTACAAATAGTTTTTTTTTATTATGATATTACGACACAACCTGTAGATGGCTCTGCTAGTAGCTAAAATTCTTACCATTTTATAATTATTTGTCTCAAATGCCATCTCTGAGTTTTAATATTAGAATCAGTTCATAATAAAGATTAAAAATGACAGAAAAATATTAGCATATATGATATCTTTCAAACAGAGTTGTGGTTGACGGTAAAAGAGATAGGTACTTTATATGTAGCTTTCTGTCAGACAATGTAATTACCATTAACGACAAATGTCAACCACCATATTTCTGTCATATTTATTTCCAGTAGGGTTACATTACCCTCATCTGCTGCAAATTAAGAAACATTATTGTTTGTAAACATTTTCTTAGTTTTGTCTGAAGCTATTTATTTGTGGCATAATTTTAGTTTTTCTTAAGTTTTATTGGGTTTTTGCCACACTTCTGAAAAATAATAAAAATTAATTAAATAAGCCCTTGCGCCAAATGGAACAGTCAAGGGTTATTTTTGAAACTAAGTTTGCCTAACCAAAAAATCTCACACTGAAAAAAGCAGATAAGTAAAAAATAACAAAAATCACATCACTATCGCGCACTTCCGTAATATTGACGTTTCGAAAAATTCTCTGTTTTCGTTTTCAAAATAGTAGTAAAATATTAAACCGTTTGTCAAGTTTGACAGTTTAAAATTTGTTTATCTGCTTCCATAGAGATGTTAAATGATTTTTATTTTATTTTTACTTACTTCTTCTTGATACAACTGTAGCCAACAATGATCGATGTTTACTGAACAGTTTGACACACACTTATCTCCGTTCAACAAAATAATCGCGGTCTCTTTTAATTTTCTTTTTGTCGCGTTATCTTCCTTCTCTAAAATTTTTGCCGAATCCCATTGAATCACATGACCGTTTTCCCAAGCGTGTTCGCAAATTTTGGATTTTTCACTAAGTTGTTATATTTGACATTCTTATTGGGTGTGCTAGCTTGCCATATTAATCATGGTTTGTTTCTAACTACAGAATTTCTTACGATAAACAGAAAAAAAAAACAGGAAAACGGTAACTACTTACTCATCCACATTAAAAACATAAAAAATGAATTTAATTACACATTCAGAAGGTATTATTTTAATGACATGATTCTAGATTTGTGATATTCAGAGTTTTTAAAAGGATTAGTTGCAAAATTGATTTCGTGAATAAAATAGTGTTGATGGATATTTAAATGTACAAAAAACTAAATAAAGATAATATTTTTTTGTTTTTGATTAGGTATTATGATAGCTCCTAGTAGATACTTAATTTCTAAGGACTATGAGCATTTATGCATACGATTTTTGAGAAAAGCGTATTAAGTGTTTTTGTCCAGTTTTCCGTTTATTTAAGTATACCTAAATCAAAGCAAATGATTTCACGTTCATTGCTTTCTATAATAAAGTTAAAGAAAAAAAAATTAAAACACAAATAAGCTCCCATTAAAATAATTCATTGAATTTAAAAATTAATATATAATTACATTAACATAGACATACATGCAAATATAAATTCTCTCATAAATTATGTATACCTACTGAATGCTGGTAACTGTTTGTCGAGAACGGTTTGTTGTTTCAATAAATATTGTAATTAACTAGATTGACGTTTAATGATAAAATTTCTGAAAAAATGTTTATAAAAATCTAATTGTTTGATGTATGTGGGACAAGTTTAATGAATTGGCAGAATAAAAGAGATGTATGGATGTATGTACTTAACTGCTTCATCTAAAACTGATAGATACCTATTTCTTATTATGTATATGTAGAAAGCTTCTAAAACTTATATATCTTATAAAAAATGTTTCTACCTAGTGCCAAATGTATCTAGATTGCTGCTTGACATGCAGAGTATTTTCTCTAAACGAAATATTTGTTTTTATCCACACCTTATAATCGGACTTCTATTCACACGTATGAACCGTCTAAATAGATGTTTAATCCACTAGTGGAATAAAGTAACTTTATTTGACTAGTAGAATAATGAAAAAGTAAGAAACCTATAATAAATCAAATTTAATTTATTTATAGTATACAGTAGTAATAGACATTTTGTTTTATCGCATTTAACTTCCTTTCCGTTAATAACAACCCTTGTAGCATTGTTGTTATTATTTTCGGAACGGATAGCATCTGCCGAAGTTTGTAAAGAATTTACAGAAGTTACGAATGTCTCTTCTTGTAACAAACAGCTATATTTTTCTTGGATTTTCCTTGCAATAAGTTTGTTAGATATGAACTCCTCCTCAACATAACTTTTTGCTACAGAGGAGCTCTTCCATCCACCATGCCGTTTAATGGTTGTAAGATCAGCACCTCTGTCGTTCAATAAAGTTATTGAAGTAAGCTTCAGCCAGTATATACTTCTAGATTTGAGATATTTAGGAATGAAGAAACTATTGAGGGTATCTTCGCCAATGTGTTGATTCCAACAGGCTACAAAAGTACATTTTTGATTTATGTAAAAAGAATATGTCTTATTTTAAGCAAATTAGGCGCAGAGAACAACATGTAAAAGGTAAAGAGATATTACCTTAACCAATAAATTTTGTTTATCGGAAGCCCCAGTCAAAAATTCTTCAATGTTATTTTCAATACTGCAGCTAGTTTGCTTTGTATTCTCTCGATTCACTCTTCAAATAAGCAATAAGCTTGTTATATTTTCTAATGTTTATATTTTTATAGACCCTTATAGTAGCCTTCAACATCGTTCTCACGTTTAAACATTCTTGCGTGGACAAAATGCTACTTAAAACACTTATACAATAAATAACTATTGTTACTCATTTGTAAACGTCAATTTATTAAAAGACTATGTTAATCAAGAAAGTTTATTTTTACAACATCAACTTACAAAATTCTTACAGGTTAACTGTCAAGTTAATAGCATTATTTACATTAGAAAATTCGGTAAGCCGTTCAGTCTCTTCTTTAGTTAACACCTTGACTTTTTTTGGAATATAACGCCTAGTCTTTGTTTTGAGAAATAAATTTTAGAAATCTACTAAACGTCGCATTTTACCATAACAGTTTAAATAAAAAACCTGCAAACTTGAACATTTTCCTTGATTTCTAAACAACATTTTAGCATACACTATTTTGTCCATAATATATTCGGACTTAATCTAACAGTTGATTCATGTAAACCAACAGAACATCTTCTATTATCACAATCACACCATTTCTTCTCAGTTTTTTAAGTCGCGGAAGTCCAGAAGGTGACAGGTTCATCTACAACTCGCCAGTCATATCCTTCTGTCTGACAGTAAAAACCCTTTTACCATGCTAGTAGTGTTATACATATACAACAACTAAAGTCATATATTTTGTCTGTACTTATCTACTTCCCGTTTCAATGAGAGATTCGTACTGTCTATCTTTCTTATACACTAATATATTATACTACACATACATTGGTATTTTGTACATCTGTTTTAGTAAACAAAATATTCTGCTTTAGGTATATCTATGTACATAGTATGTGAACTAAAAAAATGTTTTAAGAAAGAGTATTGGGTAGAAGAGTAATAAATATACCCATACATACTTATTATACTTGTAGTACCAGTAGGTACCTAATATTGTTAACATAAAGCTTTTGTTTTATATTCAAAACGTGAGGGATGGTTTATAACTAACTACACGCAGTAATGATAAGAAAATAATTTAGTAGTGAATAAAATGTCATTTATTTAAAACAAAGTGAAATAATTCTGATATTGCTATATAATTAGTCATCTTAAAATGAAAGATTAGCAAAAAAATTGCAACAGCTAATGTTCCAAAGATGTGGGATGAGAGCAATAAATCAAAAGTAAAATAACGTTTAATTGCAAACAGCTTCCTTTAGCAAAATTGCAACAATATAACCTTTCTAATACCTATTGAATACCTACAGATATATTGCTGGTCACAATTACCCATTACTACTAATGGGTAAAATATATTTCCATCAGTGAATGAGTTTTAACGAAAAGTTTTGCCGTTGTTTTAGAATAACTTATATACAGGGTGATTCAGAACTTATCTAAAAGAATTTAGGAATAGATGCGTCATGAAAAATGGAGACAATATCGTAATTTTTTTTTGTAAATTCCTTATAGGTACCTAGTTTCCAGGTAAAAAATTATTGAAGTATTTTCAACCTTTACATAACTCGGCTACTGTAGTCTATAGTCAGGCGATTTCGAATATTGAAGCCCGATTGCGAACTTTTTGTGATACAAGACTTTACATTAGTTTTTCAAGCGTCAAAAATGGTTTACATGTATAGCAAATCGAAGTTGATAGATATCGTTTTAATTTATAGCGATGTGAAAAGGTTTTAGCAGAACGATTTCCCGATATAAATGTGTCAAATGCAGCTACGTCCAAGGCGTAGTGTAGCAGTGAGGCGTATCCAACCATAGGATACCATTGCCGCCACGATATCCTGACTTTAAATCATTTGGACTTCTTTCTGTGGACAAAAAATGGAGTAAATCGCACCGAAGTGGATACATACTATTGATGATTTACGCAAAGGTATTATAGGTGCCGCCGATAACTTATGAGATCAAAACCGACAAGATGAAGCAGAAGTTTGTAGAAACTGGATAAGACGGGCCCAAAAGATTGTTGTAACATCAGGTATGTCAAACTATTTTACTAAAACCACAAATTTAATCTATTAATAATTAATAAGAATAGCGGCAGTTGAATTTGCTGTATAAAATCGGCGTTATAAAATGTTTTTAGTTCTTTTGAAAAATAAGTAGGGTTTGCTTATTTTTGAGATACAGTGAAATACAGAGTTTCCATTATTATCATGTAGTAGCGCTTAGCAAACACAGCAGAATAAAATCTTAAGAAGCTTACAATATTTACTAAAAGAACAAATTACTATTCAAACCAGAGAATAAACAAGATAAACGTAATTTATCTTATACAAAATGTGACATATGAATGGAAGAGAGGGGTTTCATACATACACACTTGGGCATACTACTATTGTAGAGATCACCTGGTTAATTTTACCACAGGATTTTTAGCATTTTCAAAAACGGTGTATTATTAATAAATTTATTAAGACCACCTGTCTATGTAAAATGAAGTTTTATATAATATCACGTGACCTAGAATAGGAAAAATCTAACCTAAAGTTACAGTACAGTTTGTACAAAAAAAACACAGGTTATAGAAACATTTTTTTCTATATGCAATTATCTGACACAATTTGTCTTTTTTGTGCAAAACTAAGGTTTACATAATATCACTTGTCCTAGAATGGGAAAACCTAACCTACAAAAGTTACATGTCAGTGAAAGTGCTAGTAACTAGCGCATTCTATTTCGTGCAACAAAAAAAAATTAATCACTCCAGTGTGTTCAGCACCATCAAAAACGTACATGTATCAAATTTTTAGTAAAATATGTTTTGATTTAAAAAATTTGCATCCAAAATTTGATTTTGTTACACAAGTCCCACTTATTTTTCAATGTTTTATCAGTTCTAGTGATATCCCAATCGGCACGCATTAAAAAAAACATTTAAAAATGGTTGAAACCAAAGGCTGAAACAACGAAAAAATGTCGCAGAAGAAAACGTTATTTTTATTAAAAAAAAGAAACGTTTATTAAAAATTATTAACCTACGTTCAAATAACAGAAATTAAACAGTTTATAAACATTTTATTTAGAGTTTTATTAACGTTTATAAATCCTTTCACGTCACGTTTTACATAACGTATTCATCCAAACGAATAACAACAAAATATTATGATATGTTAAAATTTTGTTTTCAAACGGTAATAATTGAATGATGATTAGATATATCGGAATTTCGAGAAACAACTAGTCTATGGTCTAATTCACCGACCAGCAGTGAATCTACACTAAAAAAACTTATAGCAGGCAACCAGGTCGATAGTCCAGCTGGTACCAGACATACCTATACCTACTGGTTCCAAGCTTCTATCTAGCTGATGTATGTAGATGTATCAAATAACGTGAATGTACGAAATGTAAGTGTCTACATCTAGTGGTCATTAGTATATTTTGCAGATTTGGACGATTATTATAGGAACGTTATAAAATAAACGTAACTTTCTAGTCACTTCTTTTATACGTTTAAGTTTTTAACTAAAAACTAAACTTGTAATCAACCATTACAATATTTTTAGGTATTAATAATATTGTGTGAAACTAACTACTCAGTGGACAAAATAATATTACTGTGCGTTTAGTGCGACGTTTGTAAAACGTAGACTTAAACGTTTTAAATACCTACATATATTAATTTGATGTATTAAACGTAATCTCCAAATGTTAATAACACTTTTTGATACTACACCTGTTTTCAACTATAGGTAGAAATGAACATGTTAGAAGCAGTTTAGATAATATTATATATATACTGAAATACAACCATATTGGCCACTATTCGGGGCCACAGTAGCCTATGATGTTATGACCGTGGCAAGAGAAAATTATATTACTTTAACATATTGTATTCTAGGTTACAACGTATTAGTTATTTATTTACATAACTGTATATGATATAAGCATACCACCATCGGAGACACGTATATAACGTTTTTAAAACATTGTAATGGTTGTTTTTTTACTGTTTTAGAAAGGTATTTTAAGCTAATATAAATCAAATCTACAATTCCTATCAATGAAGTCATATGTTAGTTGAATAAACGTTATAAAAAACCTGCGAAAATTATTAACGTAGTTTAAATAATATGTTTTATATGTTTAAATTTTTAACTGAAAATAATTGACATTTTTAACGTAATATGTTTAATCAACCAATACAACGAACGTTTTAAAATTGTTATACAAACGTACGTGTGCCCATTGGGATTGAATATGTTTTGAAACACCCTGTATAAATTCAACGAAATTTTAGAAGTTGCGTTATTTAAAACATACCTATGTGTACCAGATAGTAAAATTTATTTTTGTTAAGATAACCTGTGGAATATAATTTCAAAATCTGAATAATTTGCCATTATTATTACCTTTATAATTTATTATTTTTATAAGTGTATCTATATTCATTTTTAGTTTGATCATAATTTTCAAATTGATTTAAAGTTAATACCTATATGTAGATATACAGTATGCGCCAAAAAGTATGGAATAAATTCAATAAAAACGAAACAATTATTTTTTGGGAAAAATTCGGCGATTTTTAATTTAAAAAATACATATTTTAGCGTAATATGCGATTTTCAAATGTCATTTGTTTTCGAGTAATGACGTCATCGATTTTTTTTAATGGCAACACCATATTTTTTTCCTTGATTCTGAAAGATCGTTTAATTCTATATCAGACAGTACTAAAATTTTGCCCTCTTACATAGGAAAGTTTTCGAGTAAATAACGATTGAATGTTAGAAAACGTAAATCAGTTAAAATAAAGCAAACACGTTATCAAGTTTAGTTTTTCGAATTCCATAGTTCTTTTATGGATCACGTAGGTAAAAATCTTTGCAAAGTGTCATTGTCACACCGACTTTCTAATAAGTATTATAAGCGACATAGAAATTATTATTCAATTTAAAGTATTATGGCACATTTAACTGTTACTCAAAGAATTGAAATTTTAATTCTTATCGGATGCGGAAATATGACTAGAACTGAGCAGGAAGTTTGCGATTTATTTAATGATGTCCAGATCGCCCTATCAGCCAATCAACAGTCAGTAAGGTAGAGTCTAAATTTAGAGAAACTAGCAATGTTGTAAATATTCGAAAACCTGGACGTCCAAGCATTAATGAAAATCAGAAACAGAACATTTTGATAAGTATGGTGGATAATCCTCATAATTCTTCACGATTGATTGCATTAAACATTGACACTAGTCAGAGCACAGTGCTACGTATCTTGAGGAAGGAAAAATATCATCCCTACAAAATTCAACTTGTGCAGGAACTCAATGAAGATGATCCCGATCGCCGCTTACACTTTTGGGAAATTCTAATGGATTTATGTCAAGGAAATAGAAATTTACACCGGCAAATACTTTTTTCAGATGAGGCCACATTTTGTCTGAATGGTACAGTAAACCGTCAAACTTGCAGATGTTGGAGTTGGGAGGCACATAGCCAACACCCTCAGAAATTAAATGTGTGGGCTGGAATAGTTGACGACAGAATAGTAGGGCCTTTCTTCTTTGAAGAAAACCTTACAGGACAAAGATATTTAGAGTTTCTAGAAAATGATCTTGTTCCAGCCCTTGCAGTAATTTTTCCTAACGATAATGACCCTGACATTCCTGACGATACCATATGGTTTCAGCAAGACGGTGCACCTCCGCAATATGCGCGCCCTGTACGAGATTTTTTGGACAACTGTTTTCCTGGGAGGTGGATCGGCAGACGCGGACCGATAGAATGACCTGCAAGATCGCCAGATCTTACACCTCTTGACTATATTTTATGGGGATACTAAGTCAAAAGTGTACATTAATAAACCACGTAATTTAGAAGAACTTCAAAATCGCATTTGGGACGAAATACGCAGAGTTAACCCAGAAATCACTCATAATGTGCAAGAAGAATTTCTTCACAGACTTGCGCATTGTCAAGAAGTTGGTGGATGGCAATTCGAACATTCAATTTAAGTATAAAATTTAATCAATTGTATTTTATTTTACGTACCTCAGAATTGTTACATTTTTATGGATAAAATTTACGTTTTCTAACATTCAATCGTCATTTACTCGAAAACTTTCCTATGTAAGAGGGCAAAATTTTAGTACTGTCTGATAGAGAATTAAACGATCTTTCAGAATCATGGAAAAAATATGGTGTTGCCATTTAAAAAAAAATCGATGACGTCATTACTCGAAAACAAATGACATTTGAAAATCGCATTTTACGCTAAAATATGTATTTTTTAAATTAAAAATCGACCTGTTCGAGAATTTTTCCCAAGGTGCATGTATAATAAATTGGTCGACTAAAAAGTAATGAATTACACTTACCTTTATGCATTCTATCTATTTATTGTTTGCAAGAAATCAATGTTTAATTATATTAGACTATTAAGGTACATATTTGTTTGCCCAATAAGAGTCGCTAATTAACGATATAAATTAAATTTATTTAATCATCTACAATAACATACAGTTTATTGACAAATTACAATGATTTATTGTATGTAAATTGACAAATTACAAAAATAATCGAGCTTTGACTAAACGTACTAAGGATAAAGTCTATATTGCATTAAAATAAATTATTAATTGAAGATTCTACAAAATATATAATTTAACTCCATAGAGTGACGGAAGTTTGAGTCAGCTCTTAAGACATGTTCTAGTCCTACATTTGTACAAGAGTCACGGTGACGAAATATTTATTGCATGTATATACAAATTTTTACAATTTACACTACTACTAGGTACAGCCACAAACAGTCAAAATTAAGTCAGTTATTCCTAGTGATTACGGTTACCGGTTTCAAGAGACCCTCTGGTGATGGCCTTGAATCTGGGGAGCTGGAACAACTCGAAGATGGCACGTTTGAGTTCTGCGAGGGCAAGCTTGATAAGGGCAGCTGTAGCGGATACTGAAGAGGCACAGCCAGTCTCAAATTATTGTACATTTCGAACAAAGGATGAGGCGCTCTGAAAAACGGTGAACTAGCAAGATCCATAGGAGAGGTACCAACCCCTAGAGGCTTATCCACATTGGAGAAATGCGGCTGAGGCTGGACTGGAGTAGGCCTCGGCAAGATATTCGTTGCTGTTGGAGCGTGCAAATAGGGATTGTATCTGGAATACGCAGCGGCCAGTAGCGCTGGAGATGGCGGGTAGAACGGAGAGTAGCATGGTTGTAACGGTGAATATAGTGACAGTGTTCGCTTAAACGCTGCTAATCTAGACCTAGAGGCCGCCGTGGACCGTCGGCGAAGCTTCCCAGTGGTGCCACCAATGAAAACATCTTCAGCAGAAGGGTCCAGCATCCAGTAATTGCCTTTGCCTGGGTCGTCGTAGTGACGAGGCACTTTGACGAAGCATTTGTTGAGACTAAGGTTGTGCCTGATGGAGTTTTGCCAGCCTTGTTTGTTATCTTTGTAGTAGGGAAAGTTCTTCATGATGTACTCGTAGATTCCATTGAGAGTGAGACGTTTTTCGGGACTGTTTCTAATGGCCATCATGATGAGGGCATTGTAGCTGTATGGGGGTTTTTCATTGGGTTTCTTATCTTTCCCTATAAAGAAAATTATGTATTAAAATAAAGGTATTTAATACTTTTGATGATATATAATATAATATATATAATTATTTCCAAAAGAGAAGTAGACAAATATGATGATACTGGCTGTTTGTTTTTTACTTGTTTACTATATATTGATTGTTGTGATAAAAATCCGCATGTGCAAGCTTGTGCTTGCGTGTATGTGTATAAAGTAGGAAATGATGGATCAAAACAGTATAATTTCAACAAACTACAGTTTCCCTCAATGGAAAAGAAATATTGTACTGTCATATTTTTATAAACCAAGATATCTACCTAAAAACTTTTGCCATAATATTGATTTTGTTCTAAAGGGATGATGTTATTTTATTATATTCGTTAGCAACTTTCAGTTTACTACTGTGATGATATAAAATTATTATTAACCAAATGATGTTATCCATCTAGCGACGGATAGTTGAAAATATGTGTCAAAGAATTATATGCATATTAACAAATACGAACTTAATATATTTTAAGGAATTTACATAAATATTAGGTGTATTATTTTTTATTTGATTCTACTTAATTCAGTACAAACCTGGTCTTTTGGTATCTAATAATGTAGGAAATGGGTATTTATTTGTTGTTATTTTAGTATCATGTATTTATATGACATATTTTATTTACGCCTATCGAAAACATTGACAAATACATGCTCTTGCAATAATAATGACACTCCCTCAAAACGGTTTTCGAACTTCAGAAAAATTCTGAAATTCTCTATTGGTGAGTGAAACAACTAAAAACTAATGTTAAAAGTTGAAAGTATATTTCATTACAAATACGTTAGCAGTTGCAAATAAATCGCAAAATTCATTTTAAACAGTGTCATTATTATTGCAAACGATTGTACAGTTAATAATTACGATTGTTTATCTGTTAAAATCTCAGTAATGCTTAATATGAATTTTAACTTTTAAATTCTATGGAAGCTAATCTAGAAGAAAAAAATATTTTAGACATTGATATAAAATAACTTCTTATATTTTATGAAATGTATAAGGTATAACAGACAATATTCTACTTTCAATACAATATCTATGAATGCTATTCTTTCTGTGGACAATTTTGAAAACATCTAGATATTTTCATTTGTGAATTAGATGCCTTAGATATTGTAAAAATAGCGTTACAATAGATAATTCTGATAAAAACATTTGAGAACAATTTTCTGTAGGTTACACCATATATTTTTAAAAAGAATAATTTTAATATTCAATAAAAATAGTGAAATAAAATACATAGGCATACTTTCTTTCATCGTTCTCTTTCCAGGGTTATTTACATCTCACCGTTTATATGGACCAACAAAGTCAAGATATAAGGTGACGATTCTGACAGAACAAGATAAACATACTGATACTGGAAGACGGTTGATGAGTGCTGAAATATATGAAATGCCAGCTTTATAGAAATGTGATGGGGCTGATGGGTAAAACTAGAGGAAACATTTTTTGTTAGACAGACACCTTGATATAAGTACATCTATTATAAAAAATTTCGAGTAAAATTTCTCTCAAAATCAACACAATTGGTTGTTTAAACGAGTCCACATCCGATTGTGTTAAAATAATAGCACAATTTGTTGAGATCACTCATATATTGGTAACTAAAATCATTTCTGAGTAACATCGAATAACATTTGAGTTAGCTTACTGAATACTGTATTACTACCAACACAAAATTAAGTTATATATCAGTATCTATATTTCGTTGCTTTTTCCACAAATTATCTCTTCGACCAAAAATGTTGTTGATAAGCTCATTTCTTAGTTAAAATATCTAATTGCTCAAAATTTAACACCAAAATAATTTCACTCATTAATGAATCTGAGGTTACTCAATGGAAATTGGAAATAAATTTCTGGAGGATTTTATAGTCTTGGGATTGTAATACAAGCAAGAGGCTGAGTGAGTACGTGTTACTTATATTTTTTCTTAATACAGTATCTTGTATTTTTCAAAAATGGATGAGAACCTTACCTTCCTTATCATTTTCCTCATCTGCGTTCTTATTGGAACAGTCCAGAGGTGGTGTAGTCCCAGTTACATCCAAATCAGATTCGCAGTCACTCACTTCCACATCGGACACAGTTTCGCGCTTCAGTTCGCACTCTTCAGGCTCTGGACTAACGCTCCGCGATTCTAACGCTGTCTCAGGCAAGATAGAGTTGATGGTGAATGACTTTAATGGAGTATGGGCCATAATAAGCGCAGAGACGCACAGCCGTGGAAGAGGTCCTTGCGGCACCACCATTTTTTACATCATCACAAATATCACTTGGGCCCGTATCGCGGTATTGTGCGGTACCTTTCACGTATGTAATGCGACTAATGATTGTATTAGGTGTATTGGTTCGTTGTGCGCTTTATAACGTCGGGGAAACGCCTCGAAGAGGCAGCATTTCGGTTTGGCGGCCAATGAGAGGCCGGACAGAGGTGATCGGAGCTCAACCCACTAGATGTTTACCGACACATGCAGGGTGTGGTCTGAGGATGGCTCACAGATCCAGAAATATGTTTGTGTAAATGATTATGCCCTGTTTTAGTACATAAAGTGGTAGCGTTTGCAACAAGGGACCGCCATTGTTGGGCAACGATCTGCTTTTGATAGCATCTCGACTGCCTAATTTGGGTAAACGGTGAATTATTCATGGGCTTTTTGAGTTTTCAGTGTATTAATTGATACATCGTGACTGATACATGTTAACAATTCACGACTGTTAATGTGTTTAGGCTTTGAATAATCCAAGGAAAATTATGTATGCATGAACACAAGGAGAAGCTGTAGAAAGAACATGGGCTGGGGTAGTAGATCAAGTTGCAGCTGTAACTGATACAAGATTTATATCTTTAAAAATTGTCATTTTTGTTACTGTCACACTGAAAAATGTAAGAAGGAAACTGGAGGTGTTATGTATTATTTATGGGAATTTAGAGGGTAAATTGTGTTGTCCAATATGAATATCAACGTAATTTAACAATAAAGTAATAGTTTCTGAATAGCACATTTAGATAGGAAGACATAGTAAAATATTTGCGTGTAAAAAAAATAGTTTTGATGACAATATTTCTAATATCATTTAAAAGACCAAGAACTATGGAAAAACATGATTTATTTGGTCATGTAGTACCTAATACTTACCTAAATAATAATTGAAAATAGGATAGCATGTAGGAAATTTTGAAACATACCAATCCTTTATACAGTATGCGCCAAAAGTATGGAATAAATTCAATAAAAACGAAACAATTATTTTTTGGGAAAAATTCTCGAACAGGTCGATTTTTAATTTAAAAAATACATATTTTAGCGTAAAATGCGATTTTCAAATGTCATTTGTTTTTGAGTAATGACGTCATCAATTTTTTTTAAATGGCAACACCATATTTTTTTCCTTGATTCTGAAAGATCGTTTAATTTTCTATCAGACAGTACTAAAATTTTGCCCTCTTACATAGGAAAGTTTTCGAGTAAATGACGATTGAATGTTAGAAAACGTAAAGCAATTAAAGTAAAGCAAAAACGTTATCAAGTTTAGTTTTTCGAATTCCATAGTTCTTTTATGGATCACGTAGGTGAAAATCTTTGCAAAGTGTCATTGTCACACCGACTTTCTAATAAGTATTGTAAGCGACATAGAAATGATTATTCAAATTAAAGTATTATGCCACATTTAACTGGTACTCAAAGAATTGAAATTTTAATTCTTATCGGATGCGGGAATATGACTAGAACTCAGCAGGAAGTTTGCGATTTATTTAATGAAAAATATCCAGATCGCCCTATCAGCCAATCAACAGTCAGTAAGGTAGAGTCTAAATTTAGAGAAACTGGCAATGTTGTAAATATTCCAAAACCTGGACGTCCAAGCATTAATGAAAATCAGAAACAGAACATTTTGATAAGTATGATGGATAATCCTCATAATTCTTCACGATTGGTTGCATTAAACAATGACACTAGTCAGAGCACAGTGCTACGTATCTTGAGGAACGAAAAATATCATCGCTACAAAATTCAACTTGTGCAGGAACTCAATGAAGATGATCCCGATCGCCGCTTACACTTTTGCGAAATTCTAATGGATTTATGTCAAGGAAATAGAAATTTACACCGGCAAATACTTTTTTCAGATGAGGCCACATTTTGTCTGAATGGTGCAGTAAACCGTCAAACTTGCAGATATTGGAGTCGGGAAAATCCTCATTGGATGGCAGAGGCACATACCCAACACCTTTAGAAATTAAATGTGTAGGATGGAATAGTTGACGACAGAGTAGGGCCTTTCTTCTTTGAAGGAACCCTTACATGACAAAGATATTTAGAGTTTCCAGAAAATGACCTTGTTCCAGCCCTTGCAGTAATTTTTCCTAACGATAATGACCCTGATATTCCTGACGATACCATATGGTTTCAGCAAGACGGTGCACCTCCGCACTATGCGCGCCCTGTACGAGATTTTCTTAACTGTTTTCCTGGGAGGTGGATCAGCAGACGCGGACCGATAGAATGGACTGCAAGATCGCCAGATCTTACACCTCTTGACTATTTTTTTGAAGATACTTGAAGTCAAAAGTGTACATTAATAAACCACGTAATTGAGAACTTCAAAATTGCATTCGGGACGAAATACGCAGAGTTACCCCAGAAATCATTCATAATGTGTTAGAAGAATTTCTTCACAGACTTGCGCATTGTCAAGAAGTTGGTGGATGGCAATGCGAACATTTAATTTAAGTATAAAATTAAATCAATTGTATTTTATTTTACATACCTCAGAATTGTTACTTTTTTGTGGATAAAATTTACGTTTTCTAACATTCAATCGTCATTTACTCGAAAACTTTCCTATGTAAGAGGGCAAAATTTTAGTACTGTCTGATAGAGAAATAAACGATCTTTCAGAATCAAGGAAAAAAATATGGTGATGCCATTTAAAAAAAATCGATGACGTCATTACTCGAAAACAAATGACATTTGAAAATCGCATTTTACGCTACAATATGTATTTTTTAAATTAAAAATCGACCTATTCGAGGATTTTTCCCAAAAAGTAATTGTTTCGTTTTTATTGAATTTATTCCATACTTTTGGCGCATACTGTACTTACCTAAGCAACTTTTGCATTCATGGGGTTTGAAATTTATAATGATTTTAATTAATTTAGGAATTTGTTAAGGAGTTTTGAACAATAGAGATGAAATATTATTGGTTATGTCCGAATGGAAACGTCTTATGTATGCATGGTAGAAACTGATGTTGATATTGACGTATCTTTATATAAACTACAAATATGTGGATATAAAATATGAAATTGTATAACAAAAAATAGACGTAGTGGTGGGGTTCTTATTTATATAGAAAATGACTAAAATATTCAACCAAAAATTTATTTTTCTGTTGAACCTTTTTTATGGATGATAGTTGAGGAAGTTACGAAAATAAATTGTGATAAATATTATACCTATGCTGTGCAGTATATCACCCACTACAAGTGAATGATAATTTATTGTTGAATCGTCTTGAAGATTGTACAGGCAAAAATATTGACAATGATGGACTTACTGTTTTTATTAGCGATTTTAATTTTGATCAGTTATTGATACTTAGATGTATTATACTAATAAAATAAAATCAATTATTTTCCAGTATGGTTTAGTTCAACTAATAAAAAAACCAATACATATTACTAAAAACAGTTTTTTGATAAATAACAAAAAAAATATTGGGTACTTTTAAAGTTCAATTGACACTAAAAATTAGTGATCATTGTATAATGAGTTGGTATAAGAAATAAACAAGAAATTACAGAGAACATTATTGCTAATGCACATATCCATTCAATAACTAACAATTTGGATCAAATGTGCCCTACTGAAAAAAACAGTCCAAAAGGACATGCAAATAATAAATGGATATGAAGGAAAGGGATATATATAAAATATATAAAAAGGCAAGCTTTACTAAAAATGACGAGAAGAGCAGAGATGAGGAGAGGAGAGGAGAGGAGAGGAGAGGAGAGGAGAGGAGAGGAGAGGAGAGGAGAGGAGAGGAGAGGAGAGGAGAGGAGAGGAGAGGAGAGGAGAGGAGAGGAGAGGAGAGGAGAGGAGAGGAGAGGAGAGGAGAGGAGAGGAGAGGAGAGGAGAGGAGAGGAGAGGAGAGGAGAGGAGAGGAGAGGAGAGGAGAGGAGAGTGTGCAAAACTATTAACACGGAATTTTTACACATCCTAAATTACACACTTGAAAATCTCGCTTAGACAGCAACTTTTTTTACAGTGTAAAAATGGCCAAGACGGGTATAGGGAACAAGGTATTTATTAGTTCCAAGTCTAATCTGGAGAGGTACCTACCAAAAAGTTGATTATAAGGCTTAATATCTAGAGAATTGAAAACTACATAATATGATGTTCAAGGAACGGCCCTTGGCCATATTTTGTTTTTAATTTACATAAATGATATGGTAAAGTGTGTTACAGAAATGGAATAGGTGCTCATTAATTCAAAAAAAAATTAAATACACTTAATTTTATGAATGTAGGTACATACATCAAAAAATTGTATATAAGACAATAATCTTAATTTATAAAATAAAAAATGGATTATTATACTTAAGTATTAGTAGTAAAAGTAAGTTAATAATTATCCTAAGCATAAAAGAAGTACCTATGTTAAAAATTAAATAAAAACTACTTATGTCGGAAACTATCTCTACTTTTAAAATAAAATTAAGTAGTCACATAAAGATGGATATAATCAGTGATATTTTCTTTCTTTGTTAAATTCTAACCCAACCAACCCAGTATAGTAACCTAACTTATTTCTACAAAATTCTTTAACAAAGCTAAATTTTATTGTAAAAAATATTTAAATAATGACATTTGATCGCCTATAAAAAATTGCCTGTTACTAATGAACTAGTAGTTTAGTATAAGTATATAATTCGCGACTGATATGAAATCTTCAAGTAAAAATAAGACGCAACGGCGCAATTGAAATTTTCTATTAATTTACCTATTCCTCATCACTGCTCATACTGAAGTACCTATAAAAATGTCTGAGAATGACTTTATAAACCTGGTTATAAAAGTAGGTTAAGGATAATGAAATCAAAATTAAAATTGGAAAATGATTATGTGATACCTACTATTGTTTTTCAAAGAAAATACATTATTAAGTTTTGACACCTTAAATATTTTTACAAATTGGGAAAAAGGCTCACAACGTTTACAGAAACATGATATACCTACTTATGTCATATCGCTGAATTTAAACGTATCGAAGATATTTTGTTAAAATTTTGATACCTAACTGAAAGCAGTGGCGCCATTCACATTACGCTCTAAATAATATTTGTAAAATTTCAAAGAAATCATTTATATTTACCATATTAGTTATGGCAGTTTTATAATTATTTTATCCAATTTTACAGATATTAAGGAAATTTTCAATATTAGCTAATTGGAGTACCTAATGCCTGTAATATTCAGTTCTGTTATTCACAAAGTATATTGTAATATTTCTATTTAATACAGCAGCAAATTGTGTAAAGTTCTGTAAATTTAATATAAGTTACCAATATTATTCGCCAGTTAGAACTAGTTAGTTGATCATAAATCGTCAAGCCTTACAGGTCACTCTCAGTAGCTAAAAAAAAAAACAAAGCAAAAAAAAGTCACAAGTAAATAGTTTTCATATCACAGTCAAGAACTGAGATTAGTTTCTGAAAGGAACAATCAAAGTTTCAACGTCAAAATTCCCATTATATAAAATTTTTCACAAGTTAAAATTCTCAAGAGATCAAAAACTCATGAATCAAGTTTTAACACAAAAGTTGTAAAGTTAAAGAGTTTTGCCAAAAATTGAGGATCATAAGTGAAAGAGTAGTGTGTGCCATTAAAAGAAACAGGAACGAGGGTGCAAGCTATTCTCCGAGACCGTATAGGAAATAGGAATCGAGCAGCTATCCACATCTCAAAATGTATATAAAAATTTAAAGTTGGCCAAAACCTATATTACATGTACTATCTACAAATAACATAAACACAAATTAAATTCCTTTAAAAAGTTGATCAGAAAAAAAATAAAACCTAACAGAGAATTCTCAAAATTAAAAATTTTGTTTATAAAAGGTTTTGTAACTGTCAAATATTTTAAAATTGTAATATAGATGCAGCTGTTTATAGATATTTTCTTTCTTTTATTTAACAAGTATCTGAACTATAACAAATATACTGAGTATCTTTTAAATAGTGAAACACATCTTGAGATTGAATCTGCCGGGGAATAAACTTTTAGAGATATAAAGGCAAATATAATTTATAAAAATTAATTGGCGCCCATTTTAAATCAAGTTATTAAACAGCAAAATTTAACTTTTTTTAAATGTAATACATTTATATAACAAAATAAATATCAAAATAAACCCTTAATAATTTTCACACATAAAAATATAAAACAGGAAATATAGATATCATAATAAACTGGTGTCCCAACGTGGGGCATATCAATATTTAATAAGTTAAAATTCTTAATTATTACAAAAATAAAATGTAAATATAAATTTATCATAATAATAGGTATAGACATTTCGTCTTATTTTTGGGGTCTAGAAAACGCAGTAAATTTTTTTTAAAATCACCTTGAAAATGGGATTCAGCAAAAACCACCTTGCAAAAACCTTAATTGTATAAATTTACTTAGTAATAGTTTTTATGTGTTAGTGTGACAGAATGTTACTAATTACCTTGTATCAATGCTACATAGTGTCTTGGAAATCAAAGATCTATTTTAGTTTTTTGTTTATTTCAACGAAAAATCGGGTTACCTGCGGCGTAAAGTAATCCGCTTTTAGTTGATGAGAATGGTGTTTCGAAAAATCGAAAATAGATTTCGGGCGACAATATACAAAGGCCCAGGGTACGATTTAGGTCGGTTGACAAAAGTCAGTCGGGCTATGGGCCGGCTGTCTCAACAACACAAACAGAACAACGGTAAATAGATTATCTGCGTGTCGAATGCGAAATGTCACCGAAAAAAGAAATAAATGACTTTATTTGTTGGCCAACACTTTGAGGACGCCGCTAAAACATATCGATTATTGAACTCTAAGTCTCGGACTTTGTCGAATTTTGCACACTTTAGAGGTTGGTGCCCCTGTTTGAGGTATCTACATGAAGATGTCTAATTTTGCTAGTTTTCAGCTTTTTGGGAGGTGTACTTATTGTTCACAATAGTTCAGGTACGCTAAGGGAAATATCCTTTAACCATTAGTATATATTGTTCAACCAAATATTTGCATTCTATAGGCTCATGAAAGGTTACGTTACTGTCAGAATGAAAATAATTTTTGTAAAGAAAGCTAAGTACTGCCTAGTGGTTAATTTGTTATAACTGTTCATTTCAATAAATGAAGCAGTAATCTCCAATACCACCTTGTTTTTACAGAAGCTTGTAGAATGGCTATATGGTTTTGTTATTATTACTTATTTACTAGTAATTTTTAATTTACACTCTGCATTAAAGAAAAATCAAGTACTTTTACTCAATTTATTATAAAATTTTACAGAATTTTTCAAGTGATTTCTGATATACATGTGCAGAGGCACATCAGTGTAATCTCTGTCCTAATGCGTTTTAGTTGTGTTAAATTGTGGAAGACAAACATGTACTGTTCATTAATAAGGAATTTTTGTAGGATATTCAGAAAAGAGTGAATATAAAATTATATTTTGTAACGTATACATTTGTATTTTTTTACTGTTTTAGAAAGGTATTTTATGCTAATATAAATCAAATCTCCTACAATTCTTATCAATGAAGTCATATGTATGTTCTCTGATACCAAACATCTAAGTATGCTAATGAACAATTCCACAGACAAAGCTCTATTCAATAATTATCTAAAGAAAATAATCTAATTTACTCACTCTATAAATATCTAACGTCACTTTTTTTGCAGTGGGAACACGACAAATTCAACCACAATAGCTGAGATCTGACCTATTTCTGCATTTTTAGGATTGCTTCTTCAGGTGGTCTCCTTTAAGTTGAATCAAATATCTAACTATAAAAATTATTATAAAAATGAAAATTATTTTAAGTTAAATATCGACAATGACAAAAAGTGACATTCTGTCAATGAAGTAAAAGTTTTTATATATTTTTAGGTATTAATAATATTGTGTGAAACTAACTACTCAGTGGACAAAAGCCCCAACCTGCGTTGAATTACACCCACAATATCTACCCATATATTCCTTATTATTAGCTTTTGTCATTGTCGATATTTAACTTCAAATAATTTTAATTTTTATAATAATTTTTATAGTTAGATATTTGATTCAACTTAAAGGAGACCACCTGAAGAAGCAATCCTAAAAATGCAGAAATAGGTCAGATCTCATCTATTGTGATTGAATTTGTCGTGTTCCCACTGCCAAAAAAGTGACGTTAGATATTTATAGTGAGTAAATTAGATTATTTTCTTTAGATAATTATTGAATAGAGCTTTGTCTGTGGAATTGTTCATTAGCATACCTAGATGTTTGGTATCAGAAAACATACATATGACTTCATTGATAGGAATTGTAGGATATTTGATTTATATTAGCTTAAAATACCTTTCTAAAACAGTAAAAAAATGTTACAAAAGCTAATAATAAGGAATATATGGGTAGATATTGTGGTTGTAATTCAACGCAGGTTGAGGTTTTTGTCCACTGAGTTGTTAGTTTCACACAATATTATTAATACCTAAAAATATAAAAAAACGTATACATTTGTACCTAACGCTAATTTAAATGTTATACAATTCGTAAATATAATAAAAACTGAAACGATACGTTATGCTTGCATTAAAACTGCTCTATTACTTATACCTTTATACCAAACAACAAACCAAAAACATTTATTTCAAACAGTATCGTTAATTAGTTACGTTAATTATAAATTTACTGTAAGCTAAATATATTTGCCTATTTTAACACAGATATATGTACACTTACAAATATTTGTGATTGTGTATTAATGTTTCACACATTTTGAATGCGAATGAAATACATTTCCATACATTTTTAAATAAATAAAAAATCTTGCACAGAAGTTATTTTTGCTGCTAACAAGTCCTTCCTATTTAAAAATAAAAATGTTGCTGTTTATGCATTTTTTGACTTAGCGTACCTAGTGTATTTATTATTAAATTCTAATAATACAATCTCCTGTAGGTATATTAACCTGCATTTTTGTATATTTTAAGAAGAAATTTTTTATACTTGAGAAGCTTTTTTTTTGGCATTGAAAGTAAAAAGTTATCTCCCTTTTCAACTTCATCTGTCGACACCACACTCATTAAATAGCTACAAAAAGTAATATTAATAATACTATAAATTGACTTCTGAATTTGAATAAAATAAGAATATTTGAACTGATTGATATACTCTTTGCTATATGCATTTTTTCAACATTTCAACATATTGTTCATTATTTAAATTTTCTACGCACTAATATTCAGTCATATATGTGAAATAATGTTAAAGTTATCGAAAAAATTATCTCTATATATTTTCAATTGTACTTTTAGTAAAATTAAATAATTTTCTTGACATTGATATGCACACTTATATTGGTAACTTCAAATAAATAACCTTATAGCCACTATTAAATGATTTTCTTGTCATTAATATGTATACTTAAATCGGTTTTTTCAAATAAATGAACTTATAGCCACTCTTTTATGATTTTCTTGTCATTAATACGTGCACTCAGATTGGATCTTGCATTTTCAAATTTTAAGTTAACGGTGATACGCGAGAGGTATCGGTACTACTCTCTCTATCTGTCTCTTTCTCTCTCCCCCTCCCCCTCTCACTGAAGCATTACGTATTATTAATATTCTAATCTTAATAGGCATACAATTTGATGCTGATTTTTTAAAATTCTGTATATTGCAATATAAGTACGAGTTCAAAATCATTAAAAATGAATCATTATGAATTCACTATTTATACATCTATATTTGTTCCTCTGGTATGTGCAACTAGCGCCATCTAGCAGCTAGTTATCATAGGTTTTGAAATTTCACTTTAAAGGCCGAATGCACCGTTTTTATGTTAAACTCAGCTGAATTAAGCAAACTTAACACTAGCCATCTAGGTTATGCATCGTATGTCAATAAAGGCAGCTTAGTTAAGCTTGAAATTTATATGGCATTTCAGCAAATTATAGCGATTTTTTGGTCAAAATCTTTATATGATTTGGCATTAGTTTACACGACTTTATACTGTTTGAACATATAATACCTTTGGTTTAGTAAACTAATCTAATAAAATTCCATTTTAATCAAAAAGTAGGAAATATTTTATTTAGAGACATAAAAATTTATATTTACTATTAATTTTGAACAATTACTCAGACAATTAGATAAATCAGCTGTATAAATTGTAAACAATAACCTGCATAACACACTTCCATGCGGGATTCTTCTTTTAATAAGTCAGAACAAGTGTCACCAATAATAACTTGAAATAAAAAAACTGTATTGCTTCAGTGCAGAGACCGAAATATTTCAACTTAAAGCATAAGGTGGCGTGATCAATAGTGTCTAACGTATTTTCACCAGCATCACAAATGTGGTACAACTGATCAGTTACATGAAGCAAAGCAATAGTGGTACTGTGATTAGCCTGAAATCTCGATTGATTAGTTTGCAAAATGTTACACCTGTAACAACTACTCAGTTGTTGATTCATTATTTTTTCAAGAATTTTGGAAAATGTAGACAAAATATTAATGGGACGATAACGTGACATTTCTGTGGGGTTACCAATTTTCCACAATCTCGTAGTGAACTGAAGAAAATACATTTATTAATAATGAATGTGAGGTGCTGAATTAAATGTTGTGTAATTAACAATAACATCTTCAAATCTATATCGCCACAACCTTTAGCATTGTATTTAATGATATTTAAAATATCCTTAACATTATTACAAGTTATAGTATTGAAAGTAAATTCTTCAGAATAACTAGGAATTTTTTTACCAAAATAATAATGACTTATAATCCTTTTTTTCACATCGTATTTGTTCGATCATTACTTTAAATTTTATGCTTTCCGCGGTACTACCAAGTCCACGGGAATGCGCATGCCCGAGTGCGGGAGAAACATAAGTAAAGTGAAGGCCGGCCGGCATAGTGTGTCTACCATAAAAGTTAAAGGGTAAGTCGTTTTTTCTTTGTGGACTTAGGGCGATTAATTAATGCAATAAACAATCATTTATTTCTATTTTTTTCAATACAGTCCATTTTTTTTCTCTTCAATTTATTGAGTTATCGAACATTTTGGTCCATACGAGCTCCGATACATTGTTTTTTCTCACTAGTTTTTTTTGCAAAATTTAATAATTAAATTAATTAATTGAACGCGTTTCAGTAGAGACATATATAAATTTGTATTTTCTGTTATAAATAGGCTGTTTTAGGCGAGAATTCAGCATTTTGAACTATAGAGAACGCTAATTATTGATTTTTAATTTCTACATGTAAATTGCTGACCGAAACAATTTATTTAGCCATTTTTCGTATTCTTGAACTAGACAATCGAAGTGAACGATCGCGCTTCTCTTCTGCACATACACTTGTTGCTGATTGGTTTAATAGGTCACATGCTCCTAACCCTTGCCGGTTTGGTATTTGTCTTCAACGCTAATTACTCGTTGGCCGATTTTTGTACATATTGTCGCATTTCGACACACTTCCGCAGCTGTTTATTGTTTACCTATCTCCGCATAGACTTGCACGGTACTAATTTAATTTTTTTCTTTATCATTTATTTAGAAACATGGAAAAATTGAATAAATATAAAGCGCACCGCTCTACTTGTATTACAGAAATTGGTGTTATTTATAATCTGGCCCGAAAGGCAGAGAAAGATGATTCGCTAAGAACTTTATTTAAGGTCCGCTGCGCTGATTTACAAAGAGTATATGATAATTACGATCGCCACCACAATAATGTAGTCACAACAATTTTATCAAACGATCCTAACGCCAATATTGAAAATGAAAATACTGTTCGTGAAGGTTTTTTAAGTGAATTTTATTTAATTAAAGCCGTTTACGCCGATTTGTTCGAAAACCCGGCGCCGGTAGCACAGCCCGGGACTTTAGATCAATCCATAATGTCCAATTATAATAATTATTCTTCGCATGCTCGACTTCCAAAAGTAGAACTTACAAAATTTGATGGAGAGTTTAAAAATTTTGCTAGTTACATTGATCTGCTTAATGCTTTAGTTCATAATAATTCTACTATGTCTAATGTTGAAAAATTCAAGTACTTACGTTCTTCTTTAGATGAAAAACCTTTAAGAATAATTCGCGCTCTACCTATTACTTCGGATAATTATAAAATCGCCTATGATAGTTTACTGGAAAGATATTCAAATTCGCGTTTGCGTGCTCAAGCACATTGGGAGGCGATTGAAAATACAAAAAAGATTAATTCGAAAAATATCGGAGAATTGAGGGATCTTCTTGACATTTTTTCCGAAAATTTATCCGCTTTAAAATATATGAATTATCCAACCGAGCATTGGGATTTTATTTTAGTTATGATGCTACGCCAACGTTTAGATCAAGAAATTATTACCCGCTTCGAACTTAATTACGGTTTAACAGATATGCCCACTTATGAAAGTCTTGTAAAGTTTCTAAATAAACAGTGCATTTCTTTGAATTCCTTGCCTTGTTCTGACTTAGAAGAACTACCTAACGCGCTGCAGAAACGGCAGATATCTAAAGGTACTAATAAATTTCGCAATTCCGCTTCGTCTTCAACTATTACGATGTTTATGAATAAATCGCCCGCGCATACTTGTGCATTTTGCAAAGAAAATCATTCGCTTTACACATGTCCTATGTTTAATCGCAAATCGCAATCTGAAAGATACAACTTTTGTAAAAGTTTACGCTTGTGTTTCAATTGTCTAAGCAGTGCACATGACGTTCGATCATGTAAGTCTTCCGCTCGCTGTAAATATTGTTCTTCAAGCACGCATCATTCGCTATTACATTATGATAAAGGCATCGCTCGCATTAATGCTAGTACTTCAAATAATAACAAAAATTTGACTTGCTCCGCTCCCTCTTCATCGCTCGCTACACCCGTCAACTTAACCGCGCCCGCTCAACACGCTGCCTCCGCGCAAGCAGGCTCATCTGCTCAAACCGTTTCGTTTGCTCAAAACTCACGTAATTCTTCTACAGTTGCTCTTATAACTGAGGCCCAATCCGCGGCTAGTAAAATTAATAATCTCAACTCATTTGAAGTAACCGCCTGCACAAAAAATGTTCTTTTGTCCACCGCTAGAGTAAATTTTTTAGATAACTCAGGTAATACGCATACTTTTAGATGCTTGCTAGATTCTGGGTCTATGACCTCATTTATTACATCGCACGCTTTTAATATTTTGAATTTACCTAAGCTAGAATGTCCTATAGAATTGAAAGGATTAGGTTCTATGAAATCTACCTTAAATACTGGACTAGTTACGCTCGCTTTGCAACCAGTTGGCTCAACTTTGCCTACTCTATATACTGATGCTTTAATAATGAATAAAATTTGTGACAATTTGCCTTCCTGTAGTATTGATATTCGTCGATGGTCACAATATTTAAATTTACGCCTCGCTGATCCTTACTTTTATCAATCCGGGTCTATTGATGTGTTACTTGGAGCTGATATTTTCTCAAAAATTATTTTAAATGGTGCTATTCCTGTTACAGACAATGGTCTGAATGCTATTAACACTATATTCGGTTATATTTTAATGGGAATGATTCCAACGCCTTCAGCACCTGTCATTTCCGCATTTCACTGTCAAATTAGCGAAACTTCATTAGAGAAATCAATTAAAAAATTTTGGGAGACTGAGGAAGTCCCCAATAAACATTTTGAATCGCCTGAAGACTTGTTGTGTGAAAAAATGTTTTTAGATTCATACCACCGAGATGAAACCGGACGTTATATTGTGTCTTTGCCCTTTAAAAATGCTCACCTGACTTTTCCAGGAAGTAGAGAATTTGCTCATGCTAGATTTAAATCTTTAGAGCAGAGATTGTTGCGTAACCCGCACTTATATACTGAATACTCGCAATTTATGCGCGAATATCTTGATTTGAATCACATGGAACCTGCATCAATTTTAGATGATTCGCAATGTTATTATTTAGTTCATCATTGCGTGATAAAACCAGAGAGTTCGTCGACAAAATTAAGAGTGGTCTTTAATGCTTCCGCCAAACCACCTAATCATAATAATTCGCTAAATGATTGTTTACTAGTAGGTCCAAAACTTCAACAAGACATTAGTCAGATTTTACTTCATTTTCGATTACATGCTTTTGCTTTATGTGCAGATATTAAACAAATGTATAGAATGATTTTAGTTAAACCTGCAGATCGTGATTATCAAAGAATTCTGTGGCGATGGTCTCCAGACGAACCTGTGCAAGACTTTCGTCTAAATACTGTAACTTACGGCTTAAACTGTAGTCCGTTTTTAGCTTTACGAGTTTTACGTCAATTAGCCAGTGAGGAAGGAGATAAATTTCCTCACGCCGCCAAAATACTTCGACAATTTTCTTACATTGACGATTTTGTTTTTTCTAGTACGAATTACGACGACGCTGCTGTTGCAATTTCACAATTAATTTCGCTTATGAAATTAGGAGGTTTTGAATTAAGGAAGTGGTGTAGTAATGATTTTTCGCTTTTGACTGATTTACCAGTTTCACATTTATCTAAAGATCCGTTAAGTTTTGCTTCTGATAAATCTGATATATCGCTTAAAGTTTTGGGCCTTCGTTGGAACCCTCAAACTGATTGTTTTTTCTTTGCTATTAAAGCTTTAGATAACCGCGCATGCTCTAAACGCATTTTATTGTCTGAACTCGCTAAAGTTTATGACCCACTGGGATTTTTGTCACCCATTACATTTTTTCTAAAGCACCTAATTCAACGCCTATGGCTATCAGGTTTAGAGTGGGATCAAACCCCTACTGAAGATATTATACGGGTTTGGAATCAATATAAGACCGAATTACCTTTACTGGTAGATTTGGAAATTCCTCGACTTATTTTGCCACCTAAGTTTAAAACTTGCGAGTTACATGGGTTTGCTGACGCAAGCGAGAAAGGTATGGCTTGTGTTCTCTTTTTACGAATAATTCACCCTGATAACTCTATTTCTTTAAAATTTTTATGTAGTAAATCTAAAGTCGCTCCTGTAAAAAAGATTAGCATTCCTCGCTTAGAACTTTGCGCCGCCGTCCTCTTAACCAAGCTTATGTCGTTTACGCTAGATGTTTATTCGCCAGATATTATTTTCAATAATATATATGCTTGGAGTGATTCTCAAATTACACTTCATTGGTTAACAGGCTCCCCACATCGTTGGAAAAATTTTGTAGCAAATCGCGTTTCTTTTATTCAAGATAAATTCCCCCCTTCTGTTTGGCATTACGTTAACTCCGCTTGCAATCCAGCAGATATCGCCTCTCGAGGTTCTCTACCCTCAATTTTTTTGTCATATAGCCCTTGGTTTCAAGGTCCTGAATTTTTGAATAAACTATGCCTAAATAATTATGATCCACCGCGTAATTCTTCTCCAATTTCCTGTCCGGAGGAAGAAAGGAAAATTTCATTTTTTGCTAATTCGGACACTATTAATTTTATAGAGAATTTATTAGAAAAACACTCATCGCTCATAAAAATTCAACGCATTTTAGCTATAATTCAGAGGTTTATTTATAATCTTCGAACCGCTCCGTCAGATAGACGAGCGGGAACTTTAAATTTTACTGAAATGAATTCCGCTCTATTACTATTATCTAGATTTACACAACAACAATATTTTGAAGAGGAACTTAATAAAAAACAATTTTCCCGACCGTTTAAAAAACTGCAAGTATTTGTTGATTCTCAAAATATTCTACGTGTTGGAGGTAGATTAAAAAATTCATTAATGAAATACGAATATAAGCACCCGATTTTACTGCCCAGTCGAAGTCGCTTAACAATTCTTATTATTATCCATTTCCATGAAAAATATTTCCACACTGGGTGTCGCACTACTCAGTATCTTATTTCGCAGCAATTTTGGATTTTGTCTGCCAAACGAGCTATTAATTCCGTTATTTCTAAATGTATTCGCTGTTGGAAGACTAACCCCAAATCTTTTCAACCCCCTATGGGAGAATTGCCTTCTGCTCGTGTCGGTCAAATAAAACCATTTTCAGTTTCCGCCGTCGATTACGGAGGACCTTTTTTCATAACTTTAAATAGACATCGCGGAGTCAAAACATGTAAAGCTTATTTATGCCTTTTTGTCTGTCTCGCCACGAAAGCCCTTCATCTAGAATTGGCTACTGATTTGACATCCGATACTTTTATTTCGGCGTTACAACGTTTCATTGCGCGCAGAGGACGAGTGTCTCAAATTCATTGTGATAATGCTACGAATTTTTTTGGAGCATCTCGAGAATTAAATCTCCTAAAAAATGCTGCCTCTGTGGAGGGCATTGAATTCAAATTTTCACCGGCTAATGCACCCCATTTCAATGGATTGAGTGAGGCAGGTATTAAGTCCGTCAAGACTCATTTAAAAAAAATTATAGGGGATCAGATATTAACCTACGAAGAATTTTATACAATTTTAACCCTAATTGAATCAATATTGAACTCACGTCCACTTACGCCTATTTCTTCTGATATTGAAGATTTTAATGCACTTACGCCGTCTCATTTTTTAACGTTGGAACCCGTTTCCGCGCTAGAGTTTCCAGATTTAACGCCCTTACCTATTAATCGCTTATCAAGACTGCAGATGATTCAACGAATGCATCAAATTTTTTGGAAACGGTGGCACCGAGAATATCTTAATACCTTGCAGCAGCGTCTTAAATGGTTAAATTCAGACGTCCCTCCTAAAATTGGTCAACTTGTTTTAATTAAAGAGGACAATTTACCACCCAGCAAGTGGCTTTTAGGTCGGATTCAAACACTTCACCCCGGAAAGGATGCGATTATTTGAGTAGTAACTGTAAAAACGCCTAGCGGCATATTGAAACGCCCGCTCGTAAAATTATGTCCACTCCCGATGGTCTGATCCAAGTAATAAATTTTCGTTTTCATTGTTTTTTTTCTATATTTAGCTTTAAATAAGTTATAGTTTTAAGTATATTTACTATAAGCAACAATTAGATATTATTTAATGTTCTTTAGAATGCTGAGTTTCCGCTAAAAATAGTTTATTTTGTATTTTCTACTCTCTTAATTTGTTATTGCTGGTAAAATGCTAGGATGCATTTTAGTGGGGGCAGAATGTTCGATCATTACTTTAAATTTTATGCTTTCCGCGGTACTACCAAGTCCACGGGAATGCGCATGCCCGAGTGCGGGAGAAACATAAGTAAAGTGAAGGCCGGCCGGCATAGTGTGTCTACCATAAAAGTTAAAGGGTAAGTCGTTTTTTCTTTGTGGACTTAGGGCGATTAATTAATGCAATAAACAATCATTTATTTCTATTTTTTTCAATACAGTCCATTTTTTTTCTCTTCAATTTATTGAGTTATCGAACAGTATTTACTAAATTTCTAATTTCGTTATACGATTTAAAATTTGTAACACTTTTTGTTCTTTTATATTTAGTCAAATAACGATTCTTTAACTTTATTATTTCCTTCAAAGTATCTGTAAGCTGAGGAGCTGATGCTTTGGTTATCCTAACAGTTTGAAATAGAGCATGTATATCAAAAAGTAATAAAATCTTTCTGCTGAAAAATTCTACCATGTCATTTATGTGCGAAAATCATAATTAAAATTAGAAAAATCCCTAAATGTTTTAAAACGCATAAACTGCTTATGTTTATTAATTTTTAATTTATGTCACTAAATGATGATCAGATAAGCCATTCACTAGAAGAGCATCAACATTTTCAACCACGTTGGCAGTAACATGGTTGGCTTAGTAATAAGTTGATACAGATTGTATTTAATGAAAAGGTTATTAAGCTGTATAATAATTGATTGATATAAAAGATCAACATTCAAGTCTCCTCCAAAAACAACTAAATCATAGTCTAACAAAATATTTACTAACGTAATTTCTGAAATATCAAGACATTGAGTTAAGTTAGATCGAGGTGGTCTGTACAAAGTTCCTATTTGGTCCAATACTTTAAATTGAATTGAATTACTTACATAAAAAGCAACTCTACCTGCTTTTTTATCACGACCATTTTTTTACTAAATTATATCCATTAATACATTTTTATTATCAATTTTGTTATCCAACCACGTTTCGGATAGTCTAATTACGCAATATTTTTTAATTTAATACAATTTCAGCGACCACATTTTAACTTGTAAAAAGACTGTATAATATAATGATTATCAAGCTCTATTCTTTCTTCTATTTACCTGTTTTCAAAAAGATGGCATTACTTCCATTTCTTCAAAATAATTTGCTCTTTCATACTTATATTCTTCTAAGGAATTCAAAATATATAATATCCAAAATGATCCTGATTTCATTAATGTTTATTCATGTTGATTAAAATACCACACCACAAAATTTATAATGAAATAACTAATGGCACCTTTAAAACAGTAAATGACAAGGTTAAAATTGGTTTAGGTTAGATAGAAAAACCAATTGAAAACGAATTAATTTGCGCATGTGTTAAACCTCAATTAATTTTTAAGCCTAGACATTTTAGATCTCAAAGTGAAGACTATTTTATGCCCATCTTTATTTCGGTGCATATCAGTTGGGACATTTAATCGAGTTTTACTTGATTATCGTCAGAACATTCGGCCCTAGAAAGCATAATTACTGAAATGTTTAGTTTTATTAGTAAAGAGATTTACCAAACATCAACTTTTTGTAAACCGTGACTCTGTTAACGAGCAATATTGAGTTTTAGGTTTTGACTCAATCATCCTCAATGGGCTTCAGAAATTTTCCTTTGAGTTGCGTCGAATATTGAAAAAATCTGTCGAAAGCGTGATATTTAACTTCGAACAGATTTAAAGCAAATTAACTCTGTGCTCTTAATTCCACTTGAATATGGGAACGATATGGAAAGTCAGTCATTTATAATCAAATATTCTCACGACCACGTCTCGCTAATAATTGTAGGACACTTACTAGAAAACCACCTTTTCCAAAAACTTCTGCTCCATGCTGGAATATGATTAGAGTGTCGTGAGAATGTCGATATCAGCAATAACAGCGCCAGTTGCGCCGTCACGCTGTGCCGAAACGACACGTCGGCGATGGTCTCGTAGATACGGAGCACTGTTTTGATTTGAGCCTTGCGGGGCCCCGTGTAATGGGCGCGACAATACGGGAGCCCGTGGGGACAGCCATAGGGGGTCACATGCGATACTTGACTCGCACAATGCTTTGCTGTCGTCGATTTATTACCCTCTGCAATGGTCTTGCAAACAATCACGATGAATAATAAACTTGGTACTTTTTAGGTATTTACTTATTTATTCACTGTACCATTTAACAGATCAAACAATCACAGAATGGGTATTATAAAATTGAAATTGGATTCTTAGTTTACTGGTTTTTAGGCTTACACGATCAGTGCTATTATTTGATATACAGTATGCAGAAAAAGTATGGAATAAATTCAATAAAAACGAAACAATTATTTTTTGGGAAAAATCCTCGAATAGGTCGATTTTTAATTTAAAAAATACATATTTTAGCCTAAAATGCGATTTTCAAATGTCATTTGTTTTCGAGTAATGACGTCATAGATTTTTTTTTAAATGGCAACACCATATTTTTTTCCTTGATTCTAAAAGATCTTTAATTCTCTATCAGACAGTACTAAAATTTTGCCCTCTTACATAAGAAAGTTTTCGAGTAAATGACGATTGAATGTTAGAAAACGTAAATTTTATCCATAAAAAAGTAACAATTCTGAGGTATGTAAAATAAAATACAATTGATTAAATTTTATACTTAAATTAAATGTTCGAATTGCCATCCACCAACTTCTTGACAATGCGCAAGTCTGTGAAGAAATTCTTCTTGCACATTATGAATGATTGCTGGGGTAACTCTGCGTATTTCGTCCCGAATGCGATTTTGAAGTTCTTCTAAATTACTTCGTTTATTAATGTACACTTTTGACTTCAAGTATCCCCATAAAAAATAGTCAAGAGGTGTAAGATCTGGCGATCTTGCAGGCCATTCTATCGGTCAGCCTCTGCCGATCCACCTCCCAGGAAAACAGTTGTCCAAAAAATCTCGTACAGGGCGCGCATAGTGCGGAGGTGCACCGTCTTGCTGAAACCATATGGTCTCGTCAGGAATGTCAGGGTCATTATCGATAGGAAAAATTGCTACAAAGGCTGGAACAAGGTCATTTTCTAGAAACTCTAAATATGTTTGTCCTGTAAGGGTTCCTTCAAAGAAGAAAGGCCCTACTATTCTGTCGTCAACTATTCCAGCCCACACATTTAATTTCTTAGGGTGTTGGGTATGTGCCTCTGCCATCCAATGAGGATTTTCCCGACTCCAATATCTGCAAGTTTGACAGTTTACTGAACCATTCAGACAAAATGTGGCCTCATCTGAAAAAATTATTTGCCGTAAATTTCTATTTCCTTGACATAAATCCATTAGAATTTCGCAAAAGTGTAAGCGGCGATCGGGATCATCTTCATTGAGTTCCTGCACAAGTTGAATTTTGTAGGGATGATATTTTTCCTTCCTCAAGATACGTAGCACTGTGCTCTGACTAGTGTCATTGTTTAATGCAACCAATCGTGAAAAATTATGAGGATTATCCACCATACTTATCAAAATGTTCTGTTTCTGATTTTCATTAATGCTTGGACGTCCAAGTTTTGGAATATTTACAACATTGCCAGTTTCTCTAAATTTAGACTCTACCTTACTGACTGTTGATTGGCTGATAGGGCGATCTGGATATTTTTCATTAAATAAATCGCAAACTTCCTGCTGAGTTCTAGTCATGTTTCCGCATCCGATAAGAATTAAAATTTCAATTCTTTGAGTGACAGTTAAATGTGCCATAATACTTTAAATTGAATAATAATTTCTATGTCACTTACAATACTTATTAGAAAGTCGGCGTGACAATGACACTTTGCAAAGATTTTTACCTACGTGATCCATAAAAGAACTATGGAATTCGAAAAACTAAACTTGATAACGTTTTTGCTTTATTTTAATTGATTTACGTTTTCTAACATTCAATCGTCATTTACTCAAAAACTTTCCTATGTACGAGGGCAAAATTTTAGTACTGGAAGGAAAAAAAATTGGTGTTGCCATTTAAAAAAAAATCGATGACTCGAAAACAAATGACATTTGAAAATCGCATTTTACGCTAAAATATGTAATTTTTAAATTAAAAATTGACCTGTTCGAGGATTTTTCCCAAAATATAATTGTTTCGTTTTTATTGAATTTATTCCATACTTTTGGCGCATACTGTATACTGATTTTCCCGGTTGTTATACCGTGACCTCAGTAATTGTTCGCTGCGAGTAACGGAATTAAAGTCCAAATTCCTAGCTTTAACCGGGATTCTTTGACCTGTCCTGGTTATTCTCGAGCTCTGTGGAGGCTGACCCGAGATCTGTATTTCTGGGCCCGCCCATATACTGATTTCGACTCTTGTTGGTATTGCGGTTTCTCAGATAATGGTTATCTTCCGAGACGTCCCGTAGCCGCCTCTGTAACTGGTCCTATGCTTCCAAACGTTTTGCCGCTCCTAGTGTCGGCAGTGGTGACTCCGAGAAGCTTTACCGAGGAATGGCTCCGACCGTAGCAGCTGTAATACCAACAACGGGGGTCGAAAAAATTATAACAAATGTATGCATCAGGGCGCCTAGAGATTACATTATTTTTTATAAAACTGGTATTTGCGGTTACATAAATTTTAAAAGATAAACATGTTTCCAACAAAGCCATAGTTGTAGATAATAAATTATTGTTTCATCCACAAATTATAATTGTATTATTTTTTCTTCGTACAATAATCTCACACACCAGTTTCCTGACTCTATTTTCTTGTCAAATCGCGGTATAGTTTACATTTTTCTTGAATTTAATGAAATGCAGCCAACGTCTGAAAGCGAAAACACTATAGGGGTATTTGATGGGTCTTTGCTTCACAAAATTCAGGTATAAAAATTATTGTGATAATTTATCCATATTCACCCGTTTTTCTTTCCACTCGGCTTTCCATAATTTCCATTGAATAATTCAATAGAATACGGAACAATTCTGCCTAGAAATTTTTGTTTTGATTGGCATTACCAAATTCGCCAGACTTGTTCAAGAAAATTCTTGAACTTTTTGATCCGAACTGAAAAGTCTCTTGAACTTGAAAGCAATCAGTATAGATCGTGATTTCGACAGCTTTTGTCTTCACTGCGCACGCTTAAGACAGGAACTTGCGAATTGAGTCAAAACTTTAAGACTATTGGCAGGAGTATGGAAAGGTAGATATATCATTTATATAGATTTCTGCAACATTTTACTCTACCAATTAATTTTGAATATAAAATTTGCGGAATTTTATCAGTCATAAGTCACAAAAAGGTGTCATACTGTGGGTGCAATTCTGTTAGGGTAATGTTTTCTTCAGGTGTTCTCCAGGGTTCAAACTTGAGGCCTTTACTTTATAGTATACTATGAAAGATAGGTACATTAAATGACCTTACATAAGATTGTATAATTTGGTAGCCAAATTTAAATAGTATTTGCAGTTGGTTTGCAAAGAAAAAATATTCATCTTGTTATTGGTTTCCCTCAAATTGAATTCTTAGCGATATTTTACTTATTCTATTTCACAGCTGAAGAAATCTAGTGGCTATATCAAGACAATTTGGAAACGCGACGTCGTTATTAAAGAAGATTTCTTGAATGTTGTTTGATGGAGAATGGAAAATGCCAATTTGATGAAACAAGATTGGGAGATAATGGAACGAATGCTGGTCTTTTTTTTCAATTGTAATCGCGATGGAGTAGGTGGTAATAAACCGCAGCAGTAATGATTACATTTCTCTGACACAATTCATTGTAGACGATTACATCTATCCCACCAGACGCACAACATGAACTTCCTTCCCTTTTGTTAAGGCGCTAGTAACCTTCTGTTAAGGCGCTAGTAACCTTATGTTAAGGTGCTAATAACCTTCTGTTAAGGTGTTTAATAAAAATAAAATCGGAAGACCGTAAACACTCTATATATAAACAAATATTTTTCCTTGAATTTTATGTATATCTAAAGAAATAACTTCACTTACCTACTAATTTGAGACAAGATATAATTTACTAAAAATCTAGCTGTGTTATTTAGAATCTTATTTGCTTATCATATTTGCTTATCTTATTTGCATTTTAACTATAGTTCAAATTTTATATATTTTATTATTGCATGTTTTAACTTTATTTTTCTTTTTATTTTTTGTACCAATCCTTCCTTTGTAAATTTGTATCTCTCATATCAACAATAATATTTCCACCCTTCATTCTAATCACGAGGATTAGATCAGAATGCGGAGACTTATGTGGGAGAGGGACCAGCATATTATTATTAAACAAACCACATTTGCGCCCAGGAATGACTTACATTGATAGGTCCTAACCACCATTCAGTGTAGGAATGAGGGAAACCCGAAATATCTCATTAATTAGAAGAGTGGTCAAACGTCAACCGGTATCAAACTCTCATAATAACCCTAGGCAACATTGTTCCACCGTACAATACCCACAAAGAGGATTCCACGAATATAGTTGATCTATGGTCTACCAGCTGCGTGATTCGATTCCATAGAGGACTGACCACATCAATTCAAGTACTGACTGCTCGACAACATATTTTAGAAATCTACAATACTTATAATTGTAATTTTTTTAATACCGTTCATTTATGCAGTCATCCTATAAGAGGTCAGTAAATACATATCTTAAATAACTTATTACACTTCCATCAATGTAAAATATAGAGAAGGATCATTAAGAAATAATAAATCCTCTGATAGACGTTTAAACTTGAATAAATTGTTAATTTAGCGTCCTGCACGTACTTCAGAATGATTTATCTTTATAAATTCAACACAAAAGTTCACCTCCATCATACCAGAAAACACGTAAGTGGGAGGTTTCAAATTCCCTGTACAATATTTCCCGTGTCTGAGGACTCTCGATGGAAGTCGAGTCTGCAAGTCTAACAAAGACAATGGAGTGATGAGCCACCTCCCTGTCGCTGAACGACCCACTCAGCAGTGTCTTCAAACAATAGCGAGAAGCTACACAACAGCAGAGTTCCTTATTCAATAAAAGGCATTATCGGAAGCTACTGTCAGAGTAATGAAAAAAACATTATTTACTTATTGAAATTTATTAGGCTTTATTTATAGCGAATGGTATGCCACGAATTTGGGGAGAGTTATGCCATAACCGCACAAAGATCGCATACTTGCTGATTAGTACAATTAAAATCCCATTTTTTACATAAAGGTCGTATCACACTACAAAAAAATTTCAACAAAATTAGTTATAAACTTTTGTTGACAATTTTCGTTGGAAAAATGTAAACTTTAGCTAATTTATAAATGCTACTATGAATAAAAATTCTAAAATTCTCAGTAAAATGATTGCGTGGAATTGGTTGCGCGTACGTATTAACTGACTTTATGTGCCACCTTCTATTGAGGGTGTGAAATGTTGAAGGGAAGAGGCCTATAATGATTGTCATTTATATGTTCTGTGTGCCTATCTCATAAAACATATCAAATATGTAATCTTCATATCTTATGATCTAACGTCAGACCCTAAATTTGATTATGTGGTAGTAAATGTGGTATTAGAGTACCTAGAAACAGACTTTTACACAAACTTAACCATTTTGGCATTCGTGGTGACCTCCTCCGTTGAATAGAAGCTTTTTCTCTGTGACAGAATTTTTAGTGTGCGGGTCCGTGATTCTTTTTCATCCACTCGTCCAGTGATGTCACAGTGCCGCAAGGTTCGGTTTTGGGGCCTCTCTTGTTGTTGATGTTTGTTTCGGTCTCACATAGTGCTTCACATAGGCTTTAAAGTTTAATTCTGTGCTGACGATGCAAAACTGTGCTCTAACGCGATTTTAAATCAGGCAACATTACAGCAAGACTAGAACAATATTGCACAATGGTGCGACAGTTGGATGCTTTCTCTCAACACAAAGAAATGTATAGTACTACATCTTGAGAAAAACAATCTCTGTTGCCAGTATTAATTAATTCTTGCATAATACTCAGCTTAATATAGTATCATTCTATAATGATTTTGGTGTTATTATTACTGAAGATATGTTTACAAAAAAAAAACATATTCTAAACATTATCTCTTGTAAAACACTTTTGCAAAAGCAACATTTTCTGTTTTTGTTACGCGTTTATGGCTGTCATTTCATGTAAATAGCATATAGGTTATATATTTTTATTGCTGTAAAATTTATATTGGGCTATTGTAGAATTTGTCTTAGCTCTACTTCTATGTGTAATAATAATATTAATTAAAAAAATATATGGGGTTGGGGATGGAGTTAAAATAATTATTATGCATTTAATTAATATTATTAGCTGTAAATTGTTCTAATGTGAGGTTGTGGTTGTAGGTCGGTTGAGCTGAAAACTTGTTTGGCAAGATTCTGTTGGAGTTTTGATATCCGGGAGAATTATTTCAATCTTATTTGATAAAAAGCTAGACCAAGAATCAAGCAGTTAAAATTTGTAATCCTGTGGTTTGACTCGTACAAAAGCAAACGAGTCAGCAGCAGTCAAGATTGTCCGTCAGAAATCCAGATATAAATAATAAACAGTAAAGGCCCCAACACCGAACCTTGTAGTACACCGCTAAGAACTAGTTAAAAGGAATCACTTATTCTAACTCTAAAGTGTTTATATATTAAAAAACTCTTGGTCATTGGTTTTCCGAATGCCCACATGATCCTGCTTGTAGGTATAATTATTAATTGGCCGATCAAAACTTTCCATCCGAAAAATCAGAAACAAATGTGGTCAAGACTGTCTACTCAAAAAGTAAAGCAAGAAGGTCCGTACTGAAGGAAGCCCACAGTAACCACCTAGATCCATACCAAGATTTCTCTGTTATAAATATATTTAATAAAAAGTTTATAATTTGTTCAGTTGTTGTTTTATGAGCCCCAAGTGTATCGAAGAGAATCATATAGAAAGAGCATCCAATAATGAAGGTAACCTCGGTTTAGGGATAGAATTTAGGGAGTGAGTACATCTATAAAATAAGACCTTCTCAAAACAAAAGTTGTCAGGTTTGAGCGTTTCTTTTTTAGTTTTTGTATCAAAACGAAGAAAACCCTAGTGGCAAGTTTTCACTAGTCCACACCAATGTTTGCATATAACTGCTTACTGCGAAATATATAGGATGCACTTAAAATTAGTAGGGGTACATCATCTAATTTTTTTGTCTAAAGTGATTACTTGCTTTTTCCAACTATTTTGAAAACGGTAAGTACGAATACTACACTACAATACCCTTTATAAATGGCCTTCAAATATTGAGAGTGTAATTGGAAAAGGTACGGAGATATGGGGAAGCCGGCCCATTTTTTCTGAAGTATTTCTACGCCATTCAAAAAATTAAGTAGCTACACTAAAAAATCGCTGTACTGTAGAAAAAAAAACACATTATTTTTCTCCAGAATTAAGTGAACTACTGTCCAGTCGTAAAGTAAGTTAATGTTGGCACCGGTTTTTATTATTAATTCAAAATATTTAGTAAGTTTCACAAAATGGTACATTATTCGTGTCGTGAAAAGGCAGCCATGGTTTTTATGCACGGTCGCTCCAATGGTAATGGTCGAGAAGCTGCTAGGCAAAATCAAGTTTATCTAGATAGACAACAGCCAAGTCGTAAGCTATTTTTTTACTCTTCCACTATCTGATGGAAACAGGCACAGTGGCCACTGCATTACCAGGAAGGGGAAGACCAAGAAGAGCTCGTACAGTTGAGGTTGAAAAATTTATTTTGTAAGCTATTAGTGAAATTCCAAATGTCAGTACTCAGCAATTAGCCAGACAACTTAATATTAACCAAATAATTACTTGGAGAGTATTACATGAAAACATCCTTTACCCTTATCATTTACGAGTTCAAGCTCTCACCCTTGCTGATTTTCCGATGAGAGAAATTTTTTATAGATGGTTTATTCAGCAAATGGGTAATCCAAGACTTATTACATCATGGTTGGCTACAGATGAGGTAACATTTACCAGGAATGGTTTGTAATGACAATAATGAGCAAACGAGAACCGTCATGCAATAATTGAAGGCAGGCATCAAGTTAACTTCAGGATAAATGTGTGGGCAGATATTATAGAAGATTATGTAATTGGTCCTTACAAAACGTCTTATTGGAGATGTGTATTATAACTTCTTAATAGATACTGAGCAATATCCCAATAGATGTATAGGTAATTCAGGACCAGTTGCTTGACCTCCACGGTCTCCTGACCTTAATCCTATGGAGTTTTATATATAGGGCCATCTGAAATCATTAGTATATAAATTTCCTATAGCCGATGAAGACATGCTTCGACAATTTTTGATGGAATTCTGTGACAGAATCCGTAATTATCCTGGAATATTTCAACGGATACGCTTAAATATGATTTGACGTGCCCGAGCATGTATTGAATCCAGGGGAGGGCATTTTCAACATTCGTTATATAAAACAAAACAATATTAGTTTGTGTTAACATATCTGCTTCATTATATGCAATATTTTGTTAATAGTATAAATGTTATAATCTACAAATAAAACGTAGCATTTTTCTTAGGAATGTTCTGAAGCAAAACTGGTCATCGTACATAAAATAACTGGAGAACGAAGGCTCGTCCGAAAAAAAGTGAAGATATACTTTTTGCTCTAAATGGAACAGGCAATTTAGAAATTCATCTACATGCTTTTCAGTGGCGTAGAAATATTTAAGAAAAAAGGGGATGGCTGCCCCATATCTCCGCACCTAGATCACACTCTTAATCCTTGAAGGCTTCAGGTTATGAGGGGTATGTAGTGCAGTATTCGTAACAAATTTGGGATTATTCCCTCCTGCTGTTTTTAAAATATTTGAAAAAAAAAACAACTTTCAACATCTTCTATCTCATCAAGGAAGTACTTTAGGCAGTACCTGTATAATTCATTAAGAATTTTGTTAGGGCTGTTCATCTATTCGTTATTTCCAAGATATCTGTGGGCTAAAATCCGTGACATACTTTGTTCTTCGTTGCCACTGCCAAAAGTACATTTTCACTTATTACAGGTACGTCAGAATTATCTACTAATAGAATATACAGTCTGTGATGAATAAAATACCCATTTATTCTAAGAAAATTGCAATTTAAGGTAAGAAATATCTTCTAAAAGAAAACTCGAAATGCATTCGCGCAATCTTTAATTATAAGACCTTGTACAATTGCCATAGCTCCATTGGATTTGCCCTCGACTCTACAGAAACAAACAGCGTAGCATAGGGCAAACCATGTTATAGGGAAATATCTGTGCCCAACATAAATTTCTTTATTTAATTACCATAAAACGTTTAAACCTAAAAATTAGTCACAAGAACTGAACTGAACCATAACCTAGAATTTTGCATTATCTATAAACATCAATGAATACTGTACTGTACCGCACCTATATCACATTCTTAATCCTTGAAGGCTTCAGGTTGTGAGGAGTATGTAGGGTAGTATTCGTCTCAAATTTAGGATTATTCCCGTTTTCAAAACATTTGAAAAAAAAATACTTACCAACTTTTCAAAATTGTCTATCTCACCAAGGAAGCACTTTAGGCAAAAATTTCATATGGAGGACCCCTACTAATTTTAAGTGTTCTACCTGCTGATGAAACTTAATCTTTGTAACCTTATTTTTGTTAAATTTTGTATAATTACTTAACAATTTTGTTAAGGTTGTTCATCTATTTATTATTTCCAAGATATCTGTGGGCTAAGGTCCGTGACATACTTGTTATTAATTACATCTATTTTAGATTATTTGGATAATGTGTTGGTCAAACCGCGAACCGCAACCAAGATCGGTATTTACAAAGAAGCTACGCTAGCCGGTTACATTTGCATAATACAGCTGTTTAATAGAGAATTTACGAAGCAGATGTTTTGATTGAGGCCGTGTAAAAGTAATTAAGACGTGGACTGGACAAGAGGCGAACATTATCCTTTGAATTATGGTCCTAAATAGCGTCCGAGTTTGTTATTAATTCATGCAAACTACTAATTACTTTACCTGGTCGGGACGGGTCCCATAAAAATATATAAATATTTTTAATAAATTAATACACTGTGAATTTAAATATTAACGCGGCATGTATATTAAATAACCAACAAATTACCGCGGCTAATGTTGTTCGATGCTAATAAACGTTCGAATTTACTGCCGACACTTTAATATAGATGCCGTTTTATCGTTATTAGATGGAGCGGACTTGAAGTTTTTCCGAATCAACTTTCCCGTTAAGGCGGCACATCGCATCCTAATGATATTGTTTCGTAAATTAGGTATATTGAATTTTTAATTGCGCCTGTTTCTTACTCTTGCATGAGACTGAGGAATTACTCTAATGCAATTAATAGTAATGATCTCTCCTAAAATAATTACTCGATTATTTGCTGGTGGAGGTACCCTGACGAATGATGAAATTCTACAAATCTTAACCCGATAACTTTTCAAATGCACAAACCGATAGATATTACTGAATTGCATATTTCTGTAAAAATTCAAGGTCAGTTGAGAAACAATATCTGAGATTTGTTTTGGTTCCGATAGTTCTTCCAGAATGATTCAAAATAATTGACCATTTCATTAAAAAGGACTAAGTGATGATAAGCGGAGAATAGTGAAATGGATGACTAAGTATAACTATTCTAAAATCATTTAAGTTCGAAACCGAAACAAGTTTAAGGTCGAAACCACCAAATCTTAAGATATTTCACTTTAAAAATATTGTGACATTTATTGTATACAGTGTGTCCACGGATGGAGTTGATAAGAGGAGAAAGTCTTTTGTTTTTGATTTTATCGCAAAATGTCACTTTTTATAAAAAGTTCTGCTTCTCGAAGAAATAAGACTGCTATAGAAACGTCTTAGATCAGATATACAGGGTGATCATAAATTTAAAGAACACGAAAATACTCTAGAGAGAAATACCATTATTTATTATTTTACGCAATATGTTGATAAAACAAATCTGTTTTTATATATTTTTAGGTATTAATAATATTGTGTGAAACTAACTACTCAGTGGACAAAAGCCCCAACCTGCGTTGAATTACACCCACAATATCTACCCATATATTCCTTATTATTAGCTTTTGTAACATTTTTTTACTGTTTTGGAAAGGTATTTTAAGCTAATATAAATCAAGTCTCCTACAATTCCTATCAATGAAGTCATATGTATGTTCTCTGATACCAAACATCTAGGTATGCTAATGAACAATTCCACAGACACAGCTCTATTCAATAATTATCTAAAGACAATAATCTAATTTACTCACTCTATAAAAATCTAATTTCACTTTTTTGCCAGTGTTACAAAAGCTAATAATAAGGAATATATGGGTAGATATTGTGGGTGTAATTCAACGCAGGTTGGGGCTTTTGTCCACTGAGTAGATAGTTTCACACAATATTATTAATACCTAAAAATATATCAAAACTTTTACACAAAAGGTGAACATTTTTCAAGCAGGTATTGTCATATTTAATTCATTGACAGGATGTCACTTTTTGTCATTGTCGATATTTAACTTCAAATAATTTTAATTTTTATAATGATTTTTATAGTTAGATATTTGATTCAACTTAAAGGAGACCACCTGAAGAAGCAATCCTAAAAATGCAGAAATAGGTCAGATCTCATCTATTGTTGAATTTGTCGTGTTCCCACTGGCAAAAAAGTGAAATTAGATTTTTATAGAGTGAGTAAATTAGATTATTGTCTTTAGATAATTATTGAATAGAGCTTTGTCTGTGGAATTGTTCATTAGCATACCTAGATGTTTGGTATCAGAGAACATACATATGACTTCATTGATAGGAATTGTAGGAGACTTGATTTATATTAGCTTAAAATACCTTTCCAAAACAGTAAAAAAACAAATCTGTTTATAACTTCAAATATAGTCATAATACAAATTTTTAAATAGTAAAAAAAAAATGTTTCGAAAATGTGCATAAACACATGTTGATTTAAATTTTTCTCTATAAAATAAGGTCCAATTATACCATCAAAAAAAATTCCACGTCATACAACTTTTTCGTAGCGTTGACTTCTTCTTTTAATTACATAGTTATCGAAAGCATATTTTGCAAACATTTGTTTTGCCATTTTTAAATACATTAGAGCCAGAAGTACGCAATAACCTGTTTTGGCAACAGGACGGCTGTCCTGCTCATTCTACAGCCTTGCTCAGACAATGGTTAGCAGATCATTTTGGTGACAGGCGGATAGAAAGATTTGGCCCAATTTATTAACCTGCTAGATCACCTGATCTTACACCTTTAGCCTTTTTTCTTTGGGGTAAAGTGTACGAAAAATTTATAAAGTTAGCGGAAAAATGTGTTGAAGTGGGCAGTAGTTATGTAGAGTAAAAGTCAAAATTGAAATTTTGATTTTAAAATTTGTAATAGGACTATATTTGAGGTTATAGATTTGTTTTATAGAAATTTTGTGTAAAATAATAAATAATGGTGTTTTAAATTTTTCGTGTTTTTTTTATTTATGAGTACCCTGTATATCTCATCTAAGACGTTTCTATGGTAATCTCACTTTTTCGAGAAGTAGAACTTTTTATAAAGAGTGACATTTTTCGGTAAAGTCAAAAACAAAAGACTTTCTCCTCTTGTCAACTCCATCCGTAGACACACTGTATTTATAATACTAAAAGTTGTATAATGAAGATAGAACAAAATTCCTTAAATTCATGTTTAAAAAGTAAAATATTTGTATAAAAGTAATTTAATGGTTGGTTACTGAGATTGTAAATAAATTTCATTTGAAGCCAATCAAATCATCCAAATGAAAAATTGTATAACTTCCATTTTGACGTATTTTATTTGTATTCAAAGAGTAAGGTCCTCATTAACCTTATTTACTTTTCATAAACATAATTTATATCATTAGACTTGGATTTTGCTTTCGTTACTACCATCATTTTTTATTAGTAGTTTCTTCTTCTATTCAACAATACTTGAGGATGATTTTTTTTGTTATTATACAAGGTTAACTATGACTAAATACGAATATTTTAAACACGTGCTCAGGGTTTACGATGTTTAAAAAATGGGGCAAAACCTTCTTTTCCATCGGAAAATATGCCCCTATGGCAATCATCGTCTGAGATGGTTTAGATCTGTCAATTACTATGCGCTCGTTTTTACAGCGTTGCCAAATATAGAAACAAAGAAAATAATCAATTTTATTAATAATAACACCTAAGTACCCTATAAATAACAATTAATTTGATTAGCTGCGGTATTTTGCATTCGTTCTTCGTTCCCCATTGTAACAAAATATATAATCCGTGTTAAATAAAGTACCTAATTATTCTAAGAAAACTAAAATTCAATGTAAGAAATCCTTCAAATAGAAAACTCGGAATGTACCCGCGGCAGTCTTTAATTATAAAATCTTGTACGATTGCCGTAGTTCCATTGGATTTGCCCTCGACTCTAGAAACACAAAGAGCACCTGGCATAGGGCGAACCATAACCTAGAAATTTGCACTGCTAGTTGCATTATTTCCAAACATCAAAGAACACTGCTCAAACCTTAGAATATTATTCCTTTATTCTAGGGTCAAAAGTTTTTACAGAACACTGTATACATCTCAGGATATTATAGTTTAAAATAGTACTAATTATTTTACGCAAATATCGTCGATTATTGTTAATATTATTGCTATTACTAGTATTAACAGAATTTAATTCCCCAATAGCACAAGAAGTTTAAAATTTATAGGCGTGGACTACACCTTACATTAGTGGCCTACAGATGGCGACTGCATCAGATTATGTCAAAAATAAAAGTTCGCATAGGGTGATTAATAAATCATTTTTCAGTTGCCTTCACAATTTCGGTTAAGGTGCTAATTTATGATGCGAAAAGTGCATCTTATCGTGTGATAGCGTAATACCAAACACGTTTTCTGAGTAGATAATTATTATGCCACAATGAACAACTGCTGTAATGCCCTGGCGGTAAACGTGTGGTAGTGGTTTTATATGGGGCCTAGTACCTCGCTTTAAACAAAAATAACGTTGGAGGGAAGGAGAGGTCCCCAGCAAGAACTCGGCAAGTACAAAAATCTTTGCAATAGCAAGTTTTAATGTAAACAAGTAAGAAAACTGAAGATGATTCAATATTTTTGAAATCTCTCCAAATATAAATCCTGGGAATAAATATCAGTAGGAGGTGCTACCTTCCTGTGCTACAATATCGTGTCTTTCATTTGGTAAATTGTTAAATAATCATCTACATTTTGTAAATAATATTTTTAAAAAGCGGCGTAAATCGATATACGTGACAACGAGGTGTCTAATCTTGCAATTGACAGAAGGCCAGAATCGGCTATAATAAGGGGTTTAATATTGTTTCGAATTTTTTTTTCTTTAAATAAGTTTGGAATTTTTTTAATGGACAATGTCGCTAATTCTTATTTTCACTATCCCCTCTTAAAATATTTGTACTTAGTCCTAGTTAACCCTAAAACTTATGTTGAAATATTTTTATCAGTACATACTAAAAGATGTATCCTTTTCACAGATTGGTAGATATCGATATTCAGATTTAAAAATTTACTGTTTTGATAGGTACCTAGGTACTATAAAAATGTGTAGATTTGTCTTCATCTGTGGTCTTCATTTGACAGTGGTTAAAGAATTTCTCAGCTGGTTGCTACATTTTTGCTCTCTTCTACAGAAAAAAGTGTAGTATAATTGATTTCATACTCCGTTGTTTTTGCTAAAAAAATATTTATATTTGGATTGCTATTGCTTCTTGGTCTAAATATTTCTGTATTATTAGAATTTTATATGACATAGAGCTATTTAGTGCCATGCATCTCCCCTGTGGTCTGCAACTGCTTTGTTTTCATTGTTTTCAACCCAATGTGTACTTTGATCTTTTGACATACGGACACTGTACGCAGTTACTGGAGTACATCGTACAACTGATCTTGGAAAAAGTTGACTCTTAACTTCCTGAGATAGTATAGATGTCATTAATATTCTTAAGAGGCAGATTATTTTATTAGTTCAATCTTCTGCACAAATTAGATAAAATATTACCAAATTTTTCTTATTCTTGGTGTTCTACGCATACCTTTGTTCAATATTCTTGTTACATAAATATACTACACTTATTTTCATTAAAATAAGATGGCAAGGAACATCAGATATATAATATAGACATTGACGGCTCGTGTCTTTTTAAACCGATGAGATAGACACACTTCTCTATTCTATTCTTTTAGGCGAATAAATGTTTTCACGAATTTTCAAATTATTTTTTTTCGATTTCTGTTTTATGTATATCGCCCACTGTCTTTGTTATATTTTACTTACTTTTAACCATTAATATTAATTTGCAATTTGTAGAAATATGATGAATCATATTATAATAAAAATCGAAATATCCATTTTATTTATCAAATTTTATGGCTCATTTTTATTATCGGTAAACCAAACACATGACTATCATAGTATATTATGCAACGATCATGTAATGATCGCATAATATCGCGATCGCATAAACCATACGAAACTCGCCTTCGGCTCGTTTCGTATCCCGGTTAATGCTCGTGTATTAATAACCATTACATGAGAGTTGCATACGCTATTTTTTCTACACCCGATAAATAATCAAAAACCATAAATTTTATATTTTTATTGAACACAATAGGTAACAGTATTCGTATGAACTGCATTTTCTGCTTTCTCCGATATGTGTGGAGGAGTCGATGGTAATTCTTCTATATCGCTGATATCAGACATTTTGATAAATTATCGAAGTTTAGCTAGGTATCTACGAAAATTTAATACGTACTGATTTTGACATCTAAAATAATTACATAAGAACCTAGGATAAACGTCAAATGCACAGCATGCTTGATTGAAAAATTATGGGTTTCTATTGTTTAAAAATCTGTATCGTAATGGGTATCATTATGAAACGGATTATAGGCATATAAGTCCATTGTTATAATACGGGTGTAGAAAAAAAATATATTGGTCGTCAGACCATATACTAATTATGATATTTGAACTTGAAACTCCTGAAATTACCATTTCACACTCCAAAAACTTAGTCACAACGAAATAACTTACAATTTCGATTACGATCACTGAAGGTTCTAAAATGTTGAAAGCAAATGAAAAATTAAGAATCGACCGTACAACTTGAGAGGTTTTTTTATCACACATTTAGCTTACTGAATTTTGTCTGTTTCTCACTTACCTATATGTTTAAATGATATGCTTCAACTGTGTCCATATTTATCTTATTATTCTTATCGTTGTATTTAAGATTGCCTACATCTATCGCTGTGAATTAATAGGTATTATGATACACAGAGGCAATGTCGTTAATGTTCTGATCTGTTAAAATAAAATAAATAGGTAATTGAACACAAATTGAAGAAATGGTGAAATTATATTCATATATGAAACTATACTTCCGTCTAGAACTCCTATATTTTGACTTTATAAATTTCACTTTGGAATTTTAGTTTCGTGTTCAGTATCCTTGAAAATAGAGGGTAAGAATTTTGTAATTAAGATCGAACAAGTTTCTGCTGATGAAGATAATTACCACTTTTTCTAGTGTAAAGTAGTGCAATGTCATTTCATATTATATTCTTGAGGAACTGATAGTACATGCATACAAATCAAGCACTCAAGTTTACTATTCTTGTTTCTAATTAAATAGTCTTATTCTGAACGGTCTAATCCCGATGTACGTTCGTTATTTTTCTTTTCTGCGAAGACATATTTCACTTAAATCTTAAATTGACATGCTGTGTACCGCACACCAGAACAAAATAACTACAATTGTTATAATAAATAAACACTCGACTGTAACAATTAACTTCGTAAACCGTATTTAACATTTTTCTGTATATGCGTCTCTGTGCCACACTATTTACTATTAACTCTGTTCATCCCGTTAGACTCAACCTTCTTATATACGAGCGCATGACCATTCGAATGTTCGAGAGTGGTCTAGCGAGATCTCCATTATTCCAGTAACTTCATTGCGTTGTTCTATCCAACGGCGGTGGCGTTTAAGCAGGTGTTATTTAATTACTTCATCGTTGATGTGGGAATGACGCGCGGCTCGTGAATCTTGTGTTAGACAGCCCTGTACTAAATCATTCATTAACGAGTTAATATTTAAAGAACTGACCTTATAGGCGCATATAAAAATAGTTAGTAAGTATCATATCTGTTCCAAAAGAGAGAGAACTATCATTCCTTATATCATTCTTTATTAACTTCCGAAGCCACAGATACGTGCAGCGTCCGCTTTCAATCATTTTCATATTTTTATTATCCTAACCCTACAGAAAGTGTCAACTGATTACGATTCATTCTTTTCGGAGTCAAATGCCGCCGCAACCCTGTTAGATTATTAGTGTCTATTATCACTCAAAACTATCTCGGATTCGTTCTTAATTGCCGCTATGCTACACCTGAAACTGTTATCGAACTAATAATTAAAAGAGTTTCAGTGTAGTTCGTAGATATTTCCAATCTAGGCCGATATAATTTCATGCATATAAAAATAGGCAATCAGCTAATCCCTGAATTTACCTAATGACTAAAAAAAACTCAAAAGGAATTTGCTTTTAATTTTAGTCTATATAATATGAATCGTTATTATTTAATTACATAATGTAAAACAAATAAAATATAGCACATTCTCAAAGCAATTAAAAAAAATTAATAAAACAAAAGACATTTTTAACTCTGTTGTAGATATTGCTGTTTATAAAAAATGTAGTTTTAGTTTATCATGATTGCTTTAAAATCGTTGTTGCTAAAAGAAAAAAGCGTGAACTTTAATTATACCTATATGTAATCAAAAATACAGAGTTAACCACCACTAAGTACAAACCTGTTACCTATCGTTTGTTATAAACAATAAATGTACAATGTTGCGGACGGCTGCTCTTTTAGTCGGGGCACTTTTTTATAGTCGTGGGTTCTTGACTAGCAAACTGTTTAAAAAAGATGTTATAATTGGGCGCCACCTACAGAATAATCTGTTCGGTTTGCCTTTTCACCCCTGTAGGAGGATGATAAATTTTGCTAAAGTCAAACAGTTTGAAATAAAATACATACATAAAAAAAAATAAACACAGTTTATTAACTTGCCCACCAGTTGATACACAGACGTGGAATTGAAGAAGTTGACATACAGAAGTGGAATTGAAGCCAGTTGACAAGTTCATCCGTTGTTGTTAACGTTGGAGATGACTCCGAGATGGGCAGCTTTCCTCTCGTACCTGGATAGTGCCGCTTACAATCTAGATTTCTAAACTTTAGAATGGCCTTCTTATTTCAATTTTGATTTTTCAACAAATAAACTTTCCAGCAACGGTTAAACAAAATATTCCAACTTAGGAAATAGAAATTCTCGAAATTCAATCGATTATTGAATTAATTGTTCATTTAATTAATTATCTGTTTAATTAATTGTTTATTTAAATTGTTTGTTAATTAATTAATTAATTATTGGCCTCTAAAGTTAAGAAAAATAACAAAAGAAAAGAAAAATAATTAGCATGTGCTTTAGCAAAGATCAAGGTCAGGTCAGGTATTTTATATCCTTAATTTCAAAAAATAACATAAAATATTGTTTAAAATGAAATCTACTATCGATAATAATCTTAATTAATTAAATATATTACCTCCATCCTTATTGATGACTTCAATTAAATTCAGATTTATTTTCAAAATGTGGCTTCGCACTATAACTAAATCTGTAATATGGAAATACTTCAATCGACCAAAATCAGAACGAAAAGGGACTAGAATTTAGGTTCTTGTAGGTTTTATACGCTACAAAGATCTAAAAAACCCACTGAAATCTGATTGGTTCGGTTTCTATGTAATTTCGGGCTAATGTTCGTTCGAGATCTCAGCACATTGTTCCAATAGTTCGAATCGAATTGAATTATTCTGACAGTTACCTTAACCTTGCTTTTTGCCAAAACAAAGCTTATTACAATAAGTGATACTAATTAAATAATAAACTGTTAACAAATTACTAGAGTGTTATACAGAGTAGAAAAATATAACATAACGATATACATCGATGTAACTGGTTCACAGTAATGGTCAGTAAATAAATAATAAAATATTTATCGTACAAAGTGTTTAGGCTAACTTGAAGAAATCTAAAGTTACATGGTACACTGGATATGGTTTACACTTACTTAATCTACCGACATTATACAGGATGTGCAAAATACCTTGTTACTAGACGTTTCATATTGAAATTGTGACATTCTTAATTTTATAATAAAAGGAATGTTACACTATATGTAATCAAAAATACAGAGTTAACCACCACTAAGTACAAAAATTTTAACCACATGCTCAAGCAGGCCTAAAAGACAATTGAAAAAGATATATGGGGCAAAACCTTTTGTCCTTCAGAAAACTGGTGCCTATGATAAGCATCGTTTTCTTATACTATTTCCATTTATTAAGAAAACGACGAAAATGAACATTAATATCATAGATAACAGTTATTTCGGTTAGCTGCACCATTTTACATTCACTTTTCGTTGTAAACTGTCAAAACTGCATTTTCACTTATTACAATTTCATCAAAATTATCCACTAAAACACTTTTTTCTCGTACAGTTAAAAAAAAGTGAACAAACAGCTATTTATGTAATCAGTTAGGAAAAGTATTATTTTATGTAAGGAGTGCAATATCGCACGAGTTACATAAAATCATGTAATAACATAACGTATTATATACAAGACTTTTTATAATTTTAACGAAAAATGGGAAATACAAGTTTTTAATTTTAATAATTTACAAGTATGATAGATACAACAATTATCTAGTACGTCAGTGTGAGTTTAAATTTTCTTGTCATTTGGCTTGACACTGAATAGATACTGATCTATTCTGTGACGCTGATCGTTACTATTAACCATTTATTAGGAAAAATATGTGATTTACATTCAAATTCTGACGATATAACCGAGCGATATCGAAGAAGCGGCAAGAAATATCGTATCCAAAGCGGTATATGACTTGGCTTATAAAATATTTGAGAAATGGCGTGAGCAGACGAAAATAAAATACGTCAATGAGAAAGTACTATTGGCATATTTGAAGGCTTCTACGCTATGAACACAGTACTCTATGTTGAGAACTGAGCTGTCTTTAAAATATACAATAGTTTGATGGCATTTTTGAAAAGGCAGTCCGATGGATACCACGCTAAGAAATCAAAGGTTTTTTCAAAAGTAAATATTGTGAAGTTTTTGAAGAAGGTGGATGACAATATTTTTTTAATGGCTAAGGTAATTAATAATTGCTTCATTGAGTTGTCAGTTTACTAATTCGCATTTTTTGCTTCAGGTTGTGTTGGTTGTGGGAATAGCCGGTACATGTCGGAAGTCAGAATTAACAAGTTTACGTGTTGAAGATGTTACACATGAGGAGACGTATTTTCGACTAAATATTCCAAATAGAAGAGCTAGAGTAATTCGCGAAACCTACGACTGGAAAATATTAAACACAATAGATTCTTTGTTAGATATAGAAATAGTAATTGTGCTGTACAACCAGTAGGAATTAATACTATTGGTCACTTACCAAAGATGATTGCTCATATGATTGGTTTGTCAAATTGTGCATTATTCATGAGGCACTGTTTCAGAAGATCTTCGACCACTTTACTTGTAGATTCTGTGACCAAATTTTTGAAGGACGACTCCGTTAATTACTATTTTTCTCTATCCCCTCTTAAAATATTTGTACTTAGTTATAGTTAACCCTGTATAATAGTATCAGCCCAAGAGGTAAATTCATCAGCTAATATTTTATTGGATAAAACTCTCGGAGCACATGAAATGAATATTTTGTATAAATACGACTTCTGTAAAAAACTTAATATCTCCATTTCAATATGGATTTATGGAAAAACGATGAACCATCACTAACTTATCTTGTATTACACAGTTTATATCAGAAGCATTAGATTCACACAGACAAGTAGATGTTGTTTATACTGATACGCAAAAAGCTTTTGACCAAATTGATCACTTGTTAATATCGAAACTTCAACATATTGGTTTCTTTGACTCTTTATTAGAATTATTAAAATCGTATTTGCTTGACAGACTTCAGTTTGTAGAAATGGGGGTTATAAATTTAAAATCTATACTATCAGGTCAGGAATTCCGCAAGGTTCAATCTTAGGAACCATTCTACTTTTAATATTCATTAATGACATAACATCTTATAAACTGTTATTTGCAAATGATTTGAAGATATTCAAGAAAATTTAAATAAAATAAATGATTGGTGTTCTATACATTTATAGTAAAATGATTTAGTATCAGGGAATAATAGTACATTATACTATAAGGGAGAGAAATGCGTTATTTTGGAAGAGGTGCAATTTGAAGCCCGAGGGTTACAATGCACCGAGGACAAAATAGCATCTCTCCCGAATGGTCTATACTATTTTTCCATGGTCTCATTAACTTAAAAACACATATTTTGTCATTATGAAGTAAGTAGCACCAAAATTATTGCATTCGGATTTGAGCATTTATTTAGTAGTCGTTGAGTTATTGTCATAACTACAAAATAAACAAATAAAAAGAATTGTCAAATTAAGGTGCTAGTTTGGTTTAGTTTAAAGTTTGTTTAGTGCACAATGAATAATTGTGAGTCGGAAGAGATTGTGGAGGCTGCAAATATTGCAATAAGCAATTTGCTGCCTACGACGTCAAGATCTTTATACGATATAACCTACAATCGGTTCAAAAAGTGGTGCGCCGAGAAAATTTTTCAAGTATACAGCGAGAATGTTTTGTTGGCATACTTCAGTGAAAATGCAAAGAATTACAAGTCTTCCACATTATGGGCGCAATATTCTATGGTTAAGTCATGCTTGATAATTGACAACAACATAGATATAAGCAAATTCCCCAAGCTGATCGCATTTTTAAAAAGAACCGGTGACGGATATCAAACGAAAAAATCGAAAATATTGACAAATGGTGAAATCGACCGTTTTCTATCAAGTGCAGATGACAAAGAATTCTTAATGATTAAGATAAGATTACTTTTGTTGTTAGGTATTTCAATTATTAAGTATTTTGATTTTTTATAGGTAGGATTAATTCTGGGGATTGCCGGAGCTTGTCGAACTGATGAACTAGTCAATTTAACTGTAGATGATATTGAGGATGTAGGCTCTTCCTTGGTTGTAAAAATTCCAAACACTAAGACAAAGATTCCACGAACCTTTCTGGTTACCGATGTGGGAAATATGCTTGAATTGTTTCGAAAATACCTGTCCCTTAGTCCTCCCCACGTCAAGCATAAGCGCCTTTTTTGTACTACAAAGCAGGAAAATGTAGTTCGCAGCCAGTTGGCAAGAATACCATGGGGAAAATTCCGAGTGTAGTAGCTTCGTCATTACTGGCAGATGCTGGTGTGGATATCGCGACAATAAAGCGTCATGCTGGTTGGAAATCAACGACCGTCGCTGAAGGTTATATCGAGAACTCCATTGAAAATAAGACCAAAATTGCTAACCAGCTTTTAGTAGGTACCACTACTAGCGCAATCACAAAAACTGTAAATGTAAGCGAAAGTAATATTCCTTCTAATATTAATTTTGAAAATTGTACAAATGTAACATTTAATTTAAATGTCAATAAATGATTTCAATGTTATCTTTTTTTTTACATGAAAATCGTTCTCCATAATGTAAACTCCCTTGGGAGCATTATACTCCCTTGGGAATAATCGACTACTTCTGTTTTAATTTTGATGTCATAGAAACTGATTTCTACTGCCGACCGTGGAAAAATATATATTTGGCCCTATACAAGCAAACAATTTATTTCCATGACAAACAAAATTGTTTTACAGGCACTTTATTTTTTTCGGTGTATGCAGTCGGTATGCGATCACTTGCAAGCATTGAAATTCTTCCAACTACCTATAGCGAGCAGCTAGACTAAGCCGTCGCGACCAGGTTCTAGTCAAGTGAGACATCCACCGACATCATAATCAGAAAGCCAGTTCCTCATAAACATCTGTGTTATTATAATCGCGGTATTTACAATAACAACGGCCGATGTCGGTCCCGGGAAGCTTATTTATGTTTTCGGCGTTTTTGTCGGAATCTTTCGAGGCCGATAACTTTTGTTTGGCCACCGAACAGTCAGATCTGGTCAATGGGCATCTCTCAACGCTTGAAAAATATCCACCGTCAACATAAATACTAATATTCTCACCCTCCCCTTAACATTATTATGCGGGAAGGCCGCTATTTACCATTATTCAACACATAAATATTTCCAGCGTGACGGTAACTCTCTCACAAACACACCGAATAGCGCTCAATGAGGCTATTTCGGAATAGGTACCTTGATAATTAGTAGCTTGAAAGAGCCCGCATCCTAGGTTTCTGGAGGAATTATAATGGCCAATCCCCTGGGTGTTATAATTGTCACTGTTTTAGAAATACTGCTAATGGTTGCACCGGATTCCAAGTCGTATTTGAACACTCAACTTCAAAGATTTTTAATAATTAAAATTCATTTTTCGTTAAAAATATCTTTCTAATTATCAAAAGTAACATTTGACATGCAAACGATTTTGTATTTAATTATTTTCTCTCAGCATTAGATATAGATTATAAATCGTAACATTGTTAATGGTTATAAATGTCACCTTACTTTAACTTTCTTATTTTTAACTTAATACTATAATCAAAAAAGTTTTAATGACGATATTTAATTTTCTAGAGGGTGTTCTTAAAAGTAGAAGAGCCTGTACATTACTTCATAATTTTGTATTATACTATCTAATGATAAGGAAGATATGACCGTTATAACTCTCACAATACACACTGATAAAAATGTGTCTGTAATTTCACATAAATTTACGTTGGAAATTTGTGACCAGCGTAAAGTTATGTAAAATTACATAACAATTTTAAAAATTAAATAAGTACACTGTAATATTACAGATATTAGCATAGATGAAATACAATATTACGTTATATGATAAATTTCCTTCTATTATGCCTAAATTCCATTGTAAATTTAAAACACTGTAATTTGTATTCACTCGTACATTGTAATTTTCAGATTGCAATTGTAAAATGTATGCAATTTTACTGGGTAATTTTAGTTTTCTTTTATTTTATATATACTTACCTTTACAACTACAATTGAAAAATATGCACAGAAAAATTGTTTTCAGTGACTAGCATTCTTTCACATATATGACTGAGTATCAGTGTGTAAAAAATATAAATAATGAAAGTATGCACATGTTAAAGAAATGTATATACCAAAATGTTCATCACTCATTTCAAATATTTACATTTTGTTTAACCTGAACAGTGTAACAAAAGCCAATTCAAATATGTATTAATATTAATTTTATAGCTATATAGCTATAAATATAGTATATAAAAAGTGCGTCGATAGGTAATCTAACTTAAATAGTGTAAAATAAGCCAATTTAAAAATGTATTAATATTATTCATGTAGCTATATAAATAGTGGAAAAAAGTTGCTCAAGTTAATAAAACTATGCTTGATAAATATACAAAAATACAGGTTTAAGTAAATTATCGCAATATTCAGGTGTGTCTTCACTAACAAATTATTAGAAATACAGTAGATTATATTATTATAATTCAATAATGCACTATGTGAGTTAAGAAATACATAAGCAGCTACATTTTATTTCTAAATAGTTCAGAATAAGACCTTGAAAGGAGCAGAAATAACTTATATTAAGATTTTCCTCTAAGAGTGTATTGTTTAGAGACACAGGCAATGGCGCAGTTTTGAAGCAAGCATCTAAACACATAATATATACAATATTATAATTACTCTTTTCCGAATATCCCACAAAATTATAATTATTAATGAACCGTTTTAAATGTTTAGTGACCACACCTTAATACAACTAAAAAGCATTAGGTTAGAGGTTAGATTCATGTATCTCTCCGCATATGCAATAGTTCGCGTAATAAAAACCACATGAAAAATTCTGTAAAATTTGAATATAAATTGTGTAAAAGTAGTACATTGTTTTACCACATCAATTTTGAAATTTACTAATTTCAGTTTCACTTGAAAATGGTAGTGAATGATAAATTTTTAGGCACTACAAATTGCCGCTTTTCTCCAAAATGAGGCATTTAAACAAAAAATTATAAAAAAGGTAAAATGATCAGAAGAAAATTCTACGTTTGATATTTCAAGAAAAAGCTGCATAGGCGTACTTATAAATAATTGAAGGGGATAAAGGCTACTGCATTCCTCAGTTACCTCCATTCGCCCTTCAATTTTTTTCACCAAAATTACATGATTAGTATACCGCAATAAGATAAAAGTACGTGCAAAATTTCAAGTGTGTATCTTAGAAAACTTAGGGATTATTAACAAAAACAGTTTTTTAAAATGTAACTTTAACACTCTGTATATTGAAACAGAGACGTCCAAATAAAAAATGGCATAACGAAAGTCGCATTATTTTTGTCCAAAGGATATGTGGGGCCAGTAAATGTTATCTAAAAAGAACATGACAGAACATGAAAATTTCTATCCATTGTTGTCAGTGCACTTGCGGGATATTCTATTTTTTATACCATATCTTTTTTACATTAGAGGTAGATCTAACAAACCATATCAAGAAAGTTAGAATATGGATGACATTCATAGACGATAATATGCATTATATTTTAAATTTCTTCAATGTTGGCTACTTTTCTGAAATCTCCAAGTGAATCGCTGTTTTTTTATTGACATAATACCTCGAATAAGAAAGAAATTAATAATTACAAATTACTATCTAGCTTTAAATGACTATGTGATAGGTACTTTCTGGGTCTAGTAAATTCTCAGGTGATTCTTCCTGGCAAAAACCAGTTGCTTTATTTTAGTTCTGTATCATATGAAATATAGAAATTGTAGTACATTGTTTACTATTTTACAGATGTAGAGTCTTTCTTAAACATGCTTTATCCATCAGAAACATAACTAAAGTGCTGAAATATATGGACACAACAAACATCAATAATTTCTAAATTATGCTTTAGTTTATGTTTCTTTTGTGTGGCTAGTTCAGTTCTGACTTTCAGTTCAAGGACAAACACGTTCACATTGTAATCAAAAAAGTTTTAGGAGTCGTTTTGTTCGAATTTATTTGTTACTAAATAAGTAATCAATAATTATTACAGCAGTAATCTTCTTTTGTAAATTATTTTGTCATAAAAAATACGGGTACCTGATTATTATGTACACTGTAATAATATAAAAAACAATTTACTGAAGTTTTATTACATTATAATGGAACAATTTAAAAATATCCACAGATATTTTACACAATATTCACGCTGAACGGATCTGTAACAGAGACTGCGTCGGCGCAGCGACCTCAATGTTCCAAAAGCCTCAACTCAAGTTTAAATTTTTATCGACAAGTCTCAATACCACTATTGTGCATACGTAAATTGCATTCAATACATTATTTAGCGTTATTTATGTATAATAAAATACTTTATACCATTAATATTTGACAATTTATAGTTTTGACGTTTATCTATGTTAGTTTCTTCTGTGTAAGTCTGGCTTTAGGCTATACAGATTGTACATGATAAAACAATGGAATTTGGGCACTTGTCGGAGATGTTTTTTATGTTAAATTTAAAAATTTTTGAATATTCATTTGTGTTCATAATTAAGTATATTTCAATTTAAACATAAGTTTTAGCGGGGTTGACTACTAAAAAATCAAAATTCAATTGATTAGAACACTCTGTATAAGAATTGATGTTATCATTAGATTCTGACATATATACACTGAAAGTTTTAGAAGGAATATCTGGGATAATAATAAAATATAATTTTGACATCTACTGTTTTGTTTACCAATAAAATACTAATGAAATATATTTTAAATCGTGTAGCTCAATATTTAGTACCAGATATTGAGCAATAAGGATTCAAAATTTTCTATATATTGAATGTTTTATAAATATTAGAAATAATTATTAATACTACATACCCCTGAAAACCGGAGCACCTCACTAAAAGTTAATGTGTAATGTTATTTGAGATCCGATTTAATAGATTTTTTTTTCAATGATAGAGTTCCAATAATTAGGTACTCTACTTTGGTGTCAAATTTCAGAATGAAAATTAAATTTGCAAGGCCTACTATAAATTTTTTTCTTTGGCAAAAATCCAAAAAAAAAAAAAGATTAGCAATTAGCCGAATAGGTGAAATTACTCTTGTAAGAAACAACAAATTTTGGTGTTGAAAAATGACCTTCTGGGATTCAATTTTCCGTGTTTAAGAAACAAAACCTGCGATGATTTCAAATGATTAAAATCTAGTAAGCCTTAATAGTAATTTGGAAAAAAATCTGATTTTTTCACCAGTACCCGGTATTTCTTTTCAATGAATACTTTTAAATTAATGTAGGTACGAGAACATATAATAAAAAATATATAATTTTAAAAATTCTGTTTTTATTTAAATATGTATGTATATTTAACGAGTCTAAGATTAAAATAAAAAAAAATTGAAATTCACATGAAAGGAATTTGTAAAGAATGTACTGAGAAATTACTGACTTGTATCTAATACAAAATTTTAGTTTAAAGAAGGACTGCTATAAGTCTGTAATCAGATTTATTTTTAATCCACTAACGTGTAGAAGTTAGAAGTGTCAAAAGCGTATTTCTTGTTATAAATAATAATGCCGACTAAATATACCCAATTTTTCAGTCAGTTTACTTAATCTTTCAAATAAATTCAAACAAACTGATTCCTTACTGCATTCATTTTTCCTAGTAGCTATACTCTACTGAAGATTTAATTTTAGAAAAACATTATTTATTTGTTCAGGCACCCCCTTACCAAATATTTTACTGACTAATCGCCTGTAGTGCTTATATAAGGATTCAAACCACCACCTGCGGTAGGAAATTTAATATTGCAAACTACCCATACAACATATATGTACTGAAATAAAATAAGTTAATTGAAGTACCTAATATAATTAACAATTATTTATTTCTGATTTGCAAACTTTTTTAAATATAAAAATTTATAAATGATACTAATATCATTTCATGTCATTTCATCGAAGAAAGGTGCCTACCCTGTTTCATTATATATTACAAGACAGCATTCTCAAGAGGTCTGATAGCATTAAAGACTTAGGTGTTATTTTTGACTCTCAGTTGAGTTTCTTACAGCACATCCCTCCTTATAAAATGCATACAGGAGTTTGGGATTTATTTTACGAAACTCTACCTCTACCCCTCATTCTAATCACGAGGACTAGCCCAGAAGTCGAAGACTTGTGCGGGAGAGGAGGCGGCATATTATTATTAAGCAGGCTGCATTTGCGCCCAGGAACTATTTACGCCCTAACCACCATTCAGTGCTGGAATGAGGGAAACCTGTAAAGCCTGTTTAATTAGGGGGGTAGTCAAAAGTCAACAGGTATCAATATCTCACATTGACCCAAGCCAACATTCTTCCACCCTACCATACCCGCAGAGAAGGTGCCAATCTTCTCTACGAATATAGCTTATATACGATCTACCGGCTGCGGGGGTCGAACCCACAGCTATCTAGTCACATCGATTTAAGTACTGACGTCTTAAACCGCGCGACTACTGACCGATCCATATTGTATACAAATGTTTGGAGATCCAAACGGTTCAGTTATATGGAATCCAATTTATATTACATATACACCATTACTGGAAAGAGTCCAACAAAGATTTTTTTATCTGACGCATTTCTGTTAGATGGATACGAATACCCAAGGTACTCCACAAGAATTGTTTTGTGCCCGTTTCAACCTATAAAGTCTTGCCAGTAGACGTGTCATGTACAGTATTATATAAAATTATCCATTTTAAAATTAGATGTGAATCTATTACTAAAGATTTATTATCTAAAGTTCTCAGATTCTCTACTCTACTCTAGAAATTATGATTTGTTTATTTTACCCTTTTCCCATACAAATATGTTGTTGAAGTTGCAATTGTATCAAATGCTGAATAATAATAACAATATGAGGGGCTTCGACATTAACTTTTGTGGTGTGCGTGATATAAAAAATATTGTATATTCTTGTTTCTTTTTATTTCTTATTATCTGTTTTGTAATTTCTATTTGTTTTTTTTTAAATCTTTTGTTATTTTTATATCATTTGACAAATTAACTTTCAGGTAACTGTTTTTATATGTTCAGACTTTTATTCTACTTATATTTATTTTATATAATCGATTTTTAGTATGCAGGTCTTTTTTTAGGTTTTTTTGTCACTTATTGTAATTTTCTTGTTTAACTACTTATCCTTTAAGTGGGTTATACCTGTTGAATATCTTAAGAGTAAATAGGGATCAGACATACATCACCTGTGGATAGGTACTGACTTATAAAGAGGAAGAAAGTAACACGAAGAGATATAATAAAATCATTTTTGCATTAAAGAGCGCTAATATAGAAATAGCTTGCCGCTTTTTCTGCCACTCCAATTTTTTGTGAAGACCAATTTCTCGGCTGCAGCTGTAACTATTTGAATTTTATATAAGACTTTAATAATAGCTTTACAATTTCCAGGCTGATATTCACTTTAGGTTTCTGAACTTAATGGCCTTTCACTGATATAGTTCAAAGTCACTATCTCATTTAGTCCTTCATCCTTGGGTATGAATCGTTTCCATATTTCAGGTAGTCTTCATATCGGATGAAATTCGTTTTTTGGATTTCTATTGCTTCCTTATATAATTTAGACTTTTAGACGAGGAAACGCACTAGGCGATCGCGGTCTATTCGCACTGCCGATCATGCTAGTATCGTTCTCGTCTAGTGAAGAATCTTCTAATGATATTAAATGTACTCGTTTGCACTAGTAGGTCAAGAGCTAGACTCGCTCGCGTTGCGGTCTCGTCGGAAACATTTTGGAGAATTTCGGCCAATCGTGTCAAATAAAATAGCTAATAAAAATATCTTAAACAGAATATATTTTGACACCTAAATAGTACAGCAGAGCAAGCGCATATGCAACTGATTTTGAAGAAGTCCTTGATCAGCTTAGCACAGAGCGGTTCGCTATGCATCTAGATCGCGACCTTAGTGCGTTCCCTCCTTTAACCTTCTGTTTCTCACGAAAATCTTAATTTTTTCCAGGGCTATTACATATCCATATCCGTACTATATCCCATTTACTCACTTCCACCAACATGTATGTCCCTTTGCCTAATGTATGTTCGGATTTATATATGTTACATAGCCGTATGTTGCATACACCTAGACCTTGAACGTGGGTTATTGTAATTACAACTGGTCTTAGGAAATGCTAGATACTCCTATCTAGACATTCCACCTTTCTTTTGATCATCCTCCTGACATCTTGGTATATCCAATTGTTCTGTGAGCTAGATGATGTACTTTTTATTTATATGTTCCCGTTCACAATAACTTGATTGATAGTGGTGTTGACGGTAACATCTAGATATGGAAGAGAACTGCTTAATTCGAACTCCTCCATAGTGAAGGTGATACCAACATGAAGGTAATGTGCGAATGTGGTCCAGAAATCTATCTACATTGATAGATGCATGGTGATTTTTTTACTTTTCATTAATAATATTATTTTATTATTTATATTAATTAATATTCATGAGAACAAATATATAAACACAAAAGATGGAAATACTTCGGAACAAGTTTCTTCCTTTTTATATTCTGCATTATTTACGTCAATTTACATATAGTATAAAAACAAAACTGTTATAATTGGCAAAGCCTGTTTATATTAATTTGGAAGAATCAAATTATTAAGTAAACTTATAGATGTTGTGGGTATATCTATTCTAAAATTAAAGAAGTAGTATACAGGGTGAATCAGAAATTTCATGTATAGAGGAGTTTTTTTTCAAATACAATAATTTTGTAAAAAAAAATCAAAAGGGCGGTTCGAAAATGATTTAAATATACACTTTAGCATTGGAAACTGGCTCACTGTAAAACCTGACCTTGCACATGACAAGTTATGTCGGCGATCAGCGCGGCGTCCAAGTGTAATAAAAAATGAACGGACAAAAAAGTGAAAGAATTTCCTAAGGAAAAAATAAATATAATTTTATAACACCTATTTGATATCAGCAAATTTAACTGCTTTTGCCGCTATTATATTATTAATTACTAAAATTAATGTGTGGTTTTAATAATTTAAAGTTTTGTATATTGACGTATAAAAACATTTGGGCCTATCAGTTTTTACAAACTAACACAAATGTTTTTGGTTTTGTTCGTTTTGAACTCGTAAGTTAATGGCAGCAGCTGTGATACGTACGCGTAAATTATTATTACTGTGCAATACACTTTACATTTTAAATGTATCCACAAAAAGATGTCCAAAGGATTTAAGTCAGAAGATAACGACGGCCATGGTACTGGTCCTTCTCATCCAATCTGTCGTTTATTTAAGGAAAAGCGTTGTTGGAAATGATCTCGTTGAATCACATGCGGGTTTTCAAAATCCCAAACATGAGTATTATGAATGTTATAAATCATATTCAATGCAAAAATAACTTCATCTGTAACTAACACGCCAGCTGTACATGGTACGGATATAATTGAGCCTCGTGTATGATACGCCACACTGTTGATTGGGGCATGCCTTGTACTTGTTAAGCGCTTGCCTAATATCTATTCGGGGATTCCCTTTAACAATGTGTGTTCCTCAACTATAGTCAGCGGTCGAAATTGTAGAGAGTGACTAATAGATAATATAAAAACACTATTACTATTAAACGTATAATACTCTTATTAGAGATTACACATTATTTACATCATTATTACTGTGCCGCTTCCATGCATAACGATACTAAACTCACATTTCTGGCACCAAGATAAAGACTCAAACTGAAGCTTGAGATATTCTCTATCTCTGTTTATTGCATTGTGGAAAATAAAAATATTTTGGTGTATGTAAACCGTGAGCGTTGGTACATGGCTTTGCCGAGGTTAGAACGCCATTAGAATATGCGTACGTTAGGGAATTAGCTGCTATTCGAGGGGGTTATTTCTATTAGTTATATTAAATCATAAAAATAAATTATTGCAACCGTGAAGTTAACAAATAATAGTTAAAAATGGATCAAAGTGCCAGTTCTAGTAAAAGGTCTGTTAGTATTCGACATAACCTATGTAACGGACAATTGATAATAATAAAAAACATATACGAACGAATTCGAGCGCGAAACTCTATCATAAGTGTTAGTAAAGCTGTTGATATGTGTAGTTCGTTAACACAAGTGTCAGTTTGTAGTGTATATCGTGATACGTGAGAGTGTAGAATTAAATCCAAAGCAGAAGAAAATAGAAACACAAGGAAGGAAAAAACAGAAGTCGATGATGACGTAAAATACGCCATTTGCAGTAAAATACATGGATTCTTATTCAGAAATGAAATACCGACGATAAAAAAAATTCAAGCTACGGTAGCTGAAGATGAGAACATGCCTCAATTATCTGACAAAGTTCTTAGAAGAACAATGCATGACATGAATTTTCGGTTTTTAAAACGAAATCGTAATCGTAATCGTATGCTCATTGAAAAAGATGAAATTGTAGTGTGGCGAAGAGAATATTTAGAAAAACTAAGAGAATTTCGTGCATCGGGCAAAAATATATATTACATGGATGAAACATGGGTAAACAACGGTTATACGGTAGCAAAAGTTTGGCAGAATGGTAACGTTCGAAGTAAAAGAGGAGTGGATTTTCTACCGGATTAAAGGCAAAATGGTTTGAATGAATAAATTTTATCATATGTAGAATCAGGAGCAGTTGTTGTGATGGATAACGCAAGTTATCATAGCAGAAGAGTCGAAAAGTTATAGTTATTTTAATAAGTAGTGAACATACAGTGATAGTGAAGTTTGTTATGATTCTGACATATGCGTACTAATTTAGTGATAATGATAATATTCGTGTAAAACAATTTCCTATATGAAATATATAAATAGTCAACATCTTGTGGCGGCATGAGCCGGGTGGTGGTGGGTCATCGATGCCCATCGTTTTATAGGATATATTTACAATGTTGGTAAGATTTTTTTCAGTTTGTTTCTAAATTAACTTAGGTCGATAAAAACTTTAAATTATGAAACATTCTTATTATTTTTATTATCTATCTCGAAATTGGTAAAAATCGTTATATCACTGTTTCTACTTAAAAATAATGGATATTATGTTATGCAATTATTTGAAATTGTTCTGCATGCAGACAAACAGCCATCAACTTCAAGTTCTTATACACGTAAGCCAATTTTTTACACTTGAAAAACTAATACACTACGGTTCGGTGATATAAAGGTTGAAAATACTACAATTTTTATTTCTCGGAAACTATAAGGATTTTACAATTTTTTTTACTATATTGACTCTATCTTTAATGACGCATATATTACCATTTTTTTTTTAGATAAGTTGTGAATCACCCTGTATTATACAGGATGTTTCTAAAACAGGCTTCCAAACTGCCACTGAGTAAACTACTTATTGAATAAGGCCAAAAGTTCCTATTAACATGTGGCGTAAAACTCACCCTTAAGAAGTTAAAAGGATATAAAGTAAATTATTTTTTTCTGCTATTGACAAAACGGTCGAAAATAAACAGGCAAAATTTTAGGAACTAACGAATAACTTTTTACTTTGAATAACATGAGACCATTTCAAATCATTAGTGTCCCGTTTAGAAAGGTGAAAATGGAAATGTAATTGTAATTTTTTGATATTTTTACGTAAAAATTTATATATAACGATGTCGATAATGGTTTTCAAGTAAATTGAGTTTGAGACAAATAATAGTTATTTTCAAACTCATTTTACTTTGGAACTCTATAAGATGACATATTTTACAAACATCTCGTAGTGAGTATATTTGTCTTTTTTGTCAATCCGGTTCTCTGACTGTCCACAGTAAATGTTTTTATTTACAATCGTTAATTAATTCGTTAATAATTATTCTCTCATTATCCTCATAGTTCAACCTACAGAGGTAATGAACTGTAAACGACATGTTAATCGTGCATTAACATCACCAAAAGACTACACTCGAGATCCGAAAAGACGTACAATAAATTGCGCTCAAAGACGCCGATGACTAGAACACAAAATATAAATAAACACTATAAAGCTTATAAGATGCTAGTTACTGTCTACATGGGCCATGGGAATCACAGTGAAATGTGCAAGTAATGTACTAAATGAGTAAATAGCAGACTCTCATTAGTCAAATTAAAAATCATTTAAACTGTGAATGTAGGTAATCAATTATAGTGATGAGTAAGCTAGAGAAGTTTAGTTTTTTATATTGAACATTATAAAAAAGAAGCATACAATTTCACAAGTAGCTAAGACTTGTTTTCGTCTATAAAAGCTATTCCCAATTCATTTAAAATCTATAGCGTCTATAAGATTGTCTACTGTAAATCAAGATAGAGGAAGCTACTCTCATCGAAAAGTAACTCTTAATTCAGTCACGTGAAGCAAATGCATACATTTTTATTTACAATTTTGTAATTGCTTATGGTAGGCTATATTAAAGTAAAAATTATAAAAAATTAAAACGGTTATTTTTGTTTACAATCAAATTTTAAAAGGGGTCGTACATACATGTGTAAACTAGTTTATCCATAATAAATTTATAGATATATGCACAGGTACAATCTTGTTAGATGGCACTGCGGTAATTTGACTGTTTCTAACTCCATAAATTTGACTGAGCCTTATCTGGCTAACATGCCGACCCTTTCATTGCCAGTAACATTGCTCTGATACGATACACTTTAGAATCAGGTGGAAGGTGATAAGTTTGGACAAGACTACATGTAAAGCCGTCTAACTATCTCTACGTATCTGAATATGCTGGTTGATATATCCTTCCCTTGAACATAATTAAAGATAGCAAGTACTTCAACCTGGAAGACTGCATATACAATAAATTCGCTTCTATCTGGTCTCCTTACACAAATACTTGCACTTTTACCTCTCTTAGATCCATTCGTAAATTAGACGAGTCTATTTGATATGTGACTATAAACAAGTTAAGCCTTAGTCGGGCCTATGATCGAACACATCCAGTTAGCATTAACAGGCCTGTTAACGGTAACTGGTAGGTTAATCAGAAATTCGTATGATTGACACACATGTCAAGTTTATTTTTCCCAGTTACTTAACTTGAGAATGATCACGTGACCCAGTTATGAAACTGCTTGAAATTACCTGTCATTAAATGTAACTGGAGCTTTTTATTGGTCAGAAATTTTAATTTTATTTCTGGCATTTGACGTGTGACATTTGGCATATTAATTTAATGTATAATTTTATTATTTGTCTATAGCACAATTCAGTATCAATTTATTGCCATATCATAGTTTTACATAATTAGTAATATACGGTATTAATAGTTTGACAGTAAATACATCCTAAACAAAACTAAAGTTTGTTCTAAGTGGGATTACAATTTTATACAATTAAGACAGCTATTCTGAGTATGATAGTGATACCTAAATTAATATTAACAAACAAAAAGAAATATAGATTATTACCTAATATTATTAATAATTAATTTATGAATAGGAGAAAACCACAATGACAAAAGTTAGGTACCTAGTTTTTAATTATTGGTAATAATTTAGATTCTATAAAGAGTGGGTATAAATAATACAGTTTATCTTTTTTAAATATTATTTTTATTAGATAGTTATGTGTTTTTGACAATAATTTCTAATGGATTACTATTAACACTGATATGCTGCATCCTATACTATCCTCCTATAATTATAATATATTGCAACATGGACTCCACGAAGGCGTAGTAAATTGTAATTATCACAGTAGCACAGATCGCATGCCTAAAGGTACATTTTTGATTACCCACGTAAACTGCGTATAAATATTGAATATGTGCATCCAGATTTTACTAGTTTTTGATCCTGATGAAGTTTTCTGCTCTTCCTTTTTACATTCTGCTTCCACTCTGCATGAATATAAAATAATTTAAATAATTGTATCAATAAGTTAATATGAAATATTTCACTTACCTGCCACCACTGTTGGGAATTTGTTTGCATTTAAGAATTTATATGTACTTCAAAAATTTGCCAAAGTACCTATATTAACATGCGTTGGGTTTACTTTGCTTCCCAACAATATTTTCTTACAGTTAATGAAATTTAACATTTCTTCATATTGGCATTGGTTCATGTGCCCTAAACTTCTTGCCACTTGTACCCACTGTTAAGTACCTATGATTTAAATTTGGCATATGAGTGATGACAGACGTACGTTAAAGAATTAACTGCCATGACAAGGTTATCTGGCCATAATAACAATCACAGATAACTGGTTGTTCGATCATAGCGATCTTTCCATTTCGGTTAAGAGTTTAGCTATGCCCACCCAGTTATCGTAACTTAACTGTCATCGGTTACGCTAACCTGAATGTTCAATCATAGACCTGAGTATCTGTTACATTCGCATCTATTTTGAAACTACTTTGAAAGATATAGTTAAGGAGTAAATTTATCCTCTTGTGGTAGTTTTCTGGGGACAACCTTGTGACCTTCGACATAATCTTTACATGATCTCTTCTCTTTCATCCAGCATGGGGTTCTACTTGCATCTTCTTCAACCACAAGTTTTGGTGTAAGAAGGAAACCTATAGAACTTCTGTGGAAGTTGTACGAACACTCTTGAGTATTCTTCCAGTAGCTGTCATTTGTTTTAAAATTTCATAAAGTTACGTGTTAAAATGTACATCAACAGATGTTAATTAAGTAAACAAAATATCATATATACGTATATTCCGCATTCGTGTTTAAACGTTACTTATATAATATAAGCTTATTACTTGTCACGCAGAATGGGTAGTATTAATGATTTGTTTTAAATATACGCAGAAAAATATAAAATATAACTAGATCTTGATATTTACGTGTGAAGTCACTACAAAAATTTAAATAATGCAGTTGTGTTAATTAAATTGTATTAATTAATTAAACTGGCATAAACTTAGGTATAAGCGTTTTATTGTGTAGCAAAACCTTAGTAGATATGTATTATTGAAGTGGCTTTTATAGTAGATTTCATTTTATCAATACTCGTGTAAACACATTTACGCCCTTCTTACCCCATTTCTATGAACATACACAAATGTTTCTGGTACTTGTCGGCTTTCAATCCATAAGTTATTGCCAGCAGCTATACGTCCGCGTAAATTATCATTAGTGTAAACATCGGTGCGATATACTATATTTTTTAAATATCTCCATAAAGAAAAGTCCAAAGGATTTAAGCTAGGAAATTGTGGCGGTCATGGTTGAACTTCTTTAAGGTACTCCCGAATATTTTGTCAAAAATGACAGGGAGCACCATGGTGCAAGATCCACATTCGAAGTCGGACAGCTAAGGGCACATCTTCGAGAAGTTCTGGCAGATCATTCCGAAGGAACTAGAGATTACTGAACCCCATCTATTCATTGATAATATGAATGGTCCAATCAAGCGATCATCAACAATCCGTGCCCAAACATTTAAGGAAAAGCGTTATTGAAAATTATCTGGTTAAACCGCGTGTGGATTTTCAAAATTCCAAACATGACTATCATGAATGTTATACATCCCAATCAGTGTAAAAATAGCTTCATCTGTCACTAAGATGTAAGTTGTAAATCTAGCATTTTGAGCATTTTATTACAGCAACTATTCAAAAAATCTAATTCGAAAGGAATAATCCCTTGGCATTACTGCTTGGACACGTTATACAGGGTGTTTCATAATATATGCGCAGGACTTCAAGATGTGATATAGCTCGTCCAAAAATTTGAAAAAAAAAATTGTATTAACTTACCCTTTAAAATGCACAATTTTCGAGAAAAAAAAATTCATTTTTTGCGAATATCTCCGGAACCGTTTATCGTACAGAAAACAGCTTTTGTAAGCATTTACTACTCATAATAAGCTATGTTCTGTGCAAGACAAAATTTTTTCATAATTGGTGAAGATTTATAAGGGGAAGTGGGTGTTTTTCTCCCCAACTTCTAAGCCACTGGAAAAAGTACGGTTTTGAGACACCTATTTGAACCGGTAATATTTTCCACACAAAAAATGTACTCTTGGTCATAAGCTCTAAAGTTGACCGTTTTCGAGAAAAATCTACTTTTATGTTGAAAAACAATTTTTTTAAATACAAGTTTTATTTTACTAAATGTATTATATTTTTTTTATCAAGTAGGCTTTAAATTTTAAAACAAAAGCTACCTCCTGCCAAAATAACAATTAGTTTGTATCTGCGAAAAGTCAATTTGTATTACAAAAATAAAAATGAATTACACAAATGCTGAAATGTGCGAAATACATTACCTTTACGGAATGGCGAGCGGTAATTCGGCAGAAGCAAGGCGGTTGTATCAAGAAAGACATCGTGATCGCCAAGTACCACATCATAACTTGTTTCAACGCATTCACCAACGACTATGGGAAAATGGAAGTTTTAAAAAGAATACTCCTGATAATGGGCGACCTATGGAAGTTTCAAATGCCCAAGTAGAAGAGGCTGTCTTCTACGAAATTGAAGAAAATCTAATCACAAGTACCAGAAAAATTGCTCACAACTTAAACATACCTCACTCGACGGTTTGGAGAATTTTGAAAAGACAACTTTTGTATCTCTACCATATCCAATGAGTACAAGCCTTATTGCCAAGAGATTTTCCGCCAAGATTGGCTTTTTGTAGATGGATGCAAGACAAAATAGCTCAAAATCCTCAGTTTGGAGCCGAAGTTATGTTTACCGATGAAGCATCTTTCTCGAGATATATTTTAAATTTTCACAATAACCACGTATGGGCTGAAGAAAATCCACATGAAATTGCAGAAGGCAATCATCAGCAACAATTTTCCGTGAATGTTTGGGCTGACATCGTCGGTGATCATTTGATAGGCCCACATTTTTTACCGAACAGATTAAACGGTGCAGATTATCGACAATTTCTAGAAGAAGTACTGCCAGAACTGTTGGAAAATGTACCGCTTCAAGTAAGACAAAACATGTACTTTATGCATGATGGAGTTCCGACCCACTTTAGTTTGATTGCTCGCCAATATTTGGACAGCGAATACCAAGACCGTTGGATCGGTCGAGGAGGTCCCCACCCTTAGCCCCCGCGATCTCCCGAACTTAATTGTTTAGATGTTTCCTTTTGGGGCCATCTCAAAACCCTAGTCTACGCTACACCAGTTGAAAATGTTGATCAATTAAGAGAACGCATTGTTACATAATTCGGAACACTCCGGAAATTTTCTTACGTGTTAAACAGTAAATGCGTCGAAGAATTGCTGCGTGCATTGTAGCAAACGGAGGACATTTCCAACATTTAATTTAACTGTGTACAATTTTTTTTTCAGTTTTGCAACTATGAAGTTAACGTTTGGTTTTGTTTCTTTTTCTAACGATTAAATACATTTTGTTTAATTAGTAAAAACATTTTATTTCAAGAAATTTATGTTTTTCAACATTCAACAAAACGGTCAACTTTAGAGCTTATGAGCAAGAGTACATTTTTTGTATATAAAGCATTGGCCGTTCAAATGGGCGTCTCAAAACCGTACTTTTTCCAGTGGCGTAGAAGTTGAGGAGAAAAACATCCACTTCCCCTTCAACCAATTATAAAAAATTTTTCTCGCACAGAACATAGCTTATTATGAGTATTAAATGTTTCCGAAAGCTGTTTTCTGTACGATAAACGGTTCCGAATTTATTCGCAAAAAACGAAATTTTTTTTCAAACTTCAACGTATCTCGTAAGTTGTGCATTTTAGAGGGTAAGTTACAAACTTTTTTCAAATTTTTGGACGAGCTATCACATCCTGAAGTCCTGCGCATATATTATGAAACACCCTGTATATGGTAAGGATATAGTGTCTGAGACACTGTTGTTGACACATTACTTATACTTGAGCGATGTACTGGTACTTATTTGAGGATTCTCTAAAATATGGTCCTCGGCGGCTGCAATACGTCATGGACGCCCTAGACGTTCATCTCTTCCGCGATGCTTTCTACGTACAGAGGAGAAGCTACTAAAGCATTTTGTCTTATTTCACCATAAATTAAAACGATATTCATCAACTCCTAGTTACTATACACGTAAGCCATTTTTGACATTTGAATAATTAATATCAACGCTATACTAACACTAAAATCGGATTTTAGTATTCGGAATCGCCTGCATGTCGATGACGCTACAGATTACAGTAGTCCAACGATGTTAAGGTTGAACATACTACAACGTCAATAATTTGTTTCTCAGAAACTATTTTTAGGGATTTTACAAATATTTTTTACGATATTTACTTCACTTTTCATGATGCATCTATCCCCATTTTTTTTTTGATAAGCTATGAATCAGTCAAATATCATACTCCCAACTTGTCTGTTAAATCATGAGAAAACAATTGTAATGAGTTACACAACCTCTTTTCATTTCACGTCAAAAAATAAAAGTACCATGCAACATGATAAGTTTATAAATGAATGTTGGTTTTCAAAAAGATGATAACAGTCTAACATACCTACTTTGTGCACAGTACACTGACCGACATTGAAGAATATAAATTTAAGGAGAACCAGCTAATAAATTATGAAACTGAAGCGTTCCGTCTCGTCGGCACATTTGTAACGTTTACAGAAAACAGAAAAGCTGCTTACAAACAATGCCTAACCCCTAGAAATAAATTGCGAAGTGTCCTGGCCACCAATGTTTGATGTTTGGTAATATTTAGACGATGAAACCATTAATCACGGGCGGCCTCTCCCAAAGAACTTTTTAGAAGGAAAAGGCGGAGCCCGCATAAACTTTTAAAATCGGCGGCTGTTTTGAGTACCTACCACACAAGCAAACAAACTGTCGTTGACGTCTCAATTCCCAAAAGTCTTGTTTGAACTATCGAGACGAGCATGTTTTCTGTTGAAAAAATAAAACGTCACGGCAGTAATTACTTTTACAGGCCCTTGGGATGCGCCTGCGACATGACCTGATGATTAATTATAGAGGAGTTGCTACTTAAAATGTACGAATAAGCTGGAGTGACCCGAGTTGGGAAGAATAAATCATTCTAATCTGTCATAGATATTTAGATTTTTCATTTGGTTGACGTACAGGGTGCGCCGGAAATTTAGGAACAGCATTGAAGAAACTTAATAATCCAAAACTTTGCCTCAGTCAGAAAAAATATTACTTATTTAATTTTGCCTAAATATATTCTGTTACATAAAACACGAATTATACAATTAACTAGTGAGGCAAACAGGCTCCCAACTAGCAATATGAAATTTTATTTATTTATTCATTTGGTACTAAACTACCAACAGCCAGAAGGCCAATTACAGGCAACAAAACAGTTAAATTAGATTAAGTTAGAAATAGATAACAAAATATATAACAACATACAGTAAAGCACACACTCGTCTAATATCATTTTCAGTATAAGCAAATAATCAATGAAATTCTGTAGTTTATTATAGTTGGTGCACATAATAAAAATTGTAATAAATTTGTACGCGGGATCAGAAAGTAAAATGTCATGTTAGATCTTGCTTAAATTCTGAGCACAAGAATGTTCAGATGTGACAAAATTTCGGGACAGTCATATTTGTTGTTAATAAATTTATTAATAAATAACTCAGATTGCTACAACGTACGACCAAACTAGATAGGGATTTTATAACAGCTACAAAAATGTTTTCGAAATAAATCTTATAAAACAACATAGGTCACAGAAACATTGTAATGAGGCAACTTTTAAAACATTACTGTGTTTTGGGTGGCATAATAGCCAGTACGTTATTTTAAATCCATATTTATAGTTTCCGGTAAGTAGGCCAGAGTATCTTTTGACATAGTAAAAACAACAATTTGTTGATGAAGTCTGTGTCATAAAAATCTAAAATAAATATTGTAAAAACTTAAAACTGTGCGTCCATTCGCTCGAATCCTGCCACAGTTTTTCAGAAGTGGGATATACCAACAACTGGGAAAACGTGAGACCAGCAAGAAAGTGATTTTTCAACTACTCACCGATCTATATGTGATTTATGGATGAGAGTCGATTAAAATTCTGAATTAGATACTATTGTGGTGACGAAAATAGCAACGAGTGATTCGAAGCTTGGGTCATAGTATAGTAGGGTATCGGAATTTAATAAGTCGACCGGTGAAAATGATTGAAAACGGAAGTGATATTCAGGCTGCTGCTTACGGAGGACAAACCACAATGGAGAGCCCGAGATATTTCCAAAATGTTCATAATGTATTACCAGAATTCGATCCTGTGAAGAACGACATATCTATTACCCAATGGATTGAGAAGATCGAAGAATTTGGCGAACTTTATGACTGGGATGAGGTTGCCATTAGGCACTATGCTTTGTCTAAATTAGTAGGTGTCGCAAAGACATGGAGGGATAGTTTGCCTTGTGAAGCTAGATCTTGGCAAACATGGAAGGACTTATTAATAGAAACCTTCTCAGTGCAGGTCAGTGCTATAAATTTAAGATTTGAAGCTCAAAATTACAAATGGAAACCTAACCAAGATATAGTAGAATATTATTTTGAAAAGCTGTCAAGATGCAACAAATGTCACATGTCAGTGTCAGAAATTATTGAATGGATCGTTCATGGGTTAAATGACGGAAGATTCAGAGATTATTTAGGACCACTTAATAGGTATACCAAGGTTAACCAGTTACTACCAGATTTAAAATCAGGCGCTATACATATCAGAAGACATCAAGCGGTGAGTAATAAGTATGATAGAAAGTTTAGTGACAGATCCAAACACACCGACTTCAAATTAATGGACACTGATCACAAAACAAAACTTGTAACATGTTTTAAATGTTCTAAATCGGGACACTATGCGAGAAATTGTCCACTAAAAAATGATAAAAGGACTGAATTGGAGCCAAATGTAGTTTCCAGTACTAGGACTATTCCAAGTGATCGTGCATCTGGTTCAACTTCAAGTAATCAACCAATTTTGATTATAAACAATGACAATTCGCACTCGAAATATTTCAAAAATGCTTTTATTAATAATAAAAAAATTCAGTGCTATGTAGATTTAGGTAGTAGTTGTGTAACCATACGTGATGACACTGTTGATGAACTTGGTTTTTCGTATTTCGAAACAGATACTCAACCATTGATCGGTTATGGTAACGGACTTGTTAAACCGTTAGGACTATTTACCGCTATTTTGTCAATCGATAATGTTGCAGCTAAAGTTAAAATACATGTTGTTCCGAAAGACTTTCAAAAAGTGCCTTTAATTGTAGGACATCCGTACACTGAACAACCAAATATTCAGATTACAAGTAAAAGTAATGAATTACGAATTGAATACTGCGAAAGCGAATTACCTGTTAACGAAAACTTTAAGTCTAAAACTAATTTGCAACTAGCTAATGATCTAACTTTGCCTAACAACTATTTAGGACATATTTCTGTAGTAAGCGATCTTTCAAACCAAGAACTTTTTATTGACGGAGGTTTTCGTGATGGACTGGACTTTCCTATTATACCGAGATGTGTTATTCGAACTGACCATGAGGGAAAATCTGTCCTACCAATAATGAATATATCCGGTAGCGAAATTAATTTACAAGAAGGTAAAACATTGACAAGAGCTGAAATTTGTGAAGAAGCAGAAGAAAATTCAGATAAGTATAAAAGAGAAGTCAATGAAGATGAAGTTAAATTAGAAGAAATTGACACAGAATTGAGTGGACCCGAAGCAGATAAATTGCTAAATTTGTTGAATGAATTCAAAGATGTTATTGCAAAAAATATGAAACAGTTAGGAGTCACAAGTAAAATTGAAATGAGAATAGAACTATCATCAGACAAACCAATATACTACAAGCCGTATAGGTTATCCTACACAGAGAAGAATAAAGTTAGGGAAATAGTCGATGAATTAAAGGAAGCAGATATTATTGAAGATTCTACATCACAATACGTCAGTCCTTGTTTGTTGGTGAAAAAGAAGACAGGAGATGTTCGTCTTTGTATTGATTATAGAACCTTAAACAAACAGACAATTAAAGATCGTTATCCTTTAGCCAGAATTGACGATCAATTAGATCTTTTGTATAATAAGAAATTTTTTACTAGTTTAGATTTAAGATCAGGATACTACCAAATACCTATGGAAAAGGGGTCGCGAGATAAGACGGCATTTATCACACCAGATGGTGTTTATCAATTTAAGCGAATGAGTTTTGGATTGTGCAATGCGCCTTCAGTATTTTCACGTTTAATGAGTATAGTTCTTGGAAATTTAAAATATACAACAGCATTATCATATTTAGATGATACCATTATACCTTCCGAAACAATTGATAAGGGAATTCAAAACTTGAGAGAAGTTTTACAGGCTTTGCGAGACTCTAATTTGACACTTAGATTAGATAAATGTAGTTTCTTTAAAAGAAAAATAGATTATTTAGGCTTTGAAATAAGTCAGCGAGGAATTGCACCAGGTAAATTAAAATTAAATAGTGTAATCAATTTTCCAAAACCTCACGATGTTAAGTCGGTTAGGAGCTTTGTAGGTTTAGCAAGTTATTTTAGACGTTTTATAAGGGGATTTGCCATGATTATTAGACCTTTAACTGATTTATTAAAAAAGGATATAGTTTTTCGTTGGTGTGAAGAACATGATAAAGCATTTCAAATTATTAAAGATAAATTAAGTATTGCACCTATTCTTTGTGTATACAATCCTTGCGCAAGAACCGAATTGCACACGGACGCAAGTCAAGTAGGTATTGGCGGAGTACTTTATCAAATACAGACCGATAATAAATTGCATCCGATTTGTTACTATAGTAGGAAAACTACATCTGAAGAGTCGCGTTATCACTCATATGAATTGGAAGCTTTGGCTATTGTAAATTCTATAGAGCGGTTTCGTGTTTATTTAATAGGGATTCACTTTACGATTAAAACGGATTGTAATAGCTTGAAATTACTTGAAGGAAAGAAAGATTTAAATCCGCGAATAGGTAGATGGTTTATTCGTTTGTCAGAATTTAATTATACGATAGAGTATCATTCAGGTTCAGTAAATACCGTAGCTGATTCGCTAAGTAGATATCCTGTGGAGGAATGTAAGGAAACAGAACTAGTAGGATTGCCAATTTTGCACATTATTACCACTGATTGGATTGCAGCCATGCAACGTACAAATCCTGAAATTTTAGAAATATATAAAAATTTAGAGGGTAAAAATGAAAATAGCCATGATAGCGTGAGTACTAAGTTTACATTATGTAATGGGAGAGTATACCGGGAAAAGAATAAAAAATTACGGTTATATGTTCCAGACGAGTTGAGATATGACTTAGTAGGAGAAACGCACAGAAACTTGAATCATTTAGGGATAGACAAAACACTTGAAAAATTAAAGGAGACTTACTATTTTCCAAAAATGCATGATTTTGTCGCGAAATACATTAACAGGTGTATTAGTTGTATTTATCATAAGGTTCCAGGTAATCTAAATAAATTTTCTGGATATTTACATCCTTTAGACAAAGGTAATACTTGTTTTCACACAATCCATTTAGATCATTTAGGTCCGTTTGAACGTACAGAATATGACAACAGATATATAATAGGCTTAATCGATGGTTATTCGAAATATACAGTTTTAAAAGCAGTACCAGATACTACCGCGGAAGAATCAATCAAATTTTTAAAAGAATCAATAGCTCATTATGGTAAACCGTTTCGCGTCATAACGGATCGAGGTACGGCCTTTACGGCACATTCTTTTGAAAACTTTTGTAAAGATCATAATATTTTACATGTAAAAGTAGCCGCTGGAACTCCAAGGGGAAATGGACAAATAGAGCGTCTTAATAAGACAATACTTTCGTGCTTATCAACTAGTCAGAATTGTGAGTCGGGGGAAGCATGCTGGGATCAAAATCTTTTAGATGTTCAGTGGAGTTTAAACACGGCAGTGCATAGAGTCACAAAATGTAGTCCATTTCAGTTAGTTTTTAGGTACAGAGGTACAGGTTTAAAAGATAATCCTTTAACGGTAGAAATTAATGAATTAAATGATAGTAGATTGAAGAATGTAGATACAGAAAATGAAGAGAAAATAGGGAAAGTAGCCGAACTTTTAGAACAGAATAGACACAAACAAGCAAAATATTATAATAAACGTAAGGTAGAAGCTAAAAGATATAACTTAGCAGATTTAGTTATGGTTAGAGATCAAATTGTTTCTACAGGGGACAGTAGGAAACTAAGACCTAGATACAGGGGTCCATATCAAATAACTAAGGTATTAGAGAAAGATAGATATGTAGTGGAAGACATTAGTGGAGAAAAACATAGTGGAAAACCTTACAAAAATATATTATCAAGTGAACGCCTCAAATTGGCATCTTCAAAGATCTAATTGGTTAGTTAATTTAAGGCATTTGGTTTGTTTTTGAGTTTAAAAGATATTGTTTACTGATTTTGGGCAATATTGTCACTATCTTTTTGTATTACTGTCGTTTACATCTTGTAAGAATGAATATTTAATGTTTATTTATATTGTAATGTTTGAAGTTATGTCAAATGAGTATTCTAACGACGAGGACGTCTTTACGTCAGGAAAGGCCGAAACTGAGGCAACTTTTAAAACATTACTGTGTTTTGGGTGGCATAATAGCCAGTACGTTATTTTAAATCCATATTTATAGTTTCCGGTAAGTAGGCCAGAGTATCTTTTGACATAGTAAAAACAACAATTTGTTGATGAAGTCTGTGTCATAAAAATCTAAAATAAATATTGTAAAAACTTAAAACTGTGCGTCCATTCGCTCGAATCCTGCCACAGTAAGAAGGTTTATACAGCAATTATATAACGAAAATTAGCACTATATTATAAAGAACTTTAGTTGCCGCTGAGATTTTGTAAGGTCTGTTGGAAACAAATTAAAAATAATCTTACTAAACAACAATTTCATAAAGGCTCTATTGTGGTGTTTTTAGTAGCATTAATACGACATTGTTGTAGCATAACATCCATCAATAAAACTAAATTATTTATTAACTGTATCGTAAATGTATCAGAAGGTATAAAGTAACGAGTATCTCTGTTTAATCACAATGTCTCCAATTGGAATGTTATTACTCAATAATATTTTACACGTTTTACTGCACTTGCGCCGTGTGTTAAGTGATTATTTACAATATTATAATTAAAATAAATTAATTGTCTTTGATTGTCTACAGGTAAAGTTGCTTCCATGTACACTTCTAAATCTCTCTCTTGTTCTATCTCTATAATTTCGTCTATTTTTACTCTGAATGTTTTTTAGGCATGAATAGGCTAGGTGATCCTCAGAGTTAGATATATAGTACTTTCTTTTAAAACTTGCGCCTCCATTTGCACTGAACGAACATTTAGCACAGTTTCTCTCTTCTTTCTCATTTTTCGCGCATGTCTAAAAGTCTACTCTTCATAGATTCAAGGATCAATTCTGCTCTTGTAGTTTATAGCACTGTGGATTATCACATGATATTCTTCTGATATTGTTAGATAATAAGATTTGGCACACTTTATCGACTTCATCCAATATACTACCGGTTCCTTCTAGATCTTGTTCTAAACCATCAAATGTAAGAAGATGATCTTGTAAATCTGTATTATTTCCACATTTTAAAGTGATTTGAAAGTGTCGTCGGTAGTGAAGAGTACTTTTTCTTTGAAAAACATTTCATCATGTCATATGAAGATTTCACCTCTTTGAGATAGTCGATATATATCACTGTACGATTAGTGACTTAGCCTTTGCATAACGTCTTTGGAATTCCTTCAGTGTTTCTTAAATGAAACGGCCAGTTTCAGAAGTTAATTGCCTTAGATGTCAATTGGGTAAGCTCTCCATTTTGATTGATCGCCATTTTTACTATTACTTTTACCAACTCTTCTTTATTTTGTTATATTTAAGCACTTCTGGGTCCATAAACTGTTTAGGACTATTTAAGGACTCACTATTGAGCTTTTTAAAGATAAGAGATACAGCGAACATATACAAAATATATTAAACACAATTTCTACATGTTCCATTTTTTTATACATAACAACTAGTACTTGTTTTTTTTCTATTAGTACTACCAATCTAAACTGAAAATAATAAAGTTTAAAATTCTGGTCCATTTTCTGGTGTTAATTCTTCAGGCTTCTTGTCGTCTTGAAAGAACTCTCGAACAGTTTCTGCCGCGGAAACATGCAAGTTGAACACTCTGTATAAATAAAATTTAGGAACACACTAAAACAAATTAATTACTAAATTAAATTTATTCCAACTGAAAGATATCAATTCTTGTCCCGATTATAATCGACACGTTATGCGACAATAAAAAACATACCAAAGAAGTGAAGCTACCCTCCTTCAAAGGGTGCTAATAAAGGGATAGAATCATAAACATGCTACGTTATAAATTTAAATTCCATTTAAAGAAATACAGATGTGTATGTGCGACCTAAATCTACCCCATTGGGGCACGCTCTACAAAAAGCGTGGTGAATTTCAACGCCATAATGTTTATTATAATGTTAGGTAAATAGGGGTGAGAAAATTCACATATCGCATTGTCACTTCTCTATGGTTAGGCCAATGAATAAAAAGCATAGCGGTGCATGGCCACCTAGTCCTGAATGTTTCAATTTATGAAAAGATTTATGTCGGTGTGCATAGTGTGCAACATGTAAGCAGAATTGTTGATTGCATTGCTGAATTGTAGACAATAAATGTTTAAATGAATATAAATAATATAAATGTGATTCATAACTTGTCAAAAAAAATGTTTTGAATATACAAGGACTCTTATAAATACAATTCGGTAAAAAAATAACAAAAAGGGCAGTTCGAAAATGATTTAAAAAATACACTTCAGCTTGGCGGCATGGAAAAGATGAAAGAAATTAAGAACAGCCAGGAGGATATGAAGCAAGATTTAAAGAAAGAAATGGATAATCAGGAAGAATTAAGAAATGAAACCAGTTTGCAAGCAAACAATAAGAAGTTAGAAGAGGCAATTAAGGTTAAACTCAGTGAATTTGAGAAAACTGTTGAAAAAGAAATTAACTAGGAACTAAAAGATGAACTACAATATAAGGTTCAGGTCGTTAGACAGATTGAAGTCTCAAATTTGAAGTCCCAATTCTTTGCGAAATAGTCCATTAAGACTGAGTGTAGTTTTCTTCCATCTTTAAGAAGTAAGTCGTCAACGTTTGATGAAAAGGTGTCTTGGAGCACTTACCTTAAATAGTTTCGAAACAGCCACCTTGGAAAACATCTGGTCAGAAGGAGAAAGGCTACCTCACTAATAATGGTTCTATGAGGTGAAGCTATGGAAATTTTAAGAACGCTAGCCGAAAATAAACAAAAGGATATATAAACGTTGCTTTAGAAGTGAGGTACGGCCCATCTACAACACATTTACCAAGCATAACTAAAAAGCAAACGACAATGTTTCAAAGAAAATCTGCAACAATTTGAGGCAGATATAGCACGTACAGTGAAGCTAGCCTACCCCACCGCACCAGCAGAGTTCCAAGAACAGTTAGAAGTGAGTAGCTTCATCGATTTCTTGCGAGATTCTGAAATCACTTAGGTATTAGGGTTGGCCTCACATACAAATATATCCGAAGTTTTGGCACTGATGATGGAAATTGAAGTCTCTCGAAGTATGACAATGCGAATTAGACTTCAACTGAAGAACAAATAGGAGTTCAAGAGAATGTAGAAGAGTTTGTGAAGAGCATGCAAGATTTATTGGATAACTTTTATAAAGGACCAAACCATGCTGATGATTTCACTATGTACAGAAAGCGAAGACCCAGTCATTGTTGGAACTGTGGAGCAAAGGGACGTCTAAGAAGTCAATGTCCTAGGAATATATTCAATCAAGATCAGAAAGAGCTTGACAATTGGAGAACAAGCAACAAAAAAGTCCAGCCAGAACAGATACAGAGTTCCAATATTTAGACAGATGAGTCAGGAACTGAAAAAAGAGAAGAAAGTAATAATTGATTTGGATAACCAGAATAAAACTTTGGAAGTTACTAATGCTGAACTCTTCAACCATATAAAACTAAGTCAGGATCACATGAAACGAAGAGAGGCTCAGTGGGTTAAATAACAAGGGGAACTGCCGAACACAAAAATCAGTTGCTGCGAAAGCAAAATACCGATAAAAACAAGTTGGAAATCCGGTTAAAAGGAATAGAAACAGAAAAATCATCAGTGGAAGAAATACATATTACAAAAACATAGTAACTTTAAAAGCTGAACTGAATGAAGCAAGAAAAAAAGACACATTTTTATGCCAAAGAACTAAGTTGCAGAACCCGAATGAATGGAATAATAAAATTCTTGCTAAAGATCAGAATGAAGATTCAGACTCCAGGGCTATATAGCAGTGGAAGATTAAAAACTTGGATAGACCTAACTGCAATGAAATTTCTAACAAATCTTCATCTGAAAAATTGCTAGACCCTACAGAATTTCTTAGTAATACAGAGTGGTGCTTTAAAAAGAGTGGTGAGTCTTAATGGCAAAGAATTTACCAAACTGTGTTACCTCGAACAAGAGTGCCAGAAATTCTTGACACTCTTCATAGTGGGATAGGTGGTGTATATTTAGGAAATAACCTGGTCGGAACGATAAGATCTAAGAGGGGAGTAATGTTACGGAAGCTCCTCTGCTTCCAAATTTAAAATTTTTGTAATACACCTTTATTTTGAATAACTTTCCAGGCTATATTCAATTTGGTTTTAGATGCATTCTAGAGATCGCGGAAACTTTGACAACCCTAAAAATGTATATAAGCGGATCGGCTTTGCCTCCACAGTTATGTTGATAAGTCAACGCAAATGCCAGAAACGTCAAAGTAAAGACAAGTACGAATTATATTTGTTGTGTAATCAAGTAGTGAAAAAAAATATTGTTTTTACAATATTTTCACACTCTGTGAATTTAATTTTATTTATTTATTTTTTATTAGAACTCATGATCTATATTTACCTTTTATAAATTGTTTCCTGTTGCACGACATATAATTTCAGCCATCCTGTATTTTACATACTTAAAGTATTGGTCAACAGCTTGTACGTAATTATTTTCTTAAAATTCAAATGTTTACGAATATGTTTCGGGCATGAAACGACTTTTTCGAGCAAATATTTTCGTTCATAGAAAGAGGTGTATAAGAAGACGCTTAAGATCAAACGCGAAAGTGCGTAATCATTTACAACAGATTGCTGGAATAATAATCTATATCACTTCTTCGAAAATAAATTCAAAGTTGTGTCGCTTCCTTTTCGACACTTTTTCTCATGAGTATCAAATTCACAGTTACTAAAGAATGTTGTAAAAACTGCTTTCAATTTAAATTAATTTGTTGCAAATTTCTGTATGCTTTTATTATAATGATATGCGACACTAAACTGTATATGTTTAATTTAAGCAGCTCACTAAGTATGTTGAAATTGTACCTAAATATTTTACCGATTTTTTTTCGTAAAAATATTTGGAATCCGAAAAAGCATTGCGCGTTCGAAATATAAACATTTCTTCGAAAATTGCAATAAAATAGGACAATTGTGTTATGTACAACAATTTAGTTTATATTTTAAATCGTTTGAACTGTGTTTGAAGCAAGATGGTTCAAGCGCAGTGACTATCATAACGTTAGTAACCTAATAAACAATAAAATTAGTTGTTGGAAAAAGTAGTGTCAGATTTATATATTGTAATTCATATTCTAAGAGTGTTTAATTCAAAATAAACTCGGAAAGGGAAGATGAGCATTTACCACAGGAAGCATTGGAAGCGGCACAAAGTGCTGTTTCACAATTAATCCTCCAAAAAAATGTCGAGGCAGTACAAGAACTCAAAGGCTGGTGTAGTTCGAAGAAAATTCAAAAAGTGTCCGAAGCGGTGTATTACTGGTATATTTTCGAACATAATAATTTTATTATACAGGATATGAGCATACAAAAATTTAGCAGGGAGTAGACCTGACGAAAATAAGAATAACATTCTTATAAATTTCCCTGATATACGCCTAGCGAGTTACAGGGTGTTATTTTGAAAAAAAAAAACAATTTTCCGGAATAACTTAAAAACCGTTTCGTAGATTTAGGTAATTTACAATTCCTCGGTAAAACGACGCCGAGCATGCATTGAAGTAAACGGACAGCATTTCGAACATTTATTGAAATAATTATTGTTAATCTTGTTATTTTGCTAACATAATTTCATTACATGTTAAATAAATAGGTACATTATTTTAATGTTACCTTTAATTGATTTTACTTACTAGATGACAACAAATAAAATCTTTGCATGTATTTTTCTGCATAAATTAATGCAGTTGGTACTTTGGACTCAATTTACTTGAAAATGATTGATTTTAGAGCCGTCTAACAAGAGTACCTTTTTTGTTCAGAATTGGTCACTGATTAAGAAGAACTAAGTCAATTCACGTAAAAGTAGGATATGCATGAGTTATGAAGACAAAATCATAAGGGGTAGTAGGCCTAGGCCACCCCTGGTGTCAGATTAAAACAAACACCACGTAATTTTAATGACCTTTAATTGATTATTACTTAAATTTACGAAACGGTTTTTAAGTTATTGCGGAAAATTTTTAATTTTTTTTTTCAAAATAACACCCTGTAACTCGCTAGGCGTGCATCAGAGAATTTTTTTGTAAGAATTTTATTCTTATTTTGGTCTGGTCTACCCCCTGCTAAATTTTTGTACGCTCACACTGGGGCACCCTGTATACCTTCGACATTATGGTCAGTATTATTCCATGTTGAAAAGTACACTAGACTGTATGCCAAAGAATAGTTACTTACATTACAATCTGCGAAAGCTTACTTTTAGGTGCGAGGTGTACTTAAATAGCATAGGCATAATAATAGTGAAGCATAAAAATTGTGTCATGTTAGTCTACTACAACTTATATGCAACTCCAACCAAAAAAAAGGTTCAAGATGAAGAACGCTTCTTTTATCGGTATGAGCGTGGTTGGACAGTATATAATTTCAAAAATTCTGTATGACATAGTTTTAAATTTCTTAAAATTTCAAACCCGAATCAGTACACCGGTCACTTGTTTCGAAGAACGTCCTCTACATTACTAGCAAATGCTCCAGGTGTGGACATTTTAGATATGAAAAGGCACAGGGGGCACAGATTCAGTAACGCATAAAATAGAAGTTGCTAATAAAATTATGCCCGAAAAATCGATATCTATTCAGCAAAGCAAACATTCAGAAACAAAATTTAATGATCATGTTGCGCAAATCGATAAACAAGTCAACAATTCCAATTACGTTGGTTTAGAACAGGATTTGACATTAATAGCTTAACCTTTTTATTTTTTTGTCGCTCAGGGCACGCAAGTTTTTCATACTTAATAACCGATAACCTAACATGTTTTACTTTCGCTTTCATTTGCCTATTTTAAGCTAATATAAATCAAATTTTCTACAATTCATATCAATAAAGTCATATGTATGCTTTCTGATACCAAACATCTAGGCATGCTAATCAACAATTCCAAAGACAAAGCTCTAATCAATATGTATCTAAAAAAATAATCTAGCTAAATTTACTAATCTGGTTTAATGAAAATTCTTTATAAATATCTAAGTTCACTTTTGAAACTGTGGGAAGTCGAAACTTCAACTATAATAGATGAGATCTGACCTTTGTCTGCATTTTTAGGATTGCTTCTTCAGGTGGCCTCCTTTAAGTTGAGTTAAATATTTAACTACGTCAAAAGTGATTTCAACCTGTCAAAGAATTTTAAATTAAACATAACAAATACCTACTTTACCTACTTACATATTGTTTACCCTTTATGTAATCGTTTTTTTATATATTTTTAGGTATCAACAATACTGTGTGAGACTAACTACTCTGCGGACTAAAGCCCCGACCAGCGTCGAATTACACCCACAATATTTGACTCACTTTGACAACTGAAAATTTAACGAAAATGTCGACTTTTCATGACAGTTTTCGAAAAAGTCTCTTTAAATTAAAAAAGATGTTTTTCGCTGATGTTTTAGTGCACAAAGTATAAACTTGATATACTTTGTGCTTTAGTGACAGCTGTCAGGCAGTAAAGTGTTATATTTACTGTAGAAGGATAATTTTTACTGGCATTAAATTAAAATTTATTCTTTAACGAAAACAATTTTATTTATTGTAAACATTTACAGTGAAATTAGAATATCCTGTGAGGGAGATTCTTTGTTTGTTTTAAAACTTTTACTTCGTTTATGTGGGTTGAAATATTTTCAATAGTAGATGGTTTCTGAACTATTGAATCCTCCAAAATGATTGAATTATTAAAAAAATAGCTTCCAGCACTTGACGTACTTGCAAAAGAAAAACATGTTTCTGCTAACAACTCAATGTAGCCTTCAGCTACCGTTGAAGATGTCCATCCACCATACATTTTTAAATTAGTGATATCATCTCTTGATTTATTAATAGTGTAACTGAATTTCTACAGAAATAATTCGTGAGCAACATTCAGTTTGAGAAACACAGCAACTTATTCTGGCATTTTGCCAGTTGTATAAATATTAAAAAAAAAACTATTAGTATCTATTTGTGTAGGTCTTGCGGTACTATATTTCTGATATGTCTAAATATTCGCTTATAATAAGGGATCTATTGGTCTTTGTTTTTATAGTTGTCAGAGTGATCAGTAATCTATTTCCTATATCTTCAATATTTCTAATTCTTATTTGAAGTAATCACATCATCACATTGACACGCTCCAGATATGACAAAAATCATACCACCTAAAATAATAATAGTCGGCATTATTCGTTTAGACAAATATTGGGTTATAATTACCTGTAACGTGTAATTTTTTAACACTATATTCACATAATTCAAGAATGGTTTTAATTTTAAATAATCCAATATCGATGTTATTGTAGACATTGAAAGTAGTTCTGAGCATTACATATATTGGCCATAATGAAGAAGATAAGTTCAATTAACAAAAATATATCAATAGTATATTTTAGGAAAAAGACAATACCTATTATTTTCAGCAAGGCAATCAATATATTTTTTGTATGTTTGCTGTTTCACTATCAATAGTTATTTTTATGGATTTAACTAGGAAGAATATGACGATTACTGTGTATCTAGCTAAGTTATCATAGCACAGACAACCTCCCGAAATTATTATTATTCATGAAAAAGTATCATAAAATTTTAATAATAGCTTTATTTGCTATTATAAAATTAAAGTTAATCGGCGAAAAAATGATGTATTTAACTTGACAGTAAAGTAAATTTAATGCCTTGGCTGCTTTAATAGGCGAGGTGCGGCCAAGCTTACGTATTCTCATCATGAAATACTTTTCTGTCTTTAAAAACCAATAATATTAGGTAATGTAGGTGATGTAGTTTTTGCAAGTTATAAGTGTATTTTGAAAGCCAAACAAATTAGTACTACTGTAACTTTTGCATGACATTGTTTATTATTTAGGAAATAACATCTGGTGATCATTATACCGTATAAGAAATTAAACATATTTGATGCTTGCAGAGCTGCAATATTTTGGATCACTGATATTTATTACGGAATTAAATACATTATTTTATGGGAATATTATGGTTGGCATCAATTTTATCGATTTAGTGATATTTTTTTGTGGTGAGACCTAAGGTTAAAAATTTTATTTGGTGATCAATAAAATTGTAGCAAATTTAAACGATAGAATAATTAATTATAAAAGAAGGTAATTGCAGAAAAAATAATTATAAATTAATTATCAGAACAATAAAACTTGAATAAATTTCATTAATTCAACAATTTTTTTAATGACGCAATATTTGCTATATAAATATTTTCCTTATTTTGACAAACCATTATTTTATAAAAAGATAATTAAGTTAATTAGTTTTGTCAGTTAATTATTACTTGTCAACTTAAATATTTATTTTATGTTATGTTAATGGGACAGTTTTATTTATATTTACATATTAATTATAATTACAATCCATATATATGTAACAAAATATTAATCATCAACATTTAAATATTTAATTGGTCAAAATGTAGGTAACTGTAAAGTGGCAATGCCTATCTTCCAATCTACATGGTAGGATTCTATATAACAGTTGGGTATTACCGAAAGTAAATTATGTTATTGTAATTTGAGCAACTGCAAACAAAACGTAAATTTTTATTTTTTTTAAGTCTAGAAACAAACTTACAGCTTCTCTCCACATAAGAATAAAAATAAGATTAGATAATGTCAAAGGTACAAAGCCAATGTCAACTGCTATTTAAATTAGTCAAGTGTCAAAAAGTTATGTTAATTAAACTGAATCCAATTAATTTATTTAACATAAAGAAACACATTATTTAATAAACGCTACATATATACAATTATACATCTAATAAAATTAACTGACTTAACTGAAGAATTTATAATTGTAATAATAATAATATGTAAATTTTCAAAATCTGGTATATGCATACTTTAATATAAAATATATAAACAGTAATATACAGCATGCGCCAAAAGTATGGAATAAATTCAATAAAAACGAAACAATTATTTTTTGGGAAATATCCTCAAACAGGTCGATTTTTAATTTAAAAAATACATATTTTAGCGTAAAATGCGATTTTCAAATGTCATTTGTTTTCGAGTAATGACGTCATCGATTTTTTTTTAAATGGCAACACCACATTTTTTTCCTTGATTCTGAAAGATCGTTTAATTCTCTATCAGACAGTACTAAAATTTTGCCCTCTTACATAGGAAAGTTTTCGAGTAAATGACGATTGAATGTTAGAAAACGTAAATTTTATCCATAAAAAAGTAACAATTCTGAGGTATTTAAAATAAAATACAATTGATTAAATTTTATATGTACTTAAATTAAATGTTTGAATTGCCATCCACCAACTTGTTGACAATGCGCAAGTCTGTGAAGAAATTCTTCTTGTACATTATGAATGATTTCTGGGGTAACTCTGCGTATTTCGTCCCGAAGGCGATTTTAAAGTTCTTCTAAATTACGTGGTTTATTAATGTACACTTTTGACTTCAAGTATCCCCATAAAAAATAGTCAAGAGGTGTAAGATCTGGCGATATTGCAGGCCATTCTATCGGTCCGCGTCTGCCGATCCACCTCCCAGGAAAACAGTTTGTCCAAAAAATACATATGGTATCGGCAGGAATGTCAGGGTCATTATCGTTAGGAAAAATTACTGGAAGGGCTGGAACAAGGTCATTTTCTAGAAACTCTAAATATCTTTGTCCTGTAAGGGTTCCTTCAAAGAAGAAAGGCCTTACTATTCTGTCGTCAACTATTCCAGCCCACACATTTAATTTCTGAGGGTGTTGGGTATGTGCCTCTGCCATCCAATGAGGATTTTCCCGACTCCAATATCTGCAAGTTTGACGGTTTACTGTAACATTCAGACAAAATGTAGCCTCATCTGAAAAAAGTATTTGCCGGTGTAAATTTCTATTTCCTTGACATAAATCCATTAGAATTTCGCAAAAGTGTAAGCGGCGATCGGGATCATCTTCATTGAGTTCCTGCACAAGTTGAATTTTGTAGGGATGATAGTTTTCCTTCCTCAAGATACGTAGCACTGCGCTCTGACTAGTGTCATTGTTTAATGCAACCAGTCGTGAAGAATTATGAGAATTATCCACCATACTAATCAAAATGTTCTGTTTCTGATTTTCATTAATGCTTGGACGTCCAGGTTTTGGAATATTTACAACATTGCCAGTTTCTCTAAATTTAAACTCTACCTTACTGACTGTTGATTGGCTGATAGGGCAATCTGGATATTTTTCATTAAATAAATCGCAAACTTCCTGCTGAGTTCTAGTCATATTCCCGCATCCGATAAGAATTAAAATTTCAATTCTTTGAGTAACAGTTAAATGTGCCATAATACTTTAAATTGAATAATAATCTCTATGTCGCTTACAATACTTATTAGAAAGTCGGTGTGACAATGATACTTTGCAAAGATTTTCAACTTCCTTATCCATACGTGATACCTACGTGATCCATAAAAGAACTATGGAATTTGAAAAACTAAACTTGATAACGTTTTTGCTTTATTTTAATTGATTTACGTTTTCTAACATTCAATCGTCATTTACTCGAAAACTTTCCTATGTAAGAGGGCAAAATTTTAGTACTGTCTGATAGAGAATTAAACGATCTTTCAGAATCAAGGAAAAAAAATATGGTGTTGCCATTTAAAAAAAATCGATGACGTCATTACTCGAAAACAAATGACATTTGAAAATGGCATTTTACGCTAAAATATGTATTTTTTAATTTAAAAATCGATCTGTTCGAGGATTTTTTCCAAAAAATAATTGTTTCGTTTTTATTGAATTTATTCCATACTTTTGGCGCATACTGTATATATTTTGGTTTATTTTTATTTACTAATAAACGGGTCTTGGTATATAAGTTGCTAAACCTACAAAAGATATACTTACTATTTGTACACGGAAAAACTATTGTCATGGAAATTCACTCAACTGTAGCACATATAGCTCCAAATACAAGTTGTGCCATACATCGCTAGCATATTACTTGAATGTAAAGTACAAATAGTATTTAATACTTTTCCAATGGTTGTAAAAAGTAAAAATTGTTGTCATGTTTTCATATTTTTAAATAAAGTTTGACATAACTTGTAGCCATATCTGATAAAATTGTGCGAGTAGGTAATAGGTTAAAAGTACATTTCTTTTTAAACAGAAGAGAATAATGTATCAATTTGCTGAAAATTCTGTAAAAATTAAATCTGTTATAACAAAAATTTAGGTGTATCTGACGAGATACTAAAGTGTGCGAAAGAGGTTTGTTTGAATTTTCTTCCCAAGAAATCTCGAGAAATTTATGAATGTGTCTACCAATGTTTTATGGATTGGTGCAAAGAAAAAACATTAAGTTGTATTCGGAAGATGTGTTGATGGTATATTCTTCAAAGTTAGCAAATAAAATACAGTCCTCTACGCTTTGGTCAAAATATTCAATGTTGCGGACAACGTATAAAGAAGGGCATGAATATAAGCAAATATTCAAAGTTAACGTGCTTTTTTCAAGACGCAAAATGAGAAACATGTACCGAAAAAATCGCGAGTATTTACAGTGAAGCAAGCTGATTGCCTTTTGAATAGTGCAACTGAAAATTTATTTGATGCTGAAGATAAACGCAACAAGATTTTTAAAAAGCTTCTTTGTAGGCCGTCCTAATATTGGGGGTTGTAGGCGCATGACGTTCTGATGAATTTGTCAATAATTTAACAATTGACAATGTTGAAGATGTGAAATCCGTCGTAAATATAAAAATTCCCGATACCAAAACCAAAAGACACGTTCTCTTACTGCGCTGGGGGACAAATATTTAAGTTTTTATCGAAAATATGTTGCTTTACGTCCACCCAGATTAGTAGAACGTCTATAATTTCTCAGATATGTTAGTGGTAAGTGTCATAGAAGGGTGGTAGGTATTCATAAAATTAGTTTCGCAAGAAGTGGCAAAAATTTTTAAGCTGGACAACTCGAAAAAGTACACTGGACACGCATTACAACGGTCGTCTGCTACCCTTTTAGTTGACAGCGGTGGTGATGACGAGGATGGAAATTCAACACTGTGGCGGAAGGCTACATTGAAGACTCATTTTTAAATAAAGAAAATATTATGAAAATAATTCTGATTTCACAACATTTGAAAATAACTGTGTTGGACTGTTTTGCAGGCGGTTTCAGTGGTTTAATTCCTTTTCAACCTGTGTATTTAATGGTAATGACGATAAACAAAAATTAAAACTTGATTAACGCTTTTAATCTAAGGATTACAAGTGTCAGTTTTAGCTCCTAGGATTAAAAGTGTCAGTTTTAGCTCTTAGGATTAAAAGTGAATACTTTTGTTGCTAAGATACCCTTATTTTTTTCTCAGTAAGAAAAATGTCAACCTTCGAGACTCCTAGAGACAGTCAAAAAATGTTAAAGTTTTGTGATGGTTGAAGAAAAAATGTGTTTTATTCATGCTTTAATATAGGCTATAGCTGTGTATATTTAAAAAATGTGCCTGCATAATTGTAAAATATATTTTATTTAAGTTGTATTTCATGCTCCAATTAAGATAAGTACAAAAATATATGTTCAGTTTAACATTTGTGATTTATGATTAGAAAGATATCCACGAACACTTTAAACATAAGTCAAATAGAGAAATAAAGTGAGAAATAAAATTTGTTAGTTAAAACATTTATTACATTAAAACGTAAAGTCAATTGTTTTATTTTTGCTAATGCGTTTATTTGAGAAGAACAGCCTTCTGAATAATTTTCTAGATTTTTCTTGATTTAGTATGTAATTTTCTTTATACCTGTACATTAAAACACTAAAATATTTCATTCTCATTTATAACCAACAATTTTTTAACTGTGCAATCTTGGAAAACTAACTAGTTTTCTTTAAGCATTGGCGCAAACATTTACAAATAGCTATTTTGAATTGTATAATCTTTAGAGAACGTCTAGTTTTCTTTAAGCATTGACAGAATAGTCGACAAAAGTATTTGATAAATGTGAATTTGCAGTATGGACTGTACATGCTTTTGCAATAATAATGACACTTCCTCAAAACAGTTTTTGTGGTTTGGAGGTTCTGAGTAGTAATTTCATTAAATCTCTATTGGTGAGAGAAACAACTAAGAACTAATGTTAAAAGTTGAAAGTAGATTTTATTATAATTTTTTTACTTTTTCCTTGTTTTTATTTTTTGCAATGTTTATATTTTGCAAATAAAGTACTAAAATCTGATCTATATTATGTATAGTTACAAATGAGACAAAAAAATTATATAAATAAAGCGAGTATATTTCTGGTGTTTCAATTTCTTTAAAGTTAATATATTTTTCAAGATGCCTAAGATAATAAAAGAAAACAATATTCTTAGCGACAGCACCTGTGAATATTTGATTTTGAATATGACTACGACCTTAAAATGTATCTAGCTACTATAGGAAACGCACTATGCGGTTGCTCTCTAGATGCATCGCGGACCATGCTAAGCTTGTTCTCGTTAACTGAAGAATTTTCTAATCTAAAGATTTTAAACGTACACGTTTGCATTAGTAAGTTGCATCGCGTCCCACCGAAAACTTTCTGTATATAGAATTTCAGCCAGTTGCGTCAAATAAAAGAGCTAATAAAAATACATCTTCCACAGCACATATTTTGACACATAGTACGGTGGAACAAGTCCAGAGCGCATGGAGACTAAACGCGTATGATGCGACTGATTTTGTAAAAGTTTTAGAGTGAAGAAAAGAAAACACACATCTTAAAAAGTTTTTCTCGTCTATGCAACAACTTACATAAAAAGAGAACGATGTTACATTCTACCTTTGTCTAAAGATACAAAATTGTAGGTACCTATTCATTAAATCGCAATAGTCACAACCTCTTAGAGGATATATCCCACTAACATTTTAAAAATCTCTTGTTGACTGTTTCAATACCAGATGAATATTGCATATAAGTATATTGGATTCCATATTAGAGAGACATATTCTAATTTCATTCTAATCGTCTGATTAGAGATTAGAAAGTGGATAGTTGTGAAAGCAGAGACATTATTGAAAGATTTGGAGTTACGGATAATAAAACCCTGTGCGGTGCTTATTTTATAATGTAATTCATATGGTCAAAATAAATTAATAAGCGTTTCTTATAGTGTTAATGCATCCTAAAGTAACAATGCTAATAGTATAGCGATAAAACAAAGCATTTGTCTTGCGACAGTGTTACAACTTTATATTTAGAAGCGTTTAAATGAAAATGATTTTGAAAACACCAATTCTCCAAAAATTGAATTTTTCTTGCAACATAATACAGTTGTTTAAATTTATGACACAAGAATAGATATAATTTCAGATCGTCAGCAAATATCAGTCTATTACAATAATGCACTAGTATTACGTAACGTTGATAAAGATTTAAAAAAATAAAGGCACCAAGTTCGATCCTAGCTATTAGCTGCAACATAAACATCTGAGCAAAAGCTATTATAACAAACATATTGCCATTATATAAATATGATTCTAGAAGCATCAGATGTATATTATGGAAATCTACGCATATAAGTTTGTTGAGTGGAATATGATGATGTATTCTCAAAGGATTTAGAAAAATCCATGTAGACTACATCAACTTGCCCATTCACGTTTCATATATGGGGTTAACCATGACTAAGTATAAATATTTTAAAAGAAGAAAATATTTTATAAAGCTTCTAGGTTATGAGACAAGACTGCCGCAGGTGCATTAAAAGTTTTCTATTATCTTTTAGTACCTACCTACCTATTCCTTTCGTTCGATTTCCATATAATAAATAAGCAATTAATCTAACTGTACCTACAGGAAGTTTGTTTGCCATCTCAGTCGATGCTTATCATAGGCGCCGATTTTCTGCAGGAAACGAAGGTTTTGTCCCATTTTTTAAATATCGAGCTGAAATTCTGGAATAATTTGACTCAATTTAACCTGTATAAATTGACTCAATACTGCAAGGTTATGAATAGTTGATCGGGAATGAATAAATCCCTGTTGGTAGACCAATACCACATTCTTGTAGATGTAATATGCATTACAAGACGCTCTTTAAAGTTCTGTAGAATTATTTAAATTTGAACATGGAATAGATTGCTTTAAAATGAACTAACTCCTTATCAAAAGTTGATAAAAAATCCAAGAATTTTTCACACATACCTATACTTTCTCCAACGTCACTTACCATTTTTTTTATCATAAATTGGTTATGTATATGTCTGCTCTAATATTAAAATGCACGTAACTGTTATCTGAAATAAGTACAACTGAATCGAAAACCTAACACGCCTTATGATAATTTGTATAGCAAGCATAGCGTCCCATTACGGTCACCATTATTTGAATTTTTCTCATAACTAAATGAGTCAAATGTAAGTTTATGGTCAAAATAAATTTCTAAGCGTCTCTTATAGTGTTAATGCGACCTAAAGCAATAATGTTAATAGTATAGCGATAATACAAACCATTTGTCGTACTACAATGTTACAACTTCACATTTAGAAGCGTTTAAATGAAAATGATTTTAAAAACACCATTTCTCCAAAAATAAATTTTTCTTACAACATAATACAATCGTCTAAGTTTATGATAATTTCAGATCGATAACAAATATCAGTCTATTACAATAATTCACTAACATTACGTAACGTTTCTAAAGATTTAAAAAAGTAAAGGCCCCAAATTTGATACTTGAGGCACACTACTAGTTGCAACGTAAATATCTGAGCAAAAGCCATTATAACAGACATATTGCGATTACTTAAATATGATTTTAGAATCATCAGATGTGTATCATGAAAATCTAAGTTTGGCGAGTAGAATATGATGACATCTTCTCAAAAGCATTAGAAAAATCCATGTAGACTACACTAACTTGCCCATTCTTATCCAATGTTTCATGTTCAGGGTTAACTATAACTAAGTACAAATATTTTAAAAGGAGATAGAAAAAATTAAGAATTAACGGAATCATCCTTCAAAAAATTTCCCAACTTCCCAAGGTGAAAAAAATTGTTTTTCGATATTACATTAAATCCAAGTTTAAACGTTTTATAGTTATTAAATAAAGGAATTTGTGTCGGATGCATTATCCCACAATATAATCCGCCGGTTTATTTTTGTAGGTTATGGGACATAACTGCAGCGGGTACATTAAAAGTTTTTTATTTTCTATTAGTACCTACCTACCTATTCCTTTCGTTCAATTTCCATATAATAAATAAGCATTTAATCTAACTGTACCTACAGGAAGAGTGTTTTATCGGTAGTGAGTTAAAATGTAATTTTGCCAGTTTGTAACGAATTAATGAAAAACGAAGACAAAATACTGCAGCTAACTGGATTAACTGTTATATATCTATCTAGTATTAATATTAATAAGAATGTTAATTTTTGTCGTTTCTGCATTTAGAAACGCTACAAAAAAAACCACCGTATAGTAGTTGACATTCTTAACAGATGTAAGCTTTATCATAGGCGCCGATTTTCCTCAGGAAAAGAGGGTTTTTGACCCATTTTTTAAATAGCGAACTAAAATTCTGGAATAATTTTTTTATTGTCTTTTAGGCCTTCCTAACCACGTAATTAAAATGTTTGTACTTAGTCAGAGTTGTATACTGTATAATTTGACTCAATACTGCTAGGTTACTAGTAGTTGATCAGGAATTAATTAATCCCTGTTGGTTCTGTGTAAATGTAATATGCATTACAAGACACTCTTTAAAAGTTTTGTAGAATTATTTAAAGGTGAAGATGGAATAGATTGCTCTAAAATGAATTAACTCCTTACATTAAAAGTTGTACATTAAAAATTCAAGAATTTTTCACACATCCAATACCTATATTCTCTCCATCACGTCACTCATTATCTTTTTTTATTATAAATTGGTTATGTATATGTCTGCTCTAATTCTAAAATGCATGTAACTGTTATGTGAAATAAGTACAACTGAATAAAAAACCTAACACGCCTTATGATAATTTGTATAGCAAGCACAGCGTATACTAGTCCATTACGGTCATCATTATTCGAATTTTTCTCACATAACTAAATAGGTGCTTGAATTTCTTAAAACGTCAAGTGCTCTTCGGGCCTCGCGTCGAGCTCAACCGTCGAATATTAGCTTTTATTTTCACAATTTATCGAGTATTTATCCTGCTGCGTTCAAAATCGAGCATCCTGGGAATTATTACCTTTGTGCTCGCCGAGGTCGAAGCAAGCGGGAGGGCAACGGTATGGCTCGGGTAGAATACGATTTATTTCTCGAAAAAAAAGTAATAATACAAATATCTTTTTGTTGAGTTACCAAAGGTTGCATTCTTCAAAACTGAAGCATTAGCAACTCTGTTGAATCCATACTGAAATATGTATAATACGAAACGATTAATATTAATGAGGAGGATTTATTTTTTTATCTCTTATGCAAATTGCCTGTAAACAAATAGGTTACACTTCAGTGAGAGTTTCTCTAAATAAACTTATTTAAGTACTATTCTGTTTCTTTAACAAGTTATAAATCTTCAAATATTATTATTAATACGATAACTAATATTAATTAAGGTATATCAATAAAATTTGAATTTGTAATATTCAGTATTTCTTAAATACGTGCAGAAAATCTATGTATACAGGGTGATTAAGAACGTATTCAATAAAAATTTTTGAATGTACAGGGGACTCTTACAAATACAATTTTGTAAAAAAGGGCAGTTCGAAAATAATTTAAAATACACTTCCGCACGGCACTAAAAACTGATCCAGTTCAAAACTTGAAACAAAGGCGTATAATCGGCAACCAGACAAAAAATTGAAAGAAATTCCCAAGGAAAGAATTAAATAAGATTTTATACACCTATTTTATACAGCAAATTCAGCTTCTTTTGAAAATAGTTTGAAATTCTTGATGTTACAACAAAATTTTGGGATCATCTTACCCAGTTTCTACAAACTAACACAAGTATCTCTCTTTTTGTCCGTTTTTAATTTGTAAGTTATTGGCAGCAGCTCTGAATCGTTTGCGTAAATCATCAATAGTGTCCACTTCAGTGCAATATACTTCATTTGTTAAATATCCCCAAGTCCAAATGATTTGAAGTCAGGAGATCGTGGCGGCCCTTTTCGTCCAATCCCTTGGTATTAATGCTTGGACGTGTATGATATGTCACACTGTTGATTCGGTTTCAAATTTCTCTCACGTTGCCCTACATGCACTCACTGCACACCGCGGTAAAGTTCAGTATGTTAGTAGTTATAAAATAAAAAATGTGTAGTTAGTAATTACTTGGTACATGTCTTGGTTTATTCGAGTATGATCTATTCCCTACATAACACGCAACATACAGTTTATTTCTGTGTACTACCATATTGACCACTCCATTTATATCAAAATCAATGACATAAAAAACGTTAATTCAATAAGAAGTCTGAAACTAAACTTTTAAGGTTACTTGAAAAAGTGTTAAATATTAATAAATGTTGATTAACAGGAAGTACCTACCATACTCACTATAATGCCGCATCCACACTCTCGGCGAGACAGCCCGAGACCGGTCGAGCACGAGAGTGTGGATGGAGCCCTCGTCGAGTATCGCGCTCGCTACAGCCCTCTCGTCTACTCTCGCCGAGCTGTTTCGCCGTGGATGCGACATAACATTGAAATGCTGTTTATGTAATGATAAAAAAGAAAATAAACTGCATTCTATAGTAAGAACTGTAGGTTTAGTCAATACTTTAGTTTTCAGATTGCCACAATTATTATTTGGCCGTGACGTCAGAAAAGACATTTTAAAAGTGCTTGTATATAATTGTTATTTCTACAGTTCTATGAAATTCAAATTCCTTCCAAAAGTATTGACTACATTCTTGATTAATGTAACACAGCTAATGATGATAATAAAATTAATCTTACGTTTAATTATTAATTATTACTTTTACATTATCACTAATTACATATGATCTATACCGAGTTGACATATGACGTCAATCAAATAAAGAAATTTTTGAAGTCATTTGCAAATAACCATTTTTCACGTACATTACTTCAATATCAGAGAGATCGTTAATAAAAAGCACAAACAATAACGGTCCTAGATAAGTGCCTTGCGGTATATCCAAAAAATAAATAAAGCAGAAACTGCTAAAGATAAAAAAGTGATGAAATTATACATTTAATTTTTTCATTTATACGGAGCATCGATGATGTATCTCTACTTATAATGTGAGTTAAAATAAAGTAAACACTTTTGGTCATAGACTGTAGTTTTTTTAATAAATTAGTTATCAAATATCTGATTGACAATATGACTTGAAAATCGAACCAAAACACAAATCATCATTTTTTTTCTTTAATAGTTTCTGAAATACTCTACCATTGAATGTGGCTCACCCTATACATTGTCCCACTGATTGATCTCGCGCGATCGTCAGGAAACGAAGTTGCGGCCTGATTCCATTAAAGCAGCCGTCTTGTAACTGCGGGAAACGCGGAACATTTGCTTATCTATTTACGTTTTTCAAAGGAATTAAAATATTTATTGATAGTAGCTGATTCTTTGATGGTTTCTAGTTCCAGTAAGTGTTTACATCCCATCAAAATAATCTGACTTTGCTTTTGCCTCGCCGTGTTTATTTGTCGAAGATAAAAGACTTAATCGGCCCCTTTAAGCAATCAAACACGCCATCCTTCATTTGACAGCGAAGAGTTCGGATTGAGTCTGTTGTAGTCGACGGTCTAAACTTTTTTCCTATTATTTACTAGCGACTTTCGGAACGAATATTTAGAACGTACAAAAACGGTTATATTTTGGTTCTATAGCAGTTCTTTCTTATTTTCTATAATACAATAAAATAATAAAAATAAATACCTACTCCTTATTTGTACGAGTTATAGAACTTAAAATACAGTGATTAAGAACTTACCAAAAAAAAAAAAAGAAATTAAATGTACAAGGACTCTTACAGATACAATTTTGTGAAAAAAATCAAGGAAGGCAGCTAGAAAATGATTTAAAAATGGACTGGACTGGAAACTGGAAAAAATTGAAATAATTTCCCAAAGAAAGAAATAAATAAAATTTTATAACACCTCTTTTGTATCAGCAAATTCAACTGATTATTTCTTGTTTTAAATATTGAGCGAATAACTTTACAATAAATAATAATATACCTACCTAATTCTGGAATAACCGACAAATATGTATTTAAAATTAATTTATGATGCAAGTAGTTATGATACAAGGATTCTAACGCACTTTGGTAACCTGTCCATCCTAGGATGGAAGTCTGTCTTGCAAGGCCATGTCTGAATAAGTTCCTAGACGTCACCAATGATCAGAGGAAGGTGAAGAAGGGGTGAGGTCCGTGGATAATGACCAGAAGATCGTCATCGAGAAGGATTTAGTGTGAGAGAGGCAATATTAGTAATAAAAAAGATGGCTACATGTGGGGTCACCTCAGAGGGGTGAGGGATGCCAATGATCAGAAGATAGTCACCAAAGGGGGATTATTTATTTTCATTTTCTCTATATTACCAGCCGTTTAAGAAATACATGGACATTTAGGTAAAAAAATTATGAAAAACATATATTTTGTAAAAAATCCCTCTTAGGTAACTATCTTCAAGTCACTGACGGTGTCTTCAGATTCCCCCACACCTTTGACGTCACCACCACGCTCTATACAAGCAGCCATATTTTTTTCTTATTCAGACACCCCTTCCCACACCTAATGCTTTTCGTCTTAAGCATCTCTCATTTCTTTGACATTACCACCACACTCTACAGATGCAGTCATCTCTTCTTTCTTACTCAGATTGCCCCTCCCACACTAAATCTTCCTCAACGACGACCTTCTGGTCATTGTCCACGGACGCCACCTTTTCTCCACCACTCACTGGTCATTGACAACTGCTGCAACCTCCAAGAACTTCTTCAGACATGACCTTGAAAGACAATGTCCTCATGGCTGCTGCTCGTGCATCTACTACCTCCGGATGGATAGGTTACCAAAGTGCGTTAGAATCCCTGTATCATAACTAATGAGGCAGCTACAGCTTTAATAAAAATAAAACATGAATCAAACCATAGATCCTCTATTGTTTACAATTGCCTTCTAACAATCTGGTTTTGGTTTAATTTTATATTACATACTTGAACAAGATTGGTAATTTGGAAGTATTCAATACGAAGCGGAAAAAATGGCAATTTAGATTTTAGCGTTGAAGTAAAGGTACAATTTTTCGTCACAAATAATAATCTGGGACAAAAATGGTCGATATTATTGACGATTGACATGTAGATTTTTGTTGTGTGCTCAAAATATCCAGCACCGATACATTCAGTTCTTGATTTCTGTCGACTTAAAGCAAATATCGAAGTACGGTCGACTGGTCACAATCCATCGTACTGGCCAATTTCCGATTAATTGACATGAATGAATTAAAGCATTCGAACGATCTACATCAAAGTCAGATGGTCTTCCTGAACTGCGAGAATCGTTCATGCCTTCTTTAAAACGTGGAAACATCTTCGTCTTGTACTTTCTCCAATGGCGTTCCCTTTGTAAGTGAGATAAATGGTTTTAGGGGTATTTATTTATTCATTCCAAACAGACAATTGTCTAGTTACATAAAACAATTAATTATTAACAATCTTTACAAATAATGTGAATGGTTACAACAGTAGCATTAGAACATAACTTATTGATACCAGTGATAAAAACGCAATTGAATGTACGATAAAATGAGACCAAAATATCAAAAATTCATGATGTGAACCAAGGTACATATAATTAAATAAGTTTAGAAGGATACTAAAAAATGTTCACACAGATAACTAAAAAAATTAATCTTACGTATTATGAGACATAGTTTGCCAATTGGGACATGACTAAAAGTGGTGAATTGTAAATAATGTTAACAACAGATATATTATAACAATTGATAATGTTTGGTTGAAATATTAAATTTAAATAATGGTAGTATATTTTAGTCATTATAAGATTACTCAGTATTTTACAATTACAATGCAATACTGCTTCCATTAAAAAGTGTATTCAATTGAAACACTTGGTTCTTGACAGGAGGTCTGTTGTACTTTTTAAAATATAAAAAACGTATATAATAAAATAAGGTATTTTATATTATTTAAATATGTCATTTTCAATATGAACTTTGTATCCACAGTTATGCCAAGATTCTTCACAGGAGTTCGTTTTGATTAATTAAATACGAAAAAATGAATGTAGCACTATTTCTTGTAAATGACATAATAAAAAGTGTTTTATATTAAAATCAGATTCTTATTAGACTATTTAACAACAATATTCATTCTGCAACAGTTTGCAGTCATTAATATAATTAAAAAAAAAACAGCGGCTCCAAGTGCCGCCCTGTGGGAATCCAGAAAGTGCTCTAAATTCGTCAAAGTGCATGTTATTACATGTTACCATAAAACTACTGAAAAGCAGGTTTTAGATGTGAGATTAACAAATTCAATGTATTAAGAACTTTTTTTAACAGTATGTTATGTGCTAGGTAGATAGATACTCGATCGAAAGCTTTCTGATATTGTATCAACTTGTATTTTACGTTCAAATGTTCGTAGAATTATGTTATTAAATGAAAAATAATAATATTCTTTAAATATATAACCATGTTGTAAGGTAGAAATGAAGTTACTCAAATGAACCAATAAATAATTATACAAAATTTCTTCAGGAGTACAGGAGCCGATCCGATTTAAAAATCGGATTTTCAAGTAGTATATTGGACATTTTCTTGACAAAAGAATATTTATTTATTTGCAGGATAAGGAACAAGGCAAGAACCAATAAAATACATATGAATGCAGATAAACAAACAAGCAAGTCAACAACTGAAAAGTATAATATAAAACAAAAAACTTCCTATATGTATACATAGACCTAAACATAATGACATATTTACTGAAAAGTCACATACAACACAGTAAAGTCATAAAAGCTCAAAATAACACTTTTTAATATGAATAATACTTTAACAAAATATATGTACATGAGATTCAATTTCAGAATAATTAATAATCATCTGGTGAACCGGAGATCCCTTATATAATTAGTACGATGTTTAATCTCCAAAAGATGAAAATGCCGGGTATATACGTTAACCTAACTTTTGTCTTTGAGATACGCTACATATATTGGAGTTGAAAAAACGCATCCTGCGGAAAATCTTGAGATGGATATAAGCCATCAATATAAAATGTAGCCAATTTGAAGAATCGGCGTTGAATTTTTTCAATAAACATTACGTGCTTAGCATAGATAGGTGTCAAAACCACAGAGGCATACCCAAGCTTCGATCTAACAAACGTATTAAATAGTAAACAGTGCTTAGTGAAAGATAGTTTAGGAGCAAAATATATCTCCAAATCTTTAACTAGATCAGGTCGCTGAAGGACAAACCCATTTAGCCTGTAGCCATACTGAATTCAAATGCAGTTTGTTAACAGTACACCAGGAGCTTTACAAATCAAGATGTCTTTGGAGATTCATGGCATCTAAAACATTTTCGATGAAACAGAATATTTTTATATCATCTGCGTACAATAAATATCTCGCATTTAACTGAGAAGCAACATCTTTGATATATAACACAAACATTAGCGGTCCGAGGACAGAACCCTGAGGAACATCTGACCTTGAACAAACTGAGTTCTATCAGATAAAGATGAATACATAAGTCCGAGTAAGTTTGATAAGAATATGACGGAATGCTCGTTTTTGACTTGGTACATCACTTTATTTTGCAGATGATTTACACAATTTGTGAATAAATTTTAAGTTATTTGATATTAAACAATACTATGACATTACAACTATGATATCTATCATAACTGAAATTTGATTTCCATGTTGCTTATTTGTAGTTTTGAGTGATCGGTCATTCGCGATTACTAGGTTGGCTACTAAGCACTAAACCAATAACAAATAGCAATTTTTTTCTAAATATATAATAATTCTTGACTTACAGCATCTACTGCTCAAACTTCTCCCTTTCAGCCGCCACTGCTGACCTGTCTGTATCACAATCGGTGTGATTAGTGGAATAAACTCCACTGACAGCGCACCGGCGAGACGGACTGGGGGTTTCTCAGATACGACTCCTCTCTAATTGACAGGATTTAACTATCGCTGATCGTATCTATAAACGACGGTCATCGTCGTGGACCATAATTCATATAAATATTTTATAGTTTAGGTACTATCGCTTTAATTCGATATCCTCTCGGGAATTTTATCGAATCGATGATCTCATATGGGCTTTGTAAATATAGACGTCAACCGAACATGAGACTATTCGGTAAAACTTCGACTCAATGCATCGGAAACTGACAAGTTAAGTAGTCATTTTTGTTCAGCAGCCGATACATACATACAGTATGCGCCAAAAGTATGGAATAAATTCAATAAAAACGAAACAATTATTTTTTGGGAAAAATCCTCGAACAGGTCGATTTTTAATTTAAAAAATACATATTTTAACGTAAAATGCGATTTTCAAATGTCATTCACATTATGAATGATTTCTGGGGTAATTCTGCGTATTTTGTCCCGAATGCGATTTTGAAGTTCTTCTAAATTACGTGGTTTATTAAGGTACACTTTTGACTTCAAGTATCCCCATAAAAAATGGTCAAGAGGTGTAAGATCTGGCGATCTTGCAGGCCATTCTATCGGTCCGCGTCTGCCGATCCACCTCCCAGGAAAACAGTTGTCCAAAAAATCTCGTACACGGCGCGCATAGTGCGAAGGTGCACCGTTTTGCTGAAACCATATGGTATCGTCAGGAATGTCAGGGTCATTATCATTAGGAAAAATTACTGCAAGGGCTGGAATGAGGTCATTTTCTAGAAACTGAAAATATCTTTGTCCTGTAAGGGTTCCTTCAAAGAAGAAAGGCCCTACTATTCTGTCGTCAACTATTCCAGCCCACACATTTAATTTCTGAGGGTGTTGGGTAAGTGCCTCTGCCATCCAATGAGGATTTTCCCGACTCCAATATCTGCAAGTTTGACGGTACTGTACCATTCAGAAAAAATGTGACTTCATCTGAAAAAAATATTTGCCGGTGTAAATTTCTATTTCCTTGACATAAATCCATTAGAATTTCGCAAAAGTGTAAGCGGCGATCGGGATCATCTTCATTGAGTTCCTGCACAAGTTGAATTTTGTAGGGATGATATTTTTCCTTCCTCAAGATACGTAGCACTGTGCTCTGACTAGTGTCATTGTTTAATGCAACCAGTCGTGAAGAATTATGATGATTATCCACCATACTTATCAAAATGTTCTGTTTTTGATTTTCATTAATGCTTGGACGCCCAGGTTTTGGAATGTTTACAACATTGCCAGTTTCTCTAAATTTAGACTCTACCTTACTGACTGTTGATTGGCTGATAGGGCGATCTGGATATTTTTTATTAAATAAATCGCAAACTTCCTGCTGAGTTCTAGTCATATTCCCGCATCCGATAAGAATTAAAATTTCAATTCTTTGAGTAACAGTTAAATGTGCCATAATACTTTAAATTGAATAATAATTTCTATGTCGCTTACAATACTTATTAGAAAGTCGGTGTGACAATGACACTTTGCAAAGATTTTCACCTACGTGATCCATAAAAGAACTATGGAATTCGAAAAACTAAACTTGATAACGTTTTTGCTTTATTTTAATTGATTTACGTTTTCTAACATTCAATCGTCATTTACTCGAAAACATTCCTATGTAAGAGGGTAAAATTTTAGTACTGTCTGATAGATAATTAAACGATCTTTCAGAATCAAGGAAAAAAATATGGTGTTGCCATTTAAAAAAAAAATCGATGACGTCATTACTCGAAAAAAAATGACATTTGAAAATCGCATTTTACTCTAAAATATGTATTTTTTAAATTAAAAATTGACCTGTTCGAGGATTTTTCCCAAAAAAATAATTGTTTCGTTTTTATTGAATTTATTCCATACTTTTGGCGCACACTTTATATTTAAAATGTTATAGATGAAAATTATGATCTTGTCATATTTCGATAAAAACACCTACAATTATTATAACAAAATAATAGTATATTATGAAATTAGTTTATAATGCAACTGATTATAGTATGAGTGAATTTTAGTGCATGCTATTTCACGAACGTCATAATCGTGCATTATAAACAAAATTTATGCGCTATTTTATAGTCGAACTGTGGTTTTAACAGACAATTTAAGTTTTAAAAACTTAAATTTGTTCTAGTTATGACAAGCAAATTTTTTTCGAAAAATATGTAATCATGTGAAGAAATTCTGAATAAAGCGGAAGAAGCAGAATCAAGCCTTACTTAAAAAAAAATCAGAAGATCTTTATAAAAAATAATTGGATAGGTTTTCTCAATGTATGCCAGATAGTAATATGGAAATTGGGGAAATGGACACCGAGAAAACTTTACTTATATATTTCTTTGGCCAGGTAAATTATAATGATGTTTATAGCTATAATTAAGAAAGAAATTAATTGTACCTTATTTTATTAGTCAAAGAAGAACAAGTCATCATTGTTGTGGTGTATGTATTCGAAATTATTGGTTGGTTGGTTATTTACTGGAAATTCCAGTATTTTCAAAGAAACAGTTAATTGATTTTCTACCTGATAACAAATATCTGCTTATGAAGTTCTGTTATACTTTTATTTCCTTTTCTTATTAGAACTTAACAAAATTACAATTTTAGGTAGTTGCTCTTGTTGGTTTATTTGGTGCTTGTCGGCGTATGGACTTCTCTAATTTGTGTGTTGATGATGTTAAAAAAGAAGGCACTATTTTTGTGGTTTATGTGAGAGGTACTAAAACATATAGACCTAAAATATTTACAATTTTAAATACTGGCTCTAGTGCTGTCAATTATATTGACATCATTAAGAAGTATATGAATATAAGACAGATACACATGAAAATTCAGTTATTTTTATTTTACAATGCGAGTAAATGTACCTGTAACCCTATTGGCATTAATACATTCAGCTTGATTCCTCGAAATATTACAGTATCTAAACATTCCTAATGCTGATCAGTATACGGGTCATTCATTTCGGCGAATATCTGCTACAATTTTAGCAAATAGTGGTGCTGATATTAGAACTATTAAGATAAGAGGCATGGGGATTGGAAGAGTGACGCTGTTGTCGAAGGATATGTGGCAGATTCACTAGAAAATAAAAACAAAGTTACCAGAACACTGGGATCATCAAGTCACATAGATAACGTGAATAAACAAATTTGTATTTCACATCTACGAATGGATGCTCAAGTATTCTTGAATTTTTTTTATTTGTAAAATAGAGAGTCTAATAATTTAATATCAATACCGAATTTCAATACCTAGGTAAAGTTAAAACCTGCCACTTACTATCGTGCGATAAAGTGGACTTTATGGCATGATTCTGTCACATTGCAGCACAGGTGCCAGAAAGTGGCAGATTATTAACGATTTTGACGTTCATAATGACAGCATTATTATAACAGTCGACTATAAAAGATAATTATATTGTGCGAGGTACATTTATTTGATGCTACCAAGTAAATTTTTATATTCATATATCCAAAAAATTTGTTATCATACAAACTTATTAATAAATTGAGGATAATAGAACCAGTGTATTTGCCAGTTTTAAGAATTTTTGTATTTACCTATTTCTCAATATTTCTCTACATTGTTCATTTATAAGTTCTTGTTTTTACTTTTAAAATTTTCATACATATGTTAGATATACAGGATTAACTATGACTAAGTACAAATATTTTAAGAGAGGATAGAAAAAAATAAGAATCAACAGAATTTCCTTTCAAAAAATTTCCAAACTTATTTATAAAGCGAAATTATATGAAATCCTTATTTAACGCCGCCAATGCGAGAATCAGAGTATGCAACCAGCAAGCAACCGTCATGCAACAGTCGGCCACAGTCGGCGGTCGGTCCAGTCGAGTCGGTTCACGGTCATGTTATAATTTAATTCCTGTGTTTACGTTGTAGTTTTGTGTTCTTCTTCAGTTTTTAGTGCCTTATTTAAATTTTAAACATTTTACAGTTAATAAATAAAGAAATATGTGTCGGGTACAGATATTTTCCCATAATATAGTTCGCCGGTTTGTTTTTCTAGGTTATGGGACAAGAATGCCGCGGGTTTAAACGTTTTCTGTTATCTATTAGAACCTACCTACTCACCCCTTTCTTCGATTTTGTTATAATACATAGGCATTGTATCTAAATAACTGTACTTACGGGACGTATGTTTATCGGTAGTGAGTGAAAATGTAGTTTTACCAGTTTGTAACCAAATAATGAAAAACGAATGCAAAATACTGGAGGTAACTGGATTAACTGTTATCTACCTATCAGGTATTATTACTAATAAGAATGTTATAATAATTTTTGTCGTTTCTGTATTTAGAAACCCTGCAAACGACCGCATGGTATTTGTTGACACATTTAATGTCAACTATGGATCTAAGCCATAAGCCATCTCAGTCGATATTCATCATAGGCGCCGACTTTCCGTAGGAAAAAAGGGTTTTGCCCCATTTTTTAAATATCGAGCTAAAATTCTGGAATAACTTTTTTATTGTCTTTTAGGGCTCCCTGAGCACGTGGCTAAAATGTTTGTACTTAGTCATAGTTAACCTATTAATTGTAATCAATATATGTTTTAAGCGTAGGTATCATAGTTTGCAGTTTGCTATTGTCATAATTGATTTTTTTTTCTATAAACTGGTAAATTGAAGATACTGCAAATGTTTCAATAAAACCCATCAACTTGTGAGATAAAAGTTTTTTTTCTAACTTTCGACTTATTGTTGCAATCGCACCTTATGATTACAGTAGATTCTGTAATTTTTCACCTTCAACCAAAAAATGTAGATTTTCACTCTAGTATGACTAGTTCCATAGTAATGCCAGTTAATATTTCTTTTTATTTCAAATAAGTGATTTTATTGTTACTATTAAATTATTCTCTTGTCATTGCTATGTGCAATAAATTGGTTCATTCATCAATTTTGTCTTTAAACTTTCATTCAATTGGTAAACAATTTAGACTGAATGCCACGTCATCGGTTTAGCTTCCTTGGCGTTGGACATATGGCTCTTTGCCTCAGAAGTAACTTTGAAACTTTACTTAAACTTATCGTATGTATTTGCAAACACCAAGAAGCTAAACCGACGATGTGGCGACCAGTTCGATATTATTTTACCAAGATTAAAATAACTTGGTTAAATTTCTATTTTCTCATAAAAGGAACCTGAACCTTGTCTGAACAAAACAAAAGGTTTGAAATTATACAACAGTTATCATTAAATTGTTTTCAGTACACTGTTTACATCCAGTATGTCCAAAAAATTAGATGTCGATTTGCTAACAAATGGTTGTTTTTTTTTCGGATTCAAATAAGAATACAAAATTTTTAGATGATTAGTCTTTAAGGAAAAGCTCTTAAAATTTCATTGAAATTAAAATGAACAAGTTATGATCATTTCTTCATCTTGCATGTGCACTTTCTATCCTTAAGGGTGCTGCAAATTGACAAATATTTATTTACCTAAAACTGCATCTATAATTTGAGAAAATTGTGACAGTATTACAAAAATTATACCTAAAAAAATTGATCAAACATGAAAACATACATGCGCAATACAGAGTGTTGCTTTTATGAATAAAAAAATAAAAACATTGTATGCCACCAGACCTGTATTTCTGTTTCGCTTATAACTTTAGTGGGTTGAATGAAGTAAGTAGGATACCCCTGTCGAATTTCACTTGAATATACAAAGTGGTTCGCATTTTATGGCAAGTTAAAAAAATAGCCAAAATCGGTGAAACGCCCTGTATCTCGGTAATGACAATGCTTAGATCCGTAAACAACATGTTTTTTGAGACCTCCTAGATAATCTGTATTAACTGTTAACGTACATTTCCCAATGAAACACCCTGTACCAAACAATTATTCACTGTTCGAAATAAGAAACCATTCTGTTAATATCACAACTACTCATTTAGTTGCCAAGTGTTTTCAGTTTATGTCTCATATATATTCATAGCAAAATCACACGGTATTTTTAAATTTACATTTTCTTAGTACCACATTTTATGGCATTATTCAGTATCTTTTATGTACATCTTGTATACATATTTCTGCATTACATTGTATTACATATTGTATTGCAATGATTTTGAAGTGAGACTTAAATTAGTTTCTACTGTAAATTTTTTACAGCATCTTTCAAAAAATCCATGCCATAGGAAATAATCGAAACACTAAGTTCCGTGAAACAGTAAATCAGCGCCTCAATGACTCTGTAAGAGATCCTACTGTTTCCAAATCATAAAACCATTATTTGAAATTTAACAGGACAGAAAATCCTCCATGCAACATAATCAACCAGGATACAATCGGGAATGTGCAACGCTCAGGTCAGGATGGCCCAAAGTACTAACGATCCAAGTTGAATTTTATAGCCGTATTGTTGGCCACCCTGCGGGACCTCAGTAGCTACAGCTAGAGTCTAATTATACCGGAACGCAATATAACTACAGTTGGTAATTTACAACGATATTCTGAGATTTCCGTTTCCATTTTTATTTATGGTTGTGGCTTTTCTCTTCGACAAATGGGTATAGCGCAGAAGGACGAGGACAAAAATATTTAATTTCGTAGTATTAACTTACATAATTCTAAAAAAAAAAATATAACGAGGCACACAAGCCCACAAGTTCACGAGTGGCGTCAATGGCATGATAAACAAATAACAATAATAATAACAATATTGCCTTTATTATTCAGACACAAGAGTAAGTTTAGTAAGTAAGCTTATTCAGGTGCAAGTAACAAGAAAAGTATTAACACAGGAATAGATTTCGTTATAAAAAGTAAATAAACATAAGTAGCATAAATCGCACCTAAGTAAAACTTGTGTTGTGCTATCCACTCCACTATATAACATGAAAGAAAAATAACAGAAAAAACAAAAAAAAATCAATGTTTTGACTATAGAAACAGTAATAAAATATTATTTTACATGTAAAATATATGGAGGACGCAGAAGTGTTCCCTTAAAGCCTATACTAACCAAAAATGGGTTCAATCAAAGCATAGTTTTCAATTATAAATGACTTTAGTTCTCTCTCTAAAACCGACTTTTTTGCAATACTTTTTACTATTTTAGGCTATATATTAAATAGTTTAAGACTCAAGTAAGATGAGAATTTGTGAGAGTGACTCTTTTTACAACGGGGGATGACTGTATTAATATTGGCCAAAGAACGAGTATTATAGGAATGGGAAATATAAGGAATATCATACTAAATACTTGTATTAAACATTGATAATCAAACAATTCTCCAAGTTTAAAGACATTGGCTTCTTTATACAAAGTTTCCGTTGAATAAATCTTATCTTTTTTTAACATAATTTTCAATATACTATTTTGTACAACATTTAAACTATGGATGACTTACCTAAACCACCCCATACAGTTATACAATATCTTAAAACAGACACTGCTAGCGCCTCATAAACAATAAATATATGTTTTCTATCCAGAATGTCCCTTAATTGGTAAAATTTGAAACTGAGTTTTCTTAATTTTTTTACAATGTATGCTCAGCCCATCGTAGAAACTGATCTATCATTATTCCTAAATATTTTAGAGAACTTACTTTTTTAATATTAGGACATGGACAATTTAAGTGATTTGTGAAGTGAATGTTTGTGAATTTTAATAATAGTACATAGAAAATATACGTAATTCAAGATTAACGCCGTTCGGCATCTCGTTGCTCTTCTACGTAACCAACCAGATAATATATACATACTACACTTAAACTAACATCCATAAAAATGAGGAACTGATAAATTTTGCAGCGAATGAAAAATGAGTAAAAGTCTGCAGTATAAGTTGAAAAAAGTGTAGGCCTTAATATACTCCCTTGCGGAATGCCTTGCTTGATAAAATCTATAAGACGAAAAGTTGTTAGATAACTAGGAAAAAATTATAGTGCGTTGTTACCAAATACGAAATACTTCATTTTGTTTAGCGAAATTGTGTGATCTATAATATCAAAAGCTTTACTAAAATCTACCAAGATTAAGCAAGTGTTGTGGTTTAGCTCGTTTGCATTTAATATTATCATACGTAACAAGAGCTGTATTTGTCCTATGAAACTCCCTAAAACCAGACTGAATAGGTAATACATGGTTTTCAGGTAAAAAATGTGTTTGGTTATCCACCAACATTTCTCGTTAGTATATTGGATAATGTAGACAAAATAGCAATAATATCAACAAACGCGGTTTTCATGTACGCCAAATTTAGTACATTGAAAACTCCTAGCAAAGTGACAGATTTTTTTATATATAATTGGTAAAATATGGATTTCAATAGTGATAGTAGTACAGAACCCATTTCGAGTACGCCTCCTGAAATTTCTAAAGCAGCAGAGGAAGCAAAAAAATGTCTGTTCCCGAGAAAATAAAAAAAACTTTTCAACAAAATTTATGATGGTTTTGTTAAATGGTGGTCTTTTAGACACGTGATATTTCCAGTGTACTGTAAATGTGATCCTAGCATATTTTTTTTGAAAATGTAAGCCGTCCTCTTTGTGGTCGTATTATTCCATATCAAAGGCAACGGTACATTTGTATCATAACATCGACATTAGCAAATATTCAAGAGTAATAATATTCTTACAAAGAAAAAATGATGTTTATAGCCGAAGATGTCAAGAATTTGGAATAGAGAGCAAATTGATACTTTGCTGAGAGATGCCCCCAATGAAATATTTTTAATGACCAAGGTAAGTTGTGATCTTCAAATATAAAATAAAATGTACACTGATTGTTGGCATATGTGGAGCTTGTGGTAGAGTAGAGTTATGTAATATAATAATGGATGATATTCAGACAAAATTTTGCTAGTTACTATAAAAGACTCCAAGATTAAAATGCAGCGCATATTTAGTATAATTGATAATAAAACCAAGATGATTGGATATGTATAGAAGATATGCATCTCTTCGTCAACCGGATAATGAGCATCTACGTTTTGTTGTTTATTATAACAATAATAAATGCTCCAATCAAGTGGTTGGGAAAAATACGTTGGGTCAGATTCCGTACAAAAAATAAATATTAATAAATTAATATGCTATACAAACTAAAGTGACACTAAAATTTTCCATATAATCCAAAAAATACAATAAGGTGATGGAGAGTTCCAGTTGATTGTGTTGGCTCCAGGGATTTTGCCGTGTTATCAAATTTCAATTTTATGGATCAGTATTTGAGATATCTTGTATTTTGATTCATTTTTCACATATTTTAAATGATACACTGATGCTTAAAATACCATATCCATTTATTATACGTTGTGGTTTCTAGATTAATTTCATATCTTTAGGAGATTGTTAAATAATTGTAGAATAAATTTGAATAGAAAACTTTTTCTACTGCCTGCTGCCTCAGTCCATAAATGATACAATTTTTGGTGCAGTTTGCATTATTTACGAAAGTTCTTAGTCTATCTAACATTTTTAGGTCAATACAATATTAAAACGGCCTAGGTGTAGCTATAATACACATTACATGAAAACTGGCAAAAACAAATAGTATAATGTTGCCAACTAAAATACCTGCCTAAAGAAGAGGCAGCTTTGGCCGTCTGCTGATTCTTTACACGCCTCTCCATGCAGACCTTCAAGACCCATTTGAAGCAAATTTTTATTGGCATTACTGCAATAATAAACCGTTGTAAATGAATAATGTGGTGCAATAAAACTAGAATACACCTCTTTTAGGAAATTTTTGACGGTAATAAATTCATCAGTACTGCTTAGGCCTGTATGTGTTTTGTTTGCAATGTACAAAAGTTTCTAACTACAAAATCGTGATTATTCACGGCCTTCTGGTGTTTAATATATTCGTAGAAAATAAATGTGTTTAGAAGCGTCATATTGGGTATATTGTAAAGAATAAAACAAACAATAAATGCAATAATTCGTTGCTTAACAAATTGAGATCCCTTACAGGACGTTACTCGATACATGGCGCACTTTATTTTTTTATTTTTCCTTATTATAGACTAAACAAATAAATATTTTTCGTTCAATCTTGGTATGCAGTATCTAATCGTAATAAAATGTTAATATTTTGACGTAAATAACATTTTTGAACTAAAGTCAGTGACAGCTTCTAAAAGAAGCTTTGGTTTTCAGACATTTTAACTTTTTCGAATTAGGATTTTCTTATAGGATTACAAACATCTTACAACAAATATAAGATTAAGTAGACATTGCTTGTTTTTAAGCTTGTAAAAATAAAATTTTCGCCGATCGACATTAAAGGCGTAACTTTAGTGACAGCTGTCAAGCACTAAAGTGCCACATTTACTACCTAGGCATTAGAATCATTTTTACCGCTAAATTAAAAATTAAAATTTGCTCTTTAACGAAGGTAATTGCTGTAAAGATTTAGTGAGACTAGAACAGCCTGTAAGGGATATCCATTGTCATGTTTCTATTTAAACATTTACTTCCTATGTAGTGTGTTTTCCCTAGTAGAGAGCATCTTTCAATTTGAGAAACGCAGCAACTTGTGGCATTTTCCGAAATATATGAACTTTTATTAATTGGTTATATGCTTGAATATTAAAAAAAAAATCTGTTGCTATTTGTTTAGATCTTGCGGTACTATATTTTCGATATATTTCTAAATATTCACTTACAATAAAGAACTTTTTTCTTTATTTTTGTAGTTAGTAGAGTGATCAGCAGTCTATTTCCCACATCTTCAATATCTTCAATTCTAATTTGAAGTAATTTTCACGTAGATGGTGTCCAATTAGTTCACACCATTCAATAACCATAATCAGGACCGATTGACAATTTATTCAATAATAATTAAACTTAAATTGCATTGGAAAGAAATTACACTCTTAGTTGTCTGAGAATTTCCAAGAAAACTTCACTAATTTATGTGTAGACAGAAATTCTGTACTCAATGCTCAATACTCAATAATACTGTAGTAGTTAGTGTATTTCAATATATGATACGCACTTAAAATGCGGCTATAACATATTAATATTCAAATTTTTAGAAACTTTCACTAAGACTATCAACACAACATTAAAACGTGGAATTATCGATATTATCATCGGAATTACATATCATATGGGTACCTGGTTTTTATTTCTAAACTTGAATGGAATTACATATTAAGATAGCGGATGACAGATGACTCAATATCTTGTAAAATACATTTTAGTTCATCTTGCTATGTACTGTATCTATTTTATATAAATTTGAGAAGAAATAAACATTTGTCACAGTGCGTACAGAGAAAAAGGATGGGGTAAAATTATGATATATTTACAATGTATAACAAATAAGAATATTATATAAATTTTTATATGATATCTGCAACAGTAAAATCTTGTAAAAGCCGCTTACAGTCTGCAATTCTTGTTGCAAGTGTCTTGCACGTAGACATGTGCACTGAACGGTAGCGTATTGCAAAAGCCGTCTTATCTGAAAGACACTTGCACTTTCAAAATATAAATATTGTTTTATTTTTATTGCAGCTTTTCTGCAATTCTGGGGAATAACTTAGTGATTTATATGGTTACCACCACACGCAAAAATTACTAGGCTGAACTATCAACTTCAAACTACCCTATTTGGCTTTTACTTGATTATTGTTTGATTTAGTTTGCAAAATATATTAACTGAAATCTGTATTTTATATAATATGCTGTTTGTTACTAACTTTACAAATGTGGATAAATAGTTTAGTTTTTAGAGTACATTCGGCTTGTAGTTTTAGTATCACTTCTATTGCAATTGTGAATTAACAACTACAAAACAAACTGCAAGTCGGAACTTTGGAAAAGGTATTGCAGGCGTAAGAGCTTGCTGCAAGCCATTGCAAAAAGAATTGCGGAATTGCATATTTTAAATTATCGTAAGACGCACTTGCACTGTCGATCAAACTTTTAATGAACTAGGTGAGATATAACTGGTCTGCTACTTCCTGCTCGGCCTAAGCGGTTCGACTTGCAGGAAGCGACCTACATTACAGTAGGTACTTAATCACAGACCTTTCGCCTTGGGCAACTACTCCGCGGACGGAACTAATGCCCCGATCGTCATTGCATTACACCTGCAGTATCTGTGTGAAAAGCCAAGAACCCTTGTCGGCAACACCACCGGACACAGACCGGTTTCGGGCTTGCTAGCCCTCATCAGTATGCCCTTCTCAAGGGAAAGTCGAGCCGCTTAGGCCGAGCAGAAACTAGCAGACCACTTATATCTCACCTGCACTCGGTTAATATGTGAATATACATATAAAGAAACAGCCAATTCAATTGTCTTACCTGTGGCATACTGATGAGAGCTAACAAGCTCGAAACCGATCTGTGTTTGGTGGTGTGGCAGACCGTTCACACAGATACTGCAGGTGTAATTCAATGCCGGTCGGGGCATTAGTCCGCGGAGTAGCTGTTTACTGTGGTACCATTTATAGTTTTAACGAACTAATTTATTTCATAAAATATATAAAATCTGTTCAACCGATGCGATGGTTTGAACGAAATAGGACCCTACCCTTGGTCTGCTTGATCTCCTGATCTAAATCTGCTCATTTTTTTTCATAGACTCATTTTAAATCTACTGTTTATGAAACAACACCAGAAAAAAAGCGGATTTAAGACAACGAACCATAAATAGTTTGTCAACAATTCAGACAAATGACAGAAATTTTTGAAAATGTACAACAGTCGATACAAAGGATTGTCACATATGTTACTGCTAATGGTGGATAGCACCTTTTATAAGGCGCTTCATAATTAAACGTCAATATTTTAGGGGGTTAATCTGTGCATGATTTTATATCAAAGAGTTCATATAGACATATAGGTCCGTTTTTGTTTTTAAATATTTTTTTGTTCCACAAAGTTATGAATTCATTAATTTATATTTTATTGAAATAATTATTAATAACATAATTCTTTAATCAGAAACTGTTATTAGTTAACAAAAAATTTTATCCTCAATAAAAACTGTTAAAAGTACTTCACAGGAACATACAGGCAATTGCTCTTTACTTTTTGTTTATTAAAAAACAGTTGAAGACACGAATAAAAGTCAAGAGATCTTTTTAGTGCAAAATGAAGCATCATTAAGAAAATAATTTGGCGCTTTTGAAAAACGCAGATGCTGGCATTTTTTTAATTTTCAGAGCTATATTAATTGACACCACTGGTTAAAACTGAAAGATAAGTCTACACCTAGTTAGTAAAAATAAAACAATTTAAAAAAAATACTGGATATCAAAAACAAAGCAAAACAGACCTATATATGAACTTTTTATGTTACAGCGATACGCAGATTAAACCTTAAATATTGACATTTAATTATGAAACACCTTGTAATTTTTTACAGGTAGTTCAATTGACATTGAAAAACTGTGAAATTAAAAAAAAAATATTGGAAACCAGTAATTTGAAACCAATGTTGATGCTTTTGGCCACTAAAATGATCCAAAAACTCGATTCCCTCGTCTTAATAATAAATTTAAGGTAAAGGATAAAGCCAGTAAGACAATTCGTGGTTGACCCCTTTGAAATTTGGAAGCTACTAAAAATTGTTTACTTTTTCGAAAAGAATAATTTAAAACAAATGTTTATAATTTATTTCATCGCAATGAGATGCCAACGTAAACATATTACTATTGAGAAACCTAAAATTTGAATTCCTATTTTAATAATGCCAAATAATATATTTAGATAAGGTATATTTAACAACTGTATGAGCATATCCTTCAAAATATACTCTTTTCAGTGTACTTCTGTTTCGAGAAACCCTTTCCGGTCTATTGAGACACCAATCGATATTACAGTATTTTTGACTGATTTCTCTCAAAACACCGCAGGGTACCACAATTCTTCAATTGTCCATAGCAGTTAGTAGCTTGAATATTTAGACAGACAAGATACATAGGAAGACAAATTCCTACTAGAACAAAGTCCGTAGTGACACTGTTGTATTCTCTATGTCTCCTCTACTTGGAAACTGTCAATGGGCAACGGAACAATGTAGAAAGCGCTCTTATGGTGTGACTATCCCTAATGGTCCCAGTGGGCCTATCGCTCATTAGCGTTATGGGGGGGCGCATTGTCAGGCTAACAAATGCAGCGTGGCTCTGATGGTTCATTCGAATCATGAAGAAAGGCCAGAAGTCCGTGGATAATTGTAATTTTCGACTGATGATTGGCAGCGTAGTGAGAGTTTTTCGTTTGAAAGAAGGAATCTTGCTGGTATTGATAATTTTATGACCGTTCATAATTTAAAAAAGACAGATGAAACTGAGACATATTAAGGTTATGTTTTTGTGAAAAAACTTTAGCAACATGTACAAATAAAATAGATTTAGTTTTCTTGTAGGAGGTATGGTTGAAATTAGGTCATCTAATTGCTAAAAGACTTATTTATTTTACACTATCTACGTTTCGATAAGGTTATCTTCAGGATGGTACAAGTTTCAAAATACATAAAAATATAAATTATAACGTCAAGAAACAGGTACTACTTACCGATTTTTTTGCCTATTTCTTGTCTAATCAAACATATTAGGATATGAACAACTAAATCCAGGGCAAAACAGACTAGCCATTTGAAAATATATAATAAAAATTCCTTTATGGATTTCAGAGGGGAAAAACAATTTATCAGTCTGGTTTAAGTAAAAATAATTTTTCAGTTTCGATATGGTTGTTACAGACTATGCGTGAATTCGCGATTCGCGGTTTGTAAGGAATTCGTGCATCGTGTGTAGAGTTTTAATGCATGGATTTTTGGTGAACAAAACCCTACACACTATTCACGAATTCCTGGCATATCGCGAATAGCGAATTCACGCATAGTCTGTAGCAAGCCTTAGAAAGGACCATAGTCGCGTCAAATTAGCATTTCACTTGCAACTTTTTGCGGAGAGGTTTGATTGAGATGCGGTTTTCTGCAAAATGTTCAGGGAATTGTTTATAACAAAAGGTACATCTAACCTCTGCACGCTCGCAAATTTTTAATTGTTTATTTAACAAATGACCCATTTTTGTTGAACATATGGGAAATATCACACACGATTCAACGAAAATGTCTGGAAAATATTCTCTCGAGGGTTTTCGAGGTCCCCCTTTATCACTTTGGTGTTAGCTTTATTATTTATTGCTAATTTGCTGTAACTGGGCTAATTAACAAATTAAAAATTCCACCCCCGAAATCACTAGAGAACCGAAATTTTTTACAAGATTTCTGGCTTATTAAGGCAAACCATCGGCACAAGATTTTTGCAAATATAATTGTTTATTGTTCGATTGTTGCAACCTCGCTAATTAACAAATTAATAACTCTTCTCCCGGAATCGTTAGAAAATCGTATTTTTTTTGCAATAATTCTAGGATCATGGGGAGAATAATAAAGCTATCACCAAAGTGATAAAGAGGGACCTCGAAAACACCCCAGAGAACATTTTCCAGACATTTTCATTGAATCGTGTGTGACATTTGCCATATATTCAACAAAAATGGGTCATTTGTTAAATAAACAATTAAAAATTTGCGAGCGTACAGAGGTTAGATGTACCTTTTGTTATAAAGAATTCCCTGAACATTTTGCAGAAAACTGCATCTCAATCGGACTTCTCCGCAAAAAGTTGTCCATTTTCACTTTGTTCATGCTAATTTGACGCGACTACCAGGGAAGGTTAAAAACAACTTATTGAAAAACAACCAGAAAGAAAACATAAAAATAACACAAGAAATGAATTCTATACTTAAAAATTATATCTGGTGTCGCATAAAAGGAATATGATAAACATTCTTTACTATTGATTTATTTTTTTAATTATATTTATTTATTTATTTATTTATCAAGTTCAGAATGCAAACAGGCTAGCAGCCCAAAACTGCATGCACTAGTACAATATGAACATAATATAAAAAGTGAAAAATAAACAATATAATGGATATATCAGTGAAAAAATATACATAGATATCAAAAATTAACTATGTGAACTGGATATTTTTAATAAATCCAACTGTAAGCTCTGTCATATTTATTGCAAAAATTTAATATTCGATATCTCTATCTACTTTACTTACCCTATTCTCTGACATCGTAGGCGAAACAAAAATGCAGGTCTCATAAAAATTATTGTTTTCTTTTTCGACAAAAACAACACTCTGCGGACTCTGCTTAATAAATTTTGAAAAGTCTGTTGATGCATTTGAGTAGATTAAAAATATTAAAATTTCTGGTGAATTACACATTTCAGTCTTACTGTTTGATTCTTCCGTCAAAATCTGTCTATGAGAAATTATTTCAATTAAAAACTAATTAACCTATGCTTGAAATCTTTGTCATTAGCTTCTATTTCATAGTTTTAATATATTCGGTGTTGGTAATAAGTTATTTTAGGTACCATACTTAGGTATATATTTCATATACATTATAGGTATGCGTTTTCTGTTGTCATCGTTGCTTGATCATCTTCTTTCGAAACGAATTTAAAATGGCAAGATCTCTACAATAGAGTTATCGCTGGTGAAAATGGTATTAAGACAGTGATAAATGACTAAGGGTCATTATTTTGAACCCATAATAAAATTAGACTAAATAAATGGATGATTAGATAGAAGTTAGAAGCTTTTATTTTACAAAACCAAAAATTTTATCCAATGAAATAGTTTTAGTTCGAAATTTATTTTTATTTATTCATTTTTATTGTACTTATTTCAAGAAAATGTATTACAATAATCTTTTCAATAACACCTGTATGACAAAAAATTAATGATATTAGTTTTATTATTAATATAATGGAATTATCGTCGAATTTTATGATTTTGAAGTAACATTTTAATTTTCAGGTGCTTCTACGATTCAATTTCATATATGTTAGTAAAATGTATTTTACTGCATGGTTATTCATTCTTCAGTTATTAATATTTTACTTTCCTAAAAATTTACACGACAAATTCTAAAACTCCGCAGAAAATTGTAATGTTCAGGCTGAAATTAGTAACGAACTGGCTATTTTTTACTAAATACAAGGAGCTTCGTGGCACTCACTATGATATGACTGGTCATAATCGGGAAGAACTGGGAAATTAAAGTTCAGTTTAAGTATTGATGGATTACATTTGTCCGCAAAACATGTTAGTTACGCTGAATATCTGAAATAATATCAAAAAATAAATAAATAACAATGTTAACAAATATCGACGAAATAATCGATTGACAGTCATTTGTTTCCTTGTAATACCTTGGAAGATATTGCACTATTAAAAATAAAGGAAATAACAGCAAAGTAAGAAAAATAAAAAACATATTTGGTTAAAAAACATTAAAGGTTAAAAGATGTGTAACATAATTGAGAAAAATTTAAACGATGGCGCTGTGTATTAATATATTAATTTGTTCACAAATTTTTGAATTGGCATTAACAGATTTAAAAATGTTAAGATCTCTTACTCTATACTTCCGTCTACGTATAATTGTCAAAGAACAATTAATTGGTTATTTTTAAATTTGTATTTTTGAATATATATCTACTAAAAATAAAAAGATTTTCTGAATTGATAACCCCTTGTGTCGAAACAAAAATGCCTTCACAAACTTAGTTTTATCGAACCAAAAATATTCTACACTAAGAAAAGTAGACAATTGTTCAATATTATTACAGAGTATTGCTAAAATAAAGGAAATATAAAGTCTCAAATTAGGCAAAATTTTTATTGCGAGACGTTGATGATAAAAACGTAATTTGCCCACATGAAAAATGTCCGCTGCATTCTTTTAAATATAATACATTTATCTGAAAGAACATCATCTTAAAATATGCAAAATTGGTACGTACTCTTCCTCAATATCTTTAATTACCATAGGTTTCGATAAAATTGATTATAATCGTAAGATATTTATGGATTTAGACAGTAAAGTATTTTTATGATACCTATCCCAACGTAATAGTTATTTACGTTACAAGGCCGGGAAATGGTACTTTAATGACATTTCACGGCCGTGTATCGTACAACGTTTTATTTCATACTGTGTTGTATTAAAAATTAAATTTTAATGTTTTATTTTTCATAAGCCTGTATGTAGGTGTTAGCGTGGTTTCGATTCTTTTTTTATCGCATAGCTTTTGATTTAGCTTAGTGATGTAAAAACAAAAATAACAAATTTGACAGTTTGTCATCCCGTGCGTATTTTGTAATAATTTTCGTAAAAAATGGAAGAAATCGAGCTAAAATGTGGTGAAGCAACCAGTAAATTGGTGCCTACGAAGTCTTCTGCTCGTTATGAGAAGGAATACCAGCTCTTCAACGTGTGGAGAAAAACCTATAAGGTGGAAAACGGCATGAATGAGAATATCCTTTTGGCGTACTTCTTGAATATCTCCAAAAAGATGAATCCTGCAACAATGTGGGAAAAATATTCGGCTTTCTTAAAAAGGCAAGCAGTTGGTCATCAGGCAAACAAATCAAAAGTTCTAACAAGAGAAGAACAATTGAACAATGTGCATCTTGCATGATATAGGTACTCAATGTCAATTAATTACAAAAAATACATTTCTTGATTCGTTAGTCGAAATTTCATCAATTTGACAATTAATTTTAAACCATTTTCTCTATTGTTACACGCAATGATAGGCATTGCTGGTGGTTGTCGGCGTGAAGAGTTATACCATATGACCCTAAAAAACATTGAAGATTGTGGCACCAAACTAATTATAACCATTCCCATTTCTAACACGAATACAAAACGGGTATTCACTGTATTGAGTGACGACAATGAAGGAATAAACTTTCTGGAAATATTCAGAGAATACGTTAAGCTCTGACCTAAAAATATGAAGGAAGATTTTCTTTTTTTGGGTTATAGAAGAGGAACATGTGTTTCCCAAAGAGCGGGGACATACCAGTGGGACGCACCAAAAAAAATTGCGGGATATTTGAAGTTGGAACATCCAGAAAAATATACGAGGCATTGCTTCCGCAGAACATCTGCAACTTTTTGGCGAATGCGGGAGCTGATTTATCAACACTGAAGCGTCATTGTGCATGGAAAAGCTCATCTGTTGCGGAACAATACATTGAAGATTCCTTAGAAAAAAGCAAAAGCAGCAAGGATGATTCAAAATGAAAAAAACTTTATACAGGTTCTTCAGACCAAGCAACAAACTATATCCGCCACCACTACCGTGTCTAGTGAAGATTCTGTCCCTAAAGGTATTCCTGCATTCAGCCTGCAAGGAAATTCTCATTACACAGTTACTGCTAATTATAATTATAATTGGTTTTTATAGGCTTGATTTTATAGTTTTAAAGATAAAATTTTTTTAAAATGTGAATATTGTGTTTTTTTAAAGCAGTCCGGGAAGTAAACATTTTCCGGACTCATTACAGTACAGTATGAAATAAAAATAATTATAGTATTGTTTTATATAACAAAAGCTGTTGTTGTATTAATTGTTAGTAACTAGATAGATATTTAGAATACAGTCACTTTGTCTGTAAAAATGATTTAAGGATTATTCTAAACAAAACATGTACAGAGTGCCCGGAATATCAGTGCCTTTATTTTGTTGTATGTTAAATTTTACCCAACAAATTATAATGAACATTTTTGTTCCTGTGATTAAAGTCTTGTCCTCATGGACGCAAAATTTGCGCGAATTATTTGGCGCAAAAAGTCTCAATTTTTTCAATCGAAAGTATTATCTTTGGGATTTGACAGAAACGACTAGTGACATAAATTATATTTTTTCAAGAAACATATCCAAATGCTTTTCCTGTTAAAAAGTTATTTTTTCTAATAAATTTTTATTAGAGAAATTTTTCTGTACTACTTAATTACTAAAATTAAGTGCCGCACCAGATATTTACTCCAAATTGGTCTTGGCTTTGGCTTCGATTTACAATGAGGGAAATTTCAATGGACCAGTACTGTTCGTTGCGACTGTTTGGCAAACCATTACTGACAAACTGACTTTCGTCAATCCAAAGAACGCGCCGAAAAAGGTTTTGATCAACAGTTTCTACATTTTTTACAATTTGAGCTAAAAAATTAAGTCTGTTTTCAGAGTGACGCTCAAGCAAATACTCTAAATTGTGAATTTTGTAGAAATGATACCAATTGGTCATAAAAATTAACAGTTGATTTATCGAAATCAATTCCCAGCTACCCTACCGTATATAACTTGGTGGATTTTGTTCGAAATACTGTAACAGGAAAAAAAAATGTGGATTCGTTTCTGGAAAAAACATAACTGATGGCGTCAATAATAGCTTCTATCAAATCCCAAAGATAATAATTTCGGTTGAAAATGGAATTTACCTCATCCAATTTAACACCACCTGTCCCACATTTTATTTAATTTTTTTATATCCTCACGTACAGCAGACCCATACTACATGTTTGATACACCTTGTACATTATTCAACTTTTACGTAACACCGCCTTTAGTTGGAAAAATGCCGTAAAATACCTCTCCATTGTTCCCCGGTACCGGTAGTCGTGTACTTTAGCAAATATTATGGTGTTGGGGAATGCATTATTTCGTAACTCCTAAAAGAAGACCATTTATCATGCGGCAAACACCAAAGTGTTGCAGGCTGGAGGCGGATCCTTCAATTCGGTAATAAAGCGTACCGTTGTGACCGGTAGCCGGTCAATCGCGGGACTTTGATGTCTTTATAGCACGTCGCCAATAAGGCACAATTGGGTATTGACTTTGTGGCCGCGAATACAGCCGACAGAATCTAAGGTGTCTTAAAGAAAGCCACCCTTATCATCTTAACATTATTATTTGATGAAATTATCACCCACTGTTTGACAGCAGCATAACATAGCCGTACTTAGTTTATTCTGCCTACTGTTATATTACTTGTTTAGTAGGCACAGTTTCTAGCTTGAGTGATTAATAAAAAATATAAAGAAATTGTTTCAAATGTGCTGCATTGATAATGTTTCAGAAGGTATGAGGGTATACGTATTCAGGAAAATTACCCAATTTTTTAATGTTTATAAACGAATTATAAGTACCTAAATTATGTCTTTAATCGATGACTTAGTAGCCAGTATTAACAATCATAGCTCATTTCTCCTATGATGTATCGAGATCAGAATTGCGGTCTAAACATATTTATCTATACATGAACCGTCATACAAGGTTACAAATTTATATGTTGACTTTAATAGTTTGTTACGGAAGCTTGCCTACCTGATTATTAGTAAGTAAGTTCTTAATTATGTGTAAATTTATGAATATCTTTATTTTGACCTTTTCCAGAACATTCCAGGCTATATTCGATTTAGTTCGAGAAGCATTCTCGGGATCAGTTTATGTTGAGAAGACAAATGTGAATGACTGAAACGGCAAAGTAGAGATATCTGACAGTTGTGCATTGTTTGATGTATATTTGTTGTGTGTAATCAATTAGTGACAATAAAGTGTGTTTTTCTACGTGGGCTAATCAACGTAGAGGTTACAGTATCTTACTATAATAAATTTAGGTATTCAGCGCATACAGGGTGTTAAAAAAATAGTGTAAAATATTTCAGGAAGTAACAGTATGAACCAAAATAAACAGAAAAGTCTTAATAAACATGGGTCCGCAAAGTAACGGTTGCGGAGATATGGACCACTATTCATTTTCCAAACATTCTATTTTATTAAGAATAAACCGACAAAGCTTTTAACAAACAAAAATCAAAGTTACAGAAGATGTTCAAAGTGCTCTCCGTCCATTTCCAAGCAGACACGATATCTTCGTCTCAACGGTATTTGAACTTTTGATTAATCCGTAGCTGTAGCTACGCTATTTACAGGAGTACCATATATCTTCAAATATCCCCAAACAAAGAAATCTAGATGGTTCAGATCAGGCGATCTTGGAAGCCATAAAACAGGTCCGGCCGGTCCTACCCATCTATGTGGAAAAGTTTAGTGTAAATACTCTCTAACGGCCATGGAAAAATGAGCTAAAGCACCATCATGCTGGAAGCACATCTGTTGCCTCTGATTCAAAGGAATGTCTTCCAAAAACTCATACAGTGTGTTCTGCAGAAAGTTGAGGTTAGCAGCGCCTGTTAATCGGTTTTGTAAAACAACAGGACCTATAAACCTGTCACCTACAATACCCATCCAAATGTTTAGTGTAAAACGTGTCTGATGTCCAGTTTCTAGGGCTAAAAAACATAAAACATTCCATATATCCGCAACCGTTACTTTACGGACCCATGTTTATTGAGACTTTTCTGCTTATTTTGGTTCATACCTCCTTAAATATTTTACACTCTATTTTTAACACCCTGTATAATATGAAGGTTGATAACGACATTTCACTTAATTTATGGTACTGATTACCACTGTCATCATTTGCACTGCAGTTTATTTATTTAGAAGTCATCCCGCACACATTACAAAATGTTATTTTGCTATGTTAGTGTGTAAATCATACTATCACTGCGCTACGCTAGACTGATTGGAGTTTTGATGGGGTTGTGTAGATTTAATCTTTTTGCGTCGAACAGAGTAGTAAGTAATCCGGGCATTCTACTATTAAAGAGATGGCAATAAGTAGGAAAATGGCAATCTTCTATTCTACATTTTGACTATTTCTATAATACACTGATGATATTTAAGTGTACCAAGGTACAAAAGGTAGGGGGTGAATTTGTGTATAGGAATGACAAATTGATATACGGTTTTGAAATCCGAATAAGAGAAAAATTTGTAGACTTGGAATGTTGTTGATGTATCAAGCGTGTACACCGTGTTCAAAATTACTTTGTGATTTTAATGGAACTATTAATTGCTTCGTGCTTCCAATCAATTTGTACTAAGTTGTCGGTTATATTGTCATTTTTACCATATATCTATTTGTGTGGTTGCTGCCAGTAATAGAAATTAAGTGCACATCCCTTGCTTTAGCTGGGATTTTTTAATTTGCCCTGGCTATTCTCGGGTTAGACTCTAAGGGGAATTTCAAATCACTATATCTCAGATAATTTATAGTTAAATCACAATTGTTAAAGTAAAAAAGCAGTATATCTGCAAGTGAGCAATTAAATGTGTCCAGCTAATCTTCAATATTACTATAATTAATAAACATCTGATGCAAGAAAGACAACTGCAAATCATCAGTCCAAGAGTGTGGGGAAAAATAGAGTTAGCGTTAGATCGAGGAATTCTGTAGCTAATATCTGAGGTAAGTTGAAATTGAAAGATGGAGAAACTAGAATAAGAATCTACAGTTTGTACATATAAGTAAATTCAATATATACAAGTGATGATGAGGTGTTTAATTTTATCAATGATAAATAACTACGTTCAGTCATCACTTTTCTTGGGGACAAATTCTGTAGATATCTACCCTAAACGGAACATACAATTTTATAGCGATATGTGGCGCAGTCTCTCCGATATTAGACATTTCCGTTTAATCTTGCCAGATTCTTAATAAAATACTCTGCACAAGGAACTCTGGTTAATTTGCTACTTATTCAAGAGTTCAGAATAAAGAATATTCTCTGGTAAAAATTTTATTTGATACATGTCAGGTAAAATTAATTTTCTAACTATTTTTTTTTAAATTCCCAGACAATCTGAAAATTCACAGAGCCCATAAAACTTTTTAACCAAATATATTTTATAGTGTAGTTACAGCTGTTGAAGTCTGTCTTAAAATACTTAATAGTTGGACAATATAATAAAAGAGAACGCATGTCACACTATTATTGATTTGGAAGTGTATTCTTCAATTCGTGTTTTATCTATGAAATGCAGTAAAATAATTCTTACAAGAGAAATTTTATTATTAATTTAGTTTTTAAGTAGCAGTTAATTGTTACTATTGGAACTTTGTTCAAACAAAAAACTGTCCATCTATTATTTATCATATACTGATTGTTTGCGGATGAATCTGTGACACTAAATTTTTAACCAATTTAATATGACCATTATTTAATTATATATTCACTGTAGAGTAGGTATTATTCCAACATTTCCAAATAGTTCAATATGAAATGAGCTCATTCAGTAGTGACATTAAAATTATCTATTATCCATTTGATAAAATATTAACAAATCATTCACCCATGGTGACTAATTTCTTTGTCATTTAGTTAAAACAAAGAAGATAATCATTATTTATCTAGATGAGTCATCCAGATAAAACAATCTAGAAACTTCGTAACACCAATAATTACCATCACTGTATTATGTCATGACGACTACTTTTCGTCAAACTCCTCCATATCGCCCAACAATTGTTTTCCCTGACTTGGTGTGATGTGAAAATAACGTCGGCAGGGCCTTAATGAGAGTCCAAGTGCCATAATTTTCCAGCAACATCCTTCCAATTTGTTCGGGCTCGCATTGTCCGCATTACTGCAAGTCATACGGATCTGCAGGAAACGCGATGTACCCTTTCATTATCCCCGAAGAGTCCATTGTGCAACGCGCGGTGTCGAAGAATGGACACAAGGTGCGAAGCTGTTGTAAACCGCCGTGAACGGCAACCTGTAATTATCCTGGCAAGCCGACCGGACCAATTGACTGCCTACCTGCTTTATTATGTTTGTAAATTAATTTCATTTATACACTAATCATCAGTGGCAGCGTGTGATATTTTGGATTGTTAGATAATAGTGGTCGGCTGAAAGATCAAGAAGTTTTCAGCACTACTGATTTAAAGAAATATGTGATGTAACGGTGTTCTTTAATTTGACTATCAACAACGTGGTAAAAATTAACAGGAAACAGTCTATTTCTTAAGAAATATAGCAGCCTGAAAATGATCTGTTGCCAATAGCTTTTCAAATCAGTTGAAAGATTAGTACCATGTTTAGCACATGTAATAATAATAAATAATATATTTACCCCTCATTCTAATCACAAGGCAAGATAAAAATATGTGCCAAATTTCAAACAAATATCTCTAAAATCCCCGGAGCTATTAATAGAAATTATTTTTCAATTTTTTTTTTTTGATATCCTGTATTTTGGAAATAGCTTCGAATTGAATAGTGGTATAACAAAAGTTCCATTATTTCAGTTCAGAGAATATGTGGTTAACGGCTTGACTTACTAATTTCTGACACCCTATATATCAGTGCTCTATATTTTATAATATGGTATTGGTTCAGTCTTTTCAATAGGCGACTTATACTCGTATTGTCATCCTTATTTATAGGGTAGATAGGTGGTTGCCAGATATTCCTCCTTTTCCTTAATCTAACAGCACCTCCTAATGACTTGTCCAGTGTTTTCGTTGGTATATTAATTTCCTCTTAAAGCGGATCGTAAATGCTGTGTTTCTTTCGACTATTCTGGAGGACAAATGGTTTGTCTTCGACGCCCCAAGGTGTTGGCGATACATTACTTTTAAACTTCTTTAAACACTATCATAATGTATCATTTGGTTGTCTTTCCACAAGAGCATCCATGAAAGGAACGGAACTGCCAACTCCAAAGTGAAGCTGAGGTCCGGATGAATTTCATTAATGTTTTCTAAAAATACTTGTATATTATTATATTATGCGTCTATTGTTGACTGCTGTTACGCCAACTTAGTATCAAAAATTCTGTGTTAAATTAGGGAAATTATTGACGTATACTTTTTGAATGATGAAACTGCAGCTAGTCAAGAGGTCATGAGTAGTTTAAACAGTTCAAAGAAGGCTGGTAATTCTATGTAAGTGACAATCGTTCTGAACAACCGTCAAACGTCGTGCAGAAAGAATTTCCTTTAGAGGATAACAATGGCGATATATTCCTTTAGATCATAATGACAGATGATGAAACATGTGTTATGAAGCATCATAATATATGATGTTTGAAAGAACCAATAATCAAAATAGTTTATTTTGTATCTGTAATATTAACGATAATAAAGAGTGGTCTAAATATAATAAATAACCCTGTACCTACATTTATTTGACTTCCAATCCGTAAGAAATCAAAAACCAAAATTTCACAAGACTGACATTATACAGGGCGATTCATTAATAATGGGACAGAGCTTAAGAGCGTGTTGCTGACCTCAAAATAGAGCGATTAAGTCAAATATGCCTTGTCCGAATGTTGCTCCCTTTCGATCTACAGGGTGTTAAAGTCGAAAAAATTTTTTCGATTTTTTTAAATATCTTGAGCATCTTTGAACGAATTGTCTTGAAAGTTTGTACACCTATGTTTTCTGAGGTGGTAATTACGAAAATGGTAACTATTTTGCAATCACATCTGCGATGCGCTAGTTGTAGTGTTCCGTCGGAATAAACATATGTCAAACTTTTTTGTCCTTCAAAAATCTGAATTTAAATAAGAAATTATTAAACTAAGTTCAATTCTAAATAAAAAAGATATACCTGTTTAAAATCGATAACCTTAACGGTTTTCGAAATAAGAACGATTTACTATTTCTTTACAAAATTATTTGTTTGAACGTATGTCTTTAAATAATATGACTTAATTGAAGTAGGCCGCTGTCAGTGAAATGCCATGAATTACTTATGTCAATTCTAAGTAACTTATCCTTCGTTATCTCTTCATTTGTGATTTTTTTCATTAAAATACCGCGTCATAATGATTATTCTTTTGTTGAAATGAGAAACATGGTATGTGTGTAGGCCCAAGAAAATTATTGTAGTCGTCATGCAGCAGCAAGGTACTTGGAGTTATATCCAAATAACAGACAACCTAACCACAAGCTTTTCAAGATGTACGAGAAACGGGATTATTTCGCCCTAAACGAGACGTTGGAAGGCCTAAAGTATTAGCGGCGGAGCAAGAAAAGGATCTTTTAGTGCGAATTGCCGAAAACACGCAAACAAGCACACGCCGAATTTCATCAGCTACTGGTGTAAGTCAGTCTTCCGTCTTCAGAATACTCCATAAAGAAAAATTGTATCCTTACCATTTTTGTCTGGTTCAACAGTTGATACCACAAGATCCTCCTGGTAGATTTCGGCTCGCACAGTTTCTTCGTCGGCAACAAAATGCTAACCCTACATTTTATAATAAAATATTGTTTACGGACGAAAATACATTTACCCGGCGCGGTAATTGGAGAAATAGCCATTCCTGGGAAATGGAAAATCTTCACTTGCCACGAGAACAACATTTTCAGCATGAATTGTCAATAAATATTTGGTGTGGAATACTCTCCGATAACATTTTGGGACCATTTGTGTTTTCTTCCACTTAATGGGGAAAATTATTTAAATTTTTTAACAAATGATTTGCCACTCGTTCTTGAAAATATCCCCTTAAATTTAAGGCAAACTTTTTGGTTTATGCATGGTGGTGCTCCCGCACATTACTCCCGACCAGTAAGAGAATATCTTGATATAAGTTTTCGAGACCGTTGGATTGGTCGCAGCAGCGAATTGCCTTGGCTTGCGCATAGCCCTGATTTAAATCCCCTTGATTTTTATTTCTGGGGTAACGTTAAATCTTTAGTTTAAAAACATACTCGAGAAGAGCTGCGGGTAAAAATACAAGAATATGTTAACATTATCAGAGACCAACAAAGAAGTCTATTCAGTGTCAGACAAAATTTTAAAGAGAGAATAAAAAAGTGTATTGAAAACAATGGTCTCCACTTTGAGAATCTTTTGTAATTAGACTTAAGCATAATCAAATTTTCAGTTGTTACTGTGTTTGTCTTAATTTGTAATTAAATCTTCTTATTTAAAGGCGTACGTACAAATAATTTTGTAAAGAAATACTAAATCGTTCTTATTTCGAAAACGGTTAAGTTTATCGATTTTTAACAGGTATATCTTTTTTATTAAGAATTGAATGTAGTTTAATAATTGGAAATTCAGATTTTTGGAAGACAAGGACAAGGACAAAAAAGTTTGACATATGTTTACTCCGACGGAACACTGCAACTAGTGCATCCTAGATGTGATTGCAAAATATCATTTTTGAAATTACCACCTCAGAAAACATAGGTGTACAAACTTTCAAGACAATCCGTTCAAAGATGCTCAAGATATTTAAAAAAATCAAAAATATTTTTTCAACTTTAACACCCTGTAAATCGAAAAGGAGCAACATTCGGATAAGCCATATTTGGCTTAATCGCCCTATTTTGAAGTCAGCAACATGCCCTTAAGCTTTGTCCTATTATTAATGAATCACTCTGTATAGTAGCACTTCATGTTTCTGTATGTATTTTTCAGTGAAATACGAATTCATTTTTCTTGTATTTAGTTTTAAATTTGACAAATTAATTATTGAACTATGTGTTGCATCGATATGTCTGTACAAATATCAATATTTAAGTTAATTAAATTAGACTGGATAGACTGCATTCCAGTATTCAATTGTCATTATTATTTATAACCTTAACAGTATTTCAAATTTTTAGCTATGAAATTATATTCGCTGATACGCCCATCTTAATATAAATAAAATTCATACACAAAAAATAGATTGCTTTCATTTCCATTGGACAGGTGAAGTCGATTTATTGCAAATATAATAGTTCCATTCTAGGTAATATATGTATAATTATTTTTTATTTATATGAGACAGGTGAAATATTAATTGAGTCTTTTTTTTTAAATGCAAATTTCTTACAAATATTGAATAAGTAAATTTTTATTTCAATTAAGATATTTAGAGTTAATCTTCATTGTTGTCTAATTTTTCTTTTCTTCTCTATAAAATTGTTTTTCTCTTTATTGAAGCAGTCTCAGTTGATTTGTAAATTTGTCGATATTAGTAAACTGGCATTAGCACAAACCGCAGTTTTGTATGCCATTTATCATAATATGCGATAAAATTTGATACATTTCTACCTGTTATCTATACTCATAAAGAAAGTATTTCACATGTATTTCATGTAAATCTTATACAAATATCCACAAGTAAATGAAGCATTTCCTATAAGAATTAAATCTTACTGGTTATTAAGTTAGGTATTAAAATATATCTTGAAACGAAAATATTGGCGGCATGCCCACTAATTTTGAAATTAGTAGTCAAAATTGAACTTATAAACCCTTAATTTGTATACCAATAACATAATATGATGTTACATTTTATAATTTTTCCAATAGTTTTAATATTGTTACGCCCAAGAACCGCCACTGTTATGATGACAAGGTAATGTAAGAAGCAATAATTTGTACTTGTTTCAATTCTAAACTTCCTGTAACGGTGTTTAGGAAATTATAATAAAGTTGTTTGTTAATATTTTTTAGATGTTTCTGTTGGATAGCAATTACACTTGCCCATTAATTTTGTAGTAAATGACCGTGAGACGTGGATTTATAGTTTTCAACATAACTAATTTGTTAGTTTGTGATACCGAACCAGAAAACGAATTAGTACAATAGGTATTAGTATCTACAATGATCTTAATTGTTTACTGTACAGCTCTTAATTGTATCCTATTTTTGGCCGCTACTCCAGGTATTGTTAAATTAAATTGGTTTTACATTAGACAAATTGTTCAATTATCATGACAGGCAGGTGTTTTGTTTCTACAAACCTAAAAGAATCGTTAGGTAATAACTTTGTATATACATGTATTTTTGCTAAGATTAGATAAAATTTAAATAGTTATAAATCAAACAGGCACATTTCTTCTCTAATTTGAAGACTGCATTTGAGTATTTTCCAGAAGATACACATTAAATACTACCTGATATTTCTATTTACTCAATTATACAGGGTGATCAGAACTTATATAAAAGAATTTAGGAGTAGATACGTCATGAAAAATGAAGAACATCATAAAAAAAATTGTAAAATCCTTATTGTTTTCGAGTAAAAAATGATGGAAGCTGTAATCTTTTCAACCTTTACATCGCTGGGCTACTATAGTCACTAGCCACTGTCAAATTGATGAAATTTCGACTAACGAAACCAAGAAATGTATTTTTTGTAATTAATTGACATTGAGTACCTATATCATTCAAGATGCACATTGTTTAATTCAAAACTAATGAAAAGGTTAAACTTGTTTACCTTCATCAAAAGATACTCTTCTGATGGGGCTTCCTTCATAAATCTATTAAATTCTTCTCTTGTTAGAACTTTTGATTTGTTTGCCTGATGACCAACTGCTTGCCTTTTTAAGAAAGCCACCAGTTTCAGATATTTTGAAATATCACCTCTTTCTTTTACCATCAGCATAGACTTGAGCATCGAATATTTTGCTCACATTGTCGCAGGATTCATCTTTTTGGAGATATCCAAGAAGTACGTCAATAGGATATTCTCATTCAGGCCGTTTTCCACCTTATAGGTTTTTCTCCACACGTTGAAGAGCTGGTATTCCTTCTCATAACGAGCAGAAGACTTCGTAGGCACCAATTTACTGATTGTTTCAGCACATTTTAGCTAGATTTCTTCCATTTTTTACGAAAATTATCACAAAATACGCATACGGGGATGACAAACTGTCAAATTTGTTATTTTTGTTTTTACATCACTAAGCTAAATCAAAACCTATGCGATAAAACAAGAATCGAAACCACGCTAACACCTACATACAGGCAGGTTATGTAAAATAAAACATTAAAATTTAATTTTTAATACAACACAGTATGAAATAAAACGTTGTACGATACACGGCCGTGAAATGTCAATAAAGTATTCGTCTAGAAATTCATGACTCGGCTCCTTCGTCGCCTCGTCCGTAAACATCTAGACTTGTACTTATACCATTTATACCATTTATACCATTTCCCGGCTTTGTAACGTAAATAACTATTACATTAGTTTTCAAGTGTCAAAAATGGCTTACGTGTATAGTAGCAACTCGGAGTAGATGGATATTAATTTATGCCGAAGTGAAAATGCTTTAGCATAACAATTTAAATATGTGCTAAATGCAGCAACATTTACCGCGATGTGCAGAGTGAAAGTGTAGTGCAATGTAAGCAAAATTTGAAACCGAATAGTGGAAGAGATGCAGCAGTATGGCGTATCATACACGAGACCCAATTATATCTGTACCATGTACAATGTCTCCAAGCATTAATAACAAGGGATTGGGCGAGGAGGGCCGGTACCATGGCCGCCACGATCTCCTCACTTTAAATCATTTGGACTTGGGATGTTGGGATATTTAAAAAATGAAATGTAGGGGAATGTGGGGCAGAACCGTATATATAAGGGAGAAATTAATAATACCTACGTATATTTTTATTTTAGAAAAGACGTAATAATAAGAAATCAAATAGTTATTCTATGGGCTACTATACAGTGTAACTAAATATTATTTACAACGTTTTGGTAATTTAAAAAAATAAATAATAATTTTAATAACAGAATACGGTTTTGCCCCTATCCTCGGGACATGACCGTATGTGTGATGAGGCAAAACCGTATACTATGAGTACATATATAAAATATTTATAAAGGCTTGCGCCAGCAGGATCTACATTCAAACGCATCTAGTTCTTCATATGGAAGTCCGGTACAGCTCTCGTGACACCATTTCAGGCATTTTATCCATCTTACCCAGCCATCCGTCTTTTTAGGTTCATAGTACTTAGCGTTCACGACAATATATACATGGGGCGTTAGCCGTATCATCTTCTTCGGAACTTGAATCTTCTTTATTTTGCTTCCTGCTGTTTATTCATTTTTGTATCGGTTTTCCTCTTCACCGCTCGAATGACTGTTGATTTCTGGATCTTTTTATTTTGTTGTTCTACCAGCTCGTTTTTATATGGCGACTCCATAATAACTGCCGTTTTCCCACGTCTTCTAGTAGAAGTTGCCCTAATTGCGTGTAGAATGAGTAATATTGATTGAGGTGTTACGGTAGATATATTATCTTGTCATGTAAAAATTTTAGTTGACATGAGTTTGGTTTTTGTGTTTCAGGTGTCTGAGAAAGAATTTGTTGTTGCGGCGTAATTGGTCTCAGTACTGGACTTAACTGCCTTAAATGATTTGTGGTTTGAGTAGATGTTCCTGGTTGTGGAGTAATTTGTCTTTGTAGAGTATCTTCAAAATTTTAAGAGAAAACTGCATTGAATTTACCTAGTTCTTTAACTGCAGCATTGAGTATTGCAGTACCTTGCTTAACTCTTTTCATTCTGTCTTGAAGCGTAGATATGGGAACATTGAAAGATGGAGAAGCTTTTAAATATCTCATCTGGCCACTAGACACAACATCGAGAGCTTTCTCAATATCAACTGCACTCCACGACTGGCGATCTGTCTTCCTAACGTATGTGCGCACCATGGAAACCTGTAAATTAAGTATCATCTAATAATTAAGTGAATTAAACCGTATACTCATAGATAGGGCACAACCGTATAGTGTACGGTTTTACCCCTTACGGTTTTGCCCCAGGACACATGTTTAATTTTATTGAGTAATTACTTCACAATGCTAATGGGAAATAATTAAAACTATATACAGATTGATAGAGACTGAATCCAGTAACAAAGCTAGATAATTAGAAACGACATACAATTTATACATACCTGTTTGTAGAATCAATAAAATTGAAGCAATATTAGATGAAGAGCTGCGAAATATCCTAAGCTGTCAAAACAATAACGACTATCATTTGATTTAATATATCTTCAGAGTCAAACTAGAGCATGCGTATGATATAGTTTCGACTGGCGCGACAGAACATTTTAATAAGTATGGTGGATGATCCTCATAATTCTTCACGATTCGTTGCATTAAACAATGACACTAGTCAGAGCACAGTGCTACGTATCTTGAGGAAGGAAAAATATCATCCGTACAAAATTCAACTTGTGCAGGAACTCATTGAAGATGATCCCGATCGCCGTTTACATTTTTGCGAAATTCTAATGGATTTATGTCAAGGAAATAGAAATTTACACCGGCAAATACTTTTTTCAGATGAGGCCACATTTTGTCTGAATGGTACAGTAAACCGTCAAACTTGCAGATATTGGAGTCGGGAAAATCCTCATTGGATGGCAGAGGCACATACCCAACACCCTCAGAAACTAAATGTGTGGGCTGGAATAGTTGACGACAGAATAGTTGGGCCTTTCTTCTTTCAAAGAACCCTTACAGGACAAAGATATGACCCTGACATTCCTGACGATACCATATGGTTTCAGCAAAACGGTGCATCTCCACACTATGCGCGCTCTGTACGAGATTTTTCGGACAACTGTTTTCCTGGGAGGTGGATCGGCAGACGCGGACCGATAGAATGGCCTGCAAGATCGCCAGATCTTACACCTCTTGACTATTTTTTATGGGGATACTTGAAGTCAAAAGTGTACATTAATAAACCATGTAATTTAGAAGAACTTCAAAATCGCATTCGGGACAAAATACGCAGAGTTACCCCAGAAATCATTCATAATGTGCAAGAAGAATTTCTTCACAGACTTGCGCATTGTCAAGAAATTGGTGGATGGCAATTCGAACATTTAATTTAAGTATAAAATTTAATCAATTGTATTTTATTTTACATACCTCAGAATTGTTACTTTTTTATGGATAAAATTTACGTTTTCTAACATTCAATCGTCATTTACTCGAAAACTTTCTCATGTAAGAGGGCAAAATTTTAGTACTGTCTGATAGAGAATTAAATGATCTTTCAGAATCAAGGAAAAAAATATGGTGTTGCCATTTAAAAAAAAATCGATGACGTCATTACTCGAAAACAAATGACATTTGAAAATCGCATTTTACGCTAAAATATGTATTTTTTAAATTAAAAATCGACCTGTTCGAGGATTTTTCCCATAAAATAATTGTTTCGTTCTTATTGAATTTATTCCATACTTTTGGCTCATACTGTATACTTTATTACAGTGTTTTGTTAACTGTAGGTAAATATTTTTACCTTCAACAATTTTGTGCCTTACGTAAGGAAATAAATATTTTTAACCGTATTTTTTGTATATGCTCAAAATCGTAGTGTCAGAGACTTTTGTGAAACAGACGCAAAATCCGCTTAGCATGAAATATGACTACTTCAACACTTCGTTAAACTTTTATCAAGGCAAGAACCTCGCACCGCCTGCGGCTTCTATAAAAAAAATGACATTTTCGACTCTCAGACCTCCCACATAACAAACCTACTCTTGTGTTATAAAAATTTTATTTATTAGGAATGCGTCTAAGACGTTCTGGTTATACTGATATATAAGGTTACTAGTGTGTGTGTATGTATATGGTGGTACAGTTTACATAGTTGCCACTCTATCGGCCAAGATCAAAGGTGGCGGCAGTTTGTAACAGAGAACACATGGCTGCCGTGTCAAAACATCCACAAACTCACTTTCCGATATCGATACTTGAATAACGCCAGGAAACCTTAGAATAAAAATTTAGAGGTACACCGGGAAAAGTGTTTGGTTCTCTTTGATAAAATTTAATATTATGGATTGGATCTGTTCGTTTTTCTCTTCCATGTCTGAAGAAATTTGATGGTTAAAACCGGCTTCAGAAAGCCATAACTATCGCCAGCGCCAGTGTTTTCAGGTAATAGTACTTAGTGGTATAATAAGAACTTACCAGCGTCAAATTGAAGTATCGCACGTTATCAGAGATGACAGATATAGCTTGTATTGGTTTATATGTATCTGTACACAAAATCATAAAACAATATCTAAATTTGAAATTTTACTTGTGCCAATGTTTAATGTTTACCATCTGTCAATAAATATCATAAATAACGTTCAGAAAACGACGTAGTCACGTGACATGCATCTAATGAAATTAATTATATTCCCCTCTTTAGTTTAAAATTTTCAACTTCAACCATGCAGCAAAGCAACAGCTGTACATAATATAACCATGAAAAACAAAACTGACTTTATGCAAGTTCTGCTTCATAGAAATTAAAGTGATAGTGGGGATGTTGCTAGCAACACTACATCGTTCTCTGAAGGTGGCTTAAAACGTATCAATCAAATATATGTAGCAGCAATTTACCAAGCTTAAATTGAAGCGTGACGTCATTAAAGAACATTTCTTGAAGATTGTTTTATTGAGAGCGGAAGAAATGGAAGTCTGATGGATCATCAGAGGAATAGGAGATGAGGAATCTGCCAGCCGTGCTGTTGGATAACCACTTTGAATTCTTAGTAAACTCCCTCACCAGATGCTTCTGCTTAGGGAGTTGCCTTTTTATTAGGGCTAAGCCATTCTCTTTTACTCTTGACGTTAACCTAAAGGCCTTCCAATTTTAAATGACTTAAAACCTCTCTTGAACTCAAACAATTGTATCTGTCAGAAATTGTTTTTCTACTTGACATTCTACTTTATGCTGCTGATAATTTACTTCATATCTGCATAAATCTACAAGTTCGAAGACTCTCGTAAGAGTACGTATCGTATCATGATGGAAACCAAGTGATTTATACTCAAATAGGATGAAAACAAAATGGTGAGGTGCCCTCTTGAAAATGTTAATCAGGGAAAATATAAAAGAAATACATAGTGTTAGACCACTTACTAATTTACCAAGACTTTTGTGTCTCAAAATGAAACAACATTGATCTAAACTATGAAACGGATGTTGTAGGGACAAAGCCGTTTCACATGCAGACGTATATGATACAAATAAATTTGATCAGTTTATTTGGAGTGACCAGAAAATCTGATTTGTTACTTGATACACTAACCTACCTGCCCTTAAAATATAACTTGGATTTCCCATCTCATTTATAATGTTAATAAATAAATTTAGGTTATTTATTAACGCTACATTAAATTTAAATATTAACAATATTTCGTTTTGGTAGATAATAGCGGAAATAAAAATAAGAGAGTTTTTACCATATTAATTAGTTATGCTTTCCACTGAAAAAAAATACAATTTTAGATACTTATGTTGCTGTAACAAAACAACCATGCACTTTCCTAACCTTACCGACCTTGTTGGTTAAGTTAGGTTTAATGGAAACGACTCCGCTATATTTCTATATCCATATATTGACTTTGGTTCCTACTGTTAGCTTTAAGACTACTTCAGTCGGAATCATCAGATAACGGTGGAAGTAACTAGTTACCTAGTGCTACTTTTTACTTATACATTACCTTTGTTAGCTTGTACTTCAATTTTTATGTGATTCCTCTTTTTATTTTCTCTTATGAAATCCATTTCAATTACTTTTCCATGATTTGTAATTATATTTTCTTATTTTGATTCTACTTCGTTAATTTCATTTTTATTCATTTCTTGTTTATATTTGAAGGTAATTTTACTTACAACACTGCAATACCTTCAATTTCATTTCTAGCCATTTTTATAGAATGTAACACTATTAGCATGGTAAGATTTTTCTTGGCGGGTAGAAGGATATGACTGGTGAGTTAGTCAGTGTAGACGATCCTGTCACCTTCTAGAACCAGTAAAAACCACTACCTTGCGTATATTTTATATTTTATTTGTTATATCTCAGATAGATATTCAAATTTTAATTACAAACAATCCTTAATAATTTGTCGTAAGCTTTGGTAACGCTACTGTGACTACGTATGTTGTTTATTTCACTCTTTATTTATTTTGGTCAAAATAAAGTGCCCGAACCAATAAGAAAGCCACCAGCGTAGCTTCAAGATCATTGTCAGAAAAATCGTCTTCAAGATATGAGCGTGAATACAGCATGTAAATGGGGTAGCAGAAGATGTTCTAGTGACTTACAGGAAACAACAATCTGTTACATTCAGTCCGAATATATTATAGGCAAAATGGTCTATGCTCAAAAGTTGCTAAGAAATCAAGGAAAATGTTCAAATTCGCAAGTTTGTTTTCTTTATTTAAAGTTATATGGTCAAACGTGACATTTGTAGATTTCTGAAGGTAATAACATTATTTCAAACAAAAGAATGAGCGCTATATGCCAAAAAGGCCAAGATTTCAACTAAAGACAAGGTTGAACGATTTCTATTGGATGTTCCTGATGACCATTGGTTGCTTGCAAAAATTGCAACAATATTCGAGATTTATGGCTATTGTCGACGTGATGAATTTTTCTCTCTGACCATGAGTTACGTAGAAGATATGGCCAAATATGAAAGTGTGACATTGCAACAAAAAGAAATTAACAGTCAAATTTACCATAACCGATGATGGCTGCAGGTTCGAGCTCTGCATGTTAGGTATACAGAAAATACGTAAATCTTCAACCTGCTAGAACAGAAAGCCTACGATTTTTTGCAATATATCGAAATGGAAATTGTATTTTCCTTAATGCTGTCAGCATACTATTGGCACTGAGCCAGAGATATATACCAATCATTCTTTTTGTCGATCTAAGGCATCCGCATGTCATTCTAGCGCTGTCGATCTATGGTAGCGGATGCAGAAGGAGACTAAAACTTGCGGGAAGATAGAAATCCTGTGAAATTGCCACGAGTTATGTCCTGATTTCATCATTAACTAAATTGAAAAAAATATTTCTCAATAAAGAGTATAAATTCTATGCCACTGTCTTCTACTTCAGTAGATTGTTCAACGTTCAACTATTTCAAAGTCCAAATTTTGTATTACCGAAAATAACAGTCGTACTATGATTTTTAATATTTATGATGTAAAATACTGACTAAGTAACTTAATTACCTATTCTACCTATTGTACGAAATTTGTTTGCCTTTGACTATATCGTATTTATTTTTCTCAGTGTATGTTAATGCCACCCTCACTGCATAAGTGGCGGTGTCTTCTGTTTTCGTTCCAACGCCGATAGGCTATGCAGAAATGCGTGGATAAGGTCTACTATAAGGGTGTGTGGTCCCTTAGTCAAAAACGATGTTCATCCAAAGACACCCTTTTTGTTCTGTGTATGTATCAGCGATTACGATTTTTTCTCTAAGGCGGTAAGCGAAGAAATCCACTAAACACTAGGTTCTAATAAATAAAACTTAATTAGAAAGAAATATTTTAATGGATTTTTGAGAGCAGTTTTTAGTGCTTTTGCTTTCACTTAGATGAATGTTAGATAATATTTTATGTTGTTTTGGTCGTCTATTAAAAGGGTTGTGAAGGATTCGACTTGTGTAGGTATTATAGTAACTGTATTTTAAATACATTTTTCAAAATTATTTTATTTCTTTGCTCAGACAAATGTTTTCAATTATAATAATCAAAGGGTATTGATAATAGACGAGAAATTTAAACACAGTTTTCGAAAGTATGTTGACTGTTTTACGCGTTATATTGTTTTAAGTTAATATACAAACCATCAAAAACTCCAGAATAAAAAATATTTTTTTCGAAAACTGTCATAAAAAGTCGACATTTTAGTTAAATTTTCATTTGACAAAGTGAGTTTTTTTTGTCTCCTAGGTACAAAATACTTGCATGTTCTAGAACGTTCAAGTCTTTTTCGTTGTGTAACATAAAACAAATGTCAAAATAATTTGTCATTCTTTCGAAAGTTATTTATAATTTTATTAATTAAACAATATACATTTTAAGTAATATAACATTTCAATACAAAACAGTAACTATTATAACAGTCCCACTACAATTTATTATATTTAATTTTTTTCAATATACAATCTGTTCGTTTTTCTTTTCCATGTCTGAAGAAATTTGATGGTTAAAACCGGCTTCAGAAAGCCACAACTATCGCCAGCGCCAGTGTTTTCAGGTAATAGTACTTAGTGGTATAATCAGAACTTACCAGCGTCAAATTAAAGTATCGCACGTTGTCAGAGATGACAGATATAGCTTGTATTCAATTAAATATATAGCTGTACGTTTGTTCACAAAATAATAAAACAATATCTAAATATATATCCTGACAAATTTGAAATTTTACTTGTGCCAATGTTTAATGTTTAGGAGCTGTCAATAAATACCATAAAGAACGTTCAGAAAACGACGTAGTCACGTGATATGCATCTAATGAAATTAATCATATTCCCCTCTTTAGTTTAAAATTTTCAACTTCAACCATGCAGCAAAGCAACGGTTATACATAATACAACCATGAAAAGCAAAACTGACTTTATGCAAGTTCTGCTTCATAGAAATTAAAGTGATAGTGGGGATGTTGCTAGCAACACTACATCGTTCTCTGAAGGTGGCTTAAAACGTACCAATCAAATATAGGTAGCAGAAATTTACCAAGCTTAAATTGAAGCGTGACGTTATCATTAAAGAACATTTCTTGAAGATTGTTTTATTGAGAGCGGAAGAAATGGAAGTCTGATGGATCATCAGGGGAATAGAAGATGAGGAATCTGCCAGCCGTGCTGTTGGATAACCATTTTAAATAGCAACAGTGATGGTTACATTCTTCAGAAACGATTCTTAGTAAAATGAAGTCCTATTTTCCCTCATCAAATGCTTCTGCTTAGGGAGTTGCTTTTTTATTAGGGCTAAGCCATTCTTTTCCACTCTTGACGTTAACGTAAAGGCCTTGCAACTTTAAATGACTTAAAACCTCTCTTGAACTCAAACAATTGTATCTGTCAGAAATTGTTTTTCTACTTGACATTTTATTTTATATCTGCATACACAGTAACACAGTAAAACACTAACTATTATAAGCAGTCCCACTACAATTTATTTCGCACTACATGTAAATTGAAAGTGTCGATATTGCAGTGAGTTAAACTTATGCCAGATCCAGCGCTGTCAGTTATCATAGCTTTTAATTCTGGATGTTCAATGAGGCTGCTTCTGTAATTGTTTAAGATTACTGCGCACGTTGTATTAAAGCCAAGTTCCGCAGGCCCTGCTCAAGACGGTAACAATTTATTTGCGATTTAAATTTTATTTTGTACATAATCTTCTATGTATGTCTCCGCTACCGTACTAGAATGTCGTTTAATGGTGGTAATATCTTACCCTACGTCGGTTAACAGAGTGGTGGAAAAACGTATAACGCAGTCCCCTACGTAAGTTTTCGGATGAGGCAAATTGAGATGTTACTATTTTTTGCCAAATTCCTTATTTTGTTGACATCAACCACTTGGTTAACACATTTTCTCTGCCATACTTCACAAGAAGTGTTCAACCTGTAGTAACTACCAGACGTAAACCATAGTATGTGGGGCATATCTTCATTTGATCTGGACTTGAAATCACAAAACATCTCGAAGTATGAGTTTTGGAATCGGAAATTCTTATAATAATAATAATTTAATTAATAATTTGTCTGCTATATCATCGATCGTTATCTTTAGCAGGTCATCTTTTCTCAAAACTCTACAAATAGCAATTATTAAAATGACCTGAAAAGTTAGTTAAATCGATCGATTTATAATAATTTGAATTATTTTTTCTAGCAGGAATCTATTATCGGGTGTTTCTTGTATAAATCTTTAAATTTCCTTTTTAGTTCAAATTCTGGACTGTTTTGAACGGTATCCAACTGATTAACTTTGCAAATATAGTATTAGTTTTGAAGATTTTCTGATATTTACATTTTCTTTTGCATTCAGTGTACTTTTTCACATGGAATATACTGAACGTAACGTCGGTTAATTTTATGTTCGAAATATGCCAGTAATACCGCTTCAGATACTTTTTTGAATTCTCTTCGAACTACACCACCCTTTGAAAGGTTCTAGGCAACTTCGTACTGCCTCGATGATTTTTTGGGGATTAATAGTGAAACAGCACTTTGTGCCGGTATCAATATTTCCCCTGGTAAATGCTCATCTTCACTTCCCGTGCTCATTTTGAATTAAACACTCTTAAAATATGAATTACAATATATAATTCTGACACCACTTTTTTTATTGTTTATTAGGTTGCTATCGTTATGATAGTCACGGTGCCTAAACCGTCTTAACTCAAACACAGTTCAAACAATTTCAAATATATATTAATTTGTTGTAGATACACAATTGTCCTATTGTATTGCAGTTTTCGAAATATATATTGTTTGTATCTCGAATGCCAAATGCTTTTGCATTATCGAATGAATATTTTGCCTCGTTAAGCTCGGCAGATAACGTCCATTCTTGAATGCAAAAGTACCATTTCGCATCCTATATACAAAAATAACTAAACATATCAAGTTCTGTCAAATAAAATGTCAATCTGCTCGTAAATATTAAAAGTGTAGTCTAGTGAAGGAAAGATATAAATTTCAGGAAATTTTTTTGAATTTCAATGGTAACAGAACAAAATACAAGCTTCTAATTGGTGTAAATAAATAAAAACCTAATTAGCTAATTTTGTATATGTAACTAAAAAACAAAATGTCTTTTTGGATAATAGAACTTTAAAAAGAAATTAGTTTATTTGTTTTTATATGAATTTTTTTAACTAGTTTTTAAATACCTGCTCCAGTATAATATCTATAGTGTTCTTTACAATAAGACACTTGAAAAGGACGACTGATGGCTTTACGTTGGAAAAAATAATAGTTCTATCAGAAGCGAAATTGAAGTCGTAAGTAACACAGCCACAGAATATTCAAATGTTTCTTTTCACCGCTTGCTTTTATTTGAGCAATCATATAAAACTCTGCTGGATACGGACAACTCAATACTGTACATTCAGCGGTCCCAAACATATCATATAGAGATATCATTTACATCATTTTATTTAACAATAAATTTCACAATGTTTTATTCATAAATATAATGATCAATAAATAAAACACATATTTTTACAAAATTTCTTAACAGTTATTTAAATTTATCTAAACTGTTGTTGTTTTATGAGAATAAATTATTAGCATCTTTTCGAAATTTTATAATTATATTTGTTTTTTTAATTGGTAAAAACATTTTTCTCAACAGTAAAATAATTTTTCTAGTTCCAATTTATATCATTTTAAATTTTAGTTTCGTTATTTTCAGCTTCAAACAGATAAGATGAAACTTGTTTAAAATTTCTTCTCTTCTTCTTCAAGTATTCCTCCTACTTTTAGAGATTCTTCATTAATCCATTATGGTCACAAATTTGATAATTGCTTATTAATAGAGAGGAGATCAAATGTTACGTTAGCTGCACGTGCCTTCTTCCGTGGGTAGATCAGAGATGATAACATAAAGGTCAACTTGCAATATAATTTGCTTTGCTTTAGCACAGTTAGATTTGTACATTCAACACGCGAAGCTAGTTCAACTTGCTGATTTAGCGATGGTGTGTCTTACATGCTAGATTCGTGGTGAAGTCTAATATTATCTCACATCCATTCAAAATAAAAATGCTCTTTTATAGCACCAACAACAGAAACATCAGAAGTCATAAACATTTTGAAACGTACTTAGTAGCTGTTGAAGAATAACCAATTTGTGTATGCCGCTAAAACTCGCTAAACACGCCGCAAGATACTTGAATATTACTAAATAGACTGTTTGTTCATTCGCCATTGTAAAGTATCCTTTATTATTTAATTGTTTTACCTCCATTGAATTTAATCAAAGCTGAACCTGTTTTAACAATATGCAATGTCTTACAACTCAAAAATTAAAAAATACATGTTACTTATAAGGGAATGAACTCAGAAGAACTAAATACACATTTTTGTGAAATTAGAAGTTGCTTTTTAATATGGATAGCGTAGATGAAAGAAGAAGCTATCCAGTTAACGGTTACTGGCACTTTTCGAGTTCAGTTATCATAACCGGAAGATTGTGGATTACTCATGAAAGAGAACGTTGACTTGGGTAAATGTGAAAGATTGATACCAGTCGGCGTTTGATTATCTTTCTAATTAATGAGGGTTTTCTTTTGTTACTGCAATTAATTGAACCATAAAACTATTACCGCTGATAAGGTTCCAAACAGCCTTACAGGATAACAGGAATCTCGAAAACAACGAGGTCAAATAATTTCAGCTAAGACCAGGGATGCTTAGGTACGTTAAATCCTGTTACAACCGGTGATCAGTTGCCCAAGTCACAGCATAACAACCCCGGACAACAATATAGATTTAATAACAGAACCGGTTGGCAATACCTCTTTGGCCATGCCAAAAAGATTATAAAAAAATGCTAGACAAAATTGTAGATAATTCATATATAATTATATTATTTGTACCTGCATAGTCACCATGCCATTTCAAACTCTTTTGACATCATGAAACAATATATAAACTCTCCCGTAATATTCTGTTTCTTGGGATTGCAGCAAGTTTCTATTGAAATTTTTAACTTCAATTTCCTTGAGTGCTAAGGTGTAGGAAATGGTGGCCACTCTTCGGTGGATGATCATAAATTCCATATTTCCAAATTATTAATTGTACAGGGAACGATATGAAGACATAAGTTGACGTAAAACTGAACAATTCTTGCGCAGCATTTTGGATCATTGATTTTGAATAGTATTGACACTGATTAAGTACCCATAATCTTCTCCTATGTCTCAAGTTCTGATTTGACAATTTGAATGCCTCAGTGCCAGTAAAACTAGCTGCAATTTAACGAGATGTACTTTTATGTGGAGACTTCATAAAAGCTTATTGTTGGTATGTATACATAATATACAGGAGCCAAAATCAATATATGGGCGGGCCCAGAGATACCGATAACGAGTCTGCCCCTACAGAGTCTAGCCCCAGAACAACGAGAGCAAGTCAAAGTATTCCACTATACTATATATCAAATAATAGCACCAGCCGTGAAAGCCTAAACCTTCCACCTCCACTAAGAGTAGTAATGTTACATTATGAAAATTTTTGAGCGTTCCTGTTGTAATCTATCAGATGTACGCGATACTAGCGGGTGGGCTCTCCATAAAAACATGTTAACACCATATTAATACGCCTCAAACACGAAACGTACACATATCTAATCGAGAAATCCACCTGGCTATCTCTGCTACCTCTCAACACCTCCACCCACGGAACGACATCGTCTTCAGCTAGCACAACCCCCTGGGTAGACCAGATTTACTACTTCTTTATGTTGCGGATTAAATTAATACGCGTTTCTCATCTACGCGGACGTATCACACCTCGTCGAGGTCGTTAGACGTACCGCTGCTTTCGATGGCCGGCCAATTTGCATTTCTCATCACCATTAACGTCAGAGCGGGTATTCGACACGGTTTTATTTATATTTAGGTAGAAATTCCGTCGGCACATAAATATTTGTCCGGTTGCGGGACAATGCTGATATAAGAAGCGAATTTAATGTTCTTAATGTTTTTGTTTGTAAATGGAAAATACTAATAACGGAAACTTCAATAACGGTTCAAGGAATATTTTTTAAATTTACGGAAATCGTATGCAATCTTTTTGTATTTATAGAAAAACTGATAAATTACAGTTCAATTCAGTATAACCAAACGGACAACACAGCAATAAAATAATACACATATTTATGACAATATTTTTTGTATACTCTTGCATCTCTCCCCAACCTCTTGCAACTTTAGCGGATTAGTACTTAAAGTCGTCACAGAAAAACAGAGTATATTTGTTTACAGGAAAATCACAAAAATAAATAATAGGATACTAACTAAAGATGAAATAAACTTAATACACAAATCGTGATATAGGTTATTTATTAAAATTTCTGGCATAGTTGAAGCTATTGTCGGAAAATAACAAGCGACGTTTAGTTGGGTTCATTAAATGCGGAGAGTTATCGGTAGCAATTGGCTAGACTAGCAGTTTAATTAGCTTTGCTTTAGTACACATAGATTTGTACTTCCATCAAGTGAAGATACTTCATTTTGCAAACATTAGTGGTAATTTTGTGGCTTAAATGCCAGCTTCATGGTGAAGTCTGATATTATCTCACATCCATTCAAAATAAAAATACTTCTATAGACATCAGCAAATCCATCAAGCCGCTGTAAAAAATAACCAATTTGTGTATACTGTTGGGCCAATTATTTGACCCACCTTCTATGTTTAATAGTCATCAAAACATTCATAAATCTAATGGAGCTGTGTTAAAACTCGCTTAACACACCGCAAGACACATAAACATTACTCAATCTCTACCGTATCAAAACTGAACTTATTTTAACAATATGCAACATCTTACAAGTCAAAAGTACATGTTACTTATAATGGAATAGTATCTGAAGTATTAGATTTACGTTTTTCTGAAAGTAGAAGTTGCTTTATATCGTACTTACTTGGGGATGATGTGGATGAAGGAACAACGGATCTGGTTAAGGGTTATTAACACTTTCAAATCCAATCACCATGACCGAAAAACGGTAGATCAGGTATACTCGTAGAAGAGAACTGTAATACGGAAGAAAGTTGACTTTGGTAAATATGAGAGATTAATACTAGTCATTTGACTATCTGTCTAATTAATGATCTGTCCCACACATCCTCAATCCACCTTTAGTGGCTTTCATGACATGCGTAGGCTTATCGGAAAGAGTGACGTAGATGATGAACAAACACCACCTTTTTCTCCCAAAATTAATTTCGATACCTTCTTTTCTTCTTGATCGAGTCTTGTATATAGCTCTGAGCAACTTATCGTCATTCACCGTTTTAGAGTCACCAATTCACCATCTGCACTAACAACAAGGGTGGTAAACGTTCGTCTGAAAATTCGATGTCTGGCGTAGAGCTCAAGGTTGAGTAATTTCATATACTTCGCAGCCATTGCAGGAATTTTGCCGAACACGCTGTGCACCTAAGTCCTCTATAGTATACGAAAAAATAATGAAGTGGTACCTTTAGTAAACGAAGACATATATTTGCTGTATAATTTGAGAGGATTAGCCGCCGCTGCTTCTGCATCTATGACGAATTTTCTCTTACGATTAGTCTTCAGAAAGCGTAATTATTACGGTATTACCATTTTGAACAATGTCAGACACCTGAAGGGAATACAGTTCTTGCAATGCAATCTGTTGATCTCCTCTCTCGTAAGCACTTTTGATTTCTTGGGTTCATACCCCACTCAAAAAAGCTATCACCTTTACATATGTCTGAATATTTATATTTTCTTTTGCAGAGAGAGTTTCCTTCAGTGTGGAGTATTTTGACCAGAGCAAAACTGCTTTGAATATTTCGGATTTCTCATAAAAATATGTTAAGAATGCCTCTTTACTTATAACGTACAATACTTTGAATATGTCGTATTCTCTTCTCTCATATGGTTCACGAGATTTCACTGGAAGTAGATTTTGCCAATTATTATCTTTCTGATACTTACCAATTGCTGTTGAGAACTCATTTTATCGCAAATTATTTCAACAAAGTAACAAAATTTACGAGATCGCATCGTTGATTAATAAATAATTGCGGATTGTCATAATAATATTATAGAATAGATCATTTAGGTCATGATATGATGAATATTTGTTTAATTTTGATTATTGTGTATACCTACTGTTATATTACGGATTCCTGAAACATTTCTAATTTTAGAAATGTGTAGCTGGAAAGCATATTCAGATCCATTATCTATCTTAAGGAGTAGACATACATATAAATCTAGTATCAATATGCTTATATGATGCTAAAACAACAGCAAAACACATGCTGAATACTTATTCAGCACTCAACTGAGCCAGGTTCTCGATATTTAGCAACTTTACTGGAGAGTCTTGACAAAATATTCTACAAGGTTACTGCCTCTATAAGGAAATTAAATTATTGGATAAAATTATAGATACAAGACCATAAGGTTGCAACGGAAAGTTGCAGGGTCCACATTAGTAACATGTTTACTGTTATTTAACAAGTTATATGCTATATGTTGTAATCCCGGCTTGCGTCCGCATTATAAAGTTAGACATGAATCATGAATCTGTGTAACGAAAATGACGTTCTTATTGCAGCAACGGTGTGCGTTATTATTTTTGAAGGCAGTAAAAAGGGTATCCTGAAAATGTAAATATCCTATACCTGTGTATAGCACAACTAAAATTTACGTGGTCTTTCTGTAGCTTATCTTCTCAATACTCGCTTCGATTGTTTCCTGTGGTTTGATTTAAAAGCAAACTATTTCAAAGTATATACTACATCCGAACATGGTCCTAATTTGCACTTCTTTTGTTTCCTTTGAAACAGACCAATTTCCATATTCATATTGTTTGAAATGTTTATTCACACATCATGTTTCTTTTGCTTGTCTTTGAACAAACTATTAGTTTGTTCTACATTCCACTAACAATAAATAAAAAGTATAATAAATTCACTTTCAGCTCGCGACACCATGATGCTGTGCTGTTGGACTAAAAATATTACAAGGGTGGACGCAACATCATTTGGTCTTTACTGACTATAGATGGATAAAATATAGCTAGCTATGTAGCAGTGTTGCTAAATTCGATTAAAAAGAATGTAACATATATAACTGCTATATAGCAGTGTTATACAGCAAGTGGTGACCGTGCTTAATCCATTAAACAAGGAATCCTTTCCTTACCTAAAAATACTTTCTACATGAAGAAAAATACAAACTAATAACTTATTTGATTCATTTGAAGATAAAAAAAAACTATCATTTTGATTATAAATAAAAATAAAATATGAGGAAAATACAAAATTAATAATAGATTATTGCCCTTATAAAGGTATCACTACATAAAACATACATACAGGGTGTTAAAAAAAGAGTGTAAAATATTTCAGGAGGAGATAGTATGAACCAAAATAAGCAGAAAAGTCTTAATAAACATGGGTCCGCAAAGTAACGGTTCCGGAGATATGGACTACTATTCGTTTTTCAAACATTTTATATTATTAGGAATAAACCAAAAAAGGAAGCTTTTAACAAACAAAAAACAAAGTTACAGAAGATGTTCAAAGTGCCCTCCGTCCATTTCCAATCAGGCAAGACATCTTCGTTTCAACGGTATTCGAACTCTTTCGAAAACACTCTCCTTGGTTTGGATTTCTTAAGATTTTTTATTAATCCGTAGCTGCAGCTATTCCATGCTACTTACAGGAGTACTATACACTAATGTCTTCAAATATCTCCAAACAAAGAAATCTAGAGAATTCAGATCAGGCGATCTCGGAGGCCATATAACAGGTCCGACCCTGCCTACCCATCTATGTGGAAAAGTTTGGTGTAAATGTTCTCTAACGGCCATGCTCTAATAGAATCTGGACATCAAGCACGTTCTTCATTAAACATTTGGATGGGTATTGTAGGTGACAGGTTTCTAGGTCCTGTTGTTTTACCAAACCGATGAACAGGCGCTGCTTACTTCAACTTTCTGCACAACACACTGTATGAGTTATTGGAAGACATTCCTTTGAATCAGAGGCAACAAATGTGGTTCCAGCATGATGGTGCTCCAGCCCATTTTTCCATGGCCGTTAGAAAGCATTTATAACAAACTTTTTCACATAGATGGGTAGGAAGGGCCGGACCTGTTTTATGGCCTCCAAGATCGCCTGATATGAACCCTCCAGATTTCTTTGTTTGGGGATATTTGAAGACATAGTGTATGGTACTCCTGTAAATAGCCTGGAAGAGCTGCAGCTACGGATTAATAAAAAGTGTCAAGAAATCCAAACCAAGGAGGGTGTTTTCGAAAGAGTTCGAATATCGTTGAGACAAAGATGTCGTGCCTGCTTGGAAATGGACGGAGGGCACTTTGAACATCTTCTGTAACTTTGTTTTTTGTTTGTTAAAAGCTTCCTTTGTCGGTTTATTCCTAATAAAATAAAATGTTTGAAAAACGAATAGTGGTCCCTATCTCCGCAACCGCTACTTTGCGGACCCATGTTTATTAAGACTTTTCTGCTTTTTTTGGTTCATATTATTACCTCCTGAAATATTTTACACTCTTTTTTTAACACCCTGTAGAATATAATACATACATACAACATAGAATACATACATAAAACCCCACATCTTATTGTGTTCTTGAAGCAAAATCACTTTTCTATATTTGTGCTTTGTTATATGAGATTCTGAATTTTTCTCATCTGCAGAATTTATGAAAACATAAATTTTGCAAATTACTAAAAATATCGTTTTTAACTTCACCAGTTCATATAGCATATCTTAAATTAAAACAAGAAAGAGCACATACAATTATTTCATAACTTTTTATGTTTATTTTAAAAAGTTTTGAAGTTTAAATTTCAGAAGCACTTTGCATTAAAATGCTTCCCGACTTACCGTTACACCAAGAATATAGTACCGATTGCCAAATCGCACAGCACTAAATATTTCCGTTAGATTAGTCAAGAATAACGAACCTATCAAAGCAGGCCGAGCATTGTCTACGTGTAGTAAGTAGGCGAAATCAAGTTGGCGTACATAAGCTCACTAGAACAACAATCCGACCCCTTGTTCGGTACAATTACCGAAAAATATCGAATTACCCCAGACTTGTAGATCAGATAGACTAGACTGTTCATTGTAGCAGTTGTTTGGAATGGATAAACGTGTACCTTCATCAGAAGGCCAGTTTCATTATATTGTTACTTTGTTGCGTTTAAAAGAACAACAATGGCTTTTTTGCTTGCAGTTATTTGTTCCTCGTAGAAAATGCATTAGGAGGGTAAAATTTGAGGCGTAGTGTTGGCACAATGAGGGCACGCTAGTTTTCGATAGTATCTGGAATATGTGTATTATGGTTGTATATTTTGGTCCAAATAACGAATAAAATATTATCAAGATCACTAGGGTATTGTTTGCGACATGCATAAAATTTGTTATCACAGTTATAGGACCGAAGGGAAAACTGACTTAGCAATTTAATCAAAACGTTTAAAACAACAGAGACGACCAAAATTATTTTTTTGCCGATCGACATTAAAGGCGAAGTTTTAGTGACAGCTGTCAAGCACCAAAGTGTCACATTTGTTGCCTAGACATTAAAATCATTTTTACTGCCGCTAAAGTAAAAAATGTTCTGTAACTAAAGTAAATCATACAGTAGAATTTTTTTGTTAACAATTGATTTGCGGGCCATATACTCCTCAATGTAGCCTTTATCTACACATTTCCATACACCTTGCATTTTTAAAGTTGTAATATCATATCCAGAATTTATTAATAGTGTACCTATAGTCTGTTTAGAAATGAAAGAGAGTAATAAAAGCTTATTATGTATGCAAATCGTAAATAAATGTGGTACTGGTGCCTATATTCAATATTTTTATATTATGTATTATCGGTATAGATGAGGTGTACTTTTAAAAAAACATTCTGTGATCGAACCGTAATAAATTGTAGCAGGTAGCTAAAATTTAATCCCCGACAATCCGTCTTTGCTATGCCGCTCCAATTTCTCGATCCATTTCTCTTATAAGTAAACAATGTGAAAACAGCAATTCAAAACTAGAGGCTACTTTAAGCATCATAACCGGGTTAAGAGGGATTTTAGTAATTCAAATAAAATTATTCAATATTATTATCAAATATTTATTTAAATTTAATGAATAGACATTCATTCCACACAAAAATATATGTATTTTGAATATTCAAATTATGGTGAGTAAATGTAGTGTTGTATAAATGTACAATAAAGAAAATAAAAAAGTAGGTATATTAAAATTCATCCTCTGAATATTCTGATGAATTATCTTCGTATCCTAGATTAATAACGATAGGTTCCACAGTAACGCCAATTAAATTATCGAGTTCCCACATTTTCTCCTCTTCTTTTTGTGCATGATGTATACATCTTTGCCAGTTATCTGCAGTTACTCGTTCCAAGGAACTTTTTAACAAAATTTTCACGTCACTTAATTTAAACGTCGTATTATTTCGCGCTACATCTCCTTATCTGCGCACAGACTAATTCGATTGGGTTAAGTTCACAGTGATAAGGTGGTAACCGTAGTACCGTTATTTGGCGATTTGTTTCCATTTCATCGATAACATATATTTTCTGATCTTTATTAAGATTGACAAGTGTCAAAAGTTCCTTGTTCACCATATTTGTTTCAAAAGAAATGTTTTTTCCAGATAACCATTGAATTATACCGGCTTTCCTCGAAGCAGTCGTAGGCGTCCGCTCGGTCTGCCGTGAATGGTAACTGGCATTATCCATGACAACTACAGACCCCGGAGGAATAAGATCCAACATCTGTGTAAAATACTCTTCGAAAATATTTGCGTTCATGTCTTTGTGATAGTCACCTATATTTTTAGATTCAAGTAAAAGTAAACCACCACCTACAAAACCACTGGCACTACCTATATGTGTCACTATTAATCTTCGCCCTTTACCTGAAGGTGCCTTGAACCCTATTGAAAGTGCATCCAAAAATGCTTGTCGAAAACTTTTTACATTTTTATCTTGCCATACTTTTGTTACAGTATATCCCTCGTTGACCCAAGTTTCGTCTAGATAATAAATATTCGTCCCTTCGTCACGGAATTTTCTAATTGATCTTAAGTAGGATCTTCGCCAACAAATAATTTCATCTTTATCGATAAGAACTGACTTCCTGTTCTGCTTTTCCCAGTAAAAATTCAACTCTCGTAAGACGGCCCATAATTTGCTTCTACTGATTTTTGGCATATCGTTGTCCTCTGAAAGTTCACTTAAAATTTCGTTTAGCGTTGATATTTCTTTTTTAAAATAAAATGAGTGTACTTTTCTGCGAATAACATTTTTGAAGAAATCATCTCTAACGACTTTTGACCTCCCTGTAGATAATTTTGGGTGATTTACAGTATCTTGTTCATTTTTTGTTTCCTTTAAAAGTCTGTAGATAATCGATTTTCCAATCCCTGTCATTTTGTAACACTTTTCCACGATGTCGTCAACACTGTTGGTAGGATTTTGGTGTTTCAATGCATTAAATACATTTAATATAATAATCTAGTCATTCTGAGACAGCGCACATCTTTTCACGCGTTTAGCAGGTACGTAATCTGATAAGATCGACATTTTAGTTCTACGGAAACACTGTCCGATATATTTGTGAGCATTTTTCAATTTGAGAAACGCAGCAACCTGTTTTGACATTTTCCCAAATGTATGAATTCCTGTTAATTTTAATTGGTTATATACGTTATCATTTGAATATTAAAAAAAAAAACTGTTACTATCTATTTGTGCAAGTCTTATTGCCAACATGTTTAAATATTCGCATACAATAAAGGATCTATTTTTCTTTATTTTTTGTAGTAGGCAGAGTGATCAGCAATGTATTTCCCATATCTTTAATATTTCTAATTTTTATTTGAATTCATCACATCGACACGCTTCAGATATGGCAAAAATCATTGTCACCGTAAGTAGTAGTCGTGAATTTTTTGCACAATATCCAACCGATATCCGTTTCAAAAACGCTTTTAATTTTGGATACTTTCCAATATTCATGTTGTAGGCATTCAAAGTAGCTCTTAGCATCACATACAGGGTGTCCCATAATGATGTGCGCTCCTTTGGAGGGTGTATTTCTTGGGTCATTTTATAAAATTTTACGATTTGAGCCCTCCCTTACGAGATAAGGATAAAAAATTGAAAAAATTTCGGTTTTCATTTTTTTTTTGTCAAAAACGGTTAAACATATAAATCTGAAAATCGGTGAATACATTTAGTTAAGTGACATTGTTGAATACGATTTTTATTTTTACCAAATATAGACATAAGGGTGGCAACCACCAACCTCTGTTGTTTTTTTTTAATTAGAGCTTTTTATTCTAAACGTTTCTCAATATGCAAAAATTACAGTAAATAGAACAAAATTACAAAAATTTCCCCCTATTAGTATTTTTATGTAGACAGGTGTTTTCTTTTAAAACAATAAAATTCACATATGTACATATCCTCGGGTGTGGAATATGCAAGCAAAATAATTCATATGAAATGTAGTAAGCTGCTGTCACTTTGATGGTTTTATTGTTTGGATTGTCATTAACAATTAATGTCGGATATCTACCACCAAATTAGTTATTTTTTCTGTTAATTTCTATTGCAATTATAAATTTTCAATATTTCCAACGAAATAAAAAATTCTTGTCAGGTACTGCGTAGTGTAAATTTAATTTTTTTACGAAGACCAGCTATGTGAGCTACATATGGGAAGGCATTTTGAACCCTACATGTAAACATTTAATAAAATGAAATTTAACCTATAGCTTCATTTCTATGTATTTACAACAACAAATATTAGTCAGTGTTCTTTACCGACTGCCACATTAGCCACCATATTTAAACATTTTGCATTTCGCACTTTCCAATATCTGAGTTTACTACTTGATAAAAATTATTCAAATTTAGCACATATATCTAAAATTAAAACTAACAGCTTCCTACTAAGTCTCATATGAATTATTTTACTTGCATATTCCACACCCGAGGATATGTACGTATGTGGATTTTACTTTAAAAAAAAATGCGTGTCTGCATAAAAATACTAAAAGGGGGAAAATTTTGTAAACTGATTATTCTATTTACCGTAATTTTTTTATATCGAGAAACGTTTAGAATAAAGATGGTTGCCACCCTTGTAGGCATTTGGTAAAAATAAAAATCGTATTCAACAATGTCACTTAATTAACTAAATGTTATCACCGATTTTCAGATTTATAAGTTTAAGCGTTTTTGAGAAAAAAAATGAAAACCAAAATGTTTTCATTTTTTTATCTCGTAAGGGAGGGCTCAAGTCGAACAATTTTATAGAAAGTACCCCCCTTAAAATGACCCAAGGAACACACCCTCCAAAGGAGCGCACATCATTATGGGACACCCTGTAAATTGCCATAATGAAGAAGATAATTCAGGAAATTATACCTATAGCACATATTCTGAAAAAGACATAATATTCTCAGGGCGGTAATTAATAAACTTTTATATGTTTGCTGATATATCATCTTCGACTTTTCCCTCTCTTTACTCTATTTGCTTTGCTGGTTCAGTAATTTCTGATGAAGTTAATGAAATGCCACCATCTCAGATAATAAATAGTTAGTTTTATGGATTTTAATGGGAATAACTAATTACTGTTTACTGATTAAGTTATTTACTTAACACTCGTCTCATAGCAACCACAGACGACCTGATGAAATTATTATTATTCATGAAAGAAGGTTCATGCAATTTTAACAATATAAAATAAATACTTTGTTATTATAATAAAATTGATCGGTGAAAAAAAAAATGTCTTTAACTTGGCAGTAAAGTAGATTTAATGTCTTGGATGTTTTACCCAACAAACAATTAAAGTTAAAATTACGTTAACTTGACCTCTGAATTGGTCAAAAACTTTTCATGGCCAGTTCCGTATAAGGAAAGTTTGCTTATATTCGTTGGCCTTTTTCCTTATGTGGGGAAAAAACTAAAGTAATATGGAAGTTAATAATTGGTCGGCAAGAATTTTATTCCAATAAGATAATTGGGCTTAAAAGAAATACGACCCAATTTTATGTTAAAATTTCAAAATATAAAAGACATTATTACCAAAGTATACCCTAATTATGCCCTTTATATGACATAATTTTGCCAGAGAGAGATAACATTATATGTTTGATTTTATACATTGTAATAGCAAACTGGGATAGGAAGAAAAAGAAAGACTATAAGTCAGACTACTAAAATACAAGTACAGTAGGAGTTAGTAGGTATATTTATCGATATTTAGATTTTAATATAATAAAGTCTGTATTTTTGGTTTCCATTCATCAAATTGTACAACCCAGGAAATTTTTTCGTATAATGTCATGACCAAAAAATAAACCTAAAATAAAAACTGAATGTACTTCGTGATAAAATGTGTTTAATAATTTTTCGTCATAAATGTATTAACTAATATTATCTGTATTAACATAATTTTAATGAGTAATCAATTAGAAATAATGAGCAAAACATTTAGTGTTTATTACAATATGGCCGCTCAAATAAAATCAACTTTGAAGTCAATTTGTCTGTAAGTTTTAACCTATAGGGCAGATTGCCTATACCAATGTTGACGTCACAGGAAAAGATTAACTTTGTGGTTGAGATTTCCTCCTAATGAAGATATTTTATGGTAATTTATTAATTAAATTATTACTAGGTACCTACATATAAAATTCTACTCTTGGATTTATTTGTGATTGAAAATTCAAATTAAAGCCAATAATATTATGTATGCGTAATAACAAAAACAAAATAAATATTTTCGAACGGAATTCAATTCGAATTTCAATTCACGTGCACTACTGAATTCATCTGACATGATAACAGTCATAAGAATACTTATATATGAAGTGTTTATCGATATATTGTCATTAGATTGATTTACATAATATGCAGTGTTAGCTTAAATTCGCTTTTTACAACTCTGTAATATTGTGTAGGGTTTGGTTTTCACTGCAGATCGCCAAAACACAAAACAATTTCTACGCGCTATTATATGGAGATCTGTCGGAATACATATAACAAGAGGCTTGTTTCCTAAAAAATCCGCACACTTACGTCGAAGTATTATTAACAAGTAAATTTGTACCATAATATAGAACAATATTTCTATTAGGTTAATTGAAATGGTTAAATATTCTTTAGAAATTATCAACAAAGTTGAAAATAGGTTGATATTGTAATAAAAATAGAACTTAACCAATTGAAGGATTTAATAGGGCAAAATAACTAGTTATTACCTTATCTTTAACTACTAGTTGAAGACAAAATAAGTTTTACAATTTTGTAATAAATATGTAAATATTTACCTATTGTAATAATTTAAAAAATTCTTGGATATTGAAGACAGATTTTAAGGCGATATTAAGTAAATTATAACTTCGTCTTACACGTTATTGGAATGTTAGCATTTGAAAACATATAATAGGTAAACAATATGTAATTTCGACCTGTATAAATTGACATATATTTCATTTTACTTAGAAGTCATTATATTACTCTTAATTAACAAATTTTTGACAAAAATTTTGGTATTATAAGATTTTGTAACATTGAGGACTATTTTTATGGAGGAAAGTAGTAAATCTTGATCTATTTAGAATTATTTTTCTTGTGTAGTAGTCTATTAGGCCTAAATGTTAGTTGGGTAAATACCAGCCGCCGCATTAAATCTTGTACTTAGGGGCAGATTTTAGGATCAAAAATAAAACAAAATTTATAGTAAGTAAAATATAGTAAACTACTAAATTTCGCTGAAACTCTTAGATACAGCCAATCAATAACTCTTTTATTTATTTAAATGAAAATTAACTACGGTCTAATTAAATCGAGATTGGAATTGAGACATTTGACGGGCTGTTACTAACAGATTTAAAAAAACTCAGTTTGATATATCCCAATCTAATGTTTCATATCTTAAAAACGACACTGGATTTAGTTAAATAGTAGTAGAGTTTTATTTGTTGAACCGACGACTAATATCTCAGAAACTAAGTATCTGACATACAAAGATGAAATGTAGATAATAAAATATTTCACTTCATTAAAAAATCAATATAATTATATTCAATTGAACAAATACTTCTAGTCATATAGCTACTATTTTTACTGCAATTTTAATGTTAAATACACAGCTGGAGCCTTCTATGGATTGTGATCAGGATGTAGCTGGTCTGCAAGATTCTGTGCAGATGCATAAATATTCTAGAAAATATGTTGCCTGATTATAGGAATGAATATTTAAAGATTCAGCGTTTAGGGCTTCGCGCACGTATTCATATTAGGCCCGTAAAAATTACTCTCCGCGACGAGCAAAAAATTGGAAAATTTCTTAGAAATGCCAACAAATTACGTAAATCTGAGAGTTTCAAAAATGTATGTATTTCTTCCGATAGAACTCCGTGTCAAATTCAGCATTTCAACAACTCAAAGATGAGCTGATTGTTCGTAAAAATAACGGTGAAACTAATTTAAAAATTCGTCATTTCAATGGTGATCCTAAGATTATTAAAGATATTTTAAACTGAATCCGCCCAATTACAACTTTAATATATTATATTAGAATGATAATTGCTTACGCTCCAAAGTTGTAAACTTTTTTAATAGTATTTCTGCATGTGAATATAATTGCATAACATGGTTATTATCTGATATAGATAACAGTGAGTTATTTCCTAGGAATTGCTGCATCTTTCGTAGGAATAGATGCACAGCATCTACAGGTTTGTCAAGCGATGGCGGAATGCTGCTTGAGATTAAGGATAGCTTTAATTGCACTAAATTGGATTTTTTTCATATACATTACAATGCTCCTTTGATAGACGTGGTTGGAATCAAGGTTAACAACGTTAGCAATAAAAAATATTGATTTTTGTTGTCTACATTCCTCCAAGAGTTTCTATGCATGAGTTGGATTCATTTTTTGATGCGATAATTTCATTGGAGTATTTTTTGGATGATATTCGCATGTCGTTTGTAGGTGAGTTCAATTTTAATTATTTTAGGTACTTCCAATGCAGGAGGAAAGCAATAGATTTTTCAATGACAATAATCATATTCTAGATCTTTCATAACTTATCTAAAGAAATTTGGAAATTGATGTGTGATGCAAAATGCACGGTTGCCAAATGTAGCTACTTTTACGGCAGCAGTGCAACACGGGCGTGACACGCGAAATTTGCAACTAAATCGTGAGAGAGATCCAGGGCATTCACGGCTGATTGCAGGAGCTGAAAAATACATTTTAGAGATTGTTAAAGAGAATCCCCGAATAAGTATTCAACAGGATTATTTCCAACAACGCTTTTTCTTAAATGTTTGGACATACACTGCCGATGATCGCCTGACTGACCAAATCGAATGAATAATGTTGAGTATCTCGAGCTCTTTTCAAACAATTTTCTGGAATTCTGGAAGGTGTGCCTTAATGAAGTTCAAGGACTACGATGGATTGGACGAGGAGGATCTACTGAATTAAATCTTTTGAACTTCTTTACGCGAACATATCATAGCTGCTGCCAATAACTTACCAGTTCAAAGCGGACGAGAATGTCAAACATTTGTATTAGTGTTTACACAAAATTTTGAACAGTTATAACTTCAGGTATGTCAAATTATTTTATTAATTAGAACCACAAATTAATTTTATTGATTAGTAATAACAATAGCGGCAAAACAGTTACATTTTCTGATATAAAATAGGTGTTATAAAATTTTATTTATTTCTTTCTCTTGGGAAATTCTTGAACTTTAATTGAACCAGTTTTTACTGCCGTGCAGAAGTGTATTTTTAAATCATTTTCGAACTGCCTTCGTACTATCTACATACAATATTTTTTTGGATAAATTCTGAATATTTGATATCAATGAGCATTCATTGATAAAAATGGTAAAAAATAAGTGTCTCTTGAGCTTCATATACTTAAACTATGTGGGTTCCTAATAATAATAAATATACACCTACCTAAATCGGCCTGTTGAATCCACCGACTATTGAATTTTTCATAAAAGGAGCTGAAAAAATATTTGCTAAACGCACATAAACGTTCATTCCCAATGTGCATAAGCATAAACTAATTCTTTGTCCATATTTCATAATAGTTTGTTATTTTTATAAACAGTCTGCCGAACGGCGTAGATTTTCCAAGAGAATAAACAGCTTCTTCCGGTCTAAGGACGAGAATTTCCATATCACAAAGACGGGCTTACACTAATAGCATTATTACTGCAAGGCGGCTGGCCTTTGCTCGAGAAAGGAGATTAAATCCTGAAATTAAAACTATACTCCAGCTCTACGGTGTAGGTAGGTTATTGTAAACGCTTTGTTGATATTCACTTCAAGATATTGCTATTTTGGTTGGTTGATATCATTAAGTGAAGAGAATATTAAAATACAGGACGTCGTAATATTCCGTGTACAAGAAAATAATATTATTACTAAATTTGAATTTGCCCGTCTCGAAAATGCTTAATTTGGTTGGAGAACGTCAAAGTTAGATTTTAAATAAAATTAAATTTGTATGATAATGTCTCTTATGGGATGTTCTAATATACCTATGTCCCTTATAAAATACGCATTCACTGATTCGGTCAATGGTTTTTATAGTTATTCTTTTGTTAAATAAGTGTTAAACGCCTCAGTAGTAGCTTTGCTTGTATAAAATATAGTTATAGTTGCGGCAAGAATTCAGACGACTTACGCCACGGCTGACGTCATGCAATTGTTTTTATTCTCAACATAATTTTCGGTAGTCTAGCGAGTGATAATAATAATAGTAATAATAATACAGTTTATTTGTCAAATATTATCTTTACAAAAGAGTAACGTTGCACTAAAATATAACAAATAAACACAGAGAATCTACAAAGATAAACCCGTAAGTGGGATTATACAATTAATTATAACAAATATGTTTTTTTTAAAGATGACATATACATTTTAATAAATTTCTATAGTAAAATACTAAAGTATGATATAGTGCAGTGTACATCCACATATAAATTCCGTGCATGCAATTCACACTAACACTACACAAATAACTTCATACAAAATAGTATCAAAATATAAACAATAAAACACATCACAGGTACAAATAAACTTTGGAAAATGAAACATGGTAATCATCTATTAAAATCTAAATTAGCAATTACATGCATTGCGTAAATGTACAGTAATACAAATAATGATAAGTCGTTCAGGTAATACAAACATAACTTCTATTAATAATTTGGTGAATTTTATTTCTGGAATTATTTATTATCCAACAACGAAGTGTTTTTAAAACAGGAAGAGAAAAAGGTTTTCTTATATCCTGCAGGATTTCAACATATACTATTTAACAGTGGTAACTAAATGAACTTATAGCTTTATGTACTATAGGGATCGATGTAGTTTTTTCAGAAAACCTGGTACTGTATTGATGCGATACTGGTGGTAAATATGATTTTGATTTAAAGTGCCTGATGATTAAATTTGGGAAATATAACTGCCTAATATCAAGAAATTTAGAAATAATATATTAATTGGGTAAGAAACATTACACTTATGATATACTTTTGAATTGTATTAATTTTTTTAAAATAATTAGCAATAAGTAAGTATCAGAAGCGAAATACAGTATTTTTAGCTGCTCTTTATTAAAAGTTCTTTTATAAATTTTGAATTATAAATGTCTAATTTGTTTTACTACATAATCAGCGTGATAATTCCATCGTAAATGGCTATCTATAATTACACCTTAAAATTTGATTTTACTTTTAGTTGAGATTGTCACTTTGTTGATTCACTACAATAGTAATGTTACAATTATATTTACGAAATCCTTTATTTGAAGCCAATATGAACCATTATAAATTACTACTGTGTCATCCGCAAAAGCAACAATATTACCCATAGTATTAAGCTTAAAGAGGTCATTTATATAAATGTTAAATAAAAGTGGGCCCAAGACTGTGCCTTAAGATATACAGTGTTATTAGCTCTGACATCATCAATGGCAACACACTGCTATATATTAGGTAGGTAGCTATGCATGAGTTTTAAAGCAGTCCCTCTAAATCCTATGTTTTCCAAAACTTAATAATTTTTCATGAGACACTATGTTAAATCTACAACAACACAAATAGCTGATTTACTCTCATCTAGACTACTATATAAATTCTTTGTCACTTCTGTTATCGTTTCTTCAGTACATTTAGTTTCTTCAAAATCATTAATTAAAAGCAATCATTGTAATTTATTGTAATGCAAACATTTAGTCAATTATATAGTTTCATTGTTCATAGTTGCAGTTTCTTATATATTTTGAAGAAAATATAATAAATTACTCGTATGATGCAAGTCGTCCAAATTCTTGCCACAATTATATTAATTGGTATTAGTTCATATTGGTGTCGTACTACATGACTAAGATAATTAAGTCGTTGATGTGATAAATTACTATAAAATATGCTAAACGACGAAATTAAATCAATCATGAATGAATAGAGAACCGTATCTCATCAGCTCGTAGAATTTTGTCAACTCAACGAGTTGAACAGGTCAATTTTTAATTAAAAAAATACATATTATAGCGTAAAATGCGATTTTCAAATGTCATTTGTTTTCGAGTAATGACGTCATCGATTTTGTTTTAAATGGCAACACCATATTTTTTTCCTTGATTCTGAAAGATCGTTTAATTCTTTATCAGACAGTATTAAAATTTTGCCCTCTTACATAGGAAAGTTTTCGAGTAAATGACGATTGAATGTTAGAAAACGTAAATTTTATCCATAAGAAAGTAACAATTCTGAGGTATGTAAAATAAAATACAATTGATTAAATTTTATACTTAAATTAAATGTTCGAATTGCCATCCACCACCTTCTTGACAATGCGCAAGTCTGTGAAGAAATTCTTCTTGCACATTATGAATGATTTCTGGGGTAACTCTGCGTATTTCGTCCTGAATGCGATTTTGAAGTTCTTCTAAATTACGTGGTTTATTAATATACACTTTTGACTTCAAGTATCCCCATAAAAAATAGTCAAGAGGTGTAAGATCCGGCGATCTTGCAGGCCATTCTATGGGTCCGCGTCTGCCGATCCACCTCCCAGGAAAATAGTTGTCAAAAAAATACAGGGCGCGCGTAGTGCGGAGGTGCACCGTCTTGCTGAAACCATATGGTATCGTCAGGAATGTCAGGGTCATTATCGTAAGGAAAAATTACTGCAAGGGCAGGAATAAGGTCATTTTCTAGAAACTCTAAATATCTTTGTCCTGTAAGGGTTCCTTCAAAGAAGAAAGGCCCTACTATTCTGTCGTCAACTATTTCACACGTTTAATTTCTGAGGGTATTGGGTATGTGCCTCTGCCATCCAATGAGGATTTTCCCGACTCCAATATCTGCAAGTTTGACGGTTTACTGTATCATTCAGACAAGATGTGGCCTCATTTGAAAAAAGTATTTGCCGGTGTAAATTTCTATTTCACAAAAGTGTAAGCGGCGATCGGGATCATCTTCATTGAGTTCCTGCACAAGTTGAATTTTGTAGGGTATGGTATTTTTCCTTCCTCAAGATACGTAGCACTGTGCTCTGACTAGTGTCATTGTTTAATGCAACCAATCGTGAAGAATTATGAGAATTATCCACCATACTTATCAAAATGTTCTGTTTCTGATTTTCATTAATGCTTGGACGTCCAGGTTTTGGAATATTTACAACATCGCCAGTTTCTGTAAATTTAGACTCTACCTTACTGACTGTTGATTGGCTGATAGGGCGATCTGGATATTTTTCATTAAATAAATCGCAAACTTCCTGCTGAGTTCTAGTCATATTCCCGCATCCGATAAGAATTAAAATTTCAATTCTTTGAGTAACAGTTAAATGTGCCATAATACCTACTTTAAATTGAATAATAATTTCTATGTCGCTTACAATACTTATTAGAAAGTCGGTGTGACAATGACACTTTGCAAAGATTTTCACCTACGTGATCCATAAAAGAACTATGGAATTCGAAAAACTAAACTTGATAAGGTTTTTGCTTTATTTTAATTGATTTACGTTTTCTAACATTCAATCGTCATTTACTCGAAAATTTTCCTATGTAAGAGGGCAAAATTTTAGTACTGTCTGATAGAGAATTAAACGATCTTTCAGAATCAAGGAAAAAAATATGGTGTTGCCATTTAAAAAAAAATCGATGACGTCATTACTCGAAAACAAATGACATTTGAAAATCGCATTTTACGCTAAAATATGTATTTTTTAAATTAAAAATCGACCTGTTCGAGGATTTTTCCCAAAAAATAATTGTTTCGTTTTTATTGAATTTATTCCATAATTTTGGCGCATACTGTAGATGTACACATTTTGACGTCTTTATCTTTAGTCCATTTAAAGATAATTAAGAAAAACCCTTTTCAGAGTAAAAACATAATGAGAAAACCATTGTAGGAACTACCCTCACTATTTTTCCAAAAGCAACTTATTCACCAGTTTTATTTTTAAGAAGAGATAAGCATCACAATTTTGAGAAACTAAGATTAATGCTATAGATTATAATTATTTTGTGTAGCACTGATCATTAATAACGACTACCTACTGTATGTAAATGGTGAAAAAGAGTTTTGTTGTAACCCACAAAGAATTGTAATTTACTAGAATAAAGATCAGTGCAGTTAGGACGTATAGGGTGGTTGTTGACAGAAGGGTGATGCGCTCTACCCGCTGTGATTGTCTTTGTCCAGTCACGTTCATGTATCTGATTCGGGGGGGTGGAAAGCATCGCTGTTCTGTTACAAAACAAGGCGCACGTGCCTTCCTCTAAATAAACATTTAATAAGCACACTCATCCCGTACTGAGAAGAAAAGTATCTGAACACTGTCAAGGATGCCACTTATGATCTCAACCGCTCTCCTTTAGTCATTATTCAATAAGATTATTTTGAAGTAAGCGTTCTCTGTAACTGTTCTGAAGAAAGTATTAAAAACTGGAACTGGGTATTTTCACCGTGACGTATGAAATTATTGCAAAAATTATGCATATATGGAACACTCTAATGATAAGTTCTACCCATTACAAAAATGGTTTGTGTGTCTTACTGTTCTATTAAGTATTATTTATTTATTTATTATGTAAGTACCTGAATATTTATGTCATACAACCACTGAATAATCGTATACACAGTGTGTTCTCAGATGGGGACATAATTAATTTTTAATTAAACATATCCAAATGTGGACATAATTTAAAAATTCGATATCACTAGTGATGTAAATGAATTAAAACATAAAAAAGGAATACAATAAATATGATGTTAATACTGTTGCAATAAAGGACAAGAAAATTCAAAGATTTCGCCAAGGAAAAGGTCAGAGAAGAGTGTTGTCAGTTGTTATATTCAAACAATTTAGGACATAAAATTCATTTTCAAATTATTGATTGAAGGAGACAATGGCTGTCATTTGATCGGAACGACGAGAACTGGTATTTTACATCGTGGTATGACCGTGATCTTTAGTTTGCTAATGACCAAACAATGATTTACAACAGATTATTTAAACATCCTCAATTAATGAGATGCTTTCCTGATCAAATTATAGGTAGGTTAAAGAAAGAAGTTACCAATTCAGTATCATAAAATAATTGGTCTTTTATTAGAAGAATCTAGCATTTGATAACAGCTAGCAACTAGACAGGAAAATTATCACTGAAATAAATACATTATAAATTGTGAAATGAAAAGTACTTTATTGAACAAAACAAGTTCCAACAAATTTTCAGCTATCATATCCCTAAGGCATTGATAATGTACGAGATAATTTAATGGCAATCGAAAGCATGTCAATCAACCCCAATGGGTTGTTACCAACATTCTTGAGAAATTTTTCATAAAATTATGAGGCATTTGTCAATGTCAGAGGGATATTCGGTCAGAAAATTTTTTGACAAAAAATTCAATTACTAAAATTTAACGTAACAGTAGATCGACTATTTTTTTTCTACTATAGAAAATCTATTACCACGCATATTATTTATAGTCGTATTGTGGTGTTCTTGGTCGATGTTTAAGTATGATTATATAAAATTTGGATTACAATTAATAATTTTCTGCATTTATTTTTGTTGCACATCATATTTTGCCAATTTGCTAAAAGCAGTTTATCTATTCGAATGGGTTGTTATCTTTTTATAAACCAGGCCAATAGCCTCAGCACACGATTTAGTTTATCCATTAATAGTATTTTTTCCAGCAGGGGCATTGTCGTACCAATTATCGGCTTGAATTTTCCAGTGTTGATTAGGTTTTAAAAACAACCGTGATGTAGTGTTCGCCTCCTTTTGATATCAGTTTATGAAAAAGGAATACAGGGCAACTTTGAAACAGTCTTGGCAAGTTTGACAGAACACAGTATTATATTTAATGAGATTTGTTAGAGAGCTATGGTTATTTTTCTCGATTTGAAGAAAATCAGGGAGACAGGTAAGTGCCTCGCTTCCTCTCCTTGCTAGTTCTACAGCAGCAATGTGGTAGAATTTACACTGAGGATTTTTAGAAGTATTTTCATCCCAGAACAATATTATTCGCTTTACTTCTGACAAACTCAACAAAACTGAACTGGTCTTACGTTTACATGGATGTGTTTGTAGTTTCTTTCTGGTTGCATCGTGGGAATCTCTGTAAAAGATTGCATGAGACGTTCCATATTGTCTTTACTGTTGCTTCTTTGAATTCTGTCCCATCTTTCTCTTTCATATTGACCGCCAGTTCTTGTCGCTTTTTTGCTCATTCAACCTGTATAATCGTTCATAGCAACTCCCCGCCTGTTCCTGTGACTGTTTATGGTATTTTTTAAATTTTCTATTTAATTAGCGCGTTAATAGATTGAGAATTTGATTTACCAAAACATAGCATATTGAAATTTATTTGAAATATGAAGCTGAAAACTTAAACAATCTTGGTGTCATGTTTAAATTATTTGGTGATTTGTCACATAACAAAAAATAACGAAATTTAAATACCTGTTAGAGACTGTTAAATAATTTTCATCTGCTGTACTCACCAATATCTATTTCTATTGGTCTGATGTTTGAAAATAAAATTTGATTGGCTCCAATATAAACCTGTCAAATTTTTGCTGCTATAATTAAATATTGATAGTACTATAAAATACTACTCCTTCAATTATAGTCATTTTTATTTTTGTTCTAGCACAGTCAAATGGTGAAACCATTTATTTTTCCTCACGATAGCCCTTTATCGTGGGAACGAGTAAAACGCCGAACTTGAAAGAACTAAAAACTGCTATTAATTTTCTAAAATAATCCCTAGATTAACAAATAAGCTTCCAAAGCAAAGCATAAATACCTACATCGGTCCTTCCGGTCCAGAGATCAACTTTAAATTTCTTAGGGCTCCCGTTTAAAGTAATTTTATTAAAGCGGTATCTTTGAGCACTTGTTAGTTAGGTACCATTCGACAGGAATCAACAATGCTGTTTACCTTCATTTGCAGCCATTTGTGTCTTCTTTGCCCATTTACGTGAGTTTGGGACAATTGATATTTTCGGCAAATATGCCAAAATGCCGGTAAATACCACTTACAAAGGATGTCAGAAGACCGCACAAGCTTATTTTGCAGGTGTATCTGGATGAAGTTACAGGTTTGCAGTGATTTAAGGAATTGAAAGAAACAAAGACACCGACTAAATACCGAATTGCTTTTCAATTAACTGCTATGACACATATAAGCAACGCAATGATATTCTTATAAAAATATTTAATACATTTCTGAATAATGTTCGATGAAATAGTACGCAGCGACAAGTTCTCAAAAAAAAAAAAAACCGAAAGTAATATATACCTATTCTTTTCCTAAAGAATGTACGTTTTTTTGCATATTGTACATCAAATACATTTTTTTATAAGTGCTCAAGAAAAATTAGACATACCTACTTAAAATTTGGTAGAATGTCTTCATAGTATCTACCTTGATATTTGATCCCGATTGACCAGTGGTCTCAAAACTGGGAAAAGTTCAAAGAGATTCAATTATTAAAAAAAAAACAACGTTATTTTCACGTTAACTTCTTTATACAGATTTAGATAGATCATTTCCAAATGAAACTTTTACACCTCTTGATATTTTAATATAATATAACAAGTAAAATTAGAAAGCTACAAAAAAACATGACAATGAACAAGTTCGATAAAAATTAGGCACGCCACTGCAGTCTACTCAAAAGAGTGTTTAAAGAATGTATTAATTATTTATTTCTAACTTTACAACTAACCAAGTTACAGACATGTAGTTATCGAAAAGTGGAAAATTTGAAATTTTGTTTATTGCTCGAAAACAAAAGGTGATTTTGGTTTTGACCAATAATTTTCTCTTTAAAAAAGAGAACTAGAGTGGGCGGTTAATTTTTTTCTATCTCCTATAGCTAACGAAATAGCCTTTAAAAACATCGAAATTTGCCCACCCTATACATTAGCTATGGAATTGGAAAGACCTTTCATTCCTAGATGTCCTTGTGGTAGAGCAGATTACAGTGTTTAAAGAAAACCTACTCACACTGATGACTGACTGAGTATTTGAATACTGAATACTGTCTTATCACCGTCTGGCCAGAACTACATCATCTATGATAGCTTTCGGGGAAAATGGTTATACCAAGGCAAAGACTGGACAAGCCATCAAGAGAATATCTTAGAAGAGGGGAAAGAAAGAATATCTTTCAATAATATCTCCCTTAGATATACATTGAAAGAACGTAGATCTCTATTAAGAAATCAGACAAGTGAGAGGTCGGCTGTTGCAAAACATGCGACGGATATAGAGCATTCGATGGAACTGAAGGACACTAAGATGCTTGCGACAGAAAAAGATATTCACGTGTAAAAATCATAAACTGGAAAGTTACGTGTCAGTTACTTTAAATATGGTCAAAACCAATACATGTAAAGTACAGATCCCAAATAGAAGATTTAATAACCAGTTTCGGAGTTACTTCTAAAGAAGAGAGCCATCTGTCTCTCGAAATGTCAAGAAACCTAAACCAACAACGCGGTAATAGGAAATTGTACAAATCTGGGTAGTATGATGAAACTACACTGTAGTAAATTTTAAATCTATATATCAATGGTTGTTGAGTTACTGTTCAACAACTGGTAATTACTATTTCACTCTTTGATGTTTCATAGATTTTTCGGGAAACTAATACTAAACTAACTAAACTAAACTAAATTAAAGTCCAACAATTTTTAAGTTCTTAAATATATATATAAAGCTACATCAAAAAACTAAAAAGAAATAGGAAAAAATACAATGTATGAGGGATAAACAAACAAAACATTATATAAAAGCAATTAGATGAATAAAAAAGACAACAAAAACAACATAAAAAGCAAACAAAGCAAACATATAAATGAGATCTTACAGAAGAAGTGTTTTAATATCATGCTCGCTACAAGAAAATATGTCAAGCATGCGATCCACACTGAGGTAATTACTAATCATCCTATATATAGGTTACTTTAGTAATAAACTTGTACGCACCTGTGGTAGCAGAAATAGTCTGTTGTGTCGGTTATTGTAACTTGGGACTTTAAAATTAAGCTCAGATAAAATGGCATCGCATTTTATATTATGACGAAGTACTTTGTAAAGAAAATATACAGAATGCATCTTCCGTCTTGATTCTAGGCTTTGCATGCCAAAGCGTTCGTAAAAATCTCTTTGGAGTGTGCCTCTAGCAGGATAGACTCCGTCCAACAAAAACACAGTCGACTTAAAAAATCGCCGTTGAACCCGTTCTATTAAAGTGATATAAGATATATACGCGGGGTAACATATCACTGATCCATATTCAAGTCTAGATCTAACAAACGCGTTGAATAACAAGCGCAATGTTGAAGGGTTAGTAAAATCTTTAGAACTTCGAAGAATAAAACCCAGGCTCTTGTACGCACCTGTCAAACATGCATCCATATGCTTCGAGAAATTCAGCTCTGGATAAAAAATAATGCCAAGATCTACAATTTCTAACGGCCGTCCTAGAACATCACAACCAATGGTGTAATCAAATATCGTAGGATATTTTTCCGATAAAACGACATAACTTTACATTTTTATGCATTCAAAGATAATCTGTTATTATTACACCAGTCGTTTAACATTTTTAGGTTATTTTGTAGGTTAGCACAGTCAGCCAAAGTAGTAATTTTACAAAACAGTTCGTCTGCATAGAATAAGTAGCAAACGTTCATGTCATTAACAATAATATATATGAAGAATATTAATAAAAGAGGGCCTAAAACCGACCCTTGTGGAACACCTGAAGTTTGACAGAACAAATAGTATTTGAACCCACGGTACTGAACAAACTGAAAACGACTTGACAGGTAAGACTGTAACAAATTTAACAAACTATCACAAATACCACATGCGTTAAGAGTATTTATTAACAATTCATGATTAAGTCTATCAAATGCTTTAGAAAAGTCAGTGTAGACAACATCTACCTGACTTCCTTCAACAATAACTTGAGATATTTACTGGGTCTTACAAACAAGGTTGGATATGGTTGATCGATCTTTTATAAAACCATGTTGTTCAGTAATAATCATATTAGATACATGATCCAAGAAATGGTTGTGAAGTATTACCTCAAAGGTCTTAGAAATGTTGATTAAAATGGTTATAGGACGATAGTTGTTTAGAATCTTTTTTTAAGTACGGAAGTTATTCTAGAGGATCTCAAGATGTCAGTGAACGTTTCATTTTTCAAAATTAGATTGCACAAGGTAACCAGAGGTTTACAGAAAACAATAGCACAATCTCTTAATAAAAAAGCGGGAAATAAATCGGGCCCATACACATATTGTTTTAAATTTTCTTGATAGCATCTACCACTTCATACTCAGAAACTTTCACTGCACTGAGAAGGTTAGCAGTCGTAAAATTGGCAGTAGGTTTGAAAGTACTGGGAGGTGTAAACTTTCCAGAAATAAAATTGGCAAAAGTGTTAACTATTGCTTGTGGATCATTGATATTTTGGCCGTCAAACATAGTAGATGGAATGGAAGTGGTATCTTTTTTAGAATTTATAAACCACCAAAACTTATTAGGGTTAATTTTCAGCATTCTTTCAGTGTTATTAATATAATTTCGATATGTTTCTCAAACGTTAGTCTTAAGAGATGCCCTAATGGTTTTGAAAGCATTATAATCCGCAGGCATATTTGTCTCTCTGTATTGTTTATAGGCCTTCTGCTTCAATTTCCATTCCTGAATGTTATCTCTAGAAAACCATTTAAGAAATTGCCTACTAAATTTTATATTGATTTTTTTCTTTTTGGAACATGCTTAATTAAAATATTATTGAACGTTTCATAAAAAGCACCGACTGCCTGATTTACATCCGAGACGGAAGATAGATATGATCAATCAGTTCATCAGTAGATATTTCTTGATATAATAGATCAAAGTTAGCTTTCCTAAAATCAAGAATTGGTAACGTTTAAGCCATACTATTTAAAGGAAAACAATCAGCTGCTTTCATAAAAGGCAAATATATATCAATTAGGAGAGCTGGATGGTGATTATCTTCAGGGAGTAAAATGTCAGCAGCATGTATTATACTTAGTTAACATTATTGCATTTAAAATTATAGTTTTAGGGAGTACCTAGTAGTTAGATATAGGATATATAATTAAGTTTATAAATTCGCATATTTTTCAAGACGTTATTATTAATTAATCAGACAGAACAGAACAATTACAACAACAAATAAAGTGAGATCTAAAGTAACTAAGTAATTGAGCAAGAAGAATAAACCGAGAGACTAATTTCAGTAGCTGATTAGATTTGATACACAACTGATACTTAAAATATCAGAGCCAACTTCTGGTACTTCGTTATTTGTTCCAGAACGAATGCTGATATTGTTGACATACGAAAAATATTTTTTCTGCCTAAACTACTCATCTGTTCAAAATTCTGAAAGTATAAATAAAAAGTTTCTAAATAAAGTCAGCTACTAATAGAAAGAAACTGAGAGTAATTGTACAGGGAGTTAAAAATGTGCTTATATTTGCATGATTTTTCTTTTATTTCTAATGACTGCAAAAGATTTTAAATAATGTCCACAAGTGTTGTTTAGACTTATAACTGCGTAGCCCAAAAATGATTAAAATCGATAAGGTCGTTTTAGAGATATTCGGAATAAACAAAAAATTTTCACGACCTTTGGCGCTCCCTAGCGGCTAAACGAAGCAATTTTCGAAATAGTAAATTGGACTAAATCGGCTTATTTTGAACCCAGGTATATACAAGGAAATGTTAATATTTTGTATTTAACGAATATATTCCTGCACGTTTTGCGAGGACTAATACCAAATATTGTCTGAGAATTCGTTTTTACGCCACAAAAATCCGGTTACTGCTGGCCGAATTACCCCACAAAATAACATTATAAGAAATATGGCAGCATACTGTAGTAAACGTTCCATAGTGCACACAGGGGCATTGTATTTTTAACACGAGAAATGGCGTAAAACGATTTATTGAGTGTTCTGTTAAGTACATTCACATGCTCAGGCCATTTTCATTGATCATCGAGACAAACACCCAAAAACTTAGTGCTTTCGGAAGGTTGTAAAACGAAATTGTTATAACATAGGTTAAGTTTTACCTCAGGTACGCAAAAAGAGCGAAAGTACAGAGCTTTTGTCTTTTTAAGGTTAACAATGAGATTGATAGATTCGCACCATTTTACAAAGCAAGTAATAAAGTTTTCACAATTGGCACTGAGTTCCTCAGGGGTTCAAGCCGAGACCACAAGAGAAGTATCATCAGCAAACAAAGTTATATAGTTAACATATAATAAAAAAATTTGTGGACCCAGCACGGATCTCTGAGGCACCTCTAGGTCAGTATTTTCAGTTTCTGAAGTGCAATAATTTATTTTAACACAAAATGATCTATTAGTAAGATAATGGATCAACAACTCTAAGAATATCCCTCTAAATCCAATGTTGTATAGCTTGCTCTCAACGAATGAAAAATTTAGACAGTCAAACGCACGTGTTAAATTAAAGAAAATTCCAGCAACATGTTTACCTTCGTCTAGCAATTTATAAATATGCTCCGTTAAATTACACACTGCTGATTGGGTAGATTTCCCTACTCGAAAGCCGTGTTGGCAACTTGTCATTATGTTAAATTTATCAATGAAAGCAAACACCTTGTTAAAGACGACTCGTTTATATATTTTGGATGTATAAGAATATTCCTAAATGACTATCCAATCCAATTTCGAGTCCATCTTCTACCCCACTGCTCATCGGAGTCTCTATAGACACTAAATATTTGCGTGGTCACATACTCAGCGCCTGAAATTCGAAACAAATGAGTAACAATACACCAGCCACGTGACTGGACAATAGGGCGTCGTCAGATAACAAGAAGGACGCGTGCTTCCTCTTTGTGATCGCAGGCGGCGTCATGTAGGAAACAAAATAAACGCGTTATAATGAGACGATGTTGTGCTCGAGATGCTCGCAGATAGTAACAAGGTTAATCTGGCGAACAGCCGACGACGTGACGTGCTGGCTGATGTTTTTACGATGAGGTGATAACAACGGTTGTTCCATGATATGGCCATATTTACCAAACACGTTTGCATTGAGTCCAAAACCCGTAAACAAATTATGCAAACCGACTCTACAACATTACGTGATTTGTCTTTTTGTCATTCAAGTTTGATTGGAAATGGTGTTAAAAAGTATTAAAACTCATATGTACGACTTTCCACTTCAATTATTCAGTACATGAATACTGACTACTGTGTTAAAAAGTATTCGTGATCCTGAATACAACATTCAAAGAGTACTTGAATCCTGAATAATTGTTTTCGAGTATACATATTATATGAATACAATACTTACAATATGTAGATTTAAGAATAAATATATAGAAAACACAAGTTACAGTATCAATGGTGGCTGATGCAGGAGGTTCTGGGGCACCGCTTCCCTACAAATTTTCATAATTCAAAACAATAATTTATATAGTTTACAAAGTTATCTAGACAAATACATAGATAAGTCCCATGAAATATAATAAAAAGAAAATGTTAAATTTGTAAAATGTAGTTAATTCATCTTCACTCATATCAAATTTGAGAAATGCATATCTATTACGCTGTTTGGGCTCTGTTTCATCCGTCCGTGTCCGTAATCAAAGAGTAGATTGTGTTTGTTTATAAAATAAATTCTTGATAACATTGTGGCTAGTTAAGAACGTTCTTCTATACTTTATTTAAATACATTCCGAATGGTATACAACTACAAAATGAATTCACTCTCTTAATACAAGTATGACCACACTTCTGATGCTATTGTATGCAAATTTGTATCTACTGTAATGATGAATTTAGTAATTCAATGAAAAATCTGTTTTTTTATCCAGTTTAAAGGTAAATAAATCTGGATAGATTACTTTCATCCATAATTTTTGTGTTTCAAGATGCACCAAAATCATAAGAATATTAGACATATTGTAAGAACAAGATACAATCTATTTGAATGAAATTAGAATTTTGCAGATTGAAGTCAGCATCTTCAATTATTACGTTGTATAACTGAACTCTAAAATATGTTTTTGAAATTACATGAAAATTTGATTTTCATATATGTGTCTTAAATATGAACTTTATTAATTTGGTAACTAATTCCATAATTAAACAAATGATTTACCTAAGCAGTAGAACATACAAAAGTTAGAATAGAAATATACCTTTAACTGTTTCCAAAATAAATCTTAATTAGGTACAGTTTTACTGCAGAACGAAAAATAGATCCGATGAACATATGACCCAAAAATCTTTAATTGATAGTTAACTTCGTTAATTAATTAATAGTTCTCTAATACTTACCAGATAGTTAGAGCGAAATAAATATCGTATAAATGTCAAATAAATATAACAAGTTATATGATAATTAAGGATATTATAACCTAACGAAAGTTTTTAAATATGTGATTTCGATTTATATTTTTACAATTTTAGTTTTTCTACTAAAAGTGTATACATTAACAATGCCTCCTCTGAAATGTCTGGAATTTTGTCAATCAGACTAGACGCCAATTTTTCAAACCATAAAAAATTGATTGTTAATTAATTCTATGTATGTCGCTTGTTACCTACATTTTAATTATACAGGGTGATTCAGGTTTAATCTTGATAACTTTAGGAATCGATAGAACAGGTTAAAACAATGTTCATTTGTGATATAAACTTATTTCCTAAAACGCATCGTTTCCGGGGAAGAGGGCGTTGAAGTAGGAATTTTTCTCTCGTTTTTCCCTCATAACTTTTGAACCACTTATCTAATTTAAGTGAAATTCGGAACACAAAACTCCTTATGATCTTACATAAGCTTCTTAAGTTTGATCTACCTACCCTTCTTAGAAGTGTATTTTGTATGCTACCCCCCTCTTATTTTATTTCAAAACTACAAAAAAAATAATAATAATAATTTCAATAAAACATCTACACACCACTTTGACCTGATTAATTTCGAAACTTTTTCGTCTCCTGTTTTCTTTCGACGTTTGGTCTTGTTTCTGAGATATTTAAAGATATAGGTGACAGTGTAGCGCACCAGCCGCGTAAATTTCGTTTAACGTTATAGCAACCCATGAAAACAAAACTCAGTCAAAAGTATTATTTAAAGAGCATATTTAGTGTTAAGAAAAAATGCCAAGAACACAAATGCTGAATATGCCGATATACATTATGTCTACGGTTTCTGTGACGGAAATTCCAACGCGTCAGTTCGAGAGTACCGAACACGATTCCCAAATAGAAGAATTCCAAATGCACAAGTTTTTGTAGATGTACATTCGATTTTCGGAATATGGCTTGAGCCGCTACAATGATCATAATCGTAATGTACCGGCAAGAAATAATCAGCGAATTGTTAATCTTTTTGATATCGATAGAACTTTAAGCACACGCCGAGCAGCTCGACAGCTAAATCTCAAATTAAATTTTAGATAGAAAAATAATGGAAAATGTAATATATTTTTTGGATTTTTCATTCCATCATCAGTTTTGTATATTGGGTGTATATTAACCTACTATATCAAAATAACTCAAAAAGACATATATAAATAATTGTCTGCCCGTTTAAAAACCAGACTTCCCCTCACCACCGTAGGTAGGAAGGGGAAAAATGGAAATAAAATTATACCAAACACTTTTTTTCTAACGTTACATTTATTAGTAATACGATACCATAAATCTTCTTGGGAATCAATTGGCGAGAAATTAACAAAATTCTTCAATGTCCCCCAATAAAAATAATAACATTTGTTGAGATCTGGTGATCGTGGTGGCCAATTTTGAGGACATTTATTACCTCATTCTAACCATTTATATGAAAACTTTATATATAAAAAAAATGAAGCAGTGCCCCATCATGCATAAATCATAACTCTAGTCTAAGTTGCAATCTTCCATTAGATCAAGAGTATTTTGCAGAAATTCCAAATAACTTTCGCCATTTCATCGATTTGGCAAAATAGCTGGTTCCAGCAAATAACGATCAATAATATAGGCCCAAACATTTATCTTAAACGCACATTAAAAATGTCTGGAGTTATTGTATACGGGTTTACATGGAAATATTCATGAAAGTTGCGAACATTTGTAATTCCTCAACGAATGAAATAAGCCTCATCACTGAAAATAATTTTCTTATGAAAATTAATATCCTGATGCAAGATAAATTAGCAAAAGGTCACTGGTCGATGAGGCAATAGTTTGCACTTTTAAAATGTGATATGGATGTAGTAGACGTTTAAAAATTCCGTGTACAGAAGTTCTTGATAACCCGGTTTCTCGAGATAAACGTTTAGTACTTATTTGTGGTTCGTCTTCAACTGTTTGCAAAATATTTTCTTCATCGTTTACCCTTATTACATTAGTTCGTTCGTTCTCGGATATTATTGAAAAGTTTGCTGTCCCTCGAACCCATCTTACAACATTATAAAATGTTTCTCTATAACAAATCACTCGATTTGGAAATCTCCTATGATAGTTTTCCACACTTCTTCTACAGTTTCCTTCACAGAAACTAAGCACAAGTAACATGTCAATATGTTCACTGAATGTCAACTTTCCAGCCATTCTCAACAACAATGGCAGAAATCCAGTAGATTTGTTACTGTCAAATTTTAAAGTTAAAGCCTACCACTGCCTTTTTGATTTCTTCAATTAAACACTATTAAAATCATTCTTTAATTAATGCATTTTTTAAAAGAACCTTAAAGTTTTTTAAAAATTAACAAGAATAAAAAATGTTTTAAATTAAATTCTACGCGGTATATTATCAATCTTTTTAAATTCGATCAATAGAAAAAAGTGTAGTGTTTCAATTTACTTAAAATCATAGTCAACGAACACCAATAATAAACCTAAATTACGTACCAAATTTGATTATCCCAAGCTGAAGTAGTTCAGAGATATTTTTTTTTTCGAAATATTTGGCCCCATTTTGGAAGCCTGTAACTCCGCCTATGTGCACTTTGTATAGAGATATGTTTGATTAAATTACAATATTGTGGCACCCCCTACATGCACCTGCTCTGCTTAGGTTCTTATGCAGAGCACCCTGTATGTTTTTGAACGAAATGAGTTTTTATTTTTCTAGTCAGATATAATTTAGATATACACAGAAAATGACCACCCTCTACATTCCACAAGTTAAAAATTAGCAAAGGGGACCAAGACTTTATTTATTTATTTATTTTATTTTACAGTACAAGGCGACCCAACACAATGAGCTAACATTGCAATTTACAGGGTTGCGCGGAAGATACAAAAGAATTTAATCGTACAAAAAACTTATACTAAACTAAAGCTAACTTAAGTGAGCTACAGGGAACAAAGAAAGAAAGAAAAAAAGAACAATAGTATAACAAAAAAAAATACAAAGTGGAATACAAACGGTTAAATATTAATCTAATTAAAAGTGTCAATAGCTAAACGTCTAGATGACGACAGTGAGAGAGAAAATATATCAATATGGTTGAAATATAGATTACAGTTTTGTTTGGCGAACAGGTGAATTACTAGCAGAATTCGTATGAAACGTTGGATAATAAAAAAAGTGGCATGATCTGGATGAATAATGTGCAATATTAATCATTAGTTTTTGAGGAATATAACTACAGTCGATGGCGCTTTTATGAGTAAAAATTAAATACGTAACACATCTTCTTTCACTTAATTTAAGTAATCGGTAATACTTAAGATTATTATCATAAGTTTCGAAAAGCAATTGTCGATTAAATCTAAGGTTTAGATGGTAAATGAACTTCATTTGAATCTTCTCAATTCAACAAGGGCATTGTATAAAATTATGACAGAGGCTGGTTTCGAAAAAGATTTAGTTACTCTTAATATAAAACCAAGATTACGAAGCGCCCTGTTAACTATATTTTCTATATGAGGGTCAAAACTCAGTTTTGGATCTAAAGTAACACCGAGATCTCTAATAGATGTAACAGATTGAATTGGTTGATTATTAATGTGGTAGGTAAAATCATGTGGGCGGCATATTATTATTAAGCAGGCCGCATTTGCGCCCAGGAACGACTTACGTTGGTAGGCCCTAACTACTATTTAGTGCAGGAATGAGGGAAACCTGGAAAACCTCATTAATTAGGGGGGTAGTCAAATATCAACCTGTATCAATCTCTCACATTGACCCAAGCCAACATTCTTCCACCCTACCATACCCGCACAGAGGGCGCCAAACCTCTCCACGAATATAGCTTATATACGGTCTACCGGCAGCTGGGCTCGAACCAACACCGATCTAGTCACCTCGATTCAAGTATTGACGCCTTAAACCGCGCGACCACTGACCGAATGTTTAAATATAATTTCATTTTTCCACAATAAGATACCAGCCTATCTATGTCAGATTGAATTAGAAAAGTCATTAATAGTAACAACGGATCTATAAAAATTAAGGTCATCAGCATACAGCAGATGATCAGTATATTGAAAGCAGCTGTCAATGTCATCAATGAATAGAGAAAAAAGCAAAGGGCCCAAATGGGACCCCTGCGGTATACCAGATGTAATACAGATATAGTTAGCTGTTGAAGACTAATGAAGATGTGTGTACATATTTATATTTTATTGGATGGTGTTCAATACAACAACAAAACTAAATAAAAAGCAAACGAAACTTCTTTTTTTTATTTTATATTATTGCACTAATTATGTTAACGCGAATTAAGCGACAAAAGTTATTAAAGAATTTGGAACTACTCTGAATGACTTTTAACTACTGAACTTAACCTACTATAAATTCATTCAACCTTCCATTTGGAGCTTTACCTTACGTCACTTATTAGAACTTGTCGTGGTATGATTACAAACAGTATTTCTCTTTAACTGACTACCTCTTACTGATTATGTGATTATAAACACTTTTATCGCATTATTTATGTAGCAGTTGTTAAGTTTGTATTAAATACGCAGCATTTATCAGTAGCTGTATCAAACTTCCTGTAGCTATAACCGAATAACTCATGCGATTAATAAAATTTATAAGTTTTCGCCACGGAACGAAATACTTCTACTCTGCTTCCTACAAATATATAGCTTGTAATTATCTGCTATTAACACTTATCGGAAATTTATTATAACTTAGTTTCGGTTTTCTAAGGACACACATTGTGAGTCACGCACAAAAATGAAGCTATTAAGATATTATAATTTTTGAGATACATATTTGTATTAATGATATGACATTGTGATGTGCCTAATAATAAATATTTTTTTGTTATTAGTCAGCAGAATTTAAATATAAAATATAAAAGATTTTTATTCCTTTTTTTACATTAACTCCGCCATAAATTTTTGAATCAACAAAACAAATAGTGTCATTTACTACCAGAAAAATTGAAGAAGATATATCAGCAAGTATATAAAAAAATGTGTGATTACCGTCCTGAAAATATTATGTCTTTTTCACAAAATGTGCTATTGGTATATTTTTCTGAATTAAGCAAATTTATGAAATCTTCACCATTATGGTCAATACCAATGACTTTTGCCATATCTAGTCGATATGAATTACATCTAATGAAAATTGGAGATATTGAAGACATGGGAAATAGGTTGCTGATCACTCTGTTAAAAACTACAAAAACAGGGACAAAATATATTTTATTGTAAGTGATATTTAGACATATATTGAAAACATAGTACCGCAAGACCTACAAAAATAGTAACAGTTTTTCTTTAATATTCAATGATAAAGCATATAACCAGTTCATAGGAATTCATATATTTGAGAAAATATCAAAGTTACTGCGTTTTGCAAATTGAATACTCACGAATAATTCCGGAATACCGGACATTGTTTCACTTTCACTATTAATAAATTCAGAAGCTGATATCACAACTTTAAAAATGCATGATGGATGGAAATCTTCAACGGTAACTGAAGGCTACTGAGGAGTCCTTAATTCGTAAATAAATTGTTAGAAAAAAAAATCCGTACTGCAATCACATCAAGTGCCGGAGGGGAATTTTTAAGTAATTCAACCACTTTAGAGTTCATAAACCATTTAATAGTGATAACCCTTCAACCTACATAAATGAAGTAAATGTTTCAAAACAAATAGGACAAACATGCTGTTATAATTTCACTGTAAGTGTTTACAATCAGTCGTTAAAGAACACATTAAAATTTTTAATTTAGCGACTGTAAAAGTGATTCTAATACCTACGCAGTAAATGTGACACTTTAGTACCTGATAGCTGTCAGTAAAACCACGTCTTTAATATCGTCAAGCAAAAAACTCTATTATAGTCTGTTAAGAAATGAAAGAGAGTAATAAAAGCTTATTATGTATGTAAATCGTAAATAAATGTAGTATTGGTGCTTATATTCAATATTTTTATATTATGTATTATCGGTATAGATGAGGTGTACTTTTAAAAGATTTGTGTGATCGAACCGTACTAAATTGTACCAGGTAGCTAAAATTTAATCCCCGACAATCTATCTTTGTCTATGCCGCTTCAATTTCTCGGTCCATTTCTCTTATAAGTAAACAATATAAAAGCAGCATTTCAAAACATGAGCATCATAACCGGGTTAAGAGGGTTTTTAGTAATTCAAATAAAATTATTAAATATTATTGTCAAAATATTTATTTAAATTTAATGAACAGACTTGTGTTCCACACAAAAATATATGTATTTTGAAAATTCAAATTATGGCGAGTAAATGTAGTGTTGAATAAATGTACAATAAAGAAAATAAAAAAGTAGGTATATTAAAATTCATCCTCTGAATATTCTAATGAATTATCTTCGTCTCCTAAATTGATAACGATAGGTTCCACAGTAACGTCAATTAAATTATTGAGTTCCCACATTTTCTCCTCTTCTTTTTGTACATGATGTATACATCTTTGCCAGTTGTCTGCAGTTACTCGTTCCAAGAAATTTTTTAACAAAATTTTCACGTCACTTAATTTAAACGTCGTATTATTTCGCGCTACATGTCCTTTTACCTGCGCCCAGACTAATTCGATTGGGTTAACTTCACACTGATAAGGTGGTAACCGAAGTACCGTTATTTGGCGATTTGTTGCCATTTCATCGATAACATATTTTTTCTGATCTTTATTAAGATTGACAAGTGTCAAAAGTTCCTTTTTCATCTTATTTGTTTCAAAAGAAATGTTTTTTCCGGATAACCAATGAATTATATCGTCTTTCCTCCAAGCAGGCGTTCGCTCGGTCTGCCGTGAATGGTAATTGGCATTATCCATGACAATTACAGACCCTGGAGAAATAAGATCCAACATCTGTGTAAAATACTCTTCGAAAACATCTGCGTTCATGTCTTCGTGATAGTCACCTGTATTTTTAGATTCAAATAAAAGCAAACCGCTATTCACAAAACTGGCACTGGCACTGGCACTGTCACTACCTATATGTGTCACTATTAATCTTCGCCCTTTACCTGAAGGTGCCTTGAACCCTGTTGAAAGTTCATCCAAAAGTGCTTCTCGAAAACTTTTTACATTTTTATCTTGCCATACTTTTGTTACAGTATATCATTCGTTGATCCAAGTTTCGTCTAGATACAAAATATTCCTCCCTTCGTCACGGAATTTTCTAATTGATCTTAAGTAGGATCTTCGCCAACAAATAATTTCATCTTTATCGATAAAAATTGACTTCTTATTCTGCTCTTCCCAGCAAAAATTCAACTCTCGTAAGAGGGCCCATAATTTGCATCTACTGATTTTTGGCAAATCATTGTCCTCTGAAAGTTCACTTAAAATTTTGTTTAGCGTTGGTATTTTTTTTTTAATAAAATGAGTGTACTTTTCTGCGAATGACATTTTTGAAGAAATCATCTATAAAGACTTTTGACTTCCCTGTAGATGATTTTGGGGGATTGACAGTATCTTGCTCATTTTTTATTTCCTTAAGAAGTCCGTAGATAGTCGATTTTCCAATCCCTGTCATTTTGGAACACTTTTCCACAATGTCGTCAACACTGTTGGTAGGATTTTGGTGTTTCAGTGCATTAAATATATTTAATATAATAATCTTCTCATTCTGCGACAGCGCACATCTTTTCACGCGCTTAGCAGGTACGTAATCTGATAAGCTCGACATTTTACCCAAATAATATTATATCCACTGGCACAATAGTCACTAAACACAAGTCGAATTTTTCTCTACTGCACTAGCACGTCTTCGTATATTCAGTTCTAAGACTGGTTTGATCTGTCACGATACACTGGCTCCTGCCCTATGATGTATCCAGTAAAATATACAAATGTACATCTATTACCTGTTAGCATTAGTGTTACCAGATAATTACCTGAAACGAAATATTACCACGCCCATGGCCGGTTCTTATCTCGGGGTTCTATTACTCTCATTTCCAAACAGACTATAATACATTTTATTTACATCACTGTTTTGTTTGGGTCGTTTGCGAGATACAGAGTTTTTAAATTTTATTTTTCTAATTTATTTTTATTAATTATTTCAAAGAATTTTAAAGATATTGTCTTAAAATTTGAAACACGCTTTGGAGGGATAAATATGCATTTTTTGGGGTGATCCGAATATTTTTATTCGCACCAGTGACGTTCGTGCGAGACTGCCACAACTTTTTTTATAAAAAAAAGTAGTACGTTTCTGACACAGCCGGTTGTAATTCGATTCCTCAGGTCTTCAACATTTTCGACAGGATCTACAAAAATCTAAGAGATTTAAATCCGGAGCATATCCAACGATTTTGATATGCTGTATCTAAGTGACGACGTACAATAATGCTAAAATGGACAGAGGTACCATCGTGCATGAAACATAAATTTTATCTGAGCTGAGGAAAAATTTCTGCATGAAGAGTAGGTAACTCTTATTGTATGGAAAATATGGACCAATTAAATAATCATTATGTACTCGAAGCCACACGTTTACTGAAAATTGATATTGAAAATGACCTTGAAAAAATCCATGTGGATTTGTATCAGTCCATAACTGATTGTTATGGAAATTTCGAATAGAATCTCTTGAAAAAACTTGACTCGTCAGTAAACAAAACGCCATTTAAAAAATTAGGATTTTGAGCGGTTACATGAAGAATCCATTGGCAAAAAAACTAGACGCAGAAAAAAGTCTCGAGGTAGTAGCGCCTGTACAGGTTAAATACGGTGAAGTTGCGTACATTTAATATGTTGGCAATTTTTTGAATGCTAATTTCAGGTGACTTTGAAAGTAACTCGAGAACTTCTAGTTGTCCGATTCGTATTTCTCGAGGGCGCCCACAGTCAGCAGTTCATTCCATAAATGTATTTTCGTGCAAACGTATCCTACGTTCTTGACACAACCCATCATACAGTCGTCGAGCTTGCAGAACATTTCCATAACTTCGACGATAGGCAACATACTTATCTGTCATTTCCGTACTTGTAAAAATTTTCCATTTTTTTTCCTTGAAGACACAAAAATTATTCACTTCTTGACATTAATTTTGTAAAAAATGCTAATTTGACATTATGACGAGAAGGTTGTATTTTATTTAGAAATATTGACAGCAACCTGCTAGATAATGTATTAATAGAAATTAAAAATACAGAACTATATATTTTATTTTTTTCCCAAAAAACGCACAAAAAAATGAAGATATCAATTTCATTCAGAATTGATGGCGGATTTCTAAAAAAAAAATATCAAAACAGGAGAAGTGGTGTACCATTTTTTTTTATAAAAAAAGATTCGGCATTCTCGCACAAATGTTACTGGTACAAGTAGAAATATTCGGATTACCCCAAAAAAATGCACATTTATCTCTCCAAAGCGTGTTTCAAATTTCTAGTCAATATCTATAATACTCTTTGAAGTAATTAACAAAAATAAATACAAAATTAAAATTTAAATACTGTATCTCGGAAACTACTCATACTCATTCACAAAGCTTAGTTATTAATACGTCATGGTCAACCTTATCAAAGGCCTTGCTGAAATCAGTGTATATCGCATCCACTTGTACTCACCACTCGAAGGCCTCCAAAATGTAATGAGTAAAAGTTAGTAAATTAGTAGAAATCGAACGTTTTGAATAAATCCATGTGGGCTAAAGAATGAAGTATTTGTTCAAAAACTTTAGCAAGACCAGGAAGGACTGGTAAAAGTCTATAGTTTTTAATATTTGATTTAACACCTGATTTATGTATTGGACAGATTATTTAAGTTTCCACAGTTTAGGAAATTTGTTATGTTTTAAAATTAAATTATATATAAATAAAAGAGACTTTTTGAGATATACGGAACAACCCTTTAAAACATACGGAGGTACTCCATCTGACCTCGTTGTTCTTTTGTGTTTTAATTTCTTATTAGATAGTTCATAGTCTACTTCAGGCATTTACTGGAGAAGTGGTGTACCAATTTTTTTTTATAAAAAAGGTTGTGGCATTCTCGTACGAACATTACTGGTACAAGTAGAAATATTCGGATTACCCCAAAAAAATGCACATTTATCTCTCCAAAGCGTATTTCAAATTTTTAGTCATTATCTTTAATACTCTTTGAAGTAACTAACAAAAATAAATACAAAATTAAAATTTAAACACTGTATCTCGGAAACGATGCATATTTCAACTTACGATTATATGAACTTTGTTTCACAAAATAACTTCGGCAACCGCTCCTTAAAATATTTGAAACACCCTATATAAATGAGCTTAGAGTACAGTAATTAACAAACTTTATTATATCGGTTTATTTTATAAAATTCCACTTAAGAGATCCCTCATATGTTTCTGGGAAGTAACAACTTTCAATAAATCAGAATTACAACGTTGTCATGATACGAGAAACACATGCGGTTGGTAAGAATTCTTCCAGGCGAGCGCTCCCTTCGCATCAATACCGAACCGCAATCGTTTGTACGGTTCAATTTATCCGTTAAAGCAGTGCCCGTACTCCACACCACAATAGGCCTTAAATATGATTTATGAAATATTTTATTTAGGGCAACAACGATCTGCCACCCCAAACAAGCGAAAACACAACGATGCCGTTGTGAACACGGGCTAGACGCACCCCTGGCGATCTGCATGGATTGTCACGGTGGTGAGAACATGCGTGAACCCGGCATTATATAAATCATTGGTAATGTCTATATCCTACAATTACAGGGCACGGTTTACACTGCTGAGAAATTTGTTTTTGTATGTTAAACTGAGTCAAGGTGTGCCCTCAGATCCAACTTTATTTGTTCTTTAAGGAAACGGATACTGAATACAATACAGATATTTGTTCAATATAGCAGAGTGACTAGGTTTTAGGAAATGTCATATGCATATTGCATATGATATTTTTGTTTAATTATAATTCAAGTTTAATTACACTTTACCAAATAATAATCAATTTAAAAAATATAAGTGCTAGACGAAAGGCGCTTGTACAATAAAAAATTGTCTGTAATTGCGCATAATTGTACGTAGGCAACATGTAACCACCGTAAAGTTATGTTAAATTACATGAAAATTTTGTAAATTAAGTAAGTACACTGCAATATTACAGAAATAAACACGGATAAATTCCATATTATGTTAAGTGATTTTACAATTATTTATTATTCTAAATTCCATCGCAAATTTCTTGGAATTTAAAATACGGATATGCAATGTTACTGAGTAGACAATTTAAATGTTCATATATTTTATACGCACAGTGTGTCCACGGATGGAGTTGACAAGAGGAGAAAGTCTTTTGTTTTTGACTTTATCGAAAATTTTCACTCTTTATAAGTTCTGCTTCTCGAAAAAATGAGACAATCATGGAAACGTCTTAGATCTGATATACAGGGTGATCATAAATTAAAAAAATACGAAAATAATCTAGAGAGAAGTATCATTATTTATTATTTTACGCAAAATGTTGATAAAACAAACCTCTTTATAACTTCAAGTAGAGTCATAATACAAATTTTAAAATCAAAATTTCATTTTTATCTTTTACTCTACATAGCTACCTCCCACCTCAACACATTTTTCCGCTAATTTAATAAATTTTTGGTACATTTTACGAATAGTTTCAGGCTCATTCAATTCATGTATTCCTTCGCGTATGTGCTCTTTTAATATTTCCCTATCATTTGGCACACCAATTTAATAAATCTTCTGTTTTAGGAGACACCAAAGGAAAAAGTCAAGGGGTGTGAGGTCAGGATTAGGTCAAATCTTTCTCTCCACCTTTCACCAAAATGATCTGCTAACCATTATCTGAGCAAGGCTGCATAATGAGCAGGACAGCCGTCCTGTTGCCAAAAAAAAGCTTATTGCGTGAAAATAGTAAAGAAAATGTTTCGAAAATGTGAAAATACACATGTTGATTTAAATTTTCCTCTATAAAATAAGGTCCAATTATACGATCAAAAAAAACTCCACACCATGCAACTTTTTTGTAGCGTTGACTTTTTACAAGTGTTTTTAAAGTTCTTCTTTTTTCAAGATAGCTGATTCATTAAATGTCAATAATGTTTCAGTGACATCTTAGAACTGTCAGTATTTTGATTTTGTGGTGGTATTCTAAAAAATGTTAACTAAAGAAGAACGTGTTTATTTAGTAAAATGCGGAATAGGAAATGTATCTTATCAATTTGCAATTGAACTTTTCCACGAAAAATTTACCAATACGGCTGTCTCGAAGGAGGGAGTGTAAAAATTAAGTAAAGAATCTACTGAAACTGGTTCAGTAATTAACGAAAAAGAAGAAAGCATATGATGCAGCAACATTATTAACAGTCGTGTCAGTTGCAGATGATCCTAAATTGTCTTTGAGAAAGCGTGCACAGAGATTGCATCTAAATAAAAGTTTTTAAAGACACTTGAACCTGGAGATGAAGAAAGACGTTTAGAATTTTGTTTTATGGATAGGCGCCAATTACCTTGAAAAAAGAACATTTCACAGATTTATTCGAATTTTCATTTTGCACAAATGCGTACGTTTCTAGCCAAAACAGTCCCCACTGGGCTTTCGATAACCCTGACTATGTAATTAAAGTACAAATTAACGCTACAAAAAAGTTTGTAACATTTTTTTATTCGTATGGTTGGACCTTATTTCATAGAGGAAAATTTAAATCAACATGTGTATTTGCACATTTTTAAATACATTAGATCCAGAAGTACGCAATAACCTGTTTTGGCAACAGGACGGCTGTCCTGCCATTCTACAGCCTTGCTCAGACAATGTCTAGCAGATCATTTTGGTGAAATGTGGATAGGAAGATTTGGCCCAATTCATTATCCAGCTAGATCACCTGACCTTACACCTTTAGACTTTTTTCTTTGGGGTACCCTAAAACAGAAGGTTTATTCTAATGATCTGCCACATGATAAAGAAGTATTAAAAGAGCGCATACAGGAAGCAATAAATGAGTTGAATGAGCCGCAAACTATTCGTAAAGTGTACGAAAAATTTGTCAAGTTAGCGAAGAAATGTGGTAGGTAGTTATGTAGAGTAAAAATCAAAATTGAAATTTTGAATCAACTCCATATCCACAAAGCTTATTTATTAATACGTCATGGTCAACATTATCAGAGGCCTTGCTAAAATCAGTGTATATTGCATCCACTTGTACTCACCACTCGAAGGCCTCCAAAATGTAATGAATAAAGTTAGTAAATTAGTAGAAATCGACCGTTTTGAAATAAATCCATGCTGACTTGGGCTCACGATACTACTACTCGTAAAATGTTTCTATAGCAAAGAATTAGAAGAGCAAAGAAGATTAGATTAGCAAAGAAGAAGTATTTGTTCAAAAACTTTAGCAACAGCAGGAAGGACTGATAAAAGTCTATAGTTTTTAATATTTGCTTTAACACCTGATTTATGTATTGGACAGATTATTGAAGTTTCCACAGTTTAGGAAATTTGTTATGTTTTAAAATTAAATTATATATAAATAAAAGAGGCTTTTTGAGATATACGGAATAACCCTTTAAAACATATGGAGGTACTCCATCTGATCTTGCTGTTCTTTTGGGTTTTAATTTCTTATTAGATAATTCATAATCTACTTGAGGTATTTACTGTATGCTTGACAAATGGTAACATGATAAAATATTTGTGTTATAGTCAGATTGGTCAAAATATACAGATACAAATATTTAGCAAACGAATCAGAAATTTCATCGACTGGTATAATGATATTATCTCCATTATATAAAATTGGCACCGTTCAACATGTCGATATTTTGCTTTTAATATATTTAAAAAGTTTTTATAATCTGTCTGTACGTCATTTTCTATTTCGTAAGAATATAAGTAAGAATTGTGGGCTGCACGAGTAACTGTCCTTAGTTCTTTTCTAATAGCTTTAAATTTCTTGTGGTTAGAATCTGAAATTAAATTCAATTTATTAAGTTGTTTTTTATCGTTATTAGAGTTTTAAATTCATTTATAAAGAGCTAAGCCGCGTAATAACTACTTTAGGCACAATGACATCAAATATATTATTTAACATATTATAAAAATTGCTAACCCCAACATCAACATAGTCCTGTTCAACAATCGAAAACTAGTCCACATCTCGAAAAGCCAGTGCAGGAAGAAATTATATTGCTTTTCATCTTCAGGAGAGTTATAGCAGACCCTATTATTGAAGTCAACCCTGTTAATTTATAATGAGGATGATACAAATCCTCAGACAAGATGCTGTCACCCGACTCTTTTCACGACTATATTACATAACTGCTCATTTATATTAGTTAAGATAAGATCAAGAAGTATTTCATTGACACTTATTTTTAATATTTTTTAATAAAATATAATTTAGAAAATTTTGATAACCATGAATTTTTTTTGTGTTTACTAATTTCAGGCAAATTGAAGTCTTTAAAAATGAATGTATATGCATCCATGTTACTTTCAATAAAGCTGTACAAGTCATTATAACGCTCATGATTAGATTTAAGATTTTTATATAAAGAACAAAGAAAGACTTTGAATGCTGATTGTGCAACATTAATATTTTTCATAATGGTTTTGTTGCATACGTACTTTACTTACCTTAACATTATTTGATTTCTTTGCTAAAATACATATTCTTCCTCCCCTTGAATTATTAGCATCAAGCTTTAAGTCACAGCGACATATATCACAATATAATACGTTATTACAAATTTCTCCATCATATATTCCGTCATATAACCAAGTTTCACTCGAACATAAAGTCATATCTGCAATTTAATGTATTTCGATATAATTGATTTAACTTTGTTGCAATTCGGTTGACAAATCAGGATGATCTAGCTTTCCTAATTACAATTTTGTTTGTACAATATGTTTCCTGCTAATACATTCTTGTAGATACGGATGACATCAACTTTGCACAACTCTGCTCTCAAGACCGTTGAACAGACCGCTTCAAGTTTTCTTTCCGCGTCGGTCGGTGGACATTTTACTACACATCAGCCTCTCACTTAACCAATTAAGGCTAGTGGTAGTTGCACAGGAAGTGGGGTCATAATATTTATTATAACTCGTGCTCGTTACATTAAAACTTACCAAATGCCGTTCAATTTAACCCAGTGAATTAAATAATTGACCAGACCAAAGTACTTGATGCAGCATGTCTGGCCGCGTCTTCTATTAACTTCTGTAACAACCGAACGGAAGAAAGCTTTAATCCTTGCAGCTGCCCGAAGGCACGAGTCCGACCTAAACTTTCAACTGTGACCTGCTGGTTTTTATCGGCGACGAAATTTACTTGTATTAATGAGAGTCGTAAGCTTTGACAAAAACCGGGAAAGCCGGTGTTTGAAGTAAAACGGGTTGTGTGTCGCCGCTTCTAATATAGATACGGAATTATGTAAATGATACCTATATCATTAGGACTCTAATGAGCCGCTGTTTTGGTAGATAATTTTAATTCAAATTATATTGCGTGTTGCATGACTTCCAGCGATTAACCTTCGGAAACGTTGCTCGCCTTTCAGTTCCACTGACGCCTGGCTACTTACTAAAATGTAGCGGGCCGAATGTTATATAATAAGTAATAATAATAAAAACTGACTAAATATACTTATTGTATAATAATAATAATAATAATAATAATAATTTATTCACACACACATCAAGGACAAAGAACATTAACACATACATAAAAGATTACAGCAGTAGTGAATACATAAAATACAATAAGTGACCAAACACTTGTTTTGTAAACAAAAATAGTAATGCATATGTTAATAAAGCAATTATTAAGGTACTCTAATACTAAAAAAATAAATTCAGTACAAATATACATTATTAGTAATGATCCTAAACTACATTACAAAGGTAGGACAAACATATGTTAAGTACACACAAGTGATATTATTTACATTCAACAATATCTCTGATATTAGATCTACCAGTGGTAAAAATAAATATTTTTAACTCTTTCTTAAAAAGACCGAAATTTTAAATATGTTTTAATCTTACAGATAATGTATTGAATATCTTCGGAGCCATTACAGTATAGAAGCGTTGGGAGAAAGATTTAGTTACAAAAGGTACGATATGATCGTCTTTATTACGTGTAAAATAACTATGGCTAGGAACTAATGCCCTGCTCTTATAACTGTGATATTTCAATAATATATAATAAAAATAAATTTGTCGAATATCCATAATCCCGCTATCAGCGTACAGCAAGTCTGAAGAATAATTATACTCTTTTCCATATATTATTTTTAAAATTCTTTTTTGGAGAATTTCCAGAGGATTTATATGAACCCTTCGCGCAGAGCCCCACGCGAGAATGCCATATCGAATATGACTTTCAACTAAGGCATAGTATAAGGTTTTTATGATATTTGATAGGTAAGTAGTTTTTTAGACATTTAAATTTATATAAGATTGACTGTAATTTTCTAATTATATAATTAATGTGAGAATTCCATTTCAGGTGTCTATCAATATAAATTCCTAGGTACTTAATTTCATTCACAGGGTATATAGGGATCTGCTTATCTTGCAGAGTGATATTCAGATAATCAAAGGCAGGAAGACAATTTATGTTACAACTAAATGGTACGTATGATGTTTTTTCGAAATTAATAGTTAAAAGTTTGTGGTTTAACCAATTTTGTATTATCTGAAAATCAGATTCTACTTTTTGCTTCAGTGCTGCCCAATCTGTATCCTCATAAAAAATTGCGGTATCGTCTGCAAATCCTATTGTCATTCCCTTACTATTTAAAGAAAATAAACCGTTAATATAGATATTAAAGAGTATGGGTCCCAAAACAGTGCCTTGTGGGATGCCCCAATTCACTAATTTGCGTTCACTGATGTCGTCAGTATGTATGCAATAAAGTAATACCATTTACCAGTAGCATACTATATTCCTATGGCTTCCTATTCTTTAAACCATTAAGTATTTTAAATAGTATATTATAGTAAATTTGATATACGTTTTAGATATTATTAAGGATTATGAATGCCATAAGAATATATGGAACACGGCCAAGGGTCATATACTATAATATTAGTAAAAATCCTCCCTTCGATATTGACTGTGTTTACTATTGGATGGATCAATTTGAGAACTATTTTGAAGAAATATAGGATTATGTACAGTCTCTAATTCTGTGTTTAGAATATGATCACCAATATTGATAGTCATTATTTTTTGTACATTTGATTTATATTGTTAGTATAACTATTTTGACTTTTTACTCTTCTTTGCCGATGATTTAAAAATATGGGTACTCCAAAATAGAATTATTGGACAACTATAAGTTTCTTCAGGCTGATTTCGATATTGTGCTAACTTGGTGCGGTAAAAACAAATTACATCTAAATACATGAAATGCAAAATAGTAAGTTTCACTAATAAATTATACCCTTCCATATTTGACTATGTTATTGATAACACAGGATTATCTCGTTGCTAATTAGTTAATGATTTGGAAATAACCGTTGATCATGAATTTTCATTTAATAATCATATATCCTCTAATATTTTCTAAGTAATGAAGGTTTTGGGTTTATTGTTAGAAACTGTAAAAACTTTACTGACATTATTATATACCCTAAGTTGGAATATAGATGTTTGATTTGGTATCCGTTTTATATATGTCATATATATCTGGTATTAAAAAGTGATTCCACACTGAGGCCACAATTTCATTTCCACTTTTGCCAAGCTTATAAGAAATATGTTTGTTGCTTTCAAACTAGAGTTTGATATTTGCATGTAATGTCGGTAGTGTCACTAAGAAAAAAAAATAACACACACACACACCATACCATACCATATTAGTTGAAATGTAATTTTACAAATATTAAGAACATTTACAATATTTACTGAAATAACACCTAAAGTTTGTAGTAGTCCTGTTATTCACAATATATTATAATAGTTCTATTTCACTTTGTAATTTTAGCAGTAAATTGTGTAAAGTTCTGTTAATTTAATAAATATTATGTATTTTTACAGAAATAGTTATGGTACATTCCAACACATGCGCTTACAGCTACCCGATTCAGTAATAGTCGGTTTGTCTATCCAATCATGTGCCTTAGTGCAGTTAAAATTAAAGTGGTATGACACATTTCAAGTGTATGCACCAACATTTCTAACTTATACAGTACTATGTAAGAAGACGAACTAGAAAATAAATCGTAAAATAAAATTATCTTCCTTCTTGTTCCAATTGGTAAAATTAACATGATTGCTAGATTACTGGTGAAGTTCGTCTTCTCTTGCATTGACCATATTTCAAATTAAATATTTCTGAAAATTATAAAGAATAATGTGTGTATAAAGTAAATAGGGTGGCCAGATGAAAATGAAATGGAGCCATCTTCAGGAACTGCTTTCAGGAATTTGATTTTTCAACAGGACGGTACTCCTCCGAATTATGCGTTAATTGTCCATCAGTATTTGGACCAACGTTTTCCACGGAATTGGATTGAGAGAAGAGGTAGCATTGAGTGGCCTCCACGATCACCGGATTTATTGCCCCTTGATTTTTTTTGTGGAGATACCTTAAAAGTTATCTATAAAACATAGCCAGCGTCGCTGCAAGATTTGCATCAAATAATCATCAACGAATGCCGTTGATTCACTCCGGAAATGCTTCAGAATGTGCGCGAACGTTTCGTCACATTTAATCAAGGAAGTAACATTTTTTTCAAAGTATTGGGATGTATACCCCATTAGAGGGATAGATTCTAATTATTATTTAACAAATAGATTTGGCGTTGACACAAATTTTGTATATAACTTATAATGCAAAATAAGATAGATTGCTCGGAGTTGCTAAGACGTATTACTTTATTATTTAGACTTCATACTGGACAAATTGTATTCCACAATTTTAGGGCGAGAACCAGTATTTTTGTGAAAAGTTTACTGGACAATAAAATCTGGAGACCGAGAAGGAAAGTATGGATATTAAGTCTTCAAATTGGAAAATTCGTGTCAAAAAACATGTGTATCTGCTACTGTCATTTTAAGGAATATGATTACTTCGGTAATTTGACTTTTTTGTTTAATGTACTAGTTACTAGTTTTTATGCAATGTACAAGAGTACTATATTTTCCAAGCAAATGAGCACATACTTTGTGCTGTGTAAAATACAGACGAGTTAATTAATAACTATTTAAAGTAAGGGCTTTTCTCAAGAGAGAAAATGAAGGATACATACGGAAAAAGTTTTGAGTAACTTGATTGCTTTTTGCACCTGATTAAAAACTCTGCACGTTTTTAAAATAAAAGAACAGCATTTTTATAAAACTGCTATATAAATCGTCTTAATATTGAGGGTTGCAAACGCATGCCCTTCTAATTAATTAGTCAATTTAATAATTGATAATGAAGATGTGAAATCTGATACATGGTGATTGATACATGGTGAGTTTCCGGGTTGTTATGCCGTGACCTCGGTAACTGGTAGCCAGAAACAGAGTTAAACTGCACATCCCTAGCATTAGCCGGGATTCTTTTACCTGTCCTGGTTGTTCTCGGGCTAGGCTCTGTGGGGACAGACCCGCTATCGGTGTCTCTGGGCCTGCCCATATATTGATTTCGGTTCCTATTGTTGGTATTACGACTGATACGGTCGGAACCGTTCCTCGGATAATGGTGGTCCTCCGAGGTGTTCCATAGCCGCCGCTGTATCTGGTCGCATCCCATGCTTCCAAACGTTTCGCCGCTTTTCACTGTCGGCATCTTCAGTGTACTTCTGCAAAAGCTTCGCCGCGACTGACCTAAAACCACTAAACCACTAAACACCACTATGATGTGAAATCTGCCCAAATTATAAAAATTCCCAATACCAAAACCAAGCGACTACGTTCTTTTACTATGCTGGGACACAATTATTTAAGTTTTTATTGAAAATATGTTGCTTTACCCGGATGAAGACGTCGATTAGTTCTCAGATATGTTAGTGAAAAGTGTAATCAAATGGTGGTCGGTATTCATAAAATCAGAGCCGTCTCCCAAAAAAAGACAACATTTTTGAAGCTGGACAACTCGAAAGCGTACAGTAGACACGCATTACGACGAACGTCTGTTACTTTTACTTGACGGCACTTAAAAGACGCGGAGGATGAAGATCGAGCACTGTGGGGGAAGGCTACATTGAAGACTCACTTTTGAATAAAGAAAATATTGCGAAAAGTTGATAAATCAAGCACTGTTGTCATTTCTGATTTCACAACATCTGAAATTAACAATTAATGAAAACGTGTTGAACTTCATTGAGAATTGCTCCAAAAATGAGGGTGATGGCAGTTTCCGTGGATTCTTGTTCAAACTGTGTATTGAATATCAATGTAGATAAACAAAAATTATTTTAAATATTGTATAAACTTTTATAAATTAAAACTTGATTAAAACTTTTAATCTAAAGATTAAAAGTGTCAACTTCAATTGCTAGGATTAAAAGTGAATACTCTTTTGCTAAGATACCATTTTTTTCTTACTAAGGTAAATGTGAACCTTAGAGACTCCTCACAGTCAAAATAATGTCATAGTATTATGACGATTGGAAAAAAATGTACATTAAATTGAAATGCTTGGAATATGCGCATGGTGCATTTGCATGTTAAAAATTATATATTAGAGAAATATTGTTGTCATATCACTTACTGTCGTAAATCAGATATTATCAATACTCTTCTATCACAGTATAATAAATATCTTGTAACGTAATCTCGGAATCACAGGAACAGGTGATACATTGTTGTCACATTACATGTGCCACGATGGTACTCACGCGCAATACAACATTTGGATATTGTAGATAAATGTTTAAAGCACTACTACCTAGTATACCTCTATTTTAATTAGCAGCACCTTTTAAAATTTGCTGCTTTACTGTTGGACGCCATGTATAATTAAATCTAGCTTACAAATTATGAGCATGATAATGCACAACAATAATTAATGTTAATAAGAAATAGAGATTAAAAGACTACATCTACCAGTTAATCAGCATCAACATTAGTGATCTTAAGGAAAATAATCGTAAATAATATCTCAGTTTAAGTTCTGCTGTCAACACTGTCCTACCATATGTTCCCAGATGGTCCAATATTAATTTATTCATACCATGCGGAAATGCCTGGGATTAACAATCTTAAAAAACCGTCCACCGACCAAATCCCATGCCATAAACCACGACAAGCCTACAAAAATTTGGTGTGGCATTTGTATATATTTGTACAAACCTCAAAAGCACATCGATATTATTACAAATGTTTGCAGCATTGTGTCACAACAATAGGCACTGCAATCGTCAATATAATTTTTGTTAACGCCTGCCAGACTAGTTGTATGTTTCCTTTCCTTGGTCCACCCGTGAGGGTTAACTACCCCTCTCCACTCCAGCACAGCTGCCAAATACTGCTATTTATTAAACATACGTGTTAATCTGGGCTGTATACAGTCACCATGGCCCTTATATATTTCTCCGCAAAGGCCTGGTTCGGTGTGAAGGGTGATTTGTAGTGAATTGTTACACTAGCATCTCTATTATTGTGTTGGAAACTGCTTTTGGTATTTGATTGAGCAGCTCATATTCGGATTAGGGGCAATTATTTGTTGGTTTGACGTTTGTATTCGAAGACTTATTGTTAGCGATGCCACGAGAAGTGCTAATATTTGCGGTTTAATGATTTTTAGGATCATTAATGCAATGAAACAGAAATTTCATTCAATATATGATGCAGCTTTATGTTTATAGATTTATTCCTACATTTACTTACTGTTTCAATTTTGATATAAAGGAATAGTGTTCGTATTTCCGAAAACCTTCAGTTTTCTTTTTGGTATTTTGTCACATTGAAAATGAAAAAAAAAATGCTATGAAAGTAGTAAATAGATCTCCGACCCACAAGCATCAGACAGACAATGTTTTTTTAATAAACTAATTCTGTCTACTTCAATATCTCGAAATGAGAAGAAGAAAGATCCATTTAAAACTGTTTTTACTTTATTAGATAACATTTCGATAATTTTCAAGGTTTACTTGATCTTATAGGAATGGTAAATATAAATACGAATTTCAATGTTGCAAGTTTATTTCAAACCATATTAGTATGCTTTCTAAGTTTTACTTACATTATATCTTAACTGAACGCGTTGTAATAATTTTTCAAACATAATAGTTATACAGGGTGTCCGGAAATGATGAGTAAAAAATTCAGGAGATAATTCTAGACCGAAAATAAATGCTACCTCTTTCTATAACATTTTTTCCAAAACTGTTTATTAACGGAGTTACAAGGTGTAAAAGTTAAAATTTTATTTTCGATATTTGTAAATAACTTCTTAAGAAATCCAAATATTTACATAAAATTTTTAAATCGGGGTTTCTGCGGACGAGAAATTAAAATATGTTTCTAATTCGTCACTAGTAGAGGGCGCCACTTATGACACATCATGTTTCTTTTAATTGGCAGAACTTTTTTGCTGCTTAGTGTATCCATCTGACTATTGAAACAATCAATTCTCCTACTTGTTATATCTGAAAAAGGTATACCTTATTGAAGTCGTTAGGAGGAACAGTTTTCCAAATAATCTTATTTGAAATATTCAATGCACCGCTTGAAAACTGTTATTGTTTCAGTTAAAGTGCCTTTTCTACTTAAAATACAGCAAAATGTTACTTGAAAAAGTTGTTCATAACGGTAAATTATGGAGATGTGCAAAATTTTTAAAAAATCGGCCTGCTTTGATAAAATCTTTGTGTTTTCTTGAAAAATGGTTTCATCAAACCTCGCCGACCTTCTTGCAATCGGCCTGCTTTGATAAAATCTTTGAGCCTTGTTGAAAAATGGTTTCATCAAACCTCGCCGATCTTCTTGAAATTTTGCACGTCTCCATAACCTACGATTCTGAACAACTTTTTCAAGTAACATTTTGCTGTATTTTCAGCAAAAAAGGCACTTTACCTGAAACCAAAACAGTTTTTACTCGGTGCACTGAGCATTTCAAAGAGGATTATTTCAAAAATGGTTACGCCTACCGACATTAGCAAGGTATATCTTTTTCAAATAAAACAGGTAGGAAAATCGATTGTTTCGATAATCAAATGGATACATTAAGATGCTTAAAAGTTCTGCCATTTAAAAGAAACATGGTGTGCCACAAGTGGCGCTCTCTACTAGTGAAGTCAAAATTAGGAACATATTTGAATTTCTCGTCCGCAAAAAAACCCCGATTTACAAATTTTATGTAAATATTTGTATTTATTAAGAAGTTATTTACAAATATTGAAAATAAAATGTTATCTTTAACACTGTAACTCCGTTAATAATCAGTTTTGGAAAAATTGTTATAGAAAGAGATAGATTTTTTGCTCATCATTTCCGGACACCCTGTATATCAAGGGTGTTAAGTAGACAGTTAAAACCCGTAGCGTGAAGATACACGCTTAAGGTATTAAACGCATTATGACGCACGAGATTTATACAAAACATTATATACAGCAGGTATTTAGAACACTTATAAAATTGCTATACATTATATTATGTGTTTGTGGAAATAAGTGTCTCGATTACTAAAATCACGTAATATTTGTTAGAGCCTAATTGACAGTTGAGACGGATGCTTGGCAATAATATCAACAAACGCGGTTTTCATTTACGCCTTTTTTAGTACGAAGGAAACCTCTAGCAAAGTGTTTCTGTCACATATAATTGGTAAAATATGGATTTCAATATTGATAGCAGCACAGAAGACATTCCGAGTACGCCTCCTGAAATTTTTATAGAGACTGAGGAAGCGAAAGGAAACCTGTTGCCGGGAAAATTAAAAACACTTTACAACAAAACTTATTACGATTTTGTTAAATCGTATTCCTTTAAAAACGTGAAACACTACACTGAAAATGTGCTCCTAGCATATTTTTTGGAAAATGTGGAAGCATCCTCTATGGAGTTGTATTATTTCATGTTAAAGGCAACTGTACTTTTACATCATAACATCGACTTTAGCAATTATTCAATACTGATAATATTCTAAAAAAAAAGAATGGTTACAAATCGAATATGTCAAGAATATTAACTAAAGGGGAAATTGCTACTTTTCTGAGGGATGCCTCCGATGAAATATGTTTAACGATCAGAATGTCATCTTCAAATGTAAAACAAAATGTACACCTACATTATTTTTTTAATTAGGTGGTACTGATTTTTTTCATATGTGGAGTTTGTCTTAGAAGAGAGTCATGTAACATAGCAGTAGAAGATATTCAGGATTTAGATACAACTTTGCTAGTAGAATCCAAGACTAAAATACATCGCATATTTAGTATAATTGATAATGGAAACAAGTCAACAATATATTTGGATATGTACAGAAGATATGTGTATCTTCGTCAACCGGATACAAAGCATCGTTTTATGTTGTATACTATAATATTAATAAATACTACAAGCAAATGGTTGAAAAAAATATGTTGCATCAGATTCCGTACAAAATAACAAATAATCTTAAATTACCAAGCCCAAAGGAATATATCGAGCATTGTTTTCGGTGTTCTTCGACTACTAGTCGAAGCTGGAGCAGTTATATACTAAGCGTCATTAAGCGTCATGGTGGTTGAAAATTAATCAATGTTGCTGAAGGCTATTTTGAAAATTTAGTGTCTTACAAAGTGGAAATAGCAAAAATATATTGGCACTGATATGCCTTCAACTGGTAGCTGCTCTGGATCTGCCGCAGAATTTTCCAAAAATACTAGTGCTATTGAAGTGACAAGAAGTAGACCTGCAGAACGAGTAGAAAATAGAATAATTATATTAGTATGATTAAATTGTAATTTATTATTTGTAGTACCTTCTTCCATAAAAGGAGTAAAAGGAGTACATACCTTGTTAAGGAGAGTGGAAATTTAGTGCATTACAGTAACTATAATAAATAACGCCCGATGGCGTTAAAGTGACATCTATCGTTCGAAAATTTTACTATAAAATGCAATTTAACACCCTGTCGTGTATAAAATTAATTTGTAACGGTATGTTTATTAATATGATAACAAATTATGGTTGCAGTCTTTTGTCTTCACCAATTTATCTATAGTACGTAACTGAAATTATAATTACAGTAATTACATATCTCTGCCCGATTTGATTTTATTATAAACATTGAATACTTATCACATATATTATTTTGTTACATCACTTTCACCTCAAATTTTTATGTTGTGCTCATTTGAATATACAAGGTGTCCGTAATAAGTATAATGGAAGGCCACACATTTATGAACTCAAAACAGTCAGGCTATTAAGCCGCTAGATGGTCTTAAAATTCGTAAAAAATTTTTAAATTTTGTAATTAAGTCGAATACGTATTAATATATTTTGATTATTTGTTGGCGTGTGGACTTTTACTTCAATCGACACATACGTGTTGTACAGAGTGTTTTTTAAAACTCCTCTTTTCATAACTTGTTTCCTTCTCTCTAATGACAAGTATCATTTATTTGATAGGTTATACTCTTGTGATGAAATGAGCGATTTAGGTACAAAATAATATTAAATATCTAATTATATTTCCACCCATACCTACTATAATCCTTAAGAAAGTACACGTTTTAAACATTTTTATGTAACTTATCCATGTGTGAATGAAAAAGATACGGGATCATATATTTTGCCCACCAATATATTGTAATGTATTATAACAAAATCAATATTAAGTATTTTTGAAATTCTTGATCCGGAAAGCGCAACCACTAAATTTTTCAGTTTAATTCAAAATATTGACATCATATGATTATCTTGTTTACACTCTATGACTGAAAATGAGTCTTCCATTAGGCTGTCCTATTCTTAACGCAAACCCTGTATAACTAATAACTAATAGTTTTAGATTTCCTATTGCGTGCTATTTCCTCTTTATTTTAACTTTTTGCGTAAGTTGATAACCATAAAATTAGGAAAAGATTGCAGAATTTATCAATTAATAGTTCAAAGTATTGACTTTCATTAAACAAAACCAGCATTGAAATCAGCACATTTTTTATTACGATGTCTAAGGTATCATAGTGTTTACATTTTGTCCACCGAATATCAAGCTGTCTATACTTTGGCAAAAAAGTTTAGAAAACGAAGAATGTAGTTACTATTTTAATCACGACTTCAGTTAATTTAAAAAAAAGATACACTTAATATTGTTATAACTGAATTATTTTAGTCAGATTTAACTTTTACAATCAAAGTTAGAAATGATGATAAACTGTAAACTATAATAGAGTTACAACTTATGTCAGATCATTATAATTGCTATTATTATAAACACATGTAGGTATCAGAATGTAATTAGAATTGCTACATATTGCCAAATAAATAATAAAAATCATCAAAATTGGTCAGTAAATTAGAAACAGAGCTAGAAGTTGCCCGTAGTTATACAGTACGCGCCAAAAGTATGGAATAAATTCAATAAAAACGAAACAATTATTTTTTTGGGAAAAATCCTCGAACAGGTCGATACTTAAATTAAATGTTCGAATTGCCATCCACCAACTTCTTGACAATGCGCAAGTCTGTGAAGAAATTCTTCTTGCACATTATGAATGATTTCTGGGGTAAATCTGCGTATTTCGTCCCGAATGCGAGTTCTTCTAAATTACGTGGTTTATTAATGTACACTTTTGACTTCAAGTATCCCCATAAAAAATAGTCAAGAGGTGTAAAATCTGGCGATCTTGCAGGCCATTCTATCGGTCTGCGTCTGCCGATCCACCTCCCAGGAAAACAGTTGTCCAAAAAATCTCGTACAGGGCGCGCATAGTGCGGAGGTGTACCGTCTTGCTGAAACCATATGGTATCGTCAGGAATGTTAGGGTCATTATCGTTAGGAAAAACTACTGCAAGGGCTGGAACAAGGTCATTTTCTAGAAACTCTAAATATCTTTGTCCTGTAAGGGTTCCTTCAAAGAAGAAAGGCCCTACTATTCTGTCGTCAACTATTCCAGCCCACACATTTAATTTCTGAGGGTGTTGGGTATGTGCCTCTGCCATCCAATGAGGATTTTCCCGACTCCAATATCTGCAAGTTTGACGGTTTACTGTACCATTCAGACAAAATGTGGCCTCATCTAAAAAAAAGTATTTGCCGGTGTAAATTTCTATTTCCTTGACATAAATCCATTAGAATTTCGCAAAAGTGTAAGCGGCGATCGGGATCGTCTTCATTGAGTTCCTGCACAAGTTGAATTTTGTAGGGATGATATTTTTCCTTCCTCAAGATGCGTAGCACTGTGCTCTGACTAGTGTCATTGTTTAATGCAACCAATCGTGAAGAATTATAAGGATTATCTACCATACTTATCAAAATGTTCTGTTTCTGATTTTCATTAATGCTTGGACGTCCAGGTTTTGGAATATTTACAACATTGCCAGTTTCTCTAAATTTAGACTCTACCTTACTGGCTGTTGATTGGCTGATAGGGCGATCTGGATATTTTTCATTAAATAAATCGCAAACTTCCTCCTGACTTCTAGTCATATTCCCGCATCCGATAAGAATTAAAATTTCAATTCTTTGAGTAACAGTTAAATGTGCCATAATACTTTAAATTGAATAATAATTTCTATGTCGCTTACAATAGTTATTAGAAAGTCGGTGTGACAATGACACTTTGCAAAGATTTTCACCTACGTGATCCATAAAAGAACTATGGAATTCGAAAAACTAAACTTGATAACGTTTTTGCTTTATTTTAATTGATTTACGTTTTCTAACATTCAATCGTCATTTACTCGAAAACTTTCCTATGTAAGAGGGCAAAATTTTAGTACTGTCTGATAGAGAATTAAACGATCTTTCAGAATCAAGGAAAAAAATATGGTGTTGCCATTTTAAAAAAAATCTATTACGTCATTACTCGAAAATAAATGACATTTGAAAATCGCATTTTACGCTAATGTATTTTTTAAATTAAAAATCGACCTGTTCGAGAATTTTTCCCAAAAAAATAATTGTTTCGTTTTTATTGAATTTATTCCATACTTTTGGCGCATAGTGTATGTTGCGTACCACGTAGTTACTATAGAAAATGGTGAACATTTTCTTAATAAATAATACAGGACGATTAAAAAACTGTCATTGTTATTTTTTAATAAAAATTATACGTCTACCCGATATCTCCGCCGCAGTTTAGTTCATTTTTTCACAAATGCAACTAAATAGTGCCCCCTAACATCCTCCAGACTTGTAGGTGTCTAATTTTTATTTCATTCCGTTTTGCAGTTATTAAAAAAAATAGAATTTTATTTTTTGAACTTTGCAGTGTCGTACCTCCCGAAATATACTATTCATGATTATTTATAGCCATTACCGTAGTAGACTTTGCGAATGTAATTATGGACTACTTTGTATAACCTACAATTTCTTTTCTAGTTTATTGAAGCTAAGAAATATATCAATTATGTTTAAGAATAGATACGTATCAAAATAGCTTAAATTATTTAGTACTGCATCCTCAAGTGTTAGTTGATTACTTAGTCACTTCCTAATAATCGCCACTCAATACGTAATGCCTGCTGTTCCTACCGTTCTTACTACAAACAACTATCTTCCAGCGAAACAAATGAAAGATTTAGCAGATTGCACAAATGAATCATATCCGCTTTAGCGCGTGTTTAATCAATGAACATCAATTAAAAGTGTCAAATGTCAATTTGACAGTGTACGAGAGCATGAATGGAGAAGGCGAAACATCTGCTGGGTCAAGATCGTAAGCACCACACTCTATTATATCATTACAGTGTCATAAGTTCATATGCGCCCATTCATGCTTTGTCGTCTTTTCTTAGGACTGGGACTTTATTTAATTAAACCACTTACAAACCGCAGCCTTGTCGGCATAGTAATTAGTTCTGTTAGTTGTTTACAAGTCGTTCGACCTCACGGATTTCGATAAAATGTTGCTAGGGACGTTTGGACGCGATTCTAACATGGGGGGCGTTTATTGGGTTAATGTATTATTATGTCACATGAGATTTTATTTTTTTACGTTATTGTTCTATTGTTTTCCTATACATGGTGTTATAAAATCAATGTAGCACATATTGAGTGCTATTCAATAGAAAAGGTTAGTCATTTATGTTCTGTAATAATATTATCTTGAATGCTTTTGCAAACATTTTACTGGTTCATACTTAAATGATAATTATAACTGGAATGTGTAAAAATAAGTTATACTTTAACAACTTGATCTACCACGATTTGCGTTTTGGTTAAATGACTATCAAACGTGACTTTCTTCTCTAACCTAACTAGCACCAAAGTAACAGTAACTGAGACTGAAACCTTCAAAGAGTAACTATTACGTAGCCGCCACCAATTTGCTACTTTGTTGTGTAAATAACTTCATACAAGAAAGTTACAGTCAGTGCTACGTATTTTCAACTACTTCTGGTTACTTTATAATGATGCGACTTCTAAATAGCTCTTCTGGTTTTGGACGCCTCAGTTACCAGTAGGACGATCTTTAAGTCCAGAACCAGAAATTGACAAATGACCGTAGCAGCAACTAACTCATGTTACTAAAGTACGACTTTAAAATTGTAATCACTTTCAGGCAGTTTTAATAGTAACCGCGACGTTCTGGAAACCTTAATTGTTCTTTTAAAATCGTAAGTACTTGTAACTAATATTTATTAGTCCAAACAACGTTATCGCTACTTGTAGAACTATTTAGTTACACCAACTACAAAGTGTGTATCACTTGTTAAATTCGTCATGAAGTAAATGTTACCATGTAGTTTCCCAAAGTTAAAAACGTTCATACCGTTCGTCATTGTGTAATGTCTGTACCTATTCAATCATGTCACGTGTAGAGTGTACTTTTTGTCTTGTGAGTAATATAATACTTTTTTATTATTAATTATTAACTTAGTGCTAACTATGGACAAAACCCCATGTGAAATCATATCTACAGGATGTTAAAAAAAAGAGTGTAAAATATTTCAAGAGGTAATAGTATGAACCAAAATAAGCAGAAAAGTCTTAATAAACATGGGTCCGCAAAGTAACGGTTGTGAAGATATGGACCACTATTCGTTTTTCAAACATTTTATTTTATTAGGAATAAATCGATAAAGGAAGCTTTTAACAAACAAAAAACAAAGTTACAGAAGATGTTTAAAGTGCCCTCCGTCCATTTCCAAGCAGGCACGACATCTTCGTCTCAACGATATTCGAACTCTTTCGAAAACACCCTCCTTGGTTTGGATTTCTTGACACTTTTGATTAATCCATAGCTGCAGCTCTTCCAGGCTATTTACAGGAGTACCATATACTAATGTCTTCAAATGTCCCCAAACAAATAAATCTATCAGGCGATCTTGGAGGCCATAAAACAGGTCCGGCCCTTCCTCCCATCTATGTGGAAAAGTTTGGTGTAAATGCTCTCTAACGGCCATGGAAAAATGAGCTGGAGCACCATTATGCTGGAACCACATTTGTTGCCTCTGATTCAAAGGAATGTCTTCCAATAACTCATACAGTGTGTTCTGCAGAAAGTTGAGGTAAGCAGCGCCTGTTAATCGGTTTGGTAAAACAACAGGACCTAGAAATCTGTCACCTACAATACCCATCCAAATGTTTAATGAAAAATGTGCCTGATGTCCAGATTCTATTAGAGCGTGAGGACACTCCATTTCTTGTGAACCCGGCCTCATCAGTAAATAGAATGTTTGCAAGAAAACGAGGGTCTTCAACATCATGACGTAGAAACCAGCGGTAAAAAACCAAACGTGCTTGATGATCATTTATTGGATTTAAGGCCTGTTCTCGATGCACATGGTATGGATAAAGCAGTTGCTCGTGCAGAATTCTCCAAACAAGAGGACCACTAATTCCTACCTCGGCTAGAATTTCTTCTTCTGCTCTAGTAGTGGATACCGACCTTGGTCTTCCAGTAACCAGTATCACGCAATATTTGGTGAATTCTTCCAAACATGCGTTGTGAAGGAATCTGGCTATTTGGATAAGCGTCAATATAAAGACATCGCGCTTCGGTGGCGTTCCCATTAGCACGACCATACATGAAATGCATGTCTGTTAATTCTGCGTTAGAGTAATCAGCCATAGCGAAAGAAAACTTGTGCACTGAGAACAACTGTCAAATACGTACTGTTTATTTCACTAATCATCAACCAACTATTATAAGAAAATACACAACGTTTTTGCAAAATAAAAAAAGGCTAAAAAACATAAAACATTCCATATCTCTGCAACCGTTACTTTGCGGACCCATGTTTATTGATACTTTTCTGCTTATTTTGGTTCATACTATTACCTCCTTTAATATTTTGCACTCTTTTTTTAACATCCTGTATAATAAACTACCAAATGAAATATCTAGTTCAATACACCAAACAGAACTAAAGGACAAAACATGAAACAGGGGTAATATGACGGGTATAATATGATGTTAGACTTATGCAATACATAAAAACACTAATATCTAATTTTAGGACAGCTTCTATAATTTAGAATTGCTGTCTACTTTGGTATTTATTATCAATCAGATACTCACTCATCAATATAAATCTATGTAAAACCAAATACGTATGAGTAAATTAGCAAACATTTACACATACGTACAAAAAAAAACCATTTATTATGATCTAACACCATTTCAAAAATTGATCACCGTAATCATGAGCGCATTTACATAGAATGTAATGATATTTATTTTTTTCTTTCCAAATTTATTTTAAATATTTGAAATACATGATGTCAATATTAATGCATGACTGATGTATGATGTACAAAATGTAACATAAAATGTCAATGTAAACTATACCTATTCAAAATTAAAAGATATTTATACTTTCTGCTTCAGCATTGCTGGAGAATGTTTTAAACATTACACATATAATAAAATAATAATAAGAAATTAGTCTTTAAAAATATTGAAACTTTGAAAACATTGTACTTGTTATTACACATTCACAAGCAGTTGAAAAAATTTAGCGTAGGTTTATGAAATACATTATTATCAAAAATTTAAATCATTACCCTCAACAGGATTATCCAAACAATTTATTATTGTCAAAGTTAAATATGGCGTTCTTACAAATATGATAATGTTACTTGTATATTTCCTATTCCTATAAACTATTAATTTGTATAATTGACTATCCTATGACTATGACTAATTGACTATGTTGTCTAAAATTGATATCAAAATTCTTAGAATAAAATCATGTCGAAATTGAATTATTTTATTGTCCTGCAAGTCGCACTAAAGTTCTTAGAAGTCTCCTGTTTACTCTATGATGCACACTTATAATTCAATAAATCTCAACTGCGACTTATTTTTTATCTTTCACTAGATTCTCGCATATAATTGATTTCATTTTTTAAATTGGTAAATTATGCATTTATTCGCTTATTTATATTTTTAAAATGTTTATCTTTTTACATGGTAGATATTAAGTGTATATGTCCATTATATTCTAGCGATCTCAGTTACAGATGTGTTAGATATTTTGTTCTAATGATACAATGAATGTGAATCTGTTGAACCTCTTCCGATGTAAGTACCCTAAAGTTCGATTTTGTAATCTTTATTATTTAATATCTTTATAAATAGTGTAATTGACAATGTAATTACTTTATGCTAAGGATTTAGATCACCGTCAAATTATTACTTCTCGATAAATATATCATTACCTCGCAAGTTCACTTCTAATATTTACTATTTCAATGAAGACACGTAATTTTGCAAAGACCAGAAACTTTTCATGATCTTGATGTTGCCTCGATCCGAAACTGACTTTTTTTCTGCATATTGAAGCTGCTCTTGGTGAAACACTTGGTTTCAGTGTATGAAGGAGTAATGTTTTTATTAATATAAACTATGAATACTCTCTACTATGGTTTTGTTAAAAGAAAATTAGAATATGAGTTGTTTGTTTCCTGTCTCCATTATTAAATTCGTATAAATGTTTTCGAAAATATTTAACATAGCTACTACATTTCAAAACTCACTTAGTTTATTTGACACATTTACTTGTACTTTTGAATTGTGCACAATATTTTAATATTATCCATCCATACTGGCTAAAGAGAGTTTGTGTGTCTCAGAGGAAATTTTTTTACAAATTATAGCATTTCACCTGAAAATAACGCGACCTTACTCTAAAATTCTTCGTTATTATAAGAGATGCAATAACATTGATATTTGATTTATATTTTCTTGTTTATTACTTTTTTTATATTAATATTCGTTCTACCTGCCGTTTTATTCTGTAATTGGGTAAAAATCTATAGAACAATATATTTAATAAATAAATACTTGTAATATTCCACATGTTATAATAACTATGTATCATCCAAATATTTAGACTATTTGGGTCGGTCAGTGGTCGCGCGGTTTAAGGCGTCAGTACTTGAATCGAGGTGACTGATCGGTGTTGGTTCGAGCCCAGCTGCCGGTAGACCGTATATAAGCTATATTCGTGGAGAGGTTTGGCGTCCTCTCTGCGGGTATGGTAGGGTGGAAGAATGTTGGCTTGGGTCAATGTGAGAGATTGATACCGGTTGATATTTGACTACCCCCCTAATTAATGAGGTTTTCCAGGTTTCCCTCATTCCTGCACAGAATAATGGTTAGGACCTACCAACGTAAGTCGTTCCTGGGCGCAAATGCGGCTTGCTTAATAATAATATGCCGCCCCCTCTCCCGCACAAGTCTCCGACTTCTGGGCTAATCCCTGTGATTAGAGTGAGGGGTAGAGATAATAATATTATTATTATTATTATTATTATTATTATTATTATTATTATTATTATTATTATTATTATTATTATTATTATTATTATTATTATACATTTTCTTGGTGCCGTTTTCTTCTCTACTGTGATGTTTTTTTAAAAGCCACGTCAATGCTCGTTTCAAACATTATTTATTCTATTTTATAAGCATGTTGTTGACTGAGTTGTGCATTTCACCACTTGACAAACGGTCTGTTAAATGGAAAACGGCAAGGAGATTATTAAATTTAGCCACAATGGAATAAAAATTAAATTAGATAAACACGTTTAAGCTGTTGTTGTTGATACATTCAATTGTTTGCAGCATCAACTGGTTGTGTCAGGATGTGTAGTATATGGATAATAACAATGTCGTGGACGTGTAACCCATCTTAAGTTTCTAAATTGGACTTGAATTGCGCTGTTGACTTCACTTTATCATTCCCTACATCCTGTTAGGGGAATTATACGTTTATTATCCTTCTTAGATGCCAAACACGAGGCTGTGTGGAATTAGGCTCCTTCCATCACTTCTTAAAATTACGATAACGCTCTAAACTCTGTACAATGTGTAACACAATGACGTATATATCGTCCAGTCTTAAGAATATTTTATTATAAACCTAAACGTTTGTGCAGCATTGGTTCTGAAGATGTAAAGTACCTTAAAATTCAGTACCGTCACCTGTTTAAGAGCATAGTACATGGACGGTAATGCTTAGCATCGGTGCTTTCCCGTTTTTGTAAGGTAAAGCGAGATGAACCTATAAAAGTGACAGACCACTAGCGATTTCTTTCCGTGGCAGCAATACCCGATTTGCTTAGATACATACAGACGTAGTGATCAATTGCATATGGTGAATGCTACAGTTAATAAGTTTAGTTTTTCAGAAACTAAAAACAAAAATAATTTTCGGCGGCACGCCAAATTTTCCAAAGAATATTTTGATCGTAAATTAGAGCTATTTACAGTAAGATTTAGCCGAAGTTTTTAGATTGCAATGATTATGCATGTGTTCTGCTACTTATAGAACCTAAAAAATACTTGTGCGTAAATTTCACTCTCGTTCAACTTCGGAACTTCACCTTAACTGTGGAGGCGAGGTCAATCCTCTTAAATATATTTTTTAAGTTTTCTGGGTCCTCGAGAACGCTTACAGAATCAAATTGAATATAACCTTCAATGTTCAAGAAAACGTTTAAATAAACGTATTACAAAATTTATAAATTTTAAAGCAAACAAGAACATAATTAACAAACTACAAGAAATGAACCTGATCATTTCACTGCATGCCCTTCTTTATTTAACGTAAAAGTACTACAATGTTAACACCATTCTTTTACATTGGAGCAACTTCCAAGCTAATAAGATCACTCTCTGACTTTGTTCAAGTCTTATTTGCACCTATACCACTATGAAGAGCTTCAAGAACTGGCATTCTTTTTCGGGTTAATACAGTTTCTTAAATTCTTTCTTTACTATTAGGACTCTCCAATATACTTTTTAATATGCCATTCTATATTACTAAGAAATCCCATAGGGTCCTCTAATTTTTCAAAGACGAAGATTTGTTAGAATGTCATCCCAGTTAGGTCTATTCAAGTTTTTAATTTTTCACTGGAAACTGGCACCAAACTTTGTTCTTTAGCAGAATTCCTACTCATCTGGGCTCTGAAACTTAGTATTTTGGCATACAAATTTGTCTTTTTCTCTTGTTTCATTCAGTTCAGTAGTTAAAGTTACTATGCTGTTTTGTAATTTTTCTTTCACTGATGTTTGTTTTCTTTCTATTTTTTCAACCGCGTTTCCAACTTGTTGTTTTCATCGGTATTTAACTTCTGCAGCAGCTAGTCTCTATGTTTTAAGTTTTTCGACAGTTCCTCTTGAACTCAATAAGGTTCATTTTGTATCATTTGATCCTGAATTAATTTTATCTGATGGAAGAATTCTGCATTAGTACCTTCCAAAGTTTTACTCTAATTGTCCAGATCAATAATTGGTACCTCTGTCTTTCAATAATTGAATTTTCTAGCTGGACAACTTTGTTACTTGTTATCATGGTTGTTGTCAAGCTCACTCTGATCTTTATTGAATATATTCCTAGAGCATTGATTCCTATGTTCTAACTTAATTATATGCTATCCAGGACTTGTACTTTGGCGACTTCATTTTGTAACTTAGTAACACTTTATTCTATGACCCTAGATTTATCTCGCAGTTCATTCAATAAATTAGTTTCTTCTTCAACGGTTTCTTCAAACTCTTTGAGATTGGTTTTAATTACTTCTCCTAACTTTGTATTATTTACTTCTTCATTATTTTTATTTCTTCTAAACTGTTTCGTTTTTCAAATATTTCATAATATTTCATCATTGTGACTTGGCTCTTCTTCATTTCATCCTTATTGTTTTTCATCTCTTTCTTTATATATTCTTTCATATCTTCCTGACTCTTCTTCATATCTTTCATCACGTCCAATAACTATTTGACTTTGCTCTTGTAACTGGCATTCACTTTTCAATTCAAACGTCTTCTTAAATAAAACAAACAGTAAAACCAAAAAAAGAAGACAGTCAAAGGTACAAAACTTTTGAACATAAAGAAAGTCAAAAAAATGTTAATAGAAAATTTTCAAGAAAATCGAGACCAAGGAGAGATATGACTATATTAAGTGTTTATTGTATTTAAACTGGTTACATGAACGCTGTGCATCCTATAATAATGTCAGTATGTGGTACCAATACAACCTCTTATTGACAAGGTAGATACTCAACAACACAAATGTAACTTTACTTTTGTGTGTCATTTTCAAAAATTGCAATAAATATTGAACTAAAATTTAATTAATATCAATGGTAAACTAAAAGAAATCCTATGTATCTGTTATTTCCTATTTTTATGTATTTTATCTGAATCCGAATCTGAAGTCCGTTTAGCTCAAACATCCTCAAATTTTTGAGTAAGTCACAAAAAATAGAGAAAAAAATTACGTAAATCAGCGCAAAAAAATTGTTTTTTTTTTATCTTGATCAAATGTGTTTCTTATCCTATATTTCGATATGCTGAATTCGAATCTCGTCAATTGAACTAAAGCACCCAAAATGTTTAAAAAATCGCTCGAAATACCACCCTTTTATTTTGTGTGCCGGTATAATCAATATAACTGAACCAATTATATAAGTTTCTTATTCGAGCCTCATTGCAGATATGAATGAAACGAAACATTTGGTTATCTTTAATAATAATTTCATAACAAATAAATCTATTAATAATGAAGTACATAATAATTATTTGACTTATTATAAATTTAATTGCGGATGTATGAGACTTTTTGTTTGAGTTAAATATTATTTTGTAAAATTGTTTTTTTATTATTATATGTACTCTTCTTTCCTGCATTGAATTATGGTTAAAGATTATCTACTGAATAATAATATTCTGCCCCCTAACTTAGATTCTATTTTATTATTTATTCCAGTATTATAATTGCGATAAACACTATAAAACTGATTCTAAATTTTAACCGAGATGGTTAAACCATCCACTGTAATTTATTTATTAATAATAACTATTTATAGAACCTAATTAATTATTACAGCTGAAAATACTGTACATAATCGTAACATTAACTAAATCTATGCATGTTTTGTTATTGTGTTCATCGCCTATGCATTTGCAGTATAACGTACAAGAAATTTGATATTTATGCGGCCTTACTCAATCCGACTTGTTCAACAACGCTTGGTTTACCACAATCCAACCAAATGCACTATCTACAAACGTGTGAATCAAAACTTGACCCACATCTTCTCCACGATTTAATGCTATTTGTAAATTTCTTAAGCAGATTTTACCTTTCATGTGCTTCTGAGAATTTGAAAAACTGTTTTTTAAAACTTGCATAATCTAATATTTCAATTAGGCTACTCTATTCATGTAATCCGAGAAGTTCAGTTTTTTTTCCTTGCTACAAAAAGTGCAACTGTTATTATTAGTCAGTTGAATGGAAACCGAATATTAGGGCGAAGATAAGCCGTGTACATAAACAGACGAACAATAAACAGAATAACAGAAGTATCAAGTTGCTATTTGTCAATGTTTGATCACGATAAGATTGAGTTCTGGTCAGGGACATATGTATCTCCTGCGATATTTGCAAGACAAAAGGATACCAAGTAACGATCATTGATTTATGCTAGATATAAATATAGAAAAACCGTTGCTAAAATTAAAAGCATTGTTACAGAAGATCACCAATGTGTTTACGTTGTTAGTTATGTTCCTGTTTTCAAATTTATAATTTTTGTAATACCTTTTATTTGACGTTTTCTAGAACATTCCAGGTTATATTTTGTTTGATTCTAGATGCATTTTCGACAACCTAAGAAGCACAAACTTCAGGGGATGATAGTACGTTTAAAAATAATATTAGTTTTCTCTATAATTTGGGTCCAGGAAGGCTTCGTTTTCGAGGTACAGGGTGGCAAAGTTATAAAAAAATAAAGTTTTTCTGAGCTATCTCAGTGACCCAGTTGAAAATTTTTAATAAAACTTGGTGTGGATACCTGTTAGGGGGTCTTTTATTTAGTGTAATTACTGGTGCCAAACTGCTAACCAGTGGCATGCAACAAGGGAGATGGCGGACCTTTTTAAAACAACACGTACGTCACTGAATGTTTCAAAAATTTTGTTAATAATTTACGTTCTACTAAATAAAAGAACAAAAAAAGGTATTCTAAGTTGTTCTCGTAAACTCACCGTTTTCGAGTTACTTGGCTTAACATTTTAGTCGTTATTTTCATTTAATGTAGTAATTTATAACAGTAAATATTTGACATTTGAGAATTGTTTGAAGGATATTTATTGACTAAACAAGTAGTGATAAAACAATTTATTTTTCTACAGCTAAGTCAACGTAGAGGTTACATTAGTGTCATAAATGAGACGTCCCACAAAGAAGGAGTTGAATAGTGAATGCCACTAATGAGATCAAGAGCGACAAAAATGGAGGAAATATTTAAACAGTTAATGAAAATGATGGAAGATATCAAGAAGAGTCAAGAAAATATGAAGAAAGAAATGAAGAACAGTGCAGATGAAATGAGGGTAGACTTGAAAGAAATAAAGAACAGCCAAGTAGTCAAAATTAAATTATGGAAGATTTCAAGAAAGAAATAAAAAATAATCAAGACGAAATGAAGACCAATCTAGAAGAAATAAAAATAATCAAGAAGAAGTAAGAAATTAAACAAAAATCAGTCTACAAGAAAACGAGAGAGAAAACAAGTTGAAAAAGGTTATTAAAGTTAAACTCAATGAATTTGAGGACACTGTTGAAAAAGAAAATAATCAATTAAGAAGTGAGGTACAAGAAAAGGTCCAGGTCATAGATGAAAATATGACTAAGTTACAAAGTGAAGTGTCAGATCTGAAATCTCCGTTGACCGCGAAGGAAGATTACATTAAGAACATTAAGACTGAGAGCAGTATCCTTCCGTCGTCGAACAAGCCATCAAAATTTGATAGAAAAGTGTCATGCAGTACTTACATTAAACAATTTGAAGCAGCTGCCTTGGCAAAGAACTGGTCAGAAGAAGAAAATGCCACATCACTAGTAGTTGCCCTAAGATGTGAAGTTATTAAGAGATATTAAGAGATGAGATTTTAAGAAATAATTATTATCAAACGCTGAAGACTGCTTTGTAAATGAGGTTTAAGGAAGCTCATCTACAATACGTTTACCAAACACAACTACACAGCTGAAGACAACGTTTCTATGTACAGTAATTTGAGGCAGATGTCATGTATGATGAAGCTAGCCTACCTCACTGTACCGGTAGAGTTACAAGAGCAGTTAGCAGTTAGTAGTTTGATTGATGGCTTGCGAGATTTCGAAATCAGTCAAGCGTTAAGGTTAGCCAGACATAAAAATCTATCTGACGCTCTAGCCCTGACTCTGTAAATCGAAGCCGATCGAGAAGCATCTAGAAGTGGTCAAGGCAAGACAAAGCGAATTAGGCTTCAGACTAAAGAACAACGGGGGTCCAAAATGTAGAACAGTTTGTGAAGAACATTCCAGGTTATATTCGATTTGGTTCTAGACGAGTTTCTGAGAACCTGGGAAACTTCGAGAACCTTAAAAATATATATAACAGGATGCGGCACTTAACACTACCCACTCCTACATTCACTCCATTTTCTTCAAAGTTAACCATTTAAATTTAAAAAACATTTTATTGTTACAAAATGATCGTCTCTGTAAATTTATTTTTTCGGGTGAATTTTCTCTTTAACAATCTATATAAAAAATTATGTCATACAATAGACCAAGAAAAGAGCTTTAATTTGATTTGACTTTATTGCTCATGTTTGACTTTCAAAATACAATGATAGAATAAATTAATATCGACATATTTATGATTTTCGAGTCTTAAATTTAAAAAATATATATACAAAAACAACAAATAGAACCTATTTTTTTTAAATCATAAGTTTTCCTCGAAGTTTTCTCCACTCGGAGGAATGTAAAAATTGTAAAGTTAGGTATATAAATTCAGTGTTTTAAATTATTTTGTATCTACTATGTTTAAGATTTCTTGGGACCTCTCAGACCTCCCGACCTAGCTCTATACACTTTATAGGGTTATCTAATAAATTGCATGTACCAGACAAGGTCAAGAGATGCTAAAGATTTGGAGAATAGAATAAGAGCAGAAAAATTACTAGAAAGATTTTGAGATCCCCTACCGTGTCATTCTGAAATTTAATTTTTTATATAATTAATAAAATCACCTCCTCTTTCAGTCTACCTTCAACTATTTTATTAATATTATTTAGAAGATATATATATTACTGAATGAAATATAGCATAGTTGGGACTCGAAAATCCATTTCTATACATGTACGAGTATTTACTTGTCCCGCTTCCTCCTATAGTAAAGCAGCAGTCTGATAATAATTGGTCTCATTTCGCAAGCAGAGCGCACTAAATGTCATTTCACCCGTTTGCTGGCGTCGTGTGGTTTGCCAACTTTGCAAAACTCCCCTGACTAGTGCTGACTCCGACAGTATCAATAATTATACCAACTGAGTCCTCGTGAGAAAGTCTCTTCTTCCTACTTTATGAAAAACTGTTAAAATTATTTTAACATTATTTCTTTTTACTGGTAATGAACATCGTGCAACTTTAATTTACGGAAACATTACTTAAAGAGCCCCTTTTCTACGAGCGTGCATATTTTTGTCCATACATTTTAATCTCAAAAGCTGCATATTGTCTGAAGCTATTTATTTGTGGCATAATTTTAGTTTTTCTTTAGTTTTATTGGGTATTGGCCACACTTCTGAAAAATAAAGATTAATTAAATAAGCCCTTGCGCCAAACGGATCAGTCAAGGGTTATTTTTGAAACTAAGTTTGCCTAACCAAAAAAACTCACACTGAAAAAAGCAGAAAAGTAAAAAATAACAAAAATCACGTCACTATCGCGCACTTCCGTATTTTTGACGTTTCGAAAAACTCTCTGTTTTCGTTCTCAAAATAGTAGTAAAATTATTAAACGTATGTCAAGTTTCACAACAACTTTGAGAAAGAAACTCAGGTTTTTGAAACGTCAAAAATACGTAAGTGCATGATAGTGATGTAATTTTTGTTATTTTTTACTTATCTGCTTTCAGTGTGAGATTTTTTGGTAAGGCAAACTTAGTTTTAAAAATAACCCTTGACTGATCCGTTTGGCGCAAGGGTTTATTTAATTAATCTTTATTTTTTCAGAAGTGTGGCAAAAACCCAATAAAACTAAAGAAAAATCAAATGTTGCACTTGCGCAAAATTATGTTTTTATTTGCATTTTCGGGCAAACCTTAATTACGTTTTGTGAACGTGTTAGTTAATATGCCCACATTTTTCTTTTATATTTTCGTATTTTATACAATTCTAGGGGAAGTAAAACTATTTTTATTAACTCTAATCTTTTTGCAGAAACCTTTATAACTTACCACAGCTAACAAACATTTTACGTTTTTCATTATTTGTCTGATTTTGATGCTCTTCCATCACATGACAAGGGGGAAATTGCATGACTTTTCCAAATACGTGCAGAAGAAAGAATGTATTATTTTAATCGAAATGGTTTTTGTCCTAGATAATTTCGTGGAAAAATAAGGCTAAAAATTTTGTTTGGCCACAAAACGATCGCCGTCACAGCGTAGACCTGTGACGTCAGACGCCGTTCGCATGTGTTACCCCCCACCTAATAAATAAATACAGCAATGTGTTTTAGCTCACATCTGTATCCATGCTTTCGGACAACGCAGTACCTACGTTTATAAGAGTTAATTTGTCATTTGTGATATTATTAGGTGTTATTGTGTTATAAACATTGGTATTGAAGATGCTTGTAAAGGACACAGAAAGTGCATCTCACCGAACAAACGGAAGAAGTATTGCATTATGCCATTATGTACGAATACAGTATACGTGGAAATTAAATTTCGCCAAAATTTTATTATCGATCTTCACAGTAGTCTCCCTCTAACTCTGCACAACGATTGCTCCCACGATTGGAAGCACCTTTGGTAATCCTCTGCAGTTAACCCGTTCAGCACCACGGTTACAGCTTCTTTGACCTCCTGTATGCCCCCATGATCAGTTCCCTTGAGGAGCGACTTTATCTTGGGGAATAAAAAAAAATCGCAGGGGGAAATATCGGGGCTATAGGGTGGGTGGGGCAACGTTGGAATGCCTTTTTTGCCAAAAACTCTTGCACAATGAACGAAGAATGGACTGGTGCCTTGTCGTGGTGCAAAATCCCGTTGTTCTCGGCGAGTTCGAGTCGCACACGGAATACCCAGTCACTGTCTAGCCGGCAGGAACATATTGACGATGAATGATACCGTGAATATCAAAAAAACCGATCAACATTGCGTTCAGTCGTGACCCGGACATCCTCGCTTTCGTTGGCCGTTCTCCACTCTTTTCTACCCACTTCTAACTTTGTTTACGGGTCTCTCGGGGTCATACTCAAATATCCGACTCATCCAGATCACGGGTAAGAACTTTTGGCACCATCTTTGTGCAAATCTTTCGCATTTTCAAATTTTCGTGTAACATTTTGCGAACGGTTTCTTTATTGACATTTAACTCGTCAGACAACGCACGAATGCTTAGGCACCGATCAGACGTGATCAGTGCACACAAACGGTCAACATTTGCATCAGCACGAGAGGTTACGGGAGGTCCTTCACGTGGACCGTCTTCTACCGATTCACGCCCCTCCTTGAACCGTCTTGCCTATTCAAACACACGTGTTTTCGACATGCACTCGTCTGTATACACCACTTGCAGTTTTCGAAGATCCGATAGTTTTCGTCAGATTTCAATAACAATTGAATCACAACATGTTGCTTGTAATTTTAGTCATTCATTTTCACGACGCCACTAAAAAAGTTACTTCCAAAAAATACACACAAAACACAAACAAAACGTGCTATCGACTTCAACCTTGGACTGAAACTAAAAGGAAGGTCCCCCCTCTCTAGAAAAATGTTGACGAACAATGCAGTGTTGCCAGTTTCCGAGTAATAACTAAATTCCCGGAACTTAATTACCACACCTCGTACAGAGCCTAATAAAAATATTTTACCTTGCCAAACAAATGAAAATATATATATATATATATATATATATATATATATATGGTAGGGCGATAAAGCCCGACGACAAGACGCATTGTAACATTGTTTGTTTGTGAAGACCATATTAATGTAAGTTTAATTGAAAATGCAGGTAGGTTTAAATTAATCGAAAAAGTTAAAACGTAAAGTTGTAAAGAATTAATTAAACTTATCTTTTAAAATACCAGAATTTATAGGGGGCGTTTAGAAAATTAATGGTAAAGTAAACTTACATTTTTTCTCATTTATTGTAGCGCCTCCGATTCCAATAACATGTACATAACTGAATTTGCTCCTACCGCTTACGTGATGTAGATGTTGTTTGATGCATTTATAAAATGTTGCTATCTGACTACATTAAATCACCTGTTTTATTCTGAAAACATGCTAAGCAAAAATAATAAATAAGGATTTTTTTTTAATGTTTGGGCTGGTATTATTGACGATTATTTGACAGGCCCATTTTTTCTCCCAAGAAGATTAGATGGACAATCGTATTTACACTTTCTTGAAGATCTGCTGCCAATGCTTGAAGACCTCAACATTTTCATCGCAACTATCGCGATCGGTAGATAGATCGCGAAGGAACGCAGTCATGGCCGCCCAGATCTTCCGACCTTAATAGTTTAGATTACTTTTTCTGGGGTCACCTGAAAAGCTTAGTGTACGCAGTACCGATTCAAGCCGAAGAAGAGTTACGAAATCGTATAACAGTATGCTACCAAACCATAAGAGACACCCAGGAATTTTTGAAAATGTACGTCAGTCTATGCGAAGAAGAGTTAGTAGATGCTTCCATACGTGTGGGTGGAGGACACTTTCAACAACTACTGTAAATACATAATTTGGGTTCTTTATTTTGTTTGTATTTTCTTGTCTTGTCGTTTCGTTTTAGGTTTAATATTTTGAATTTATCGTTTTACTAAATAAATCGCGATTTTTTAAATAAAATTTTAAAAAATCAGAGGCGTACCGTTTTTTCTATCCAAACATTTAATATTATGCCTACGGAGGTCACTGATTAAAATTTATTTTTTGGTCCTAAAAAAAGTGTTTCCACGCATGGTGGGTGTCTACAAAATGGCAACAAAATATCAAAAGCAGTTTTTTACGTGAAAATGATACGTCGTATGAGAGTAACTCTAGGAACCGAATTTGCGGTAAAATAAATGGAAAAATAATTTTAGTTTTTAGAAAAAGCAGTGGCGTACCAGTATTTTCTTCAAAAATGTTTAGTTCAAACCTCGTACGGACGTCATTGGCAAAGATTTTAAAACATTTTTTACATAAAACAATGCTCCTTAAGAATTAATAGATGTGTAGAAAATGTCTTAAAAATATCTGGAGTGATAAGAAAATTATAATAAAAAAGTAAATTTTTTCATAAAACTGTAACACCCTATAGCTCAAAAATTAAGAGGTTTAGGACATCTGTTGATATTAAGTTTTCTTCTTAAAATGACCGAAGGATTCACATCCTTAAGTATCGGCATTCAATTAATAAACACACTGTATGTCAAAAGTTTGTCGTTCGCACTGTCAACCTCTGCTGTTCTGTGGATGCAAACATTTTATCGACATACCTAGGATAAGCTTTGCTATTTCCCTAGACTACCCATATACTAATATCAATTATTATGATTGGGTCTAAAGCTGCTACTGTTGCTTGTCAGACAAGGTTTCTAAGGTGGTCCATAATGGGAAACCATAATAAATCACATTTAATGTTGGCAAACTCCTCGGTTTTTACCATCGGCATCTACAGTGCTTCGCCACCACGGTGTTAGTGGTAGTACATAGTAATTCTTTTATCGCGGACACCAGCTAGATCAATTTTATTTTGCACAAAATTTATCAGAAAAATACAATATTCAGAGGACGATAAAAATGTTACATTTAATGTTTACTTAATATATTTGCAGCCACTTGAATATCCGCGCTATAGCCCAGATTTGACACCACATGATTATTACATGCTTATATCACTCAAAGAAGAATGGTGAACATGCTGTTTTGATAACGATCAAGGTATAAAAGCGCAAAGTTCTCCTATAAATTTGATGTGTAGAACCTACAATAAAAACTGCAAGAACATAGATATACTCGCGTCAAGAATTCAGACGTCTTACGTCACGGCTGACGTTACACATTTGTTTTTATTGTCAACGTAATTTTTGATATTTGGTCGCGTTAAAAACAATAATGCAAACTTTTAGTGTAGTATATAGTTTTATTACTATCAGTTGCAGTTTCTTAAATGTTTTGATGAAAATATAATGGATTATTCATTTGTTCGTATGACGTAAGTCGTCTGAATTCTTGTCGCGAGTATATATTTAATTGTAGCCTTAATAATCTTAATTCTCATTTAGTTGATTTCTGTTTATTTTATTATTGTGTTCCTTGAACACAGATTTTGTCATAATGTATATTCTGTACCCTCTTATTGTGTAGTTGACTGAAAAGCTGTACAGTAGATCAAATAAATAAATTAATTAATGAGTAAAAAGCAAAGCAAGCAAGCTAGTTAGTTAGACAGTTAGTAAATAGGTAAGTAAGTAAGTAAAGAAATAAACAAAAAAACAAACAGACACACAAACCAACAAGCAGGCAAACAAAGAAATAAACTATCAAAAAAACAAACGAACAAACAAATAAGCAAGCAAGCACGCAAACAATCAACCAAACAAACAAAGTAAGTAATTAATTAATAAGTAAACAAACAAATAAATAAATTTATAAAAAAATGTTTATTGATATGAAAATCTATATTATTTGTGTTAACGAAGAGAATATATCTAACTTGCGCATATATGTAATAGGTCTGTGCAAGCAAGGAGTTCGGAATGGTTTCAAACTGCCAGAAATATTCGACCAGTATAGTTATGAATTTGTTTGCAGTAAACATCGTACAAGAAGTAGTTAGACAAACGTTTTTGAAAGGTTGCGGCCAGTCTGGATCCCTTGCTTGAACTGCGTACGCAAAATGTAGCAATGCTACATCTAGTGGCCATTAGATACCCCATGCTGGACCTAAGAAGCCACAAAGCATTGTCCACTAAACTGATTGTAGCTGCTGCTATAAAATATTACAATAAACTTTTAAAAAAAAATAAAAAAAATATTTTCACGATTAAAATTACCATTGAGGTTAACTATTTTTCAAATTATTAATATAATAACGTAGTCAAGATTTGTTCTCGATTATTGTTGTTAGTTCATCTACAAAATTTTATTCATTGCTTTTGATAATATAAAATTAATGACAAAAATTATGCTCAGCGCGTCGATAATAGAAATATTTAACGCAATTTTTAAGTACACACCGGCTTTCGATTTCTTTCTGCGACATCAGCAATTTAATATTTTGATGACGGAATAAAAAACTTGCAGTTTGATGGGAGAAACGTATTAATAAAAGTAAAGGTTGTATAGAAAAATAGGATGTATTAACATTTTCTTTTACTGTGACAATAACTAATAAAACGAATTTTGGTTTTATATTTGATCCATTCTCGTATTAGTTGCAAATAGCATAAAAGTATGTAATTTATACCAACAGATGATTCAAATCAACTGTATCAAGTTTGAGATGTCTAGGAACGTAATATTTTTGATGTACCTATCCCTTATGCAGCAGAATACATCTTACTGATTCTAAAATCTTTTCGTTATTAAGTTAAAGAGCTTAAGGGTCGGTATATATTTAGTTGCTACCCATCACCTGTAAATATTACTCAAACAACTTTAGTAAAGTTGTTCAAATTCCATCACACGGCAAGGACGTAAACAGATTACACGTTGATCCATATATAGTTTTCCTATCCAATTGGATACGATCTGTCAGAATTAGGATAAGAGGCTTAGGCTACTTTTGTGTTGTACTTGGACCTGGTTTCCACTAAAGGGTAAAGTCGTACAGCTTCATCTGTTTCTATAAACCCTTGCCAGTTTTTAATTTTCACAAGGAAGTAAAATATAATTTTTTAACTATTTCCAAATGTATAGGAACTAGAATGTATGAAAAGTTACAAAATATATTATTAACAACTAGAAGGATAGATTAACAAAACCCTTTTTATTATGACAATGACTTAACTTTCTTAACTTAGCTTAGTCCAAAAGTGCTTAGTTAAGAAGCTACAGGGCTTCAAGAAAAAAAAAATTGTTTTTTTGTGATTTATTTATTTATTGAACACCCAAACAGGCTGTAATAGCCTAATTACATGGAGTACTTTTTTTACAAAAATAAGATATAACCTAATCTAAGCAAGCACGAGTACAATATACAGAGTGTCCCAAAATAGAAGGACGTACCATTTACCACATATTCTTTGGACAAAAATAATGCGACTTTCCTTATGCCATTTTTTATTTGGGCGTCCCTGTTTCAATATACAGGGTGTTAAAGTTACATTTAAAAAACTATTCTAGGAACATTAAATATGAACGGGTACGAAATGGTCGTACATGAAAAGGTATTAATCGTAAAATACTTGGTTCATTTATCAGATTATTAAGATCACATTACTATCAGATAAGTTTATTAAAAAATATGATAAGTGAAACTTTGCGTCTAGTCTCTAAAGAAATTGTATCAAATTCAATTCGAAGTTGTGCCAATCTAATGAAATTGTAATCAGGACGTACATGATATTTTTTAAAGTAAAGGTAATTAACTGTATTTTTTCAATTGAGCTCAAATAATATTGGGGCTGTGTTTGCCAAATAATTAAAGCAAATTCAAATTTAGGTCTGACTAATGTAAAGTAGTAATTTTAATGTCTGAATATTTGTAAAAGCTGCAGTTTGTTTGATAATAAATCCTAACATTATATTCGCGGAATTTATAATACTTTGAATATGGTCTGCAAAAAAAAGATCACTGCTATATCTCAGGCCAAGATCCTTAATACTAAAAGTTCTGTTTAATAAGTTACCATTCATACTGTAATAAAACATAATAAAATTTTGTTTTTTACTATATGGCATTTCTTCAAGTTAAAATGCAATTTATTACTGACACTCCAATTAACAATAATATCTCTCTGTAGTGCCACAAAATCTCTAACTGTTTTAATTTTTTTATAAAATTTTAAGTCATCAGCATAAAGAAAACTTTTGAATGCGCACAAACAGAAGGAAGGTTATTAATAAATAATACAAATAGTAATGGTCCCAAGTTGGAACCCTGAGGCACCCCAGAATTGGCATGATACTTGCCTGAAGTATTTCCACTGTGTTTAACAACAAAATGTCTGTTCTGGAGATACATTTTAAGTGAATTTAAAGTGTTTTGAGAAATGCAATGCATTTACTTTTTCAATAGTAAATCATGATTAACCTTGTGAAACGCTTTTTTGAAATCTGTATAAATTGCGTCAATTAAATGTTTTTCCTTAGATGTCTTATATATGTATCATTAGTAAATAAAAGTGAATTCGTATTAATTGACTTCTTTGCAATAAATCTATGTTACTGCTCTGAGATATTTTCTTCTACATGCTGATAAAGTTTAAAATATATAATGTGTTCAAATAATTTAGCTGGAACACATAAAATTGTTATTCCTCTATAATTTGATACATCACTTTTGTAAATTGGAGTATATAGAGCTAACTTCCACACGTCCGGAAAATTTCCTGATTCTATAATTAAATTAAAATTTTCTGCTTTCTGCTTTTTCAGTGTGAGATTTTTTGGTTAGGCAAACTTAGTTTAAAAAATAACCCTTGACTGATCCGTTTGGCGCAAGAGCTTATTTAATTAATCTGAAGAAGTGTGGCAAAAACCCAATAAAACTAAAGAAAAACTAAAATTATGCCACAAATAACTAGCTAATAAATAGCTTCAGACAAGATTTTATGCATGTTGTACTGGAATATAAATTTTGTATAATAATACTAATTATTATTATCATTAATAACCTCGACAGTGGTCGAGTTACCTACGGCTTCGTCGAAAAAAAATCACATACGTACGGTAATAATGTCTATATCCAACTTATTGCGTACATAACTATTTCAGAAATATAAGAAGAATTTAACTTTATATAAAAAGCCTTTTAGTTTAGCTATTTTAATTCACGAGACCCATATACGTCGTGCCGTTTAACTGAAAAACATGCCCGTTGTATCTTTCAAATAACGTCTTAAAAGTTTTTATTATACCAACTATTTGTAAACTAATGGGTTCTTTAGGCTTATTGTTGTTAAAAAAAACCATTACCGTGCATTTAGCTTATTGGTGCGGTTAATTCTGACAAAAAACCTTTCAAGTGTGCCCAATCAAGCAAGCGGTTTTTGTGGTATCACACACGTCAAGAGCAGAAGGCAGGGGCGTCCACAATGTGGGAAGTAAAGGGCAGGTGTTCTCACTTCTCACTAATAAATTTTGGTACAGTCATGTGTAATAATAATTTTTATAATGCATTCCAAAGTTAAAATCTACAAATATTCCAGATTATATAATGTAGTCCCGTAGAATTTCACAAAGTTTAAAAATTAGGTAGGTATACCTAAACACTACTTCCCTAGTAATCACAGAATTTAAATTGCAAGTTTTAAAATTTTGTAAGTTGAACCACTTTTGCCACTTTGCAAAACCACTTGCCACTTTTTAGCGTTTTAAATAGCCAAAAAAAAATCTGGAAAAAATTAATTTATAATAAACAAAAGTAAAATATGAAAAACAAAAGTAAACATATAAATAAAATTCCCAATATTTTTTTTATTTATTTTGCTCAAATAAAATAATAACTTAAAAAACATTTGCTAGCCACATCTTTGTTGATATTTCTGACATCATATTTTAACAATTACTTTTACCATATCTATTAACAAAATTGTAAATAATTTTATACTTAGAAAGTGTAAGTTATAAGAATATTTTCATCTACAGTTATTTTTAAAATGCGTATTTTTTATAGATTTCTGTACCTAAAACTTGCTGGTTACTATCTGTTCACATTTCTTCAGTATCGGAACCACCCGAGTGACATGAAATAAAATTTTCGTTATTTTTTAAGTCTTACTTAGTCCAGTGATTAAATGTTTAAAATCATTTATCTTTATATAAAACACTGTATCAAAAATATGGGGTCCTTAAATGAACCTCACTATACAAACTGTTATTCATTGATTTTAGTAAATCGTCTGCTAAATAGCGACACTCGTGCTTTATCTACTCGGTTCTACTGCTCTGTTTTAGTTGTCAATTGTTTGCATCAGTAATTTCCTTAAAAATTATGACAAATGACAAATATCTGTTGAGATGTATGTTTCTGTTTACATATTAGGTATTTTTAAATTTATAAATTAATGCAGCTTAAAATAGCTAGGTGTTTTATTTTTTCATGATAAAAGAATGAAAGGTGCAGTCCATAATAATATTAAGTAGGTACCCAGTTTCATTAAAGATGTAAAATAGTTAGGCAGAGGCACTTTATGTAAAGTACAGAAATGGTACATATTTTACGCTATTACAGTGTCAAATGTCAAATTCAGATATTTACCACCTGATAAATGTTTCTAAATTCTAACACTGGTGTCGTCACACTACAAGACATTACAGAATTCTACATGGTGGCCAGAATATAAGAGCCGATACTAATGAGGCTTGTATGTCTAGACAAAAGTAACAAAAAACTGTTAGGAAAAAAATTATTAAAATGAATAGTTTGTCTACAAATACATTTCAAAAATAAAAATATAACTACAGTAAAATGTAAAACTGTGTTACGAAATTACAAACTAAGGTACAACTACGGTTAAGTTAAAGTTCTTGAAACGTAATTTGATATTTATTAGTATGTATTAATGAAATAAACAATAGAAGTAAGGTACGACAACATCGCAATCCATTACCTGCTGCTGTTAACCTTAAAATATTATTATTAGCAGTAGTATTGTGGCTAATTCGTTTAATTTTTCTATACCCACTGCCTGCATATTACAATTCATATTCCGGACACCCTGCATATTGAAATTTAGTCGATTCGGCTGAGTATTATGCAGGAGGCGTGATTTAGCAGACGATGGATGAACAAAGTAAAACAAAAACAAAATAAATCATAGTTTTACCATAAAACCAAATAAATAACTATATTGAAAATAAATTGGAATAAATTATCATCGCTTTATAAAGTTCAACAATTTCATCACTTTTTATTGGGTTAGCGTTAAGGAATTTTAATGATCCTTAATTAATTTGATGTCACTGATCTCGTAAACAATTTGAAAGCTCCCCTTTGTTTGAAATATCATGTCATGATCTAGTATACATCTTTACGGCATATCCCACACGTATTCAATTGGATTTAAGTCAGGGGATTGCGTCGGCCATGATAATACTGCGAAATTATAATCATCCAAAAAATGTCTGATTTCGAAAAATGTTTTCGAGCATTGTCATCCGTAAGTGAGATTTTTTCGCCCATGGAATACTAACAGGTTGTAGAATTGTTGTGTCCTGATATGCACTGGTAATTAAAAAACAATCCACAAAAACGAGATCAGGCCTACAATCAATTCCAACTCCAGTTCAAACCATCACTGTACCCCCTTTGCATCGATCAATTCCCTGAACAGTTGCCAAACGATTTTCATTTCTAGGTCTTCTCCACATCCTAAATCTTCTTGAATCTGGCATCAAACCAAATCTGGATTCATCACTGAACAGCATACGAGTTCAATTTTCTCGTCAGTTGACGAAGTCCATCCTCTTATGTCCACTGACACTTACTCGATGGAAATTTTGAAGTTCAATTTTCAGTTGATTGGCTGAAAGATTTTGATGAAGAATAATTTGCATGCGAAGAATTCTATGATGTATAGCTTTTTTTCTGGTGGGGTCAGGATGCTTCTCTTTTACTTCACTAGTTTCTTGACAACGCTGCCACAAGCGCCTAATGGTACTTTTTGCAGAATTTAACGCCTCCACTACTTCTCGAATACCCCAGTGTGGTACCATGTCTACAAAAAGTCTGAACTTCACTTACAATTAATCTAAAACGAATTGAAAGCGGAAACAACAATTTTATACAAATATTATTTATTTCATCTAATACATTATAAACAAATAAACCCTTAGTTACCGAAACTATAAGCATGTTCATAACTCCCTTGGAAGTTATACTAAGTAGTTATAAATCCTTAACTCCCTCTAATGTATTTACAAAAATAAACCGACAATTGTCGAATTTTCCACTGAAATTATTTCCCGAATTGCAAGAATTTTCCGTTGAACTGTTGTCACTGTCTATGTAGTCAAACATGAAGTTGATGTTTCACTTATTTCATGTGACATGCCATCCAACATTCTTGCAGTTTTATTTTTCAATTCCATGCTGTCGGTCAAATACAAAAGCTTCTGGATCCAAAAACAAGCAATTTTGCTTGGCATTTTTCCAAATGTATTTTTCTAAACGGGTTGAACTGTGTGCTTTTCGCGATACGATAAAAAAATCTTTCTCAGCCGAACGGACGCAAAGACATATACTTCCTTACTAGCCCAATTCAGAGAACTCGTTTTTTTTCCACAATTGTAAATTTCTTACGGATATCTTTCTTGCCTTACGGAATGCCAACCACCATAACCGAACTCATATCTTCAATACGATTAATCTTCATATTCAAAAGTTCTTGACCCCTACAACCCCCAAAATAACCCATAATCAGAACCATCTGTACAATAGAACGATAAACGTGTAATTCTTATAGTTTAATGCATTACCTTATGTAGGAAATGTTTTTCATCGGAAGCATCCTTCAACAATTTGGACAATTTCATCCCGACTGAACACTTCAGTTTTTTGGCGCATAGCCATTACTTTTTCGGTTGAGAAACGCTTCCAGTTCATGAAACTTTTTTCATCTGTATTATTATAAATTCATTTATTGATTTTAACATAGACATAGATAAGAAAAATAAATCAATATCACTTTTACTAGAACGTGGAAGAATAAATAAATACCATGTTTTGAAGGTAAGCCAACATTATAGTTTCACTTATATTTTTGTTTTCAATACAGTTAACTTTCAGCCACTGCAGGAATTTGTCATATTCTTTTTTATACTTTGGTTCCGAGACTTTGTTGGTAGCAGTGCGGCATGAGCTCAGCCTTTTATAACAAATCGCCTGCAATCTCACTTCTCTCCAGATTTCCATAAATTTTGACAAACTAATAAATTTGATTAATTTTTATCTACAAACTTCTCAGTTGATACATTCATGGTAATCATGCCTACCAGCAAACCAGCTAAGTTTGATTTTCATATTTCATTAGCATGAAACAAAAATCTTTATCTATCACTTGAGTTATTGGAAGTTAATAATCTTGGGCCAATTAACAATCCAACAATCTCGATAAGTAACGTCCTCATAACTCCCTTGACACATAAATAACTATAACTAAATCCCGGTTATTCAGGGACACAAACATAAATATCGACAACTCAATGAATCCAAGGATTGCTCAAAGTAAACTCTACAAGTTGTATATTTACACAAAATTTTGAATAATGTAGGTATGCGAACATACTTTTTACATTTCTCCTTTCGACCATTTTCATGTGTTTAGTTCTACAAGTATTCATAAAAAATGTACAATTTTTACGAGAACGTGAACGATGGAGATAAAAACAGTGCAGGACTTCCATATTTTATATTTAAGTATACTACCCCACGTAGAAATCATACCGAGCACGTCTATGGCGCGAAGGCTGCACGAAGGCCTTACCAGTGCCATCACCAAACAATAACAGATATCGCGGTATAACAACATTACTTTACTAGTAAAAGATCAGATAAACAACCGCGGCTTAACTCTTCAATACATAATATCTTATACAATCAATACCAAATGTGTATCTTAAAACGTCTTTAGAAATCGGTGGTTCAAAGAGGCTCAGATGTTCACTTGATGGAATACTTTTATCCAAGCAGCGGTTTTTTGTGATACATAGCTCAATCTACAATACTTTGACATGCTTTCACATTTACAATCTAGACTTTCGGTTAACAAAGCTGCGATAATGTAATTAAAGGATGTATAGATAGCGGAAAACAATTAATTTGGAGTAAGTAGTGTTTTAGGAGTTTCCCTGTAATTATTTCGTTATCTTATATAATCATTCTAATTATTTTAAGTAATGTATAGGACCATATAAGTGACGATAAAACATACATATTGGCATGTACTGGGTGATCACGCGTAAATGTTAAATTCACTGTAACTTTGTTATTTTAAAAGATATTGGAATATTTATGACACTGCTCCGACAGAAAATCCAATTATATGCTAAACGTTACATATAAGTTATACAGTAGCAAAGAAAATATTTAAAAATACAGTATTATGGACAAGATATAATACAGATATTAAAAAGTAAAAAATGCATTTTTAATGTTATTCAGGTTACAGCAAAAAAAGTCCACCTCATTTCGAGTTACAAAATGATGATTAAACATGATATACATTGGAGAGTTAGTGAGTGCATTAGTCCTTGATATAGGTACAATCGTTTGTAATAATAATGACACTCTCTTAAAACAGTTTTTGAACTTCTGGAAGTTCTGAGTAGAAATTTCATTAAATCCCTATCGGTGAGTGAAACAACTAATAACTAATGTTAAAAATGTGAAGTAGATTTCATTATAAACACATCAGAAGTTCTAAAGAAATCGCAAAATGAATTTTAATGAGTGTCATTATTATTGCAAACGATTGTACATGATACACAGACGTACACAGGCGAGTGCTTAGATTCGGTAATGCAAAATTAATATAGCTGGGCAACTCTGGGGAGTCTATCTTATTATTTAATAACTTATACAAGGAAATAACAGAATTATATTTACGATGCAGTGATAACTTAACCATATGGAACCTACTCAGCAACTGATCATTCGGAAACCGTTTGCTGGATAAACTCCGTCACTTTTAAACCACAGATATTTAACAATGAAAATAATTATTATGAATAATAGATATTCTACTGTTAAAAAAAATAACAATAAAAAAAATGGTAATAAAAAATGGTAAGACAGTGGCAGCATGAATATGATGTTTATATTGAAAAACATTTACGGACAGCAATTGTTTTTTTATCTTAGATTTAAAAATTGATAATTTATATGTTTTTATGAAATGGGGTATTTTATTATAATATTTAGTAACTTGATAACTAAAACAACTTTGAAATAAAGATGTTACATGAGTAGGTACAGATAACACATTTTTAAATCTTATATTTATATTGTGAATATCTGTTCTGTATCTAACTTTTTCATATAGATATGGTTGCGTTTTAGAACTTATAATTTTATGGAATAGACAGCAACTGTGAAGGATGTGTCTCTGTTCAATTTTTAACCAAGCAATTTCATCAATTTTTGGTGAAAGCTCACGCCTTCTAACATTACATACTAATCTTACACACAAATTTTTAATTTGTTGTAAACGTGTCATATCACATTTTATCAAAAATGGATCATAAACCGGATCACTATATGTTAAATGCGCCAATACCAATGCTTCACACAAGGCAATTCTATTTTCTTTACTGATCACTTCTCTATTTGCAAATATTAATTTGAAATTACTAAAAGATCGCTTAATAATCATATTTACTTGTTCAGTGAAAAGTAAAAAAGACCCAGGTTTTTAGCAGCTTCTGTAGGTTCCAATTAATTACCTGATAGTTTAACATCTTTTAACATTTCTAGCATATCGTGGGTCAAATATCATAATTTTGGATTTATATGGATTAAAGACATAATTTGTTAGAAAAGAATTTAAAAGGGAATATAAATCGTCAGTAATTCTCTGATCAGCGGTCGAAATTGTAGAGAGTGACTAATCGCCAACTTGTAGACTAGCGCGACGGGCGAAGCGTGCGGGGAGCAACATTTCATAGGCGTACTAAAAATAATAAATAATACAATAATTGCATCACATAACATGCATTATTTTTAGAGTAGAAACAGTGATATAACAATTTTTACCAATTCCGAGGCGTTAGATAATAAAAATAATAAGAATATTTCAACATTTATAGTTTTTATCTCGTATTATCAATTTTACCTAAGGTTGAAAATAATAGAGAGTGACTAATTCATAACACAGAGATGAGTACGGGTGGTATGATTACCTAAGCGTGCTATTTGAGAACTTGAGAGCACACAAAATTATCAAAAATAAGTTAACGTCGGCTGAACCTAGCACATTAACAATTTACTTTAAATGGGCCACCTGTGTCATCCTCACTACAAATTAGAATGCCGTCCATTTGGACGGCGATTGCCCACCACCTGATGAGCACTCCGCGGATATCACACTTCAGCCTTATCCTCGTGGATGTGAAATTCACGGATTTTTGCACGAATTTTGGAACTTCTCAACTTTTGACAAATATTATCTTTCATTATTATAAGCCTTTCATTATTATGAGGTATTAATAAATTTGTTTTGAGCTTCTGATAATCTACCATGGCAGTTTCATGATGAAAATGATAGAAAATGTTATAGGTAGTAGACAAAATTTGTTACAAATAGATATTTTTCCACCATTAAATAAATCGCGCAAATATTTGCGAATTCCGCATTGAAAAGGACAAAAGGCTTTCGAATACACACTATTTACTATTGGTTACTAGCACTGTCACTATAACGGTCACACATTAACACATTAAATAATATCGTACCGCTTTCCGTATGACCTTCATGCGTCCATGTTTCCACATCACTTACACTCATATTTTGACCTCGCGCTCTAAACTCTTCGTACATGTCATCATCCGATATTCCTCACTTCGATCAAATCAATAATAAAATTAATTACATTCATAATTAAATTAACGAAAAGATATAACCGTAATTTTGCCCGCCCGAACGATATACCCACCCATGATAGTACTGGAAATGAAACAGTTGGATCTGACAATTTGTCGCAGCCAATGCAAAGCAGAAGTGCATGTGTAGCAGAAGCTGTGTAATTGGGTATGCTCTCACAGATATGCGGCACACGTTTTATGCGGCACACGTTTTTTTAGAAAAAATATGCGGGCTGCATGTATATTTCTTTGTGTTGACTGCTATAACTAGTGAGCAGGTTTATAACATTAGTCACTCTCTACAATTTCGGCCGCCGACTATAATTGTCCATCAGGTTCTGCAAACGAATAGTACAACTTGGTATCATTAGCATAAAAATGCGATTTGCAATGTGATATGACCTTTTCAAATTGAGAAGTATAAATCGTAAAAAACCCAGGACCTAAAATGAACCCCTGTGGAACTCCACAGTTAACTACTTGATGATTTCGTGCATTATTTACGTGTAACTTAGCTATTATGTACAGCTGGCCGTTCTCATACTTTATATAACTTCCACCAAACGACCACTGTCGATGATCGACCATATCGATAGTTACGTGTAACCACCATGTTTCTCATTTGTATGCAAGATTCTCCCGTCTGTCAAATTAAGGATGTTGCGCTCAACTGTGTGAAGACATGGAAGAAGGTCTTTTCAAGCACTTGAAAACAGTAACAGACCTTCTGATAAAGTCAGTGGTACCTAAAAAAGTTTCTCTGCATTATTAAGTTGATATTTAAGATAAAACCTTTAATGTATTTTCCTCTTCAAGTATGTAAACACCCTGTATTCTAATAATCATATTTTTATCTAGATAAATGCTACTATAAAGTATTATTGTTAATTGTTATTTTATATTATATTCTATGCATGTGTATATATGATTACGAAAATATTCTACACGGTCGAAAATGTTAAGTCAATGTAAATAAATTAATTATACAAGACATTTGAATATTTATCTTTTAAAAACATTAAGAAAAGCTTCTAGTTTTATACTATTAAGTTTCTTTATATTCGTTTTATGCTTCTCTAGATAATTTTTGTGGAAATAAAAATGCAAATATTATGTTTATATTACTTTTATTGTATATAATGTTTATTATTATAATTTACATATTAATACCTACATAATATATACTTGTTTACACAAACAGGTACATTTGATATTTTATTCATTTCAAAATGCAATATAAAATATCGAATTATTTTTTTTAGAATAGTTTAATATCAAAAATAGAAGTTGTTTGGCAGGCTGTCTCCTGATTCCTTGAAAACGACAACTACAGGTCAACCATTTCTGGAAAAAGTTTATATAAGAAGGAACTCTCATTTTATAATAATATCTATTCGGAAAAAATCCATTAGATAATTTGACCTTCTTCCATATGAGATATTCTTTATTTCTGTGTTGCTATAACTTACCTGTGAATTAAAGTTAAAATATATTTTCTTTTAGTTTAGAAAGCTATTCGTGAAATCTGGATCATTTATTGCCGAACACCTAGTACATTAAATAATAGATGTCGCATAATTTTAGAAAAATCGTGTTTGTTTTTTTCTCAAAAACAGTGAGGTTTCAGTGAGCAAATACAATTTTTATGTGATGTGAAATTTTACATTATAATATCCGTCATTGATTAGCTAAGTCATTAGATCGGTTTAATACTTTCTAAGCGGTTCTTTACTCCGTTGGTCTCAGCCGCATATTTAAAATAGATATCAAGTTGTTAGAATTGATCCACATAAGGCGTACCCCAAGGGTCGCTTTAAATACCTCTGTTATTTAACATATACAGTATGCGCCAAAAGTCTGGAATAAATTCAATAAAAACGAAACAATTATTTTTTGGGAAAAATCCTCAAACAGGTCGATTTTTAATTTAAAAAATACATATTTTAGAGTAAAATGCAATTTTCAAATGTCATTTGTTTTCGAGTAATGACGTTATCGATTTTTTTTTAAATTGCAACACCATATTTTTTTCTTGATTTTGAAAGATAGTTTAATTCTCTATCAGACAGTACTAAAATTTTGCCCTCTTACATAGGAAAGTTTTCGAGTAAATGACGATTGAATGTTAGAAAACGTAAATTTTATCCATAAAAAAGTAACAATTCTGAGGTATGTAAAATAAAATACAATTGATTAAATTTTATACTTAAATTAAATGTTCGAATTGCCATCCACGAACTTCTTGACAATGCGCAAGTCTGTGAAGAAATTCTTCTTGCACATTATGAATGATTTCTGGGGTAACTCTGCGTATTTCGTCCCGAATGCGATTTTGAAGTTCTTCTAAATTACGTGGTTTATTAATGTACACTTTTGACTTCAAGTATCCCCATAAAAAATAGTCAAGAGGTGTAAGATCTGGCGATCTTGTAGGCCATTCTATCGGCCCGCGTCTGCCGATCCACCTCTCAGGAAAACAGTTGTCCAAAAAATCTCGTTCAGGGCGCGCATAGTGCGGTGGTGCACCGTCTTGCTGAAACCATATGGTATCGTCAGGAATGTTAGGGTCATTATCGTTAGGAAAAATTACTGCAAGGGCTGGAACAAGGTCATTTTCTAGAAACTTTAAATATCTTTATCCTGTAAGGGTTCCTTGAAAGAAGAAAGGCCCTACTATTCTGTCGTCAACTATTCCAGCCCACACATTTAATTTCTGAGGGTGTTGGGTATGTGCCTCTGCCATCCAATGAGGATTTTTCCGACTCCAATATCTGCAAGTTTGACGGTTTACTGTACCATTCAGACAAAATGTGGCCTCATCTGAAAAAAGTATTTGCCGGTGTAAATTTCTATTTCCTTGACATAAATCCATTAGAATTTCGCAAAAGTTTAAGCGGCGATCGGGATCATCTTCATTGAGTTCCTGCACAAGTTGAATTTTGTAGGGATGATATTTTTCCTTCCTCAAGATACGTAGCACTGTGCTCTGACTAGTGTCATTGTTTAATGCAACCAATCGTGAAGAATTATGAGGATTATCCACCATACTTATCAAAATGTTCTGTTTCTGATTTTCATTAATGCTTGGACGTCCAGGTTTTGGAATATTTACAACATTGCCAGTTCTTCTAAATTTAGACTCTACCTTACTGACTGTTCCAGTCGCTGATAGAGCGATCTGGATATTTTTCATTAAATAAATCGCAAACTTCCTGCTGAGTTCTAGTCATATTCCCGCATCCGATAAGAATTAAAATTTCAATTCTTTGAGTAACAGTTAAAGGTGCCATAATACTTTGAATTGAATAATAATTTCTATGTCGCTTACAATACTTATTAGAAAGTCGGTGTGACAATAACACTTTGCAAAGATTTTCACCTACGTGATCCATAAAAGAACTATGGAATTCGAAAAACTAAACTTGATAACGTTTTTGCTTTATTTTAATTGATTTGCGTTTTCTAACATTCAATCGTCATTTACTCGAAAACTTTCCTATGTAAGAGGGCAAAATTTTAGTACTGTCTGATAGAGAATCAAACGATTTTTCAGAATCAAGAAAAAAAAAATATGGTGTTGCCATTTAAAAAAAAATCGATGACGTTATTACTCGAAAACAAATGACATTTGAAAATCGCATTTTACGCTAAAATACGTATTTTTTAAATTAAAAATCGACCTGTTTGAGGATGTTTCCCAAAAAATAATTGTTTCGTTTCTATTGAATTTATTCCATACTTTTGGCGCATACTGTATAAATTATTTACAACTTGTTCATGTTCAATCAATGACAATTGTGTTTAATAGAAATTCCATTTTTAGCAAACAAGTTTAATGATTTCGAAAGGTTTATTGCTATCTGAAATAGTCAATATCGGTCAGACACAAACAAAAATATCCCAAATTATCAGACTATGAAAATGTCTGTTTGCTCGATATTATAAAGTTCACTCCATTCTACTTTGAACACGTTTACTGCTCAATACTGTTTTCTTTTTTTTCTTCATTGCGTTAATTTGATTGTCTCGTAATGTTTGTGTTAAAATTTATGATTTTTGTGATATCTTTTTCTTACATGTTTAGAACATTCCAGACCATATTCGATTTGATTTTCAGATGCCAAAAGCGAGTGACAAACGTCAAAGTGAAGAGTTGACATTTGAGAAATTCGGAATAGCAAGGATAATTCAGACTATCATAATGGTTTTGTTTTGATGTGTTATGAATTGTTGGAGTAGAGGACAGCGAGAAGATCAAGTTAGATTTTTTAGGATTCCTGCTCATTGAATTATAGACATAGAACTGATTTCAATGAACTCTCTCATATAAAACGGCAAAAGTGGTTTTGTGCAATATAACGGCAAGACCTAACTCAAGAAAAAATTAAATACAGTGTCGTTTGTTCAAAACATTTTGTATCGGGTTAGTTAATAAAAAGTTATATACAACAATTTAAAAGCATATATTTCAGGTAAACCGGCTGCTTTAACAGATAACTTACATCTTGATTGGATTCCTACATTGCGTTTGGGGTATCAAATTACCACTGCAACGTTGTCAGAGACCGAGATGGGTAGATATAAACGAAAATGTAGTGTTGTGCTAATGTTTTCTGAAGTTTTAAATATCTGCAATATTTATATGTAAAAGTAATATATACCTACCTATGCAGGTCCCTATTTTCCATTGGGCACTGGGCAGGGCCCTGCGATTAGTGGGGCCCCCTATTTCCTCTCAGATCAGCAACTCTTTCATATCTCATATTAGAAAGTGTAATATGAGCCTATTTCTCATATATTTTCACTATAATAAGAAAAAGTGGGTTTTTATTTTAGGTAAAACGTTCTAGTTGCTGAATATTCGTAAAATTATTATTATTCTCAGTATTCACTGCACTTCGGTATATCTACAAATTTTTTCTTTCAAATGGGCCGAGGCAAGAAATAGTTGACTAATCAAAAATAAACTTGGTGCATTAAATTTTGATTTTCCCTGCTGCTAATGTTTTTTATTGTGCTGTAACAAACTTTAAATTATTATTACAATGCCGCAATTATTTAAAATATCAAAAAAACCAATTGATTATTAAACATTTTCTACTATTTATCTACCCAATTTTTGTAGAATTGTATATATAACTTATTTTTAATATTTTTTTTATTAAATATATTTTAGATTTTTTCTATCAAATGGACTTTTATTTATTATTTATAATTTTTGTCAACTATATGTGAATTGGAAACAGTGGATTATTAAGAATTTCAAGCCCCCGCAGAATTTTTCTTTAACTGTAAATAAATTCTGCCATGTATCTATGCATAAATAATTGTTAAAATCAAATTACGTACCTCTGTAATAGTTTACTAATTAATTATATATAACTGCCAATATTGTTATCAATATATTTTTTTATTAATATTATATATAGTATTCTCCAGGACCCTGAATTGCTAGGGCTGGCGGGAGTGTAATTATGCTACTAGTTGGAGAGAAAAAAGAACTTAGGTACCTATTTATAAATAATATATTTAAAACTTGTACACTGTATTTAATTTTTTCTTGAGTTAGGTCTTGCTGTTTTATTGCACTAAGCCACTTTTGCCGTCTTATATGAGAGTTCATTGAGATCAGTTCTGTCTATAATTCAATGCAGCAGGAATCCTAAAAAATCTAATTTGATCTTCTCGCTGTCCTCTACTCCAAGAATTCATAACACAACAAAACAAAACCATTATGATAGTCTGAATTATACTTGGTATTCCGAAATAGGTATAAAATATAATGAGCAAAACACACAGTTCTACACACAGACCAATAACTAAAAGTTCTACACAAAAGCACAAATTTCTGCTTGTAATATGTCGAGTTGTTTGTCCTACAGTCGCCATTTTTAAAGTGATTTGACAGTTCGTTGGATTGCCCCATAAAGTTTGTTTTATACGTATTTCAAGGCTAAGTCAACGTAGAGGTTACAATATAGTATCTATATAATAATAATAATAATAATAATAATAATAATAATAATAATAATAATAATAATAATAATAATAATAATAATAATAATAATAATAATAATAATAATAATAATAATAATAATAATAATAATAATAATAATAATAATAATAATAATAATAATAATAATAATAATAATAATAATAATAATAATAATAATAATAATAATAATAATAATAATAATAATAATAATAATAATAATAATAATAATAATAATAATAATAATAATAATAATAATAATAATAATAATAATAATAATAATAATAATAATAATAATAATAATAATAATAATAATAATAATAATAATAATAATAATAATAATAATAATAATAATAATAATAATAATAATAATAATAATAATAATAATAATAATAATAATAATAATAATAATAATAATAATAATAATAATAATAATAATAATAATAATAATAATAATAATAATAATAATAATAATAATAATAATAATAATAATAATAATAATAATAATAATAATAATAATAATAATAATAATAATAATAATAATAATAATAATAATAATAATAATAATAATAATAATAATAATAATAATAATAATAATAATAATAATAATAATAATAATAATAATAATAATAATAATAATAATAATAATAATAATAATAATAATAATAATAATAATAATAATAATAATAATAATAATAATAATAATAATAATAATAATAATAATAATAATAATAATAATAATAATAATAATAATAATAATAATAATAATAATAATAATAATAATAATAATAATAATAATAATAATAATAATAATAATAATAATAATAATAATAATAATAATAATAATAATAATAATAATAATAATAATAATAATAATAATAATAATAATAATAATAATAATAATAATAATAATAATAATAATAATAATAATAATAATAATAATAATAATAATAATAATAATAATAATAATAATAATAATAATAATAATAATAATAATAATAATAATAATAATAATAATAATAATAATAATAATAATAATAATAATAATAATAATAATAATAATAATAATAATAATAATAATAATAATAATAGAATAAGTTTATTGACCACCATATACAATAAGTACATTTTTAGTCACAACAAATATATAAAAACATCAACTATCAGTTAAGGAAATAAAAGAAATAAAATCATTGATGGAATAAAAACAATTAGACAATAAAAACTTTTTAGTGAAATCCCGAAATTCTCTGCAGGACATCTGTTTAATGACACTCTGCCCAAAGTAACAACCCAGGCTATTATATAGACTCAAACATAATTTATTGTTTTTTGTAATATTAATCCGTGAAAAAGGAACTATCAGATTTCCCGCATGCCTCGTGTTGTACTGGTGAATGTCTGAATGAGATAACAAATTGGGTAAGTTCTTATGAACCAAAAGTAAAGACTCCAACAAGTACACACAAGGCAAAGGTAGGATACCATATTTTTTAAATAAATCTCTACAGGGAGTAACTCTAGACACAGCAGCAACGAGGCGAATCGCAGCCTTCTGTAAAATAAACGCCTTATAGGCTTTACTTGAGTTTCCCCATAATGACACTCCATAGGTCAAGTGACTGTGAATGAATGCAAAGTAAGCAGTTCTCATGACTTTATTATCCACTGAAGGGCGCAACTGCCTCATCGCAAATATTTGAGAAGAAAGCTTCGAGCAAAGATTATCAACGTGTCGGGTCCAGTTCAAGGACGGATCCAAAGTAATACCAAGTAATGATACTGTATTTGTCTTAGCGTGCCACTTATCCGAAGTAAATGTTAAATTCTGTGTTTTGGACAAATTTAGTTTCAATTTATTGGCTGTGAACCAAGTTTCAGCCAAATTCAGGCTATCAATGCTCGAAGCAACAGTACTCGGAGTTAACAAAGTCGCATCATCAGCAAAAAGAATACAAGAACTCATATTAACCTTAACATTAATCGGCAAGTCATTTATATACAATAAAAAGAGAATTGGTCCCAAAACGGATCCTTGCGGCACTCCGCTTAGTATGGGAAGCACATCCGATTCAACCCCGTCGACAGAAACATACTGCCGCCTACCAGTCAAATAAGAGCGGAAAAGTTTTAATTCATCATTGCGAATACCATAATATTCCAATTTGAGCAGCAGTATGCCAACGTCAACGCAGTCGAATGCCTTAGTAAGATCACAAAAGGCAGCATTAGTGGGAGTACCGCTGTCAAGTCCCTCAACCACTACATCCAATACTGCCAGCAGAGCTCTTATGGTCGAGAAACCCTTCCTAAATCCAAATTGGTGCGGAGATAGTATTGATTTGTTCTCTAGATAGGACAGTAGTCTATCCTTCAACAAATACTCAAACACTTTCGAAATGATAGGCACTATGGCTATTGGTCTAAAATTGTCTACTACATCACAATTTCCCTTCTTGTAAACCGGCAATACTTTAGCAATTTTTAGGGAATCAGGCCAAATCCCCTCTTCAAGGCATTTATTAAATAATACAGTCAAGGGACCAATAAGAAACTCTAAAGATATCTTCATAATATGACTGTTAAGGTCGTAATAATCCAGACAACTGGAGTTCTTTAAATGTAAAATGGACTGGCGTACATCAGTCTCCAATATAGGCAACATAAAAAAAGATGTAGCAGGTTTAGCTTGGTTATTCAAAAATTTAATGGGATTAAACCGATTTGAATCAAGTGAACTGAGAATGGTATCAGAAATCGTTGTAAAAAAATTATTGAAGTCATCTGCAGAAATAGATGATTTACTTCGATGGTATTTACCCGGCCTTTCTGCATTGATAATACTCCAAATGGATTTGGACTTATTGTCAGAATTAACAATTACATCAGCATAGGTACGACGTTTAACATCTTTTAAAGTTTTTTTATATAATTTACGTTGCCGACAATAATGCAACCAGTCCTCTTCAGAATTAGAGATTCTAAACTTCTTTTTGCTGCGTTTGAGATTACTTCTCATAATCTTAAGTTCTCTGTTAAACCATCTGACTCCTGCAGTACTAGTAGTAGTGGCTAACGGAAAGCAATTATTTACAGCATGCAAAAACGTGGCAACAAAGATATCAGCAAGCTCATTAGAACTCAAGGCAGGTTGGGAGAGCAGAGACCAATCAGCTGACTGCAACAAATCCCAAAATTGATCAATCTTAGAATCGTTAATAATTCTTCTGCTCGCACAACCAGCTGAATGAGATTTATTACTAAGATGCCTCTTAACACAAATAAAAACTGCCAGATGATCAGCAATATTCATATCCAGAATACCTGTTTCAGTGATATTCGAGCATATATTAGTTACTATGTTATCTAGACAAGACCTACTGGTTGGAGTTATTCTTGTTGGCACATCAATGCAATGTCTCAAACCATACATAAGAAACAAATTTCTTAAATCACTAATATTTTCAGTGCTTGAACCAAAGTCCAAATTAAAATCGCCAGTTACAATGATGAATTTGTATCTACATGAGAAAAAATCAATGGCATCAGCAATACATTCCCTAAAAATTGCCAGGTCTCCATGTGAAGATGACCTATAAACAACTAAGATTAAACAATTGCTACCGCTAATCTCAGCAGCACAAAATTCAGCATGAATTTCGCGGGAAAATCTACGAACATCAATATTTTTCAAAGATACCCTATCTGAACCAAAAATTGCAACACCGCCATGCCGATTTTTGCCGTCTCTACAAAAACATGACACAAGGCGATATTTAGGTATAGATATCATTTTTAAAAAGTCATGTTCAAGCCAATGCTCAGACACACATAAAACATCATAAGAATCATTATCTAGCGTAACTGTTAATTCATCAGTCTTGTTAGAAATGCTCTGGACATTGACATGAAGCACCGAAAAGTTAGACAAATTAGTATTTATATTAGATCTAATTTTATTTGGCAAGTTGTTGCCCCCCTGAACTTTTGGGGCGAAAAAACCTGTTAACAACAACACCTTCCGGCCATATATTACTATCCAGTATACTCGACGACTCAGCTGCAGGAACTGACAACTTGAAAGAAGAATATTTCTCCGGATTCTTGCTATGCAATTTCTCAATAACAATATTTGAGGAGAAACCTTTCAGATACTTATCCAGCACAGATACATCAGTTTTTGAATCTAAGTTGGTGACATGGTACTCATACATCTGCCGATTAGAGCGGGGTGCGGCGGCTTTAAAAGGACAATCCAAAGGGTTGTCTCGATTACCAATTAAGATTTTCCTTGATCTAGACTTTGAGTTAGGAGTCGTGGAATTTGCAGGACGCTGCGACCGCTTGATTCCATTACTTTCTAGGTTGATTACTTCAGTACAAATGCTTTGGGCATTTGCATTGTGAATAGCATTTGCCACAAATTTTTCGCTAATAATAGGACGTGCCGATGTTGATGCTACCGGAGCAGCAACCTTGACTGGCTGTTTTTTGTTACTGTGTTTATTAGCACTTTCCTGAGATACGTCCGCAGGAGTTAAAATAGGGCTACCAGATAACCTTTTAGTTTCTTTGAGCAAAATAATCTGTTCATTAAGAGCTGTGATAGCAATACTCTGATTACTAATAATTAAATCCTTCTGCCTGATAATTTCCTCCAAGTAAGAAATTTTCGGCATTAGTACATCGTCAACCAGAGACAAATTCGGAGATGACTCACCATCCAAACTAGTGACTGAAGGCTTATCCATATTACAAGCTTGTTCATCAGACAAATCAGGACAACACACTACTTTGTCATCCTCCAGAAACTTTACATTTTTGAGCATCTTTAAACAACTTTTGTGTGAAACTTTACCACAACGTACACATTTAATGCCGGTGCGGGCAGGATTTTTGCACATGGTACAATTGTTAACAGTTTCTACACTGGTCTGAGCAGCATCAGCCATAATTACACACAGTGAAATTCAGGACGACCGTTGGTGCGATAAACTTCCGCCGTGCGGTCAGAAAAACAGGTAAACAAATCGAAAAAGTCACTGTATTAACTATAACCACTATTTACGAAAGTTAAAACCGTGAATAACACGTGTATAAAGTCACCACAGACTATGCAACAACAACTAACACTTTTTATAAATTAATTTAAAGTTAAACCACAGACTTTGATCGGACTTAGTAAGAACATCAACTGCTGTAGCACTATTCCACCAATTAATAATAATAATAATAATAATAATAATAATAATAATAATAATAATAATAATAATAATAATAATAATAATAATAATAATAATAATAATAATAATAATAATAATAATAATAATAATAATAATAATAATAATAATAATAATAATAATAATAATAATAATAATAATAATAATAATAATAATAATAATAATAATAATAATAATAATAATAATAATAATAATAATAATAATAATAATAATAATAATAATAATAATAATAATAATAATAATAATAATAATAATAATAATAATAATAATAATAATAATAATAATAATAATAATAATAATAATAATAATAATAATAATAATAATAATAATAATAATAATAATAATAATAATAATAATAATAATAATAATAATAATAATAATAATAATAATAATAATAATAATAATAATAATAATAATAATAATAATAATAATAATAATAATAATAATAATAATAATAATAATAATAATAATAATAATAATAATAATAATAATAATAATAATAATAATAATAATAATAATAATAATAATAATAATAATAATAATAATAATAATAATAATAATAATAATAATAATAATAATAATAATAATAATAATAATAATAATAATAATAATAATAATAATAATAATAATAATAATAATAATAATAATAATAATAATAATAATAATAATAATAATAATAATAATAATAATAATAATAATAATAATAATAATAATAATAATAATAATAATAATAATAATAATAATAATAATAATAATAATAATAATAATAATAATAATAATAATAATAATAATAATAATAATAATAATAATAATAATAATAATAATAATAATAATAATAATAATAATAATAATAATAATAATAATAATAATAATAATAATAATAATAATAATAATAATAATAATAATAATAATAATAATAATAATAATAATAATAATAATAATAATAATAATAATAATAATAATAATAATAATAATAATAATAATAATAATAACGCTCTCCGCGGCAGGTATCGGCACCGCCTCCGACAAATCTGGTCTTCGGAGCTGTCGGGTAAGAACAAGGTGAGTGCCACAAATATGCTTGCCGTTCCGATCCTTCTCTACTCCTTTGGAGTAGTGAAATGGACACAAGAAGAGCTGAGGCAACTCGATGTAGGGACCCGCAAAATGATGCATCTCCATCAGAGTTTGCATCCCCTTCTCTGCATGGTCCAAGACCATGAAGCAGCAGGGATAGGAGCGTTTGTATATAAGGCAGCGAGAAGAGCAGCCAATGAACTTGGTCTCGTGTTCGATACTGAGCGGGAAAATCCAGACTCTGTCACCGAGTGGGACCCTGCTCAGTTAAAAGCCCAAATTAAAGCTGCAGAGACGCGTCACCTTCTGCAGCTACATAAGGATAAGCCAATGCATGGTCTCTTCTATCGTCATCTAGAGGGGCTTGGCTTATCTGAAAAGCTGACCTTCGCTTTTTTGAGGTCAGCAGGGCTGAACTCTGAGACCGAGGGGTTCATAATGGCTTGCCAAGATGGTGTAATTAATACTCTCGTCTATCGTAGTCGTGTCTTGGGTATCGAGGTTCCTGATACCAGATGCAGGGCCTGCCGCCAGGCGCCGGAGACGCTTATGCATCTCCTGTCGGCCTGTCCGGTATATGCGGCCACAGCGTATATCCAAAGACACGATTCAGCCTTACGGGTGTTGTATTATCATTTACGACACTCGTATGAGATAGACGAGACGCCAGTGCTGCCTTATGCTCCGGGGGATATAGAATCCGTTGTGGGGAATGAGAAGTGCCGAATTTATTGGAACTATTCATTCCCCACCCTCAGGCAAATTCAAGCCAATAAGCCTGATGTAGTCCTTCTCGACCACCAACTTAGGACGATGTTTGTGATTGAGTTCTCGGCTCCCGCAGAGAACAACATCGTCCTAAAAGAGGAGGAAAAACGGAGGAAGTATCGAGATCTTCTCTCCGAGCTCCGCAGGCTGTATCCAGACCACTCTGTTAAGATTGTGGTGCTCATTATAGGCGTCCTGGGTGGAATGAGACATACGTTGCTTTCTGACTTAAAGATCATACCGGCTTGCCGAAATTCGGCAGAGATCTTAGCCGGCAGAATGCAGAAGGCAATCGTCCTTGGTTCGCTACGTCTACTCAGAACGCACGATTTACGGGCGCAATGATTACTGACTCCACGGAGTGGAGAGTGGTCATTGCTTGACTCTTCAGAACATCTCCGAATGTGTCGGAGCTTCGGAAGGTGTTACTGAAAAAAAAAAAAAAAAAAAAATAATAATAATAATAATAATAATAATAATAATATATTTACCCTGGTGGGATTTCAGCGAGGATACGCCGCTATTAACTCCAACCAGCTTTTTCCAAATAATATATAAACATACAATGATAATGAAGTAATAATACAAAGCAATAGCAATAGACAAACAACATAAGTAACATACTACTACATTAAGATTACATCATGCAAGTACACCCACACTTCTTTTACCAAACTAATTTTAATAACAAATCAAAAACAGTAAGTAAAACTCACATTTCACCTATTAGATTTCTAACTTATCTTCTAGAAGTAAATTCTTGAGGTTTCTTTTAAAAAGATCATACTTCAATAATTTAAGATCTGCAGGGAGTTTATTGTAATACCGTGCTACGCTGTAACAGAATGCCGACTCGAACCGTTTAGACCTATGTCTAGGTATATGCAACATATTTATATGCCTGAGACTATTTTCGTGTACGTTCGACCTAAACACAAGTTTTTGTCGCAGATATATGGGAGAGTCATTTATTTAGAACAGAGTGAACCATACAACAAAAATGTAATACAGACCTCTTTTTCATATTCAAAATTTTATATTTATGTAAGACCGGTGTGATATGATCTCTTCTATTTGTTAAGGTAGCAAAACGTACACAGGAGTTTTGAAGTTTTTGAAGTTTGTACATAACCTGGTTTGATAAACATAACCCATATACCGAGTCGCAGTATGCAGGAAAAGGCAATATGAGTGATTCGACTAATTTTAGTTTAACAGAAGTTGACAAAATATTCTTATATTGATACATAAATCGCAGTTGGGCGTAACAGACCTGAATTAGATGATTTATATGATCACTAAAAGTAAGCAATGTATCTATTCTAATACCTATATTTTTAACACTCGTAGAAAAATCTATAGTATTGCCACTCACATTAATATTTATATTATTTAGATTTAATTTACTTAAGAGCTTTTCGGTACCTCCTAGATTTAAAGCTGTAGTTTTCTGTGAATTTAATATAAGACCATGTGCTTCCGAATAATTGGCGACTGGTTGAAGATCAGTATTAAGCATATTAAAACTGTTTAAAACTTCCAACGGAGAAAAAGATATATATAGCTGTTAGTCATCGGCATATGAATGAAATTTGCAGTACTTTATTTTATTACTTATGTCAGACATGTATAAAACAAATAATATAGGGCCCAGAAGAGAACCCTGAGGTACACCTCTTTTTACTGTTACAGGTTCAGATATAGACGTACTGTTTTCTAATGTGATTTTAACCTTTTGATTTCTATTATTCCGATAAGATTTAAACCATTTGACTGCATTTTCTGTTAATCCAAGTTATGACAACTTTGCAAGCAACAAATTATGATTCAGGCAATCAAATGCTTTACTATAATCTAACAATACTGCTGCTATCTCGCTGTTATATGTATTTTTTCTAAAACTTATCCTGTTCATGGGTTGAATATTTTAAATAAATAAATAAAAGGTAGTGTAGAACAGTATGTAGATGAGAGCAATATAATCCTACAATAAAATAATCACAAATGATGTAGTACTCAACAAGCAATTGTCTAGGACCTCGACGATCAAATACCTACAAATTTATTTCATAACGCGTTACTTAATTCGGGATTAAGGCCGTCGAAGAGTCAATTGAGCCGGTCTGTGTACGAACAGTCCGTCTGTTGCGCTAGTTAAGGATTAATTGTGTGTAGGTAGGAATATAATAGGATATGGGAATGCTGTATCTGTCAGAGGTCAATATTTGTACACAATGTGACCCATGAGACTCGATATCTACGCTTAATAGACGGTCCAGCCGCTCTTCTTATTACGACTCCTTAAAGGTTTAATTGGTTGATATGGCAGAGGAAGCAAATCTAATAAAATATGTTTCATCACAAGCCTACGTTCATTCACGGATGAAAATAAACAACCTTAATAGACGTACTACGTGAATTTTATTAATAAGAAGCACTTGGGGAGCTAATTTTGTTGAAGCAGAGATCATGTATCCCAGTAAACATGTAACATTCATGAAAAGTTTCAATTAGTACATTTTAATGAAAATTTGATACATTTCACGATATATTTCAGAAACATATATTTTTCATACCATCATATATGAAACAAATATGAAACGTTTCAGAAACCCAGTAAACATGTCAAATACGTTTTGAAAGTGATTTACTTAATATTATTTTTTACACGCATGCGCACAAGGAATGTGTGCTAAGTGTAGAGTATTGCCATGGCAGGGCGTTGGTGGATTGCCACGCACTGTGTCATAGTTTCCGTTTCTGTTGATTAATAACGTAAAATCTGTGGATAGGTTATATTTTTAGGCGGTTGGTGTTGGCGGTTAGAAAGAATCCTGGAAGTTCTTTGACATCTTTTGATGTTTTGTGATTTATGATTAAAGTGCTGTAGCAGTTTGTTTTGTGTAAACATGAAAACCGTAAGTAAAAACTTATTTAAATCGAAGAGGCATCTGAGAAGACTTTGTGCGTCTTCAGAGGTACAACAAACAAATGCTAATATATCGAGATCTAAATCTAATCATTTTAAATTCATGTTCATTTTTTAAATCCATTTGTTTTTTATTAGTTTTATAATTTGGTACAAATATTTATTCATTGTTATTCTACGTTATTCTACTGTGCATACATGTCATATACATTGTTTTAGATAGAATAAGAAAGAAGTTCTACTCCTAAGTAACAAAACTGTTGAAATCATGTTGTTGGGATCTTGGTTCCGGTAAGCCGAATTAAGATATCAGAGAGAAGCAGAAATCTTAATTAAAAATAATATATAAAAGTTGTTAATATATTAGATATAAACTATATATTGCTGTTAATCCTTAATGTGAATAGTATTTACTTTTTGTTAAAGTATTTTTGTTGTAAACTTTCACTTCTATGTGAAAATATAGACTTATTTCATATCTGATATTTATATTTTATTTCAAACCATTTGCAGTATATCTTCACAAATATTTGGTGACCGGTGCTGTGACATGACACTTGAAACGAAATTGTGTATTTTGCAAACTTAACAGCAATAATAGAAGTACATACTTACATACCTCTTTGTCTACTCATATATAAGTACTTCTATTATTGTTGTTATTGATTTTTATTTTGCATAATGTATCTGAGGTCATGTCCTAGCACCTGTGCCCAAAAATGGAGCTACCTAAAGAAGAAACCTTTCAAGGACAATTTTGTAGTATTGTTTCAGAAACATTACAAAAAGTCTATTCGAAACAGTACAGTATATTCATATCAGAAACAAAGTTGTACATAATGTTTCACCAATGTTTCATAAGAAAGATATCATTGAAACATATTATAGGTAGGACATTTGCAGTTTCTGCAATGTTTCTGAAACATGTTTGCATCAAAAGAAGAAATGTTTCAGCTGTAAGTGAGCTTGTTTCAGAAATGTTTCGGAGACAATTTTTTCTTTACTGAGATCACGCAATCTTGCAGACGAATCATGTAGAGTTTTAATTCAAGAAAAACGTTATTTTAATTTAGATACAAAATAATTACAATCGATGTGAAAATTAAGACATGATTACTGCTTAATGGTACATAAACAGTGATCAAATTGATTCTGAATTTCTCTTACAATCTGTTATGGCCTAACCCTATCTCAGAAATTGGTGCTTTGATAGATAGATAGATAGATATTTATTCGTGTTATATACAAAATAGTATTCCACACGTCAAAGTAAGCAAATTTACAAAGATGGCATATTATAAAGTTAAAAAAAAAACATAAAGTAAAAAACATAAAAGTAACAGACAAATACATCAACACATATTTTATGATATAAAAATAACATAAATCAAAAGGGATAATGCACAAATTCACCAACTGTGTATAAACAATGATTCAGTAATAATTTCTTAATGTGGAATTTAAACCTCCTTATACTCTCAGCCATCTTATACATATCGGGTAATTTATTGTACAATTTTATTCCCATATACCTAGGATTTCTCTCATAAAGGGTCAAGTTGTGACAGGGTATAACTAAGTCACTATGTCTGCGGGTATTGTAATCATGATTATGATTGTTTTTTATAAGTGTTATAATTTAAATATACAAGTACCAGTATTTCCAGAATGAAACACAAGCTAGGGATAAAATCTGCAATTCCTTAAAATCAGGCCTGCAACATGTTTGAGTGTTAAATCCCATGATATTCCTCACAGCTTTCTATTGTAACTTAAACACTCTATCAGAAAAATGAGAAGGACCCCAGAATACGATGCCATAAGAAATCCGAGAGTAAAATTGGCCATAGGACTGAACGTATATGCTTGTAATGACACTTAACCTATATAACACATAACACACTGGGGATAACTTTTTGCACAATTGAGAGATGTGATTCTCCCAGTTAAGAGCATTACCTATATAAACCTAAAAATTTAGTGGTCTGCACTTGTTCCAGAGACTTTTCATGAACTCTAAGTAGATAACATTCACTGTAATTTTTTAACATAGGTGTAAAGTAAATAAATACAGATTTCTCACTATTTAGTAGCAACTTTGCGTTTTGAAATCAAGAAACAAAACAATCAATTTTACTTTGAGTATCTGATAATAAAAGTGTTAAGCGTTCATTCGAGCATAAGAGGGAAGTATCGTCAGCAAACAACACTAAGAGGCCAGATATAAAAAGTAAAAAGAGTAGTGGATCCAGAATAGAACCTTGGGGGACATCACGTGAAATATTTAATTTTTTAGAATTTGCACAACCGTTTTGAACACTGAGAGCGATTACTTAGATATGATTTTAGCCATTGGCCGATGTTCCCTCTGAATCCATATTTACCCAGCTTATCTAAGAGAATCCCATGATCAATTAAATCGAAGGCTTTACTCAAGTCCATGAAAACTCCAAGACATTTTTTATTAGAATCCAGATTGTCATACAACTCATCAAGAAAGGAAAAAATGGCAGACTGTGTGGATTTACCGACTCTAAATCCATGCTGTTCCTTACATAAAATATCATACCTGTTACAAAAGTTAATCATTCTGTTATAAACCACCTTCTCAAATATTTTAGATGCTGATGGCAGTAACGAAATGGGCCTATAATTATGAACAGATAATCTATCGCCTCTCTTAAACAACGGAATAACTTTAGCTATCTTGAATATCTAGAATATCTAGAATATCAAGAAAAATAGCTTCTGAAAGTGACCAATTAATCAGATACATTAAAGGTGAGACAATGAATTGAACTACCGGTTTTAACATATTCACAATAGTACTATCAATTCCACAGGAATGTGATTTTCTAAATGACATTATTAAATCATATACCTCATTCTCAGAAACTGGCTCAATAAACATTGTGGGATAGTAACGATTCACAACCATGGATTAGTTATTATTTGTATTTAAGTTGTTTGCTAACATATTGGGCAAATATGGATAAAGTGAAATAAACTTTTAAATATCGCATAGTAAACCACCTCAGTAGTGACGTCACATATTAGGCAACCAGCGTTACAAGTGTTATAAGAAAATGGGCGCAAAAACTAACCTTTAAAATTCGACCTTAAGGCAAAAATGAAATAAACAAAATAACATTACCACACTTATTTAAGGAATATCATCTCGTAGATCTTGTATATAGAAGATTAAGTTACATTTTGATCAGTCTGGATTTTAGTGCAAGTTAATTAAATCAGATAAAAGTGCAACAATAGTTCTACTAATTTGAATGTGAATATATACCACTAAACACATAATTCTGACGATTTCAACTATATCTTTAATACAATAAATCATATAAACACAGATGAACTCGCTTATAATAGATTTAACACTAAAAAACACACAAAACCAACACAATCTAAATTTATAAATTTGCAAGTTGAAGTTTTCTGACAGATAAACTAAATGAAATTAGTCAATTGAGATTAATTCTGTTTTGCTATTGGTGAAAAAAGAACACATTTTATAAATTTATTTAAAACATTTAACGAGAACAATATTTTAGAATAACAAAACTAGCAAATAACATTCTTCTGATGAAATCAAATAAAATTTTACTCTTAAATGTAGGTTCCATAAGGATCATTACACAGAGTGATTTAGAACTTATCTAAAAAAATTTTTTGAGTGTACAGGGGACTTTTGTAAAATAAAAATCAAAAAGGGCTGTCCAAAAATGATTTAAAAATACACTTCTGTACGGCAGTGGAAACTGGTCTACTGTAAAACCTAATATGGCGGCAATCTGCGATCGGACACAAAATTAAAGAAAATGCTCAAGGAAAGAAATACATAACATTTTATTACGCCGATTTTATTGCTTTTGCCGCTGTTGTTATTATTTATTAATTAATTAATAAAATAGTTTGACATAGATATGTTACAACAACATTTTAGGACCGTTTTTCCCAGTTTCTACAAACTAACACAAATGTTCCTGTTCCTTGTCCGTTTTGAACTTGTAAGTTATTGGCAGCAACTCTGATACCTTTCCGTAAATCATCAATAATATGTATGAACTAATACAAATGTTTGACTGATTCCCGTCCGCTTTGAACTGGTAAGTTATTGGCAGCAGCTATGATATGTTCGCGTAAATCAGCACTAGTGCCCACCACGATGCGATACACTTCATTTTTTAAATATCTCCAAAAAAGAAGTCTAAATGATTTAAAGTCAGAAGATCGTGGCGGCCATGGTACCGGTCCTCCTCGACCAATCCCTTGGTATTAATGCTTGGACACGCTGTACATGGTACGGATATAATTGAACCTCGTGTATGATACGCCCTGGACACCCATCTCTTCCACGATTCGATTTCAAATTTTCCTCGCGTTGCATACACTTGCACTCACTGCACACCGCATAAAGCATTTTGACAGCGTCATAAATTAAAACGATATCCATCAACTCCGACTTGCTACTAAACACTAAGCCATTTTTGACAGCTAAAAAACTAATGTCAATACTAGCGTCTCAGAAACTATATTGCCTACAAAAAGTAATCGGATTTCAATATTCTTTTAGATAAGTTATAAACCACTCTGTAGATAGTAACACTTGATTGAGATGCAATTTTTTATAACACAAAGTACGAATATACTACTATGACGTCATACTAATGCGATCCATTTCAGGTTGTAGTGCAATATACAGAGTGGTCACTTTACAGTGTCCAATACAGGAGATCTTAGAAACGGTGATATATACAAATTAAATTGGAAAGAAGTTTCACATTTTGTTGACGAAGTTTATTTAGTCAAACAGATTTGAGGAACTGAATAGAAGTGAACAATGAAAACATAAAGAGGCATGAATGAAAAAATATGAAAAAATTGGGATCTATAGATGGAAGAAATAGCACAGACAAGGTAAACTGAACGAAATATAATTTGTCTTGCAGAGCAAGGAGAAATATAGAAAAGATTCTTTTGCAAAACTCAAAATCTCAACGTTTAACGGTATAAGTGAGATTAGCTATACAACATTCTGAAGGATAGCTCTATTTCGTATTACTCCTCTCAATATAATTTTATTTTTCCACAATCAGATCATTAAAATTTAATTGCTGATGAAATTACAACAGTCCTCCAGCAGATAAAACATTAAAACCATTGATTCAATAATAATTCTACTAATTTGAAAATAACATTATTATAAGAATGGGCTATTTATACACATACTGGAATAAACAAACCACAAAACAACCTAGTCCGACCCGGAGGCGGCTTATTTCCTGTTCTGCTCGACAAACACGGTTTAAAAGGTTACACTGTGTTCCATCTTATGAATGTAGGTGTAGAGTTGGTCATGTTGGCCTGCAGGTCAATTAGATATTAAATAAATGTTGACGTGCTCCTCCGATGCGACATGCCAGCTGACTCATAGGCAACAATTGAATTGTTCTAGATAGAAAAAAACGAGGCGTAATTGAACAAACGATTCTGTCTTTTGTGTGCGTATAAGAACTCAGACGGAACCACCGATGCCTAATAACCAAATAGTATAGTTGAAAAAAACATAATTAGCATTCATTAAGGAGTACTTAATATTATCTTAGTTCATTTATAATTTTTAGATTCTGAGAAATTTTGTTACTTGTCAAATAATGCATATTCATAATTGTAGTTTAAAGTGAAATGTTTTTTTCAGAAATGCTTAAAAAAGTAATTGAATAGAAACTAAGTTGTATAAATCATATTTATTTTTAACATATAGATTCTTTGCAGCTACCTTCAGTTCTTTCAACTTGTTAAATTCTGTGAGTTGCTTTCTAGTTCCTCTTTTTATTATTTTACGAAATCCTTTTTTTTGGAATTGGAAACACCTATTGAACACTCACAACTGAGGGTTACCTCCTGATGCTAATGTTTTCGCTACTGGATCTGCCAATGTTGCTACAGGTCCCATTTCACATTCAATGTGAAAAAGATGTAGCCAATATTTTCTTTCTGCAAATTGTTTTTCCTGATTAAAAACATGTTTTATCTCATTTATTGTTGCAAAATCATAAATAGTTTTTCTGAGACTAAGCTGAGATTAAGGAAAGTCACTCCATATTGAAAAATTTCAGAATAAAATTGAAGCCTTAAATACCCTGTATGTCTAGTATCTCCAGCTTAGTGTTGGCCCCATTTTTCCTGACTATGACTGTTTAAAACACATAAAAATCATTAAAATGTAAATATTTAATACAAAAAGATTTATTAATTCTACCATTTCTTCAGGACTATTTGCCGATACTACTAGGGTAACATTATCTGCATATAGTATTGTACATTCTGCACTAACATGCGATGGAATCATTAATAAATATTAAGAAAATAATTGGTCCGGGTATTGACCCTTGAGCGACTTCCGCCTCAACTTCTTTTATAGAAGACATTTTATTATTTACTTTCACATAGATTTTCCTACATTGCAGATATGACATTAGCCATGCAGCTGAGAATTTTTCTGCTACGAAACTAAGATCTAATCATTTAAACATATGAATATTGTTTCATTTTTCTTGATTAAATTATATTGTAGTTATACGTAAGAGAAGGAGTTAATAATGATAGTAATATAATTTATTTAATATAATTGTAATACAAATATAAAATACAAAAATAAATCAATTAATTAAACTTTTTTTTTCTTTTTAATAAACCAAGAGACCCCAAAAAATGCACCTTGTGTGTGGGAGACATAACACGTACAAACAATTTTAATAACAACAAATTAACAAGAAAATATTTCAAATATAATATGTTTCATATACACATAATACACCTACAGAGTCACAAGCAGTTCAAAACATAATATTGAATGATAAGTATTTTTTTCAATAGTTCATTATTTAAACACAAATTAATTGTAAAGCTTGCTATCGATAATTTATTGTATTTTTATCCTAGATGCTTCCAGGATAAAAGAAATAGTTTTTGTTTATACGAAGGCATACTTATTAATTTTATGTTAGAGGGAATATATTTGTATATGAAAGGCATTAAAAACATAAAACATCTTTGACCGATAGTTTTATTCATTTTAGGAATTTTGGGTTGCAAACCAGTCTTAGACCTAGTAGAAATTTCACGATCAAAAAAACATATATTTTCTGGATATTTATATGTTATATGTGAATATACTTAAAAATAATAGGTGCCAGTGATCAAAGATTTTAGTGTCCTCTAATAAAACCGTTGGGTAAGTACGTTCTTTCATAAATGCCGTTTGCAGGAATCACTTTTGCGTCACCTCCAGTCTCCTTAAATAATTACTCACTATCCCTCCCCAAATTAATATACCATATGAAAGGTGCGGTTGGACTAAAGCAAAATATAAAATTTTTAGTTGTTTATTATCTAATATATTTAAAAAAAAAATTGAATTTACTTAAAAGATATCGTAGCTTATTAATAACAGGATCTATATGATAATTCCATTTCAAATGGGGATCAATGTAGATATATACCTAATATAAGTATCTGATTTTTTTGCCATAGTGATATTTAATGGTCTTTCTCCTATATTAATTTCAAGTTTACTATAATTTGGTATTTGGCTTTTAAAATCCTCTTAATTCATTCCAACTATCATATGTGCAAAATATAATAGTATCATCCGCAAAACTAATGATTTCACCTTCTGTATTAAATATCATCAATATATATGTTAAATAAAACTGGTCCTCAGACTGTACCCTGAGGCACACCATTGGAATTGAAATACAAGAAATTAAAAACGTTTGCAGAAAGATAGTAAAATGCATAACAACAAAACGAATATAAAATAGATTGAATAACAAACCAATTTTTCAATCCATTAAATATACGACCCATGATTTTATATGAAGAATATTTTTAAAAATATTTGTGCCTTATGATTTTTTTTTAATAACGTTATTGAATAATTAAAATTACATATGTTGTAGAAATACATTTGGGTATTTATTTTTTGTCGGATTAAAATTTCATCAAACACCTTTCTACACGACCAGTTACCCATCCGAGAGAAATATTTATGTAACCGTTAAACTGTTGTTACAAATTCCCATATTTATATTAAAACAGATTATCATCTTTTTATGTGGATGTCTCCTATGAATGGCGTTATATTTCATTTAGGGATTAGGTTCGGATTCGAGTCTTAAAATTAGACTAAATCCCATGTGTGGGACACAGGTGTGTGTGATGCCCTCATGACGTTTGACGAGTCTCGTCATAACAAGTTAGGTCTCCGAATAATTTTAATCCGACACTTCATTATAGCTAACTCCTTTGCCGCTTTTATAATGTACCCACGCATATTTCTGATTAATGCGTTCCAGCAACTGGTAGTTAAAATCATAAAATGCACGGAATATTTTAAGAACACTGATTGATATTCATAAACGGGTTTCCATTTTACAATCTTTTGTTCAGCGGGTTAATCATGAATATGTCCCAGTTATTTTTAAGATTTAATATCTGTTATATGTAAGAACCGATTTGAGCTACGAACGTTCGTTATATAAGGTTTGCTACTGTATAAATCTAATGCTCATAGGTTTGTTCACACAGCAGTCAGGGACTAGTTTGATAATAGCTTTATTCCCAGAGCGCAAAAAATTGGTTTCAAACTGTCAGGGACTGTTTGACCAGGCGAATATTGCTTTGATATCGCTAAAAGTGTAGTAGCAACATATTTGGTCGTATGTATATCTGTGATAGTTTGAATCAGTCTCAACCTGACGCTTGGAACAAACCTAATATCAGAAATATTCCACCAACTACTTCTCCAGTTGCATGCTCCTAAAACACATTTACAACTTAATTTGTCGAATATTTCTAACAGTTTGAAACTAACCTTAACCAAAGTTTACAGTATTAAAATGTAAGTTACTGCACTCAGCGCGGCGCCTTTGAAAAACCAAGATCTAAGCAATGCTGCCAAACGGTCCGAGGACTGGCGTATACGAGGTTAATTCAGTATTGAATATTGTTCCTGGCGTTATGAGGGTAAATTGACAAGCAGCGATATTAATATATTAATGAAATTAAAAATAAATACTTTTTTGTAACTATTTTCCGTAACATTTTTTACTGCATTAGAAAGGTATTTTAAGCTAATATAAATCAAATCTCCTACAATTCCTATCAATGAAGTCATATGTATGCTCTCGTAATACGACCTGAGAAATAATGCCTAATTGTCCTGCAATGCCATTTCGTAAAAAACTGGATACACACATATTAATAAAAATTGGTTGAACAATTTTATTTCAATTTCAATAATTACATGTGTGTTTCAAGTTCCGAAAAATATTGTAGGAGTGATTTTTTGAAAAATAAAAAACAACAAAGAATTTCTTAAACATAAAGACAGTAAATTAACTGCTAGTTATATTATATATTATAAAGTAAACTTTATAATATATTTTTTTTTATAAATTCTTAAGAATAATAACGTTTGCAATAACGCTACATCTTTTATTACATTTTAAGACTTGATTGATGAATTTTAAAAAATAAATAAAATAAATGCGTACTCTTGTATATAATGAAATACCTGTAAAATAGTCAAAAATAAAGTCATTACATGGGTCATATATTTTTTTTTAAATTCACTTTTTAATTGTTTACTAAATGTCTCCTGACATGCTAATTTATTAAAATGTTAACAGAAACATTCTCCATTGCTATTATGTAATCCAGAATATATATACCCACCCCACCAAATGATTTTTCTGTGTCAAATGCTTTTAATTTGCAAAATAAAACTTCCTGACTCGTCAAATCAGAGCACATGCAGATGTTTTATTCAAAGGTTATTTTGTTTCACTTTAATTTTCATGCGTAATAATATACATATAATATATGTATAGTTTCCTATAAAGAAATGGGTTTCTATTTTGCTAATTCACCTATAATACTCGTATTTATATTTATAAAGCAGCTTTAAAGTACTTACAATTGTATTTTATTGCCGTATTACTATTGCTTTCAAAATACATACCTATTTATTTTATTCCAGCTGCAAGCAACTGACATATTTTATCCATCACAAGAATATTTGAATATAGTAAAAAATTTTTTGTAAAATCTCTATAGTTTCCATGTAAAAAAAATATTGAAATTGTAGTATTTTCAACCTTTATATCGCTGGGCTACTTTAGTTTCTAGACACGCGATTTCGAGTATTGAAATCCGATTACTTTTTGTAGGTACTAAAGTTTATGTGATGCCAGTCTTTACATTAGTTTTTCAAGTGTAAAAAATGGGATAAGTATATGTAGTAGCAACTCGGACCAATACTATAACCCTGAAACAGTTACCTAATTAAGTAAAAAAACTGAAACATTACCCCGCGAACAAAATTTTGTCAAGACTGACTAATTTGGTAAATTTCTTTTGTTGGTGTATATTTAATCAAATAATTAAAATTAAACTTTGACCTTTAAGGTTTTTGTAAATATTTTTATATTTTCAAAATTTTTACTAATAAAACATGTAGGTACAATTATACACAGCATTATTTTACTATTTCAAAAATAGCAGTGTGTACTTGCTGTGTAAGAATACCTATTCAAGTACCAATTAAAATTTTATTTTATGGTAATCTCATTTAGCATTTATATTTACAACAAAACATGTAGGTAATTTTAATTCATAAAAATAATGACGATAGTAACTTCAACTATCGTCATTATTTTACAATTACAATACAAATGCAAAAATGCACTGCCTTTATTTAATCATCATTATTTATAAAACTACTAAATCTACAGATATAGGAAACCTGTTTCAAATTGAACATAAACTCCAAAATGTACTTTAAAAGAATGGGTACGTAAATCTGGTTTGTTGTAAATTTTTGGAACACCCCGTATACCTGGAAATATTTTTTAATTGTGCTATGTTAGCCTATCTACCACCCTGTAGAAATTATTTTTTATAAACTTTAGTAATTCGGAGTAAATCTACTTTAAGCAATTGTTGACTTACCTTGTATACAGGGTGTTTCAGTTTGATATGTGACAAACACGTGAACATATTTTGGGAAAAAAAATAAGAATAAAAGTCTGGTAAACTTTTGTTCTAACTTACTTCGTTATGAACATACAGGGGGTTGAATTTTTTCTATAAATTAAAATTTTCTTTGTGGCGTCTCATATTTATTTTGCCCAAAGTGACATGCTCATTCTGCATCTACGCCACTGCTTAATTTTAAAGAGCCATATTTTGGCAGCAAATGCAATATCCTCGGCTTACACAGTACCCCAAATTTGATAACAATATCTTAATCCGTTTAAAGGTTTTGAAAGAAAATTTTAATTTATAGAAAAAATTGAACCCCCTGTATCTTCATAACGAAGAAAGTTAGAACAAAAGTTTATCAAACTTTTATTCTTATTTTTATTCACAAAATATGATCACGTGTTTGTGACATATCAAACTGAAACACCCTGTATAATAAAAAGTTGGGTAAACGCACTGCTCAATTAGCAGCACTGTTACAGCTATCTTACTAAGCTTCAGAATGAACTATTATTTTACAAAAATAATTCCTAAAAAATTCCGCTAAACTGTACTCTACAGTTTATTTAAATTTTAATGCTAAAGTAGGTAACTACCCCTCATTGTAATCATGAGGATTAGCTCAGAAATCAGGAGACTTGTACAGGAGAGGGACGGCATATTATTATTAGGTAAACTGAGAATTGGAAAACCTCATTAATTAGGGGGATGGTCAAACGCCAACCAGTATCAATCTGACACATTGATCCAAGCCACCGTTTTTCCACCCTACAAAGAGAGTGCCAATCCTCCATACAAATACAGCTGATCTACGGTCTACCAGCCGCAGGATCCGAACCTGCGGCGGGTTGGAAATACGATTCAAGTACTGACGTCTTAAACCACTCGACCACCGACCAATCCATATTGTAGTGAATATCATCAAGTAGGTAGTAGGTACTTTACGTACACTGAACCTTAATAATATGTCTCTTACACATACCTACCTACATATTTTGGAAAAAAGAAAGTAAATTACTTTGTTGATACTAAAAACTTTTCTGTTTCTAATTACTATTTCATATCATCTACTCTTCTAAATCATGTCTTTTTTCAGATTTTTTAACACTAAGTACCTATACTTCACTTCCTTGTTAAGCAGACTTAATAACTACCTACTTAAAGATATTTCCTAAAAAAATAGTTGTATTTTATTTTACATACCTCAGAATTGTTACTTTTTTATGGATGAAATTTACGTTTTCTAACATTCAATCGTCATTTACTCGAAAACTTTCCTATGTAAGAGGGCAAAATTTTAGTACTGTCTGATAGAGAATTAAACGATCTTTCAGAATCAAGGAAAAAAATATGGTGTTGGCATTTAAAAAAAATCGATGACGTCATTACTCGAAAACAAATGACATTTGAAAATCGCATTTTACACTAAAATATGTATTTTTTAAATTAAAAATCGACCTGTTCGAGGATTTTTCCCAAAAAATAATTGTTTCGTTTTTATTTAATTTATTCCATACTTTTGGAGCATACTGTATAATGTAGATAATGGGTAAATTGCGGATAATATAGAAATGATGAAATTTCTTTCATAGACAGTTGTTACTGTGTTTTTTTTTGGAATTATGCAACGTAGATAACATTGAAAATCAAAAAATTGTTAAAATGAGTCTACGTACGATTGTATTATAATAACACAATTTATTTAGTGATATTCATTCAGTGTTTTACTAGTTAAATAAATGTAATTGTGAGTTAAGGAGGGCGCCCATTGAATCCGCGCAGCCCGGCGCAGCACGGCACAGCACGGCCGGCAGTTTTACAGCCACCGCCCATTGTTTCGGCATGACACAGATCGGCACATTCAATACCTACATCAGGGTGTTAACTATACTTAAATTGGGCAAAACTTTGCCGACATATTATCGATGAAAATGATCGGGGTTCATTATATAACAATTTTTAATTTAAAGAGTAATAAGCTGCAGGATATTTTTTATCCATAACTTAAATATTATTTGACAATATTTGGGTAGTACTAGTTCTCCAGCATGAACTATGTATTTGTGCACTGGCTAACATCCTGTAACCTTCTTATTAAGCTTTGAATAAAAAATGGTTATATGACGAACCCCAGTTTTATTCATCAAAAAAATATGTTGGTGAAGTTTGGCCAAACTTATCGTGAACACCCTCTTGATTTTTCACAGTATGCGTTCTCATTTACACAAATATTAATGTTTCTAATCAAAATTGCTGTTGTTTGCAAGAAATATGGTTATTCTTTCTAAAATGGTAATTTCGCTCAAAATTCAATAATAAAATAATTTCACTCATAAAAGAGATTGAATTTACACAATGTTATATTTTCATGTGTACCTACCTGTTTATATCTTTTTAATTTTTAGATATTTTGCCATCTTTTTAACATAACCATTAACTCACATAGTACAAGATATCATTGAACCTCACACTCATTTACCTATGAGTGTGATTTTAGTGTTGAATTTTGAGTAATTAAACATTTTAAAAAAAGAAATGAGCTTATCAATATACTTTTCGGTTACAGAGATTGTGAAGGAGACAACGAAATATATTGATATTATAACTCAATTTTCTGTTAGTAGTAACATATAGTTCAATAAGTTAACTCACACGTCATTCAATGTTACTATAAAAGATTTATTTAGCTAACAAAGTAACTGAGTGAACATAACTCAAGGAATTATGTTATTATTTCAACATAATCTGGTGTGAACTCATTTTAATAACCAATTGTGTTGATTCTGAGTGAAAATATTTTACGGTGTAGATAGGTAAATATTTTTGTTGTTGCTTAAATATTGGCAAGCTACCTTAATGTGCCAGATTATTTTTCTAATAAAAAAAATTAAATTTATCTACTTGTTAAAATTACATTCCTGCCTATTTTATATTCCGTTCTAATGATTTATGTTGCATGGTAGAGATAAAATTTGTTGGGTAAAAATAACCAGTTTGAAATTATTATTTATAATTTGCAGTGCATTTCTATAAATAATCGAAATCTAGGTAATTGAAATTTTAGACACAAAGATTTTTAATTTCAATAATACACCACATACCTACCTTATAATTTGTACATGCAGTTAGTAAGTAGTTAGTTAGGGATGAATTAGCAACAAACGAGTAGGTATTATCAAAGAATATTTTGCGTCCCGTCAAGTTATCTGTTTTCCTTACATTGTTGTTGCTTAAACAAAATTTAGTGGCACTGGATTTATTTTACCTATTTATTAATTTAAATATTCAAGGACTGTAAGGTTTACTGCAAGGACATGTAAACGGACATTAACCTGTAATTAACTTAAATTAACTGAAGGTACCAACTCATCATGTGTCTATAAAACCTACTCATAAAATTTATTGCACTTGGTTAAAGTCAAAAAGGCCCGACCACTGAACAACCGGAATATTCTAAGAATTCTTTGGCCTTTACCATACAATAAGCGTTTTAGGCAAGCTTAAAGAGGTTTTCTTTAAAATTATACTTAGTAATATTCTATACTATTTTATTTTATCTGTATCTGTGTCACTTAATCATATTATAAAAGGGACAAATAAAAACAAGTCGCGTAATTGGCAATAAATGAATTTATTCTCTTCAATAATATATTATTTTAATACTGTACATCTCTTTTCAGAGCTAACGTCGTCATAATTATAAATTTTTCAATAATTTACAAGCTATGTACAAGAAATATATACAAAAATAAAAGAATAAAGCTTACAGACATCGATGAGATCAAAGCTGAACTAAATTTTTCATTTAGTTAAAAACAGAAGGCAGTCAGCTCTGTCTACTTATCACCGTTACGGGTTTAAACAAATTTTCAGGTGGAGCTAGAGGTTCTGGTGAACTTGATGAACTAGAGGGAGATAGAGCCATCTGTTGCGTCATCATGGGATGATGTTGGGGTATTCTGAAACCGTTGTAGAACTCCATAGGCTGTCTGAAGAACGGAGAATTCATGTCAACCGTTGGCGGAGCGGCCGCTAGTAGTCTCTCCATATTAAATGGATGATTAAGTTGGGGTTGTATAGGAGATGGTCGCAGAACCGCAGGGGTAGCACCAGAGTTAAAATAGGGATTATACCTTTGGTAAGCAGCCGCCAAAAGAGCTGGAGATGGTTGATAAAACGCAGGATATATCGGTTGTACAGGGGTACACAACAATGTGCGTCTTATAGCGGCTAGTCTAGTCCTGTTAGCTGATGACCGTCGGCGAAGTTTTCCGGTTGTCCCTCCTATAAAAACGTCATCAGCAGATACGTCCAACATCCAGTAATTTCCTTTACCTGGGTCGTCGTAGTGACGGGGCACTTTCAAAAAACACTTATTTAAGCTTAAGTTGTGTCTGATGGAGTTTTGCCATCCCTGCTTGTTTTCTCTGTAGTAAGGAAAATTGCACATAATATATTCGTATATACCGTTAAGAGTCAAACGTTTTTGAGGACTACTCCTTATAGCCATCATGATTAACGCGTTGTAGCTGTAAGATGGTTTCTCCTTGGACTTGTTGTCTACGTTATCTTTACCGCCTCCTGCAGACTTGGAACCTGATGCGTCACCATCACCCGTAACGTCCAAGTCACAATCGGAGTCACTTAGTTCCGGTTCGGACACTTCCTGAACTTTGCTTGCTTCAGGACTTTTAGGCGCTTCTAATGCAGTTTCTGGTAGCAAAGAACTTATGGAAAACGACGACTTATATGGAGTTCGTGCCATAGTGGATACTGGTAGAACTGTTTCTTCTGTTTTCACCATAGTTTTATAATAGAGAGTCACTAATCACGCTTACTGTATAGCTCGGCTATCAAATTGCTACTGAGGTTTGAGAGGGTACAATGAAACCAGTTCAAACAGGGAGAGGTATAAATAACCCCTATTTTGCCCAGCCAATAGCGTTTAGCCAATAAAAGTCGAGAAGGCACCGCTGCCCCTCCTACTTGCCTTCTAACCCCACCTCTGTTTTCGGTAGGGATGTGTGATGTATTAAGTTGTTTGCAGACAATTGGAGGGGTTCCATGTGTTTATTTTGTAAATTTGTTCCTAACATTTGGCTACGCCGCATGATGTCTATAAGTAAGTAAGTATTAATATGCGGGAACTTATGTGTCAATGGTAGAGGAAGATGTTTTAGCCGGGGCACCTGGCTTTGTAAATTATAATTGTAAATTAATGTAGGTATAGATTTCAGACGGCATAATAGTATGGTAGCCATCTAATTCATAATTATTTATCTACACATGTATTTTCAATACTTTTTTAATGTTTACCTGTACTTGTTCATTTACCTACTACCGGCATGTACGTAATTTTGTACTGTTTCAAGTTATCTTAGAGATATATGAATTTATTAGAAATTTAGGTACTACATAATGGTGCCAAAGTAAAACAGTATTTATCAATAGGAAGCAAATACTTTTGCTGAAGTCTTTTGCTTTGAAGTATTTGTTTTCATTTTCACTCTTCACTTTAAGTATGCACCTAAATAGGTAAATACTTCTGTTTTTATTCATAACCTATAGTGTATCCAAAATTTCTTATACTGCAATATATAGGTAAATGACATTCTTACACAGTTTAATATTATTAAGAGGAAGATAATTACAAGATAAACAATTTTACAGGTAGTACCTACTCCTTGCGAAGTTTCTAAACTATTAGAATAAGCGATTTATTATTTTAATTTAAAATTTGTGAGAGTATAGCTAATTTCATGTCCATAGGTATGTAAAAATTTTCACCATTCAACTATCTCTAAATTTGTTATAGGTAGGTATAGGTACTTATCTAAGGTAGATCTGCCTAAATAATCTATGGAAAAATTAAAAATGAAATAAAGATGAGAAAAATGAGATATCTACCTATACACTGTAAAAAATAATTACAGTAAAAATATATAGCAATTTATTTACTAATACTAATTTTATTGCTGTAATTTTCTTATCGATTGTGACTTTACAAATAAAATGTAAAATTACGTTGTAAATTTATTTTGCGGTGTAATTTTAGGTTTTTGCAATTGAAATATTACTTTGTGATTTTACAATACAAAAGTATTTTTACAATGTAACTTCCACAATTACTTATAAAATTGCAGAGTAACTTTACAGGCAGTTGTATAGTTACATTGTAATAATGCATTTTATATTATGACTACAATGTAATTTTTTTTATTTATTGAACAGGATGATCCAATTTGCCCACTCAGGTATAGAAGGTTTCTTCTACTTTCCAAAAAGACAGAATAAAGTAGCCAGATATTTGGAGCTTAATATTTGAGAAAAATTGAATAGCGATTGAACTTTTCTACTTATTATATTAATATTTATACATTGTAAATACATTTTTTCTCTATGTGTAGTATCTAGGGGCTTGAGGAATATTTTTTATAACTTCTAGTTTTCCGTTACTATAACAAACATATAGTTTTTAACAAAACATCATATGTATCTAATATGGGGCATTATAGAAAAGGCCTAAAATTAAAAAATCTATATCAGAAAGATATCGAAATGAAATTTTCGTTATTCAATTTTTCTCAAAAAATATTCCCGTGACATTTGGACTGTCTGTTCGGAGAATAAAAGAAATCAATTTTAGAAAAACTTACTTTAAAGACATCTTGTTTACAACACTCGAACAGTGTTTTGACATAGATTCTTAAAAAAAATCTGAATAGTAATTCATTTATATCTAATAGATTAATGTGCCCACATGAGAAAAATTTAAATCTCGTAAGAAATTAACGATTGTTACTTACCTTAAGTGACATGTCCGACTTTTCCATGAGTTTCTCAATAATCACTGCATCAGAATGTTATTTCAAAAGAAAAATGTACTCATATTAAGTAACCTACTTAACATGAACGCCAATTGCTTCTAATGTTAACAAGCACCCTTAATAGTAATACTGAATTTTTGATATGATATCTCCAGTGAAGCCAAACATTTCCGAAGCAAAAGATTCGTTTTCTATATGCTTTCCGATTTATATACAAAAATTAAGTACTTTGGAATTTATGACTCATTTAAATTGAAAATAATACTTATTTCTATTATAGTCCCCATGTACCTTAAAATCAGCAGAATTATCCTTTTTAAATTTATAATTAAAATTTTTAGACAGATTATGTGAAAAACATGTTACACAAAACCGTACTTTTCCTAAATGATTATATAAATAGCTATTTTGTACTCCGATTATCGGCGGATCATTATTTTTAGAATTATTTTAAGACAATTATAAGGATATTCTTGTAAATGTAAATTTGTAAAGTTAAGGGCCTTTTTTTCAGTGTAGAAAATATTATTGTTTTCATTAACTGATGATGCTAATCGTATTTCGATTAATTGGAGGCATTTCTGGATGAACTTCAGCAAATAAACAAGCGAATTCAGCCTGTGTTTGACTTCTGTCCCCATATTCGATCATCATTAAAATTTAGATACAATGCGTTTCGGTTAAAAAGGGCATTTTCTTATTTTTGGTTTTTAATTTTCACATTGAAGTGCATACAAACACTAACAAATCAATCACATTCAATTTAAATTATCCAAAAAACTATCGGGCAGGTGATGAAGTAAGAAATTGTTATCATGGCTTATCAAGTAAGAAAAAAAATGTATACATTAAAGAAGTTCCTTATCCATTCCTTATTTTATTTTTCTGATGAACTGCTTACCAAAAGTAACAAAAATACGTAATTATATTTGCAATTGAAAAAGCTTTAAAATAAAAAAATAATCAACCTACTCCTCCATTTAAAAAAAATTTGGGTATTTTTGCAACCTCACATTTTAAAAAATAAAGAAACCTCTTTATATGCCCCATTGACGTGTTTCAGGAATTTTGCGGTGACTTATTATTAAGTTATAGAATTTGTTCCAATTAAATAAGCTATCATATCAAGTCAAATAATTGCATTTGAAGTATTTGCATTTTCAACACCTAGTAGATAATTTTTATAATAGTTTAGATATTGACACGTCTGTGCATTGAGATAATCAAGCTGTTAAAGATCTCTTGCGGAATATTGTTCCAATCTTCTTTTGCTGCTACGACTAACTGATCTGCAGTCCGAGGTGGAGGAATATGATTATGAATGGCTCTAGCAACCAAATTCCACATGGTTTCAATAGGATTCATCTCAGAAGAGTTGGCTGGCCAATCTAATCTATTTATATGTCCTTCGAGTGTATCTTGAACCCTTGTTCGATGTAAATTTGACTGGTCATATTCTGTGATATGCGAATTAATGGGGTGGGGCGGTTGAACATTATTCCACCCTAGAACATTGTGGTACCTCCTCCATATAGAGCAACTTCACGGGGAAAATGAAGTCGCTGTTGATGACCTGGTTCTCTCCAGACTCTTTGTCGATTGTCATCAGCAACCAGCCCAATTCTGGCTTCATCTGTAAATAAGACCCACCGTCACTGGCGTAAAAGCCAACCCCTATGCTTCGCGCCCACTGGAGACGGACAGCACGATGCCTTGAAACCCGCAATGGTCCTCTAGCTCGTAAATTTGTGTTGTGGAGTCATCTTCGAATAGTAGGTGTCGATATAACACGGCGAAACGTACCTTGAAAGTGGGCCCTGAGAGCTGAAGCTGAAGATGTGCGGTGTCTACGGGCATATTGCACCAAATACCGACCCTTCCTTTCATTAGATACTAGAGGTCGTCCACTACGTGGTCTGTTTTCCACTGTATCAAATTCTTCATATCTGTGTACTATTCGTACAGCAGATGATCTAGGAATGCCCAACATGTTCGATATCTGTTAATTAGAATGTCCTGCATCATGTAAAGCAGTCCTTTCTGTTCGGGTAAATGTAGAAATTTCACATGCTGGCATTATAATGTACAAAAATTGAGAGGAACACTTGGCTGAATACACTGCCAAACTGACCAGATTTGTATAAACATTGGTAATAAAGTAAAGGTTGATGGTATCATGGTCTGCAATTTTTTATTGTCTTTTTTGTTCCCTAAGTACATGTACTTTTTTTATCACATTAAAAAACCACTAGGTTATTACTTTAAATTTTGTATACAAGCTTATTTTTAAAATCAGTTTCAACGGCTACCAAGTACGAAATCACTCTGGTTTCGAAATGATTGGCACTGGCTTTTATGCACGTTTATGTATAATTTTTGGAATCAGTTGTGATGTATTCTTTGCTAAAGTAGGCACCTGACACTTTTTCCATAGTTGCTATTATTTTGTTTTTTAAACCTCGAAATAATGGCTTTAAGAGTATTTGAGTATTCAATTATGTTTTTTTATAAACCTACAACCACCCAAAGTTTGTAGAATAGATAGGTATTTTACGAAACACTAACATTTTGATTATTATAGTAATGAAGAAGTTTTAAAAAAAATAATACACAAGTCACTGATCTTGGAATATCATATGACAGTAAATTGAACTATATGATAAAATTGTTCAAAATGCCTATACGACATTAGGTTTTATTATTAGACTAAGCAAATATTTTAGTAATATTTTAGTAACTCTATGTTACTGAGACCTAAATTAGATTACGGCTCTATAATATGGTTTGCGCCACCACTCATGCATATTAACAATATAGAAAAAATACCAAATAAATTCTTGCATTATCTATATTTTCGTGCTCACAATGTATCGTTATATAAGAACTATGCATCTACGGAGGGAATTTAAAATTCATAATCTGTATGACAGAAGGAATCTCACTGTTTTTTGTTACAAATTTATAAATTATTTGGTAGATTCTAGAAAACTTCTATCGTATTCACCTTTTTCCATAGGTTTACCCGTTTCATGTAAATTTTCAGTCTACGATTAGTACCTCATACCATGCTATTATATAATTAATTAATGAACTCTCTCACGTATTTGACCTGGATTTTACTTTAAGTTTGAATAATTTCAAAGAAAAGATATTAAAACATTTTTGGATTTAGTAAATTGTTTTTATTACTTGACTTGGACCTTTCATTAAATTTAAATAATTTCAAAAAGATATTAAACCATGTTTGCATTTAGTTAAATTGTTTTTATTATTTATTGACTAAACGAAGTATTATCTATAATGTAACATATTGTGTTTAAATTTAATTGGGCAATTTATTTATATACATATATTATTTTTATGTCTACTTGTTTATACGCTTGTGTCTCTTGTAATAAGGCATACTTGCATGTTAGAGAACTTTCAATAAATAAATAAATAATTTAAGGGACACCCTGTATATCTACTGATATCTCAAGGGTTTTCAGTATGAGTAAGTAAGTATATAAAACCTCGAAAAATCTTCTATAACTCGTATCATATTTCAATTTGCGCAATATTTATAGTTATTGGGTGCTCTGGGAGAGCGGAATCAATTATCATCCCTTATTTACTGCAGTTAGAGGGGTTGTTTGGTGGTATTGGACAGCTGTTTCACTTCTCCCGTTCAACATCTAATTGACATCCGAGTCTTATGTGTTTTATGATCTGTTTTATATAAGTTTTTATAGGGCGGTGTCGGCTACGATTGGCGTCAACTCAGATTATTCCTAGCTTAATAAAGACTCCTGAGATATTTATTTTGATTTTGATAGGGGTCAAATTTTGCTGATTATAATTATCATTCGATAAAAAAAAATTATACTGGGTGTAAGATCATTACAGTACATCTATTATACAGGGTGAACCTTAAATAAGTACAAATATTTTAACCAGTTCACTGTGTAGAACACATAATTAATAATATTTTACAAAGAAATCAAGAATAAAAAAAGTTTGAATCTACCTATTTTTCAATAGAAAACTTGTTAGGACCGCTGATTTCACTCCGCTTTCTGATTCATGGTATTATAGATTGGACGTGTGTTCCACAGCGTTACCAGAATTGCACTGTTCCCTTGATATCTAACTTTTTCAATAAAATAGATTTCAAGAAAGTTAACAATTTTTAGATAACATGTCATGACTGAAATAAGTTTATAACATTGTTTATGGCCACCTTCCCTTTTCCATTCCTATTCCTCTCCAATAACCAATAGAGCATGTACATGTACGTGCAATCGCTTGCAATAATAATGACACTCTTTAAAATGAATTTTGCGATTTCTAATGAACTGCTGACTTGAAATGAAATCTACTTTCTGCTTTTAACATTAGTTCTTAGTTGTTTCACTCATCCACATAGATTTAATGAAATTTCTACTTAGAACTTTTAGAAATTCAAAAAATGCTTGTTTTTATTACAAAAGAATGTATAGTCGCGACAAGAATTCAGATAACTTACGTCACAGCTGACGCTAATAACATAATTTTTGATATTTGATTGTATTAAAAACAATTTTTTTTTGCAATTTAGTGCAATATATAGGGTATCCCTAAAAGGTTGGGACAACGTTTCGCCAATAAAATGTAGCTGAAAATAAGTCGATTAAACTAAACTTGTCTTAGACCAAAAGTTGATAATCACGGAGCTACAGGGTATCAAAGTTTAAAAACTAAATCGCATTTTCTTTAATAACTTCCGACTGTTTTACCTTAATTTCACGAAATTTTGTACCCAGGAGTTTCTTGGAATGGAAAATTCAATTTTATTGTCCATTTTGGCATATCTTCTAGAGGGCGCCACCGGCGACTATTTCGAACCATTTAAACCGTTAAAACTTTTTTGTTCCACCCTATATATTATTTTGGACAAGAAAAATCTTTTCCCCAGTCTTTTATACGCTTGGAGCAACGGTTTCCGAGAAAAACACATCTAAAGCTGATGACTTATTATTTATCTACAAAATTCAAAATTATTCATTTATCCTCAAGCAACACTGGTAATTTTTCTTGAATAAAGTGCAAATAGCTCTCTGTAATTAAACAATAGGACCTATTAGATTTGATTCTATTATACATTTTTGTGGGGAACACTTAAGAACAAGGCAAAACCTACTTGTGGGTGTAATTCAACGCAGGCTGGGGCTTTTGTCCACTGAGTAGTTAGTTTCACAGTAGTGTGGTTGAATTAGTCGTGTTCTCACTGCCAAAGAGTTAGATATTTATAGAGTGTTTCATTAGAAGGTTAGTAAATTATATTGTTTTCTTTAGATAATTATTGAATAGAGCTCTGTCTGTGGAATTGTTCATTAGCATACCTAGATGTTTGGTATCAGAGAACATACATATGACTTCATTGATAGGAATTGTAGGAGATTTGATTTATATTAGCTTAAAATACCTTTCCAAAACAGTAAAAAATGTTACAAAAGCTAATAATAAGGAATATATGAGTAGAAATTGTGGGTGTAATTCAACGCAGGTTGGGGCTTTTGTCCACTGAGTAGTTAGTTTCACACAATATTATTAATACCTAAAAATATAAAAAAACTAATTATTGTATTAAAACTTTGATACATGCAGTGAAAAAAAGTTCTGGCCAATTTTTATCCTCAAAGAATACATTTTGAAACGCCCTCTAGCGTTTAGAACAAATGCGAATTCGTTTTTCTTATCTCAGAACAATCAAAGTTTTCAAAGCAATTCATTGATAACTTTCTAAAATTTTAATATATATATATATATATTTAATTTTAACATTGATATCCTGTATCGTTTTAACTATCATCTTTTGGACTAAGGTAAGTTTTTCGTTAGGAACCTACAATTACTTTGTGTCCATAATATGAATCTAAAAATAAATATTTAATAAACACATTGCATTTTTACATTAATTCTAACAAGAGATTAGTTTTCTTTTGAAAAAAGTTTGTTAAGTAAATCCATGCCTTTTAAATTTTAACGTAAGCTAAAATAACTTAGATACCTGTGACAAGTTTTTAAATAAGCTTTCCGTAAACAGTTGCAGAAACTACCTATTAAAGAAATTTTTAAGCATATTAGGTTGACTTAATCTTCTAGATTTCTCAAACAGATTTTGGACTTACCTATACACTATTAGATATAATCTCTCGTTTTACTGTGGTAGGTAATAGATACGTATCTGAAACTCATTATAGACGGTATATTATTACAAAAACCGAAATATTTTCTAGATACACCGACAGATAAGTCATTTGAGCTCTTCTTTAGAGCTTGTATTTAATTTGACATCGTGTTTTATGTGTTCAGCATACATTTGCTTAACAGTTTAAAGCAAAATGACAAAATATTGTCTTTTATTTACTCCTGTTAATTTATATACAGTATGCGCCAAAAGTATGGAATAAGTTCAATAAAAACGAAACAATTAATTTTTGGGAAAAATCCTCGAACAGGTCGATTTTTAATTTAAAAAATACATATTTTGGCGTAAAATGCGATTTTCAAATGTCATTTGTTTTCGAGTAATGACGTCTTCGATTTTTTTTAATGGCAACAACATATTTTTTTCCTTGATTCTGAAAGATCGTTTAATTCTCTATCAGACAGTACTAAAATTTTGCCCTCTTACATAGAAAAGTTTTCGAGTAAATGACGATTGAATGTTAGAAAACGTAAATCAATTAAAATAAAGCAAAAACGTTATCAAGTTTAGTTTTTTCGAATTCCACAGTTCTTTTATGGATCACGTAGGTGAAAATCTTTGCAAAGTGTCATTGTCACACCGACTTTCTAATAAGTATTGTAAGTGACATAGAAATTATTATTCAATTTAAAGTATTATGGCACATTTAACTGTTTTTCAAAGAATTGAAATTTTAATTCTTATCGGATGCGGGAATATGACTAGAACTCAGCAGGAAATTTGCGATTTATTAAACGAAAAATATCCAGATCGCCCTATCAGTCAATCAACAGTCAGTAAGGTAGAGTCTAAATTTAGAAAAACTGGCAATGTTGTAAATATTCCAAAACCTGGACGTCCAAGCATTAATGAAAATCAGAAACAGAACATTTTGATAAGTATGTTGGATATTCCTCATAATTCTTCACGATTGGTTGCATTAAACAATGACACTAGTTAGAGCACAGTGCTATGTATCTTGAGGAAGGAAAAATATAATCCCTACAAAATTCATCTTGTGCAGGAACTCAATGAAGATGATCACGACCGCTTATACTTTTGCAAAATTCTAATGGATTTATGTCAAGGAAATAGAAATTTACACCGGCAAATATTTTTTTCAGAGGAGGCCACATTTTGTCTGAATGGTACAGTAAACCGTCAAACTTGCAGATATTGGAGTCGGGAAAATCCTCATTGGATGGCAGAGGCACATACCCAACACCCTCAGAAATTAAATGTGTGGGCTGGAATAGTTGACGACAGAATAGTAGGGCCTTTCTTCTTTGAAGGAACTCTTACAGGACAAAGATATTCAAATATTCAGTATAGAATGGCCTGAAAGATCGTCAGATTTTACACCTCTTGACTATTTTTTATGGGGATACTTGAAGTCAAAAGTGTACATTAATAAACCACGTAATTTAGAAGAACTTTAAAATCGCATTCTGGACGAAATACACATTCATAATGTGCAAGAAGAATTTCTTTACAGACTTGCGCATTGTCAAGAAGTTCGTGAATGGCAATTCGAATATTTAATTTAAGTATAAAATTTAATCAATTGTATTTTATTTTACATACCTCAGAATTGTTACTTTTTTATGGATAAAATTTACGTTTTCTAACATTCAATCGTCATTTACTCGAAAACTTTCCTATGTAAGAGGGCAAAATTTTAGTACTGTCTGATAGAGAATTAAACGATCTTTCAGAATCAAGGAAAAAAATATGGTGTTGCCATTTAAAAAATAATTATTATTTGTAAAATGAGAAAAAATTAAGAAAAACTGCTCCATTCCATTTTTTCAAAATGGTTCTGTCTATCTACTTTTACCACAGTGCAAACGACACAAGCGTTATAAAAAGTACTAACTTACTTATTCCCATCAGCTAAGTAATTCGAACAATAAATCCATTTGTGCAATTCCGATTTACCGATGAGGTCCAGAATACGGTTGACCCCTTCAGTTCGGCTTGGAGACAGCTCTTTCTTTGCTAATTCTGCTGTGTGACTGAGTTGGTTCTATTCATTCGGATTAAAATTTCAAGTCTGGACGCATCTTTATAAGGATATGTGCTCCTATTTGGACGACGCAGTGCCGTTCTACCTATTAATCAATAGAATATTTATATCTAATGTCTTTCCCAACTAGTAAATGAGAAGAAGTGGTATAATTTAACTCGTAGAGTATACCAGCTCGGTAACTAGACAACTCCCTTGATTTCTGTGGAATATAAAAGTCAGAGATTAGGAAGCATCTTCTTAATAAAGTGATTTTATAAATGCTACTGTAGCTGAAATAATGCAAACATTACTTCTTAAATAATTGGAAATATTCAAATGGCACTACTACTATTTTAACATCTATTGTTGCCAATTAACATATTTTTTAATTTTAAATAACATTCATCTTTGATTAAAATTACGCTTTTCTGAAACTACTGTACCTATATATATTTTTTTTTTGAAAAAGCTTCTGTGTAAAATTAGGTACTTTATATTTCCTTTCTATTTATAATAAATAAATAATAAATTCATGGTCCAACCAAAGAGCTCAAATCATCGAAATCACTTTGGATCAGGCATGTTTTTCATTATTGGGACTAAATTGTAATTGTAGTAGCCGCGCGAAATGGACACCCAGATTAACGCGCCCAAATAACACAAGCTCATTTTTTCTGCGTTTGATCTTTTGATGGTGCAATTACCGCAAGTCTAAAGCTGGTTATCCATCAAGCTGTCCACACCGACAAATAAAAATTGCCGCGATCGAACACGCTTCAGAATGCATCTCGATAGTGTGTTGATATTTTTATAATTCTTGATCCAATCAACTTTGATTCATATGGTGATGTCTTCTATTATTTCGAATTTTACCCAGTTTTTTTTTTACGCCACTTATATTATCTACAACTTTGATGTTTTTTGCATCAGTATGCAGGGGCCATTGCTGTCGACACCATCAGATCTAAGGATTTTAAAAAGGCTTACAAATCTCAAAATGACTTATCTGATAATGAAGCTTTTATAACCAATGTTACGGGCCAGTTAAGAATAATTAATGTTTTCAAAATTTTAAGTCTGTAAGTCATCAAGTCCAAGATGACATCGCGATCTATGGCCTGAATGTCTAACTTTACTTCTATTTTGTTTTGCTTTTAATTATTAACATTCCTTACTTTTTTGCACAGTGCAGATATAGTCAGGAGCTCTTTGCCAACACGGCACCTGACTAGTTTGAAACCTGTCCGAAGCCGTCAGTCAGTTTAATATTAGATACAACTCCGCTGCAGTAAGTCGGTGAACGATTTGGCTATCCACTTGGGACAGGTTTCCAACCAGTCAGGTGCCCTGTTAGAAATGAGCTATTATCTTGTACTGCATCTTAATTTCAACAAATAATCAGTAACTTATGGTTTCCCAGAACACATGCTTCTTTTAAACTCTAAACTAAGACACTATTTCTTTTTCAACCTTAAAACTTGATTTCAGATGGATGGCTCGATGTCATTTTCATAATTAACTGTTTTATGTTACCCTTATAATCCACTATGTACCAGATACACTGCATTTTAAATGATTAATAACTAAAAAAAGCATAACCATTCGTTAATATAAATCTGTATTAAAAATTAAAACCTGTAAAAGAATGCCATGGAACAAGTTCTCGAGTATTTAAACGTCTGCGCGCATACACTGCCGACCTGACAGACAAAACGACAAGTAGATAATCAGATCAGCTTTGCAATGGGAGCCGGACAGCGCACCGCGAGATTAAGATGTCAAGACAGCTTATTTGCTGTTTCCTATCCGCATCGGCGGCCTACTTGAAAGCTCCATGTAACAAACACCTTCATTTATTTCTGCTTAGTGACATTTCGCATTCGCCACGCAGATTACTGCGCCACACGTGACAAAGTCCGCCAGTGCAGTGCACAGGGACGAAAATGGAGGCTTTAGGGCTAAAAATATATTGAGTTAATGCTCACTGATATATTCGCAGCGATTTTAATTTCCAAGACAAGATTGCCTTGAGAATCAGTTATCAGGCATGTATCAAAATAATTTTAACATGATTATTGTTTCATTGAATAATCTTCTAACTCGTAAATTTGTTAAAAAATCACGTAGGTACCTGTATTATATGTAAATACGGAGGTTTTTGAGATTTAAAAAAAATCTTTACTCATTAAGCTGTCAGTTTATTAAATATGTAATAAAAAGAATTGTCAAATTAAGGTGCTAGTTTGGTTTAGTTTAAAGTTTGTTTAGTGCACAGTGAATAATTGTGAGTCGGAAGAGATTGTGGAAGCTGCAAATATTGCAATAAGCAATTTGCTACCTACGAAGTCAAGATCTTTATACGATATAGCCTTCAATCGGTTCAAAAAGTGGTGTGCCGAGAAAAATGTTCAAGTATACAGCGAGAATGTTTTGTTGGCATACTTCAGTGAAAATGCAAAAAATTACAAGTCTTCCACATTATGGGCGCAATATTCTATGGTCATGCTTGATAATTTACGACAACATAGATATAAGCAAATTCCCCAAGCTGATCGCATTTTTGAAAAGAACCGGTGATGGATATCAAGCGAAAAAATCGAAAATATTGACAAAGGTTGAAATCTACTGTTTTCTATCAAGTGTAAATGACAAAGAATTTTTAATGATTAAGGTAAAATTACTTTTGTTGTTAGGTATTTCAATTATTAAGTATTTTGATTTTTTATAGGTTGGATTAATTCTGGGGATTGCCGGAGCTTGTCGAACTGATGAACTAGTCAATTTTACTGTAGATGATATTGGGGATGTAGGCTCTTCCTTGATTGTAAAAATTCCAAACACTAAGACAAAGATTCCACAAACCTTTCTGGTTACCGATGTGGGAAATATGCTTGGATTGTTTCGAAAATACCTGTCCCTTCGTCCTCCCCACGTCAAGCATAAGCGCCTTTTTTTGTACTATAAAGCAGGAAAATGTAGTTCGCAGCCAGTTGGCAAGAATACCATGGGAAAAATTCCGAGTGTAGTAGCTTCGTATTTAAAATTACCTGATGCTGCATGTTATACTGGTCACTGCTTACGAAGATCTTCAGCGACATTACTGGCAGATGCTGGTGTGGATATCACGACAATAAAGCATCATGCTGGTTGGAAATCAACGACAGTCGCTGAGGGTTATGTCGAGAACTCCATTGGAAATAAGTTCAAAATTGCTAATCAGGTTTTACTAGGTACCACTACTAGCGCAATCACAAAAACTGTAAATGTAAGAGAAAGTAATATTCCTTCTAATATTAATTTTGAAAATTGTACAAATGTAACATTTAATTTAAATGTCAATAAATAATTTCAATGTTATTTTTTTTTGCATGAAAAACGTTCTCCATAATGTAAACTCCCTTGGGAGCATTATACTCCCTTGGGAATAATCGACTACTTCTGTTTTAATTTTGATGTCATAGAAACTGATTTCTACTCCCGACCGTGGAAAAAATATATTTATAAAAGATTATGCCGTCGATATACATATTACAGTACGCCGTCCTCCCACGTGCACAGTCTCCTCTAAACGATTTCTGAAACATACTGCTATAGAGTTATTTGCTCGAATTTCATCGCAAATTCTTTGTTTCAATAGATTCAAATTTTCAGAAATTTGAGTGTAGGTCTTTGATTTAATAAGAACCCATAAAATGTCGAGGTTTCTTAAGGGTTAATTGATGTTTCCATAATTCGATATGACTTCCTGGAAACATGTGTATGGAAAGATTTACCAATTTCGCTGAAACTAAATGTTTCTGTTGAATCCATCAAAATGTTCCAATTCTGGTTCAAAAGAATTTTCCAACTTTGTTCTATAATGCTCAGAGTTAACGGTGATTGCGATGTGCGATGATTTCCATCTTCAAAGAAAAAGGGACCAATGATTCTATACAGGGTGTTTCAAAACAAAGGCGAAAAATTTCAGGGGGTGATTCCTTGTTGAAAATAAAAGGTAGTTTGTTATATAAACGTTGGGTCACAAGTCAACCATTAGAGAGATATCGCGTTGCAAAGATGGCGGAAAAAAGAGTGTTTTTATTGTTTTTCTCGGAAACGAAAAGCGTGGGAATGGTAAAATTTTGTGGAAGTGTTACCATGATCAAAAGACACTTGTGACATATTTTTTCACTTTTTGAAAATCATTGGAAAGGGTTGAAATAAACTACCCCTTTCAGTTTTTTTAACTATACTTTCAAAAAACTTCCTTAACGGCGTAGAAAAAAATAAATTAGATTATGCCGATTCATTTAAAAACTTTTTTCTCTCTTATATTTTTTGATAAAATTAACTGTTTCGACGTTAAAAAATAAAATGTAAAGTATTGCACGTCGGGAAGAGGCGGTTTTACTACACCCATTATTACGAAAAACTAGTTGGCTGCTGTCAATTTCCGGATGTTTCCATTGTTGCTTTGACAGATTGTAACATTGTAGGGGTAGCTCCGTCGCCGTGTGTTCGCTAATGCCAGAGATCGTTTGTAGGAGATGGCGCATGGAAGAATAACATCTCGACGGTTATTAAAAATAAATTTCCATACTTTGTAGTTAATTTAATAAATATAACTTAATGAGTTATGATTTTCTTAAATCACATAAACCTTTTCTGACACCCTACAAAAATGGAAGCTCAAGTAGAAAATCATATTTTTGGATAGCCCTAGACCATTTGGGATGTTTACGAACATTCATTGGAAAATTACAACATAAAAATAGTTTTCTTTTTTGATAGAGTATAATTTTAAGATGAACGTTTCTTCACACTTATGAAGACCACCTCCCTTTAATTAAGAGCATTTCAACTTTATAATTCGTCAGTCGGCAGTTAGTATGATGGATTGTGATCAATATCAACTATTAAAAAAAGTTGCGCATGGTTTTGCATATTTTGAGCAAAACAATGAAAATCAGTCAACAACTTCGAATGGTTTTGTTCCCGATTGTTACTGGTAACAAAGAGTTTGGTATGAAGCAAAGAAAGTGCCTTCTACTACAGCTTTCTTCCGAAGAATGTAACCACCACTGCTATGGTTTATTCCCAACAGCTCTGCCGTATTGATGATGCAATTCAAGAAATAAGTGCAAGAGGACATCATCAGTAAATTTGCAGCATGATAACACCTGTCCTTACATATTTTTCAAATAACTGCTATTCCATAGCTTTATTGGGAGATTATAACCTTCACTCTTTTCCCCCTCGCATGGCTCCACCAGATTTCCATTTATGATCTCTAACGAAGAACCTGCAAGATTTGTTTGCACCATTTACTGGTACTTAATGCTTTTAATATTATTTCTACTCATATCAATTGTTAAATACAGATTTTTAGAATTTAGGTTACTCTGTTCCGTAATTTTGGACTAGCTTCTGGACCCGGACCCTTTTGATTGCAAACGCATTACAGCTGACCTGCTGAAATGACTGAAGAGATTTTGCAATATATTTCTTCCTGTATGGCGGGTTCGTGAGCTAATTTTATGCTTATGAAATAAAAATCTTAAAAAAATATCATTTTGAACCTTAAGGGTTCGACTCGACGGACGTCTAAATAACTAAAGCCAGGGCACATTGCTCAGATGCCACGCCACCCCATGCCATGCCATGACGTAGTGTGGTATGTACTCTGTGTGCACCCTGTTACCCGTCATGCGATGCCATGTTACGTTGCATTCGACAATTTCATCAATTTAAGGAATATTTCACATCAGAAGAAGGTCGCACTCAAATTGTGAGTCGATGATGAATACATTTAAGTATCCTAATCCATTTAGCGTTAAAAATTGATGTTGTTTCATAATTTGTACTCTACAGCGCTTACGTTTTATAATATAGCAAATTTTTAAAATAACAAAATTTTGTCATGGTGTAACGTGCACACTGCTACCATGTGACACCACGTTATACCACCCGACGTGATAAAAATTTAACAAGAGGGGATTTGTGATACGTCGGATGGCATTGCGTGGCGTGGTGTAGTGTTGCCGTTTATAAAATAAATTGGTGATAAAAACCAGAGTTAAATTACAAAAAAGCTAATTGAGTTATATACAGGCTGTATCACATAAGAGGACCCCTCCCATGTATCTCGCTTAATATGCGAGACACATCAAAAATCTTTAATTGTTTTTTGTTGCATTTTTGGAGGCCTTTATGCTCGTAAAAACAAATTTGAGATCCATGGCCAACTTTATGAGTAATAACAAAAAAACCTGTAAAGTGCCCAAACTTTAAGGCTGTCTAACTTTGTTATTTTAAGAGATCGGTAATAAATTTTGATTGCAAAATTGATATCTTTTACCTGATATAAACAGATTTTTGAAATATCGTATGTGGTTCGCTGCGCCCTCTAGACGGATAAAAAAATTTTTTATTGAAGCAGGCTATGGCCACAAAAAATTGCCTGTTTTGTCGTCTTTCATGCAATATACTACATGTTGCCCTTATCTTTCGTATTTATTACATTTGTTTCAATTTTAGTTAAAAAAAAATGTACTTAAATATTTTCGTGCTGCTCAAGATAATGTAGAACCTATTTTAAAGACGCCAAATGCAAAAAAATAATAAACAGAATGTACTTTTTTATGCAAAATACAGATTTTCTTATAATATTATTTTATTGGTTTTCTACTGAGAAGCAATTGGGTATTTAAAATTATTTTGACACAGACAATGATATAGGTAAAGAATTTAGGCCGTATTGTATGGGTAAACAATATATGAAGTCATTTAAAATCATAGATTTTTCATATTTTCAAAACATTTCATTAAAACGAGAGAGAAAAACGTAGGAATTCTTTCAAATTCGAGATAAAAGTCATATTTTTTTTGTTTTGATAACATTTACCTTTCTTCTTTTTTTTTTCCACTGGCTTAAATCTGACATGTTTATTCTAATACAGTGCCTATGAAAGCTAAAACTAGACTTGGTGTGTGATGGTGTGTCAATGTAATTTTGAGTTAAAATAAACGTTTTCCTGTTGTAATTGTTATATTACTATTTTTGTTTTACAACTGATAATATCATTACATAATAACTATATTCTAGATACACTGCTCAAATATTATAATGAAATACTTTAGTTTTAATAGCTAAAACGTTTTATAAGATTGCCACAGAAATGTTTACATATACAATAGTTATATATTTGCCATATAACCTTATTATTTAGCTATCAAAGCAAATAGAAAAACAAATAGCACATTTGATTCGTACATTTTTTGCGAGAGAAATTACAAATATTCAGATGTACTTAGGTGTCTACTACATTATACATTATATTTACTTTTATAATATATTGATCGTGGCTTAAATAACTATGCTACGCCACTGATTTTTCAACTTCAGCTTTGTCACCTATATCCTTTTCACCAGTAAACGCGTTAAACTAACCAAATTGAACCGAATAAAGAAGTACTGAACACCTTGCGTCTAGGACAATACAGTGCTTTGCAAATAAAATACAATGTAAGCCGAAAAGTCGATTTCGGAAACACAATGCTCTGTACTGGTTTTTAGCCTTGTCATCGGTTCGTCAGGAGTTAATCTATTCTCGGCGAACACAGAAATCCCATAAGAGGATCAGTTCGGGATCGATTTCGGCAGAAGTGACATGTTTTTAACACAAACAAATACAGGGTATTGGTTTTAAGGAACTTACAGTAAGAGAATGTCAACTAAAATGTTAAGCAGTAACATTTTATTGAAACAGGAACACAAAAATAGCAATTTTAGTCACATAATCATACTGGCCTTGTCAGATAGCTTGTATAAACCACTGGTAAGTTCAACTCTACCTAATGTGAAACAGGAGATAGGTATTCTTATTTCAGAATACCATGTATTAAATTTATGAGGAAGAAAAATTATAATCGATTGTTACAGAATATATACCTGAATTAAACAAATGTAAATCAGCAAGCAGCAAATGGGATAAATAGAGAATACTATGTGGAAATTAAGAACTGTATAATTGTAATATTTATTAAGTTTCTCGCACTACTTTATACCTATAATACAATGCAGTCCTTACCAGCATTGGTACCGCGCGTATACTGATAAGGATCCAAAACTGATCACTTTATCTGCGAATATTGCAATTAATATTAGATTATATTATGTTCCCTAAAACATTTAAAAAGGGAAAATGGTTTCGTTCATCTGGTGAAATCTGCAAAGAGTAAGTAAAACTATTTAAGTATATATAGCAAGATCAAATGTAATATGCTTATATCCACATTTTCTTTTACAGACATTTTATTAAGTTAATAATAAGACCATAATGCTGAAGATTTCACACAGTTTGATTTTTCAGACATACCTATAAGTCATGATTATTTACAACCTTGCTTGCTTTTTGTTGCGTCATTTGCAGAAATTAATGTACTATTTCTCATAAAGACTTCTTCAGAAGATAGTCCATTTAACTTCTAATGTATACTTAACTTCTAATATATTTTAATAATAGATCTGTCTAAGGCATTCGATACAGTAAGCCATAGTCTGTTGTTGAATTCCCTAGAACAAGTAAGAATTAGGGGTCACGCATTAAAATTATTTGCAAGTTATCTGACAAATCGGCATGAGTATGTAAAATAAATGATCAACGAAGCGAACCAAAACCAGTAACATACAGTGTACTGCAGGGATCTGTTTTAGGATCAATATTGTTTAATATCTATTTAAATAACCTGTTCTCCCTTCGTACTTCAGGTGAAATTATAGCTTGTATTTTTTATGGTGATAATTGGGACAGTCTAAAAATAGATGCTGTAAAGGATTTGTCATTGATATGTGACTGATTTAGCTCAAAATTACTTACGGTTAATTATATGAAAACATGTTTTTTACCTACTTACATTGATATACGTTCCTCTCATACCTTTCGGTCTTTAAAATTTTCTGACAACGTTGTAATTAACTTCGTGGCGGACTTTAAATATGTCAATCATGTTGGACTGTCACCTAAGATGGGATGGGATGGGATGTTGAATATGTATGTAAAAAAAATAGATATTTATTTCACAAATTCAAAACATTGAGAGATATATTAGACGTTGATATTTTAAAGATAATATACACATTCCGCTAGTTCAGTCACATATAATTTATGGTATATTAGCTTGGGGAAACCTTGGTAAAACCTTTTTAATAATTTAGAGCTTGCGCAAAAAAGAATCATCAAAATAATGTTTTTATTAAAATCTACTTACCTGTCGAATGATTTCTTTATTGAAACCTCTATTATGAATTATTCTTTTATTTTATTTGCATTTTTCAACACAAGAAAAAGGATCAGTTGAAAACAAGGGAACATTCTTACGGGACGCGCTATAAAAATAAAATGTTTATAACATTTAAAATAAATAAATGTTTAGGGCAAAAGTACTGTACTTACCTTGGTCCAAAATTATATACACTGGTGCCCGATGAGCTAAGGGCCTTGAAATATGAACTTTAAAAAACTGAAAGTATTTATTTTTTCGTTTCTCAAGAGTTTTATTAAGAATGTGTTGGATATTCCAACAATATGTGATATCTAATCTTCTATAACTATAATTTTTTGTGAGCTATTTTTACAGTTTTTGCGTTACACTGTGTTAATTTTACAATAATTGTAGAGATATATATTTTTCTTTTACCCGATTGTTACATGTATATTAGTATATTTGTTGATATAGGTATATTTTAATGAGTTACTTTATATAAAATCTAATCCGCGTTGTTAATTATGTATTTTAAGCTCTGAATTCAGTTATTAAACAATTAGTTGTTATAATATATCCGTCAACTAACATCTCATAAGTACATCTCACAGAGGACTCAGTTAGCTCATTTGTTCTAAATTAATTTGCCAGTATAAAATTACATTAAATATCAATAATCTGCAACAATTGGATCAAATATTGTGTACGCCACGTGGGTTAAATGAATTTACACTAGAAGAAACTTTTTGCTTGTGAATAAATATTAATTTAACACACTTCGTGTATAAATATATATTAGGTATTTACAATAGCAAATATACAAGCTAATTTTTAATTCACTAACTAGCAACAATCACTTTTTTACTCTACCTAATAATTACAATGCTTAGTTTAAAGTAGTTCAAAGGAGCAAGACAAACAACAAAGGTTAGCCAATGGTCCATCTTTAAAAGCTACGAAACTGGATGTGAAATAATTGCCAGTATTTTGTATACCTTTATTGAAACATAACAAGTCATCGGGGACTTTGAAATAGACCGCTATGGGAGGGCAACTGCCAAGGAATAGTAGTCCTTTCTCTCAATAGACAAGTTGGTCGGACATGTTACATTTCAATAAGCTGTTTGTTGTTGGCTGCCTTCTGCTGCATCGAAATATTTGCAGCGAGAACCTCTCAATCATTTTTATTTATATGCTGGAATTTTGACAGCTTTTGGAGCTGTGGCCAAATAGGCAATTCGTTCTATATTCGTCACTGATCGATGAGAGGTAGTTGTGCGCCTTTTTCTGCGAATACGGTGGTTTATTATTGTATTTTTATACCGATAAATCAGAATCAGAAAGTAAATAAAAAATGATTCTCGCTATTCAACTTTTCTCAGAAATTAAGCTCTAAATATCTTGGCTATTTTTTCTGTCCTTTCGGAAAATAGAAGAAACCTTCTATACTTAAGTGCCCAAATTGGACCATCCTGTACAATAAATAAAAAAAAATTACATTCATAATATAACATGTATTATTACAATGTAACTATACAACTGCCTGTAAAGTTACTTTGTAATTTTGCAAGTAATTGTGGAAGTTACTGTTTGTATTGTAAAATCACAAAGTAATATTACAATTTCAAAACCTAAAATTACACCACAAAATAAATTTACAACGTAATTTTACATTTTATTTGTAAAGTCACAATCGATAAGAAAATTACAGCAATAATGAGTGGTAAATAAATTGCCATCTATTTTAACTGTAATTATTTTTTACAGTGTACAAAAAAAAATCAAGAAGAGCTGTAGAGCGCCTCATTTTTGATCATAGAACCTTTACAAGATTGGAGGCGACCTTGCGATAAAATGAAGATGAATTTTCTGTTCGAAAGAATCAAATGATTGATCGAAGGGTAAAAACAATGTTAATACAGCTAAACTTTACAGTATGTCGAACAAAATCCACAAAATTCTATACGCGGGCTAGCCGGGAATTGAATTTGGATAAGTCAACCGTTCAACAAATTTTAAAGTACATAGAGTAATAAGTTATTTGTGACGTCAAAATAATGTCATTTAGGCACACTTACCTTAGTTTAAATGTTGATAGCAGAATTACACGGTGTCAAAAATTAAATTTTATTTTCAATTTTTTAAACGGCATTTAGAATTCCGGTTTTTTATATAAAAAATTCAAATTTCTTATTAATTTTGGTATGCATCACTTACGCTGCCCCCTTGGTTTATAGTTCACAAATGTTTAATTACATACTGTATATTATTTTCTGACATCATCATCACTTTTATATCAAATAGGTATACCTTCTTAATGTCGCTAGGAATTGCCGTTTTCTTTACTACTTTAACATCCTGTATTTCCAAGTCGCGACTTTAAAATGTAATATCTCAATGCATTCTATCCGCGTTTTCAATATTAACGTTTTATCGGTGGTAGTCATATTAGTTTTTCGAGTGTAAAAAATGGCTTATGTGTATAGCAACTATAAGTCTGTTTGGAAATGAAAGAAAGTAATAAAACGTCGAGAGAAGAACCGGCCATGGGCGTGGTAATATTTCGTTTCAGGTAATTATCGGGTAACACTAATGCTAACAGGTAATGGGTGTACATATATTTTACTGGATACATCATAGGGCAGGAGCCAGTGTATTGTGACAGATCAATCCAGTTTTAGAGTTGAATATACGACGTGCTAGTGCAGTAGAGTAAAATTCGACTTGTGTTTAATGACTATTGTGCCAGTGGATATAATATTGTTTGGGTAAAATGTCGAGGTTATCAGATTACGTACCTGCTAAACCAGTGAAAAGATGTGCGCTGTCTCAGAATGAGAAGATTATTATATTAAATGTATTTAATGCATTGAAACGCCAAAAACCTACCAACAGTGTTGACATCGTGGAAAGTGTTCCAAAATGACAGGAATTGGAAAATCGTCTATCTACAAACTTTTAAAGGGAACAAAAAAAGAAGAAGATACTGTAAATCCTCCAAAATCATCTACAGGGAGGTCAAAAGTCGTTATAGATGATTTCTTCAAAAATATCATTCGCAGAAAAGTACACTCATTTTATTTAAAAAAATAAATACTAACGCTAAACAAAATTTTAAGTGAACTTTCAAAGAAAAACGATTTGCCAAAAATCAATAGAAGCAAATTATTGAGTTGAGTTTTTGCTGGGAAAAGCAGAATAGGAAGTCAGTTCTTATCGATAAAGATGAAATTATTTGTTGGCGAAGATTCTACTTAAGATCAATTAGAAAATTCCCTGATGAAGGGAGGAATATTTATTATCTAGACGAAGCTTAGGTCAACGAGGGATATACTGTAACAAAAGTATGGAAAGATAAAAATGTAAAAAGTTTCCGATAAGCATTTTTGGATGGACTTTCAACAGGGTTCAAGGCACCTTCAGGTAAATGGCGAAGATTAATAGTGACACATATAGGTAGTGCCAGTGGTTTTGTAGATGGCGGTTTACTTTTGTTTGAATCTAAAAATATCTTATTCCTCCGGGGTCTGTAATTGTCATGGATAATGCCAGTTACCATTCACGGCAGACATCTACGACTGCTTGGAGGAAAGCCGATATAATTCAATGATTATCCGGAAAAAACATTTTTTTTGAAACAAATATGGGGAAAAAGGAACTTTTGACACTTGGAAATCTTAATAAAGATCAGAAAAAATATGTTTTCGATGAAATGGCAACAAATCGTCAAATAATGGTGCTACGGTTACCACCTTATCACTGTGAGCTTAACCCAATCGAATTAGTCTGGGCGCAGGTAAAAGGGGATGTAGCGCGAAATAATACGACGTTTAAATTAAGTGACCTGAAAATTTTCTTAAAAAATTCCTTGGAACGAGTAACTGCAGGTAACTGGCAAAGATGTATACATCATGTACAAAAAGAAGAGGAGAAAATGTGGAAACTCGATAATTTAATTGACGTTGCTGTGGAACCTATCGTTATAAATCTAGGAGACGAAGATAATTCATCAGAATATTCAGAGGATGAATTTCAATATACCTACTTTTTTAATTTCTTTATTGTACATTTATACAACACTACATTTACTCATCATAATTTGAATTTTCAAAATACATATATTTTTAAGGAAAGGAGCTTAATGGATCATAATCATATAAGAGATCTTTTTTCTCTGGATCCATCAAGCCGTTAAAATCCACCTGTCTCTTACATATATTTTTGTGTGGAATAAAAGTCTATTCATTAAATTTAAATAAATATGTTGATAATAATATTGAATAATTTTATTTGAATTACTAAAAGCCCTCTTAACCCGGTTACGATGCTTAAATTAGTCTCTAGTTTAGAAAATGCTGTTTTTATATTGTTTACTTATAAGAGAAATGGACCGAGAAATTGAAGCGGCATAGGCAAAAATGGATTGTCGGGGATTAAATTTTAGCTACTTGCTACAATTTACTACAGTTCGATCGCACAAAGTTTTTTGAAAAGTACACCTCATCTTTACCGATAATACATAATATAAAAATATTGAACACGCACCAGTACTACATTTATTTACAATTTGCATACATAATAAGCTTTTATTACTCTCTTTCATTTCTAAACAGACTATAGGAGTTGATGGATGGAATCGTTTTAATTTATCATAAAGTAAGATAAAAGTAGCTTCTCGTCTGCACGCAGAACGATATCCCCGTCAACATGTGCCAAATGCAGCTATTTTTACTGCGGTAGTACAGCGCGGCCGTGGGATGGGAAATTTGCAACCAAATCGTGGAAGAGATGAAGGTCTAGGGCCTCCACGGCGTACTGCACAGCTAAAGAACACATTTTAGAGATTGTTGAAAATAATCCAGGGAATAAGTACCAGGCAAATCACTCAACAAGTACAAGGAATATCCCAATCAACAGAGTGGCATCATACACGAGGCTCAATAATATCCGTACCATGTATAGCGTGTCCAACTATTATCCCTTACACATTGGAATGGTTGTGAATGATTGCTGCGACAAAATGCTCAAAATCCTAGATTTACAGCTGACGTGTTAGTTATAGATGGAGCTATTTTTACACAAAATGGGATGTATAGCATTCATAATACTCATCTTTGGGATTTTGAAAAATTCTCGCGCGATTCAACGGAATCAGTTTCCAGTGCCATAAAGAAGCGTATTTTTGTATCATTTTCGAACCACCCTTTAGATATTTTTTTACAAAATTGTATTTGTAAGGGAAGTACATAATTTTTTTTTTGGATAAGTTCTGAATTATTCTGTATCTGATAAAGTCATAAACGTATATGTTTGATAAATATAAAATTTGTAACTAAAAGATTCAATAAATATTATAAAAAAAATAATAAAAAGTTGATTCGTCTGGGATTCGAATTACTAATTTTGGGTTTACTGAGCCCACACGCTGCGCACTAAGCCACTGAGGCATCTGTCAAAATTATGCTTATTTGAGTATCTATCTCTGTATAGAGTTCGTCAGAAATTAGTATATTCCAGAAACTTCATGTCAAGGCCCGAAAATTATCCCCAAATACAAAGTCCTTTTTCATCAATTTTGACGTTTCGCCTGACGTTTGTCAGACAAGTGTACGAAATTATTAAAAAACAATAATTAAAAACACTTGCGACTATATTTTATTAAAAAAAACACCACAGATAAATAATTACAGATAATATCTTAGCGACTTAGGTATTGAGAAAGTACCTAAACAATTGAACTTCCTTGGCAAGGAATATTAAGACGCAGTAAAAGTCCAGACAGTAGGCTTAAATATAGGATTACCAATTTTATTAGTGGGTAAATATTTAATATAACAGCTGTAGGAACAGGTAGGCAAAAGATAATCTTTACCTTTGTAAGCCTCATAACAAGCCCTATCTCTTTCATAAGAAGTCATAATCAACTTAACAGTTCTTGCGATTTTATGCATTTAATAAAGGCGGCGACTTTCTGGGCGGTTTGTGGTTGGCTATTTTGAAATTTCTGCTGATGTAATCAAGGGTTTCAGCTCAATAATTCCCTTAAATACTGCACATTTATTGCTTGCTAACAAGGGAATGTAGGTACCACCATTGTGATACAAACAGTTAATAACTTACCTAGAATTCTTATTGAAAATTGTATTTAGAACAAAGTAGATATACAGGGACTCCTAAATATCAGAATAACTATTGGCATCTTAAAACCGTAAGAGAAGGGAAAGCACTAAAATCAACCCATTTTAAAACTTAAAAAGTTCCTAATACTTCCAGAATTGTTCGGATAAAATAATATTTTGAAAATTGGTTTTATTTTTTCTTCATTTATTCCATTGTCATTTTTTCTATTCCACATCGAAATGTCATTTTTTATTCTATAAATCTATTATCTACTTCAATTCAAATACGTTATATTCCAAGTATACAGTTTACCTTGATTTTTTGCCCGACACCCTTTGTATATGTAATTAAGAAAAGTTTCTCAAAATGAAGAATCAAGGACGTGTGTAAAATTGTAGTGCCCTATTTCTACCTTGAGGCAAATCTGAAACAGAGCAAAATAAAATCAAACTAGGGCTAGGGCTACTCAGGATTTCATTCTAAGAAACTTTTCAAATAAAAAAAAATCGCTAATCTTGTTTTTATTTTTTTGCAGTTGAAAAATAAATAGAAGTAGGAATTGATAATTTAGTTTTTTATTCTGAAATTTAACACAAGAGTAGAGTTCTGTTAACAAAACTTTCAGAGAGGCGCCCCTCTTTTAAATGGGTTACTACCTACGTGTATACAGGGGGAAAAGATAATAATAATAATATTTATTTCCAAAAATAGAAGACGACAAAAAAAAACAAAAGTAATAGTAATACAATGTATGGAAATAAATGAAAACCCCCACTGAAGTCGTTAGACTAGTACGTGGGAGCATATCTATATATTTCCTAACGGCAAGACGGGTATTTTAAATTCAAACAAAATAGCATTGTAAGTACACAGAAAAATTGAATAAAAACAGAGCACTACATTTAAGTACAACAGAGTAATTATATGCTTGTAAAATAATAAAACAAAAAATAAAACTTTGAGAACAAAAAAGAAAGAAAAAAAAACAATTATACAATCATTGAAAATTTACAACAAATTACACATGCTGAGAAAAGGAATAATATAAGCCGTGATGTAAATTGTCATTTGAGAGATAGTTAAATACATGTATATAAAAGAAAAACAATCAGATTAGCCTACAAGCTGTTGTTTATAAATTTGTGAAAATAGGTCCTTGGTATATTTTGAAACCAAATCATCTGTTGTATGTCATGAATCAAAACTATTAATTTTATGCATATATAGGCCTCCTAAAGGTAATTTAGACATATTTTTTCAAATATTATCTGAAATACTGAATCTGATACAAAATTGTTTTAGATCATATAAGACTGTTTTGTGCGGAGATTTCAATATAAATTTACAAATGAATTACAATGTAAATATTCAAAATTTAAAAAATCTATTATTTATGTGTCACTTACAGCAAACAATATTTGCACCAACTAGAATAACAAAAAATTCGCAGTCCTTAATAGATAATATATTTATTAATTTTGACAATGCTCATGTAGGTAAAGTAATTACAACAGCTTTATCTGATCACGAGGGCCAGTTACTGGAACTTTAGGTACCTGAAACACATAAAACCAAAGTAGATGTAAGAAAGAGAATATACTCAGAAACGAAAATGCAACAATTCAAGCAGGAATTACAAAATCATAATTGGGCTGATGTTTATTGTCTTGAAGACCCAAATGAAACATTTGTTAAATTTATAAGTACATTTAAAAACATTATGATTATAGTTTTTCCAGTAAAAACGTTGAGAGAAGTAAAAAAATAAAAAAATTGGATAACCAAAGGCATAAAAATATCTTGCAGAAATAAAAGAAATATGTATGTACAAAAAAGGAATGGGGAAGTATCTAGTGAAATATACAAACAATATTGTATAATTCTCAAAAAAGTTATAAATATGGCGAAAACATGGGCTCATAGGTCTTATATTGAAACAACAAAAAACAAGGACAAAGCCGTTTGGAATTGGGTGCAATCTCTTAGTGGAACAAAAACTAAAAACGACGATACACTATTAAATAATATTAATACTGAAGAAAATAATAAAATAAACATCTTAAACACCGTAAATAATTTCTTTGCAAACCAAGGCAGCCAAATTAATAATAGTAATTATACTAATGCTGGAAAGTACATACAAGTTACCCATAATAATATATTTTTATTTCCTACAGACCCAAAAGAGGTCTACAGTGTAATTATGAATTTATAAAATACTAATTCTGTAGGTGAAGATGAAATACCAGTTAAATTACTTAAAACAACAGCCGCAGAAATATCATTTTCATACGCGATTAACCTAACATTAAAAACAGGAATATTTCCTGAAAATCTCAAAATTGCCCATGTTAAAGCCGTGTATAAAAAAGGTGCTAAAGATCTAATGAGCAATTATAGACCTATTTCATTAATATCAAATATCAGCAAAATTTTTGAAAAAGTAATCTACAATAGAACAATTAATTTTCTAGAATGTCACGATCTACTTACAGACGCACAAAATGGGTTTAGGAAAAATAAAACAACGACAAGAGCTATATATCAAGCATTGTGTGAAATTACACGGTTATTAAATGAAAAAAAAAACAGTACCATGGCTGTATGCTTGGATCTATCTAAAGCATTTGATTCTGTGGATCATGACATTCTAAATAAAAAAATACACACAGCATTTATGGCATACTATGCATATGTTCAATCCCAAATAAAATATGGAATAGTTTTCTGGGGAGACTCCAGTGAAGCTGTCAGAATATTTGTGCTACAAAAAGATGAGATGTATTAGAAATATACTAAACATGAAACAGACAGAGAGCTGCAGACAAATGTTTATTAAAAAAAGAATACTTATCTTAGCGAGTTTATATATATTTGAAGTAATTATATTTTTTAAACAAAACATTAACTTATTTGTGAATTTAAATTTATCACATTTATATAGCACAAGAAATAAAAATAATTTAGTAAATGAAAATATAATAAAATATAGTTATATTCAAAAGAATGTTCCATATTCATTGCTTGGGATATATAATAAATTACCTATAAGTATTAGAAACTTATCCAGCAAAGATATTAAAATTAAATTAAATCAATTTCTCATAGAAAAAGCTTGTTATACTATAAATGAATTTCTGGGACACAACATAATATAATTAATGTATTATACCTGTACTGTGTATGTGTGTATCAACGATTTATGTGTAACATGTATTATTTTATATTTTTGTCTTATTTGTAGTTTAGTATTAGTATGCATTTTATTCTACTTTAATTTCTATATTTAATATTAAGTTTTATCTTTTAAATTGTGATTTTTTTCTATTTTTATTGACGAGTTCTACACCCTAAGGGTTTTTTTGTAATTGATACAAGATGAACTAATAAAGATTTTACTTACTTACTTACTTTAATAGTTTTTTAAACCGACTCAAATGCATCGTATCATGTTCCCTCAAAGTTTGTGGTAATTGACCACATATTCTAGGTGCAAGATAAGCAAAGTATCTCTGTCCTATGGTTTTATTAGATTTTATTGTCTGAATTGTATTTCTTGTTCTTAATCTAGTTTCGTGTTCATGTCCAACTGTTAATAATTCCCATTTTCTTTTGTGCTGTGACTCAAGTATTAAAACAATATATTTGTCTTATATGCATTACACCATTTTCCTTATAAAGTTGATCAGTTGGGTAAGTATTAGATTTTTAAATAATATTTTTAAAATTATATTTTGTATAATTTGCAGCTGTTTTATATATACATCATAGGCACCTCCCCATCCGGTTATGCCATACTTGATATGAGATTCTACTAAAGATAGATAGATAAGTATACAAAATATTTTTTAACTTTTTAAAATTTAAATATTATATATCTAAGTTTCTTAATTAAATGTTTTATATGAACATTCCGTTTCAAATTTCTATCAATTTCTATGCCAAGATATTTAATATGGTTTGCTTCGTGAATTGTAATATTGTCCGTGTATGTTTTAATTTGAAAATTATTAAAATGTGGCATTTTAGCTTTGGTACAAGAAAAAGGAATGAATTTAGTTTTTTGAAAATTTATAGTCAACGACATTTCATTAAACCAACATTTAATTTTCTTTAAATCTGTTTCAGCTATTTGTTTTACTCTGTTCCATGTGTTAGAAGAATACTGTATTACCGTATCATCGGCAAATGAGGACACGATCCCCTGACTTTCAAGTTTGAGGAGGCCATTTATGTATATTATAAACAAAATGGGTCCAAGTACGGTACTCCATACACAACCAAGGCTTGATCACTAAGTGCATCTCCTATTTTTACACATTGTATACGACCATCCAGGTAAGATTTTAATAGATTTAATGCTGCCTCTAAAACTCTAAGATGCATCAATATTTTTAAAATAAACAAAACACTTTAGTTTACTTAAACAAATTAATATTATATTACTTTGTTTTTTCAATATTGTTTGAAAATTGATGTGGCACCATTAATTAAAAAAAATCTTAACCCTAATTTTTAGTTTTCAAAAAAGTAATTAGATATTGTGGTATTAATTTTTCATGTAGAATATGTGTCAAAAACTTCATCTCGGATTATTTGCAGCCACTCTGTATTATTCGATTCAACTTACAATTCTTCATAGCATCACAACATTACTAACTTTATAAATGTAAATTATTTGTGAACAGCTTATTAAAATCTGAGAAAAGGATTACGCAAAATTCCTGTAAATTTAGGCGTCATTTTATACCGGACCCAACCCACAGTCCACAGTAGCTAACGGCTCCCCTCCAAATTAGTATAATTCCAAACAAAGCCCTTTCGTTCCTTGAATATCCGATATTAAGAAGATTTGACCATGTTTCCGTTGTGTTGGAGAGGCATAATGAAATACACATTGTGCCATTTGAAGAATCAAGAAATCAAAAGCGGTTTTCATAGCTCATATTTTAGAAAATCAAACTAAGATTCACCGCTTTTTGTCTATCTCTTCAGTAATACTTCCCAGAACCCCCCATCATATGTACTTTGAGGATCAACAGTGAATTATGGAGGTAGGTCGGAGGAGAAGAATCAAAGGGGCTGTAAACTGAAAATTTACTTGCACAAAATGTAGTTTTCATATAACTAAATCTATTAATAACATAAATAAATCTATTTGTTAGTTTACCTAATAGTATTTCCAGATGAATTTTACATCGATATTCGTAACTTTAAATTGCTACTTAAGATTTAAGAACTACCTGTAGCCTGCATCCCAAATTTATTTGATACATGAAAATTTAACCAAACTTTGTCAAAGTTCACTAAATAAGTATTTTGCTTGTATAAAGCTGTAAAGGTAAAAGTTTTACTTTAAAATAGAATGTACCTAGTTATACAAAAAGCTATTTCCAAAAATTATTAGTTGATATTCTATAATATTAATAATGTATACTAAATATACAGTATGCGCCAAAAGTATGGAATAAATTCAATAAAAACGAAACAATTATTTTTGGGAAAAATCCTCGAACAGGTCGATTTTTAATTTCAAAAATACATATTTTAGCGTAAAATGCGATTTTCAAATGTCATTTGTTTTCGAGTAATGACATCATCGATTTTTTTTTAATGGCAACACCATATTTTTTTGCTTGATTCTGAAAGATCGTTTAATTCTCTATCAGATAATACTAAAATTTTGCCTTCTTACATAGGAAAGTTTTCGAGTAAATGACGATTGAATGTTAGAAAACGTAAATTTTATCCATAAAAAAGTAACAATTCTGAGGTATGTAAAACAAAATACAATTGATTAAATTTTATACTTAAATTAAATGTTCGAATTGCCATCCACCAACTTCTTGACAATGCGCAAGTCTGTGAAGAAATTCTTCTTGCACATTATGAATGATTTCTGGGGTAACTCTGCATATTTCGTCCCGAATGCGATTTTGAAGTTCTTCTAAATTACGTGGTTACATGTACACTTTTGACTTCAAGTATCCCCATAAAAAATAGTCAAGAGGTATAAGATCTGGCGATCTTGCAGGCCATTCTATCGGTCCGCGTCTGCCGATCCACCTCCCAGGAAAACAGTTTTCCAAAAAATCTCGTACAGGGCGCGCATAGTGCGGAGGTGCACCGTCTTGCTGAAACCATATGGTATCGTCAGGAATGTCAGGGTCATTATCGTTAGGAAAAATTACTGCAAGGGCTGGAACAAGGTCATTTTCTAGAAACTCTAAATATCTTTGTCCTGTAGCGGTTCCTTCAAAGAAGAAAGGCCCTACTATTCTGTCGTCAACTATTCCAGCTCACACATTTAATTTCTGAGGGTGTTGGGTATGTGCCTCTGCCATCCAATGAGGATTTTCCCGACTCCAATATCTGTAAGTTTGACGGTTTACATTCAGACAAAATGTGGCCTCATCTGAAAAAAGTATTTGCCGGTGTAAATTTCTATTTCCTTGACATAAATCCATTAGAACTTCGTAAAAGTGTAAGCGGCGATCGGGATCATCTTCATTGAGTTCCTGCACAAGTTGAATTTTGTAGGGATGATATTTTTCCTTCCTCAAGATACGTAGCACTGTGCTCTGACTAGTCTCATTGTTTAATGAGTGATGATTATCCACCATACTTATCAAAACGTTCTGTTTCTGATTTTTATTAATGCTTGGACGTCCAGGTTTTGGAATATTTACAACATTGCCAGTTTCTCTAAATTTAGACTCTACCTTACTGACTGTTGATTGGCTAATAAGGCGATCTCGATATTTTTTATTAAATAAATCGCAAACTTCCTGCTGAGTTCTAGTCATATTCCCGCATCCGATAAGAATTAAAATTTCAATTCTTTGAGTAACAGTTAAATGTGCCATAATTAAATTGAATAATAATTTCTGTCGCTTACAATAGTTATTAGAAAGTCGGTGTGACAATGACACTTTGCAAAGATTTTCACCTACGTGATCTATAAAAGAACTATGGAATTCGAAAAACTAAACTTGATAACGTTTTTGCTTTATTTTAATTGATTTACGTTTTCTAACATTCAATCGTCATTTACTCGAAAACTTTCCTATGTAAGAGGGCAAAATTTTAGTACTGTCTGATAGAGAATTAAACGATCTTTCAGAATCAAGGAAAAAAATATGGTGTTGTTTAAAAAAAATCGATGACGTCATTACTCGAAACAAGTGACATTTGAAAATCGCATTTTACGCTAAAATATGTATTTTTCAAATTAAAAATCGACCTGTTCGAGAATTTTTCCCAAAAAATAATTGTTTCGTTTTTATTGAATTTATTCCATACTTTTGGCGCATGCTGTATAAATAACTATATTATATCGCAGAAGATAATGTTAAAAATCGAGCAGAATTGGCAAAAACTTGCACTTGAAGCTATCGCTTCACCTTTCTTTTTAGGCTTGTCTAACATCTACATGGAAGCCTTCTCAGAACAGTCCAAATCTGAAACTAAAAGTTAGTTCAGATATTTTATTGATGCGTTCACCATACTCGTATATGACTTCACAGATACAAGAACACAGAAGAATTTCTGAACCAATGTGGTTCAGAAATCAAACATTGGAAGAAACAAGACACCATCAGCACCCTAACACATTAAGCAAATATAATCTGAAGTAAACTAAAACACTTCGAAAATGAATTACATTATCTAAGATCAACTTTAAGAGAAAATTGACCTACCAACATTATGCAGTAATATTAAAGAATATCTGGCAACAACTTATCTGCTCTACACCCAAATGTAATCAAGGGTTTCAGCTCAGTAATTCCTTTAAATACTGCACATTTATTGCTTGTTAACAAGGGAATGTAGGTACCATTGTGATATATAATATTTTCTATACTATTTTTGAGGACATCAAACAGTTATAACTTACCTAGAATTCTTGTTGAAAATTGTATTCAGTACAAAGCAGATATACAGGGACTCCCAAATGTCAGAATAACTATTAAGATTCCAAAAACCGTGAGAGAAGAGAAAGTACCAAAATCACAAGTTTCTAATACTTCCGGAATTATTCGGAAAAAAATATATAATAGAAAATTGGTTTTTATTTTTTCTTAATTCATCACATATTTCATTTTCATTTTTTCCTTTCAAGAGCACCGTGTTGTAATTTTTTAAATTTTATGTTGCAATTCTATAAATCCATTATCCACTACATTTATTTTAAATATATCCTATTCCAAGCTTACTTTGATTTTTTGTTCAATTTTTTCGATAGTGAAAGACCCTTTGTATATAAGATAGAAAAAAATGTAATTGGGAAAAGTTACTCAAAGTGAAGAATTGAGGAAGTGTGTAAACTTTTGTCTTATTCCTACTTTGAGATAAATCTCATTAATATTACGCACTTTATTTCGAATTCTTTAGATAAAGGTAGTCAGACGGATGTTATTTATACGGATCTATCTAATGCTTTTGATAGACTTGATCATGGCTTATTGTTGCTTAAATTATCTTCCGTAGGGCTATCATCGCATTTTCTGACTTTTTTTTCTTCATATTTGTTCAATAGAATTTTAAATGTTCAACTTCGTTGTTTTAATTCATTTGATGTGGTGGCTACTTCTGGGGTTCCGCAGGGATCAGTTTTAGGTCCACTATTATTTATTTTATTTATTAATGATGCACTTATTGATATTCAAGCAAACGTTTTGTTATATGCTGATGACATGAAGTTATTTACATCAATTAAGTCTATTTCAGACTGTCATTTTTACAGCAAGGGCTTTCCAAAATTAACCTGTGGTGTCAAAATAATAGATTGCCACTAAATTTATCGAAGTGTAATGTGATGAGTTTTACTAAGAAAATCTCTCCTATTCAGTACAATTATAGTATAGATAATGTTGTTTTGGGTAGATGTACTCAGTTTAAGGACTTGGGTGTAATATTCGATTCAAAATTAACCTTTGTTCCTCATATTAATCATGTAATATATGCTGCCTATAAAAATTTGTGTTTTATCATAAGAAATGCACAACATTTTGCTGGTATATCTACGTTAATCTTACTCTATAAAGGTCTATTTACACACAACAATGCCGTGTCAGTTCCGTATCAGTATCAGTGAAACCTAAAAAATTGTTACTTAGATTTTAAATGGGCGTATTTATACACATCCGTCACAGTGCCGTATCAGAGCTGTCAGTGCTGCTTCAGTGGCTTTTAAATGCGCCGGCGACGATATTTTTGTAATTCTACTGATGAACTGACCAGATTTTTGTATTACTTAGAATGGACGAAAAGCTTAACGAGCTAGTACGAAAATTTGGTCAACTGCATGATAAATATATTCAGATCACTTTGTTTGATCGTCTACTAACTCCTTTTACGGACTACGGACGGATATGTGTAAACTGGCATCAGTGATCGACCACAAATAACACTAATACTGAACTGACACTGAACTGATACGTCACTGATGTGTGTAAATGGACCGTAACGCTTATGTTAGATCTAAATTAGAATATGCCACTGTAGTTTGGGACCCTCAATATGAAATCATATTACTAACTTGGAAAATGTTCAGAGGAGGTTTGTTAAATACTTAAGTTTTATATTGGATGGTGTTTATCCACCTCGAGGCAGTCCACAGTCTGATCTATTAGCCAGATTTAATTTTAATGACAGCCTCTCGTCGTGTACTCCTTCTACATAAGGTTTTGTCTGCTATTGTGAATTGCCCGGACATTTTGAGCAATATTTATTTTAACATCCCTCAGGTTCAAACTCGCTCTTACTCATTGTTTTATTTGCCTGCTCCTAGAACAAACGTTCTTAGAAACTCACCGATTTACAGTATGTGTTCCAATTATATAAAATATCATTATCAACTGGATATTTTTAATTGTTCTGTTGATACTATAAAACAATGTATATTGAACTGAACTTACAATTACTCTACACTGTTACACTATTGTTTTCTTTATTTACTACTTAATTGATTTTTAGCAATGCTATAATATTTTTGTATGTAATTCTTTTGTTTTATGTATATTTATATTTATGTTTTTTTGTAATTCCTGCCCTAGTATTGGAATTTTTCTGTATGGGCAGTTGTAATCCTAAAAGTAAAATAAAATAAAAATAAATAAAATAAATCTGATCTTCTTCGGATCTTATTTCGGATATTTCCCTAGTAACAGATTCATTTGTCTATGAGCTGGAACTAGTATCTAAGCATTCTTTGGTTAAACGCGATTTAAAAATAAAGAAGGAAAAATTGACTCCTAAGCTTATTACTTTTAGAGATTTTTCTAATTTTAATTACAATTTATTTTTATTTGATTTGGCATTAATTAATTGGGATAGCTTGTACACCTTAAATAATTTTTTATATATTTTTAGGTATTAATAATATTGTGTGAAACTAACTACTCAGTGGACAAAAGCCCCAACCTGCGTTGAATTACACCCACAATATCTACCCATATATTCCTTATTATTACCTTTCTAAAACAGTAAAAAAACACCTTAAATAATGTTGACGATATGTTAGTGTTTTGGAACAATAATTTAATATCACTGTTTGATATACATGCTCCCCTTAAAACAGTCAAAGTTACTAAAAAACCGGCAGCTTGGTTGACGTCTAATATTAAATTTATGATTAAATTAAAAAAGAATGCTTTTGTTAAATATAAAAAACATAAAACGGTAGCTTCATATAATGAATATAAAGATTTACGTAATTTAGTTAACAGATCCATTAGGGCGGAAAAGAAAGCGTTTCTGCAATTTCAATTTAAAGCAGATCCTAAAACCTTTTGGAAAACTTTAAAATATTTGAATGTTACTGAAACTAAAGTTAATGTCACTGATTTGGATCCCCACTTATATAACAATTTTTTAGCGGACAATTTGCCTCAGCCTTCAGATTCTGCAGATATGGATGAAATGTTAAATAAATATAATACAAGACTGCATGATTTTAATCATGAATTTGTTTTTAACCCTATTACTGCTAGTCAGGTGGAAAAAATTATATTTAGTATTAAGACTCAGGCGAAAGGTTGTGATAGTATTAACATAAGAATGCCACTGTATGTTTTTCCTTTCTTAAGTGATCATTTTACGTATATTTTAAATACTTGCTTAACAACTGGAACTTTTCCTGCAGTCTGGAAAGACTCTAATGTGATTCCATGTTCTAAAAAGAATAATCCTGAAACGCTTTCAGACTTTCGCCCAATTAGCATTTTGCCAACGTTATCAAAGGTGTTAGAAAGAATCGTGCGTGATCAGTTAACAGTTTTTATTAATGATAACAATATTTTACCTTATTTTCAGTCGGGTTTCCGAGAATTTTATAGTACCACTACGGCTTTACTTGATGTCACCGATGACATTTTTAGAGAAATAGATAATAACAATAACTCATGTCTTATTTTGTTAGATTTCAGTAAAGCGTTTGACACCATTAACCATTCCATTCTGGTCAAGAAATTGAAATATTTCGGACTTAGCGATAATGCTCTTTCTTTCTTTACCAATTATCTTGGAAATCGTCGTCAAAGGGTTTGTCTTGGTAACACATATTCGTTGTATAGACATGTTAAACAAGGAGTACCGCAGGGAAGTATATTAGGTCCATTACTCTTCTCTATTTATACCGCAGATTTTCACACATACTTAAATCATTGCAGAATTCATCAGTATGCTGACGATACTCAGCTTTATTTTTCATTTACTGGGGAAGATGCTTTAGTTGCAGCTAATCTTATTAACATGGATTTAAAGAATATCGTTCTGGTTCTCATAGATTAGTATTAAATGAAAAGAAAACAGAACTTTTAATTTTCGGTAAAAACAAGCTAAGTTTAATGGTTGATCCTAACTTTGTTTTAAAAATAAATGATCAAATTTTAAAGCCAGTTAATTGTTGTAAAAATTTAGGACTTACGATTGACAATAATTTGAGATTTACTAATCACGTAAATAATTTGGTTCAAAAGTCATATAGCATATTGAAAATATTATATATGCATAAGGAATTTTTAAATGAGACTATAAAATTGCATCTTTGCGATGCATTAATTTTATCACATCTAGCTTACTGTGACATTGTGTACTGGCCAGCCTTAACTTGTAATGACAAATATACTCTACAAAAAATACAAAACAGTTGTATAAGATATTCCTTTAATATGCGAAAATTTGATCATTTATCTTCCGTTTTTCCGCGCTCTAATTGGCTAAATTTAGATGATAGATTTATTTACCACATTTCATGTCTTGTGTATAAAATAAGTAATATGTGTCTACCCAGGTATCTGTTTAATAAGTTGATTAGAGGTTGTGATATTCATGATATGTCTACTCGACATCGTGGTTTGTATTCTGTACCTAAACATAGTACAGCTCTGTTCGAGCGATCTTTTACTTACAATGCTTGCAAAATTTATAATAATATTCCAGATAATAGTAAATCTGCTTCTAGTATGTTTATATTCCGTAAACGAGTCAAGGCCTGGATCCAATCGAATCGTTAATATAATAATACCTTTCTTCAATACGAATTGTTAGTTTTTATTAATACATATGTTAGGAATATATTTCGTCAGTCTACTATTTGTTTAACTATAAGGCTGGTTACGTGGAAGAGCGGCATTTTGCCGAACGGCGCCAGTAATTTACTTTGTTCTTTATATGATTTACTGTTTTGGAAAATAAAGGCAATATATTATTATTATTATTATTATTAAACCGAGTAAAAACCACGACATTGAAATTTTTCACACGTAGTTAGTTTTTCATTCTGAGAAACTATTCTTAATATCATTTTGTCGTACTTCATGCAGAAATAACACTTCACTGGTGAAAAAATCATTTTTTCCCAAATTGTCAAGACTTACTGGATTTTAAATCATGACAGATTTTGTTTTTTAAATAAGCTGAACCTAGAAGGTCATTTTTCAGTACCTTTCACCCATTCACCCAGTCAGATTTGAAATAAAAAAATCGCTAATGTTGTTCTTGAATTTTTGCAGTTGAAAAATTGAAGTAGGCCTGGAAAATTTAATTTTTTGTTCTGAAATTTGGCGCCAGTTGTTAAAACAGAGTTATTAAAACTTTATCGTCTTTTAAATCGGTCAACAAATAAAATTCTTAGAGAGACGCCCTGCTTTAAAGCAAGTAAATAAAAAATATAATATAATAATAATTTCAATTTCGAAAAGATGCATCAATATTTTTAAAATAAAAAAACACGCACGAACGCTTTAGTTTCCTTAAACAAATTAATGTTATATTACGTTTTTTTAATATTATTTGTGAAATCGATGAGAAAATATTAATTAAAAAAATTCTTTGAGGACAAATCTAAATCCTAATTTTTAGTTTTGAAAAGAAGTGATAGAATATTGTGCCATTTTTTTCGTGTAGAATGTCTCTCCGAAATATCATTTCGGATTATTTCCAGCCCCCCTGTATTATTCAATACAACTCACCATTCTTCATAGTATCACAACATTACTAACTTTATAAATCTAAGTCTTTTATGAACAGCTTATTAAAATCATTCTGAGAAAAAAGATTATATAAAATTCCTGCAAGTTTAGGCGTCATTTTATACTGGAATGAACCCACAGTCCACAGTAGCTAACGGCTCCCCTCCAAATTAGTATTATTCCAAACAAAGCCCTTTCGTTCCTTGAATATCAGATATTAAGAAGATTTGACCAGTGTTTCCGTTGCATTAGAGAGGCATAATAAAAAACTCATTGTGCCATTTGAAGAATCAAAAAATCAAAAGCGGTTTTCATAGCTCATATTTTAGAATATCAAACTAAGATTGACTGCTTTTTATCTATCTCTTCAGTAATAGGAGAAACCTTCCAGAACCCCTCATCATATGTACTTTGAGGATCAATGGTGAATTATGGAGGTAGGTCGGAGGAGAAGGATCAAAGGGGTTGTAAACTGAAAATTTACCTGCACAAAATGTAGTTTTCATATAAATCTATTAATACCATAAATAAATCTATTTGTTAGTTCACCTAATAGGATTTCCAGATAAGTTTTACATTGATGCTCGTAACTTTCAATTGCTACTTAATAAGAATTTTCAACAATAAAATTAATTCTATAATATTTAAAAACTACCTGTAGCCTTTAGGGTATCCCAAATGTATTTGATACATGAAAATTTAACCAAACTTTGTCAAAATTCACTAAATAAGTATTTTGCTTGTATCAAACTGGGTAAAAAAGGTAAAAATTTTACTTTAAAAGGAGTAAAATTAAAAGTTTGATTAGTAATTATATTGAAATAGAATGTACCTAGTCATCCAAACAGCTATTTACAAAAAATAGTTGATATTTTATGATATTAATAATGTATACTAAATATACAGTATGCGCCAAAAGTATGGAATAAATTCAATAAAAACGAAACAATTATTTTTTGGGAAAAATCCTCGAACAGGTCGATTTTTAATTTAAAAAATATATATTTAAGCGTAAAATGCGATTTTCAAATGTCATTTGTTTTCGAGTAATGACGTCATAGATTTTTTTAAATGGCAGCACCATATTTTTTTCCTTGATTCTGAAAGATCGTTTAATTCTCTATCAGACAGTACTAAAATTTTGCCCTCTTACATAAGAAAGTTTTCGAGTAAATGACGATTGAATGTTAGAAAACGTAAATCAATTAAAATAAAGCTAAAACGTTAGCAAGTTTAGTTTTTCGAATTCCATAGTTCTTTTATGGATCACATAGGTGAAAATCAGAATCTGAAAAGTGTCATTGTCACACCGACTTTCTAATAAGTATTGTAAGCGACATAGAAATTATTATTCAATTTAAAGCATTATGGCACATTTAACTGTTACTCATGTAAAACATCTCGAAATTCATTTTGCAGAAAATTTAAAAATGATGATTGATGGTGTGCTACAATGGTTGCATGGGGATTCAAATCAGTCCATACGTGGCTGTTATGCCAATCCATTGTTTGTCAATCCATTTCTTGTAAAGTTTGCCTCATCCGTGAATAGAATTTTTCTTACGAAGTCCCTATCTGCATCATTCTGTGTTAACAACCAACGACTAAAGTGCATCCTAGAAGCAAAATCTTGGGGAAGAATATTTTGTACGGGTTAGATGTGATACGGGTGCAGAAGTTGGGTTTTTAAAGTCCGATGAACATCCACTTTTGTACAATTTTCTATTTGTCTAGAAACAATCTTTGTACTTGGTTCTTCTTCTACCAGTGCTAAGATTTGTTTCTTTTGTTAAGGGCTTAATTTTCTATGTAGGCTGCAAAGTCCGAACTTCTGATCCACAAACTTTCCGGTTTCACGAAGATGTCGATCCAAATTTTAAAAAACCTTCCTTTTAGGATGTGATCTGTTGGGATAAGGAAGCTTACTATTTTTGTCTGACATTCATCAGCTGCTAAGACATTTGTAACACATCATTCTCCAAAACGGAGCATTTAAATAAAAAATTACAAAAAAGATAAAATGATCAGAAAAAAATTCTATGTTTGACATTTCAAGAAAAAGCTGCATAGGTGTACTTAGAAATAATTGGAGGGGATAAAGGGTACTGCATCCCTCAGTTACCACCATTTGCCCTTCGATTTTTTCGCCAAAATTACATGATAAGTATGCCGAAATAAGATAAAAGTATGTGCAAAATTTCAAGTGTGTATCTTACAAAACAATGGAATTATTAACAAAAATAGTTTTTTAAAATGAATCTTTAACACCCTGTATATTGAAACAGGGACGCCCAAATAAAAAATGGCATAAGAAAATTATTTTTGTCCAAAGAATATGTGGTTAATGGTATGGCCTTCTATTTTAGGACACCCTGTACAGAATGACCAAAAATTCATGATTGTAGAACCCCAGAACTTAAAATTGATAGCAATTAGTTTAATAGAGAAAGAGATCATCTTTCATTTTTAAAAGTGTGAGAATTCATATGTATTTTCGTGATCATCAATAGAACTTTCATCATAGTCTTCTCAAAAGAAGCTCTATCAATTCATACTTGCACGTAGAGCAGATAAGTTTTTGCCAGATATTCTTCAATATTGCTGTAAAGTGTTAGTAGGTTCATTTTCTCTAACAGTTAATCACAGATAGTGCAGTTCTTTTTAGAAGTGTTTTATAATAATAATAATAATAATAATAATAATAATAATAATAATAATAATGGCATTTATTTCCAACAGGTAAGAAACCCAGTTACAGGAAATGCATAACATACAAAGAAAGAAATTACAATTCATATAACTTATACTTACTATACCTAATCATAACAAACTCACAAGGCTGTAAAAGGAAAAAAATACATAAAAATGAAAAACAAGAAAAAGTAACAAATATGATTATATCCAGATTACTCGTAGTTGTAAACAATGTTTTTTATTGTGTTCAATGACGCAAAATTGATGTCACAGTCGTTACAAATATTATTAAAACTAGCACATGCGTTATATATAGGCGCTTTAAGTAAAATATTAGTTCTAGGCCTGTCACAATAAAAAGTTTGATTGTATCTTAAACCAGCACGCGGCACAAAAAATTTTATCTTACTGAGGAGACTATTACAATCTATATTATGGTGTAACAAATTATACAAAAATGAAATAACAGACCACATTCGCCGTACATGAAGAGAAGGCATGTTAAATCTGTGCAATAATAGTTGATTATTAATTCCCCTGGCAGGATAGATGTTATCTTCTTTAAAAGAAAGATATTTCAAAAAACGCCTCTGAACTGATTCTATATTGTCAATGTGGCACTGATAAATTGGAAACCAAATAATTGAACCATATTCAAGCTTATTTCTAACTAATGTATAATATAACATTTTAAAAGTGTTGACATTTTTAAAATTTTTACAATTTCTTAACATAAAACCTAAAGCCTTATTTGCATTACTAACTATGTTGTTAACATGCTCAACAAATGTAAAATTCGAATCGAAGAAGATGCCTAAATCCTTTACACAATCAGTTCTCGAAACTGTAATATCATTAATTGTATAGTCATACAAAAATATATCTTATTTCCTACTAATTGATACTACGTAACATTTGTTGATGTTTAAAGTTAAACGGTTTGTTTGACACCACTTGCTAACATTGTTAGCCTGAGTTTGTAAATATACACAATCTTCCACATTCTCAATACGTGTATAAATTTTTAAATCGTCCGCAAAAATCATATTAAAGCAAGATATAGTATCAGATAAATCGTTGATAAACAAAAGAAACAACAAGGGTCCTAAATTCGAACCCTGCGGAATGCCAGATGCAACTCTAAATTTCGATGAACAAAATCCTTCACACTTTACAAACTGTTGTCTTTCAGTTAAATATGATTTTAGAAAACAAACAAAGTTATTTGACAGGCCAACATTGTCAAGCTTAGTAAGTAATATATTATGATCAACCTGGTGAAAAGCTTTGCTAAAATCCATATATATTACATCAGTCTGTCCCTGTTGATCAATATTCTCACAAATGTATTGAGAAATGCAGGCTAAGTTTGATACACATGAAAGTTTATTAATGAAACCGTGTTGACTCTGAGATAACATATTTTTTGTTGAAGAATAAATATATTCATAAAGTATTATTTCTAAGAGCTTTGAAAAATTGCATAAAATTGAGACTGGTCTATAGTTAGATATCATCGATGGATCGTCTTTTTTTAATACCGGACATATGCGTGCTACTTTCCACACATCTGGATATATTCCTGTAGACAAAGATAAATTAAATATAAATAGCAATGGATCTATTAAGGCACGTTCACAGTCCTTCACAATGAAACTAGGTATAAAATCCGTACCAGAAGTTAGTTTATTCTTGAGTTTCTTCAGGGCATTATAAAAAACTACATCATTTATTACCGGTATATTAATAATATCACTAGAACTATGTGGCACATTAAAAGTTTCATAGTTAAGCTCCGGTGTTACATAAACACTGCGAAAATAATCTGCAAACCCATCAACAATAGCTTGAGAGTTATCATAATGATTATCATTAAGTTTCATTACACATGGAATATTAGACCGCCCCTTTTTATTTTTTACAAATGACCAAAATTTAGAAGAATCGGACATAATAAGACGTTCAGAGTTATCCATAAAATCTTTATATGCCTGCTCAATTAATGCTTTAACTCTTCGTCTTAAATTAGTGAATTTACTATAGTAATAGTAAGTATTAAACTTTTTATAATTTCTAAATGCAGACTCTTTAGCACGTATATCTGTTATAACTTCTTTAGTAAACCATGGTGGAAAACGACGGCTAGGAGTAATTTTTAAAGGGACAGATTGATCAAAAATACTATTTAGTATATTATAAAATACTTCACAAGCAACATTGACATTATCACACCGCAATACATCAGACCAGTCCGCATTCGCAATTAAATCATACATTAGAGGATAATTTGCCTTTCTAAAATTATATTCATTATTTAAACTTGAGTTATTATTATTAAACTGATCATAATGTTCCAAACCACATTTAAATATAATCTCTAAGGCAGGATGGTAAGCATCTTCTTTTACAATAGGTAAATTGTCTCTAGACACATTACAAGAAAAATTAGAAAAAACTAAATCAAGCAAGCGGCCCTGATTATTTGCAATGAAATTATGTTGATACAAATTAAGCATTTCACTCAAACTACTCAACAATTTACATTTAGTATCATTTGTATATACTCCAAAACCCGGTACGTTGAAGTCACCTATAATAAGAATACTTTTTCCATATTGTACGCACAATGATACCAAATTTTCAACAAATAGATCAAAATTAAATAATGATATGCTCGGCGGAACATAAACAACAAATATATAGGCAACGAAGTAATTTTTAATGATTTTACACCCAACTATATCGATCATGGGCGTAGTAGATTTAATAGACGACACAAATAGTAATAGTAAATAGTTTAAATGATATGCTTAATGTATTAGGGTACTGACTGTGCCTTGTTATAACCGATATTTATAGGAAAAAATATATCAAAGATAAGATCCTTCTTGATTGTTGAAGTTCTGCTATTTTAAAGTGAGACACTCTCTGTACTTCTTACATTTCAAGCAAGAATCTGCAAGAGTATTTTTTTTATTAGAATCTAAAGTAAAACTTCTCATAAAGAGTGTTAAAACTGCAACAATGCACGCCAAAAAGGCAAAACCAAGTCGAATTCTAAACAAGGATGTGATAAATACCTGTGCCACCAATAAAACTTTAAAACTAATTCCATATTCAACAAATGTTCCACGTTTCGGTCCAATACATTAAACGAAGGCATTTTACGATGTAACCTTTTTGTTAAAAAATCACTAAAATGTAGTGTGTAGTGATTATTACAAACGTAAACCAACAAACTGTCCGGTTTACATGTTTTATTTATTACACATAAAGTTGGGCGTACCTTGTACCTATTTCACAGAAGGAGTCACAATTGGGAAATAATATTTTCTGCTTTATGTCCTACTAGACGTAAAATTGATAATTATAGTGCTTTTCTATAATTTATTATCAATAAAACTTTGTGTTACAAGTCTATACAGTAGTTAAATTTAATAACTAAATCAACATATAAAACTTAAAACTACGGTCTCGAGAAAATGTTTCAGGTGGCAGTCAGCAATAATTTTAATGTGGTTAAGTTAAACTTAACTTAACATACAGGGCGTTTTCTAAATCTATAAAAAAGATGTTAAATATGTATTTCTAAACACAACATAAATAGACAAATTTATAAGGGGTTGCACCTATTTACTAATTAGGTACATACATACCTAATTCACTCATAACATTTCTAATTAAAACCAGACGGTTGCAGGTATATGAGTATCCACTTACTTTATTCTTGACTTTATTTATAAAATTCTGTTGTAACTTTTTCTAAATATGACATTACTATACCTAAATAAAATTATTCAGAAAGCAGTCAGTCAGTTCACCTGTTCACTACTTATATGAACTTAAGAAGAAACTAAATTCAGTTTTTACAGCTTATACAGAGTGTAACTAATTGCACCACCACACCAGACTTTACCTCGTAATACTTTAAGAGAGGATGGAGAAATAATTAAAAATTAACGGAATCACCCTTCAAAAAAATTTCAAACTTATTTATAAAGCGAAAACAATTTTTTTTCGGAATTATATTAAATCCTTATTTAACATCTCCTATGCGACTTGGCCTCCACACGTTTACAGAATCAGAGTAGGTAACGTAGACAACTAGCAACACGACCGTAAAATTTCCAGTCAAGTTATAATTTAATTCATATATTTACCATGTGCTTACGTTGTAGTTTTGTGTTCTTCTTCAGTTTTTAGTGCCTTTTTTAATTTTTAAACGTTTTATAGTTATTAAATAAAGAAATTTGTGTTGGGTACAGATACTTTCCCACAATATAGTTCGCCGGTTTGGTTTTCTAGGTTATGGGGCAAGACTTCCGCGGGTACATTAAAAGTTTTCTATCATCTATTCCTTTCGTTCGATTTTGTTATAATAAATAGGTATTTTATCTAGCTGTACTTACAGGAAGTGTGTAATATCGGTAGTGAGTGGTTATAATGAATGAAAATGTTGTAGTTTTGCCAGTTTGTAACGAAATAATGAAAAACGAATGCAAAATAGTGGAGCTAACTGGATTAACTGTTACCTACATACCTGATCTGTATATCAGGTGTTACTACCTAATAAGAATGTTAATTATTGTCGTTTCCGCATTTAGAAATGCTACAAAAAACGATTGCATGGTAGTAGTGTAGTAGATACTGTTGACAGATGTAAGTTTTATCCATGGATCTAAGCCATCTCAGTCGATAATATTATAGGAGCCGACTTTCTGTAGGAAAAGAGGGTTTTGCCCCATTTTTTAAATATCAAGCTAAAATTCTGGAATATTTTTTTTATTGCTTTTTAGGCCTTCCTGAGCACGTGGTTAAAATGTTTGTACTTAGTCATAGTTAACCTTGTATAAAGAGTCTTATGAACATAAGTTAATTATTCAATAGAAGAATATATATCTTTTTCAATTCAATTTTTTTGTCATAATCATCAGCTGAAATGTAGTGATTTTTTTAATGAAACAATATCAGTCGGTCAGTAGTCGCGCGGTTTAAGGCGTCAGTAGGTACTTGAATCGATGTGGCTAGATCGCTGTGGGTTCGATCCCGGTATATTAGCTATATTCGTGAAGAGGATTGGCACCCCCTCTGCGGGTATGGTAGGGTGGAAAAAATGTTGATCATTTTAACATGAGAAATACGACGACCTTAAACTATATGAATTTATAGGTACTGTATAGTGTAAACAGTTATGACCTTTTGTCATTTTGATTAAAATTTACACCAGACGGTGACGTCTGTAGTTTAAAAATTTACATCACATGTAGTCAAGTAATTGATTTACACTATTGCAAGTAAATTCAATATTTGTGAAAATATATTATTCAAGCGTTTTTGTAAAATTTACCAAATCGTGATGAGGTAAAATTTACCCATTTTCCCTGCAGACTTCTCTGGATCAAAAATAGTGGAAATTTCATGCAAAATTTTACTCGTTTTTTTGCTGTGCACTTGTATGCTCTGTATATCTATAATAAAGTCAGATAGGAAAAAAAATGTAGGTATATGAAGAAGTACTGACATTATTTTGATATCTCCTGTATGCCCTTTCATTTTTCACCACAAGTTTCTGAACACCCTCTATAGCCTTAAGTAGATATTTACTATTTACGTGTATTAATTTTAAAATGAAGTGGTCAACGTCTCTGTTTAATGCAAATGACTTAAAGGATTTTATCGTGATTCTATTTTCCTCAACAATATGTGATCGCGCCAGTATGTGCACCAATGACTATGAATTTTGAAAAAGTTCTCATCAATTCAATAGATTATTGATACAAAATTGTAGTAATTCTATTTGAAAGAAATTCTTCAACTACACAACAAAACGACGCTTAAACGGATATCGCGATCAAAAGCTGGTCAGATTGTTCCTCAGTTTCCTAATCTAGTCCGACCATTGTGTCCTAATTGAAGTACAGTACAGTATATCTATTAACACGATTGCATTATAATAGGCCCGCATCCTAGCGCGTATGACTCCAAACACTTCCTTTTCTACATCACCCTCAGTTGATTAATTTATCATGCTTTAACCGTTATTTCCAAAACACCCCTATTTACTCCCATTAACAGAAACAACTATGAGTTGCGTCTTCAATTACAACACGTTTTATGTTGTGCCAGTCACGCTAAACCTCTCTCTTGTGATTAAACACACGAAATTAGTTACTAGGGTTAATTCGTGATAAAAAAATGTTTTAATTTAATTGTCTTGAATCATAAAGTGGGATTTTCCTGCAGGTTATGATAGAAAATAAATAGCCCAGTAATCATATACGACAGACCGTGAGTCACATCCCGTGTTTCCACAAGGTTCAGTTCTTGGGCCTCTACCTTTTTCCATACCTATATACATTTTATATCATTTTTGAAAATTGTTCTTCTCATTATTACACTGAGAATATTAATAATGATATTTCGAGTTTAGTAGCTTTATCTCTAATGCTTTGTTGAATTAACCTCGCTAAGTCAGCCACTTTAATATTTGGTTCTAAAAATAACCGGTAGTTAATCTCTGAAAATATATACCTTTTTATAGATTACCTACACCAAATTGCCCATTGCGGATCATGTAAGAAACATTGGGTTATTCATTTGCACTTTACTTATGATGTTAATAATATAATTAAATATCTGTTTGGTAAATTAAAGTTGTTATATGGTTGTAGAAAAATCTTAAATGAGAAGGGCAAAACTATATTGTCTGAGTTGCTTGATCTCTCTCATATAAATTTTGGTGACGTAGTATATGGTACTTGTATAACGGCACATGATACTGTCCGACTTCAAAGAATTAAAAATTCATGTGTGACGGATTTTCGGTTTACCTCGTTTCTCGTACACTTCAGCACACTTACATACAAGTGAGCAACTGAACTTCGCCATTTAAGTTGATCAGTAATGTTAATATTTATTTCTGCAGACATGTATTTGTTTATATTATTTGTTTACGCTGATTCTCTTAATAAAAGCATTATTATTATTATTATGTTGACCCAATGAATAATCCATGTTTTCGACCTGCAGCACTAAATTTTTCCATTATACAGGGTGTTCCAGAATGATGGTCAAATATATATTGTGAAATAAATCGCCATTAGGTCTATAAGTGACAGTTTTTGCAAATATTTCTAATCAAGGAATTCCTATAATTGTTACCAATCGTGCCGTTTGCATATTTCGTCAATTTATTCGCTAATATTTGTATGGAAGAGTCAGTTGTTTACAAATATTTTCAAAAACTGTCAAGACTGATTTGTTTGACAAGACAATAGAGAAACATCAACATAGCAACCGCATACTGCAGTTATCAGTAACCGGTGACGGAAAGAGGTTTAGAGTAAGGAAAACTATTTTTATTTTTTCCGCGCAAACTGTTGGTTGTATGAAAAAATTACAAGAGGGAAAAAAGTAGTAAAATTAGATGTAATATTTAAAAAAAGTTTTGTTGAAATCGGCCATTGCAGGGAGCTTATTCCCGCTCTCCAGAAACATGAGCCAAGGAATAGACACCACCACAAAATAGCTTTTGATTAGCTGATGTGTACCAAAATTGAAATTTCTAAGTGTAACCGTTTTTAAGGAAAAATAAAAAAACTATTTTTTCCGCCATTTTGAGACTCGAATATCTCAACAGGGAGGACTCAAATTGAAAAATTTTATATGAAGATTCCCCTCTAAAATGGCTTGTGAAATACACTGGTAAAATCCATCATTCTGGAACACCCTGTATATTTGTTATAATTTCAGCCCAGATCAATTTATCAATTATTAATTTTTTGGAACTCGAACATTTTTAGCAATATTTTGTTGTTCTGTAGGAATTTCGATCCTGTAGGCCTATTTTCTTAGCTGGAATGGGTTTGAGGGGATCTACATATGAACCATCCCCTACAATTTTCATATTTCTCATTACTAGTCCTGTAGTAGTATAGTAGTTTATGGTCATATTATTGAAAACAAAGAACATATGTTGATTAGGAAATCAGTTAAAAGAAAATTAAATATTTGGAAAATATAAAATAAATGAAATAATTATCTATATGTTTAATTTTATTTTATTGATTTTCTAATCAACACAATAAATTTTCTTTGTTTTCTTCTACTTTCAACAATATAATTTTTTTGTCTAATCAATAATAATTATTATCTTTAGAAATTATAAGAAGTTTAAATATACAGTGCGGCGATAAAATCTAACTGGGTCATCATGTGCGTCATCTTCACTTTTTGTGTTTTTACACTTTTTGTATTCCAAACCAATTAACAACAAAATTCATGTATTCTGTTACGGTTATAATTTTTATTTTAAATTTTACAATAAATTGGTATATATTGTTGTTGTTGCTAATAATCACAGCTATATATTGTCTCATGTACAGCACGAGCAGGGTGAGTAGTCTGTGCCAGTATCCTGAAATAATATAACATTAAAAACAACAAACATAAACAAAGTTATCGTCTACCTTTTTCCGCTTCCTAGCACTGCCTTACAAAATATGTTCTAGTAAGTGGCCATAAAATTTAACATTTCTTTTCTCAATTATTCTGCTTGTGATAATAGATTTCATTGATAGTTGATGGTCCTCCGGTATCGTGAACTCGTAGAGTCGTTTCAGGTTAGGTCTTCTCGAAAATATTTTCAGCACAATCCATGTTTAGACCTGGAAAACTCCACTAAATTTCACCTTTTGCATTGCTTACTATTAATAATTCTTACCTTAAATTGCATATTTTTCACTTAAACTGTTAGACTGTCAAATTTATGTCGTTCAGGTTAGATCAAAAATTCCCCTAAAGATTCTTGTGGTTTTTTTGGGGTAATTTCCGCCCACGCCGGCGAAATTCAACCATTTGCTTCCTTTCCATGTGCCTTGTTAGAAGTGCACTATCGCTCTGCGGATTTCCTGGAAGCTTTGAGCTATTACTTGTCTCCGTAATTTGTGAGATTGTTGACAAAGTTTCAGTATTTTACTGGATTTGAGCTCTGTATGATTTTGCTATTATTTCTCACCTGCTGGCCGCATGTCAACCAAGGTAAGACAGACTTTTTTTTTATGCAATCCGGAATTTTTATCTACTTCTCTTTAAATATTTTCAGGCCAAAAAAAACTAGAATTTAGTACCTAAATATCCCAGTAACTTCAAAGGCTTATAACCTGGCATATTCCTTCTGGGCTTAGCCGTTCTACACAACGCTTCAACCTTCCACATACCTTGTTTGGTACTGGCTCGGCACTGCTTACCCTGTCATAACTCAGCGCATGTAAACTACCCTCAAACTACACATTCCTCTACCGAGGCCAAAGCTCTGTCAGAGTCGTCCAGGATCAGAGAGACGCCACAGCACCAAAGCCAGTAAGCTTAAGCTAAGAGTTTTCTGTGCATGTACAGCTTACTTTTTACCGCATTTAATAATTGTTTGGTAGTATTGCTTTATTCATTGCTTGCAGTTTTGCTTAGACCCCTTGCATATATCTTGTACTCGCCTGCACGACAGTAGCTCTGAAAATCAAAATAAGTTTACGTTATATATTTAGAACACGTTGAGTATTCATCGTACTATTATATATTATTATTATTATTTATTTACTTTTAGAGTTCTTGGGGCTATATGTGAACCAACCACCAGCGCTGTTGGATGGGGATAATTAGTAAACTCGTTTTACTCATATGATTACTTTTATTTTGTTGTTATAAATCCTATAACAAAACCTTGTTGGCATTTTCTACGTGGTAGTTTATTTTATATTGTATTTTTACACTGTCACCAAACATAACCATTAACCACAGCTGATTTATTTATAAGTCTGTGACCACAGAGTAACTCTATGACTAGAAACTAGAACCGTAGTCTGTAGCACAGAACCCCACTTCTCTGTACAGAGAGTTCAATAGAAGCAGAGCAGAACTGTGTAGCTAAGTTATTTGCCGGGCCAACTGACCCGCTCCGCTACTGTAGAAATATACTATCTAAAGTTACGTGTTGCCTTTATTAGCCTTTTCCCGTTTTGTTTGTCAACTACTAAGGCTAGTGAACTGAGTTCCATCACTCGGGGCAGATTCACCATCTGGGGTTGAAAACGGGTGGCGCCCTTATAGGACTTTTTTTTTATACCCACGGCCATCTCCACTGACAAAGCTAGCGGCCAACCCCCATTTATGGAATTCAGTCACAGCACGTTTAAATAATCCACCCAATAAATAACTTGCCCCATCATTTGCTACTAAAAACCTTTGCAAATTTACTATTATCAGTTTTTTTTCTCTATCCTGATAATTTGCAAAGGAAATTGCGTGGCAAAGTGGCGCCCAACCGTGTTTTTTAGATTTTCTATCATTTATAGTTTATATGTATATTTTTTTTGCAAATATTATATACTGGTTTGTAACTGTGAAATTTATCTGGTGGAAAGCATTAATTTTGACTGTGACAGAGACAAGGTACTTGTAGGCGCAGGAAGTATACATTTATACATAACATTTTCTTTAAAATTTACATACTTTTACGGATGTTTATGGGAAGTATATAGCTGTGACAAGCAAAAGAAAAAAACATCGAAATAATAGCGATTATCATAATTTTGCTGTTTAGATTTCTATTATAGAGTAATAGATACTTGTTATTTAAATTTTGTGTGTATTTAATATACAGGGGTAATCACAAAATTCTTATTTAATTAAATACATTTAATTTAGTTGTTTTCCTGGTAGGAGAAATTTATATATACATGATATATGTATGTGTGTGTATATTTTCTTCTCAATATTTTGTCTTATATACAGGGTGTTTATAAATTTTGTTACGATCTGAAAATTTATAAGGACGTCGGCAAACGCTTATAGTTTTTTTAGTTTATAGCAGTTCGTTTAAAATACAGACTTTCTATACAGGGTGTCTATAAATTTGCTTACAGACATAAAATTTTATGAAAATTTCAAATATAATTTTCTTGATTGTTACATTTAGTTGCTAGCTCTCTACGATAGTGTCCTATATAAGGTGTCGCGAATTGTGCATCCTAATTTGTAATCTGTGAAATACTTCTTTTTAGCGGTGTACGGTTAAGGAGCCACCGGTTTCCAGTTAGATTACTAATTGTCGTTCGGATACAGATTTCGGTCATTTTTTTTCTTTATTCCTTTCTTTTTTTTTATTTTAGTTTAGGTCGGGTTTTTGTGGGTTATTTACTTCCGTTTACTTATTAGTGGGTGGTTGACTTTTCTTTAGCGCATCATGGAAGTGAATCGCCTTTTGGATTCTGAATTAACTTATGAAATATCAATACGTGGTTACTCTGCGGGTTCAACAGTTCAAGAGAAACGTGCGGCTTTACGAAAAATTTTTCGGTTAGAACATGAAGGTGCTATATCAGCTCCTGTAGTTGTAGACTTAAATGCAAGAGAAGAGTTGGCTATATGCCACTCCAAATTAATAGGACTAGGCTCAGAAATCCGAGAATTTAACTTTGCGAATCGTAAGAACGAATTTGAAAGAATTTATACGAGACTGCTTCATGTTACTTTGAGGTTAGGACGGATAATGCCTGAAAGTGAGGATCAAACTCGGCATCGTAGCGACTTAATTTCGATAGGCCGTCGGTTAATCGGTGATCTGAACCTGGCTTATGACGGTGTTCCATGTACAGAAGTACAAGGTCCAAATCCGGTTATAAATCGTAGTCAACCCGAGATATCAATTTTAGATACCGCTAATCCATTACTTCCCGAAATTTTACACGCGAATATCAGTAATTCCGCGAATAGAACTAACGTACAACACTCACCTATATCAGGTGAACTAGAAAACGAATTTCCTCCTTCAAATCCGCAACATAATGACATTTTAGTCTCAGAATCAGGTCCTCCGGTCAGGACGTTACAGCATGTCTCACCAGGTCACATTACGAGAACGTCGTCGGACACGGTGCCTATCACAAATCAAAATATCAGGCATGGCTCAACAGACGATGTTGACGTTCATGTGTCACATTTACAAGCTAGAGGAATACCATCTGAACCTGAGGTAGCATCTGGTCTTTCTGCTTGCGCTACGATTAATCGCGTGGGAGACCGACCGCTTCCCAGTAGATCTGAATCCCGTGTACGATTTTCGGACGATTATTTGGAACGACGCCAAGATTTCGATAGGTGGTCACGTAATGCCACTTATACACCCGCATCTACTTTCGAGGGCTTGTCGCCGTTTGTAAATTCCACTTCCTTAACCGATCGATTAGCCAATATGCATTTTTCTTCGAGAAATGATACTGCACCTTTTTGCCGAGATTCTGAAGATCGATGGAAATATTTAGATCCAAGTAAATGGAACATTAAATACGACGGAGTATCAAGTGTTAATGATTTCCTTCAACGTATCGATGAACTAAGAATATCGCGAGGTATTTCTAAGCCACAACTTTTACGATCTGCGGCCGAACTATTTACTCGAGACGCGCTCCTATGGTATCGGACCAACCAGTTCTCATCCTGGGATGATTTAGTATTACAGTTGCGTGAGGCGTTCCAACCTTACGATTATGAAAACGGAATATGGGAGGAGCTGCGACGTCGAACCCAGGGTGCTCAAGAACGCGTTGTTGTTTTTGTCGCGTCTATGGAACAGTTGTTTAATAGGCTATCAGAAAAACCACCGGAAGCCGCTCGTGTTAAAATAATAAGACGAAACCTGCTTCCGTATATCCAAACCCAATTAACTTTACAATCGGTCGATACAACCCGCGATTTATTAAGGATATGTAGAGCGATTGAGGAAACCGACATTAGGACCCAGCGATTTTGTCCGCCTTCAACTAATTACCGCCAACTGTTAGAACCAGGGTTAGCTTACAGGAAACCGATTATAGGTGGCTGTCCTATTTCGGTTGCGTCAACAAGTACCGCCGATCCTAGTCAGTCCAATACAGTTTTAGAACAAACCGCCATGATCGCTAATAGAGAACCATCGGTAATTATGTGTTGGAACTGTCGAACTGCCGGTCATAGATTTAGACAATGTACTCAACCTCGTCGAATTTTTTGCTTCAAGTGCGGATTTGATAATGTACCGTCTAGTAGATGTCCTAAGTGTACAAAAAACGACCAGACGGGTCGACAGTAGGCCGTCTGCCTGACCCTGTTACAGACCCCAAATCGGCTGAAAACAAGGTTATTCTTGATTACGTCTTCGCGCATGCTAAAAATGATCAGCGTCCTTACCTAAACGTCACTATTTTTGGAAAATGCTTTCTGGGATTATTAGATAGCGGTTGCTCGTCAACAATATTAGGCCTGGCGGGTTGGAATATTTTGCGAAACCTATGCCCTTTAGATTCCGCGCAGAAACGTGTCTGTAGTGTTGCCAATGGACAAATATGTGAGAGTATTGGTCATGTTCTGCTTCCCATTCAACTTTGTGGTCGAACAAAAATCTTTAAAGTTTTGGTTGTTCCGTCGATTCCTCATCAACTTATTCTAGGCATAGATTTTTGGTCAATTATGGGTATAATCCCGGATTTATTTGCAAAGGAGTGGACTTTCCGTTCTGAAGTAAATTCGCTAAATTGTGATATTGCAGCGATTCAGTCTATGGACTCCCTTACAGAAGATCAACGCAAGCAATTTTCTGCGATGATTGATGATGCTTTTTCTCTAATGGGTGACAAACTTGGGTGTACCGATCTAGTGGAGTTACATATTCGCACCAATTCTGCACCTATTAAGCAGCGATATTACCCCCTGTCACCGGCGCTTCAAAAGGAGGTAAACGCAGAGTTAGAAAAAATGCTCCAAAATAACATCATCGAACCATCGACAAGCCCATGGTCGTCTCCGATTGTAATGGTTAAGAAGCCCGATGGCCACTGGCGATTCTGCGTTGACTATCGGGCCTTGAATAAAGTTAGTCTACCAGATGCATATCCATTACCTTATGTTAGCAGTACTCTTGATAAACTACGGGATGCGCGATACCTTACAACCCTCGACATAAAGTCAGCTTACTGGCAGATCAAGGTAGCTGAAGAATCTCGTCCACTTACTGCCTTTACTGTGCCCAATCGTGGGCTATTCCAATTTAAGCGGATGCCATTTGGGATTCACTCGGCTCCAGCCGTATGGCAGCGATTAATCGACCGAGTAATCGGAGTTGATCTCGAACAGTACGTTTTTGTGTACCTGGATGATGTGATAGTCTGTACACCGACCTTTGAGCTCCATATCGATATCTTGCGAGAGGTTTTGTCTCGTATCACGAAAGCCGGTTTAACAGTGAACCGTAATAAATGTAATTTTTGTAAATCGGAACTGAAGTACTTGGGTTACGTTGTTAACGCATCGGGACTTTTAGTGGACCCAGAAAAAGTCGATGCTATTTTGCGCATACCATCCCCGAAGAATGTCACCGAAGTGCGTAGGATCATAGGATTAGCGTCCTGGTACAGGAGATTTGTGCCAAACTTTTCAACCATCACTGCTCCACTCACCGCGCTAACCCGAAAAAATAAGCAGTTTATTTGGGATACTGCGTGTGAAGAAGCCTTGACCAAAATTAAGGAGCACCTTGTGTCTGCACCCGTCTTAACTTGTCCCAACTTCGATCTGCCCTTCGTGATCCAAACCGATGCCTCGGACTATGGACTCGGAGCCATACTCTCTCAAGTGCAAGACGGAGCTGAGAAAGTTATTTGCTACCTAAGCAGATCCCTCAACAAGGCCGAAAGGTCTTACAGCGTGACGGAGAAAGAGTGTTTAGCCGTCCTTTTTGCCATCGAGAAACTGCGTCCGTACATTGAGGGAACGAAATTTACGGTTGTCACTGACCACTATAGCTTGAAGTGGCTGCATCAAATTAAGGATCCGGTCGGCAGAATTGCAAGATGGGCCGTACGCTTACAGCAGTACGACTTTGAGGTTATTCACCGACCTGGTAAAAATCACACCGTACCCGATGCCCTCTCTCGAGCTGTACCTGCCGTAGACTCCGTAAACCAGACTGATGGCCCCGTAGAACCTGCAACAGAAATTCAGGATCAATGGTACTTGAGCCAGCTACGCCAAGTTACCGACCATCCTCAACGTTTTCCCTTATGGATGATCAAGAATGGTGTCCTTTATAAAAAAGCAAATCCCCGTTACCCGGGACTTACAGGGACTTCATGGCTTCAGGTTGTACCCAAGGAACAGCGTAGGAAGCTCATACGTGAACATCACGATCCCCCTTTGTGTGGCCACCTAGGAATTTTTAAGACTGTTGGGCGTATTTCTGAACAATACTACTGGCCTAAGCTCCGATGCGACGTGGCGAAGTACATTCGTTGTTGTCCGGTATGTCTGGAAACCAAACCCGAACAAAGGAAACCTGCCGGAAAGATGCTCAGCACCCAGCCATTAGCTGAACGACCCTGGCAGTTAGTCAGTGTTGACCTTATGGGTCCTTTACCTAAGTCCACTTCCGGTTATTTATATATTCTTTCTGTACTAGACTGCTTCAGCAAATTTTCATTATTTTTCCCTCTGCGCAAATCCACCGCAACGGCTATTTCCAAAATTCTGGAAGAACACATCATTCTTATTTACGGTGCTCCGGAAACTATAATAGTTGATAATGGGCCCCAACTGCATAGTAACGTATTTAAATCACTTATGCACAGTTATCAGATACGGATTTCATATACGCCTAACTATCACCCTCAAGCCAATCCAGTTGAACGTGTTCATCGCGTCATTAAAACCATGCTGTCAGCTTATGTCAAAGATGAGCACAGACATTGGGACAGGTACCTCCCGAAAGTAGCGTCAGCTATTCGCTCTTCCCGTTCAGAGGTCACCGGACTAACGCCCAATTTCGTGAATTTTGGCCGAGAAGTTCAATTAACTGGTAAAAGTAAACAGCCAGCTCCAGATAATCGTGGTATATCTGCGCAAGATGATCCACAAGGCATTTCAGAGGCCCTTAGCCGTGTGTTTAAAGATGTACAAAAACGTCTCGTAAAGGCGTACAACATCTCGAAGAAATCCTATAATCTGCGTCGTCGCGATGACCGCTTCCAACTTCACCAACAAGTGTGGAGACGAAATTACGTTCTTTCAGATGCAAGTAGGAGATTTACAGCAAAACTTGCTCCGAAGTTTTTAGGCCCATATACGATTTCTCGTGTCCTATCGCCGTGGACATACGAGATATCTGATGCATCAGGTCATTGCCTTGGTACATGGCATGCCAAGGATTTAAAAGCGCATCCTCCCGATGAATAATTTGCCAATTTGTAGATCCTAAGCGTCACTGAAGCATCCTTTTGCTACATACCATTCAGGGCGTACAGGAGGCTATTGATTTCGTGTTTCACTCTATTTTAGTTCTCGAGTTCGCTCAGATTTATTTTTGGGGAATTCTACATTATTCTATATATATACATATGATTTTTTTTTTTTTTTGTTGAATCTTAAAAGATTACATCATAGTCTTTTTTTTTTTTCTCCTTTTTTTTTTCTTTTGAGGAAAGGGGGGTGTTGTTACGGTTATAATTTTTATTTTAAATTTTACAATAAATTGGTATATATTGTTGTTGTTGCTAATAATCACAGCTATATATTGTCTCATGTACAGCACGAGCAGGGTGAGTAGTCTGTGCCAGTATCCTGAAATAATATAACATTAAAAACAACAAACATAAACAAAGTTATCGTCTACCTTTTTCCGCTTCCTAGCACTGCCTTACAAAATATGTTCTAGTAAGTGGCCATAAAATTTAACATTTCTTTTCTCAATTATTCTGCTTGTGATAATAGATTTCATTGATAGTTGATGGTCCTCCGGTATCGTGAACTCGTAGAGTCGTTTCAGGTTAGGTCTTCTCGAAAATATTTTCAGCACAATCCATGTTTAGACCTGGAAAACTCCACTAAATTTCACCTTTTGCATTGCTTACTATTAATAATTCTTACCTTAAATTGCATATTTTTCACTTAAACTGTTAGACTGTCAAATTTATGTCGTTCAGGTTAGATCAAAAATTCCCCTAAAGATTCTTGTGGTTTTTTTGGGGTAATTTCCGCCCACGCCGGCGAAATTCAACCATTTGCTTCCTTTCCATGTGCCTTGTTAGAAGTGCACTATCGCTCTGCGGATTTCCTGGAAGCTTTGAGCTATTACTTGTCTCCGTAATTTGTGAGATTGTTGACAAAGTTTCAGTATTTTACTGGATTTGAGCTCTGTATGATTTTGCTATTATTTCTCACCTGCTGGCCGCATGTCAACCAAGGTAAGACAGACTTTTTTTTATGCAATCCGGAATTTTTATCTACTTCTCTTTAAATATTTTCAGGCCAAAAAAAACTAGAATTTAGTACCTAAATATCCCAGTAACTTCAAAGGCTTATAACCTGGCATATTCCTTCTGGGCTTAGCCGTTCTACACAACGCTTCAACCTTCCACATACCTTGTTTGGTACTGGCTCGGCACTGCTTACCCTGTCATAACTCAGCGCATGTAAACTACCCTCAAACTACACATTCCTCTACCGAGGCCAAAGCTCTGTCAGAGTCGTCCAGGATCAGAGAGACGCCACAGCACCAAAGCCAGTAAGCTTAAGCTAAGAGTTTTCTGTGCATGTACAGCTTACTTTTTACCGCATTTAATAATTGTTTGGTAGTATTGCTTTATTCATTGCTTGCAGTTTTGCTTAGACCCCTTGCATATATCTTGTACTCGCCTGCACGACAGTAGCTCTGAAAATCAAAATAAGTTTACGTTATATATTTAGAACACGTTGAGTATTCATCGTACTATTATATATTATTATTATTATTTATTTACTTTTAGAGTTCTTGGGGCTATATGTGAACCAACCACCAGCGCTGTTGGATGGGGATAATTAGTAAACTCGTTTTACTCATATGATTACTTTTATTTTGTTGTTATAAATCCTATAACAAAACCTTGTTGGCATTTTCTACGTGGTAGTTTATTTTATATTGTATTTTTACACTGTCACCAAACATAACCATTAACCACAGCTGATTTATTTATAAGTCTGTGACCACAGAGTAACTCTATGACTAGAAACTAGAACCGTAGTCTGTAGCACAGAACCCCACTTCTCTGTACAGAGAGTTCAATAGAAGCAGAGCAGAACTGTGTAGCTAAGTTATTTGCCGGGCCAACTGACCCGCTCCGCTACTGTAGAAATATACTATCTAAAGTTACGTGTTGCCTTTATTAGCCTTTTCCCGTTTTGTTTGTCAACTACTAAGGCTAGTGAACTGAGTTCCATCACTCGGGGCAGATTCACCATCTGGGGTTGAAAACGGGTGGCGCCCTTATAGGACTTTTTTTTTTATACCCACGGCCATCTCCACTGACAAAGCTAGCGGCCAACCCCCATTTATGGAATTCAGTCACAGCACGTTTAAATAATCCACCCAATAAATAACTTGCCCCATCATTTGCTACTAAAAACCTTTGCAAATTTACTATTATCAGTTTTTTTTCTCTATCCTGATAATTTGCAAAGGAAATTGCGTGGCAATTCGATCAAGTGCATTTTTGCGATACCCATTACATTACCTACTTAAAATAATAACAAAATAATTAATTAACAGTGGAATTACATTGCCATGATTTATTATAACAATTGTTGGAAATGGCCACCCTCAGCTAAATTAGATGCTTCAGATCTTCTTGTAAATGCAACTCGCACAAGTGTAAAATTTCTTAGAGAATAGCTCTTATCACAACCAGCTATAATTTGTTGACGTTGTGAAGCTTCTAAAGTAATGTCTTGAGATGTTCCCAAACAAAAAAACTCAATAGGGTTCGTATCGGGTGATCTGAGTGGCTAAGGTTGATCTGGTTCTTGAGTAGCTCGTCCAATCACGTTATTACGGAATTTCATTTAAAAATTCACGAACAACCAAACCAAAATGTGGGCGAGCCCCGTCGTGTATAAACCACATTTTTTGTCTTGGCGTATAGGGAACATTGTTAAGTAAGTCAGGTAACGTTTTCAAGAAATTGTCTGTACAGGCACCGGTTAAAGTTCTTGGTAAAAAGTAAGGCCCAACAAGAAAATTTCCAATAATACCTACCCACACATTCAAAGAAAGTGATGTTAAAATCAAAATTCCATTATGATATTAGGGTTTTCATCACACCAAACGTGTTTATTGTGGAAGTTCATTATAGCATCTCTGGAAAAAATAGCTTCGTTGGTAAACAACATGAACAATATTCCAGCGGCAAAATCAATTTTTTGTTCAATTTTTTACAAAAACCAGTGGCAAAATTGTAGGGCAGCAGGATAGTCTGCAGCGGTCTTGAGACTTGAATCCTTTGTATAAGGGTATAACTGTTGATGCTCCAGAATGGACCAAACTAATTTATTATTCACATTAAGATTTGCAGCGATATAATAATAGTAAAAGTAGTATTTGGATCTTCTTCAATTTCTTGTAGAATAGATTCTTCCAACTCGTTCTAACTCAAAGGTCTTCCAAGACTTGGATCTTTCTGAAATGAGCTTGACTCCGAAAAAAGTTGAAAAGCATTTCTGAACATTCTTGGATTTGGAGTTGGATGATTTTGAAATACTTCCATATAAGTTCGCCTAGCCTCACCATATTTATCTGCAAGGCTATAAATGTAAACCATATAGGCCATTTCAGTATTTGAATATGCATAAGCCATTATTAAAATAAATATTTTAAAAAAGTAAGCTTAATTTAACATTTCACAATATTAAATAAGATGACCGCTTCTTATTATTATTGATTTGTATGGCCTCTCTAAGATATGTTCAAGTAACTGTTTAAAAATGTGTTGATCAAATAAATCAATTTTGTTTTTAATAGGCAGCTTCACGCCTCGCGGACCTTTCTTTGTAACATCTTACATTGAAGGTGCCTTTTTCGCGACTTTCTAGGGAATTTTCTCATTTTTTAAGGCTTCTTGACAACCGTCAACCTCTTCCGAACAACTTGAAAAATGCTATGCAAAATGTCTTAAAAAAAGCGAAACATCAAAAATAATTTTGTAATCAACAAATTTCAACATTTCAATGGTAATCTTTAACCTCGTGAATTATAGCCATCATTATATGCTCGCTGAATAATATACTAATAATATCTGAAATTTATTCTCAGTTTAATCAATAATACAGTTATGATAAACGTACATTTTGCTTAAGTTTTTGTTAACTTTCTTTTAATAGTATCTGTAAACTTTGCACAATATACCACTACGATCCAATATAGGTACTATACAAAATTGCTGAATATTTTCCTTCTCATAGTAAATTTGCTCTGAGCTCGGAAGGCCATAATTGTAGGCGTATAATAATAAGACTAGAAGGCAATAATGTTATAGTTAAGTCATCTGTTGTGGACAAATACCGACCGACAATAGGAACTTGCATCACATCTGCTTTCTTGACAGTCACAGGAAATGCTTTGTTCAACACAGGGGCACTAATCTGTTTTTGGCACGAGTTGTAGTTCTGTTATTAGTTCAGATTTAAGGTTTTCTTTAGAAACCACATGCTGAAGACTTTGTTAGATGACCCGTTAACCAGTTCTTGACATTCGGTGCTCCACGAGGACAATACTTTTTGTAGTTATATTTCCAGGTTTGTCGGTGTTAATAAACATGCATTCAAGTTATTTCTTGAGCTAGTAAGTATTTCGACAGAGAGTTAAGGGACAAATAGCAACCATCACTTTTCCGTTTTGTATAATTTATTTGTATCGAATTTGCCATTTGCATAACATTGTGTGTTATAGTGATTAAGGCGTCCTTATTTCTGTTTTTTTTAAGTACCGAAAAATAAAACATATAGAACAAAGGCAAGAATAACAATATTATTTTTGTTCACAATCACCTTATAATCGGACTTTTATCTATACATATGGACACTATAAGGTTTATCCACCAATAGAATAAAGATACTTTATTTCAGTAGTAGAAATAAAAAAACAATAAACCTATAATAAATCAGAATTAATTTATTTAGTTATTAACCTTAACATTTACATTGTATGTTGTTTTTCTGAAACTTGGCTGCAGGACCGTGAAGCCTCGTATATTATTTTGAATGGTTATAAAATTATATCCTCATCTTGTAGAAATTTGCATAGTCATGGCGGTGTTTCTATATTTGTTCAGGAGGGAAGTGACTTTGAAGAACTGGGGGATTTGGATGTGGGTAATGAGGATATTGATTTCGAATATACAATTGCGATTAGTAGAAATTTAAAAATGGTGACGGCTTGTATTTATAGGTCTCCTAGGAGTGAGCTAAATGTATTCTTTCCCTTATTTTATGAGTTACTATATAATTTATGAAACCTTTTTTATCAGTTTCAGTTGATAATTTGTGGTGATTTTAACATTCATTTTGAAGATAAAAATAATACAAAAACTGATTTTTTAAATATATTAAATATGTTTAATTCAATTACTACGGTAAATTCATCTACAAGAATAACAAAAAAATCTTCGTCGAAATTAGATAATATAATAGTAAAAAATGACACTCTCTTTAATTTGTCTAACATAGATTTTCAGACCACAATACATAAATATTAACTATATTAAATTCAAACAAATCTCAGTTGCCTAAAAATATTTATATTAATCAAAGAAATTTCAATGCAAAAAACAAATCCACGTTTCTAAATTTGATAAAAAATACAGATTGGCATTCAGTATATGGGGAAAGTGAGTGTGATAATGCATTTGAAACGTTTTATGCCATTTTTAATAGCTCTTTTAATACTGTATATCCTGTAATAAATAAAAAAATAAATTACCAAGACAAAAAAAAAATTAGATCACAAAAGACATAAGAATATAAAGAAATTTACTAATAATAGGAATATTGTAAGTTATATAAATGAATATTGTGAAATTTTGAAAACAATTCTAGCTGAAGCAAAACAAATATATTTCACTAACTCTTTAACACATTCAAATAATAAAATTAAAGCTACTTGGAAGCACATTAACACATATATAACGAAAAATAAAAATGTTTCAGAAAATATTACAATAAACAGTAATAATACTATTATATAAAATCCATACGAAGTGGCAAATATATTTAAAAAATTTCTTTATTAACATTTCAAATGACTTAATAAAAAACTTATTAAGTGTTAAATCAGCAAAACAATATTTAAATATTACAAATTTCAATAATAGGCATTCGTTTTACTTTGCACCTGTTATAAATACTGACATAGATAAAATCGTTAAAAACTTGAAACCTAAAAATTCATCAGGTTATGATGACATTCCAATAACCCTAATTAAAGAGAATATTGAATTTCTTAGAGACCCACTTACCTATCTTGTAAACCTCTCATTAATGGCCGGTTTCTCAACTAGTAGATATCTATTAAATAAACTTATCGATTCCATAAACTGGAGATATCCCATGAATTCGGTTTCTGAACCATTCGATAATGCTTATCTATTGCATAAGTTATCGAACACATATCCAAAGAAAAATGGGAAGATATCTGTCCAATAAGCATTAGCGCACGCGCGCAACGATTTAGCTGTTGCTTGTTTACATCTTTATTGTAAGGCTCAACCCAACTTTTTTTGATATTTTCGTGACGATAACTGTGCAATGGAAAATTCTGATTCGTCTGCCTCATCAGATGAAGAATATTTCAATATAGTCAGATATCTTGAACGGCCAAGACGTTATCGTGAAAGAGAAAACCATTATGAAAAATACAGCGACTCAGAATTTCGAGAGAGGTTTCGTTTAAGGGCGCCGTATTCTTGAAATAGTGTTTTCTACAAATACAAGTAATTTTAGACATTTAAGAACTGAAAAATACAGAGGTTAGCAAATAACAACAATGTAATCTCATGCCACTGGCGAATATTCCGAAGTAAAATCAATATATAACGTCAGAAAGCGATCTATCCAGCAAATTTTTAGGTACTGAAATCTTTCAAAATACGTATTTTTTTTAAATTCAACTATAGATGTAAACATTGTTATAACATAAACTTACATAGTTCTGCATATACGATTGTTCACTTTTGTTTATAAGTATGTGAAAATAATTGTTAAAATGTGGGGTTAGAATAGCGAAATAATGTGTGTCATACAAATGCATTTTAAAAGTTATTATATTATTTGAAGAGAGTTTAAATAGTAAAAGTGGATAAACAAAACATCAGTAATTTTATTTTTAATATTACTTTTGTTCTACGTGTTTTATTTTTCAAGATTTCAGTACCTAAAAAACATCACAAATTTGATCATTTTACGGCGAGAAATACGGCCACCTTAACGAAAGAAACTGTAAATTTACTGATAGATTTAATAGGAGAACTAGTATTCAAGTGTCTAGTACCAGAACAAATGCACTATCAGTATTAGAAAAGGTTTTAATAACTTCGTTTTCATGCAACAGGTTTGTACATATTTTTATTTAGTTAATGTGATGTGCTATCATTAGGTAGGCGATAGTGGCGCTATCTACAATTATTTCTTAAAAGTGTCTTACTTCTATAAATGGCATCTGCAAACATGTGTGCATTTGCTAGCCCCCTCTATGATTATTGCAGATATTAAGATATCCATTCAACTGTTATGTATTCAACAAAATTTGGAAGGCATGCGTTCAGAAACCAATATAAAGTTATGTACTCGATAGTTATCGAATGGATTGCGCGAAATGTTGAGAAACCGGCCATAAATAATGGAATATTTCCTCAGTGTTTAAAACCAACTATAGTGAAACCGTTACATAAAAAAGGATATAAGAGCCTGGTAGAAAATTACAGACCAATTTCACTGCTTACCTCATTCTCAAAAATTATAGAAATAATAGTTAAGGAACAGATTTGGAAATATATTGATAAACATCATATCCTACAGAAATGTGTAATTTTATTATTGTTATTATTTTTGATACCTACTACATATCTCATATTTTAAAAATAGTGAAATTATTTTTCCTTTCTGCTTGCAGTTTGTTCATACGTACTCTTAAATTAATGTAAATGTATTAGACCTTTAAAAAAATATATGTACATAGATAGGTGTGTATTTATGAACAGGATAATAAAATCTATCTAAATCTAAATCATTTATAATAATTCACACATTTCGTTTTTTGTTTTATCACATTTAACTTCTTTTCAGTTAATAACAATCCTTGTAGAATTGTCATCATTTTCGGAACGCATAATTTCTGCCGAAGTTTGTGAAGAATTTGCACAAGTTGCGGATGTCCCTTCTTGTAAGGAACAGCTTTATTATCCTTGGATTTTCCTTGCAATATCAAGTTTGTGTATCATTGAGTACTAAGAAATATCAAGTCGTGCGAATATTTTTTTTATAAAATTCCAATAATTCTGACTCCACAAATATGATTGCGATATGATTATGGATAAAACGTTGTAATGCATTTGTGTTTTAATTGCCTTATATCCACTTAAAAATATTAAACGCTCAAACTACCTTCTCGCATTTAAACATTCTTGAGTGAGTGAAATGCTACTTAAAACACTTATACAATAAATAGCTATTAATATTCTGTTTATTATTCTGTATATTTCTGTTGTTACAATTTAAATTCCCTCAATAAAACAGGAAATTTTAAAAGGAGTTTGTAAGGCACGTATGTGTTGCTGTCCTGAAAAAGTACGTAACACCCAGGTGGCATGAAATAATGTTCCTGTTATTTGTTGAGCCTTACATTTTGTTATTAAATGTATAAAATTATTTGTCTTGTATAAAACGCTATGTATAAAATTATTTGTCTTGTATAAAACACTATTTCAAAGACATAGTTCCCTTAAGAAAACTACAATTCGAGATTCTTTTATTTGATAAAATGCTAGTTTAACAAATTTTGAATGTGATGGCTTACAGTTTGCATCCCAGCTTGAATTATGTTTATACCTATAAATGTAAATTTAGAATTTACTTTGTTTTTGTTATATATAATCTCGTAAAGTAATTGTTAGATGATTCTAAAAATTATAAATATAATTTCTTCATTTTGTACCTCAGTTAAATTTACGACAAATATTCTTCCAAATGCTCTTAAAAATAGAATAAAGTTTAAAGTGAGAATATGAAGGAAACATTGTTACTACATTTATGAATACTCAACTACAGGGCGTAAGAATGATGATACTCTTGTCAATATAAGCAGAAAAAGCGAGAATAATATTTTTGTTGAAGTGATACTTAGGTACTAGTTTAACCGACATTGAAAAATCTAACACATTTTTTAATTAGTTATTCAAAAACAGATACAGACCTATTAATAGTAGTTGATTTGAACTAATAATAATTTAATGAAGTAAATGTATACTTTCTATCCTATAACAAAAGTTGTTAAACTACTTTATCATCATAGGCCTTATATACAGTGCGTTTCTAAAGTCACACACAAATTCATTAGTAGATAAATAAAATACATTATTCAAAATTCCCGAAACTGGTCGATTTTTTATTTTAATTTACTATTTTTTCAAATAATAATTGAATATACACAGTGACCTACCTTCGAGTAATGACGTCATCACATTTATTTTTACGTGGAACACCAGTTCCCGGATTACCCTAGATGAGCTGTTTCCAAAAATTTATCACAAGTTGCTCCTAGTTGTTACAAGGTGGGCAACAATACTCAAATTATTTACAAATACCAAAGTTATTTACAAATTAATAAACGTACTAAAAAAAAATTATTGAAATTAAACTGAGCAGTTACAAGCTCTTTTGATTCCACCCGCATTCCACTATGAGAGCCTTAGCAGGTGATTTAGGTGAGAGTAAAAGCACATTGAGTAGATTTCTTCACAAAAGCAAATACCATCCCTACAAAGTTCACTTAGTGCAAGAATTGTCCGACGACGATTTCAACAAACAGAGTTTTGCGAAATGATGACGGAATAATGTCAGGCAGATCCGGATTTTGTCAAACGCATAATTTTGTCGAACAAGGCGTCTTTTCATCTGAGTGGTATCGTTAATAAACAGAATTGTCGGTATTGGTCAGATCACAATCCACACTAGACGATGGAACCACACACTCAGCGTCCCTAGAAGGTCAGTGTTTGGGGCGGAATTGTTGATAATCGAATTTTGGGGTCGTATTTCTTTGAAGGAGATTTAGATGGCGCAAGATATTTAGATTTTTTTCAATTTGATTTAGTTCCTTCCTTGGTTGTACTATTCTCCAGTGAAGAAGAACCAGATTTGCGCAATGACATAATTTGGTTACGGTGCACTGCTGTACTATGCCATCGCTGTTCGCCGCTAGTTAGATGATGTGTTTCCTCATCGGTGGATTGGCAGAAGAGGACCTAAGGAATGGTCCGCCAGATCGCCAGTTTTATCACCGCTAGATTTTTTTCTTTGGGGATATGTAAAAAGCAAAGTATATGTCACTAAGCCAAATAATCTTGACGATCTCAAGGAACGAATTCGAAGAAGTTATTGGAAATGTACAACAAGAATTTGTTTCTCGTGCGGCCCATTGTTTGGCAGTAAATGGTCAACAATTTGAAAATTTAATTTAGGTTTTTGTGTCGAAAGGTTCTACTAGCGAACAATAAAATTTCCTACGATCGATCACGTTTCTCTACGTTTTTCTATGTAACAGTAAAGTTTTTATAAATTGAGTACATTCCAGTAGACACTTTAAAATGACGTGTAGTAATTTCACTCAATTTTTAGTATGTTTATCCATTGTAAATAACTGGTATTTGTAAATAATTTGGGTATTGTTGTCCACCATGTAACAATTAGAAGACTTGTTATACATTTTTGGAAACAGCTCAGGTTGGGTAATCTGGAATTGCCTGTTTCGGGAATTTTCAATAATGGCTTTTATTTACCTAATAATTAATTTGTGCGTGACTTTAGGGACGCACTGTATATTCTTGATCCTGCGAGCAACTAAGAAGCATATTTTCCAAATAATTATGTACAAATTTTAAGAGTAAATGTAAAAAATTAAGAAATTTATAAAAAACAGATGCCAATAATCATTTTTATTGCTAAAATCCGTAAAGCTTAAATGCCTGATACAGAACTGCTTAATTTGAAAAATTATAGAGAAAAAATTAATTTTGAATAAATAGATGAAAGAAAAACTAGTTTTTAATGCCTAATCTAGATTACTGATATTAATAAATAATAATATCTCAACCTCTCATTCTAATCACGAGGATTAGCCCAGAAGTCAAAGACTTGTGCGGGGGAGGGGGCGGCATATTATTATTAAGCGCATTTGCGCCCAGGAACGACTTAACGTTGGTAGTCTGTAACCATCATTCCGTGTAGGAATGAAGGAAACCTGGAAAATCTCATTAATTAGAGGGGTAATCAAATGTCAACCGGTATCAATCTCTCACATTGATCCAAGCCAACATTCTTCAACCCTACCATACCCACAGAGAGGGTGCCAATCCTCTCCACGAATATAGCTTATACAGGGTTAACTATGACTAAGTACAAATATTTTAAGAGGGAATAGAAAAAAATAAGAATTAACAGAATTTCCTTTCAAAAAATGTCCAAATTTATTTATAAAGTGAAAAAAATTTTTTTTCGATATTATATTAAATCCTTATTTAACGCCGCCAGTGCGAGAATCAGAGTATGTGACCAGCAAGCAACCGTCATGCAACTGTCGGGCACAGTCGGCAGTCCAGTCGAGTCGGTTCGCCGTCATGTTATAATTTAATTCCTGTGTTTACGTTGTAGTTTTGTGTTCTTCAGTTTTTAGTGCCTTATTTTAATTTTAAACGTTTTATAGTTAATAAATAAAGGAATATGTGTCAGCTACAGATATTTTCCCACAATATAGTTCGCCGTTTGTTTTACTAGGTTATGGGACAAGACTGCCGCGGGTGTTAAACGTTTTCTGTTATCTATTAGAACCTACCTACCTTACTTATCCCTTTCTTCGATTTTGTTATAATACATAGGCATTATATCTAACTGTATCTACGGGAAGTGTGTTTATCAGTAGTGAGTGAAAATGTAGTTTTACCAGTTTGTAACCAAATAATGAAAAACGAATGCAAAATACTGGAGCTAACTGGATTAACTGTTACCTACCTATCAGGTATTATTACTAATAAGAATGTTAATTTTTGTCGTTTCTGCATTTAGAAATACTGCAAACGACCGCATGGTAGTTGTTGACAGATGTAATGTCAACTACGGATCTAAGCCATAAGCCATCTCAGTCGATACTCATCATAGGCGCCGACTTTCTGTAGGAAAAAAGGGTTTTGCCCCATTTTTTAAATATCGAGCTAAAATTCTGGAATAACTTTTTTATTGTCTTTTAGGGCTCCCTGAGCACGTGGTTAAAATTGTTGTACTTAGTCATTGTTAACCCTGTATACGGTCTACCGGCTGCGGGGGTCGAACCCACAGCGATCTAGTCACCTCGATTCAAGTACTGACGCCGAAAACCGACCACTGACCGATAAAGATGATAACAAATCTTTAACTATTTTTAAGCGGAACTGTTGTATTAAACATTTTTTCTTTTTTTGAAGAATTTCTTGTGACGGAGACTATTAACAGAGTCGTCCTGTTAAGTCATTTTAAATTTACTATACTTAATATTGACGGTAAGTATATTAAAAATCAAAAATGAATACGATTTGATAGTGATCCTGATTTATAATATTTGTGGAGGATAATCTTCTAATAAGTTAAACTAACAAGTTTGAATTCTGTCAACAGTGATTTTTTGGCCGCGACTACTGTAGCGGCAGTTGCAGCTCCTACGTCTTATGATGCCGCGTATAGTTTGTTTTATGTCTCAAAATAATAATTTAATAGCACCACTTCCAAAAAGTACTTATTCAAGCTTATACGCTATGACATTGGTTTTAAAATTAAACCATTTCCAACAACCATTTCGCCGAAGTCCGCAGATTAGTTTGGGGCAAAATTAGGACCAAAACATAAAAGGATTTCGGTAATAAGAGCTTAGCGATAAGTTATTGTGTATATATAGTGGGGCTTTAGGAAATATAGAATGGGTTTACCGTAACCATCAGGTCTCTATAAAATCTATATAGTGCCGACGATATTTGTACTAACGATTATTTCATTTAAAGTTACCGTGATATAAAAGTAGTGACTATTATTGCCTTTTACGTATTTTCGTAATATTTATAGTTAATATTAACAATATTGTACTGTGACATGTTTTCTTTAAACATATTCATTTTTACATTCAAAACTGACTTCAGTTCCGGTAACAGCGGAATTCAACTTTGCTATTAGTTATTATTATACAGGGTAAATCAATGCTGTGGCAAGGTTGATTTATCGCTTAAATATTATTGAGGCAAAAAATTTCAAAATAGGTTTGGGTGAAGGGAAGAAATGGACATAAAAATAATTTTATTTACACAGGGTGATTTGTTTTCAGAGGGTAGACCAAAGTTTTATTTTTTTTTAAATGGAATGGATATTTATATTTTACATGGAATTGAACTACTTTTTCGGATAATGGTGGTCTTCCGAAACGTACTGCCTGTGTAACTGGTCGCATCCCATGCTTCCAAACGTTTCGCCGCTTTTCACTGTCAGCATCTCCAGTAGTGACTGAGTGAAGCTTTTGTGAAGTAAAGTACATATTTTTGAAATAAAATACAAAGTGTTTCTAATAAAAAATACAAGTTGTGGTCATATCATAGAAACTAAAAATATTATTACATTTAATCCATTCGATCCGGTCCACCCATATTTTCATTATAATTTTTAACCAGGTATGGTTGCACAACTTTAATTTTTTTATTCTCAGCAAATCAATATCTAGTAGCTTGATTAGTTGCGTTTGCACCTTGGTAATTAGAAGCAAGAGTAACTAAGCTATTATCATTCCATTTACATACTAAGACTTCATTTTCTTTGTCGTAATATATTTCATACTGACCCCTTACTGATTTTTTTGTAACGTCAGATAGCGGGAACTTTTCAACCCTATTGGATCGTAGTGTTCCCATATATCCTATCCCGTCGACAGTCAACTTATCTATTAGTTTTAAACCCGTAAAATAATTGTCTGCGTATAAGATATGAGGTATACATTCATTACCCATAAGTTTAGGAATATGATCGGCAAACTGCAAAATTATACTTCCACCTAGAACAAATTCTGCTTTATATTTATTTTCCTTACCCTTGGCACCTTGATAAATTTGGAAGTCAATTAGATATCCAGATTTTAGATTATAGCACCAGCTTTTGTAGCCAAAACGTATTGGTTTTCCTTTTATGTGCTGCTTCATTCCATGCCGTCCATAGTATGGGATCATGGCCTCGTCTATACTAGATTCTGTTTCCCAAATAGTATATTCAAAAAAAGATTTTTTTATCATTTCTATGTAAGGTAGAATTTTGTATGTTTTGTCTGCTCGGTCTAACTTTTGATTATCATTCAAATGAAGAAATCTGACAATGGTTTCAAACCTGTTACGTCGCATACTATTTGAAATCATAATATTTTTTACATCTTCTAATTCCTCCCAGTACATACGTCTCCTGGAATTTACGTTATATCCACTAACTAATAAAATACCTATAAAGACTTTTAATTCATCGACGCCCAGTTCAAGTCTATGTCCTTTTTGGAAAGCATAACGAACTGTTTCTTTTACAATATGGGTAAAAAGTTCATCACTAAAAAAGAATTGGAATATTTGAAGCGGAGTAAGTGAGCGTGAATAAAATGATGGCAGAAAATTATTCCACTCTGATTTTCTTTTAAATAGATGGGAACATAGTAAATTATCGACAGGTAAATCGCCTTGAATCCAATTTCGTGAAATTTTAGCCGATTTTCTTTATATAGATAATATCTAAGGAACTGTTTCTGTTTCGGCTTCGATAAATGACTCATCGTCGTTTATATTAATTTGTTCTTCAGTTGTTGTGGTTTGCAATATTTCGTCAATATTTTCTTCGACAGAGTTTATGTTATTTTCGTCAATTCTTATAGCATATTCTTCATCAAAAACGTTAACAACTGCTTCTGCTTCTGACTGTAATTGGAATCTACTCAAATTATCAAACGTTCCCCCAAAATCTTCGTCACCGCTATCTTCATCGGTCAATTCGTGCGGATCGGAAGGGGCTAAATATACATTTGCACTGCTGGCTGACTACATAATGGTAGATTCTTCAAGAATTGTCATTATTTTGTGCGTTCTAGCTTTATATATCGTTTTTGGCTGAGATCTAACTTGATTCCCTCTACTGAATTTAGAACAAGAAGGAATATTGTTAGACATTTTGAATCCTAAAAGAAACAGAAACCTTTTGTCAAAACAAATAATTTTTATTTTATTTTTCTACTTACAACTAATAATATTTAAAAATACTTTATAGCTTAGTTCCCGGCGTTGCGAAAACGTAACACCTACAATTATATATTATAACCTTTTTGGATATTGCCCATGTCCAAATCCAGTTACGTATACGTACTCATTCTGGATGCGAAAATAAATATCAAGTTTCACGATCATAGAAGAAGCTTTTTCAGTCAATGCTGTAGAAATATGTCGAAAATACATCAATCTGTGACCTAAAAATGCCGATGGGAGATTTTTCTTGCGATATGTGGCTTGAAAATGTAGACATGAATACAATTTCGAAAACGTTTTCAAAAGTGGTTGCATTTCTTGGGCTCCCTGATCCAGATTCCGTTCATCGGCAAAATTACTGACCAATGGTGGGGGTGATATTACCATTGTGAAGCGTCATAGTGGCTGGAAACCGACTACAGTAGCGGAAAGTTATATTGAAGATTCACTGTCCAGCAAAATGGCAATTGCTGAAAAAATCCAGGCCCTACCTGGTGAAGTTGTGGGTCCCTCCAGTCTATCAGAAACTCCTTGTCAAGTGAAACTTTTTGTCAAAATGGCAAGTTCGTTCTTGAAATAAATGTTAATGTTACTGTTAATAATAGTAATTCTAAATAAAATGCTATAAAATCGAAGCGTGGTATTATGAATTCTAATCCACTAGTATGTTAAAAGGCCTTTAATCCACGGAAAGTACATGTATTAAACTTTCTTAATGTTGTGAATAAATACTTTTTTATACAGAAGTTTCCTTTTCCACGCGTATTTTGGTACATTTACAATGTGGAAAACATTTTTTCTTTAAATTAGCTACACCAATAATCATTCATATATAAGTATATTTGGTCAATTAAAACAGAAAAATTTGACATTTTTTTAACACGAAAATTTGGAATAGTTCATCCTGTTAGGTAGTTTTCTTGCGATGTATTTTATGTTTCAAACCAACCGATGAACACAAAACAATAATCTGTACTTCCAGCAGATTTGCTGGGGAACGATATGAGACATTTGATATCAGTAAGCCAAGCCGCTGCAGTAACGCACCAGGGGTTCCCCTACGTTACCCAGCCGATCTTTTAATTATTCGGTATTTATTTAGAAATCGCCGCAGGCCACGGCGGATAACAAAAATTGAGCGCCGTCTCCTCTCGTTACTCTGTTGTTCGCCGCGTGTCAACTGTTTTGGGAACGCGATTACCGATGCCCCACTTTTTATCTGCTTTATGGGGTGTAGTGCGTTCTGTAAACTAAACACGTTTTAATAATGTACCACTCGTATTATGTTTATTATACGGACATGTGCGGGTAGACGTGTTTATTTATTTTCGGTAATCATTGGAGGGTTGTAGTGCTTGCAATGAAGTTGGCGCTGTATGGAAATAGAGTCCAAATCAGATTGGTTCCAGAACAAAGTCAGTGAACTAATTATATCCTCAAGAATATATAGTTTAAAGTAAATACAGGGTGTTTTACTAGAAATGATATAGAGAACTTACACTCAATTTCCGAAAAGCTAAAGAATGATTCCATTGGAGTACTAGATTCAAGGATACCTAGATATTAAAAATATACAAACAAGACAATACAAAATAATTGTGTATAACACTCATTATTTGTAGTAGATTCACTGATATTTTCAATTTCAGTTTTTGCCAATTTCGAAACATTAGATATTAAAAATGATTAAGATGTTTCCAAAAAAATAAAATCAAAAAGAGTAGGTCAAAAATGATTTAAAAATACACTTCCGCACGGCACTGGAAACTGGCCCAAGAAAAGAAATAAATTACATTTTACAACAACTATTTTAATGCAGCAACTGCTTTTGCCGCTATTGTTATTAATTATTAATCGAATTAATTTGTGGTTTTAATTAGTAAAATAGTTTGCCATACCTGATGTTACAACAAAATGTTGGGCCCAGTTGCTACAAAGTAACACAAATGTTTCTTGTCCGTTTTGAACTCGTTTGTTATTGACAGCAACGTTTGCGCAAATCATCAATAGTATATATATCCACTTCGGTACGATACACTTCATTTTTTAAATATCCCTACAAAAATAAGTCTAAATGATTTAAAGTCTGGAGATTGTGGCGGCCATGGTACCGGTCCTCCTCGTCCAATCCCCTGGTATTAATGCTTGGACACGCTGTACATGGTATGGAGATAATTGCCTCGTGTATGATAAGCCATACCGCTACAATATACCATGGATGCTCTGAACCTCCATCTCTTCCACGATTCGGTTGCAAATTATCGCGTCACGCCTGCGTTCGCACTACATTTGCACTCGCTGCACATCGTTGAAAAAGTAGCTGCATATCGTTGTAAAAGTAGCTGCATATTGCGCATGTTTGCCGAGAAATCGTTCTACTAAAGCATATTCACTTCACTATAAATTATAATGATATCCATCAAATGTGAGTTGCTATACAGGGTGCGTCATTTAAGTTGGCAAACCTTAATTACTCGTAAACGCTGAACGTAAATTGAAAAGTCATAGAACAAATGTTGTTAAGTACGAGCAATACGAAACATTAAAAGAAATAGAGGTTCTTATTTAAAAAATCAAAGCTGCCCTTCTAATTACCTCGAAATTCTAAACCAAACGTATAACCATTAAATTGTGCTTATAAAACGATGATACTTTTGTCTGAAATATTTTTCTCTCAAATTCTTAATTTTCAAGATATTCACGATTGCCAACTTAATTGGCGCACCCTGTACGTAAGACAATTTTGATATTTGAAAAACTGATAAGTACTTGCATCACTAAAAAGGTAATACGATAAGTAATCGGATATTTGAAATCGCCTGGCTAGAGACTATAGTAGCTCAGCGATGTAAAGGTTGAAACTAGCAGAATTTTAATAATTTTTAGTAAGTTCTGAATCACATTTTATAAAAGTAGTTCATATTAAATGATGCCTTCTTGGACATTGATGACCCAATTGATCTTTCTGCGTATGCCCAATACATTCAAGCTTCAGCAGTGATATGATCACTATTCTACTATAAAAATAATTTCATATCAATAATTTCTTGGCGGTGTTATTTTGTGCTACTTAATTTTTTATTTGTGCTCAAACTAACTCTATTGGATTTAATTTGCAGTGGTATGGAAGTAAATCGAGTACATGAATTTCTTGAGCTTTACCCATCTCATGCATTAGTAATAGTACTTGATATATTGACCTTACTCTGTCTGTATAAGTTTTAATAATTTTGTTTTTTGGTCTCTGTATATTCCATATTCTTTGATTTTATCCACTTCATAATATCTGCTTTCCTCCATGCTGATGTAGTCAGTAATTTTTCAACCGTTCTGTTATACATCACAGCAACTGTTCTTGGTTCTACATATGATAAAATAGATTTAAACCATTTTCAAGCACTTCACTGTTCATATCTTCATGGTAATCTTCCGTCATTAAAAAACACACAAAACATTTTCTACAAATCTCGTATCGCTTCCAATATCTAGAAGCTTGTATCAACGAACATATACAGGTTCACTTACATTTCATGCTTCACTTATTATTGTTGCAAAAATTGATATACTCGCGACAAGAATTCAGACGATTTACGTCATACGAACAAATGAATAATTCACTATATTTTCTTCAAAATATTTAAGAAACTGCAACTGATAGTAATAAAACTATATACTACACTAAAAGTTTGCATTATATATTGCACTAAATTGCAAAAAATTATTATTATTTTTAACGCGACCAAATATCTAAAATTACGTTACGACAATAAAAACAAATGTGTAACGTCAGCCGTGACGTAAGACGTCTGAATTCTTGACGCGAGTATATTAAAAGTGGTGGATTGTTCAATATACAACATTATTAGTAGCGGTAAATTTGAGAATTGGGGGGCAAAAGTCTCAATAATATTTTTACATGGGAAAAAATCAGAGCGAATTGGCCTAAAAACATTAAGACTTTTGCCCTATTTTTTCATGGCTACTTATCTAGGTATAGGTCTTTTATACAGGAACTACAAGAGAACCATGGAGAGAAAACTGTGCACTGAGGAAAAGCTTCAAACGATCAGAGAAAATTTGGTCAATAATAATTCAATTCGAGCAACATCAACATTGAGGAAGAAATAGTACAATTTTTGAGCAAAAAAATAAAGTTCATGACCCTACATGCAAATAGTTTCTTTTCCAAAACCCAATTTACACATCCATCCATATCTAGTAGGTTTCCATCATTTTGCATTTGATGACAGTTTGTGGTTCATATATATCAAGTACTGTTGTGTATTAAACATTTAGAAATAAATAACACTCATCCTCCCTCCCAAATGGATCGTAACTTCCCCAGGATGGCTTAGATAAAAAATTTTTATATGTACGACCCCTATTAAAATCGGTCGTACAACCTACAACCTCAATTTTGTTTGTACGTTATTGGATATCATCCGTAAACAATGTTCTTTCTTAAAATTCTGTAAGAAATCTATTCCTGAAGTTTGACTCTTTAAAATTAATTCACCCTGTATAATTTTTTTACTGTATTAGAGAGGTATTTTAAGCTAATATAAATCAAATTTCCTACATTTCCTATCTATAAAAACTATTATATAAATTAAAATTATTTGAAATTAAATATCGACAATGTCAAAAAAGTGATTTTAACCTGTCAATGAATTTTAAATTAAATATGACAAACACATACATACTTAAATAATGTTTACCCTTTATGTAATCGTTTTTTATAGCTAGATATTTGACTCAACTTAAAGGAGGCCACCTGAAGAAGCAATCCTAAAAATGCAGAAATAGGTCAGATCTCATGTATTGTGGTTGAATTTTCGAGTTCCCGCAGTTTCAAATGTGAAGTTAGATATTTATAGAGTGTTTTCATTAAACCAGGTCAGTAAATTTAGCTGGATTAATTTCTTTAGGTAATGATTGAATAGAGCTTTGTCTGTGGAATTGTTCATTAGCATACCTAGATGTTTGGTATCAGAAAGCATACATACGACTTCATTGATAGGAATTGTAGGAGATATGATTTATATTAGCTTAAAATACCTTTCTAATACAGTAACATTTTTTTACAAAAGCTAATAATAAAGAATATATGGGTAGATATTGTGGGTGTAATTCAACGCTGGTTGGGGCTTTACACAGAGTACAATAGTACTAATACCTAAATATATATAAAAAAATCACCCTGTATAAGGTACAACAATTGCAAAATAAATTCTACTGCCTTTTTTGTCAGCCGTTATATTCCTGCCCGGAATCCGTGTCTTTGCAACGTAACTTAAAATATTTGCGACACCCGCCGTCTGTATACACGTATTTATTTTTATTTTAGTCCGCTGATATAGGTATGTTTGCTGTCGACACAGCTCGAGCGCGTGTTTTTCCCTTATTGAATCAATTATTGTCCGCTAAGGGTTGGCAACACTGAACACGAACACAGTTGCACCCCGCCCGAAAAAACAAAGAAAAACCCTGGCGTGTGTTTAACGACGGCTCTCCGAACTGCTGACGGCTATTTTTGCGATACAGTTGACGCAAAGACTTCTAATAATCCGGGTAGCTTTTGCCGGAAAAAGACGTCCACTAATTGTTTTCCCGCCTGCCTTGCCAAAGGACGTAATTAAAAATGTAATTTGTATATCTTCTGATAATTCAGAACGATATACACTTAATATGTATTTAAATTAATAATATGGATCAGTAACGGTATGGCAAATAATTAAGGTTCTTAGCATTCTATTTTTATTTATTTTATTTCGATTTTATTTCAAGCACATACCCAACAGGTATATGCCTAATTACAGGCTATGAAAAACATATACAGTGCAACATAGAAACAAATGTGTACAAAACACAAACATAATAACAAAACAAGAGAAAAAAACGAAAAAAGTTAATAAACAGGGAAGTATCCAAGAATACCTATGTTACAAAGCTATATACAAGGTGTCCGGGAAAATGTGGGAGATCTCTCGGGTGCAGGTAGAACATTTATTTAAACATTTAGGGACACAAACGGGATAAACCCATAAACAGCATCCACAGATAAACATAACCTAACATCGTATCCTACTTAAACAATTTTATAACCTTAAAAATAACTTTTTTAATTTAAATTTTAGTGATATAACAGAAATCATAAAAAAATCCATATCAGAACAAAAATTATTAGACGAACGCATCATTCTACAAATGGGTGAATTGCTCGTATAATTAGTTCTTCTAAAAGGTAAATTAAATAGCTCATGATGTCTTAATAAGTGATTAGGTACATGATAAAATAAGATGACCAGTTCCTATATATTTTTTCCTACAGGGCCTCCCTACGGAGGATTTTTCTCTAAATATTTAATATAAAATAATGTGACGAACACTACTAAGGACCTCTTAAAATAGTGTCCTTGAAACATATTTAATTTTTTTTGTTTTCCAGGGGAGGGCTAAGCTTTACAACTTAATGTCTAAATTTTTAACACCCTGTATGATAAAGACTTTAAAATAATACAACTGGGTAGCTTCAACATTAGACTAAAAAAGAGACTAAAAAAATTTACTCTTGTTTATTGTCAATAAAATGAACCCTTTACGAGAAATAACAAAACTGGTAAGGTTATTGTATACAGTGAAAAAAAAAACAATAAATAGTCTGAGCAACGAAGGGGTTGCAGCGTGCATTGAAGGGGGGAAATATTTCTCTACGGGAATATGTTTGGGGGACGTAAAAATATTAAAAGTCCCCGCCCCTAGCCGATCCGATTCAGGGGGAGAGGGGGTACAGCAAAAAATTCTTTGCATAAAAATGAGAGACTAAAATTTTCTATAAGATTGACTTCATACATTTTTTTCGCTACATATCCGAGATATCTGCTCTCAAATGTCGGTAATTAAATTGGCCTTATTCAATGAGGATGGTTTGAGGAAAACAAATAATCCGTACTTTAAAAACTGTTTAAACCAATCAGCGAAAGATGATTGATGGAGGCTTTCTCTTACATAAGGTAATCTGGCAAAGAGGATCCTCAGTTTCCAAAACTAACATATAGAAAAATAATGCAGAAAATGTACCACTGTTTTTGATGAATATAGCAGCTCCCTCAGCAGCATTAAGTCGGTAGAATAGGAAACGCGCTATCGGATGAAAAAGTTTGTCGACATCAACTTCAATCTGGAAACTAAAATTTGAGTGACTCAAGAATTATTTATTTCCGACCACCAGAACAAAAATAGACTGATATATTGATTGATGATATTGAGCTCTAAACTCCTGGAAAACATAACACTGACGTGTTGATTGTAAGTGCAGCTATTGACCAGACCGTAAGTTAAATAACCAATGTGGATGTTATAGAGGAAGATTTCGACCTCAATGTGCTACTTACAGCAAAAACGTCACCTCACCTTAACATCCAGTTCGTAAAACCTAATAAAGGAAGTACAAACCAACGTTTACTCCATCCATCAAATGCTGGGACTCAAGGATATTTTATTCTTATACATATTCAGTTTAAGATTTCTACCAGATCAACATTCTGGAAGAATAAACTTGATATATAAACCAAACCAAATAAACCAAAAACATCCTGACATAAAAAGAGCACCTGAAGTGTTTCACAAATCCTCTTCCTCCCATGCTAATGTTGAGAAATCTGAGCTTAACTTTCTGCAGCCTTTTTTGCTTCGGATCCTATCGATTCACTCTTCAAATAAGCATAAGCTTGTTATATTTTCCAACATCTATATTTTTATATACCTTTATAGTAACCTTCAAAATCAAATAATTCGACCACATAGATGAAATTGCATATTTTTTTTTCAAATTTAATAAATACGATAGCAACTTCTTCATTTATTGCCGCTACCACGTCGTTACTCTCCGTTTTTCCCTCTATTCGTTAAATTTGGGGAACACATTTTCGTAATGTTCCCTGGATTTCGGTGGCAATAAATGTAAATCTGTTTCTTCAGCTTCTTCGAAAACAGCCACAGGAACACAATTACTTCCTAGCATTTAAACATTCTTACGTGGGTAAAATGTTATTTAAAAAACTTATACAATAAATAACTATAAAAAAAGTTGAAATTCATTATTATACTGACCCTTTATATTTTCCGCAAAATCTACAAAACATTAATAGTAAGTAAAGTATATATTTTTGGAATGCATTTTTAGAGTTCTTTCCGTTTTTTGAAATAAAATAGGCAATGTTCTTTATGAGAAAACACAAGTTGCGATATTATCACAAAAACTGAAAATATTATTACATTTATTTTTATGCTATCAAATGTTTCTCATAAAAGTACCTGTAGAATGTTCAAATCGTTTCGATATCTCGAAAGGGCAACAAGAAAATGGCACCAGTCGGTTTAGCAAAAAAAATCGAGAAAAATCCTGCAACTCAAAGGCGGTAACAGATCATATGGTTTACGCCAATGTTATTTTTTTGAAAAAAGAGCTCTGGACTCGTCTGACAGATTTGCAGTAACTCTTGAAAACCGACCAATTTGAACCACCCTGTCCAATAGAATAGTTTTTGCCCAATAAACGTTCAGTAATATTAGGAACCATTTTCTTTTTTTTTTCATTGTTGAACTGTATGAAAAAACTATATAATAGGATGTAAGATGTAAATATTTATGGAAAAATAGCAAAAAAGAAGAGAGAGAAAGAGCTTGAAGAGAAGTGGGGATAAAAGTACATAAAGGAATGGAATGCTTGGACGACACAATTTTGTGAATGGCAATTCGTTTTAAGAACTTGTTTCTTTATTTTCATCAGTATCACCTGATGAATAATATACCCTATAAAGATTGTACAGTCAGTGCCTGGGTTTGAGGATACCTGTATCAAATAAGGTCACATCCATAATTTCGCATATCAATAATAAACGAAATTTTCAAAATATAAAAATTAAAAAATTTCGTTAGTCCGTCTTGCTGGAAATAAAATATAAAGACGCGTCCCCATTTCTTACTTTTTCATTTCACGTATTTTATAATTATTACACATCAGAAATCCTATAAGGTGAAAAATTCTCAAGAAAAGTTATGTCCTAATATAATAACAGAACATAATATAGTACATAAAACTGTTTAAACATAAGAATATGAAACCTCTGAAAACGCATTAGACTTGTTGTCACAGCCATTAAAAAGAAATAATTAATAGCACCTATAGTTTGTTTAGAAGTGAAAGAGAGTAATAAAAGCTTAGTATGTATGCAAATCGTAAATAAAGTAGTACTGGTGCTTATATTCAATATTTTTATATTATGTATTATTGGTATAGATGAGGTGTACTTTTAAAAAAACTCTGTGTGACCGGGTTGTACTAAATTGTAGCAGGTAGCTATAATTTAATCCCCGACAATCCGTCTTTGTCTATGCCACTTCAATTTCTCGGTCCATTTCTCTTATAAGTAAATAATGTAAAAACAGCATTTCAAAACATGAGGCTACTTTAAGCATCATAACCGGGTTAAGAGTGTTCTTAGTAATTCAAATAAAATCATTCAATATTATTATCAAAATATTTATTGAAATTTAATGAATAGATTCATTCCAAGGAATTTTTTTAACAAAATTTTCACGTCACTTAATTTAAACGTCGTGTTATTTCGCGCTACATCTTCTTTTACCTGCGCCCAGACTAATTCGATTGGGTTAAGTTCACAGTGATAAGGTGGTAACCGTAGTACCGTAATTTGGCGATTTGTTGCCATTTCATCGATAACATATTTTTCTATTATTCTCTATCTCTATTAAGATTAACAAGTGTCAAAAGTTCCTTTTTCACCATATTTGTTTCAAAAGAAATGTTTTTTCGGATAACCATTGAATTATATCGGCTTTTCTCCAAGCAGTCGTAGGCTCGATCTGCCGTGAATGGTAACTGGCATTATCCATGACAATTACAGACCCCGGAGGAATAATAACATCTGTGTACTGTGTACTCTTCCAAAACATCTGCGTTTATGTCTTCGTGATAGTCACCTGTATTTTTAGATTCAAATAAAAGTAAACCACCAACTACAAAACTTGGGCACTACCTATATGTGTCACTATTAATCGTCGCCCTTTACCTGAAGGTGCCTTGAACCCTGCTTAAAGTCCATCCAAAAATGTTTGTCGAAAACTTTTTACATTTTTATCTTGTCATACTTTTATTACAGCATATCCCTCGTTGACCCAAGTTTCGTCTAGATAATAAATATTCCTCTCTTCGTTACGGAATTTTCTAATTGATCAAGTAGGATCTTCGCCAACAAATAATTTCATCTTTATCGATAAGAACTGACTTCCTGTTCTGCTTTTCCCAGCAAAAATTCAGCTCTCGTAAGACTGCCCATAATTTGCTTCTACTGATTTTTGGCAAATCGTTGTCCTCTGAAAGTTCACTTAAAATTTAGTTCAGCGTTGGTATTTAATTTTGAAAATAAAATGAGTGTACTTTTTGCAAATGACATTTTTCAAGAAATCATCTATAACGACTTTTGACCTCCCTGTAGATGATTTTGGAGGATTTACAGTATCCTGTTCATTTTTTGTTTCCTTTAAAAGTCTGTAGATAGTCGATTTTCCAATTCCTGTCATTTTGGAACACTTTTCTACGATGTCGTCAACACTGTTGGTAGGATTTTGGTGTTTCAATGAATTAAATACATTTAATATAATAATCTTCTCATTCTGAGACAGCGCACATCTTTTCACGCGTTTAGCAGGTACGAATCTGATAAGCTCGACATTTTACCCAAACAATATTATCCACTGGCACAATAGTCACTAAACACAAGTCGAATTTTACTCTACTGCACTAGCACGTCTTCGTATATTCAGCTCTAAGACTGGATTGATCTGTCACAATACACTGGCTCCTGCCCTATGATGTATTCAGTAAAATATAATAATGTACACTCATTACCTGTTAGCATTAGTGTTACCCGATAATTACCTTAAACGAAATATTACGACGCCCATGGCCGGTTCTTATCTCGGGGTTTTATTACTCTCTTTCATTTCCAAACAGACTATATACGATACTTTTTAATGCTGTATTACTGCCAGTGTAATTTATATGTAAATCTACTACATATAACGTGATTTATTGAAATAAACTTCATAATAAAAATACGCGATATATTTCATACATTTGCTCAAGTAGACGTTCGTTCTAAAAACAGTAAGTATACGATTAGTATTGATATTAATTAGTGCGGCATGTTTCTTTAATTTTCTGTAAATATTTTGCTTGGAGCAAATCCAAACATGTTGTTCAGACTGAAATACATACAGTGTCACTAATAGGACTCTGTCAGATTCATGTTTACCTAAAACACATCACAGGATGTCGGGATTAGCTGAGACAAGTTACAGCACACACACTTCAGGCAGATATAGTTTCTTTTTTATTGTCGAAATAACAGTAGCTACAGTACTTAACGTAATTAATGAAATACTTCTTTGGGAAAAGAGGACAAGGAACCATTTTTATTGCTTGAATTACCTACTTAAGTATAAGTCGTTTAAATCAAATATACAGTATGGAAACTACTTTTGGAATAAAACCAGAAATTTGATATCCAATCGACATTAAAATTTCAATTCGCATTGTTTCCGTCAAAAATCACATTTAAAAAAGGAAATATGAGTACCTATACAAGGTTAGCTAACACTAAGTACAAAAATTTTATCCGGAGGTCTTAAAGATAAAAAATGTCTATTTTAGCTCCACATTTTCTTCCGGAAAATCGGCGCCTATGATAAGCGTCGTGCAACATAGTTTAGATGTGACAAATGCCACGAGGTTGCTTTTTTACTGCGTTTTTAAATGCAAAAACGACGAAAATTAATATTTTAATTAATAATAATGTCGGATAACCTTTAATCTAGTTAGCTGCAATATTTTGCATTTGTTTTTCGTTATTTCATTCCAAACTGTCAAAACTACATTTTCAATCATTACAAGTCCGTCAGGATTACCAGTAACAGCAAAACATACTTCGCGTACAGTTAAATAAAATGCCCACTTATTAAGAAAAACGAGCGAAAGGAATGGTAATAGATAATAGAAAATTTTGAACCCACTTTCGACTTTTGACAGAAAACCCACAAAAACCGATAACCAATAACTAGGAAAGCATCTGTACTCGACACAAATTCTTTTATTTAATTATAATAAATCGTGTAAAATTGAAAATATAGTTACTCAGAACTGAAGGAAAGCACCAAATTACAATATGAACACACAGGATTTCAATTATGACAACAAATTTTACTCTTTAGTGTTGCTGGTTGTCAAACTAACCATCAAACCTGCGAAATAAATAACCTCGCGTACAGGTCACCATAGTCAGCAATAAATAAGGGTCTAATATAATTTGAAAATAAAATTTTTTCGCTTTATAAATAAGTTTGGAAATTTTTTAAAGGGTACTTCCAATAATTCGTTTTTTCTCTATATCCTCTTAAAATATTTATATTTAGTCGTAGTTAATCCTGTATATATACCTATGTACATGAATAATTTATACTTATATGACTTATTGTCATATCACTACTAACAATAACATTAAGAATATCTAAAAAACAAAACTGCACAATGTTTAATACATATTCCTTACAGCAAAAAATATTAAAGCTAAAGCATAAATGTTTTTTTTTCTTATTTTAGTAGGAAGCGAGTCGACAAGTAGATGGACATTTTCGTTGTGTGTTCCGTTTGCAACTTTTGTAGTTTTTTACAATGTATGTTATTCTTGTTCTTGTTTTAATAGTAATAAAATTTAAAAGAAACTAAAGTACTGAAGAAAAGTACTAACCTTGAAAATACCTATATATTTTTACAGAAAATAAATATATATGTTTTTTACTTTTCCGGATGTAATATTACCTGCAGTTTCTTTTAGTACAGTTTGGTATTTTTTACAGTAATACGTGATGTGAACAACGTGTAAATTTACTGTCATTTTTATCACTGATTTTAAATAATCTGATGTATACAGTGTGTTTCACTTTGATACTTGAAAAATCAGTATTTTTTAATGGAACATCCGATTTAATTTTTTTCTTCTTTAAAATATACTCCACGTTTTTAAAAAGAAAAAAATTAAATCGGACGTATCAAAGTGAAACACACTGTATATAACTTTTCTTCAGATAAAGTGATAGAAATGTAAGAGGTAGTTAAGGATTTTCTTATCTAAAATTCTTATCTACAAAAGTGCCCGTGAGAATTTTTGATAAACTAATATATTTTTTTTCAAAGGTTAAAATAACAGGAAATAGAAATAGAAGTTTCAGTTAGTTAAAAAAAGGAGAAATTTAAAAGCATATTTGGTATAGTTATTAAAAATTTATATACATGAAGACAATTTTGAGAATGGGCAGTGTATGAAAGAAAACATAAATATTTAGTTAATAAAGATTTGAAGTTTATAAAGCAATATAGATAGATATCAAAATAAAATAATTAAATGTAAAAAAAGAAAATGTTATGTTCAACTTAGTTTATAATTAGTAAATATAGTTAGTGAAGTCTATTAAAACTCTCTGGGAGATAGTCTAAACGTTGCATAGGAACGAGAAAAAAAAAGAGGTTGTTGATTTTGAATATAAGGAAATAGAAGCAGAATTTGTGAAGAGAAAAAAATTTATCAGAATATAATAAGAAAAACATTACCTGAATTCATAAAGTTAACCTGCAAGAAGAATAAACATTGCAGTGTGTGTGTGAAGAAAACCATAGTGAGCAATATATCAAATATTTGGTACATCACAAGGAACAAATAACTCCAGAACAAGGTATTTATTTAATAATAAATTATTCCAAAGCCTAAAAACCACACACTGGACTTTGTAAACCGAGTTGACATCAAAACTGACAGATTAGAAGGTGCAAAATATAAACACGACAATAAGCAGTTTAACGCAATATCCAGAGAAGAAGAAGACGAACTGATAAGGACAATCACTGACTAGAAAGAAAACTGGGTTAAGAAGGTAAACTAATAGTCTTTTTAAAGTGTTTTGCAATTCATTGAAGGGACATAAAACAGGGGTATATAAAAGAAAAAATTGTTGAAATTTGAATAATAATGTTAATTATAATAATTAAGATATAGCAGGTTACGTAGGGTAATTTTTATGAAAATTTAAAAAAAAAATATTGAATAAATTGAAATCTTCTATAACATAAAAAAAATTGTCTTACCTTTTTATTTAACAGCTAAATTAATAAAAAAAAAACATCACTGAACCGCCCTTGAGATAAAGATTTCTCGTGCTAACAATAAATTTAAATAAATTGTTTTAAAAAGAGAGAATATACAGAATAGTGTCTGAAGCAATACAAATTTTTAAAAATAAATAAAAACAAAATAATTCAGGAACTGTATACAAAATTAAAGGTAAAAGTGTTACGTTGAAAAAACATATTCAAATTATTCATATGCATGTATAACTATTTTCTTTTGTTTTGTTTTTAATTTTAAATTGTCAATATTGTTTTATAATTCTTATCTCTTGCTTCCTATTGTAGCCCAGAAGAAGATTTAAAATAAATCGAAACGTTGGCTTAGTTAGAAAATCTAGACCAGTAACTATATTGTCCTTTTTTCCGATTATTCCTTCCTAAATACAAGTTTAAGGATATTAGCAATATATCATTATTTTTCATTATTTTTTATTAAATTATATTGAGTACTTTAAAAGTTATTCAAGAAAAACCGATTTCCAACGGCTTCCTTAAGGGACACATACATCTCCGTCTGTAGGAAAAAAAATTATAGAAACTTGTCATCTTATTTTTTCATGTTCTATTTGCACCTCAGAGATTTCCCACATTTTCACGGACAACCTGTACACACTGTCATTTGTTGCTATGCATTCAATCTACCATTAAGAAGTAAAATAAGTGCACGTTAATGAATATGCTGATTAGCTTTAAAATTTGAAACATATTTTGGTTTATGAGTGCTAAAGCTGAAACCAGCAGGTTGTAGAAATGGTTCTAGTGGAACATTGAGTGGCATCTGCCCTTATTTTTATTGACCGCATTGTCGTCATTCTTACTTCACGTTTTATGGTAGATCATAAATTAACTCATTCCAAATATCGCTGTCGTTTCCCTATTGGTCTAAATGAAATACAATGCTATTGTTTTCTAGAAAAGTTAAAACATCGTAAATATCAGTAATAAAAGCAAACGTATTTTATGTGAAATATAAAAACAAAAAGGATCCTAGAGTCCTAGGCAATAATTTTCAATATACTGAGGAGTTTTTAGGTAACATATACCCCCAAAAAATCATACAGGATGTCCCTAAAAGATCTTTACAAATTCCTGAGATTAAAATATGAGGAACTAGCTCAATTTACCTTAGTCCAAAGGTTGATAATTTTCAAAATTATTATGATGAATTTCAGTAAGGAATAAAATATTTAAAATCGATTATCTCAGAAAGGGCTCTTTGAAGCGACACCTGCTAGGTATATTTTTTCTTTTGGATAAAAGATGTCAAAAAATAAGCCATTTTAAAATTATATAGGCACAAAACAGTTATAAAACTTTAAATATTGGCGAAAATATGATCAGATTTCGTTTTCTCATTCTAAAGAAATGCTATAAAATTTCAAGCGCTATGCTATTATTAAAATAAATATTCACAAAAAAGTTAGAAAAAAATAACTTCGACACTCTGTATATGGGAAACTATCAACACTTGGACTAAAGTAAATGGGGTGGATCCTAATTCTTCAGCCCTTTTAGGGATAACCTATATATGGTGTATATAAAAGGTTGTACAGAATAAAGATATCTAAACTATGAAATTAATTTGAAACATATAAACAATACAGCTCAATTATTATATTTTTTAAATAGGACACCCTATCTATTTACAGGGTGTTTATTAATTGAATGTCGATACTTAAGGGTGTGAATCTTCGGTCATTTTAAGAAGAAAACTTAATATCAACATATGTTCTAAACCTCTTAATTTTTGAGCTACAGGGTGTTACAGTTTTAAGAAAAAATTTACTTTTTTATTATAATTTTCTTATCACTCCAGATATTATTATGAAATTTTGTACACACCTATTAATCATTAAGGAGCATTGTTTGATGTAAAAAATCTTTGCCAATGACGTCTGTACGAGGTTTGAACTAAACTAAACTAGACTAAAAAGATTTTAAAACTGTAACACCCTGTAGCTCAAAAATTAAGAGGTTTAGGACGTATGTTGATATTAAGTTTTCTTCTTAAATCAATTAATAGCCCTGTATAGCAATTATTATCCTATGTGGCTTTCAGGGAAACTTATATACAGTGTGTCCCAATTTTTTATGAGATACAGTGTGATGATAAGGATACAACTACTCTGCGGACTAATGTCCTGATCAGCATTGAATTGCACCTGAAAAACCTAAACCAAACAACCAAAGTCACTCGTCAACAGCCCACCAGGTATATATTGGTTTCTAGCTTATTAGCCTATCGTTATCGCCGAATGGCGATACAAGTCGCTAGCTTTCAATGGATTTTTACTGCTAAGTAGAACACGTGTCTGTGGCTTTTTAGTACGAGATGGAGTAACGAATGGTAGCTGTGCTACTTCGCGTTACTCATGGTCCCAACTGTCGGGTTAGACAGACTCAAAACAGCTAAGGTTATTCGTCGTTTACCTCACCTGTGGCATACTGATGAGAGCTAATAAGATCGAAACCGGTATATGTCTGGTGGGCTGCTGACGACTTTAGCTGCCTGCTAAGTGTAATCAATGCTGGTAGGGGCATTAGCCCGCAGAGTAGTTGTTTCCGGGAAATCCGTATTTTCAATTTCGTATAATTATACAGGGTGTACAAAAATAAAAGGCGAGATTAACCCACCACATATTCTTTGTACAAAAATAATGCGACTTTTCTTATGCCATTTTTTATTTGGACGTCCCTGTTTCAATACACAGGTGTAAGATACACATTTGAAATTTTACACGTACTTTTATCTTATTCCGGCATACTTAATCATGTAATTTTGGTTAAAAAAATCGAAGGGCAAATGGAGGTAACTGAGGGATGCAGTGCCCTTTATCCCCTTCAATTATTTCTAAGTACGCGTATGCAGCCTTTTCTTGATGTATCAAACGTAGAATTTTCTTCTGATTATTTTATTTCATTTGTATTTTTTTGTTTAAATACTTTTCTTTGGAGAAAAACATGTATTGATGGGTTACAAATGTCTTAGCGGCCGATAGATGTCATGACGTTCTGATCTATAAACTTTCCGGTTTCACGAAGATGTCGATTCAAATTTAAGAAAACCTTTCTTTTAGGATGTGATCTGTTGGGATAAGAAAGCTCACTATTTTTTCCTGACGCATAGAGCAAATCAGTGGTTTCAGATGGAGTGCCTCCGTGTGTTTTAAAGGGTTGTTCCGAACATCTCAAAAGCCTCTTTTATTTATACTTATATTATTTAATTTTAAAATATAACAAATTTCCTAAACTGTGGAAAATTTCAATAATCAGTCCAATACATAAATCAGGAAATACATCAAATATTGAAAACTATAGACCTTTTGCAGTTCTTCCTGCTCCTGCTAAAGTTTTTGAACAAATACTATATTCTTTGCTACAGTGTATTTTAGTAGTATCGTTAGCTCAAGACAACATGGATTTCAAAACTGCTACTACTAATTTTTACCTATTACATTTTGGAGACCTTTGAGCGAAGAGTACAAGTGCTGTGATATACGAGTACACTGATTTTATCAAGGCCCTTAATAAAGTTGACCATGACGTATTAATAAATAAGCTTTGTATATAAGAGGTTGCGGATTCTGTGATTCCATTAATGGTAACATATCTTCAAAAGCGTAAGTTTATTGTGAAATACTGTTTTTTTTTCTATAGATCAAACTCAGTTTTCTTCAAAGATCTAACTTGGGGCGCTCCTATTCTTAGTTTTTATAAATGACTTAACAAATGAAACAAAATTCAAATTGTTTGATGTTTGCAGATGATCTGAAATTTTACAAATGTATCGAATGTTGCGGTGATTGTATATCTCTTCAAAATGATATCAATGCGACATTTGAATGGATTTAACTTTAATTTTCAGAAATGCTATGATATAACTTTTACTCGCGATGCTAAAATAATATCTTTTCCATGTAAAATGAACAATATTGAATTAAGCAGAAAAGATTATGTCGACGATTTAGGTGTAACTATTGATTTCAAACTCTCATATAAATTCCACACTGAAAATATAACTGCATAGCCTACAAGGGTTTTGTAATAAGATAATCAATAAATTTTTGAAACTTTAGTTCAATTATATTATTATATAATAATTTAGTCAGACCTAAACTTGAACATGCTTTGCTGCTATGGCAACCTGAGATATATACAGTAAACATAGAAAAGGTACAGAAAATGTTTCTAAGATTTGTTTATTTTAAGAAATATCAGACCTCCAGATTTCATTTATGTAAAGAGTTTAAAATTAATATACTATGGAATTGACCTGTTATTGCAATGCAATGCTTCTGTTTGGATGCAAATTATTGATAATTCTTATTTGTTATCCCTGTTGTGTTTTAATACCCATCCGAGAAAAACTAGAATGCATGAATTTCTACATATTGTCATTCTTAAGACAACCCAGTAGCACCTCCCCAACTAACATTTAAGCCTAATAGGCTACTACACAAAAAAGATAACTCTAAATTGATCAAGATTTACTACTTTCCTCCATAAAAATAGTCTTCAAAGTTACAAAATCTTATAATACCAAAATTTTAGTCAAAAATTTGTTAATTAAGGGTGATGACTTCTAAGTAAAATGAAATATATGTCAATTTATACAGTGCGAAATTACATATTGTTTACCTATTCTTTGTTTTCAAATACTAACATTCCAATAACGTGTAAGACGAAGTTATAATTTACTTAATTTCGCCTTGAAATCTGTCTTCAATATCCAAGGATTTTTTAAATTATTACAATAGGTAAATATTTACATATTTATTACGAAATTGTGAAACTTATTTTGTCTTCAACTAGTAGTTAAAAATAAGGTAATAACTAGCTATTTTGCCCTATTAAATCCTTCAATTGGTTAAGTTCTATTTTTATTACAATATCAACCTATTTTCAACTTTGTTGATAATTTCTAAAGAATATTAACATCCATTTCAATTAACCTAATAGAAATATTGTACTATATTATGGTATAAATTTACTTGTTAATAATACTTCGATGTAAGTGTGTCTTATAAAGGTTTTTTAGGAAACAAGCTTCTTGTTATATGTATTCCGACAGATCTTCAAGTAATAGCGCGTAGAAATTGTTTTGGCGATCTGCAGTGAAACCCAAGCCCTACATAATATTACAAAGTTGTAAAAAACGAATTTAAGCCAACACTGCATATTATGTAAATCAATCTAATGATAATATATCGATAAACACTTCATATATAAGTATTCTTATAACTGTTATCGTGTCAGATGAATTCAGTAGTGCACGTGAATTGAAATTCGAATTGAATTCCGTTCGAAAATATTTATTTTGTTTTTGTTATTACGCATACATAATATTATTAGCTTTAATTTGAATTTTCAATCACAAATAACTCCAAGAGTAGAATTTTATGTAGGTACCATGGTAATAATTTAATTCGTAATAAATTACCATAAAATATCTTAATTTGGAGGAAATATCAACCACAAAGTTAATATTTTTCTGTGACGTCAACATTGGCCTATAGGTTAAAATTTACAGACAAATTGACTTCAAAGTTGATTTTATTTGAGAGGCCATGTTGTAATAAACACTCAATGTTTTTTTCATTATTTCTAATTGATTACTCATTAATGATTTCTACACAAACACATTTTATCACGAAGCACATTCAGTTTTTCTTTTAGGTTATTTTTCAGTATAGTAACATTATTAAAAAGCAATAGTAAAAATGTATATTTATAAGGCGCGTTATTTTTATGAAAGTTTGGTCATGACATTATACGAAAAAATTTCCTGGGTTGTACAATTTGATGAATGGAAACCAAAAATACAGACTTTATTATATTAAAATCTAAACATCTATAAATATACTAACTCCTACTGTACTTGTAGTTTAGTAGCCTGACTTATAGTCTTTCTTTTTCTTCCCATCCCTGTTCGCTATTAGAATGTATAAAATCAAACATATAATGTTATCTCTCTATGGCAAAAGTATGTCATATAAAGGGCATAATTAGGGTATATTTTGGTAATAATGTCTTTTATATTTTGAAATTTTAACATAAAATTGGTCCGTATTTCTTTTAGGTCCAATTATCTTATTGGAATAAAATTCTTGCCGACCAATTATTAACTTCCATATTACTTTAGTTTTTTTTCCCACTTAAGGAAAAAGGCCAACGAATATAGGTAAACTTTCCTTATACGGAATTGTTCATGAAAACTTTTTGACCAATTTAGAGGTCAAGTTAACGTAATTTTAACTTTAATTATTTGTTGGGTCTTTTGTCAATATTCCGATTAATTAACCTAGGTAAAGTTTAGCCCTTCTGGTTTATTTTTAAAATCATTCAAAAATATATATTCAATTGACAATTTATAAATACTCTGTATGTGTACTACTACCACTACTACTACCTGATGTATATTTGTCATAACTTTGATAATGTGAATGCTTCTACTGTATTCTTCATATTGTAATGTACAATTATTATTATATTTTTTTGTTTCTTGTTACTCCTTGTAATTAGGCATTGATGCCTGTCTGGAAGTAATAAATAAATAATTAATAGTGATATAATTCTAATATTTTAAAGCAAAAGCTGAAATACAGACTATAAATTTAGTAGAGTAAAAGGGAATCCACGTATATATAGTGTACCTAATAAACTAAACAAAATTGACTTTCTACCACACTGTAAACAATCTTTTTCAATGTGGAGTGAAATTGTAGGGCAAGTAATTTTATGGTTTGTTTTTATTGAGTTGGAAAAGTTATATTAGGATTGGAGCGCACAAAGAGTTTATAGTCGCAATGCAAATAGTTCTTTGGCCACCGTTTTATGGCAGTTTTCACTTTGGAGCAATAAAGTTTATTATAAAAATGTACTTTTTTCATAAAATGTGGGTTGCCGGGCCGGTAGGTGAAACGTTTATTATTATTTACGACTGAACGTCGAAAGAACCGCATGCGGTCGATGGCATTGTGACAGCTGACCAAGTATTTCAGGAACCTCACAATTCTAACTAGGTCTGCGATTGTTTAAGCAGAATTCTGTATCGCCCCAGAACATTTGACCCATTTTTGGAAATGCTCCCATTGCCACCGATTTTCTAGTTGGTTTTGATTTATTGCTGTGTAGTGTACAATGTTTCGGCTGCAGAAAATACTTTTCCTGAATAAGACATCCGATGCATTGATAATTCTACTATGTGCAGTATACAGGGTGTCTTGCAAGTCGTTACAATAACTTTATGAGGTGATAGAATACTTGATTTTGAGTCGATTGAAACAAACATACCTATACACCACGTGTTACAATATTTTGTGATAATTAATTTTTAAATATTTATTAATTTAACCGTGCTTTTCTACAATTATTGAAGTGTAGAAGAAAAATAAACCTTTTTATAACAACTATTTCTATACTTTTTTTTATTAGAAACGAATGGATTATTTAAATGATTCAACCAATTAATTCCAAGACGGCTTCGTTGTGGACTTTTTTAAAATCTTTGTATGTAGGTTTATTCAGATATTATTACCAGCCGGAGTACCTCAAGGATCTATTTTGGGTCCACTTCTTTATACTCTCTACACGCTGAAGTTTGAAATTTCTATGCAGACGATACGCAACTGTATTATTCATTTATAACGTCTGAGGCTATTAATTCATGCCAGAAAATTAATAGTGACCTATCAGCTTTGTTTACAGTTGCGTCTGGTCACTCTTGGTCTGGTCAAAAATAAATAGCTCTAAGTCTTCCGTTTTACTCTTTGGCCGAAATACTGTCTTGGATGAAGTTATTCATTCAATTCATATATGCATAAACAATGAAACTCTTATTGTTACTCGAGAAGGTAAGAACCTAGGTTTAAATCATTTGTAAATTCAATGTTGAAAAAATCGCTTGCAAATCTAAAGCTTCTATGTGGTAGTCGGCATATATTAAGTAAGTAAATCAAGATTCTACTGTGTGAGTCTATGGTTTTGTCACAATTTAATTACTGCGACGTTCTTTATAATCCTTGTATAGACAGTACCGATACGTCCAGAATCCAGAGAATGCAAAATGCTTGTGTCCGATTTATATGTGGCATTAAAAATATAATCATGTATCTAATGCTTTCAAAAGTCTAAAATGGTTGCTTATGAAAACTAGACGAAATTATCACGCAATTTGTTTTTACCATAAATTGATTTCTACACAAACTCCTCCGTACCTTTATAATAAAATAAAATTCAGGACGGACGTGCACAATGTTAATATACAAAATAAAGGTTTATTATCCATGCCTAGACACAGAACTGCTTTCTTCGAAAGATCCTTCTCCCATAATATAGTCAAGTTATTTAACGAGCTAAATACTACCTCGGTGGCAATGTCAATGTCGCTCTAAAAATTTAGGATATCTCTCAAATCTTACTTTTTAAATAGTCAAGTTTAATGATACTTTTCTATTATTTATTTTTATATGCTGTATATTCTCTTTTAAATCCCTACACCTACTTTAGAAGTGTTTTTTTCTTTCTTTTCCTTATTTTTAAAATCGTATATTCTCTTTAGGATGCGCGGAAGAACAGTGCCCTGCTGATGCAGTGAACTGAGCGTTACTTCTCTTTTGTCTATATGCAATATTTTTTTGTAATAATTAATACATTATTGTAACTATATAGATAAACAAAATTATTATTATTATTAAAAACTTATCTAAGCAATGCTCTTTCAGTTCTTAGGAAAAGTTTCTTGACACATTCTAAAAATTAGGGAAATTAATCTTAATACTTTTAAGTATGCAGGAAGCGCATTCGCCGAAACAGAGGACAGCCGTTTAGTATGTAATAAAAATGGTTCAACAAATGAAGACATCTGCTAACAAGAACGCAACTTTTAGAAAATATTGAAGTTATTAAAATACCGGAGGATTCAAGACGCTAAATATTTATTTCAATTCTTAAAAACTAATTTAAAGTTACGGCGTAAAAAGGAAAAGCAATGTTTCTATTAAATAACTTGGTATGCCATGAGAAAACAATTGTCCTTAGTTTCCATAGCAACCGTAAATGTAGATCAACTGTCAAACTGTACGTTCTAATCTCAGTTAAAGTGTACTATTCTTAGACGTTTATTAAAAACTTTTGATAATGGCATCATTAATAATTAATAATGGCATACTTAAAAGTGTTGAGATTAATTTCCCTAATTTTTATAATGTATATTAAGAAACTTTTCCTAAGAAGTAAAAGAGCATTGCTTAGGTAAGTTATTTTAATAATATCTTAATAAACCTACACACAAAGGTTTAAATAAAATCCACGTTTAAATTTGACTGTTCGCTTTTACAAAGTTGAAAAACCATGTTTATGTAGTTCTAGATAAGTAACGAAACCACTTTGGATTTGATTGGTTAAATCATTTAAATAATCCACTCATTCCTGAAAAAAAAAATATAGAAATATTTGTTATAAAGAGGTTTGTTTTTCTTCTATACTACAATAATTGTAGAATAGAAAGGCACGGTTGAATTAAAAAAATTATTATCATAAATATTGTGACACTTGGTATATCTATCACCTCCTAAAATTATTGTGCACGACTTGCAAGACACCCCGTATAAACAAAGTATCTTAAGGTCATTTTTGTTATTGTTAATGTTTTATATCAGTCAGTCAGTGGACAAACAAACCCATCATACCATATGTTAGGTTATGTTGGTGTGTATTTTTGATATGTGTTAACGTCTGAAAAACCAATGTTGTAACATCATTTTAAAATTTCTAAAAAAAAAATTCTTGATGTTTTGTTTATCCACTGTTACTATTTAAAATGTGTTTGTAAGAAACATAATTTTGCTATTCTAATCTCACTTTTTAATAATTAATTATATTCTTATAAACAAAAGTTATATGCAGAATCATGTAAATTTATGTAATATCAATATTTACATCTACAGTTAAATTTTAAAAGGCGTTGTTGGTTAGACTTTTTTTTGTCATACAGGGTCATTCCGAACTTATCTAAAAAAAAATGTTTTAATGTACAGCGGACTCTTACAAATATAATTTTGTAAATACAAAATCAAAAAGAGCAGTTCAAAAATGATTAAAGAATACACTTCTGCATGACAGTGGAAACTGGTCGGCTGTAAAACCGGATAAAGCATATAATCGGCTACTGGACAAAAAATTTAAAGAACTTCCCAAAGAAAGAAATAAATTACATTTTACAGTACCTATTTTTATACAGAAAATTCAACTGTTTTTGCCGCTCTCGTTATTAGTTATTGATATAATTAACTTATGGTTTTAATTATTAAAATAATAACCTGATGTTACAACCAAATTTTAGACCCGTGTTACCTAGTTTCTACAAACTAACACAAATATTTCTGCTTCTTTTCCGTTATGAACTAGTAAGTTATTGGCATAAACTGTGATACATTTGTATAAATCATCAATGATGATTTAAAGTCAGGCGGGCATGGTACCGGTCCTCTTCTTCCAATCCCTTGGTATTAATGAGGTACAGCGTATATGGTATGGATGTAATTGAGTATCGTATATGAAACGCTACGCACTCCAGCAATACGCTGTGGACGCCTCCATCTCTTCCACGATTCAGTTGCAAATTTCCCGTGTCACGCCAGAGTTTGCACTACATTTGTGCTCACTGCACATCATTGTAAAAGTAGCTGGATTTGGAACATCTTTACCGTATGTATGTATGTAAGCCATTTTTGATATTTAAAAAACTAATGTAAATACTTGCATTACAAAAAAGGTAATACGATAAGTAATCGGAAAATTGACATCGCCTGGCTAGAACAATAGCCCAGCGATATAAAGGTTGAAATTACTGGAACTTCAATAATTTTTTTCTCAGAAACTATTAGGATTTTACAAAAAAAAAATACGATATTGACTCCATTTTTCATAACGCATATATTCCCAAATTATTTTAGATAAGTTCGGAATCACTGTATATTCGTTTTACTTCGGTATTCGAAGGTGGCATGAGATAACACTCCTGTAATTTGATAAGCTCTATGTTATTCAGTTCTAAAATGTCTAAAATTATTTTTATTTGTAGAAAACACTATTTCAAGAATACAGCACCCTTAAAATATCTTTAAGGGTATAGTATTCTTGAACGTTGATTTTTAAAAATCGGAATTATTTCAAAAATTCATAGCACAACCTTCCTCACTTTCTACTTTTATTTTTTAGGCGTCGTTTACGATGATACTTTTGGTGATTTGGTCAACCACAAGAAATATCTCTATTAAATTTCAAACTGATAAGTATAAAATTTACAGCTATAGCGAAAAAACATGCAATTTAAATGTTGCACTTCAACACCCTGTATCTTTTAAGTGAGTAAGCATTTTTGTTATAGGTAAGTAAGGTTAATTCGTCATATCATGCTACCAAAAGTGAATAGAAGTGCTTTGAAGTGGTGTAATAATTAATTTAATATTTCCAATTGTTGTATCTAGTTTTTCTTCTTATCTAAGGTATTGTTTAATACATTCCCATAAATATAAAAAATCCTACTTTGTTTCTACTTAAATGAGAAGAGCTGAATTTATATGCACGTATGAAGAAGATATCTCTTTCTAATAAATAAAATTTCCAAAATTGCGTCACCCCATTTCATAAATGCTATATATGTAAGTGATTTCTGTTACTAACAAGTTATATAAACCACATCTAGTACAGAAAAAAAATGCCAATATTACAGGATATGACTTTTTGTAGTAAAATTAACTAGATTAATTATTATGTTAGATAATTGAATTGAATATAGCTTTGTCTATGGAATTGTTCATTAGCATACCTAGATATTTGGTATTAGAGAACATACATATGACATACACCTACTTTATCTAAAATTTTACCCTTTATGTTATTATTTTTTATATACATTTTTTTATTATCTATAATACTTTTATACATTTATTTTCTATCTAGAACAAGTTTCCCTGAAAGAAAAAAATACTCACTAATTATTTCACATTATAAAATTAAAAATAACATTAATAACTTTATTATATGTTCAAGAACTTCTACGAATTATTTTACATAAATAAATGTTTTTCTACGTAAAGTGGAAAGGGTCACTAAATTTGGAATACAATTATTTTAAATGTATTTAATATATTCATATTTCTTAGCCACAATCAAGTTAGACATTTAGGAGTAATTAAATCAGAGATAGAACATTTTGAGGTATAACATGAAAAATATAAATTCTAATATTTATATCTAAATTAAATTCATTGACTAGAGCAAGCAGCTTCCTAATCAAAACATCAAGGCCTAACCCAAGCTAAAATACCGTGAGAAGCACCAAACATGCGGGCAGACCATTAAAAATATTTACGAAACAACGATCAAAATCTCACAGAACTGAATGAACAAGCAATCAAATAGCCCTCATAATTTGTTATGTGTAACAAATGCGTGATACATGAATGAATAATTCTTTATATTTATCAATCATTACAGTCAGGTGGCACTTCTTTAATGAAATTTAGGTATCCACGCATTAACTTAATTTTTAAGCTATTAAATTTTAAATCAGTGAAATAGTAGTGTTCCAATATCAAATGAAGTACGTTTTGTAGTTATTAGCTCATTAAGTTTAGGATAAACTAAAGAAAATTGGTCGAGTTTTTAAAAAAACTCATATTTCCTTTATTTTAAAATTATACATTTTATAATGGAAACATAACTAATTAGTCGCATTAACTAGTAATGTTTTTCTACTTTTTTTTTATCTATTTATTTCAATTTTTTATAAGCTTGTTATTGTTTAGAAGCGGTAGCCCATGGACTTTCACCTTCTATAGAGTCGCGTACTCATTTGTAACAGAACCTCATTGCAAATATTTCTCTCCGAACAGAAGTTTAATGGGTCGCAAACATTTTGATGTTTTCATATTGTGTGCAGTACAGACAATCTGGCCATAATGTCAGCCCTCTCATTAACTTTTACATAACTATGACCCGGAACCCAGGACAGTTTAGAATGATTTCTCTTTTTTAACAAGGAAAGAGCCTTGACTCACCCCAAGACCATATGAGAAATTATCCTGAAACATAAACAAGCGTAAAGCCGCCTGACTGTGTGTGCATATTTGTATATGCTGGATCTGATCTTCACTTGAATGGAAGCAGAAATATCAAATCCTTCAATCTAAAAGACTGTGTTGTATTTTTCCAGAGAGTAAAATAAATTCACTTCATTCTCATAAACCAGAAGAGCCTTTTTCAGACCTGAGCATCAGGATTACCAAACCAGGCTTCCTTAGTCGGAATCTGTACCTTTAAATATCTTTGAAATACGTAGGTAAATACTATCTTGTCACTAACTATTTCAAGAATCTCAGCTGCAGACTCCTTAAGGATCCATTTTTACGCTAAATCTCCTCTGTTTTAGACGATAAGCGGACTCTCTTGCCTTCTCTTCCACAACAAGATGCAGGTTTGGTAGAGTCAAGAAAGCCTTTAAGGCCTTTAAGGAAGCTGTAGGTATCCGTCGAACCACAAGTTACCATACCACAGCAGCATAAGTGCATACTCATGGAGCATAACCATGAAATATATAGAACGCCAAAAGCTTTTACATTCGGCACTCAAAAATAGACTAGGAGGAGCTTAAAAAGCAGCCATCTAGGAAAAACTTGATGTAAGCTGTAGGTTACACTACATTTTAATACCACACTCGCGTTTTCTCCATAAGTTGACTATTTTCGGTACCTCTACTGCCGTATAAAGACACAAAGCTGTAGGATAAGTCCATATTTTCCCCAATAGTCTCCTGAAAATCCAAAAGAATGCAGTGGCCTGTTCGTGCCCTGTAAAACCAATAAGTGATGTCTTTTTTCAGTACGATACATAAAAATATAACAAAAAGTTTACAGAAATTAAGTTCTAATGGAGAGAGTAATTAATTCCTCTCCTATTAATATCAACCAATCAATTAAAATTTCTGTATAATATTTTAATTAGCTAAATACATTTTCTAAATAGTTAAATAAAAAAGAGAATCATCAAATGTTTTGTGGGCATGATTAAAGAGGTGATTGTTCTTTCCACTTCACAAATACATATTTCAGCACAGAAATATGTGCTCTGCTTTTTTTTTTGTTAGTGCCACTGACAAGGAATAATCTTCCATTCCGATTTCAATAGGTGAATGACAGCAAAAATGTATAGAATATATTCATAATACAGTATGCGCCAAAAGTATGGAATAAATTCAATAAAAACGAAACGATTATTTTTTTGGGAAAAATCCTCGAACAGGTGGATTTTTAATTTAAAAAATACAGATTTTAGCGTAAAATGCGATTTTCAAATGTCATTTGTAATAAAATACAATTGATTAAATTTTATACTTAAATTAAATTTTATACTTAAATTAACATTCCATAAATGTTCTTGTTCTCTTATATTCCTTTTCGCAACTTTTTCATACAGAATCTTATCGATTTCTAAATATACCTACTTTTACCCTGTTTGATTGATGATTAGTGCAAATAATATTATTTTAAACTAGAAACATTATGAATTTTTTAGTGGCTCTGAAATATTTTATGTCTATTAATATTTCTCATTGAATTACAAGCTTTTTATAGCTTCTTTGAACACGTTTCCGCGTATTCAGTGGCCTCAATATACAGGTTTTCAACCTAAGATAAGGTTAGTTGCAAAAGAGGTGACACTTGGAAGACATTAGTGTCAATACGTGTGAATAATTTTGCCTCGGCACATGTATGAAGCTGTCAATTTAAACAAAATATGATACTAATTCAGGCTGGAAACCTTTATATCGCAGCGAGTGTATAAGACGATCGATTTAACTAGGCAAATAAGTTTTTTATGGAAACGGCGTAGAAAATTAAGTTATTTTAACAACAAGTAGCGGTAACCTTCTTTCTTTTTTTTAGGATTCTCTATCTTAAAAGCTTTTATGCTAGTATAATTACTAATTTATCATCAGTAATAATTACAGTTTTTTGTATCACCCTATTCGCCAAATTATGTAATAAGTGGGTAACTCAATTTGTATATAGAAAAGATGTAGGTATATCTACAGGGTGTCGCGAAATTAATGACACATAGATCAAGAGTAGATTTCTGACAACAAAATAGTACGATGTAGCCAAACTTGATGACCTTAGTCAAAACTTGATGGTTAAAAATATAAAGTGCCAAAGTTAATATTTTATTTTCGATATTTGTAAATATGTTTTTGGTGATCGGGGTTTTAGAGACAAGAAATTCAAATTTGTTTTTAATTTTGACATCATTAATAGAAGACGTCACTTATTGCACATCGTACTTTTTTAAGTGGCAGAATTTTTTTGCGGCTTACTGTATCCATTTGACTATTGAAATAATCAATTCTCCTTTATATGACCTGAGTTGCACTTTAATTTGTAATTTCGTAACACATTTTTGTATTTTAATGCAACTGTATTTTTATTATTAAAATATTTTTGTAGAACTATTCGTTTTAGACATTTTCTTCATAAACGTTTTTTATCGCTTTTGGTCAGATATACAAGGTCTTTAATATCGGCACTTGTATTCCGAGCATCCTGTATATTGTATCAAGACAAATTTTTGTTTTTATCCAGCCAGCTTGCATTTATTCGAAGTTCAACGAAAAGATTTCACTGTTTTTATTATATATGTAGTACAAAAAATCTATAACATAAATATTTGACAATAGTTGAACTTTTTAGTTCCATCGTAGGATTACAACAAAGCCTTTAAATTATAGGATGTCATTAATAGGCTTATTTATATATTTTTATGCCGTGTCATATTAACAAAACAATGATATCGGAATTGACAATAACTTTTTAAATAATGGAAATATGTAAATATGATATATGGATGATACAATATATAATTTAAGGAGTCTTTACAGTGACGATAAAATATATATGTTACTGAAAGAAACATTTTTGAAGGATCTTAAAAAAATAGTAAAAATTCAATAGTTTTCAAAATAATGTAACCCCTTCTGACTCTTAGATACCATAACCATCATCGAGAATTACTTGAAGTTTTGTTTTGCCGATCGGTTTTAAGCATATTTTAGGTATATTCAAATCGGACATATTCGATCATCCTCTATGGTGTCCAGACGTAACGCTGTGCGTTTTATATGTCCTAAGATAGCGTTAGGAAGACAATGTTTTGACTTGATGAAAAACTAAGTACTAAGGACTACAAGGAAGGGGTCAAGGGTAGGAGGAAGCATGTTTCTAGGAAATCTATGTAATATCTCAGAAAGAGCTGATCATTGAAGACAGCTTAAATATGTAGGTAAGAATGTAGATGTACCTTTCGAATATGTCATTTTAGAAATTGGATGTTATTTTATATCCGACTAGCTTATACTTTTTATCATAATGGATACATAACATATATATTAAATAATTGATGCACGTAAGTTTACTCAGTTCTTCGTTAGATCTTGTAAAAGTATGTTTAAGTATATATCTACCTGTGTTAGACCCAATATAAGATTAAAATTTTTTCACAGTAATTTTCATGACTATTAGCTTCAAATGGAAATTATATGCCACTTTAATAACATTTATAATTTTTAGAAACACTCTGTATTAATTCATTGTTATTGTTGTTCCTATATCTTCTCTAATATTTTTTGTACGGATTTTGTCAAGCATTATATATTTCCAATAAAATTATACGCTAATGCTGACCCTATACAATATGACTCATTTGTATTGAAGTCGCTGTAAAGAGTTATTAATTGTGCGATTTAGCCCAGATTTTTTTAAATTATAGATCTTGATAAACTTCACATTTTCAGCAAAAATAGCCTGATTGATATAAAATTCAAGACCTACCAGAAGAAAAATTTTAACAAATCACATTAGCGATTTTTTTAGAAAAAAATTTTGCAGGCCACATGTACAAAATTTTATTGAAAAATTTTAGGTAATAACGATTTTCTAGAAGAATTAAAAATGCACACTAGGTATTTATATATTTCCAAAAATTCATAGTTGGCTATGGAAAACAATTGAAGTGTTTATAATAACTGTCAAACAATAAAGCCTAAATCGATATTAGAACAAAAAAAAAAACAGAAATTGTTTGTCTTGTTGGCTGCAACATGCGCTCGGCAACAGAAGCTGCGGCAGAATTCAACATCATACATTCAAATAGACAAGAAAGTTGAAGTACTGTGCAACGCATAAATGATATTTTCGATGCATCTGGATCGGTTTCCAAAAATTTGCTTAAAACGAGGCAAAATCGACGTCGTGGACTTTTTCAAAATAACAACCAAATTTTACAATATTTTAACGACAATCTCCGAAATAATATTAGAACGACTAGTTTGGATCTTAATAGGTCTAGAGAAAGTATAAGAAGATAAAACAAAATAAAAACTTTTAAGCCAACATGTTCGCATACGTTGGAACCAGGAGATGAAGAAAGAAGATTAGAATGTTGCTATTGGCATAGATGATTTACCATTAAAATACAGCCTTAATTTGAAGTTACTGTTAGATGGTCATATGCATAATGCTCGTTTGATAAGAATGGCTTAATAAAAATTTCGAAAACGGTTGAATAGGTCGAAACGGTCCTTTCTGTGAGTGGCCACCGAGATCCTCCTTAAATTTATTTTGGGGGTTTACTTAAAGAAAAAGTGTATATGTCAAGACCCTAAAATTTACAGGAACTTCAACTACAGGAATAATCCGTACTTGTGTGGAAATTACTCCACAGCAAATACAAAATGCAAAAAGAACATACGCAAAAGTCGCTAATATGATTTATTAAAATTTTGCTTCTAGAATAGTAGAGCTTGGATTTTATACGAACCAGGTCATTTTTGCTGAAAATGTAAAGTTTATCAAGCTCTATAATTAAAAAAATCCGATATAAATAGCACAATTAATAAACTTTGTACAGACTGACCCTAAAACAAATGGGTCATACTGTATATTTGGTCTACTGTATATCTACTGAAATATTACACCTAAGTGATTCTCTTCTGTTCCGGTGTTTGTTTTTTTAGTTTAATCGGACGCTCGTTATTCTCTGGAAGTGTCCAACAAGGAGAGGTCTTCCAATTACACTCGATTTGTCCAGCTTCGTCGAGCTAGCTAACGATGCTCTTTTGTCCTACAACTCCGCTATTGTTTCGCAACTTGTTAGCGCCATCGGTCACTCGATACTGGTCGTTTCCAAGAATAGGTGTCTTATTTCTTTTAGCTGAAAGTTTTACCCTCATCGAAGTATGTTGTATACATTCTCAATAAATATAATGGGATTTAGAAATGAAATAGGACTTGTTCCTGATTTCCTTCGGAAGCATTTGTAAGATATATCTACTTTCAGCTATTTTTAGCACATTCACCATCTATATGGATTGCACATAAAGACTAATGTATGGGGTGGTCCAAAACTAAGTGAAATCCATTACAGGGAATCCTTTATTGAAGGAGTGTGTTTCAGTTTTAAATTAGCATACTTTAGAAAATGATAGGTTTTTAGAATAATAAAGCCACTGCCATATGAAGTTTATACAGGGTGTTTCATAAGTAAAAGATCCAGGGACGTATTCTGTGGCCAAAAATGAGATATAATTGTTATATAAATGTGGGGTCATAGGGCATCCATTGTTCAGCTACAGCGTATCAAAAATTTAAAAAAAAGTTCTTAATTTCTAAACTACTTGATATAATTTAACCAAATTCGGTGTGCATATTTAGTATGACAATAGGTATGAAATAAATATTTACCACACTGAAACGAAATGGCTAATTATTATCACAAAAATTATACAATCATTTATATTTTAAAATTTAAACCATCGAAATTCCATTGAAAAATCTGATATTAACTGCATCAAAACCTTTCATACGCCGTAATGTTCTGAAAAATTTCATAATTTTCAAAAAAAGTTTACTTTCTTTTATGGAATGTGTCAAATTTTTATATTCTTTCGTATCATAATTACCTTGCATTTTAAGTTAAATTAAAAAAATCGAAATTACCATAAAGCGTGACAGATACAAAATATTTATTTATATATCAATACAGGGATGATTATGCCTGTAGGCTGTAGTATCTCCCGTGGTGCATACGTTTTATATTTCACTTCGAAGCAAATAAAAACTGTAAAAGATCATACCTTTGACGTTTCTTGATTCTGGTTCCCTGGTTTTTCAATCAGGTTGGCGCTTGTGCATTTTATGGCAATCTATGTCAGTAATATGTAAACCAAATATGGTTTGAAAAGCTACATTAGTTTTAGACATATTAAAATAATTGGTCTTTCTCTTTTTGAAACATCCTGTATAGCGGTGTAGCGGTGCGGCAACTTATGTGGTAAATGCATGATGATTCAACAATGGCTGAATTTGTATTTTCCAGATCGTTGGATAGATCGGGGAAACATGGTGTCAATGTCTGAGTTCCCACAGTTTCAAAAGTGAACTTAAGTATTTATAGAATGTTTTCATTAAACCAGGTTAGTACATTTAGCTAGATTAATTTTTATTTTAGATAATTATTAAATACAGCTTTGTCTATGGACTTGTTCATTAGGAGACCTAGACGTTTGGTATCAGAGAACATACATATGACTTAAAATACCCTTACGTTACAGAAATAAATAATAATTATTTTTTTGTGTGTAAATATCTTTCCGACAAATTATTCGTATTAATAAATAAAATAATTAATTAAATGATTACTAATTAAACATGCGCATTTTATTTTATCCAAAACAATACATTTGTCGCTTTGATACAAATAACTTTTTCTATTACAAACAAAATAATTCAAATTTATGTTGCACCAAGAGCAGTTTGTAGTTAATAAAAATAAATAAATGCTCGTCTTTCAGAAAGAGGATGCATGTGTAGCTTGTTGTCAAGGAATCATCCCAATTTACACATTTTGAACCCGTTGTAGTGTTACCATTAATTGGTATTAGGCGCCCAGGTGGTTTATATCTCCCTATAATGAGCGTGCTAATCTTCCTGGCTTAGCAGACATATGTATCCAGAAACATCCTAACGTAGGTACCCGCTCGTCAATATATTTTGGGGAAACAGCTTATGAAAGCAAACATGTAGACATTGACATGGACTCGCTGTCTATTTTCATTTCATTATAAATAAGATTATAAGTAGATGATGTGTCTTGTAAAAATATTTTGTTCATTATCTCGCCATAGATATACAGCGTGTTTAGTAAAGAATGTAAGAAGAATACTTTAAGGCTATCTTTCTTGGACAAAAAAATTTTTTATTTAGATGAAGTTGCCTTAGTACAATTTTACTTCCTTGAAATGAAGTTCACTTTTGGAAAATGATTAGTTATTTTGAAACAACCTTTGATTAGATTTAAAAAAGCTATTCTTGTTACATGTCGCTTTTAGAGAAAACTGCGTTTATTAATGGCGAATTTAAAATACAACCGTACTTTTTCCAGTGGTGTAGAAGTTGGGGAGAAAAACACCCACTTCCCCTTCAAAATCTTCACCAATTATGACTTTGAAAAAATTTTTTTCTCGCACAGAAGATAGCTTATTATGAGTAGCAAATGCTTACAAAAGCTGTTTTCTGTGCGATAAACGGTTCCGGAGATATTTGCAAAAAACGAATTTTTTTTTACAATTTGAACACCCTGTATCACGAAAATTGTGTATGTTAATACAAACTTTTTCAAATTTTTTGGACGAGCTATCACATCCTGAAGTCCTGCGCATATATTATGAAACACCCTGTAGATATCGCAAAAACTTTTTCTAATAATCAAACATTGTAAAGTAGGAAAATATTGCCTATATTTATTAAATATAGATGGTTGATTAATTTATATATTTTAAACAAATTCTTATCTTGTGCTATATTTATTATAAAATTATAATTACAAGCAATATATTCTAAAATATGTCCAACAATCAAAGGACTACTGTAATTTTTAAGGTATGATGTTAACAATCTTTGGTTGCTCTAAGAGCGAAGAAAAGCAACCCAAAGGATTTTCGGAGAAAGCTTCAATGTGTATATGTCAAAAGTTAATTTTTTGTCCTATATCGCAATATTTAGAATATTACTTGTAACAGAATTTTGTATAGAGAAAAACTAATTTGATGACATTTATTAATATTTAAAAACAATTTCCGCCTATTACAAATAATTGTAAACCGATCTAAATCTTTTTATAATTCAATGTGATCGCATACTATTTTACAAATATTTATAATTTTTATATCGACATACATAGATATTTATAAATGCTAGCAATATTTATCTGTCGCTCAAGAAAAAGCTAAACAATGAACAATATTTAATTTTTTAAATTTTAATTAAAACACTTAATTTACTAATTAAGTGAATTAATTGATTACAACATAATTAGTAAATTAATTAAGATTTTGATTTGTTTTTGAATTGATTCATTTATTGATTGATTGATTGATAGAAATATTAAAGGAAACAACAATTTATGATTTTGTTATGATTTTGGTGTACCTACTTATTATTTTCCTACATATTTTTTAATATGCACAAATATGTAGCCTTGTTAGATTTGCTAAACAGCTTCGTCTTCGAAAAAAGCTGAAAAATTGGGGAGGATTCCGTTAGATATGAGGTACATCCATATTTATTTTGTCTTTAAACAGGCGTGTGTTTATATTTTATACAGTATGCGCCAAGTATGGAATAAATTCAATAAAAACGAAACAATTATTTTTTGGGAAAAAACCTCGAACAGGTCGATTTTAAAAATACATATTTTAGCGTAAAATGCGATTTTCAAATGTCATTTGTTTTCGAGTAATGACGTCATCGATTTTTTTTTAAATGGCAACACCATATTTTTTTCCTTGATTCTGAAAGATCGTTTAATTCTCTATCAGACAGTACTAAAACTTTGCCCTCTTACATAGGAAAGTTTTCGAGTAAATGACGATTGAATGTTAGAAAACGTAAATTTTGTCCATAAAAAAGTAACAGTTCTGAGGTATGTAAAATAAAATACAATTGATTAAATTTTATACTTAAATTAAATGTTCGAATTGCCATCCACCAACTTCTTGACAATGCGCAAGTCTGTGAAGAAGTTCTTCTTGCACATTATGAATGATTTCTGGGGTAACTCTGCGTATTTCGTCCCGAATGCGATTTTGAAGTTCTTCTAAATTACGTGGTTTATTAATGTACACTTTTGACTTCAAGCATCCCCATAAAAAATAGTCAAGAGGTGTAAGATCTGGCGGCTTTGCAGGCCATTCTATCGGTCCGCGTCTGCCGATCCATCACCCAGGAAAACAGTTGTCCAAAAAATCTCGTACAGGGCGCGCATAGTGCGGAGGTGCACCGTTTTGCTAAAACCATATGGTATCGTCAGGAATGTCAGGGTCATTATCGTTAGGAAAAATTACTGCAAGGGCTGGAACAAGGTCATTTTCTAGAAACTCTAAATATCTTTATCCTGTAAGGGTTCCTTCAAAGAAGAAAGGCCCTACTATTCTGTCGTCAAAATGTGGCCTCATCTGAAAAAAGTATTTGCCGGTGTAAATTTCTATTTCCTTGACATCATCCATTAGAATTTCGCAAAAGTGTAAGCGGCGATCGGGATCATCTTCATTGAGTTCCTGCACAAGTTGAATTTTGTAGGGATGATATTTTTCCTTCCTCAAGATACGTAGCACTGTGTTCTGACTAGTGTCATTGTTTAATGCAATCAATCGTGAAGAATTATGAGGATTATCCACCATACTTATCAAAATGTTTTGTTTCTGATTTTCACTAATGCTTGGACGTCCAGGTTTTGGAATATTTACAACATTGCCAGTTTCTCTAAATTTAGACTCTACCTTACTGACTGTTGATTGGCTGATAGGGCGATCTGGATATTTTTCATTAAATAAATCGCAAACTTCCTGCTGAGTTCTAGTCATATTCCCGCATCCGATAAGAATTAAAATTTCAATTCTTTGAGTAACAGTTAAATGTGCCATAATACTTTAAATTGAATAATAATTTCTATGTCGCTTACAATACTTATTAGAAAGTCGGTGTGACAATAACACTTTGCAAAGATTTTCACCTACGTGATCCATAAAAGAACTATGAAATTCGAAAAACTAAACTTTATTTTAATTGATTTACGTTTCCTAACATTCAATCGTCATTTACTCGAAAACTTTCCTATGGAAGAGAGCAAAATTTTAGTACTGTCTGATAGAGAATTAAACGATCTTTCAGAATCAAGGAAAAAAATATGGTGTTGCCATATAAAAAAAATCGATGACGTCATTACTCGAAAACAAATGACATTTGAAAATCGCATTTTACGCTAAAATATGTATTTTTTAAATTAAAAATCGACCTGTTCGAGGATTTTCCCAAAAAATAATTGTTTCGTTTTTATTGAATTTATTCCATACTTTTGGCGCATACTGTATAGGTAGATGTTATAGAATTATAAGTAAGAGAGACACACGGTAGAGTTTTAATACACGGTAGAGTTACCTGTAATAAAATTGTTGCAAAAAGCTAGCAATTTATATAGAAATGTCTAAATAAAGTATTAGCTACCTTTTGCCTTACCTTTGAATCAGGCTGTTAGAAGCATTATCTATGTAAATTTTATATTTTTTTAAATTACACACTCAATTTTAGCTATGATTTAAATACTCTAATTTGTTAAGGTCATAATGCGACGATTTATACTAACTTACCTATATGCAAAAATGCACCGTTAGGAACGCAAAAATAAAAAAAATCAATAATAGCTTATAAAACGGAAAAATGGAAGGGAAATTAAATTTGGTAGATATATAAAAATATATTGGTAAAATACTTCTCTTGATGCATTTAATGTTAATTACTGACTTGCACAAAATAAATGCCTTCAACTGGATACCTCAGTTAAAAAAAAAGATATATTTTTTGGTTACAGTTTTTTAAATAACTTTTGTGTTTTTCAAAAATGTTGCTAATTTATATCGTTTAGTTGCAGAAATTTCTGTTGATGCAGTTGCTCTAATATTTATTGTATAATGAGGAGGACCACCATCGCACATGAATCATATTTTCCAGTCTAAAGTGTTAGTGGTCTGTGGTTACATCTACATCTCGGAAATGTAATACCCAACTGTTTTTGTGATATATTATTTAAAAATTATCTAAAAGTTACTACAACTTTCGTTTTAACACCTGTTTTCGTATATCTAATAATATAATAATACAGGAAATGGGGGGAGGAGAGGGTAAATTTTTTGGTGACTACTCTGTACAGGGTGTCTCAAATTGGATAGTAAAATTTGGGACACGTGGTGTTAAATGGGATTAGGTAAACTCCATTTTCTATCTAAAGTATTATTTTTGGGAATTGTATTTTTCGATAAACAAGCCCAATTTTTCTCCTGCAAAAAAGCTCTCTTTTTTCTAATAAACTTTTATTAGAGACATTTTTCTGTATTACTTCCGTTTAAAACTTATAAGCAAAACCTATCGTCCTAAGGAGTCTCAAAAGAAATACCACCTAAAAATCAAATTAGCGGTAGATGGATCAAGTAGTCCTTGGAAAATAATTTAATGCTCGTTGTTTAAACTGCATAAATGTCGATAATTATGTAATATAGTTAGTTAAAACAAAAGGTGATGATAACAATGACTAAACTTAAAAATGGTGAAAACACCGTCATACTACATACATGTTACAATCTATTTTCTATATGATCTCTCATTTCAAGGCACATATCTAATCTTCGCCTGATTTATTTGTGGGGTTGCCTTTATTTCGTATTTAACTCATTTTCTAAAACCTTCCATAAAAAAACGAGGGGTGTTAGATTTGGTGACATTAATCCCAACCCATTTTTATGAAAAGGTGTTATCTAAATATTACTGCACAATCCTGGCCTTGTGTGGTCCATCGTACTGAAATCATAGGTTTCTCCTTAACTGCAAAGGCGCATTCTCTCTCACAAGTGCAGAAAGTTCTTCTTGTAGGAAAGTTAGATAACTCACGCTGTTCGATGAATGTTCATAAAAATAAGGCCCAATTAAATGCCTATCGATGATGCCATTTTCTCCAAAATGGCCTTGGTTTTGGGCTGGATTTAAAATGTGGCAATTTTTAATGTATAAGTAGTGTTCGTTTCGCCTGTCTGGCAAACCATTACTGATAAACCGTCTTTGGTCCGTCCAAAGAACGTGCCGAAAAAGGTTCTGATCAATGGTTTCTACATTTACTACAATTTGAGCTACAAAATTAAGTATGTTTTCAATGTGACACTCAGGCAAATTATGAATGTTGTAGTTGGTCTTTAAAATTCGTTGAACGGTTGATTTATCCAAATTCAATTCTCGGCTAGTCTGCCGTATAGAATTTCGTGGATTGTGTTCGAAATACTGTAGCTGTATTTACATTGTTTCTTACCCTTTCGGCCAATTACTTGAATCTTCCGAACAGAAAATGCATCTTCATATTGACGCAAGGTCTCCTCCAATTTTATAAAGGTTCTATGATCGGGAATGAGGCGCTCTAGATACCTTTCTCTATATAACTCTACAACTCGTCTTGATGTTTTTTTTATATGTAAATTAGCAACTTCTTCTGAATGAGAAAACATTTTATAAGCACAAAAGCTATACGTTTGACGTTCGTATTGAGTAATGACAAATATTTTATGACATTTATGCACGTTTAACAACGAACATTCAATTATTTTCCAACGACTACTTAATCCGTCCACCCCTAATTTTTAGGTGGTATTACTTTTGAGATTCTTTAGAACGATATTGCTTATAATTTTTAAACGAGAAGTAATACAGAAAAATTAAAATTTATTAGAAAAAAAAAGAGCTTTTTAACTGGTATGTAATTGAAGTTGACACCAATTTTTGTCAAATTCCAAAGATAATACTCGATTTAAAGTGGAGCTTACTTCATCCTGTTTAATACCACGTGTCTCAAATTTCATTTAATTTTTTTGTATTCTTACATTAGCCCACACCATCGAGTTTGAGGTACCCTGTACATAATAAATACCTAAATAAAATGGAAATATTTCCACTTTAATATAAATGGGGTGCTGGTGTACATCTTTTATATGTATTTGTTTTCCCATGGCAATTGAAGAACATTCAGAAGAGCGTTTCAGTGAAAACGATGTAAGAACTGCGGGTCCACCAATCTCATATCCGACGCATTATTATATTTGCCCCTCAATTCTAATCGATTACATCTGAAGTTTGCGGACCACAGCTTGAATTACTCCATCGGAGAGCAATTTTCGGTCTGCTGGTGTTAAACAATTCACAAATAAAGGCCTTTATTTGCGCCTATTCTTATGTTGACTTCAACAATACGCCTAGAGGATGGACGTAGGGCAGGGACATGCATTATATAGTTGTATAGTTCATTAATCACTACGAAATACACGGTTACAAACAATTATAGATCAATGAGTGGCGCAACAGCGTATTAGCCACGTATTGAATGCTTCGCGGTAAAATAACAGAACTGGTTTCTGACTTAATATTAATTACAATTATGGTCTTTAGAATACTCTTTTCATAAGATATTGATAGGCCATGGTTTCTAACAAAGTATTACAGTATTCGTATAGGTGTCGTTACAGAAAACATGTTCATAGTAAATGCAATTTTTGCATTCATTGCATACTTGTAGTAAATTTCTAACAAAAAAAGCACGATACCGCAAGCAAAATGCACGATAGTGAAGTGTCCAGTTTGGCCTTGGCATGTGTCACTCTCTTTCTTCACCGATGATTTGTATATTTGATACGAAGAAAGGTAACAATATCCATTTACAACAGATATCTTATGGGCACGGACAGAGTGGCAGCAGGTTTTCTGTTTACTGGTAACATCAATTTATAGACTATGAGAGTTATAATTGTACATTTAAATCAACATAAAAACACAAGGCTGAAGCGAACACAGCGGAAGCTGGTTTCCTGCTTACTGGTACACCGCGCCGATACGAGCTTGTATGCTTTGAAACTATACATACCTATAAATGGACACGTACACAGTGAAAGCAGCTTGAAGCAGGTCAACTCCGGAAACCTGTGAGCCCGTTTATATCAGAATTTAAATTTAGTTTATATCTGTGTGTAGAAAAATGGACAAATAAGTAGTAATACCTAGGTACCTTCAGTTCTTTGAATGCCTATATGGGATAAAATCCACATCTAGACAAATGTTGGACAGAGATTATTAATGAAATGGAAGATGACGGTAAATATTAAAATATACAGGGTGTCCGAAATATGACCTTGCCTATGCCTTTATTTTTACTGTATAATAAATAGTACCAAACATTATTTTATTTAATAATTTGTTTTCTCTGGCCAACGGTAAAGGAATTAAGACAGAAACAGGTCTGGAATATGCGAGAACGTCGCACACCTACCTTGTACGTCTTTGTACATAATAAACACAAATACATCTAATAATCATACTTACTATGAATGGTTTTCTTAAAGCTCTTTCCACAACACCTTTCTGGATAAAATGTGAAATAGTTATGTGTTCAAAATGGATGTCGCTACTTGTGAAAAGCATTTACCATACAAACGTCTCGTAGCCAGAGGGTGTTGCCCAGATTCGCCATAAATTAATATGTCATACAACTGGTCATGGTTACTATAAATTGTTCCAATTTTGTTTATGTACACTTACACATATCAAGCAAACACTAAGTACAAAAAAAACGATAGGCACTAGTCGCACTGCTACCGCTAATATTAATCATGATTTTAGGTTAGCAGCAGCAGGTAATGAATGCAATGTTGTCGTACGTTGCAGAATGTTATAGTTTTAAGGATTTCTTGGGAATTATTTACCTCATTAATACTGATAAAAAAAACAAATTAAGTTACAGGAACTTTTACTTAAACTTATTTGTAAACTAGTTTGAAAATTCGTAACACAGTTTTGTACTTTGTTGCGGATGTATTTGTAGAACTATTCATTTTAGATATTTTTTTCAGTGTTCAAGTGTTTCTTATTTATTTCGGTCAGCCCCGCTAGTATCGGCACTTATATTCCGAACGCCCTTTATATTAGTAGTGTAGTAGTTTCCAAAAACATTTTTGTTAACATTGCTGGATATAATGGTGATAATTTTATTTTGCTAGGTATGTCTTTTTTCATTAGAAAATCTAGCTAGATTAACTTATAATTTTGATATTTATTGTATAGGTACAACTTGCAACAATACATATAACTTCATTAATAAAAGTTATGCAAAAATTGATTTGAATTTTTAAATAAGTACCTTTAAGCTAAAGTAAAAAATTACTTACCTCAAAGTAATAAAAAAATTTCTTTCGATAAAATAAGTTGTTTATGTAGATTGCACCAATTTTTTATTAGTAGTGAAAGGTTTCGTCTGTATCCCTTGTGTATTGAAAAACTTTTCCTTGTCGTTTCTTAAATTTTTAATAATTGATTTATTTTCCATAATTTCTTCTATTACTATTAATAGGATGTACTTCAAATTGTTTACTCTTTTTATTTGGTAATTATAGAACCTGAAACGATCAGTTCATCGTCAGATGATGACATTTTGCAAGGAAATACCTGAGGCGTACTGAAAAAATCGTTGTCTGTTCCCACTTTTAACAGTTTTTACTGTGTGCGGTCTCGACGTGAGAAAACACCGCCGATAAGCGCGAGTTACTAGTAAGCAGGAAGGATGGATGACCCGTAGCTGGCTGTATATTATAATATTTAGGTTATAACTATGCTAGGAACAGCATAATATAAAAATTGAAGTAATTTAGGATTTTATTTATTTATTACGCTACACTATTCTACAGAAAATAATGTCTTAAAAATCGTAATCGTTAATCGTAAAAATAGGAAGATATGATATATTTAAACCAACAATAGGTGAATATAGTAAACACGAAGTTTCAAATGAAAATAGGCTATTACTAATAGGTTTTGCTAAGGAAAAAAGCCTGATTATTATGAGTACGTATTTTCAAAGGAGAGAAATCTATAAAGGTACGTGTAGGTCTCCGGACGAAAGAACGGTTAACCAAACAGACCATATATTAATTGAAAAACCAGAGGAGAAAGCAGTGCAAAAAGTAAGGACGTATAGAGGTCCTGACACAGACACGGATCACTTTTTAGTAGGGGCAAAGATGACATCGATAATACCATATATTAGAAATCAAACAAGCAAGAGAAAAAGAGTAAAGAAACAGATTAGGTTAAATAAAAAGGAAGAGCAAATGAAATATGAGGAAAGTATGAAAAGGGAATTAGAAAAAACTATAGAATTAGTATAGAGGAAAAATGTCGAGGGTTGGAAATAAGAATCGATAGAGCAGTAAGTAGTTGTAACAAAGGAGATAAGCAGAGGGGGAGAGGAAAGTGGTTTGATGAAGTTTGCAAACAAGAACTAGAAAACAGAAGAAAATTAAGACTAAAAATGCTAAAAGATAAAACAGAAGCAGCCAAAATTGTATATGAAGAGTGAAAATATAATGATAATATGATTAGAGAAATAGTAGAAAATTATAAAAATAATCACATTAGAAATTTATACCAAGGAATAAGGAATGAAAAAAGAGGATGTCAAGAAAAAATATCGGTGTTCAAGGATAAAGAGGGAGTAGTAGTTGCTGGAGAGGAGGAAATATTGAACAGATGGGGGGAATATTTTAACGAGTTACTAAATGGAGACGAGGATGCAGGAAGCGAAGAAGGTTATGATATAACGGCAAACCAGAATGAATGGGAATACCCTTTCCTAAGCAAACAGCAGATTAAAGAAATAATAGGAGAATTAAAGAGCAACAAGAGCGCAGGTAATGATGGAATATCAGCAGAATTATTTAAATATGGAGGAGAACAGTTAACGGAACACATGCAAAAACTGATATAAGAAATGTGGCAAGTTTCCAGTCCTAGCGACTGGAAACAAGCGATAATATGCCGAATATACAAAAAAGGAGACAAGAGCGAATGTCAAAATTACAGGGGCACTTCTCTGCTGAACGTGGCGTACAAAATATTGGCAATGTACTTAAAGAACATGTTGAAGAAGGAGGCAGAGCATGTGATAGGTGAATATCAATGAAGTTTTAGACAGGGGAGAAGTAAAGTGGACTTAATCTTTGTATGTAACAAGAGGTTGGAAGAAGGAGCCAAAAAAATGAGACTATATATCAATGAGTAAAGAACAAAATTTATGGAATGGAGTAATAAGGAATTTAGAGGGAAAAGTTTTTTGAAAGTCGTGTCTGAAGAGGGTAAAGAATATTAGTTTGAAGAAGTGGATAGATTTACATACTTCGGGAATGAATTTACAAGGATACCAGCTGTAAGCATAGAAATCCAAGCGAGAATAATGGCAGGGAATCGGTGCCTAGGAGCATTAAATAGAATATTAAAGAATAAAAATATATCTAGAAAAGCAAAGGTGAAAATTTAAAAAACAGTAAAAAGACCGGTAGTGACGTATGCGTGTGAAACGTGGACTCTAAGCAAAGCGGATCAGGCAAGACTATAAGTATGGGATAGGGAAGTATTAAGGAAGATATATGGAGGAAAGAAAGTAAGTGATAATTGGGTTTGAAGAACAAACAACGAACTGAAGGATCTATACAAAGAAGTAAACATAATAAGAATTATTAAAGCACAAAGGTTGCGATGGTTGGGGCACCTAGAAAGAATGAACGAAGTAACAACGTCTAAATTAGTAATGGAAAAAGCGATAAGTGGAAGTAAGAGAAGAGGGCGGCCAAAAGCCAGATGGAAGTCGGAAGTAGAAAAGGATATAGAAACACTCAAAATTACCAGATGGAAACTGAAGGCAAAAGATAGGAAAGTGTGGAAGAAACTGGTGGATCAAGCTATGGACCACCTTGGCTCGCAGAGCTAATTTATATATATATATATATATATATATATATATATATATATATGTATGTAAAATCAACATATATTCTATAATAATAATAATATAATAATGTGGTTTATTTATAATATTTGTTGCACAATAATAATAAAGACAAATTAAATAAACAATCTACTCGATAAGTGAGAACACTTGTTTCGAGAAAAAAAATAAATACATGTACCTACATAATATACAGATATAGGAATGAGATATGCATAGTAGACGTAGCACCCACCACATAAATATTCGAAAAATTAATTAGAATATAGGTAATATGTTTTTAACTATTAAAACTGACATTATAATAAGTAAAATTGAATCAATAAGGGCATATTCACAAACTATATACAAACTTGTGTTTTATAACTAAATAACATGACATTAAAATAGTGAAATAGAATCAATCAAATAAAATAATTTGACAGAGAATAAAAGTAAGAACATATTCCATACTGTATAAACAACATTCACACATATATGTAGGATCAAATATTAAAACAAGAACGAACAACAATTAAGGCTTTCAAACTACATGAAAATAAAGTACTGAACAAGTAGCTAGATGATTTGAAGAATATTTACATTTTAGAATAGTACTCAATTTTAGGAACCAATATTAAAATTTTATAATTACATGGCAAACAAATTGCTTCGACATTACTTTCAGAATTTTGAATAGATGAGTAGTTTAGGCAGAAAAAATATTTTTCGTATGTCAACAACTGAGAGTAATAGTATAGGGGGTTAAAAAATATCATGTATTATGCTTATATTTGCATAATACATGATTTTTCTTAGATTTCTAATGACTGCAAAGTATTTTAAATAATGCCAAAACGTGTCGGTTAGATTTACTGTGTAACCCAAAAATGGTTAAAATCGATCAAATCGTTTTCGAGATATTCGGAATAAACAAAAATTTTTCTCGGACTTTGGCGCTCTCTATTGGTTAAACGAAGCAATTTTGGAAATAAGTAAATTGGGCTAAATCAGCTTATTTTGAACCCAGGAGTCTGTGGTCTTCCGTTGTACACTTCTTTTCCGGACACCCTGTATAACGGATTTTAATAACACGAATTTCTTTTGGTAAAGAATTATAAGCTTTTGGTGCTAGAAAGGAGAATGACCGTTGTCCAATACTTTTTGTCATGAAAATAATCCTATGCCTATATTGAAACTAATCTTAAATCATTATCGAGCAGTTCTAAATCATCGTCTAATCAAAGTATAAATCAACGTTACATCATTTTGAAGCTACTTTTTGTTTACGTTTTTAGCGTTGACTTTGGTTCAGTGTACAGAGAAAAGTTTATGTTTAGTAATTTTTTGTTAGAAAGAAGATATCAATAGTACAAAATATCAAAAATTTTACACCAAATGTGCATTTTAAACTTTTGACATATTACCCAGTATTGAAATATACATATTTTTACTAAATTTAGTTAATAGGCAGATTAATAAGATTTGATCAATTTTACACATTAAGAAGCAATTAGTTTCAGGTTAGATGGATTAACATAATAATTTTTAATAATAGTGAAGCTCAAGTAAATTCAAATGTTACGCTATAAATGAAATTTTGACCTAAATAATTTACGAAGCTACATCTAGTAACTGACATTAGAATAAAATCTAAAGGAAGTTTCTAAGATCTAGAAGTACAGTTATCTTCTTTTTGTCCTTACCGAACATTTATAGACTAAGAGGGTTCAAGCTATCTGACGCTACTGTTCGCCTGTGGCCTTAGTTTAAGCTTAAGCTCATATTTAGAGAGCTTCTCGGTTTACGAACTGAATGGGAGAGTCGTCAATAGAGGTCACTTAGGTACTATTCACTCCTTACGCTTTTTAAATTGGCATTGTATCTAGTAAATAAAAATAAGTAACTATATTTATAAGCAAAGGTTAGAACTATGAATAACCCTATTATCTTATATTCAAATTCTGTATTTTTGGAAATATGCTGAAACCTGAAATGTATAAGCTGTAAGAAAGCTTATACCGAAGGCCTTCAGATCGCATTTCGGTCCATATAGTCAGATTGAAGAACGTGAGTGAAGCCATCAGAAGGAATTTATTATTTATAGCCTTGTTCATAAATATATAATAGTATTATTCAACGAGTATAAAATGATGATAGGAGGGTGAAGGAATCGTGAAGGCGAGTGTTGTAGATTACCCAAGTAAATTACTGCCATTTATGCAATTAGAATACTATACTTTGTCCGCGACTATTAACAATATTTTAGCAAACTTTTTACTGAAAATACCTATTATACAATATTTTGATTCGTAACATGATATAATATACAATTCAAAACTATCAAAAGTTTTAGGTTTGACATTCATGGTTCACTTTATAAATCTAAAAAAGCAAATACAACTTTAATTACTAGACTACTACCATCATTCGGAAAAATGCTAATATTTCCATAGCTGATATAGTGAGTAGTGTTTAGGTTTCCCATGGGAGGTTCGGGGTCAATTGCTAACACCGAATAATCATTCCTGATACTTCCACATTGCAGAATTTAAATTTATTGATAGAAATGTGGATAATCATCAATCATAAGTGAATAATGATTATACACTGCTATACAGTGCATTATACTTGAAAAAAAGAAAAACAGACGAATAATGTAATAATAATAAACTGGTGGACAAACAAGGTTTACAGGCTACTACACCTGAGGAGCCAAATAACAGGGCTTTTCGGAGACAATAACCCAATACTACATAGATTACTGATCAGCTAATTGTATATTCAGTTTGAAATAGCGATAACACAACTTTAGATTAGTAAATCAGGATCAGTGATCCCATGGACAACCACTAATAATTGTAACTTTATTTATTGTCTATATAAACACTGCTCTATACATACCTAATACAGTTAGTTAATTAGTCAAATTTAGGAGAAAAAATTGATATCATGATTCATAGATTTCGTTGCTTTTGGTCAGATATACAAACTCCTTTACTATCGTCATATACAGGGCGCCCAAATGAAAACGAAACAGGGCCATTTTGAAGAACTGCGTCAAGATTGTAGGAAAACACTCAGACTCGTCGATTTTAGATTAAAGGAGGACATTCTTTGCTGGTGTTTTTGTCGCCGCCACTTTCACGCCCAAGCAAGGGTAAGCATCACCCCAAAATATTTAAATGGCATTGGGGGTTGAGTAATATTTATTTTGAAAGCTCTTACAATTCTGTTTACAACAGACTTTACATTTTATAATTCCACCCAATACTTTGAAAAAAAATTACATTTTAAAATTTAATTTATGTTTAGTTGCTTACTTACTACTTAGTTGATTAAATGTTCAAATTGATGATCGCCCGCTTCCATACAATAATAAAGATTTTGTTCGAAACGTTCGTACACATTCCGAAGCATTTCCGTAGTGATTCGATGGCATTCGTCGACGATTTTTTGACGTAAATCTTGCAGCGACGCTGGCTGTGTTTTATAGATTTTCCTTTTTAGGTATCCCCACAAAAAAAAATCAAGGGGCGATAAATACGGTGATCGTGGAGGCCACTCAATGCTGCCTCTTCTCCCAACCCAATTCCGTGGAAAACGTTGGTCCAAATACTGACGGACAGTTAACGGACATAAATCGGAGGAGCACCGTCCTGTTGAAAACTCAAATGATCTTCATCATACTCTGGAACATTTTCAATAATATCAGTCAAGGCAGGGTCAATAGCGTCTTCCAGTAATTACAAATTACTTTGGCCAGTCAAATTACCAGGTACAAAAAAAGGACCCACCAGCCGATCACCGAAAATTCCAGCCCATACATTTAATTTTTCCGGTTGCTATGTATGCACCTCGTGAAAAACTCTTGAGTTTGAATCTAACCAATAGCGGCAATTGTGACGATTTACCGCCCCGTTCAAGGAAAAACTGCATTCATCAGAAAAACAGATCTTAAAAAGAAACTGTGGATCGTTCCCTGCTTGCTCACTCATTATTTGGCAAAATTGCAAACGGCGGTCATAATCATCCTCATGACTAAATGTATTTTGATGGATGGAATTTATTCTTCTTCAAAATGGTTTGTATGCTAGTTCGATTGATCCCAGACACATATGCCAGGTGCCTCGTACTTAATGTAGAACCAAGATGAACTTGTCCCAAAACTGCAGCTTCACTAGCTTCAGTAACTATGGGTTTTTCAATTTCTCGTTTTTTATTGGCTACGTTTCCTGTCTCTCAAAATTTTTTTACTAACTCGAACATACTTCTTCCTTACATGTCGATCTTAACGTTGTTCATTAAATAGCTGCGCTGTTCTATTCGCACATTTATTGTTCATAAAGTAAAGCGAAATGATATCTACCCTTTTCCGCCATGGAATAAACCACAGTGTTTAATTTTCAAAAACACAATTAAATAAACTACCAACTAACGCTTCCAAATAATACTAGAAAATAAATTTGAGATCCACTAATTTTACGTTCGTTTTGTGTGTATAGTATTCAGTTCTGTTTTTCACAATTGTGTTTTTGTTACGAAAGTGATAACAAATCGCCAAAAACCAATGTAACGCAAGAAATACTAAATTTACATTATTGGCGTACTCAACTCGAATGAGTGACATTTTTACCGTTACTAATTGTTTGTACATAAGTTTCAACTTTAAAATCAAAATTCTTATTAAGTATTGGGCGGAACTATAAAATTTAAAGTCTGTAAAGATAATTGTAAGAGCTTTCAAAATAAATATTACTCATCCCCCAATACCATTTAATTATTTTGGGGTGATGCTTACCCTTGCTTGGGGATGAAAGTGGCGGAGTACAAAATACCCTTTAATCTAAAATCGACTGGTCTGAGTGTATATCTACAATCTTGACGCTGTTCCTGAAAATGGCCCTGTTTCCTTTATCTGGCCACCCTGCATAAATAAATCCGAAGAATATTATACCGATCGAGATGACATCTGCGCGCTAACTATGTAAACTCCCTTCAATTTGTGTGTCAATGCTACCTGTATAACTAGGAAATTGTCTCATAAACTTTAACAAACAGTAACAGAAACCGTTTTGGCATTGATTGGGTATACACATTAGTTTCTAGTACGTTCGAGAGATGGCTATGCCATGTAACCATCAGATCAATAATTTCCGGTGAATATACTCAAGGGTTATAGCAGTAACTATATACATGGGGTTATAGTCAAGGGTCTTACCTACCCTTATTACAGTAATCTATTATATAGTTTTTGGAAAGCAGGTAGGTAGTAGCCTTAGTAGGTAGACGGCTCTAAAGTAGATAAACTATATTTTGTGTTGTCCTGTAACAATGTAAAGTATTTTAAAACACCGTGTCCGAAATCTGTAAAATTTGAAAACTTTATGTTACAAGTTACGTAGTGTGCAATTATTTTTTCATGTCGACTTTTAAAATTGTTCCAAACAAAAACTGAATCCTGTTTGCTTTTAAAATTAACGTCATTTACATCATAGAAATGACTTTATATATTGCTATATTACTGAGAATCGCAATAAAATAAATTAATAAAATTTTAACAGTTAGTTTTGAACGCTTTAATTAGATTGATTAATTAGCAAAATTAATTCTGGATTATAAAATATGAAAACTGTATATTGCGTAAGTACATTATATGTTGATAGTGTATTAATATGTTTGTAAACATTATTATATCTAACTGTAGACATTCCAATAAATATTTCATTCCCTGTATCAAAATTTATATTGCATTTTACAGTGACATTAATTATGTACGTGGGAAATAATACAGACTTGCAAAGATTCCATTATCATTTTGTAATAAATTTTTATATATTTTTTAAACTCCATACTTATTATTGCATTATTATATCATTACATGAAAAGTATATAGCTGAAAATTAATAATATTAATAGGAACATTTAAAAAAAATCAATATTTATAGGATCAAGTTAAAAATTAAATGCAAATTAATTCATTGACTGCTTATAATTGCTTGTATAATTTCTCAGTGGTCCTCTTAAATTTTCAATGAAATTCGAATGAAGGTCCCCAAATCCCTCTGAGAGTTTTGCTTTAGAATAATTAATAAGCAAGTATCCTCACCAAATATGCATCTTGGGATCAAATTGAGGAAAATTAGCTGCATTTTCTTTCTGAGTATTTATTTAAACACCAATGTTTTATTTAATATGAATTTGGTTTATAAGAATATTATTATAGTGGTACTGCATTGAGGGAAAGTAGATACTGATTATAGTGGGTAGTATAGGTTTTCATTCGGTCTCTCAATCGCTGCGAAGCTTTGCGGAGTCACCACTGAAGATGCTGACAGTGAAGAACGGCGAAACGTTTGGAAGCATGGGATGCGATAGCTACAGAGGCGGTCTCGGAAGACCACCATTGTCCGAGGAACGATTCCAACCGTATAACTGTAATATCAACAACAGGAGTCGGAAACTATATGTGGGAGGGCCTAGAGATACCGAGAGCGGGTCTGCTCCCACAAAGCCTAGCCCGAGAACAACCAGGCAGGTCAAAGAATCTCAACTTGAGCTATGGATGTACACTTTAATTATGTTACTGGCAGCGACCAGTTACCGAGGTCACGTCATAACAACTCGGAAAATCATTATATATCAGATAGATACTGATTACTCCTCCAGCATTAAACATACTTCAGAAATGTTAGGTTGCTGTCATAATAAACACAATTTTGCTAAAGGAACCTACTACCTTCACCTTCGTATTGTAATATCTTTCGATATTTTGAATCACAGAAAAAAATATATTGAGGATGTTAGACTTTCACCCTGGTTCCAATACCAGCAGATATTTCTTTTTATTTTAAATAAGTGACTTTATAGTCACTACTAAATGATGTTCTTGCCATTACTATAAGCAGTTAGACCGGGTAAATCATCATCTTTGTCTTCAAGGTGGACGTATTTGTGGTGCGAAATGGTGGAATGTCGATGTAATTTTAAAGTTAGGAATTTTAAACTCTGTTAAAGTTACTAAAAAGAATTATACATTATTGGATACTAGAAAGTTCAACTTAGCTAGTGTTAGTATTTGTATTACCAAAATGGAGCGATTTTATACTTAAAATATTTATTGAAAATGTCTCTTTTTATGGAATTTTTACATAAACTTCAACAATAAATTTTTAACATTTAAAAACCAAGGCATCAAAAATTATGACAAACCTTTCCTAAGTTCATCCTTTATGTGCAGTCAAATAAAGTAGAAACTTTTTTGTAGAAAATAAACGTATGTCGATTTGCACGTTGTTTTGATTATCGCCATATTTAAATATCTTTAAATATAAGATCACGTAATATACAGTTATCGGTATTTTTTGAGCCTTAAATAGTTTAGCTATTACTAGATAGCAGTCAAGGCTTTTAAAATCTTACTGTCTTGTAGAATACACTACTAATACACGGTGACGGCGCCCTTAAACTTTCATTTTAACTTAGAAATTACAAGTAAAAGCGAGATAAGCACAATTTGAAGAGAATCAACCAACATCCGCTTTTTACTTTTAACTATCTGAATATCAAACAATAATTACTAGGTACTTAACACCACACACAACTCTCATACATCATATGTTTATTATTCTTCTATTTGTTAGTATCATTTCATTTATTTCGCATTTTGTATACTACACATAGGTTACCACAATTAAAATTAATATGCGCTAGTAAAATTTCTATTTACTGTTATAATATTTTTACTTGGCGCAACTTCAAGCGTTCTACTCATAGATAAATTATTTTTAACCTTTAATAAGTAGGCTTCGAGAAAAGTCAGTTGCCCACTGCGATAAGTTATCTAGTTACATTTACTAGAAGAAGTGATAGAAAATATGTACCTATAAGAAGATGCTCTATTGATTTAGCAAAACGTCCACTTAAGGTAGGAAAATCTTGTTAATAAAATAATTTTATTGTGCTTAATACATGACATCTTAGAAAACTTTCTAATTAGTTAATATCAATGTATTCTAACAACTATTTCAGTTATGGTGAATAATTGTTTAATGGTTATTAACAAAATCGTTTTCGTCACATATTATGAACGACATATAAATAAATAAACCACATATAATTGTGTCACTGATGAGAACGTTTCTATATGCATTGTTCCGTCCTACTCCAATATTCGATTTCCTGTTAGTTCGCGGGAAATCCGTTGCGTCGCGACGCTAAGCGTTGCTGTCGGTTTTCGATTTTCCTTTAGTCGGTTATTTCACACCGGCTCCTATTTACCCCTTTAGTACAGGCCAAATATCCGCGGTAGACCATGCAATAAATTCGCTACAAAGTGCACGATTCCAAAAAAAAATGAGGGACTGGAAATGCACCAATAATTAGTAAATCTAACCAATAAAATATCGCAATAAAGTGATAGAGTAGTATGCACATGTGTCAAAGCTTATCAAGTGCTAAGTTTTGTGAAAAATGCAGAAGAAATGCAACCACAAAGACTCAGGATAATATCCTGTTGAGTGATACAAACTGAGATGTAGTGGATTCAATACAATGGCTCGTTCACCCCTTCTGTGAAAATAGCAGGAAAAATAAAAGCAGCGAAAATGCCAGGGGGTAGGAGGGGACTCGTAGCTCCGCAGAACACGTTTTTGGAAAATATCATCAGAAGGTCCAATTCGCAACGTAAGTTAACATTACTACCTTAAATACATTATGAAAAAATGTTGTACAAACTTGTTTAATATAACTGTTGTGTTATTTAAAGAAAAAATCATCATTGTTAGTTATTCGCAGGAGCAACTAAGGCTTTTGTAAAACACTGGGTTTTGGAAAGCCGTCAAAGAGGCTTATGAAGTATTGATGAGAAGAAAACGAAAAACCAGTCCCACAAAAGAATTGAATTAACTCTTTGAGCCTAGCCTCGTTTTCTTCTCATCAATAATGCATAAGTTAGGCGACTGACAGTTGCAAATTATTATGCTTGGTCGACTCCAGAAGTAGGATGAGTTTAAATTTTACAATAGTACTTATAGAACGACATCAATAAATAACGATTTGTTCTATATTCTGGAAACCATGACACGGATTTGAGTGATGGGTATACGTGGCTGACGATTTGGAATAATTTGATAATTCTAACACATGCTGTCAAAGCATTTGTAATCACTTTGTTTCTCAGGACCGTAGCCAAAGAGATGCTAGGTGGGGCTGAGCCCCCCTTCATCCTGGAGAAAAAATGGAAGTATATTTGGAATACAAGATGTAACTCACATTCAAAAAAAAAATCACTAAAATTTCTGTTAAATAAAAAATGTTTACGATATGAATAAATGAAAAAAAACCTGTAAAATATATGCATTAACTGGTATAATATGTCACTAAAGTTAGATTTAATTTTGTCATATTGTGTTTATCTAGCTGATTCAAATATAAAAGGAAAAAAATTGGATATATAAGGCCTCTTGAAATTGGATCCAAAATAAATATTTGTTGAACTGCTTGGCTAATTGTCTAATTTTAAAGTATCAGTGAAAAAGTATTTACTCTAAAGAGTAAATTTTTAGGGATAATCCAGTTTTTGCCAAAATTGAATATCTACAGAGTGTCCTGAATTGCAGGGAGCAAATTTTACCAGGTGTTACAACTTTTTACAATAAGAAAACAAATTCATATAAATATGGGTCAGGAAATACTTAGACTTCCAGATATACGATATAAAAAATTGTGAAAAAAATAATTCTTTTAATTAGAACTTTAATTGTAAAGACACAAATTTGAAAGTTAACACAAATATTTTTCCTTTATTCTGCTTTTTTGGAGAAATCTTGAAAAAATAATAATGTGCAAATGACTTGTAAATTTCAAGAGATTTTTTGATAAAACAACAACTGGAAATTGTTATACAACCTAGAAAAAACTTGTATAATTATAACAGTAAAGAGATATGCTTCTAACTGATTCAGATTTTTTGTAGACTTTTTCAACAAACAGCTATGAAATTCGTTGAAAATTTGAGTATAAAAATAGACGCGTTAATATTTGGTGTTGCCCTGTGAATGTCATCGTAATTAACTGTATCAATTAAATTTGAATAATTTGGAATCAAAGCTTCTGATTAAAATCCTGGATGATAAACGAAAAAACCGAGACCAATTGTGATAAACGAAACTTGTATGCTACTGTACTGAAAATACTTATGTTGCATGTCGTTCAGAATATTTTTAAAGTTGCCTCTTTTTATTTAAATATTCGAATGGAAAAGGTTGCAGGCAAATAGTGGGAATACATCAGTTTATGTATAGAGGAATCTTTTGTAAATAGACACAGCAGATAAAATATTTAAAGAGGAGAGGCATCTGCAACAGTAATAATATTGTTGAGGAAGAAATGAAGATGATATTTGCAACATTATACCTTGCAAACTTAAAAATAAGTATTCAGTAGGATATGTTGATATACAGTCTTTTCTTATTAAAAAAGTAGTCCTTGATGTATTATTGATGCCTATGGTTTACTTAGTAAATCTTTAATTTTTCAGAGGTGAAGTTTCAGACAACTTAAAAATTGGGAAGGTCATTCCTGTACACAAATATCACTAATATTGCAAATTGCAGGGCAGTAACAATACCATCTGCTTTTGCAAAAATTGTTTTCTTAAATTTTTATATAAACATGATTATGTTTTTTGGGAACCAACATGGATTTCTGGAAGGCCGATTTGCACTCAGCCATTAATTCTTTTCATGAAAAAATAATCAACCATGTTGAGGCAGGCGAGTGCCCTGTGGGAGTCTTCTGTGACTTGAGTAGAGCATTTGACAGCAGCAACCGTGAATTACTATTACAAGGCTATTACTTTAACTCAACAACTGTGCTATAAGAGGACTGCCATGTAACTGGATTACAAGTTATCTAAAACACCGACAGCAATATGTATCACTACTGGATAATGAAAATAATGGTATCAACAGTTATGTCAAATTTTTAAATGATTGAAGTTGATACAGGCGTACCATAGGGATCAATACTGGGTCCTTTCTTTTTTTATTGTATATTAATAACTTAAACCCCATAAATGAAGCATCAATTATAATTTTAGATAAAAATATTGATCAAAGGAAAATTAAATGCTGTTATTGCACGACTTGGGTAACTGGTTTTCCCAGAATCATTTATATTTGAATCTTGAAAAAACTCAAGCAATGACATTTTATGGTACATATAAGAATTGTGAATATCCTGAATTAAGTCTAAATAATGAAACTATACCTTCCAATACTACAAATGTTAGATTTCTGGGTATTAATAATATGCTGAATTGGAGGAGCCATGTGAGTTTTGGATATCAAAGCTGCATTCTGTGGTTTATCAATTTAAGAATATTAGAAATATACTTGATATCAGTCAATTAATAAATCTATAGTTTGCTCATGTTGATTCGGGATAAGGTATGGCATTGGATTTTGGGATAGTTAGGATCTTCTAAGCATGTACTGTTTATTGATGCATCGAACTAGAATACTATGTTTTGGGGTCTGAAAACTTTCTAATTTGAAATAATAGTTATTTATGCAACAAGTACAAAAAGTAAGTGTTTTTTAGTAAATTTATTTAGTAAGTGTTGTCCTACTCGGTCTGACGGCTTTGTTGGACAATTTTACGTCGCGTGCAATAAGCACTTTATGTACGAGTTGCATACAATATTTTTTCTGCGTTCATGCAAAAACCAAAAAATGATTTAATTTAGATGACACTAAGTGTAGGAAAATATGACGTCGATTTGAACGTTTGTGTTTGTCATGATGACAAAACGTCGTAGTAGAATGACAGATGAATGCAACATTTTATTGCACTAGTGCAATAAAGAACTACTTTTTCCACTAAATATAGTTCAATAAAGTTTTGTTTTTTGCATGAACGTAGAAAAAATGAATTATTGCATCATATTAGTCGACTCAATCAATTAAATGTCACACGTCAACTAATAAGTACTAAATTATGGCAGTGATTAACTTAAATTCTATTGTTTTTGTTGAGTTTTTTACTTTCATGGCTTATGATATAGCAATTATAATACTCCCGAAAAAGCTGCTACAATAATATCAAATAAAATGAAAGGCAACATTATTATTATTATTATGTATAATAACAAAACGTATAAATTGCTTAATAGAAGAACGATAAATAATATAGGCTTCAAAAGGGTAGCCTTAGCATGAAAATATTTAGATTTTAGTTTTTTCTGTTACTAAAGAACGATGACCAAATACCCAAATATCTTATTTAATATTTAAAAGTATACTCTTTCTTGCTCCACGTTTATTTATTATGTAACAGTACTAAAATATTAACAAAATTGGGTTTTAAGGAAAGAAAACTCATCGAAGTATCTATGCAAATTTAATGTGACTGCCATTCAATGTACAAACTTGTGTCTAAATAAATACGAAAGTTTTAATACCAGAGTACCAAATTGTAAGTTTAATGAAAGTGATCCATACAATTAGTATAGATAAAACAATACTCATAACTAATGCTGTTTAATTAAACCTTAAGAGCAATTCCTATGCCAAAATGAACAAATCAGTTACTATAAATATTTGTTAAAAAAAAAATGATTACGGCATTAGTCTGCAGAGTAATAGGTTTCACACAATATTGTAAATTCTTATTAAAAAATGTTGAACAAAAGGAAAGGAAATCATAAAGAAATAACTGAAGTTACTTTTTTCAAATATGGAATCTAAAAATTAATAAATATGCAGGGTATCTTTAAATGAATAGACACAAATGATACTAAAGGTTTTAGGTGAAAATAAATTCATTTAATCTAACATACCTCTATCCCAAATTGCATAATAAAAAAATACAGGGTGTTAAAATGAAAAATAAAAAATGATTTTCTATTGATATTTTCTAAAGTTTTAGTGAGATTTATTTTCAAATTTTCTAGCAAGAAATTTAAGGAAGAGAACTTTATTTTCTGTATTCAATTTATTTTACTGCTTTGACGTATTACTTTTGTATTGTTTTACTGTTTCTTGGGTATTTTTTTTTTCAAAAAAATGCATTTTCTTGTACGTATGAAGTTATTTAAACCCTGTATTAATGACAGTTGTTTTATGAAAATAGCAAGATCAGTTACTTAATAGCATATTTTAAGAACAAATAAAAAACAAAGCTAGAAAAACTAAGGCTCACATTTAGTCGAATTGAGGCTAATTTTAAAATACTAATTAACAACTAATAAATGCTTATGTAAGATAATCAGTTCTGAACTTATTATCAAAATTATCTTTTAGTGCGTTAATATTTATTGAAGGTATAAATTCGTAATACAAATTTATAAAATTAAATATATCTCCCCAAAAGTCAAGTTTAAAAAATCCAATATTTCATATTTTGTTACTAAACGCTTTATGAGGACTGGAAAAAAAGTTAATGCACACATATTTAATGCACATTCTCTGCAAAGGGAGCTCCGTACGCGACACCTAAAAATAATTAGTATACAAGGTGTTTTTAAATGAAGTAGCAAAAATGAGACCACAGATTCCTTAGGAGAAAATAAATTGATTTAACCTAACATACCTAGGTATATCCTAAATCGCATAAAGGTGTCAAAGTAAAAATTTTATTTTCGATATTTGTAAATAACTTCTTAAGAAATATAAATATTTCCATAAATTTTGTAAATCGGGTTTTCTGCGGGCGAGAAATTCAAATTTGTTTCTAATTTTGACATCACTAGTAGAGGACGCCACTTGTGGCACACCATGTTTCTTCTAAATGGCAGAACTTTTTTTGCAGTTGAGTGTATACATCTGACTATCGAAACAATCTATGCTTCTACCTGTTTTATTTGAAAAAGGTATACCTTTCTGAAGCCAGTAGGAGGAACCATTTTTGGAACAATCTTATTTGAAATGCTCATTGCACCGAGTAAAAATTGTTTTGGTTTCAGGTAAAGTGCCTTTTCTGCTGAAAATACGAAAATTCTACTTGAAAAAGTTGTTCAGAATGGTAAATTATGGAAATATGTAAAATTTCAAGATGGAACCATTTTTCAACAAAGGTTTTATCAAAGCAGGCCGATCTGTTTTAAATTTTGCATATTTCTCCATAATTTACCGTTCTGAAGAACTTTTTCAAGTAATATTTTGCTGTATTTTCAGTAGCAAAGGCATTTTACCTGAAACAATAACAGTTTTCAATCGGTGCACTGATTATTTCAAATAGAATTATTTCAAAAACTGTTACTCCTAACGACTTCAACAAGGCATCCCTTCTTCAGATATAACAGGTACGAGAATCGATTGTTTCAATAGCCAGATGGATACAATAAGCAGCAAAAAAGTTTAAAAGAAACATAAGTGGCGCCCTCTACTAGTGATGTCAAAATTAGAAATAAATTTGAATTTCTCGCCCACAGAAACCCATGATTTACAAATTTTATGTAAATATTTGGATTTTTTAAGAAGTTATCTACAAATATCGAAACCCGGTAACTTTTTTATGATGTGAAGCACCCTTTACATATATGTTTTGTTCATTCTTAATAACATTCTGGTTTAACACTAATGTTAAAAGTAAATCAAAGTTTATTTAAATTTTGTTTTGAAAATTAATAAAACGTTTTAACAAACACATGAACAACTTTTTATTTTAACTAGTTATTACTATTAACATTTATAGTAAAATTAGAACAATTTGAAATTGTAATTCCCTGCGGAGTCATCATACTTAAGTTGGTTTTACTGTCAACATGTGTGACACATCTATTTTCTGTAGAAATACTGCTGGTAGTACTGGTGGTCTTGGTAGTAGTTGCAGCAGTAGGAAGTATTTGGCACGCAATTTCCTTCTTCTGTTCCAGTGAATTTTCAATGTAGCCTTCAGCTACCGTCGAAGATTTCCATCCTCCATGTCTCTTGATGGTAGTAAGATTTGCACCAGAATCTGCTAACAATGTCGCCGATGAACGACGAAAACAGTGTCCGATGTAGAGTTGAGGATTTGGTAGATTCAAGAACTCTGCAATGTCGGCAGGCATTTTACCAAACATGTTAATTCCGACTGGATTCTTCACACATTTATTCCTCATATATTTAAGAAAAAGTCGTCTATGGTCAGCGTTGGGTGGCCGGAGTGCCATATACTTTCTAAAAAAGTGTAAATAGAATTCACCAGCAACACTGAAAGTCCGAGGCACTTTCGTTTTAGTATCTGGTATGGTCACAACAACCGAAGTGCCCAAATATTCGATATTGTCGATGGTCATTTGACACAATTCCTCCCGGCAACACGCCCCGAAGACACCCACTATTGCTGCGACTTTCATCATCAGATACTTTTCGTCTTCTGCTTCTGTGAGAAATTTGTCGATATGCGTCTTCGTCAAAACTTTTGACTTTTTTGCTTGACATCCTTCACCCTTCCGTTTTAAAAAAGCAATAAGTTTATAATCTTTGCTTATATCTTGATCTTGCTTTATTTTTAACATAGTTTTGATCATGGAATAATTTGACCACAGAGTTGACGATTTCCATATGTTGGCTTTTTTCTCAAAATATGCCAGTAAAGCACTTTAGTTACATTTTCCATCGACCTTTTTAATGTTACACCATAATTCTAATGTTGCTCGACTGGCGGCTTCTTCGATTTTAGCAAGGATGGATTCGTTACGCTCATTATCGAGATTATTCATTATACTTATAATATTACTAGAAAATGCTGTCAATATTTTTGCGTCTTTTCTGTAACTAACAACAGCACTGGTTGCTACGAAAATTTTGGTTCATAAGCATTGCGATCTGTGTGGTATTTTTTGATTTCTTATTTTTATTGAATTTAAAGTTCTTCCGATTGTTTTGTAGAAAAAATAGTGTATGATATACGTGTTAAAAGTGATTTTATCATCTTACTTTTAACACTTATCATAAGTAGCTATTTATTTTTTACTTTGACACTATCTTATTTATGGCGCGATTTGGAAAGTTAGGTTAAATCAATTTATTGTCAACTATGGAATCTGTGACATCATTTAAATACATCCTGTATATAGTATACCAATTTCCATTTAAAATAAGCAAGTTGATAGCTACTTCCGCTAGTCCTAGAGCCAAAATTGTTAAAATTCAAGTCGAAGTAGTTTCTCAAATATAATTGACCATATTTATAAGACACAGAACTTAGTGTCAGAAGTAAGCTTATAATTTTGCCTATTTGTTCCAAAGTATTTCAAATTGTCCAAACAATACAATTTGTAGGTACAGAAATTATTTAAAATACGCGTTTTTTTCGAAATTTAACTGTATATGAAAATATTGTTATAGCATAAACTTGTATAAACTTATAAGATTGTTCACCTTTGTTTATAAGTATGTAAAAATAATTGTTCAAATGTGAGATTAGAATAGCAAAATAATAAGTGTTTTACAAACGCTTTTTAAAAATTATTTTATTTGAGGAGAATTTAAATACTAAAAGTAGATGAACAAAATATAAAGAATTTTAGTTTTGATATTAGTTTGGTGCTACATGTTTTGTATTTCAAGGTTTCTGTACCTACCTAAAAACACCACAAATTTGATCTTTTTACGGCCAGAAATATGGCGGTCTTAAGAGCGCCGTATTCTTGAAACAGTGTTTTCTATAAATACAAGTAATTTTAGACATTTAAGTATTGAATAATATAGAGTTTAACAAATAACAGCAATGTTATCTCAGACCACCTGCGAATATTAAGAGGTCCCGAAGTAAAACGAATATATAACGACAGAAAACGGTCTACCCGATAACTTTTTATACAGAAAATTTTCAAAATACGTATTTTTTATAATTGAACTGTAGATCTAAATATTGTTCTAACATAAATTTACATAGTTTTGCATATAAGATTGTTTACTTTTGTTTATAAGTATGTGAAAATAATTGCTAAATGTTGGGGTAGAATAGCAAAATACTGTGTCTTTCAAGCGCTTTTTAAAAGGTATTATTTTATTTAAGGAGAATGTAAATAGTAAATGTGGATAAACAAAACATCAATTTTATTTTTGATATTAGTTTTGTTCTACGTGTATTATTTTTCGAGATTTCTGTACAAAAAAAAAAAACACCACAAATTTGATCTTTTTGCGGCGAGAAATACGACGATCCTAAAGGCTTTGCAAAAAGGTTTTTGCTTCATGTCGCTATTGAAGAAATTAACTTGACCCTGTTTTTAAATGCTATATATTTTGACTGTTTTTCTGTATTTGTTTTTATTATTTTCATATTTACTTGGTTACATATTAATTACAGCGTGTGTTGTCAAATTACAGGTACTGAATCCGCAATAAAATACTCTTACATGTTAATATTTTTAAATATAATTCTGCTGCTTTATGTAATCAAACAATTTTACCTGGAATCAAAATCTTATCCTGTGGGAAATTTCTATTCTAACACATTTTTCCTTCTTAACCCACTCCCCTCCTCCCAAAAAAATCCTGTTTCTACGCCACTACTCTTTTCGATACAATGATTTTCTTAAGGCGCAGTTATAGTTGTATACAAATTTTAATATATTTACTACTTTATTAGTATTGGTAGGTAGGTACTGTAAACCATTAATTTAAGATCCTAATCCTACGTTAAAATTTTAAGATTATTTCATAAGCTCTCTACCTGGTTTGATTTTAATGCCCCATAGGACAATATCCAATGTTTGAAAATCTAGAGAGTGATTCATTGCTAAGAGGGCAGCCCATAGGCGTCCATATATAAAAGAGACAATAAAAATAATTATTATTTTTAGGAGTACCAATTTCGAGACGTTATACAGTATGCGCCAAAGTATGGAATAAACTCAATAAAAACGAAACAATTATTTTTTGGGAAAATCCTCAAACAGGTCGATTTTTAATTTAAAAAATACATATTTTAGCGTAAAATGCGATTTTCAAATGTCATTTGTTTTCGTGTAATGACGTCATCGATTTTTTTTAAATGGCAACACCATATTTTTTTCCTTGATTCTTAAAGATCGTTTAATTTTCTATCAGACAGTACTAAAATTTTGCCCTCTTACATAGGAAAGTTTTCGAGTAAATGACGATTGAATGTTAGAAAACGTAAATTTTATCCATAAAAAAGTGACAATTCTGAGGTATGTAAAATAAGATACAATTGATTAAATTTTATACTTAAATTAAATGTTCGAATTGCCATCCACCAACTTCTAGGTGGATGCGCAAGTCTGTGAAGAAATTCTTCTTGCACATTATGAATGATTTCTGGGGTAACTCTGCGTATTTCGTCCCGAATGCGATTTTGAAGTTCTTCTAAATTACGCGGTTTATTAATGTACACTTTCGACATCAAGTATCCCCATAAAAAATAGCCAAGAGGTGTAAGATCTGGCGATCTTGCAGGCCATTCTATCGGTCCGCGTCTGCCGATCCACCTCCCAGAAAAACAGTTGTCCAAAAAATCTCGTACAGGGCGCGCATAGTGCAGAGGTGCACCGTCTTGCTGAAACCATATGGTATCGTCAGGAATGTCAGGGTCATTATCGTTAGGAAAAATTACTGCAAGGGCTGGAACAAGGTCATTTTCTAGAAACTCTAAATATCTTTGTCCTGTAAGGGTTCCTTCAAAGAAGAAAGGCCCTACTATTCTGTCGTCAACTATTCCAGCCCACACATTTAATTTCTGAGGGTGTTGGGTATGTGCCTCTGCCATCCAATGACGATTTTCCGGACTCCAATATCTGCAAGTTTGACGGTTTACTGTACCATTCAGACAAAATGTGGCCTCATCTGAAAAAAGTATTTGCCGGTGTAAATTTCTATTTCCTTGACATAAATCCATTAGAATTTCGCAAAAGTGTAAGCGACGATCGGGATCATCTTCATTGAGTTCCTGCACAAGTTGAATTTTGTAGGGATGATATTTTTCCTTCCTCAAGATACGTAGCACTGTGCTCCGACTAGTGTCATTGTTTAATGCAACCAATCGTGAAGAATTATGAGGATTATCCACCATACTTGTCAAAATGTTCTGTTTCTGATTTTCATTAATGCTTGGACGTCCAGGTTTTGGAATATTTACAACATTGCCAGTTTATCTAAATTTAGACTCTACCTTACTGACTGTTGATAGGCTGATAGAGCGATCTGGATTTTTTTCATTAAATAAATCGCAAACTTCCTGCTGAGTTCTAGTCATATTCCCGCATCCGATAAGAATTAAAATTTCAATTCTTTGAGTAACAGTTAAATGTGCCATAATACTTTAAATTGAATAATAATTTCTATGTCGCTTACAATACTTATTAGAAAGTCGGTGTGACAATGATACTTTGCAAAGATTTTCACCTACGTGATCCATAAAAGAACTATGGAATTCGAAAAACTAAACTTGATAACGTTTTTGTTTTATTTTAATTGATTTACGTTTTCTAACATTCAATCGTCATTTACTCGAAAACTTTCCTATGTAAGAGGACAAAATTTTAGTACTGTCTGATAGAGAATTAAACGATCTTTCAGAATCAAGGAAAAAATATGGTGTTGCCATTTAAAAAAAATCGATGACGTCATTACTCGAAAACAAATGACATTTGAAAATCGCATTTTACGCTAAAATATGTATTTTTTAAATTAAAAATCGACCTGTTCGAGGATTTCCCAAAAAATAATTGTTTCGTTTTTATTGAATTTATTCCATACTTTTGGCGCATACTGCATAATAAAACTGATAGAGTTTTCTATTAGATTCGAAGCTTTTTTCTTGTGTCGGTAGAAGTTTTGTCAAGAGAAGTTCAAAGATATTGTTAGCAACTTACAATACTTTTAAATATAAAACGATGCATTAACTATCCACCACCACAGCCTCACAAGATATTAACTACATACACCCTCATAACATTTTTATTTATGCAGCGACTTTGAATGAGGAGGGGAAATGTTGAGGGGGGTCCAGTTTTTTTAAAACTAAGGCCTACTAGATAATATTCAGAGGCCGAAAAATCTTGAATCCATATTAGCGACTTATTTAGAAAAAATCTGGCCCTGAAATATGTCTGTACCAAATTTCATATTCAACAAATCAAAAAAACAACATCCCTATGTCAAAATACAATGAAACAAACATAAAACAAACGAGAAGTTAACATAAAATTTACGAAAAACAAAACAAAATGAAAGTAATACACATGAACTAACTTTAAATTCTAGATTTTTCAACTAAATCATCATTTAATTGAATGAATATGTTTGTAAATGTTGCCTCGTCACTAAATAAAATTTAATATAAGTCGACTCCACAGTTATTCATAATAGTGGCAATGTTTGTTTTATTTAAGCTTGCACCAATAGTACAGCTCCATAGTAATGAACAATTCCAAATATCAGACTTTGCAATAACTTAAGTCGCAGATCTTTTCTAAAAAAAAATTCTAATATGGATTCTGAATTTTTCAGCCTCTGAATGTTATCTAGTAGGCTTTAGTTTAAAAAAAACTGGACATTGCTTGGCCCCAAAATACACCTCTCCCCCCTCCACATTTAAAAAAAAAATCGTCAAAATCGCTCCATAAATAAAAATGTTATGAATAAGAATTGTTTAACATGAATATTATGACTAACATTAGTAGGTATGCATCGTATCACAATCACAACAAACGTCACATTTTCACTCCACTACCGTATATCCACTTCAGTGTCACACTTTCATTTCAATGTCACACTTTCACATCACTCCCGCATATTCATTTCAGTGGGACATACCCCACTGTCATATTTTATAATATAGGCATAATTTATCCATGTAGTAGCCAAGTAGTATATTCTCCTTTCTGAAATTCTTTTAGTTTTTCTAAGTGTTCTCATCGCCATACTACAATTTCATTTTCTCGAACGCACTTTTACGATTTCATTTCAAATACCACAAACTAATGTTAATGATAATTTAGGCATATCGTCATCTTCAGCCATTGCAGCTTGAATTTTCTTTACCGTCGGTATTTTATTTCTGCAAAAAATGCATGAATTTTTCTACAAATAGCGTATTTTATCTCATTGTCAACTACTTCTGTACTTTTTATAGTAACTATAACATGCATTAACTACCCCACTTACACTTATATGAAAATTTTGCGCTCAAATTCCTTCATATACGTTTTTTATTATTGTCACTTAGGTTAGGTTGTTTTTCAATAGACCTTTCTAGAACCGGCATTTTAATCCATTTTTAATTATTCTTGTGAATCAGGTTGGACCTAAGAACTAGTTAGCTAGTTACTTCTTACAATAATTGTCACGAGTTTTATTTATAAAGTAGGTGGCAAGTAATATCAAATCTTGATCTGAAATGTGTTTGTTCTCAACCACGACTTCGAAGCAGCACTACAGCATCACAACACCACACAGCAAATTCGGTAAACAACCACCGAGTGGTGGATAGTTACAGGGCGGATAGCTTTATGTGTTTATATGATATTGGCACAATGAATTTAAAAATCGTTACACCAATAACTGTCTTAATAATGTATTCGATATTTTGCTGTCATTGCTGGCTTTGAATAAACGTATATGATTTATCAAGATAAAAGCAATATTATGCCAACCAATTACAGTTAACAGATGTATTTATAAAATATATATATTTTAAAAGACTTCTTCTGTTTTAAATAATACGTTATTATGTTATGGAATTTTTTTTTATAACCAATATAAACAAACGGTTATTTTTATCAACGCAATGGTCTAATGTTGATTTCATATAGTTTTGAAATATTGATTCACTAAATGAAAGCATTTAATGCCATCAATGGCAAATTCTTACAAATATTATTGAACCACTGTTTAAATATTTTGCCAATATAGGTCCACTAAATGTGTGCTATATGGAACAGCTTGAATCGCCAAAAATGTACCGTTTTTAAGAAAAAAAATAGTACACACATCTAAACAATATTTTTTGCATTGCCTGTCTTTAATAAACAATTCAGTTCAAATTTTGGAAACTTGTTGGGAATTCCAGCTCAATTTATTTTTGGGCTTTGTGATTTTACCGATTTTGATTATATTGAACTTGAAAAAATTTGAATTTTCAAGGTGCAGAATACAAGTTGCTAAAGTAAAGGATGATGTAACCAGTTACTTTCCAAAGTACCTAGTATCAACATAATTCTTTTAACACCAACGTCATCTACAGTTTGTTTTGGAATAATTCCGCTGAGATTTTAATTAAGGAGCTTGATGTACTGACTTATACAGTATCAAAATGTCTCTTTCTGTTATAGTTGCGGCAATAATTCAAACGACTTTTGTCACGGCTGACGTTACGCAATTGTTTTTATTGTCAACATAATTTTCAATGATCGCATTAAAAGCAATCATTTATTGCAATTTATAATACAAAAATTTAGTGTGTTATATAGTTTCGTTGTTATCAGTTGCAGTTTCTTAAATATTTTGATGAAAATATATTTATTCATTTGTTCGTATGACGCAAGTGGTCTGAATTCTTGCCGCAATTATACCAAGTTATCGAACCAAAAAGTTTTATGAGAATCACCCTGTATGAGCAAAATGGAAAAATGTGTTTATCGTACGCACTAGCCCAAATGGCACACTATTGATTGAATGAAAAATAAAAAACTTGTTTGTCAGCGGTGTTTTCAATATCAAGAATAAAGAAAACAGCTGGCAGTTTTTCTTTGTACAGGATTAGATTGATATCTATGGAAGAAGGTTTCTATCAAAGAAAATGGCACTCAGAACAATCCTTTTGTTAATATTTGCTCAATAAAATTTGTGGCTTCTTTTTTAAACAATTGAAAATTGTGAAAACACACCCTTACGAAGTTGTATAATTGTGCAAAATGTATTCAGGCTGTCCAGTAATGTATCAAAGTTTCAGGGCTGTATTCTTCTAAAAGTTTAAGATTTTCGACTTACAGTATATCAAGGTAAAATATAAAATTTTGTCTCTTGTTCATTTTTTAAGCAATTTTCGAAATATTTATTTCAAAATTGACACTGGCTGTTTTTGGGATGAAAAAAATACTTTGGCCGAAATTATGTTCTATTTTCTAGAAAGCGATCTTTTTTGTGAATTAAATTGAGCAAATAACCGCTTGAACCAAACTATTCTGTCAATCTCATTCTGGAATCGACATTTTTATATGAACTTATTTTATACTCCAAGAGCTATGCACCAATATATTCTAAATACACATACGATTAGTAGTTTTGTATAATTAAAAGGACTATTTTATGTCTATTGTTAAAATTTGCACCATAATATTGCAAGTCAAAGCGACTAATCTTCTCACAGTATTACAGTCGTATGTGGGGTCAGAATATATTGTCTCAAGTAATACGATACTAGTGTGAATGAATTTTTGGTTGTGAAAGTCCCCCTTTTCACAAGTTTTTCATATTTCTGTGATCAGTTTGAAGTAAAACCGTACATAACCCTGTTAAAATGGTATTTAAAATTGAGGTTTTACAGCAAAATCGGTTGTCGGTATGCAATATGTGTCATGTCTGAAATATAAAGAGCTTAGGGCGCCTGCAGGGGAGCCGGGGAGGGGGCGTGGCCGTCCCTGAGAGTGTATAACATACATATACATTACGTATGTTTTTTATTTTGATCCCCACCGAGAAAATTCTTCGTGGGTGCTCATCTAAAGAGCCGCCTTTATATACAGGGTGGTCCAAAAGTCTGGAAACGGTGAATTTATTTCGCGCACGGGTGGAAAATCGGAATTCTGATACTGGGGTCTTTAGTAATTTTTCTCGGGGAATAAAATGGGCCCATCAGATTTTGGGCCCGATGGGGCCTTATACGAGATACAAGGTCCAACTTTGAAATTTCAAATGCAAACCCATGTTTTTTACTGCACATTCGGATTCAGCGGAAAATTTCACATCCGAATTGGTTTTTGGTCCATTTTTGGGCCCTATGCCCTATCATTCAGACCAGGGGGCACAAATCGATATTCTGGTACTGGGGATTGTCGCTATTACAGGGCTCAATAGAAGTGTGATGAGATATGTTTTATTCTGACCTTAAGTAAACCATTTGAAACTCATAGGCCCATAGGGCAAGTAAAGGGCTCAGCCCTGGGAATTCAAATAACAATCTACATTTTATTGCGGATTTTACTTTATTTATAACTTGTCACGGTACTGGACATGATTATTTTATAAGGTGTTCAAATTGGTGTCCATCCACTGCAGTGCAGTGCGCGAGTCGTTGGTAGATTTCCTCATTCACTCGTGCCAACATCTCAGGGGTTATCGTGGCTGACACCTCCACTATCCTTCTCTGGAATTCTTCGATATTCGCAGGCTTGGTTTCGTAGCCAACATCTCAGGGGTTATCGTGGCTGACACCTCCACTGTCCTTCTCTGGAATTCTTCGATATTCGCAGGCTTGGTTTCGTAGAGTCTATTTTTCAAATAGCCCCAATAAAAAAAATCTAAAGGCGTGAGGTCGGGAGATCTTGGTGGTCACTCGATGGCGCCTCTTCTCCCTATCCAGTGCCCAGGAAATACAACATTGAGAAGCTCCCTCACGCGTAATGCAAAATGCGCAGGTGCTCCATCTTGTTGATACCACACGTTCTCAAATTGATCTCCAACAACAGCACGAATTGCTGGAATAAAAAATAGGTTTGCAATTGAATTTCAAAGTTGGGCCTCGTATCTCGTATAAGGCCTCATCGGGGCCAAAATCTAATGGGCCCGTTCGATTTTCCGAGAAAAATTACTAAGGACCTCAGTATCAGAATATCGATTTGTGCCCCCTGATCTGAATGATTCAGACGTCCCCGGATTTTTGAACAAAAAACGCTGCATAGGGCCCAAAAATGGACGAAAAAATTTTTGGTTTTAAGTAATTCGGATGTAAAATTTCCCACTGAATCCGCATCTGCAATAAAAAAGATGGGCTTGCATTTGAAATTTCAAAGTTGGGCCTCATATCTCGTATAAGGCCTCATCGGGCCCAAAATCTGATGGGCCCATTCGATTCCTCGGGCGAAATTACTAAAGACCCAAGTATCAGAATTCCGATTTTCCACCCGTGCGCGAAATAAATTCACCGTTTCCAGACTTTTGGACCACCCTGTATATACACGGTGTCTGGAAATCATGAGTAAACCATTCAGGGGATATTTCTAGATCGAAAATAAATGCCTCTTTCTATAACATTTTTTCCAAAACTGCTTGTTAATGAAGTTACAGGGTGTTAAAGTTAAAATTTTATTTTTGATATTTGTAAATAACTTCTTAAGAAATCCAAATATTTACATAAAATTTGCAAATCGGGGGTTTTTGTGGACGAGAAATTCAAATTTGTTTCTAATGTTCACTAGTAGAGGGCGCCACTTGAGGCATAACATGTTTCTTTTAAATGACATAACTTTTTATCTTAATGTATCCATCTGACTATCAAAATAATCGATTCTCCTACTTATTTTATTTGAAGCAGGTATAACTTGCTGAAGTCGGTAGACGTAACCATTTTTTAAATAATCCTATTTGAAACGCTCAGTGCACCGAGTAAAAACTGTTTTGGTTTCAGGTAAAGTGCCTTTTCTGCTGAAAATATAGCAAAATGTTACTTGAAAAGGATGTTCAGAATCGTAAATTATGGAGATGTAAAAATGATCGGTTGGATAAAACCATTTTTCAACAAAGCACAAAGTTTTTTTTTAATTTTGCACATCTGTATAATTTACCGTACTGAACAACTTTTTCAAGTAACATTTTGCTGTATTTTCTGTAGAAAAGGCACTTTAACTGAAACGATAATAGTTTTCAATCGGTGCACTGAATATTTCAAACAAGATTATTTCGAAAACTGTTACTCCTAACGATTTCAATAAGGTATACCTTTTTCAGATATAACGAGGAGAATCGATTGTTTCAATAGTCAGATGGACACACTAAGCAGCAAAAAAGTTCTATCATTTAAAAGAAACATGATGTGCCATAAGTGGCGCCCTCTACTAGTGATGTCAAAATTAGAAACATACAGGGCTATGACAGTACAAATATTTTAGGAGGGGATAGGGAAAAATAAGAATTAACTGAATAACCCTTCAAAAAAATTCCAAACTTATTTATAAGGCCAAAAAAAATTTTTTTCGATATTATTTTAAATCCTTATTTAACGCCGCCAATGTTAACTTGCTTGTTGGTTGCATACTCTACAAGCATGCAACAGACGCTCATCAGTCAGTATCGCTGTCATGTCATAATTGAATTCCTGTGTTTACGTTGTAATTTTGTGTTCTTCTTCAGTTTTTAGTGCCTTATTTTAATTTTTAAACGTTTTATAGTTATTAAATAAAGACATTCGTGTTGGGTTAAGATACTTTCCCACAATATAGTTCACCGGTTTGGTTTTCTAGGTTATGGGACAAGACTGCCGCGGTTACATTAAAACGTCTTTAGGTACTTATTCCTTTCGATTTTGTTATTATAAATAGGCATTTTATCTAATTGTACCTACAGGAATGTCTTTTATCGGCAGTGAGTGGCTGTAATGAGCGAATATGTAGTTCTACCAGTTTGTAACGAAATAATCGAAAACGAATGCAAAATACTGGAGCTAAGTGGATTAACTCTTACCTATCTATCAGGTATTATTACTAATAAGAATGTTAATTGTCGTTTCTACATTTAGAAATGCTGCAAAAAACGGCGATGGTAGTAGATATTGTTGACAGATGTAAGTTTTATTTATGGATCTAAGCCATCTCAGTCGTTTCTTATCATAGACGCCGACTTTCCGTAGGAGAAAAGGGTTTTGCCCCATTTTTTGAATATCAAGCTAAAATTCTGGAATAATTTTTTTTATTGTCTTTTAGGCTTCCCTGAGTACGTGGTTAAATTTTTTGTACTTAGTCATAGTTAACCCTGTAGTTACAACAGAAACATACGTAAATTATGGAGACGTGCAATTTCAAGCAGATCGGCGAGGTTTGATAAAACCATTTTTCAACAAAGCATTAAAATTTTATCATTGGATCCGTTGTCGTAAGATTGCCTACTACATGTTTGCACATCCAAACCATCAGCTTCTAGTTTTTCTAGAATGCGCTGTGTGATATATTCTCCAGTCTTTCCGTCAACTTCAATAAAATCAATAAAACTTCCTTTATTTCACAACCAGTTTCTGTTATTTTGATGTATCGAATCACCTGGCTCATTTGCTCTGTGTGAAATATATCTGGAGTACAGTCAAACATGATTGTGAAATAGTTGGCATCCTTGATCTCATTGAAAATGGTATTTTGAACTTTGTTTGCCATTATATCGATGATTTCATTTTGCATCGTTTTTGACAAATAGGACACACATCCTTTTTTTAAGTGGTTCAATTGATACTTGAGAGTAGGATCATATTTAGCGAGCAGACTTATCAAATTAAAAAAATTTTCTTGATTAGGCTGAGGACCATTTTCAGCGAGATCACTCGGTATTTTTTTAGAAAGACAGTTTGTGGCAAGATACATGACAGGGGTTCATTACTAGATGTAGAATATGTCTCCATTTTTCCTTCTCGGAGTGAATTAATCGCTCTATGTCGCGATCGATGCCCTGACATGATTTCATTTGTTGCAGGCGGTTTTCCATTTAAAACATTTTTCAAGCGTTTGTGATACTTCATGCTCATTTAATTTTTCTGAAGTCTTTTTCCAATTTTCGAGACCATCTCTATACAAGGCTGCTACTCCATTGCAGTAAGTCACTAGATACAAGCTGAGTGTCATCTTCCTGTTGAGATAATACGAACGGTGAAGACTGTTCCACCACCTGAGCTTTGACGTTTCGACTGACCAGTTGAATTAACTTGAGTGTCCAAAATGCAAGAATGCAGGCCGATTTTTTTAAAATTTTGCACATCTCTATAACATACCATTCTGAACACAAGTAACGTTTTGCTGTATTTTCAGTAGAAAAGGCACTTTAACTGAAACGATAACAGTTTTCAATCGGTGCACTGAATATTTCAAATAAGATTATTTCGAAAACTGTTACTCCTAACGAGTTCAATAAGGTATACGGTATATAAGGTTTTCAGATATATCAGGTAGGAGAATCGATTGTTTTAATAGTCAGCTGGATGCACTAAGCAGCAAAAAAGTTCTCTCATTTAAAAAAAACATGATGTGCCATAAGTGGCGCCTTCTACTAGTGACGTCAAAATTAGAAACATATTTGAATTTTTCGTCCGCAAAAACCCCGATTTACAAATTTTATGTAAATATTTGGATTTCTTAAGAAGTTATTTACAAATATGGAAAATAAAATTTTAACTTTAACACCCTGCAACTCTGGTAGCATTTATTTTCGGCCCAGAATTATCCCCTGAATTTTTGCTCATCATTTCCGGACACTCTGTATATATAATGTAAAATAATAGTGGTTTTCGAGCAAAAGTAGTTAAATCCAATATATATATTTTTTAAAGCATTTTTAGTCCATTCAGTTTTCCCTATAAAACAGTAACATAAACAATTTTGTTAGATTTCCTAAATTTAAAAATTAAAGTATGAAAAGTTTTTTTACCATTAGTGAAAAATTTGTAAATATAAATGTAACCGGTTGCGTACGCAACCTCCTTAATTTATATATTAATTTTCCAAAAATTATTAATTTAATCAGGATAACTGGATATTTAAAATCTTCGTAAACGTGTGTGGGAATCCACTTAGTTAAATATTATTTTGTTATATCTGTACTGCTGAATTAATAACACTCTGTATAGAATATTATATACACATTAGCTAGAGGGGAGACTTGAGACGAAGTGTGATAAACACGGGAACGCGGGGCGAGATTCAACGGGTAGTTACTTGGGTTTTAAGACTTCGGCAGGTTGACTGGAAGACAGTGAATGCTGATATGTGTTGCATCTGTTCTAATCTTACAGGTCAGGTCAACTTGTTTTTGTATATTGTATTTAAAGATTGAATGTCATTGTGTTTCTTTTATTATTTTCTTGTCTATTTAATATTTTATTACAGTTTCATTATATTTTATTATCCTTTTAAGGTAAAACGATACTTTGTTGGTTTATTGTTTAAATTATGTGCAACTTTAGCTTGAGTCCAAGTTATGCTGTTGCAAATGGTATCGTTAGTTATTATTAATCTACTACTATACTCGCGACCAGAATTCAGACGACATACGTCATACGAACAAATGAATAATTCATTATATTTTTATTAAAAAATTTAAGAAACTGCAACTGATAGTAATAAAACTATATATTGCACTAAATTGCAAAAAATGATTGTTTTTAACGCGACCAAATATCGAAAATTACGTTGATAATAAAAACAAATGTGTAACGTCAGCCGTGACTTAAGACGTCTGAATTCTTTACGCGAGTATACTACTTTATTACTTGAATTAACGGTTTGCTTGTCAGATGTATGTAAGAGCCTTGGTGATTCTATTAATATTTTCTCCCCTGACTGGACGAACATCCGATAAACCATACGATGCATGAGATATGATTTGAGATTTTTGTTCAACCCCTCAACTACTAGCTGGGTATGGGACCTCAGTACCTTCTGACACAAGTCGGCTAACTAACCAAAACACTCTTCAGTTTTGTATGCAGAATTATCATAATATTACCGCGTATTCAAGTACTGAAATACAGATACATTTTTGTTATTGTCCCCATTATTATTACCATTGCAAAAGCGACAGCGATTCTTTGAATTGTGATCGGGGTTTTCTCTGTCGTGCTTTTTTCCCCCGTGAATTCAAGGCTGAGTACGGCACTGATACGTGGTTATGTAGGCTATTACACCATTGACAGAAACCTTGTTCTTGAATAATCAAAATAATGTAAAAAAATACTTGTTGACAGAAACACGAACTTTAACTAAAATTCAGTAGTTTAATGTTTTAAAAATGGGGGGGAGGATAAAATGAAAAAAAAAACAGATATGGATTTTAAGGAATAATAATTTTGTCGATTGACCAATAATAATAACTTTTCTGATTGACAGAATTATATTGCTAAATTTAGAACAAAATTAAAAACATAGTGACAAGTGTGCAAATGGACACTATATAAACCTGGATAAAAATGAACGTTGTTGATATTTGATAGAAAACGGAAGCTACGTTGAAATTTGCTCTAACATAAAAAAAACAGTGAAAAATAGCGAAAGCCAACTAAAACATATACAGGATGTCCCAAAATAGAAGGCCATACCATTAACCACATATTCTTTGGACAAAAATAATGCGACTTTCCTTATGCCATTTTTTGTTGGGCGTCCCTGTTTCAATATACAGGGTGTTAAAGTTACATTTTAAAAAACTATTTTTGTTAATAATCCCATTGTTTTGTAAGATACATACTTGAAATTTTGCACGTACTTTTATCTTATTCCGCCATACTTATCATATAATTTTGGTGAAAAAAATCGAAGGGTGAATGGAGGTAACTGAGGGATGCAGTACCCTTTATCCCCTCCAATTATTTCTCGACTGCATCAATCACGATATATTACTGTCGAGACTTTATAAATATGGTTTGAGAGATAAATCATTACAGTGGATTTCCTCGTTCATCAGATACAGAAAACAATTTACTTCTATTTACTATCGATATGATAATTATGTAATATCTGTTACATCTAAGTTAAGTACAGTTGAATCAGGAGTACCACAGGGATCACTGTTAGGTCCTGTTTTGTTCATATTATATATTAATGGTGTTGAGACTATACAGGATAATGCTTGCTTTTCATTATATGCTGACGATCTCTCTCTGGTTATATCACACAAATTTGATATTGATTTACAAAATAAATGCGACGAAATTATGCGGTCCTTATGCGATTGTTTTAAACAAAACCATTTATATTTAAACAGTAGCAAAACAAAAATTATGCGCTTTCATAATCGACAAAAAATGTGTGGACCTGTATGTGTAGAAGTTAATAATTCTATAGTTAAAAGTACCTCAGAACCAGTAAAATTTTTGGGTATTATGTTAGATGAGCACTTGACTTGGAGGCCATATTGTGAGAACCTCGTTTCATTTTTGAATTCGATAAATTTTTTATTGAAAAATATTAATTATGTCTTAACCAGGGAACAAGCATTAAGGCTTAAGGTGGATTCTCGTATTCGTTATGGCATTTATTTGTGGGGAGATTCCACTCTGTCTCAAACAGTATTTAAGGTCCAAAAGAAGATTTTAAGAACTTTAGCTGGTCTCTAAAGCGCTCATACTTGTAGGGGTCCTTTTGTTGAGTTCAATATTTGAACTGTAACATCATTGTATATTTTAGAGTTAAGTGTATATATTTATAAAAATAAAAATAAATTCATGCTTAATCGAGATATTCATTCTATAAATACTAGAACTAAACATCAGTTTCATTTACCATTTGTAAAATTATCAGTTGCTTCCAAGTCACCTGACCATATTGGCTTGAAAATTTTTAATGTACTCCCTAGTGATATAAAGTCAAGTGAAAACTTGCATGTCTTTATATCTATTCTTAAAAAGTTCTTGATACGTAAGTGTTTCTATACTCTCCAAGAATTTTTCTCTGACATGTAGTATTTTATATACTTGTATTTTACATAACTGTTTTTATCTAGTGTTTGTTTTGTTTTATATTCATGCATGTATTTTTATATATATATATATATATATTGTAACAATTTGAAATATACACAGAAAATCAAATGAAAATAACACCTGACCAAACCTAAAGTTAAATAAAAATTAATAATTATTAGTATCAATTTATAAAATATATAAAGAATTGTTAATATAGATATCCTTGGATATAAATTTTACATAGAATAAATAATATTACATAACATAAAATACTAATTTTAATAATTTTATTATCAAATTTAAAAATCAATTTCAAAAATTTGCATGACGACGACTATTATTATCATTCAGAACATAAAAAAAAAGAAATTAAACTCAAAGCACCATATAGAAAATAAAAGGAGAAAGTCTACAGAAAAATCTGATATACATATGGTATGCAAACGAGTAACATAATGAAAGATATTCCAATTACAAATAAATCATGTCTTAAAATTAAAATTGAAATGTCAAATTAAAATAATCAATTCTAGAAATGTCAAAAGTAAAGGCGACTTTACAAGAATCTTTTGAACATGAACAAAAACACAAAATAAAGACTATTTTCCTAAATAAAATAATTAAAAATTGTATAATTAAGATAAAAGGACATTTTAAATTTGTATTAGTTATAAGTTGTGTTGTGAATTGTGCATAAAAAAGACATACAAAGACTGCAAGAAAATCATGTGAATGGACTTTTATAACATGGCAATCTGCAGCAAGAAAAAAAACAATGAATTTGTTGTTAGTTACGGCTTGGGTTTAGAGAAGAGCAGCAGCATTGCAAGAGAGCTCCCGAAATTATAAAAATTTGATTAAAAATAACAAGAAAAATCAAAAAATATCGACCTACCAGTTAAAATTTACCATTTGTACATCATCCAGTATAGTTTTTATTGCCACAACTGAAGATATCATCCGTATCCAGGAAAATTGTGCAGTTCCATAGAATCCCACAGGATAGTTTCCAGGCAGTTTGCAGTTTCCAGGAAGGAAAATAAAACATTCCTAACCTCAGGTACCTTAAAAAAAAATAATAAAGTGCACTATAAAAATATCTATAGCTATAGTAAATTAAAATCGATTTTAACAATATCAATCTTTGCAAAGTATAAAAATAAACTACAGGACTTACCTGTATAAAACCAAGTCGAACTCAACAAATATAACATCCACATTCAATCATTTCACTGGAGCAAATAATATCTGTCATCCAAGAGAAGCCATTTTACTTTAAAATATATTATGTTTCTGTAGGAATGCAATCAACATTACGAAAATAAAGGATATTTGAGTATCATTTCTAAACTTCCATTAAATTCAATATCCAAGTTTTAATCTACATTGGTTTGGTAAAATTTAGTATCAGAAAGGTAATATTAAAAAGAAAATATTCTTTGTTGTTTTACAATTGATTATAGCACAAAAATATTGATAATCTTTCAAAAGTGTTATTACAATATAAAATAAAAACCTGTATATTTTGAACCGACTCCTGATTTAAGTTTCTTTTGCTCTTTTGATTTAAAAAACTGTGTCTAGCAAGGGATAAACAAAATTTGGTATAAATAAGGTAAGATAAAGATAAAAAAAAATATATGAAAGGTTTGTATTGAACGAAATATAGTTGAAACACAACATACACTCACAAAACATAATACATAAAAGGATCATTGGCGCCCAACAAAAATTTAATATTTAACTTTAACATCAAATACACAATAAATTATTAAAAATTAAAATAAACAATAAATAATAAAATTCAAATTAAAAATCAAAAACACACACATATATAAAAATATAACAATATATTGACTTTGTTTTGTGCTCTATTGTACTCTATTGACTATTGCTATACATTTCTTTTATAATGTCAAATGGGCAAAATAAAATTATTATTATTATTATTATTACGTGTCCCTTTAAGTAGAAAAAATCTTATATTTTGAAAGATATTCTCTTTTTATTTTAATTAGTAAATGTTCATTCAGTAAGTATTACGATTTGCTAAGGTATTGTAATAACAGGTCAGTTTCGTTTGAAAATGGTAGTAAGTGATAGATTTATGGGCACTACAAATTGCCGTTTTTCTCCAAAACGAGGCATTTAAACAAAAAATTACAAAAAAGGTAAAATTATGAGAAGAAAATTCTACGTTTGATATTTCAAGAAAAAGCTGCATAGGCGTACTTATAAATAATTGGAGGCGATAAAGGGTACTGCATCCCTCGGTTACCTACATTCGCCCTTCAATATTTTTCACCAAAATTTTTGGCTACTGCCTTTTTGAAACACGGAAATTGTATTATGCATTAACCAGTGCCAGTGATAAAATGTAACGTAACGAGGCATCGCATGGCGTGGTAACTGTGTACACACAAAGTACATATGTCACATCACGTCGGGTGGCGTAAAGACGTGAAGACGAGTTTACGAACTGTCGTGAGTCCGAATTATAGAAATGTTACCGTACTATCAATATGTGCCATATAATACGACTTTTAATGTCTAATCCAGAAAATCTAATCTTAATATATGCCTGACCTTGCCGGTCGATTTCACTGTTTTTTACATTCCGCCCCCGCGCTGATGTTTGCGTGCAAAATATTTTCTCATAATTCCCTCCCTTCACAAACACGATCCACTGTTCTAGATATCGACATTCCACCCTAAATATGCCTTAATATAAGAAGTTATAAGGGGACTGCGCAAAGCGGTAACCACTAGAGAAATCCTAGATAAGCGAAAGGACGTAAAAACAAACAGGAAGGAGTTTTCCAGATCCGTCCAGTCGTCACCCTATGTTGGTTAATACAACACTGTAATTCGAGACCCTGAGTCTCTTTGACTTTACAGGCATCAAAGGATTAGAATATGAAATGTCTTATGTAGATTGAGGGTACACTTTGCATGTAATTATCATTTCTATTACGGACGCACCCAGATACTTCATAATATTTAATTAAAATGATAAATAACGGGGAAATTAATTTAAATATCCACCTTCTTGATAAATCATAAAGCTACACCTGAAATTAGCACGTTATCAGCTTAGTCTGCAATTAAAGATAATACGAACACATTAACTGATCATAGGAGTAAATGCTTCTTAAGGATGCCCTATCAAACCTGTCTATGCGATGCGTGCTGATGTCGTCACACTTTATTTTCTTACCTTAAACAAAGTGCTGGCCCTTCTATTGGTTGAATCGAATTCCGAAAATAACTATTTTGTTTTTTTATAATTGGGCATACTGTATCTAGAAGCTCACGAAGTATGTCATAGGTCATCCGGAAGTATTGAAGTAAATCTTCAAAATAGTGTCAAATTCTCCACATAATGTTCTCTTTATATTTATATTATGAACTCAAAATTCCTGTTTTCTTTTCAAATTTCTTTCTTGTTCCAATGCATGCAATGACGAATGCATCTTCGTCTGAACTATGCATTTTGGCAACAGCAATAAAACTAAGCTCTCTATGTATAAATACACAAAATTTGGCTATATGCTAAAATATACGTAAAGTAAATCCGAATGTATTGTCCGATATTAGAAAAATTAATACGATTCGTCTGATGCCTCCGCTGAACCCGATACGTGCAAGTGAACACTTTTTTACGAAACATATATAAAAATGAGCGAATATAAAAATATGTTATGCTGGCTACAGACTATGCGTGAATTCACGATTTGTGATGCGCGTTACGTGATTTGTAAAGGATTCGTGCATAGTGTGTAGAGTTTTTATGAATGAATTTTTAATGGACATGGCCCTACACATTATTCGCACGAATTCCTCACACACCACTCATCACGAATCGCGAATACACGCATAGTCTGTAGCAAGGCGCAAGGGCAAAGTTTTTATCATGTGATGTAGATACGGTAGGTCTAACTCATCTTGCTGTAGTACTGTGAGTATTTGCGACTACTTCAGTAAGTGGCCAGAATTGTATCCCTTATCCAAGAAGCAGTTACCCTAGCCGAGGCTTTATTTGAGAATTAGATATACCCTAAGAAAATCCATTCCGGCCAAGGACATAATTTTGAATCTAAAGTATTTCAAAACGTTTATGGACTGCATCCACAAAACTAGGACTACACCTCTTCACCCGCTGTCGGATGGAATGGTAAAAATGTTCAATCGCACCATTGAGAATTTCCTGAGAACAGCCATCAACGAGAAACAGATCTGTCTTCCTCCATTTTTATTGGTTTACCGTGCGGAAATTCATTAGACCACGGGTAACACACCAGCCAGTGTGATTTTTGGCACGAAATTAAATCTGCCAGTAGATCTAATTATAAACTGCCCGCAATACGAGGAAAAATTTGATGATCATCTTTGCCATCTTAAAGATTGAATAAAGACGGTACATGAAGAAGTACGAGAGAAACTAAAAATTGAAAGGGACAGAATGAAAACCAGATACGACTTGCGTGCCAACAACAGCGGGTTTCAAGAGAATGAGGAAGTGTGTTTGACACCTTATCAGGGACATGAGGACAACAGACGGATCGGGGTGGTCAGTTTTAATATGGGGACAATATATGTTCCTGTGTGCGTTTGAATTTATAATATTTGCAGTACCTTTATTTTGACGTTTTCTAGAACAGTCCAGCTATATTAAATTTTATTCTCGACACGTTCTCGAGACCACGGAAACTTCGAGAACTCGAAAAATGTATGTAAGCGGATCGGTTTCGCTGCCATAATTCAGTTCTAAGTTCAGCTTATATTGAGCAGCTGAACGCGTGACAGAAACGTCAAAGTAAAGATTTGACAATTACGTGTTTGTTTGAAATATATTCGTTGTATAACCAAGTTGTGACAATAAAGTTTGTTTTTCTGTGTGACGTTATTCAAGGTCCTTTACCAGAATTGAATTATACTCTCAAAAACTTTTTTGGCATTGAAATGATATGTGAGAAAAACCGTCCCTTGTTTTTGAATATTATTAGATATCATTACCTATATAAATTCTGCACATCAAACTATTTTTTTTCTATTAGTTTAAATAAACAACACACTTCTAAATATAAATTGTAATTACATAATTGAATTCTAAACACGCATGCATTATTCCTAAAATTTAAATTTATATTAATGTGTAATTACCATATTAATATATCTGATAAGAAATATAAGCAGTACGAATAATATTTGCATTGTAGCATTATAATGTCATATTTAGGCGTGTTATTTTTGCAGAGAAAATGGTAATAACATAAGTGTAAGTATATAAATTATATACAGGGTGTTACACCGTAATTCGCTGTGTGTAAAGAATGAGGTTAGGGTAATGAAGGCGATTGCAGCGTTTGCTATCTATAAGCTAAATTATACGATATGTGTTTACAATTTATTTCGTATCAAGTAAATTTTCCAGAGAGGGAACTTAGGAAACTTACAATATTGCTAAAATTCATAATGCAAAAATTAAAAGCTTACTAGATTTTAAATAAAATTTTAACTTATCTGTTTAACTACGTTGATACCATTGTACATTGATAAAAGTGATTTAAAAAATAAAGTAAATTTACACCTTGTTTACATCATAGATTAATATAAAAAATCCATACAGTTTTACAATTATTTATTTTTCTTATCCACATGTTTTAGACGTACGATATTCCTTGTACATATTCTATACCGCGGAAAAATGTGATTTAACATTTAAAATTGTATACTTGTCTGTATTTCGCTTTACCCCGTAAATTATTCGAGAAAGAACATTTCATGTTTATATTTTCCGTGCAATGGGCTGCCGCAAACATGCAAATATATTTTTTCAGCATAAGCAAATTTGTCGCATAATGTAGAATTCCTCCTCAATGCTGACATTGACGTTCTTTGATTATTTTAGTGATAAATTATTCCACAAATAATTTAACCAAAAAAATGCATCATAACGGAGTTATTATAGTAATATATTAAAAATAGCGAAGGCGTTTTAAAATACTGCTTGACGAATTAGCAAATAATAGTGAACTGTTTTCAACATCTGTACCCTAAATTCAACGAGGTACCGAAAAAAAAGATTGAAAAAAGGCAGTTCGCAAATGATTTGAAAATACACTTCTGTATGGCATTGGAAACGGGTCCACTGTGAAACCTGATATTTCGCAAGGCAAAGCATGTCGGCGACTGGCACGGCGGCAGAGTGTAATAAAAAATGAGCAGACAAACAATTGAAAAGAATTTCCAAGGAAGTAAATATATACAATTTTATAGCACTTATTTTTTATCAGCAAATCAACTGCTTTTGCCGCTATTAATATTAATAATTAATAAAATTAATTTGTGGTTTCAATTAATAAAATAATTTGATATACCTGATATTACAATACTATTCAAAATTTTGTTCATTGACGTGTAAACACAATTGGGCCCATTTTACTAAGTTTCTACGAACTAACACAAATGTTTCTGGTTTATTTCCGTTTTGAAATCATAAGTTATTGGCAAGTATCAATAGTGTCCACTTCGGTGCGATACACTTATAAAAAGAAGTCCAAATGATTTAACTCAGGTGATCGTAACGATCATGGTACCCGTCCTTTTCGTCCAATTCATCGTACAGCTTGAACTTCAATAAGGTACTACCGAACATTTTGTCGAAAATGAGGGGGAGCAAACATTCGAAGACAGTTAAAGGAACATCTTCCACAAGCCCACGCAGACCATTTTTCGAAGGAACTCGAACCCCGCCCATTCGATTTGGTAATATGAATGGCCTATTCAAGTAATCATCGACAATCCTTGTCCAAATATAAATAAAAAGCGTTATTGGAAATGATCTCCTTGAATTGCGTGCGGATTTTTAAAATCCCAAACATGAGTATTATGAATGTTACACATCTCATTCCATGTAAAATAACTTCATCTGTAACTAACACGTTAGCTGTCAATCTGGGATTTTAAGCATTCTGTTGCAGCAATCATTCACAAAATCTAATTCACAAGGGATAATCTCTTGGTATTAATGCGTGGAAAAAGATACAAGATGTCAAAATTGATATATTTTTATTTGTGTTTTCTTTTTTTTGTAATAACGCGAGTATCTCTCAACTAATTGTCACCAAATTTAGTAGGAAAACATTATTTAAAAAAATTAATTTAAGTATTAAATCAGTTTTGCCAGTAAAGGGCTCCGCACTAACAATGTCTAATAATGAATTTTTCTCTTATTTTTTGTTGACAAAACATTTTGATTCGGTTGACTACAAAATTATATCCGAACATCATTTCTACGTAAAAAGATACACTTTGTAGAACTTGATAATTCTGCTTACACGCGATATGCTATTGAAATTTAATTCCAAAAAATTATTAGGTATCAATAAGTCATTATTTTTTTTAAATGTCCAGAATAACTGGAAAAAACTCATATTTGAAATAAAATACCTACATATTTACTTTTATTGACGAAAATAACAACAGAGCAGTAAAAACAACTTAACCCTTGAGCAATTATTACAGCTAATTACAGTAAATTTTCAATATGGGCTCCCACTTCTATGCAATTTTCTAATGCTCATAAGAGATTTCCTTACGTCGATAAATACATTTGGTTGTTTTAGATCAATTTTCTGGAAAACGGTAGGAATTTCGTTAACAAAAAATAAGAGAGAAATTGTCATCATCTGGCATTGTTAATGGTCTATTTGTTTTAATAGGTATCTATTACATAAATTATGATTAGTTTTCTTAAAATATGTTTCCCTACAAAATTTTATGACAATCTGTTGAGCGATCCTAGTTATTACAAAAAAAAAAAAAAAAAACGAAAAAATAATGTAAACCTGTATCTTTTCCCACAGCAACATTTTAGTAAGGCATATTTAGCTATATCTTCATATTTTGCTTCAAAGATATCATTCCTACTCTGGCACATTATTAATGGTTCCTATATAATTCTTAAAATAATAAATAAATTTTGAAACACATTCTTTTCTGATGAGACCTGTAAAGTTCAAAAATTATTTTTACTAAAAACATTAGCGCATGTAAATTTATTTAAATTTACATGCGCAAATGTTAAATTATTTAAATTTTTAAATAAATTTTAATTTAAAAATTACTCTTCAAAAAGACTACAAAATAATATTTATTTCAAACCATCACAAAATTATACTTACACCAAACATTGAACAAAAATACTTATGGTTTTAGAATTTTTACTAATGAATTTTTCTTAAAAATATTTGATTTTTCGCAAAATAATAATGCATCTTATGCAGTAAGAGAAACCCACACGATAATCTGTAGTTCTATATGTCTCTTTATAGAGGTAGGTAATGTAGGTATATCGAATTCATTTGAATTATCTTAATATGTTTAAAGGAAATAAAATAGAAACTGTAAGTTTTGGCATATCGCTGAAAACTCTTTTTTACAATCTTATTTTTCTGTTTTTTTTTCTAATTAATTAACAGTACATATTTTTACTTATCTAACGCAATAAAATAAACTGCTTATGTTTCAAACTTTATGATCTGTGGTTTGAAATATAAACATATTGCCACAATCTTATTATTTAGGCAGGTATATGAAAAAGGGTCATGCGGCCACGCCCTTGAAACGCTTTCGCAGTTTTTTGCAGATTAAAATAGTAGCGCTTTATTTCTTTCGTTTGAATAAATGCGTATTGTTACACAGTACGACATCTAACAGGAATTATGATAACTATTTAGGTCTTTATTAAGGACTGACTTTCTTGGTGTATATACTCAAGGACGCAAGCCATTTTAAACACTTCAAAACCTGATGTAGATACTATTGCACAATCGTTAATAGTTAAAAGGCATGAAATGTATTCTGATGACGTTAGAGACTACACTAGAGTCCACCGATATAAAGATTGAAAGAATTTCAATAATTTTTCTCGTAAACTATAAGGATTTTACAATTTTTTTACGATATTGTCTCCATTTTGTGAATCACTCTGTAATAGTAAAAGATTCATCGGCGTGATAAAAACGTCTATCTGATTTTTAATTAAAATCCAATATTATTAGAGGATCATTAATAGAGGAAAGCGTTTTGTAAGGTTAACTGTCAACATGTGGGGTATTTTTAGTTATTATTTTTAAATTAGTGAAATCCAAGAAACGTCATTTGAAACGTCAAAATTGATGAAACATACTACAAAGGATTGTTATTTTGCCCTCCGAGATATATTATGTGTATTTTTATACAGTAATATGTTCTATTATATTTTTTATTACAATATTAACTTTTGTTAATACAAATCGTAACACCTAATGCAGTAATATTATATAAATAACCCTCATACATATTTACTTGGTGCACAACTAGGTGATGACCTTCGTAACTCGCCTGTCATAGTGATTTACAGCTTGAAAAACAAAAAATAGAAGGCATGAATTCAAATTGCCAATAATTATTTATTAAAGCCATAAGGAAACTAAGGTATTATTGATTCAGAACAAACATTTTTATAAGGAAAATGTATGATTATATGCTATACATAACATATATTTTCTGTCGGGCTAAGAAATATATAAAACTTTTTCCACCATGTTATTGCTGCCGCTTTATACAAGCAATTTTAATTATGGTTTCCCGAGTGTTTGAATAAATAAGGCAGGCAACGAGCATCGATTTTCCACAAAATTGCAAAATAATAGGGTTAAAGTTGTGTGGCTACCCGCTGTATAAATCAATATCTGATGTAATTCCTTTATAGGCAAGAAAATTAGTTTGACCTATCCGGCACGAAAAAATAAGCGAGCTTTACAAAACAATACAAGAACTTCTATAATAATTTATTTAACAAAGCCTATAATTTACCTATACAAACTTAATGAAATGTTATTGATTTATAGATGTATAGGATGTAACTAAAGTGCCTACAAAAAATATGATAATATGAATTCTGTGTCAAATCAATTTTAAAATAATAATATGCAAAACTATGTTGCATATTATAAACTAAGGTTAAGTAAAAGCGTCTGTAACGTTCAACAATGCTGCGCACCTATGTTTAGGTGTACCTATTTGTAATTAGTATATATAAATACACAATAATCCTAAGACGTTGTCACATATTCAAGACCTGTTTACTGTCATAATTCTGTTACCGTTGTTCAGAAGAAAGAATTGTGAAATATGTTTTGTTTAGCTGAACTTATCATATGGTAGAATTAAGGCACTCATATTTTGGACACTCTGTATATCTTTAAACATGCTTCCGTTTCAATTGTCGATGGCTGAACACTTGGAAGAACTGCAACACCTACGACGTGCTTTTAAACGAAATTGACATACTATAATAATATTCCTACCCTTTATTCTAATCGCAAGGATTAGCTCAAAATGTGGTAGAGCGGGCCGACATACTGTCACGAATAGGAATTTGTTCTCCACCAAATGTCACGAAAAGTGACGGTCCTACTCTAAATATGTCCTGTCTTTGTTGGTGACAGGACGATACCTTTGCCAGATATGTTACATTCACCTTTAAATATGTAAAAATAAAACTTGTAACACTAACTATTAATATGCTTTTGAGGTACTCGCTTAGCTCTTGCGAGAATTAAAGAAAATCAACTTTTTTAATATAAATACAAATTTATTAAAACAAACATAACAACAACCATATTTACAATAAGGAAACCTCTGCGCTGAGGAGAATCTCTTCTATAGATCAGAACCTACCACCGGCTGACCGCGGTCCTTTGGCCATGTTGTGGCTGGCATTAGCCCAGTTGCATCAAAATTATATCTGTTGAAGCAATGGGAATGGTCAACAAGTTTATCACTTAGTTCCTAGAGAGAGCAAGAAGGATAGACACAGTTTGGTTTGATAGTAATCATTACTTTGCTTTGAATTTTACTTGTATAACATTGAATATTGATTGCAAATATGTTTATAAATTTGGTTCGATAAAATAATTTAATATCCGTATGTACGCCAAACGGTTCTTAATTTAAAAATAATTTATTGAAATATGTGTCCAGCTGTAACAATGTCTTATGTCCAATTAGCTTTTCATTTAAAACGTTAATAAAAATGACTGTACAACTTTTTAAATTTTGAAAATTACACTTCATCTCTTTAAGATCCTTTTTGTTAATATTATTATTAAGTAAATGGCATTTGCACCTACGAACGATTTGAGAAAGGTAAAGGCAGTCTTTCTCAGGACTAATTACACTCCAAGGCCGTGGTATATCCAGCATTCGTGTATATTGAACAAACAGGGAGACACTTTAACACGAGGTTGAAGAAACGCAAATGCTACTTAGACAACATACAGATAATTCAATAGACTGGAAAAACCAAGGAACCAATGGAAATTTCAATCGAAATAAGAGCTTAAAACTACCTGTAATTTGAAAATGATTCGCATGTAAAAATCAATTATGGAAAGTCACAGGTCAGAGATTTAAAACCATGCACGTCAAGAACTAATTTAAAAAATACTATCAGTAGCATCTAAGATTTGTTTTTAGAGAAATTGGACATATTAACATAATGCATCACGATATACAAAGGTTTACTGATAAACTAGGCTACCTGTTAACAAAACAAGGAAAATAGAGGCAGTCTTTCCTAAGACCAATTGACCTCCAAGACCGTGGTATATCAAGCATCTGTGTATTGTACAAACAAGGAAACGTATTAGCATGAGGTTGAAGGAACGCAGAAGCCACCTAAACAGTATACGAACCAATTTAAAAAATATCATAAATATATTTGAAAAATGGATTCCGTTGAAGTTGCATCTATTATCTAAGCAGGACATAAAAAACCAATACACTTGTAAAATATAAATACGTCCAGAGGATTTAAAATATAGATTTGTCATATTTTTTATTGTTTTTATAACTGATTTATAAAAAATTAGGTAATAAGATAATGCTCTCCCGTCTACATATCTAGATAAAGATGCTTATTTTTTCCATTTATATAAAAATTTGACATCAAATGTCCTACTAATTCCCTAACTTAGGTACCTACTCTGTGTAGTATGGTCTACACTGTAAAACTTCAAATCAAACAGTTGATAAGTTAATACAGACCTATAAGTTCTGTATATATCCTGATCACAAAAAAAAACTATTTTGTAATCGAAAAGGAAAATCATTTCGGAAAAGAGCTCGTAGTGAATGTAACAGTAGTTGTCAATTTGCTAAGGAGTTCCTAGAGTACAAGGATAAAGCCAAAAAGTATCTGGCTGTGTCTAGGATAAATTTTCACCTGGCGACAGGTATTCAAACTGGACAGTGTTGGCTAAGGAAGCTTTTCTATTACATATGAAAATGTGAAACACCTCTTTGTAGGGGTTGCGAACATGAATGCGAGACAGTACTCTTTGCGCTCTGTGAGTACACTGTCATCTCGTCAATAAGAGAATCCATTTTGGGAGAACGATAGCCGAACGATCTACATTAGAGAGATCCCCCTGAGCAACGTCACCATATTTTTCTCCTTATTAGGTTGGTTGGCGGTTCAGGTAGAATGATCTCCTAATGGGAGCAGGTACAAGGGGCCCAATGGAGTTTAAGTGTTATAGTCTTTCTGCAACCCTCCCCACAATTTCAGATTCCACATAATAAAACAGTCGAAGCATTAAAATACTTTCCTTCAATTAGGCAAGCTAGCAGAGAATAAAATTTTAATAAATCCTCGATTTGAACAATTATTATAAGTACTACTAAATGTTATGACTATAAGTTACACAATTTATAACAACCAGACGAACTAAATATTCCTTATCTCCACCCAAATCCTAAATGTATCTCAAATTCAACCCAACGTATGTCCCAAATTGTAGTACTCAAGAAGTTGCTGACAGGCCAGTTTATAATTAATAATAATCACATTCCTTAAACACTATTGGTCAACAGAAGACCCTCATTTCGTCAACCTCATAAATAATCAAGATCATTTTGGTGTGAACGTCTGGTGTGGAATCATTGGTCGCCATCTAGTTGGACCATATTTTAATGACGGAATATTGAATGGTAGAAGATATCTGAGTTTTCTTCAAGAAGAAATTTCAATTATTCTTGAAAAACGTGCCTCTGCAACTAAGAAGATCAGTGCGGTTTCAACATGACTAAGTTTCACAGAACACTCAGGCACGGATCATAGCAATATTTTCATTTCGGTTAAGAGCTCAGTTATGTCCACCCAGTTATTGTAATTATTTAGATCAGATGATAGATGGATAGGGAATATTGGTCCCATAAAATTTCTAGGGAAATGACCAAACCTGACACCTTTATACTTTTTATTATGACGACTTCTTAAAAACAATGTTTAGAAGACCTGTAGCAAAATATTGACTATTTGAAAGAAAACATTTTAAAAAAGTCACTTAAAGAGAAGTCCGGTTGAACATATGTTTATTAGAAGAAGGTGGTCACATTGAAAATATCTTATAGCTGATTTGTTAAAATGTAAATGTCTATGTTTTTAGGTTATTTGTGTAATTGTATTAATTCTTAGTAATTATGGTTGTCATTGTGTTTGTAGGTTATTTGTGTAATTGTACTGATTCTTAGTAATTATGGTTGTCATTTTATGGTTCTATGTTTATATTATAATATTTTGACAAATATATACCTTCAGCAGTCAAACTACTGTCTATTATTTTCCATGAAGACCGAATTCAGTCATGGCTAATTCAATTTTGTTCGAGATATTTAATATAAACGCGTTTTCACATTTCTTCATGCAACTTTTCAACAAAAGGAGATACATACCAAAAAAGTTTACTAATTAAAGTTTACCAGAGAAACTCTGTCTTTCCTAATATGAAATGAAATAGTTATATTTGTGGGAAAAATATATTTCATGAGGCCATAACAGGCATATCAAAAATAATACTATTGATTCAGAAGTAAGCCTAAGTGGTTTTATTTGAAACCCACGAACGAAATTTTTACTCGCGTTTTTTATTAACCAATAGCGGCCCTTAGGCATCGAGTCTGACACAGACTATACTATCTATTGCAATAATAATCACTATCTAAAACGAATTTCTCGACTTATTTTGAAATGCCTACGTATTCATAATGAAATCTACTTTCAAGATTTAGCATTAGGTCTTAGTTTTTTCAGTCACCTATAGAGTTCTAAAGTTCACAGAAAATTTAATTGACCACTAAATTGTTTTGAGGGAGTGTCATTATTATTGCAATATATAGCACATAAAGCTTTTGGTAACTCAGTTTCCACCGCACTCGATGAATTGAAATTTCCAATGCCGTGCGATAGAAACCTACTTACCGCATTTATTATGTAATATACTACTATTTACTATTTCATATGCACACAGCTTACAAAATTTGAAATTAAGGAAATGAAACACGCTGCATAAATATGCATGCGATATTAAAATAAAGCATCAAGTGCGCCATTCCTAGTCGTCTTAATTTACTGAAATGTGAAAGAGACGACATTATGTATGCAGACAAAGAGTTTTTGTTAAACACGTCTCGTTTTTCTTGCTACAGTTGCAAACCGAGGAGAAAGAACTAGTTGAAAACCCGAAGTGTAATCTTTGCATCCATTAAGGAAATTAGTGTTGGAGGAATTGCGTTGCGAAATAATTTAATGCGGGACGAAGACTACCAACTCTTAATGATCTTAGTTTAAATTACAGTTTTCTGTAATTATCATACAAAGTTCTCGAGACTGATGAAAATGATGGTTTTATACTGTGCTTGCTCGTTGGTGCTGCATATACATAAATGTTTAGGTATATGAAACTGATTAGGAGTATAATTAAATCTATGTTAAATAAAATTGTTTATGATGAGATTTATATTTTTTATGAATAAATAAAGGTCTTAATGAATTTTTAGTTTCTATTAACCTGAAATTTTAATGGTACATTTTCATCTGACATTAATTGTACGATATTCATGCCGGACTGAAGTTATATTTGATTTAAACAGTGAAGAATTTCAAGTTATATGTTTCAAGTGTCGACAAATCTATAAGATAAAATGCAAACACGTATTATTGCTCGGACTTGCCTGACCGAAATTGCTGTAGTTGACTATAGTCAAGGTACAAAATAATAGAGAGTGATTCATGTCATAAACCTGCTCACTATTTAAAGCAGTCAACACAAAGATAAATACATGTAGACCCTATATTTATCGTATAAAATTTAAGTACGGCATATTCACAGCTTCTGCTGCAGCAAAAATCCATGCGTCATATCGGAATGCTCGATTTCTATTGGTAATCATGCCGTGGCAGACCCCACCACATGCACATCCCAGCTACCATGGACCTGGGAAAATTTCTGGTATATCTTTCCGCTAATTTAATTATGAATTATGTAATTAATTTATTAGTGATTTTATGTTTGTATTCTTAAGAATGGAGAATAATTTAAACTCTATGGCATATTTTAAAAATCATAAACGTCTTAATCTAACAAGTGAGCAATATCGGATGATGTATATGAAGGATTCGACGCGAGATCAAAATACGAGTGTATAGTTTATCTTATCGATATAAGGGAATAAAAAAAACAACATAAGAAACTGCCATAAAAACATCAAAGGCAGCCGGTAAGTCGTAGCGTTGCCGTAGACAGCATCGTATTTACGTTATATATCAGTATTCGCTCAGTTTCGCCAATAATAATTTAAAATAAAATTAAGTATGTAAGTTATAATAATGAATGTAAATGTAGGTTTGAAGAAAAAAAAACAAATGCTAAATACAGATTTTGATTAAATGTTGGATGTTATTATGTAATTTTAAATTATTACTTCCCAGCATGGACCATGAGAAGGTAAGATCGTTCTCTTCCAGTAGAGAGGGATTAGGATTGGTAGAGCAAGGAAAAATAATTAATAAATTAACATAATCCTCTTTAAAATGAAAATAAAAAAAAATAATAATAACAGAAAATCTATTTATATCCTAGCGATATATAAATAAAATATATACCTAAGGAAAATATTATATTTCATATATTACAAAACAACGACACCATAAAAAACCCAAAAATTTACTTATACATTATAATAAAAAACACACTAGCACTAACATTCGTCAGAGTCACTACTTACGTTCTTCATCAATAATCATGATAAAACCACTTTTATTTAGCTCAGGCATTTTTTCAATTAGCTGATGTAATTTATTCACCTCGCTTCTTGTAACATCTATAACTGATATTATTTATTTCAATGTATCTTTTTAATTGGCTCCATATTAATTACATAGAATTAAAAACGCAGCAGTATGAATGCAATCGTAAAACGGTGGTATGTCTCTGAGCCGTAGCCATCTCATCAATAACGTATTTCTTTGCAAAATTATTGCTCTTGACTATATGCAGCAACTCATCATTCTTCAAACTAGCATTGTACATAATTTTATGAATTTTAAGAAATTCTTGAATATTCCTTTTTTTGTGCCGTATCTGGAATCCTTTCTAAAAATCTGGAATGGTATGGAGCGTTATCTAATATTATTATTAAATAAGCCGTTTTTTCTAATGTCCTCTGTCCCTCACTGTGTTTTATATTTTTATGTACATTATATACGTATAATTAACTGAACTTTGTTTGTCGTCTCTATTACTATTCGTTTGATCTCTACTTGTACCAGGTTGAGGTTCTTCCGAGAATCCTCCCAAGGTCTGAATATTTTCTCCGTATCTCATTAGATCTGCAGTATATAATACTACAATATTGTTAAGGCAAAAAAATTAATAGATACTATGTAGGCACTAAGTACTAGATAAATTAAAACAAACACACAATAACACAACACTAATGTAATAATCTAAGCTGCATCATTAACTACCCTCTTTGTCTTCCTTATGGTGTTCAAGAACGACGAATGTCGGCGAGTTGGTAGACGCGAGAGTGCATAGTTGTCAAGTCTGTTGCCTACGAATCATAAAACTAAACGACTTTTTAAACACGTTATTGCGAATTTGAGAAGTGCAAATAATTCGAAATTTCATATATACATAAATTGATACCTGCTAAAAAACTAAATTTTATAAAGACAAGTACCCATTTCCGTAATATACAGAAAGCGGTTACCTTGTTTTGTGAAATGTTGCCACGTTGCATTCAAGTAACAGCTTGTAGCTACCGTTGCGATACAAGTTTTTATATTCGAGCAGTGGGTTTGATCGGGAAAGCAGGTGATTTGACGACGAGATATAAAATATTTCCTTAATAACCAACCTACTTTGAATAATAGCGGGATAGATGACTAAAATAGACATAATAATAATAATAATAATGTTTATTTTAGAAATACATTACAAAATGGTTATAAGTTTACCTTAAAAATAAACATAGAAAAATCACAGAAGTATATTGCTATACTTGTTCGTGATTGTCTTTCTATTTTTATCCTTATTAACGTAGTAGTATAGTGTATCTGTCTTAAATACTTATACCTACATATACACATATTAGCATTTCTACCAAGTTCACACAAACAAACATATACATACATGTTCACATTTTTCTCATTATATGGATAATAACAAAAATTATAGCTAAAAAATGTTTGTATAAATTATATCTTTTATTTCCTTTCGTGGAAGTGAGTGTAACCATAGTTTAATTTTTTTTCTGAAAAGTTCAATATTTCTAATATTTGTTAAACTAGTTGGCAACCTATTGTACAGTCTAGGAATTAAATAAACAAAGCTTCTCTGTCCTATAGTTTTCTTACTTTTAGGAGTTTTAAATTTCCCTTCTTTATAGCGAGTTTCATAATTATGTTTTATTTTTTCATATTCATCTTTATGTTTAAAATTATACGTAAGTAAAGTAAGGCTGTATAGTTGTCTAATATCAAATATTTTGTTTTCTGTATAAAGGGCATCACTTGGATAAGTAATATTTTTGCTATATATAATCTTTAAAATCCATTTCTGCAAGATTTCTAATTGTTTAATATAACTGTCACAGGCCCCTCCCCATCCAATTAAACCGTATGTTAAATGAGGCTGTACTAAAGCGTGGTAGAGCATACGCAATCGATTTGTATCTAAATAATTTTTTAAATATTTAAATTTTGATAATAATCCTCTAACTTTTTTTATTACATTTTTAATCTGAAAATCCCAACGAAAATGTCTGTCTATAATCATTCCTAAATATTTTACAGATTCCGATTCTAATATGTTTAAATTTCTGTCAATTTCTATAGGTCCCAAGTCCGGAAGATGATTACTGTACGACGTAAATACCATATAAGTTGTTTTTTTGGAAATTTACTGTAAGTTTATTATAATCAAACCATTTTTTTATTTCTCTAAATTCTTTCTTAGCGGTGCGTTTTACTTCATCCCAACTTTTCTCCCTATACAATATAGCGGTATCATCAGCAAAGCTGATTATTTCACCTTTATTTACGGTTTGACTTAGAAGACTATTTATATATAAGGAAAAAAGCACTGGCCCCAAAACAGTACCTTGAGGCACGCCAAATTTGACAATCTGAGGATTACTAATTACTCCATCAATTTTAACTAACTGCTTCCTATCTTTTAAATAACTTTCAAATAACTTGTATGCGTTACCCCTCAAACCGTAGTTAAATAATTTATGTAATAGATGTTTATGGCATACAGTATCAAAAGCCTTCGCAAGGTCGACAAATATGCATAAGCATGGTGTTGTATCATCTATGGCTGAATATATATATTTAGTGAGTGAAGCTAATGCATCTTGCGTACTTTTTTTCTCTTGGAACCCAAACTGATTACTGGATATTATGTGAAATTTTTTTAAGAACTTTATTAATCGATGTTTGATACATTTTTCTAGAATTTTTGCTATATTTGTAATTAAAGATATCGGTCTATAATTAACGTGCTGAGTTAGATCTCCCCCTTTATATATAGGTTGTATTAACCCAATTTTCAGAGACTGCGGAAAATAACCGATCTCAAAACATTTATTTATTATATATGTTAGCGGTTTGGATATTTCATTTTTAATCATTTTCAGTGTTTCAGCACGGATGTTATCAATTCCCGGTGACTTTTTTGGCTTTAACTGAACTATAATCCGCTTGATTTCATTTTCGGCAGTAGGAAATAGACACATTGAATTTGGTAAAATTGGTAGTACCTCTTTATAATTGGCGGGAGAATTTATTTTACTTGCATATTTCTCACCAAGTTCTGTATAATATTTTGCAAAAGAATTTGCAATATCTTTTTTGTTATCTAACATGATACCAACTTCACTTTCTATGTTACTAATATTTGTTGTTGATTTTTGTTTATTACATATGTTGTTTACAGTTTTCCATAAATTTGTTGTTGTTGTATTATTTTTATTTATTTCATTTCTTATATATGCTCTTTTTGCTTTAATTATTAGGTTAGTTAACTTATTTTTATATTTTTTATATTCTTCCTCTAATTGCTTGTTATTTGGAGACTTCAATAGGTTTTGGTATAGCTTGTTCTTCTTATTAACCGACTTTAATAAACCTGCTGTTATCCAGGGCTTTTTTTGCACTTCAGATTTCTTTATTTTAATTTCTCTAGTATTTCTAGATATTGCACGCTGAAGCTCCATTAAAAATATGTCTGTAATTGTATCGATATCATTTATATTGTAAATATTACACCAAGCTTCTTTGCCCAAATCACATTTAAGCTTATGGAAATTTATATACTCTTTAGAACATTCAGAAATAGTATTTTTCATTTTTAATTTGATTTCCGATAAGGCCACTATTGTTGGATTATGATCAGTAATATTCATTTTATATATTATGGGTACAATTTTATACTTATCTGTTTTAATGAAAAAGTGATCTAGACACGATTTTTCTCTAGTGGGTTTATTAATATATGATACAAATTCGAACATACTCAATATGTTTAAATATTCCTGCGCATAATCCGCATCTGAAAGAATATTTATATTTATGTCACCCACCAACATATTTACAGTACACTTTTCCAGATTTCTTAAATATTCTAATAAATGCGTATTAAATTTATATGGGCTTGTACTGGGTGATCTATAAATAGCTGTCAAAATTATTTTGCCTCCATTTTCAAGAAATATATTTAATTTCATTGAACTTATTTCACCAATATCTATTATTTTGTGTGAATATTTGATATTATTTTTTATATAAATGAGCACACCATCATTTTTATTTATGTTTCCTCTGTTATATAATAAATCAAATCCATTTATTTTATATAATTCTAAATCATAAATTTGGAAAGTTTCTGTTAGAATGATTACATCAAAGGAGTATTTTAAAAGCTCCAAACTTACAAGAAATTCATCAAAATTTTTTACCATACTACGTATATTTTGTTGTAAAATTTTAATGTTACTACCTAGACTATCAACTAAATTATTATACTCAATTTCATTATTGACAACATACGTTTCAACAGTTTCGACATTGTAATCTCTCAAATATTGATCCATTTTATGTTATTTTTCTTTTCCTTTTTTTCTCTTACTCCCCTCCCCCAAATTAAATTCACAAATGCAATTTTACAAATAATTAATAAATTTAGAAAAGAACACATACAAATTAAAATACAAAATACATTATCAATTAGACACAAACATTATTTATTATGAATTTTTTTCTCTTGGGCCCGAGTGATTGGTTTGTCAGCTCTTTTGGTAAACATTTTTCGAGTTGCTCCTCTGCCTTCTAAGCTTTGATTTTCTTGTTGAGTTAATGTGTAAACTTCACAATTCTCTACTCTTTTTGGTGATGTAGGAGTTGAATCTTCTTCCTGATCTTCTCTTTCCTGAAGGTCACTGACAGTATATGATTTATCTTCAATATACAATTTGTCGTTCTTTATGTAACAGTTCTGTTTGTTTTCTTTGGCGTTCAACAAATATTTCCTGAGTAACTTGTGCTCCTTTCGTTGTTGTTCTGTAAGATCATTAACAATGCTGATATTTACACCTTTTAATTTTTTCTTGTTTGCTAGGACATCTAATTTTGCGAGAAATCGTGTAAATTCAATTTTTAACGGAGAACTCTCTGCTTTACCCAAAAAATAGAAATTTTTTATATCTGTTTCCACCAGAGAAGTAGAAATTAAATCATTAAGCTTCCGGCATAACTGACTACAGGAAAAAGATTCACTTCTCTTATATAAATTAAATGTTATGATACTATCCTTCTTCTCATTTCTCCTAATTTCTTCTATTTCTGAACGTAGTTCTTGATTTTCTTCTTTAAGTTTTGTAACTGTATCTTCCAACCCTTCAATTTTTAGCTGTAGTTTAACTTCAGTCGCTTGAATTATACTTTTTATTTCGGTTCTGTTCTTCACTATTTCATCGTATAACTGTTTCAGCGTAATATTTTTTTCGGTTTCTGGCATATTAGTAATAGTTTTGTCTAGTTATCTTAGTGTGTGGCCACCTTTATTAATGGAAAGCGTAATTTAAAGTGAAAGAAATCTCTCTGAAGTTTTTGTAATTTTATCTACTGATAACGTCGGAATTTACAAACCGTTGATTTGGTTTGTATATGTTAATTTGCTATAATAATAATACAAGTATTCACCTATGCAGGAGATTATTTAGCAATCTTCCCGTCAACTTATTATTTTTTGCTCACAATATAATCAGTAATAATTTTACTTGCACATACCATTTAAATTCATCACTTTACTAGGAGCGATGTGACACACGTTTACTCACATTAAGCAGACCACACACATCACTTATATAATTCTGATGATATAACATGTTATAATATATTGTAATGATTTTTGTCACTTGCTTGAAATTAACCACCACTACATCCCATGATTTAGTTGCGGTATCTATTGAAATTTTTTTATAACGATGATTATCAAGAATGTTCGTGAGCAGTGCATTCATTATTGGACAATTGTATCGTTACTTTAGGTCGCTGATTAAGGAATACTTAGTCAATTCACGAAAAAGTATGCAAAAATTATCAAGACAAAACCATAAGAAAGAGTAGGCCTAGGCCACCACTAGTGTCAGATTAAAACAAACATCATATAGGTAGTATCAATGACCTTTAATAGATATACACGACACCCAATAATTACCTAAACCTACGAAACTGTTTTTCTTTTTTTCTTTTTTCAAAATAATATCCTGTAACTCGATAGTTGCGCATCAGAGAAATTTTTTATAGGAATTTTAATCTTATTTGAGTCTGGTCTACCTCCAGTAAATTTTTGTAAGCTCACACTGTGACACCCTGTATAGTGCAATAGTGACATAGAAGAACATACACCTGCGACAAAATAAAATCAAGTTGCTATCTCACAGAATTATGCTTGACATAAGTTTTGGTTTTATGAAACGAAATTGAAAGAGTTTGCTCATAGAAAAAGGAGAAATAATGATATGGCGACTATTTAAGACAAATATTAGAGGTCAAAGTCTGAGTGAAAGAATATATTATAGAAACACTGACGAAATATTGGTAAATGAAGGTTATACAATAAAAAAAATGTGGCACTGTTTTGCCACATATGGAGCCTGGTGCTGGTTGTATGGATAATGCACTCTATGTAATAGCTTTGTTCGTAGTATACCAGAATCAGTTTATAACCGTCAGAAGAATGACGCTGAATCTAAAACAAAGCATTTCCAACTTTATGTGAGCATTATAAACGCAATATGTCTGCGCCTGACGGTTTGAAACTGTTTCCAACTGTTCTAGGAACAGGCCTATTAACCAAAATTTTCAAAATCCGTTATACTGAATGTTATGAGAAACCGATGAAAAAAAAACAAAACCAGCAAAATAGAAATTAGTTTTTAAGTATGCACAAAATTTTTACTGAACGTGACTACAAAATAAGTTTCAGATGCTGACTATATTTCTATTTCATTTTTTTATACGAAAACTAGAAGATATTTCGAAATTGGTGTAAAAACAAATATATTTTGTTTGGAAGAGAGCTACCCAAAACATTTTTTTTTAATCAAAAATTTTTAAGAACGTAAAATTTCTAATAAAGAAATAATGTACAAGGGGTGTCCCGTTACTGTAGAGTGACGAGTGAAATAGGTCGAGAAAGTGAAATTTTAATACAAACACTTTTAAAGAGCTATAACGGATCATGACCGCTTATAATACACTTTTTATATAAAACACCCCCTCTAAAATCGACTGAAGAATACATTCATTCATTTCTCTGAACTATTTTTGAAACATCCTGTATATACCCGATACTGCATTCATTATTCCGATATATAGTACCTAACTCTTAAAATAATATATTCCGTAATTAATACTTTGATCTGATATTAGAGTAACAGTCAGCCGTAGTCAGTTTATATTGGGTTCATTTTATTGTCAGACGTACACATTTACAAAAAAAGAGTGACTCAAGCTACGATGTAGTTTTTTTTTATAAAACAGGCATTGCGGCGAGCAGCAGCAAATATAAATTGGCCTTTTAACCGCTACCTTTACTGTTATTTAGCCAGACGTATTACAAACCCTAGTAAATCCTTCGGTTATATCCCATACCGTATCTGACTACGGTTTATTTGTTCTCCCGATGAAACTTTTACCATTTGCATAACTGTTCGTATTTATGGCTTACCGGTACAATTTTTCTAAGGAAAATATGCCGACATTACTTTTTAAAACATTTGAGAGCATTGAATTTACATAGTCATTTATATGTAAAAATGTTTGGCTTTGACTATGTAGATTAGTTTACGTTTTATAAGCTGGTTGCTCCGCACATTTAATTGAAACGTTTCGCCATTTCTTAGTGGTTAGATTTGGTGTAACCTAGAATGTTAGTATTTGGATTAACCTACAGTCGAGACCCGAAATAACAGAGAGTGATTCATTCGAAGCACTTAAGAAGGTGAAGGTTGCAAGGGGTCCAAAGGTGTACCACTTGAGAAAGATTTAAAGATCACAAAATTACTAAGTCGACGTTGAGTGAATGTAGCACTATAATAGTTTACCTTAAAAAGTTTATATTCACCGGTAGAATGCCATCTTAGACGCCGATGGCCTACTACCATCCACTTACACCTACCTAATGCGCACTACGCATAATACACTGCACTATTTACATACACAATTTGCACTACTGGTTATTAGCACTATCACTATAACAATCACAAGTTAACGGTTTCGGACGCAGGCACTTTGCTTTTATGCCCACATAAGGTTGAAAATACTTTATTTTTTGGAGACTGATTCTGGTGTACTACTGCATTATCCATACAACCAAAACAGCACCAGGTTCCATATATGGTAAAACAGTGCCACACTTTTGTTATTGCATCGTCTTCATTTATCCATGTTTCGTCAGAGTTTCTATAACATATATATTTCATTCACACTTTGACCTTCTAATATTTGTCTCAAATAGTTTCTTCACCATTCACATTAATAAGTTCTTACTCACCCGTAGAATGACGTCCTCTTAGACGGCGAAGGCCATCGACTTACCGCAGATATCATACCATTAACACACTGCACTATATGCATACACTACTACACTACACTACCTACTACTACTACACTACAAGTTAGCACTTATTGTCGGTTATTAGCCTCATTCGTAGAACAGTTGGATACAGTTTCCAACCATCAATTGCACGCGCATTGTGTTTTCTTACCCACATAAGGCTGAAAATGTTTTGTTTTAGATGCAGTACGCATCATTCTGACGGTTTGAAACTGATTCTGGTGTACTGCGAACAAGGCTATTATAAGGTGCATTATCATACAACCACGACAGCACGTGGTTCCATATATGGCAAAGCAGTGCCACACTATTGTTGTTATATGGCATTCGCTTATCCATGTTTCGTTCGTGTTTCTATAATACATAAGCATTTAATAGCTATTTGGGTAATGACTTATGAAAAATATGATTTTATGTAACTAGTGCGATGTTACATAAAATCATATTTCATAACGTATTACATAAAAGAGTTTTTCTAATTTTGACGAAAAATGGGAAATACAAGTTTTTAGTTTTCATATTTTACAAGTATAATTTAAATAACAATTATCTCGTAAGTAGGTCAGTGTAAGTTTAACTTTTCTTGTCATTTGGCTTGACATTTAATAGATGCTGATCTATTCTGTGACTCTGATCGTTACTATTAGGTACAACTTATTAGGAAAAATGTGTGATTTACATTCATATTCTGACTATATGCCGAGCGATACCGAATAAGCGGCAATAAATGCCGTATATGAACAGAAGAAAGTAAAATACGTCAATGAGAAAGTACTACTGGCATTGTTTTGAAGGTAAGAAGAATTTGAAGGCTTCTACGCTCAGGACACAGTAGGTACTCCATGTTGAGAACTGAGCTGTCTTTATAAAAAGGTATAGACATTAAAACATACAATAAGTTCATAGCATTTAGAAATCAAACGTTTTTTCAAAAGTAAATATTGTGAAGTTTTTGACGGAGGTGGATGACAATAATTTTTTAATGGCTAATAGTCCAGTCATTTAAAGTTTTATCTGCGAAAAAATTCCTAGTGAGCTGAATTCTTGTATACACCTTTATTACGGCGTTGTAATGAAAATGTAAAAAATCGATATTGATATCGTGTCGACTAAAAAAGTTATAAAGGTCAAAAGGTCACGAAAACCAGTTTTTTGCAAATATTTCGCCACCTATTTCTCGGAGGTCAATAGACGTCATTATAAAAATTGTTTGTCGTGAAATTTTCTACAAAAAATACCTCTTGCATTTGTCTGTAAAATTAACCGTTTTCGGAGTAGAGCGCTGAGAAAGCGACTATATTATGACTATGCACTTGTTTCCTCACCACCTTCGAGGTAGAATGCAAGGCGCGTTTTTTTACATGGTTTCTCCCGCAGGCATAATCCATGATATGTAATAAGAGGTTTTTTTATTGAAGAGTGGATGATTTTTTATTTGAATTCTGAAAAATACAGAAGAAACAAACTTTAGTATATAATTTTTTTTTGTCATTCATTGTCGATATCTTCAGTTTCTATATCATTAACAATTGCTGACAAAACGTCGAGTGGACTTATTCCTATATTTAAATCGACATCTTCATCATTTTCATCAATGGTTGACTCTGCGTTTAAGCATGACTGGCCACGGCAATGTCCACAAACTTTTGAACATCTTAATCCAATTTTTTTGCATCCACATTTGCCGCCACAACCTTTTGTACAATTACAAAAGATTGTATTCAGTAGAAAATCTGGTGCTGGTGGTAATAAAGTTGTTATTGCCGCAATACTCAAATTGTTTGTATAATTCTTCGACAATTACTATGAACATTTACAAAAGTCACAGTACTTAAATATTCAATATTACCATCACCTCTAGCAATACTAGCATTTTTTAATGTTTGTAGACCACGCCTAACTTTTACTACATCAACATCCGATAACAATTCATTGCATATAAAACATGTATCACTCATTATGAAAACTGTTCAAGAGCATGAAATTACTAAAATAATGTCTTTAACACTCAAGAAATAATTTTCAACTGAGCTAAACACAGTCCGACAGGCAGTAGCAGGTATAAAGGGACAATAAAATACGGAATCTGCCAGTGTAGGTCGTTGGTATAATATTTAGTAGATTTTACTAAGTTCCCAAACCTCTATAAGTATATTTTTCACAAAACGCCCAAGTATCAGATAGAAGTTTTGAAGACACTTGAATAAAAAGCAATAGAGTTTACGCCTTTGTATACGATATACAATACTGTATGTGAGTGCCTTCTAGTCGCCATAATTTACCGTTCTAAACAACTTTTTCAAGTAACATTTTGCTGTATTTTCAGTATAAAAGGCACTTTACCTGAAACAATAACAGTTTTCAATCGGTGCACTAGTCAGTGCAAATAGGATTATTTCAAAAATGGTTACTCCTAACGACTTCAGCAACGTATACCTTTGTCAGATATAACAGGTAGGAGAATCAATTGTTTCAATAGACACATAGATACAGTAAACAGCAAAAGAGTTCTGCCATTTAAAAGAAACATGCTGTGCCTTAAGTGGCGCCCTCTACTAGTGACGTCAAAATTAGTTAAAAATTATTATTTGTCGTGCCAAAAAACATAATTGTGCCAATTGTTTTTTAATACTCCGACAGGTTTCAAAGTTGTTGAGATATTTCAAAATAAAATTCTAGCATTGAACATCCTGCATTTTTTAAACCAGCAACATTCGGATAAGGCATATTTAACTCAATCGACTTTTTTTGGTCACCAGTATCTCCAGCTGCGAGATTTCCCAACCTTTCACAGACACCCTGTATACACTACTCGCAGACATTCTTAATAAGGAAGTACATATTTCAACTGTATCATTTACACTTATATTTTGGCCTCGCACCCTAATACCTTAATGAACGTCGTCATGCTATATTGCATACGTGTTAGATTAGGGCATTCACGATTTTGAGAATACGCTGTAGAGCTGTAGAGATACTTAAAAAGAGAGATACTAAAATCAAGTACACTGAGTACTAGTTAACTTAATAACAAAGACTTACACTAGACTGAAAATACAATTAAACAAACAAAAAAAAAAAAAAAGAAGCAAATTAGAAAGAAGCAAATATTCAAGCATTAAAAATTTTGAAATACAAGAAAGGCTGGGCTTTTTACAGAATGTAATGATAGATTTAATATGTCTATATGATTAAAATATGGATTATATTGTTTTTGTAACATACAAATAGGTAAGTTAATAGAAACACTCGTATTATACAGGGTGACTAAGTATAAAAAATTTAACCACTTGCTCAGGCAAGCCTAAAAGACAATAAAAAAATTATTCCAGAATTTTAGCTTGATATTTAAAAAATGGGGCAAAACTCTTTTTTCCTACGGAAAGTCAGCGTCTATGATAAGAACCGACTGAGATGGCTTAGATCCATAGATAAAACTTACATCTGTCAACAATATCTACTACCATCGTCGTTTTTTGCAGCATTTCTAAATGTAGAAACGAAAATTAACATTCTTATTAGTAATAATACCTGATAGATAGGTAACAGTTAATCCACTTAGCTCCAGTATTTTGCATTCGTTTTCCATTATTTCGTTATAAACTGGTAGAACTACATATTCGCTCATTACAGCCGCTCACTACCGATAAAAGACATTCCAGTAGGTACAATTAGATAAACTGCCTGTTTATTATAACAAAATCGAAAGGAATAGGTACCTAATAGACGTTTTAATGTAACCGCGGCAGTCTTGTCCTATAACCTAGAAAACCAAACCAGCGAACTATATTGTGGGAAAGTATCTGCACCCAATACGAATCTCTTTATTTAATAACTATAAAACACAAAATTACAACGTAAACACAGGAATTCAATTATGACATGATAGCGATACTGACTGATGAGCGACTGTTGCTTGCTTGTAGAGTATACAACCAACAAGCAAGTTAACATTAGCGGCGTTAAATAAGGATTTAAAATAATATCGAAAAAAAATTTTTTTGGCTTTATAAATATGTTTGGAATTTTTTGAAGGGTTATTCCGTTAATTCTTATTTTTCCCTATCCCCTCGTAAAATATTTGTACTAAGTCATAGTTAACCCTGTATATTTAATAATAGAATAAATTTGATGATCGAGATGAATGGTGTTTAATATTAAAACACAAACGACTTAGAATATAGCTATAGTTAATTATACCAGTTAAAAGATGAAACAAAAATGATATATATATGCAATATTTCTTCTACAACTTGATTTAAACATATTATAATGACTTAATCTTAAATCATAGCATTGAAACCGCATGTTTTGATTCTGTCGATAATGAAGATGATGTTTAAATTTTTATTTGACATATTGAGGATTCCAAATTAAACTTGCATATTCAAGATGCGATCTAACAAATGCATTATATAAAATAATCTAAGTCTTTGGATCATAAAAGGACTTGGAAACGCGCAGAATAAATCCCAAATTACGCAAGGCTTTCCCTATAATATTATTTATATGGTTTTCAAAGGACAATTTGACATCTAAAGTTATCCCCAAATCTTTTATATATTGAACTTTCTTTAGTGAAACATCATTAATTGTGTAAGTAAAATCAGAACTTGTTTTTAAACGAGTAAATTTAATGCAGTTACATTTATCGATATTTAAATTAATATTACAATATTCAGAAAATAGATTAAGATCACCTTGCAGATGTTGAAAATCATTAAGAGATGATACAGACTTGAACACTTTTAGGTCATCTGCATAGAAAATAAAATTTGAGTGTGGAAAACATGCGCCAATATCGTTAATAAATAAAGAAAAAAGTAAAGGGCCCAGATGTGATGCCTGCGGTACACCTGACGTAATGTTAACAAAATCTGAAGAGGAATTGTTGATTCTAACACACTGTGACCTATTGGAGAGATATGATCTGATCCACCTTAAAAGATTACCATGCACACCTAAATTTTGCAATTTGGCAGAGTAGGATGATAAATTTTGTCAAAAGCTTTAGAAAAATCGATGCAAATAGCATCTACTTCATGTCTCTCCATATTTTCAGATATAAATTGAATATAAGGTACAAGATTAGTTACAACAGATCGACCTTGGAAAAAACATGCTGTTCTTCTATAATGATGTGTTTAAAATTAAAAAATAATTTCTCGGTTATAATTGCTTCCAACAATTTACCGAATATCGAAAGTAGATGGTCGATAATTTTTTACATCGCTCCTGCTTCCGCCTTTATGGATGGGAATAATTTTTGCTAGTTTTCAACACATACACCTTCGGAAATAGATTTATTAAACATTTGACAAAGAGGATGTAAAAGGGACTGTTTGAAACAATTTATAAAAACTTATGGTAAACCATCTGATCCAGAACCTTTACTAACACCCAATCGATTTCATTGTTTTTCAATCAGAGAAATTCTAATGCGCTTGATTGTTAAAGACATATTTGATTCGCCAGAAATTTTAATGTTAGAAGGATTCGACGATGATTCATAAACACTACTAAAATAATCTAAAAAAGCATTGACAATATCTTTGTCAGTATAAAATATATTGTTGTATGGTATATAAGTTGGTACAGACTTATTTTTGTTTCTGCTTACAACAACTGACCATAAGCGTTTAGTGTTTACCTTAATACTGTCTTGCGTACGTCTTATACAATTTTAATAATCATTTTCTATAGCCTTTCTGACGGTCTTTCTAAGATTGGAATATGCGATATAGTCTAAATTATTATTAAACTTTTTCCACTTTCGGTGTAACTTATATTTGTCCTTAATTCCTTAAGAATATAAACACAAAATCACTAATAAATTATACATTTATAACTAAATTATCGGAAAGAAATACCGAAAATTTTCTCACGCACATGCCCATGGTAGTTTGCGTGGTGGGATTTGTGACAGCATTATTACCCATACAAATCGTACTTTCGGAGTTGGAGCATGCATATTTGCTGCTTCAGAAGCATTGTAATCGGGTATACCCTCAGAGATATGCGGCACTTAAATTTTCTACGATAAATGTAAGGGCTACATGCATTTATCTTTGTGTTCACTGCTTTAAATAGTGAACGGGTTTATAACATGAATCACTCTCTATTATTTTGGACATCGACTATAGGTACCGTACGTAGGTAGAAAAGTGGAAATGGTCACTGAGTCCTTTTGTATTTGTAGACGGCTCTCTGAGAATGTGGGAGCTTAAGGGCGTCGTATTCTTGAAATGGTGTTTTCTTCATAGACAAATAATTTTAAGCATTTAATAATAGATATAATATAAAGCTTAATTAGCAAATAACCGGTATTATATGTCATGTTATATGGAAATTTTGGAATATAATCTAAAATAATTCCATTGTGTTTTTAGAGAAATTTTACTAAACAATTTTTTACGGTGTATTCACAATGGAAATTATTATTGAGGTTTACTACTTTCCAAATACATATTCCATATCCGTTTATTGTTGTTCGCTATTATCTTTCATCTATAAAATTTTAGGGCTCGTTACTTTTGATAGCATAAAATTAATGACAAAAATTATTATTAGTGTCAATAATAAAAATATTTAACGTAATTTTCGAATACTTTTCATTTTTAGGGTTTTTAGGATATATTTATAAGCTGGAATTATTCCTGCGAACTATCGGTAACTCATGATCGATATATTGGTGAATATTTATTAATTCCGGAATATTTAAATTTATGGCGAATGCGCCGGTGAAAATTTTGTAAATATTTTTGCTCTAAATCAAGAGTTGCCTCCTAGGAGAACATGGTACAAAACGTTGCATATAATATTATTTAGTTACACTATACAGGGTGATTCAGGTTTAATCTTGATAACTTCAGGAATCGATCGAACAGGATAAAATAATGTTCATTTTTGATATAAACTTATTTTCTAAAACGCATCGTTTCCGAGAAAGAGGGCGTTGAAGTAGGAATTTTTTTCACATTTTTTTCACTTTTAAACCACTTATCCGATTTAAGTGAAATTCGAAACAAAAACACTCCTTATGATCTTACATAAGCTTCTTAAGTTTGATCTACTTACCCCTCTTAGAAGTGTATCTTAATTTATTTCAAAACTACATAAAAAATAATTCATTTCAATAAAACATCTACACACCACATTGACCTGATTAATTTCGAAACTTTTTCGTCTCCTGCTTTTTTCGACATTTGGTCTTGTTTCTGAGATATTCAAAGAAATTGGTGACAGTGTAGCGCACCAGCCGCGTAAATTTCATTTAACGTTACAGCAACCCATGAAAACAAAACTCAGTGATTTGTGTAAACTGACGTTTTGGGCGCCGGGATATCCGAGATGGCTGGGAGACGACTGCTCGTGGATTGGCTATGTCGGTGTGGGTTCGAATCTTACTGTAGTACCATGGATGTTTGTGCTCGTCGAGAGATACACAATATGTCTATAGGCTGCGGTACTTCCGGGGACGCTGTCGGACGGCTCTCAAAAAAAAAACTGACGTTTGTGAAAATCATTGTCAAAACTATTATTTAAAGAATGTCTTAAGAAAAAATGCCAATAACCTCAAACATAAATTTAGTAACAACTACTTATTACAAGATTTACAACAAACTTATCAACTACTAAAATAATTACAATAATTGTTCAATGTGCATTCCTTCAGCCTCAATACCACCGACGAACTAGTGTATTAACGGAAGCTGCTATTTGAACAGGATTGTTTTTTATGTCATCACAAGGATGTCTTATCCTTTGGATCAATTCCTCACGGGTATATACTGGCCTCTCATACACAATTGCTTTTAGATGGCCCCAAACGAAATAAACCAAAGGAATCAGATCTGGCGAGCGCGGAGGCTAAGCCACTGGTCCTTCGTAAGGAATCCACATATTTGGGTGGTTGTTGGGTTACCGTCAAATCCATCGACGAGGATAATTCTCTTCCAACCACTGCTGTACTTGCCTTCCGTAATGTGCAGGGGCACCATCCAACTGCATCCAGTTCCCTTGGCGAAAATTTAAGGAGACATCGTCAAGCATGTCGGGGAGAGAATTTTGCAGAAACTTATGAAATACATCCCCATTTAAATGAGGAGGCAAAATATGCGGCCCACAGAGGTTATTACTTAAAACACCTATCCACACATTTACACTAAACTGTTGCTGAAATTAAGATTGTCTGACACATCGAGGATTGACTTCACTCCAAACGTGAATGTTGTGGTAATTCACAATGCAGAAATTGTGGATTAATTTCTGTTGAATCTAAAACCCATCTACAAAAATTTAAACGTTTTTCAGTATCTCTTGGCAACTAACCTTGGACTGGTTGGAGATGGAAAGCCCTTCGATGATCTTATTTGAGTGCTCTCAGTACTTTTTATTCAGATAAATGGAGTTGCCGGGCTGCTCGGCGTGTGCTTAAAGTTCTATCGATATCAAAAAGATTATTTTTAAGAATTTGCTGATTATTTCTTGGCGGTACATTGCAATTATGATCATTGCAGCGGCGCAAACCATGTTCCGAAAATCGACGATGTATATCTACACAAACTTGTGCATTTGGAACTGTTCTATTAAGGAAGCGTGTTCGGTACGCTTTCGAATTTCCGTCACAGAAATCATAAACATAATGTATATCGGCATATTCAGCATTTGTAAACGTTCTTGGCATTTTTTCTTAGCACCAAAAATGCTCTTTAAATAATACTTTTGACAATGATTTTCACAAACGTCAGTTTACACAAATCATCAAATTTTATTTTCATGGGTTGCTATAACGTTAAATGAAATTTACGCGGCTGGTAGCTACACTATCACCAATTTCTTTGAATATCTCAGAAACAAGACCAAACGACGAAAAACAACAGGAGACGAAAATGTTTCGAAATTAATCAGGTCAAGGTGGTGTGTAGTTGTTTTATTGAAATTATTTTTTTTTGTAGTTTTGAAATAAAGTAAGAGGGGGGTAGGATACAAAATACTCCTCTAAGAGGGGTAGGTAGTTCAAACTTAAGAAGCTTATGTAAGATGATAAGGAGTATTTGTGTTCCGAATTTCACTTAAATCGGATAAGTGGTTCAAAAGTTATAAAGAGAAAAAACGAGAAAAAAATTCCTACTTCAACGCCCTCTATCTCGGAAACGATGCGGTTTTGGAAGTTTATATCACAAATGAACATTATAAAATAATGTTCTATCGGTTCCTGAAGTTATCAAGATTAAACCTGAATCACCCTGTATACAAGGTGTTCCTAAATAAGTATCGCAATGAAAAACTGTAAATTCCTCTTGAAAAATGGAACATTTTTTTCCTCTTCTATTTTTCTCTCCGGGCTTTCCTTTTCGAGATACACGGTGTCAAAACTTTATTTTTTTTTTAGTTTTTTTACATTATCTTAGGAACCGTTTGAACTACAGGACTGAGCTTTTTTGAACACATTACCACTATTAATAGCAATTTTTGCACACCCTTCTCGAATTCATTGGACGTGCTAGTGGTGGAGATTTTAAGGTATCGGAAGGGTTTTTTTCCCTACAACTTTTAAGCCAGTGGAAAAATTGACATTTGACAGCAAATGCTGAAGCGCCAATGAATTTTACACAAAAATAGTTCTCTTGGTTCATTGCTCTAAAGTAACCGTTTTCAATAAAAATGACTTTCTATGAACGTTTCGAAAATCTTTTGTAATTCAAAAAATAGGTAGTAATAATTAACAATTTTAACAAGATTTAACAACAGATAGGATTTTAACGTTTTTTTTATCAATTTGGCGAGTAAAATTTACAAAAACTGATTTATCGAACACTGTTGACTTTAGAGCAATGAACCAAGAGAACTATTTTTGTGTAAAATTCATTGGCGCTTCAGAATTTGCTGTCAAATGTCATTTTTTCCAGTGGCGTAAAAGTTATGGGGAAAAAAACCCTTCCGATACCTTAAAATCTCTACCACTGGCACGTCCAATGAATTCGAGAAGGGTGCGAAAAAGTAGCTATTAACAGTGGTAATGTGTTTACAAAAGGTCAGTCCTGTAGTTCAAACGGTTCCTAAGATATTTAACAAAAACCAAAAAAAATAAAGTTTTGACACCGTGTATCTCGAAAACGAAAGCCCCGAGAAAAATTTAAGAGAAAAAAAATGTTTCTTTTTTCAAGAGGAATTTACAGTTTTCCGTTGCGACACTTATTTAGGAACACCCTGTATAGTAGCTCATAGAATAAATATTTGATTTCTTATTAGTATGTCTTGTCTAAAATAAAAATATACGTATTTCAATTTTTTTCCTTAGATATACGATTCTACCCCACATTCTCTTATATAAATTTTGACCTAGAACTTGGTAATTAATTTGGCAAGAAAGACCACATCCGCATTGATCCTCATTTCTATAAATACTGGAAATAGCAGATCAGACACTCGATAAACAGTAGGCGCAATCCAGTGTAATTAAAGAGCCGCCCTCGACTCACACGCAGGGATTGACCAAGGTTAGAAATGCGGTGCAGACTGGCAGTCATGACGTTCCTGACTTGGCAGCAGCACGAAAATACTTTGAGAAAACGAAATTAGCGCAGCATGGAACGATTTCGAAGAAGTTTATGACGGCACCCAGTTTTTTTGTGCGTTGCATGGATTTTGAAATAATCATATTAGCATGGTTATAAAAAATGTTGGAAGAAGAAACGCAATACAGAACTTTTGATTATTTAAAAATTTTAAGAAAACATCTTGTATGTTTTTAATTTATTTTTAGAGTAGATTAAAGTAAGTTAGTAATGAAAAATGTATTAAAATTGGCACCCACAACAAGCAAACGGAAAAAAATCTGTTGACAATGACGTGAATCAGGACTATTGAGCTCCTTTTTAATTGAAACACGTTATTTCAAAATTTAAATCGTCTATGACAGTGACGTAGGCAAAAATCGTCTTAAAAAATGTTATATTAGGTACTCTACATCATTTTTTTTATTATTTCGTATTAACCTACCGAAGGTGCTTATACCAAAAAACATTTTTCAAAATAAAAAAATATATAATACAAAGGACTTAGGCAAAAATCTAAAATTATCAGAATTTTGGATTTGGGCAATTTTTCCTTGTTAGGTACTCAATATAAAAATGTAAAAAATAAATATATATATATTTTTTGATTTTCTTACATTTACACAAAAATAGGAAAACGTTTTTAAGGAATAAGTAATAAAAACTAAATAAATAAATCTTATATTTAACTTTCGGACAGAGTCAAACAACAGTAATAACATCAAAGAGAAATATCAAGGATTATTTTCTATTATTTAACTTTTTAACATTCAAAAAATCTTTAGGTTCCTACAATTTCAAATTAAAATATTAAAAACAAAAAGATATTGTGTTTTTGTTTGAATATTTAGATATTTTAAAAACTCAAAAGTGAACTTGGGCAAGTATTTTATGAGAAAGATAATATAAGTTTTTAGATTTGATCAATAATTTAATGTATTTAAAATACATTAGTTTAATTTACATTTACATTAAACAAAAATGTAAAATGTGTCATATATAAATTAGGTTTAATAAAATGTGTTCACAGACATTTAAAACGATGGCATGTTTTAAATTTATGGTATATTCCAAATAAAAAAATTGCTGCTAATTCATGCAATAAGATATATCCCCAGCGTTATTCTGCTAACACAATTTTATTTATTTATTTAAACAACATATTATTTGCTTTAACCGACAGCAATTTAAACTCAAATTAAGAATTTCTACTTTCAAATCAATATTTATTTAAGTATTTTCTTTAGTTTTATTGGGTTTTTGCCACACTTCTGAAAAAATAATAAAGATTAATTAAATAAGACCTTGCGCTAAACGGAACAGTCAAGGATTATTTTTGAAGCTACGTTTGCCTAACCAAAAAATCTCACACTGAAAAAAGCAGATAAGTAAAAATAACAAAAATCACATCACTATCGCGCACTTCCGTATTATTGACGTTTCGAAAAAACTCTCTGTTTTCGTTCTCAAAATCATAGTGAAAATATTAAACGTACGTCAAGTTTGACAGTTTAAAATGTCAAAGTTTTTAAGGAGAAGGGGAATAAAAATGTCTAAATAAAAAATGTATACTTTATAGTTATGAAACATGTTCACAATTGATCGTTCTATATGAAAAACTGCTTCCAACTGCCAAAGATATCAACATGAGATAGCCAAGACCTCCACTGATGCCAGATCAACAAAACAAATGTAACATGATTTTAACAACGTTTGAATATTATTACAATTTTAACGTGATCTATAATACGGTACGAATTTCAATTGACTTAAATGCATTTGTTTTTTATTTTATTTTATTTTTACATACAACTACTCTAACACAAAATATAATTTAACACAAAAAACAATAGTAAGCTACAAGAACAACAAAAAATACAATAGAAAACAAAAACAAAAAAAAAACAAAGATTTATTTACGGTTTGAATCAACTTTTTATGGAACTGACAGAACAATTAAAAATGTCAAAATTCTCACATTTACAATTATAGACATTGCACATGAAAAAAGAGGTGAAAATTTAAGAACATTTGAATTCGGGATCGAGAGGTCTGAAGTCTTCGAGCATTAAAATAAGATACAGGAAAATTCAATCTGCTTAATAAGTGTTGACAATCAATCTTATTGTGAATAAGTTTAAATAAAAATAATTGAGAACAACACTTACGCCTCTGTTCAAGTGCCACAATTGAGAATCTTGTGAAAAGCACTTCCCGCGGAACACCAACTTGTGGATAAACTGAATCTGATTTTTAACACAGTAACTCTAGAAATTTCCTCTGAATGAATTAATATGGACGTTATATTTAGGATTCCACACAAGAGAGCAATATTCAATTTTTGACCGGACAAAAGCAAAATATAATATTTTCAAAGTATTTACATTAGAAAAATCTTTACTACATCTAATTAGCCAATCTTAAATGAATCAGACGTTACTTGATCAATATGCGCGGCAAAGGACACTTCTTTAACGAAGGTTACTCCAAGATCACGAAAAGTAGATGGTCGCTGAAGAAGTGCAGTAGCCAAAGTATAGTTAAAAATGAGAGGTGTAGTTGAGAAGTATTTTAAATAATTTTAAGTTGTCAGCATACAACAAACAGTTAATCTCAAGATCGTCCACAATATCATTAACAAACATGTTAAATAACAAGGGTCCAAGTATAGATCCCTGAGGGACACCAGAAGTTGCGGAATATTCAGTAGATTTAAAACCTCTGTAAGCTACATATTGCTTCCTATTCGAGAGGTATGATTTGAAAAATAATGTTATAAGAAAAACCGAAATTAGCAAGTTTGTTAAGTAATACACTATGGTCAAGTCTGTCGAATGCTTTAGTGCCGTTGGTCAAGCGTTTCAGCTATATTCTGGGTAATACAGAGCAGGTTCGTAATAATCGACCGTCCTTTCATGAAGCCATGTTAATGTTCGGATATTTGAGAGGTGGCGTTAGAGTAGATCGAATCGTGAATTAGTATCCTAAATGCTTTGAGAGAATTGCACAAAATAGTAATTGGCCTAAAACTTTTTATATCATGTATATCTCCTTTTTTAAAAATTGGACACACCTTAGAGTGTTTCCAAACCGTAGGCAAACAACAATTCTTAATACATAAATTAAATAAGATGGATAAGGGATCGGCAAGAACAGGAGCACAGTCCTTGATTAAAAATGAGTGAACACCGTCTGGCCCCGTGGTCATTTTAGATTTCATTTTTTTTAAGCGTCAAGTACTTGGCTCTCCTTAAAACTGTCAATACTGGTAGACAAATTACTCGTTCCTTGATTGATGACAGCATCAGATGATAGAAATGACTCACTAAAAAAATTGCAAAAGCATTGACTATATCTATAGGATTATCGAGATTTTGTCCGTTATAGCACATTTGAGAAGCGATTTCCTTTTGTTGCTAACGAACGCCCAAAATTTACTAGGGTCAATTGAAATACTGTTTTCGGTGTTGCTAATGTAGTTCACATAAGCAATGTTGATGTCGTTTTTGATCAAGCTATGTAATCGTTTAAATTCATTAAGATGATTAGAGTCTTTACACTTTTTATACCTACGCCAACATTTCTCTTTAAGTTTAACATTTTTTGTAATGATGTTATCAAACCAAGGCGGGAACGATCTGCTAGTAGGTTTAGAAATAAATTTAGGAACTAAAATATCAAAGAAGTGGTAAAGTCTGTCATAAAATGCTTGCCAGGCCAGTTCGATATCTTCAAAAGAGTTAAGAAATGTCAAGTTTTCATTAAGTAACGCGTTATAAAGTGCATAAAAGGTTGCCTTTTTGAAATTATAACAAACACCAGCATTCCTTGGAGAGTACCTTCGGTTGTCGTTATAGCCAGAACTAAAAAATGTAATAATTAAAGCAGGGTGGTCCTCTGACACTAATATATAATGCGCATGTTCTACATAACATTCCTTAATACTTAGTATTAAATCTAAAAGCTTGTTATCTCTATTAACCACAGAGTTGTATTGTCTAAGAGTCAGTACACTCAATAGACTATTTAAAGCTGATATTTTGTCATCCATTTGCAAATCGGTTAAATATGAAGCGTATTTGGGAATATTAAAATCTCCTAACATAATAATGTCATTGTTATGAATAAAAGGCAAGAAGGACAAGTAATCCAATAACTTTTCAGACTCCGAAGTTACTACGCAAGGAGGAATATAAATAATAAAAATATAATATTTATAGATATTTTCCGCTTAAAGTGGCAAACTTCAACTTTTGGACTGAGGTAAGTTGGATTATATCGCTGTAGTGTGGTCCGAAGAATACATCCTTGAAATCCTGATACCCTGTATGTCTCAGTAGGTTCGTTATACAGGGTGTCTGTAAAAGGTCTTTACAAAAACATACCTCATATTCCTTAGACCAAAATAAGTCGATTTAAGTAAAATTACCTTAGTACAAAGTTGCTTCGTTTGGGCTCCAGGGGGCCTTGAAGTTACAATTTTTAAATCGTTTTTCCCATATAAATTTAAAACGGCATATGCGATTTTGTTGAAATTTGGTATATTGGTAGAGTTTTATGTGGCCAAAAAAATGGTGTTAAATTTTTGTCCGATATTAATCCATAGGCGTAGAACTTGATTTTTTTTAATAATTGCACCTTTAAAAATTCTACGGCAATGGAAGAAAAGGAGTTTGAGTATGAAATTTAGATTGCTCAACTCATTTACTTTAAAAAATGTACTCTTGATAAGACTCGATTACTCTCATGGTTTTCGCTAAATTTCTGTTTTAATAATTTAGAGTGTATAGGTTTCACAAAAATATTTATTTACAACATAATCAAAATAGAGATTTTACAAAAATTGTTCAAAACGTTCACCATTTTCACGCATACAAAGATTTATACGTCGAAGAAAATTAAAATGTATCCTTTCCATAACTTCTTCATCACCTCTAAGATTGTTTATTGCATCTTGAATACGTTGCCAGAGTTGTTCCTCATTTTCTACAGGTTCCCTGTAAACTGTAGATTTCAGATGTCCCCATAAAAGTAATCCATCGGTGTTAGGTCTGGGGAACGTGGCGGCCAGTTTACAGGTGCGTCATTACCTCTGCATATCCATTTGTGTGGATATTGTTCATTCAAGTGGTTTCTAACATTTAGCATAAACCACATATCTCTCCGAAGTTGGAGAGGTAAATCTTCTAACAATTCTGGCAACGTATTTTGTAGAAAATCAAAAAAATTTTCTCCAGTTAATCTTCGTGGAAGTATGACAGGACCAACAATGAAATTACCAATTATTCCAGCCCACACATTAATTTTGAATTCGTGCTGAAAATGGTTTACCTTTATTGCATGCGGATTTTCAACGGCATAAACATGTTCATTATGGGTATTAGTTATACCTCTTCTCGTAAAACCCGCTTCATCGGTAAAGAGAACCTTCTTGACAAAGTTTGGATCTCTTTCTCTTTGCATATTAACAAATCGACAAAAACCCAAACGTTTTTGAGGATCATGGACTAATAAATCTTGTACTGGCGTCTTATGATATGGATATAGCAATTGTTCTCTAAGCACTTTATGAACGACATCTTTACTTACTCCTAGTTCCCTTCCAATTCGTCTGGTGCTTAATTCTGGATCTTCTTCAACACGTTCTAAATGTCTTCTTCAACTTCAGGAATACTTACAAAACGTTCTCTTCCATTATCAACATTGTTGGGAGCAAAGGAACCGGTCTCCCGAAGACGTCTCTCAACAGCAGCAAAAGTTGGGTGGCTAAGTACACGACGATTTGGAAACCTTTCAAAGTACACCCTGACACTCTCTCGAGCATTTCCTTCACAAAATCCTAATGTCAGTAACATATCGGTATATTCTGCATTGGTATATTGTACAGCCATATTAATAAACCACGCATTTTTTTTTTAATTATTGAGTCAGATAGAACACTTTCAATCGTTAACAAGAGATTAGGTGTTAAAACTTGATAATATTTTTATTTAGATGAAACTATGGAAACCAACAATAAATGTTTTTGTATAGTATTGCAGGCCAATAATTAATATTCCTCAAAAAATCGTACATGGCAAGAATCGAGTATTTTTGTTAAAAGTCTCGATTAGAGGTGTGTAGAGATATGAAAAAAGTACATTTTTATGTTTTTACTACAAAAAAAGTACCCTTGATAACACTCGATTTACTCAAAGTTTGTATTTTAATAATTATTGTTTATGTTCTAAAATGCAAATTTCGTCAAAACCATGAGAGTAATCGAGTCTTAGCAAGAGTATCTTTTTTAAAGTAAATGAGTTGAGCAATCTAAATTTCATACTCAAACTTCTTTTCTTCCATTGCCGTAGAATTTTTAAAGGTGCAATTATTAAAATAAATCAAGTTCTACGCCTATGGATCAATATCGGACAAAAATTTAACACCATTTTTTTGGCCACATAAAACTATACCAATATACCAAATTTCAGCAAAATCGCATATGCCGTTTTAAATTTATATGGGAAAAACGATTTAAAAATTGTAACTTCAAGGCCCTCTGGAGCCCAAACGAAGCAACTTTGTACTAAGGTAATTTTACTTAAATCGACTTATTTTGGTCTAAGGAATATGTGGTATGTTTTTGTAAAGACCTTTTACAGACACCCTGTATATCCTTGATCTAAATTTGTTGTAAATGATTATTCATAATAACTAACTCTAATGCCTCTGAACCGATACTGTCAAAAAACTCATTTTTATAACTCGTTGGCCTTTAGCGTAGACTATAATTTTCCCCCAATTAATCTCTTTCTAAAATAACTGCAGTATGTTTGAGATTTAAATGTTCTCAGGCGCTGAGAAACTATTATTTTACCTTTATAATCAATTTTAATAAAGTTTCAGTGCAGTTAAACTGTTCGGGTGGCTTTAGTGAAGTAAATTAATTAACAAATTACTTGATGCATGATGTTAAATTGAAATTCCAACAAAAGTGGAATTAAGCTATTCGAAATTCCAAAGTTTTGTACAGAGTTTATTTCAAAATTACCACATACGTAATTGTTAGAATTCCTTTGTTGGAAAGATATTTTAGTAATTGTAAGGTACCTACCTAAATATAAAATATTATTTCAATAGACATACTGTGGTGTCCATTCACAGCAATACTGTGAGCGTTACTTTGCTCGATTGCATTGAATGTTATAAATAAAAGTCGATCAAGTTGAAATGACTGATTTATTTACAACGAACGGTTGGATACCGAAGAGAGCCTTGCTTATTGATATTCTCTACTTATGGTAGATTTTGTACATGCGTATTAGTTGTACCATTAGTACCAACGTAAGTACCAACCTATACAATATATTACATCATTTCCCCCCTTAAGTAAAATTATATAAATAAAAAAAAATAAATATATACAATACAACAGTATACAATACAATATACAATAAACAGTATAATTATATAGAATACAACAGTATACAATACAATAATAGTACAATATTGTTTCAATACAATACAATATAATACCATACAACATACAACAAACAGTATAATCATATAGAATACAACAGTACCCTATTATTTCAATTTCTCATTATTATTTGTTGTTTTTGATACGTTTTGATCGCCTTAAAATAGGAGTTGCATTATTTTCTAAAAATACTTTACTTGACGACGGTGATGGTGGCTGATCGTTCGAATTAAATTTATATTCATTGGCCATTTCATGGCGATTTTCACTAAAATTTGATTGTTCATCACTGCTTTCCAAGCTGTTTTTTGGTGAAGTAACCGATTCTATTGGAATATGAGGTATTTTCAAATTGCCTGAGAATTTTTTAATTTGATTTAAGTGTCTTTTCCAAGTTTTGTTTAAGTCTGTTACTTCTACAAGATAAGAACGTTTACCCATAATTCTAACAATTTTACCTTTAATGTATGTTGGATGACTTACATTTCTATAATCCTTGACAAGAACAATTTCACCTATACTAAAAGTAATTTTGTCCTTTCCACCTTTATAATGAGTTTGTGATTTTTGAAGATTTTCAACTCTTTTGCGCACATCATTTGAATTATTTATTTTACTTTCATCTAGTGACGTTGCATTAGGCAAAAAAGTTGAAAATCTGGTTCGCAATTTCCTACCAAACATTAATATCGCTGGACTCACTCCGGTTGTAGCATGATCTGTGTTACGATAATCGAACAGAAATCTACTTAAAATCAAACTGTAATCAGAGCCACTAGATGCTGCTAATGCTTTTTTAAGCGCATTTTTAACCGTTTTGACGGAGTTTTCTGCAGCTCCGTTGGAGGAAGGAGAGTAAGGAGGACTGGTAAGATGCTGTATATTATTTCTAGATAAAAATTCTTCAAATTCATCTGAGATTAGAGATCGACCGTTATCAGATACCAAAGTGATGGGAAGACCAAATCTTGCAAAAAGCGATCTGAGAACTTTAATAGTCGAATTTGAATTAATAGTTGACATTTCAAAAACCTCCAACCATTTGGAATGTGCATCTAATATCACTAAAAAGTTTTTTCTTTTAAAATCAAAATAGTCTACATGAATTCTTTCCCATGGTTTATTTGGCCAAGGCCAAGGAACTATTTGTGCTTTCGGTGCATTATTTGAATGTAGCAAGCATGCTTCGCATGTTTTTGCTATATTTTCAATATTTATGTCTAAGTTGGGAAACCAAATGTAACTACGTGCTAAATTTTTCATTTTTACGATACCCAAATGAGTACTGTGTAATTGTTCTAAAATATTTTTTTGTAAACTATTAGGGATAACTATCCTATGGTTCAAAAAAATGCATTCATCTTTAATAAAAAATTCGTGCTTTTTATTAAAAAATGGTTTTAATTTTATATCGTTTGTTTTATTTGGCCATCCTTGTAAAATAAAATCTTTAACTTTTTTAAGTAAATTATCTTCAAATGTAGCTTTTTTAATGGTCTCAAAACATAATTTAATATCTGAATTTGCAACTAAAAAATTACAGTATTCAAAATCTATTTCATCATCACCAAAATAATCGTTAGAATTTTTTAATGGTAATCTTGATAACCAATCAGCAGGATTTTTGTTACTTGTTACATATTCGATGTCATATTGATAACCTGATAGAATTATGGCCCATCGCCTTAAGCGATTTGCAGAGAATTGCGGAATAGCCTTATTGGGATTAAAAATAGTTACAAGAGGTCTCATATCCGTTACTAAAGTAAATTTCTTATTGTATAAATATTGAGTAAATTTCAAAACTCCAAAAATAATAGCTAATCCTTCTTTTTCAATTTGGGAATAGTTGTTTTCTGCATTTGATAAAGTTCTCGAGGCAAATGCTATAGGTTTTTCCTCTGAATTTTGAAATTTGTGACTTAACACAGCCCCAATACCTTCTTTTGAAGCGTCAACTGTTAATCGCAACTCTAAATCCGGATTAAAATGTACCAAAACTTGCGATGATATTAATATTTCTTTAATTTTTTTAAAAGCCTTTTCGCAATTATCATCCCATGACCAAATAGTATCTTTTTGTAACAGTTTGTATAATGGGTTTAAAATACTGGATAAGTTTTTAATAAACCTTCCATAAAAATTTATGCTACCTAGAAAAGCTTGTAATTCTTTAACGTTATTTGGTCGTGGTGCCATTTCTATAGCTAAGGTTTTGCTTTTGGAGGGGTGTAGGCCCTCATTGTCGATAACAAATCCTAAATATTCTACACTTTGGGCAAAAAATATACATTTATCTAAATTCAATTTTAAACCAGAGTTTTGCAAAATGGATAAAACCTTCTTTAAATTTTGTAAATGAGTTGTTTTATCTTTTCCCGTTACTAAAATGTCATCCTGAAATACTGCACAACCCTCAACTCCATTAAATAATGCATCCATAATTTTTTGAAACTTGGCCGAGGCACAAGCAACCCCAAACGCTAATCTATTAAACTTAAATAATCCTAAATGAGTAGAAATTGTTAATAACATAAGATGTTCTCCTCATCTAACCCTATTTGTTGGAATGCCTGCGACAGGTCCAGCTTTGTAAATTCCTTTCCTCCTTGAAGCCTTGCAAATAACTCGTCGATTCTCGGCATATAGTGCTGATCAATCTCGATTTCAGGATTTATGGTCACTTTGAAATCTCCACAGATCCGTATTTTGCCATTTTTCTTAAAAACCGATACAATCGGAGTGGCCCAGGGACTGTAGTCAACAGGAGATATGATACCTAAAGATAAAAGACGTTTTAGTTCATCTTCAACTTGACTTTTGATAGAAAAGGGCATTGGTCTTGCTTTAAAAAATTTTGGCACAGCATCTTTTTTAATGTTAATTTTAACTACTCCATTTTTGAATAAGCCTATACCTTCAGAAAACACTTCACTAAATTCTTTAGTTAAAATTCTGACTTGTTTTTCATCGGTGTTTATATTATTAATCATTGATAAACTAATGTTATATAACCTTAAAAAATCTCTACCCAATAAAGGTTGACCACCATTTTCCATTACATAAAAATCTAAAAACATTTCTTTTTTATTATAAGCTATGTTCAATGTAACAACTCCAACGGGTTTTACTTGAGACCCATTGTAAAAAATAAAATGTTTATTTGTAGGTTTGATTGGAAAATTTGAAAAATGTTGTTTGTAAATATCTACTGATAAACAAGAAACACTACTGCCGGTGTCGACTTGAAACAACAAAAAAATATTCTCAATAAAAATTTTTACTTTAAATGAATCCTCTGTGTTATCCGATGTATGCTCCCAATTATAAATATTTCTATCATTAGAAAAGTAAAAAATGCTATCATCGTCCAGATTATTTGTATTATCATTGTTATTATAGGTAGTATCTTGCAAAAAATGGTGTCTAAAATTACGGTTATAATTATTTTTTTGTTTACAAACATTAGCTAAATGACCAACTTTTTTACATAAATTACAAGAATAATTCTTAAAATAACACTTATCTTTTTGATGATTTCGCCTTCCACAAACTTCACATCCTGTATTGTCGTTGCCGCCATGATGGATTTGTTGCTGTTGCTGTTCCCTGGAGTGTCCTTGGACGTACGCGTTGCCTCTTCCCCGCCAGGAATTTCCGCTAGGTTGGGCCCCATCTCGTGCTGTTTGCTTAGGCCTCCTTACCCCTCGAATGTGGTGGATTGGCTCCGTTTTCACCATGACATCGTGTATTTCTTATGCCGCCATTTTGTTTGCTGCTATCGATACCATTTTCTCCAAATCAGTGGTGACTCTTTCCTCCATCATACGGTCCAGAATAGGCCCTTTTTCAAATCCAAAAATAAATTTGTCTCTTAGGCATACCTTTAATTCGCTGCCAAATTCGCATCCTACGGCTAGACCTCGGAGACGTGCTTCCCATTCGCTTGCTGTTTCTGTCGGTTCTTTCCGGGCGCTGTAAAATTTATATCTAGCAGCAAGTGGACTTTGCTGTGGTTTGAAAAACTGGTCGAACACTTGAATTAATTCTTCATATTTTTTGCCTTCGGGCTTATCGGGACTCACCATGTCGAACACTAGCTGGTAGGCGTCCTCGTCCAGCACGTTTAGGAATACGGCACGCATTTTTTCGGCATGTGTTGCAGATTTTATGCCGTTGGCCGTAAAGTAGTTTTCCAATCTCGCTTTAAAGATAGTCCAATCACAATTTTTAAGGGAAAATTCGCGGAGATGTCCGATTATTTCCGTCATTTTCTTCGATTTTAGCGCGTGAATAATAAAGATAACCTCGTCGCCAAATTGTGGTGTCCATTCACAGCAATACTGTGAGCGTTACTTTGCTCGATTGCATTGAATGTTATAAATAAAAGTCGATCAAGTTGAAATGACTGATTTATTTACAACGAACGGTTGGATACCGAAGAGAGCCTTGCTTATTGATATTCTCTACTTATGGTAGATTTTGTACATGCGTATTAGTTGTACCATTAGTACCAACGTAAGTACCAACCTATACAATATATTACACATACAAAATTTCATATTAGGATTGATATTTACGAGTATTTGCTCTGGGTCTGTCATTTGAGCAAGAAATAACTTAATGAATTGGCAGTGCCCATGCATATGTGGCATAGTTATTACTAGCATTCCAATTCAATAAATATGAAAGTATAAAATAAAAAAAAAATAGAAACAGAAAAGATCCAATTTACAGTGTGTCCACGGATGAACTTATACCTCATATTTCCTCAAAAGAAGAAATTCTTCCAAAAAAGTTTTACTTGTCATGGAATATACATAGCAACTGTTAAAATAGTGTTGAAAGTATAGGGTGTTCAAAGGGTGCTATAATTAAAAATGTTATAGATATAACCTCAGATATGAACTCTGTATACGAATTTTTTAATTTAAAGCTTTAATAATATTAAACACATAATTATTATTTAATAGAAGCATAGAAAGGTATTTTAAGCTAATACAAATCAAATCTCCTACAATTCCTATCAATGAAGTCATATGTATGTTCTCTGATACCAAACATCTAGATATGCTAATGAATAATTCCACAGACAAAGCTCTATTCAATAATTATCTAAAGAAAATAATATAATTTATTAACCTTCTAATGAAACACTCTATAAATATCTAACTTCACTTTTTGGCAGTGGGAACACGACAAATTCAACTACAATAGATGAGATCTGACCTATTTCTGCATTTTTAGGATTGCTTCTTCAGGTGGTCTCCTTTAAGTTGAATCAAATATCTAACTATAAAAATTATTATAAAAATTAAAATTATTTGAAGTTAAATATCGACAATGACAAAAAGTGACATCCTGTCAATGAATTAAATATGACAATACCTACTTGAAAAATGTTTACCTTTTATGTAAAAGTTATTTTATATTTTTAGGTATTAATAATATTGTGTGAAACTAACTACTCAGTGGACAAAAGCGCCAACCTGCGTTGAATTACACCCACAATATCTACCCATATATTCCTTATTATTTACTGTTTTAGAAAGGTATTTTAAGCCTATGCAAATCAAATCTCCTACAATTCCTATCAATGAAGTCATATGTATGTTTTTTGATACCAAACATCTAGGTATGCTAATGAACAATTCCACAGACAAAGCTCTATTCAATAATTATCTAAAGAAAATAATATAATTTATTAACATTCTACAAACACTCTATAGATATCTAACTTCACTTTTTGGCAATGGGAACACGACAAATTCAACCACAATATTTAATTCATTGACAGGATGTCACTTTTTGTCATTGTCGATATTTAACTTCAAATAATTTTAATTTTTATAATAATTTTTATAGTTAGATATTTGATTCAACTTAAAGGAGACCACCTGAAGAAGCAATCCTTAAAATGCAGAAATAGGTCAGATCTCATCTATTGTGGTTGAATTTGTCGTGAATGTTTCATTAGAAGGTTAATAAATTATATTATTTTCTTTAGACAATTATTGAATAGAGCTTTGTCTGTGGAATTGTTCATTAGCATACCTAGATTTTTATTTTTATTTTTATTTTATTTTATTTTATTTAATACATCACCCAACAGAAAATCTAATTATAGGGTGAGTAAAACAACAAACAATAGAAAAGTGACCAATACAAAAAATAGTGAAGAATTAATTACTAAACTAAAACTATTACATATAATTAGAAAACAAATCAAACACACAATGTAGATGTTTGGTATCAGAGAACATACATATGACTTCATTGATAGGAATTGTAGGAGATTTGATTTGTATTAGCTTAAAATACCTTTCTAAAACAGTAAAAAATGTTAGAAAAGCTAATAAGAAGCATAGAACACTAAGTCAAACTACTTAACTAACTAAAACTCTACATATAGTCCTCCAACTACTACACAACTGCTACACATGTTTCTATTATTTTCCTAAATTCTTCATAAACCATTCTACTTTTTTCATTTAAAATATTTATGTTATGCATTAAGTTATAGGATTGTTCCTGCAGCTGTTGGAAACGGTTTGAAACTATCAGATATGTTCGTCCAACTACTTGTTGCGTTAAATTCAATGGTAACTCGTTCTCAACTTAACTGGTCGAATATTTTTGACAGTTTCAAACCGTTTCCAACTGCTGCAAGAACAAATCTTATATGAATATACTTTGTGCTTCAAATATCCCTATAAAAAATCAAGGGCGTTAAGATCAGGAGATTGTTGTGTTATAGAACCTAACCATTCATTCCAGTTATTATTATCATGGATATAAACTATGGAGACAAAACACGACAATATTTGACACACGCCAAGCCAATTTTGTTGTTCTTGAAATGTTTATATCCATGGAAAATTTGAAAATGTTCCAGATATGACAAGAACTGCCAAGGTAGTAGAAATTTGCAAATGTCTCCAACAGCAGTAATCGCAACTGTAACTGTATAATGCTTATATAAGTTGAAAGACAATTTCAACGTGCACAAGAAAAAGCAATAAAATACAAGGTGTACCATTTGAAATAAAAAAGTTATAGTTGTTACATATTGTCAGAATACAATAAATTAACTTGATATTTATTTCCAGGAAAAATTTTCGGACATCTTCGCACATCCTAGCATATCTTTTCTTTATAAATTAATATCTTAAATCTATACCTCTTGATAATAGGGAATGTTATACAAAGTGAATTTAAAATTTTCCATAAAATCTAAAAATACAATAATACACAGGATCCCCATTTAAAATAACATAGTTGGTGTCGACTTCCGATATAATCGGAAGTATTAAAGAGTTTTAGATAATTTAGTTGTGTTTGTTCCAGAGACTTTGCCATGTTGCCAAATTCTAAAATTAAATAATTAATATTTTTCCAGATAATGATCGCCGCACTTCAAGTTGGGACATCCTGTATACTTACCCACACATTCACTTTTACTTCTGTGTTGGCAAAAAATGTAACCGTTATATCTAGGATGATAAATTTGCACAGATTTATAACCTATAGGTACGATGTTTTTTAATATGGTAAGAGGTATTCATACATAAAATATCAGATGTTCAGCAATGATTTATCAGGCATTGTGATCTGTGGAAAGGGTTGAAATAAACTACACCTTTCAGTTTTTTTAACAATATTTTTAAAAAACTTCCTTAAGTGTCTTGATGATGGTAACACTTCCACAAAATTTTACCATTCCCACGCTTTTCGTTTCCGAGAAAAACAATAAAAATTCTATTTTCCGCCATCTTTGCAACGCGATATCTCCCTAATGGTTGACTTGTGACCCAACGTTTATATAACAAACTACCTTTTATTTTCATCACCCCCTGATATTTTTCGCCTTTGTTTTGAAACACCCTGTACATTTTTAGAAATAAACCCTAAATATATATTGGTGTGCCATTAATTGCCAGAATTTTGTGAACTGTATTATTTTGGGTTAAATTATCCAAACTTTAATCTAATGCGAGATACAGAAAATGAGACTTACCAATTCTGTCGGCTGCTACTCGTATATTGAAAAACAGAATAAGGGATAGGAGAGAGGGAAATTCTGCTATTATTCAATCAAGTTTTGCTGGGCTGGATTGATGCTGTTGACTCTCGCTAATTTTACAAAACAGATGTTATTTCTTATCACATAACCACTTGCACTTAACAAATTGTACTTAGGAGTTAAGGGGAAAACAGGTCCCTAAAGTTTACTAAAAAAGTAATTTCTAATAAATTATTCTGGGTGGATCTCAACTATTTTTTAGTGGCACAACAACGCTCGGTAACTAACATGAAAAATAATAGTTTAACGGCAACGCAAAATTTGGTAACTGCCCTTACAAACAACGACAACGACTTTATAACGACTACTCTTTCAAAACTTAGATATTTAAATATCAGTTCTATTCACGTTGTGGTCAGGAGTACCACTAAATAATTTAATAGTGGAAATTCTAACAGCGTAAACATATATTTATTTTATAATATTTATCTGTACTTACAACGATTTACCTACATTGTGTAAATTAATTAAAACACATTTTTTTCTATTTTCTTAGTGTAGAACACAGAAAGAAGCATATACCATTACACCACCTACTCATTAACCCGTTTATGTCACAATCGATTTTCATTCCAGTTTATACGACTTCCTTAAGGCCATTGCAAACTACAATTACAGTGGAAGTTCCAGCTACTCTCTCAAGTTTTATTGTAGTAATATTTTAAACTAGAACTAAATCCATGGTTTTATTAATAGTCACAACTGGGGTACCTAGGATAAAATTAATAGTTAATTATAGTATTTACTGTAAACAGTATAATATATATTATATATCTAAATTAGACTAACTAGAATTGCAAGATATAATTGTGAGTGCTCTATTTATCAGTCTTTGCAATGACGCCTACTGATGCTTCTAGGATTATTTATACATAGTGATATTCCTGATTGTTATGCCTTGATTTCGGTAACTGGACACTGCTAGTAACAGAATTAAAGTTCACATCCCCTGAATTAGCTGGGATTCTTTGACCTGCCCTAGTTGTTCTCGGGCTAGGCTCTATGGGAGACAGGTCCGCTATCGGTATCTTTGGGCCCTACTACTACAGTAAGTTTGTAAAAAAGCTTTTCCGAGATCAACCACTTATCTGGTCAGAACTATGTCAACAAGCTTTTCAGAGACTGAAACTGACTACTGAATTTCAATAATCCGGAAGGTCAAGTAGCAAGATATAGCTTCAACGGTTGCCGGAATACGATTTTAAAATTAAACATTGGAAAGAATTTAACCATCGTAATGCTGATCCTTTATCCAGAAGACCATGATATTCAATGCACTGTTTGCGACAAGAAATAACAGAATAAATTGAAATGGTTTGTTGAAGGTCCAGTACCTATGGCCCAGAGGATTAGAGTAATGAAATTATCGCTAAAGGATAAAGTGAAGACCCGCATTTTGATCACCTGAAAGAACATTTCTGATAAATCACCACCTCTAAGTTACTGAGCGCCCTGGAATTATTTAATCATCGAGAGCGGCCTGTTAAAAAGAGTATAGGAGCATCCCCATGGTAAAGAAAAGATTTATCAAACAATACTGACTCAGAAAAGAGTTCTAGAACTTGTTCAAATACTGCATTGTGAGGTCTGTGGTGGATACTTTGGAATCAGTAAAACTTTGAATAAAGTTCTACTGGCGACATTGTGACACTGACGCTTCTAGTAAGGAACCTAGGATTCGAAGTCGAGAACAGATGAAGCGATGTTAGAGTTCCATTCGAGAGAATAGGTAGTTGTTGACCTTTTCCTCACAGTAGATGTTGCTATATTTTGGTAGTTATAGATTACTTTAGTAAGTGGCCAGAAATATATCCAATACTTATCAAGAAGCAATCACTGTAGCTGAAACTCTATTTGAAAACTGGACATGCCTGGGCATCCAGAAAACCAGAACTACACATCTTCGTCTGCAGTTAGATGGAATGATGGAAAGATTCAATAGCACCATTGAACGGCACTGATCAGTGTAATATTTGGCACGGAATTACATCTAAAAATATATTTACTTGTGAACCGACCGCAACACGAAGAAAATGTAGATTATCTTAGCGCTCTGAGAGATCAAATCAATTTCAGACATTCACAGAAGAGTCTAGGTCTAGTTACTCCAATATAATGTTAACTGTATTTACACAGTATACTATAAATCCAGTTATTTGAGAACTTCGAACTACTTTATTTTATTATTTGGTCTAGTCTTGAGGCTTATCTTTCATGAGTACTTTTAAGTTTCGTCTATTAAGTTTTTCGACAGTAGAAAGAAAACGACCCAAAAATAATGAAGTGAGGCAATAGAAAAATAGAAACAAAATACTAAATTGACGATAGTGAAGTTAACTTTAGAAAGCAAGCGGGAACAAAATCCCAGCATTGGTTCTAATTTAGCTTCATTTGACTAAAGGAAGTTCTAGAGAGAAATATGCTATGAATTAAAAACATATATCATTTATATTCCATTCACATTAATAAAATGGTAAAATGTTATTCCTTGAAATATTTTAAAATAGGACTCGCAAGACTAGACCTGTCAGGCGGAACGTAGCAAATCGTTCATCCTTATTTTTAATATTGCTAATGTTTTCTTTGAGAGAACATAAAATTAAATACTAAGAAACAATTTTTCAATTTCCTTGGCTGTACATCATTTTGATATATTCACGATTCTCCTTTCTCCGACGTTTTTCTTTGGGATCAGTGACCGCATACAGCGGAGGATTTAAAACGCTATGCCTCGGAATTTCGATTAAGAAATTAGACAGATCCTTGCTTAAAGGATAATCGAGACGTTGAAGCGGATAGTAACTAGTTGAAAACAATTTAGATATGTCAGTTTTTCCTACATATTTGTTAAGATAATTTATGATAGATTATTTATGATATCAGCTTGTCCATTTCTATTGCAGATTAGTTTGTTTAATGTGGCAAATAATGTTTTTTTGATAACTAGGTATGTAAATATTAATGGATGAATGTCTTTCTCTGCCATGGTAATTTAGATCTCAATTACTTTCTATGATATGAATCGACGTAAATATCTATCACACAAAATATTCTCATGTTATAACCAAACTATTTCAATCAAGCTTAATCGCGTGTTAAATTGCATTTGGAAGTAAGTTTCAATGCTACTAAGTTTATTAGAAAATCAAACTATTAGGGTAAACATATTTTGATCTTTAAAATCTAAATTATGATCTAATAACTATAGAAAGAAAGTTTTGAAATATGACAGGCTATTAGGAAATTAAGCCAAAAGTTTTCTACATAGGTGCTTTTTCCTTAAACGTTTTAAAGGTTATGTTTACTTGTTTTATTAGTTTAATTGATGGTTATTTTTACTAAGATGGATTTGTTCCATATATTAAATCTAGAAAAATTTCGGCATTAAACTTCCAATATACAGGGTGTTCAGTAACTAGTGAAAAAATGATAGGGTATACAGTGTAAATAATACCAGTACTTCATATACATTTTTTTCTCTCAGGATATACAGGGCTTCCAAGTAAGAAGTCAAATATTTAACTATACAAGTACGTATAAAATAAATTTTTAAAATTTAGGTAAATAATTTTGACGGTGTGCCAAATTTGACATTTTGCATTCGCAGTTCGATTCCCTTATAAATTTTCTACAAAAATGCTTTGCCTTGTTTTATTCAGTATATTTTACCATTAAGGAATTTCAGAGTAGTTAATTTCACACAATATTATTAATAACTAATAACAAAAGTGTAAAAAGTACTTTACCAAGTTGAAGCAACTCATATTTAATGATTTATATAATTAATAATAACTATAAACAATGAAGTTAGTATTTCCAAGTAAGAAAATAAATAACATTATAGAATGTTTTCAACATTAGCACATCTCTACATTTTCTAAAATTGTCTAAACATCACACATTATTTTTTACTGTATTAGACAGGTATTTTAAGCAAATATATATCAAATATCCTACAATTCCTATCAATGAAGTCATATGCATGCTCTCTGATACCAAACATATGGGTATGCTAATGAATAATTCCACAAAGCTCTATTCAATAATTATCTAAAAAAATAATCTAGCTAAATTTACTAACCTAGTTTAATGAAAACATTCTATAAATATCTAAGTTCATTTTTGAAAATGTGGAAACTCGAAATTCAACCACAATAGATGAGATCTGACCTATTTCTGCATTTTTATGATTGCTTCTTCAGGTGACCTTCTTTAAGTTGAATCAAATATCTAACTATAAAATTATTATACCAATAAATTAAAATTATTTGAAATTAAATATCGACAATGTCAAAAGTGATTAACCAGTCAATGAATTTAAACATTATAATGACCTACTTAATTAATAACAAAATTTGACCCTTTATGTAATCGTTTTTCATATATTTTTACGTATTAACAATATTGTGTGAAATTAACTACTATGTGGACTAAAGTATTGAATTACACACACAATATCTACCTATACAGGGTTAACTATGACTTAGTACAAATATTTTAAGAAGGGATAGGGAAAAATAAGAATTAACGGAATCACCTTTCAAAAAAATTCCAAACTTATTTATAAAGTCAAAAAAAATTTTGTTCAAAAATATATTAAATCCTTATTTATCGCCATCACTGTTCTTCTGTCAGCCGCGACGTTAGGCATATTCTGCAAAAGGCAAAGGTATCAAACATAGTGACAGGTCACCGCATTGACACGTGTATCAGTTTAAGCCGCTTTGAAAGAAAACAAAATCTTTACAAAATGTAGATTATTATTTAATGATTTAATGAGAAATACGGCATGGTAGCACAGAGATTTTAAGAATGTTGAATCATCTGCTTTAAAAAACAAGTTAAATATTGGCTACTTAATGCATCTAGATATTTTATTAGTAGTATTATCGAACCACAATAATTCTAATATTAAATTAAATAGGTACTATATAACATCCTAAGCTATATAAAGACTACTACTTACCATGTACTCCTTTTATTTTCACTTTTACGGATATATTGGTTTTTACTTTCCACGCACTTGCCTATGTACATTATACTTAAAATGTTTAGAATATGGTAGGATTATATAAAAAAGATGTTTGCCTTATGTAGGTATTATGTGTTTGTTTATATAGGTTCAAATTATATAGGATACGTTTATTTAGTTATTTACAGTTTTGTTAATTCTACCACCGCATCCACGCACAAACCATGTATTCATGGTTTCAGTGGAGAGTGAGAGATAATGATGTCATATGCAAGCAGTTATTAATTATTGATTTTGTGATTTTCTTTTACTTAGTTTATTTAGTAATATTTATCTGTCCTCTATAGTTTAATATGCTTTGGTTATTATTCTGAATAAACTAGTATTATTATTATTATCTTCTGTTTTCTTACTTGTTTAAATTAAAACCTGCAAAGATTGTTGTACCTGTTGTGGACCTCTCCTTCCCTCGATCGTTCTTTTTGTGTAAAACGAGGTACCTACTTGGTTTAGCGGTCTTGCTCAGGTCGATTACTTGCGTCGGGAAAAGCACAAACAATAACAACAAAATAAACACTGCCACAGGTTTACCGCTATGGCATAAAACAGCTGTTCGATGTGGTTCAAAAAGTATTCAGCAAAATATTTTGTATACTCGGGAAACGTCTTTGGCGCTGCAGCACGATAATATGCACTTGCCACACTCCCATAACTCAGAACCTTATCCGTCATCTAGGCATTATTTGTAAATGCACAAAAAATACACAAAAAATTTTATTTGCGAAAAACAAGAATTTAACATCTACAGACAACATCTGACGACATCTGTAGGCCACTAATGCAAGGTGCACTTACGACGATATATTTTTAAACTTCTTGCGTTGTTGTGTAATTAAATTCTGTTAATACTAATAATAGCAACAATATTAACAATAATCGACGATGTTTACATAAAATAATTAGTAATATTTTAAACTATAACATCCCAAGATGTTTACAGTGTTCTGTAAAAATGACTCTTAGATTATAACTAACTTCGCGTTTTCTGCATGGTTTGGAACATGGAAAGTAGGCAACTAGCAATGGCAGTATTCATAACCTAGAACTTACTGTTACTTTAAATCAGCTAAATGACTAATTTTAAACGTGTTATAGTAATTAAATAAAGTATTTTACGTCGGATATGTTAGATGGCTAGAATTCCGAAATAAATTTGTTATTGTCTTTTGGACCTCCCTGAGCAAGTGGTTAAAATTTTTGTACTTAGTCATAGTTAACCCTGTATATTCTTTATTATTAGCTTTCGTAACACTTTTTACTATTATTAGAAAGGTATTTTAAGCTAATATGTTTGGTATCAGAGAGCATGCATATGACTTCATTGATAGGAATTGTAGGAGATAAGATATATATTAGCTTAAAATACCTTTTTAATACAGTAAAAAATGTTACAAAAGCTAATAATAAAGAATATATAGGAAGATATTGTTGGTGTAATTCAACGCTGGTTGGGGCTTTAGTCCACAGAGTAGTTAGTTTCACACAATATTGTTAATATCTAATAATATATAAAATCATATTATTATCTTGTATTTATAGCTATATGAGCTACAGTTATGTGAATTTTCATAACAATATCTTTTCCGTGCGAAATTCAATATTTAACTTCTTATCTGGAAGTCCTGTATATCCATAAGGAAGTCAGATAAAAACAATGTATATCTAGTACTGACATTATTTAGACTTCCCCTGTATGTCCTATGAACTTTGATCACTATGAACACCCCATATTTTCAATTGCAATATTTCGAAGTGACATTAGACATCATTCATTAAAAGATTTGCTTAAAAGTACAAAGCTACTTTTAAAACAAACCCGACATTGATATGGGTTTTATTTTCGCTTATAAAAGCGTACAAATGAACTACTTGTTTGACATTCAGAGATAATCTGTGACGAAACAGTTTTATACATTTGTGTAAGTACCTTTATTCCTAGAGTTACGAGATACCCCTGTCTTCTAAAAATATCTCACATAATGTGATCCATATTCTGACATTTATGATGTTGGTAGAAAGAGGGAATAAAATACAATATTGCATAATATAATGATAAATGTTCCTGTTTAGCTTTCATTGCAGTATTGTTGGGAATATAAAAAATATAAGAATCTAAAACCAGATAGATAGATTTATTGGTTACGCTGAAATCATTATTTTATTGTTCTTAATGTAGAGTAGTAATGGAACATCAATACGAAATAATTCAACTTGTCTTGTATGTATAAGTATAATGTTTACCTATATTCTTAAATATGAGTAAAATATATTTTCTTCAAGAAACTAACACTATACAGTATGAAAACTACTTTCACTTACTACTTGGTGCTCTAAATGTCTTCAAAGGACAACCAAGGCAAAGCTCTCTGTCTTGGCTGGGACAATCAGCTTCATACTGTCAGCTGCTCTGGAGTATCTCCTGTATCTCCATACACTTTAAGAGAGAGAAGCCAGATAGGAAGTATATAGATTGAGACAAGCGGCTACTAATATGCCGAAGACTAACATAATGGAGCATAACGGACTGTCGGTGGACATATAAAGTATACATACATACCAAACATATCTAGATATTTGATATTGGAGAGCATACATATGTCTTCATTGATAGGAATTACATTTCTAATACAGTAGAAAATGCATAGAAAGTCACATCACTCTGTTGATGGTCTCGGATGTTACACCTCCAAAAATCAGTTGCCTGAAATTCTCATAGGGATGCAGGTAGCTGCTGGTACATGGATGGCTTCAAGACTCCGGAAGGTGTTGGGGCGCGAGTCTATCGCAACTCCAAAGACCATGGGTAAGTATGTAACTGTATTTCAGCCATTGATCCATACACGTCGATAAAAATCAATTCCAATAGCCAAGCTGCTCTAAAAGCATTTGGTTCCTACTGGTGTAATTCAAGAATGGTATGGAATTGTCAGAAGGTTCTGAAGCGGTTGGGAACCAGCTTCAAAGTAACTCTGGCTTGGATATCTGGTCATACAGTTATCCAATCCAGAGGAACTAGGCGGCGGAATCGTTAGTGAAGCAAGCTGCCTCCTGCAGATTTATTGGTCCAGAACCGACTCTTGCCAGCTTAGGGCTGTCGATTTAGGCCGAGGAAAAAAGTGTGTAAATATGGCAGGATTTGCTAAGAATAGATAATTCGAAGACGTTCATAGAGAATCCACCGAGAGCTAAAAACTTGATACGGTTAAATAGGCTAGACCTAAAGACTCTATTTGGCTTATTTGATGGACACTGTCGATTAATGGTTACATGCATAAGTAGGGCTTGTCTTAAGAGACCGAGTGTCGATTGTGTTTGGAATGCGAAGAATCGGCAGAACATATATATCACTGTCCAGAAAGGGAACGTACCAGATTTGCCCTATTTGGCAAAATTTGCCAAGATGCATTTCTTGCCAGAAGATCTGGACAAAATCTTCCCCACTAAGGGTATCAGTTTCATAAAGAGTCTAATCTGTTGGGTAAAATGTAATATGGGTGTCAGTCACAATACATTGTAGGGTCGCAGTGGAAGGCTAGTTATTGGCTCACTTACTTTGAACATATCTATAACCGTAACTACCATGACGTCATATGTCTTTCTCTTACTGAAACGGTATAATTTTTATGGCAGTTCTGGATGGTAATAGGCCAGGAGAGTTACAGATTGGCATGGCTCTAACGTGACGTAACTTAGATAACTATTGGAATCGCTCAAGAATGAAATACTTACTGAAAATATTGAGGTGCGCCAGCTTGAAAAGGTGTGCTATTTGCATAAGCAACGAAAAAGTGAAAAAAATTGCGAAAATCGCGTTTTTTTTCTGAAACAATCGCATATAACTCGGTAAGTATGCATTTTAGAGAAAAAATGTATACTTATAAATTTGTTCGTTATAAAACTTTCTACAAGATAGTGTTGGTCCGATATCCGTAGATTTGAAATGTTCGCTGCAAAATGCTCGAAAGTGCAAAAAAGTAGGTAAAAAACAAGGTAATTTTAAATTATTTATTTAACAATGAAAAAATAACCCAATCACGCCATACATTTAGAGAAAAGTACTTGACTTCAGTACAAAACGAGAGCCGTGAGGCCGATTAAGAACGGACTGACAGTTTTTGCATAATGCAATTGTTAAGTAACCTACCTGGAAAAAAGACCTACTGTCAGTAACTAGTTGGTATATAATTTATTGTTACATCATTAACCGTTACGCCGCATACCCTTCCCAACTTTAGAAGTTAATATCTCAACATCTACTGGACCGAATTGGATGATTTTTTTTAAAAAGAAGCGTCTTTCCGAGTACTATTTGTCTATACTTTCCAATTTTTTCCCACTCGCAAATCCCGCTTCACAGGCTTAATTATTTAAGAGCCAAAATTTTCAAACTTTTTAAAACCGCTCAAAAAGTTATTAAAAATTGAAAAATAGTTAAGATAGCAATTGTATATGATGGTTTAAGGGTCCAAGAAGATGTAAAAGTGCGGGCGCAAAAAAATATTCATAACTTTTAGCCTGGCACGAAATTAAAAAAAGGTCTTTTTTCCAGGTAGGTTACTTAACAATTGCTTTATGCAAAACCTGTCAGTCCGATCTTAATCGGCGTTACGGCTCTCGTTTTGTATTGAAGTCAAGTACTTTTCTCTAAATGTATGGCGTGATTGGGTTATTTTTTCATTGTTAAATAAATAATTTAAAATTACCTTGTTTTTTACCTACTTTTTTGCACTTTCGAGCATTTTGAAGCGCGTATTTCAAATCCACGGATATCGGACCAACAGTATCTTGTAGAAAATTTTATAACGAACAAATTTATAAGTATACATTTTTTCTCTAAAATGCATACTTACCGAGTTATATACGATTGTTTCCGGGAAAAAACACGATTTTCGCATTTTTTTCACTTTTTTGTTGTTTATGCAAATAGCACACCTTTTCAAGCTGGCGCACCTCGATATTTTTAATAGGCATACTATTCCCGAGCGATTCCAATAGTTATATAAGTTACGTCACGTTAGAGCCATATTTGAAAGATTTTTTCGTAATTCTCCTGGCCTATAAAGTTTTGAAAAGTTTTCAGGGAGCCTACACATAATACACAGTATTTTTAACCGTTCTTGAGACATCACCACTTTTGAAAAGAATAATACCAAAAGTTGTAAAAACTGTAAAAGATGTAAAATAAATTTAATTTATCGTAGCAACTGCTGAAAGTGTTGTCTACCAACTTGTTGACAACAAAAATAGATAAAAAACTTATCCCTACTCTCTTATCTTTAATATTTTTGCTATGGAAATAGGTATTATAACATTTTTTAGTCATTTTTTTTATATACCTGTTAATGTTATTGTTAATAGTAATATTGTGATAACTAGTATTTATACGTTATTATTGTACCTGTAGGTGGTATTTCTTTTTCAAAATGCAATGCAAATGTGATGGAAACATCGTAAATTGAAATTTAATGATAATGAGATAATATTGAGATATCATATCAAAGTAGTCCAACTTTTTTGTGAAAATACCCAAACACGTACACCCATTTCACAAGGAACCGTATTTAAAATTGAAGCACATATCCGGATATATGGATATGTAAAACCTTTGACACAACTAAAGTAAAATACTACTAAATAGTAGAACAAATAGTTTTCCATTTCATAGCCCATAGAGACTATTTTTTGAGCTTTTGTAATGGAACTAACTACCCTATTTTGTGTTTCCGTCTTGTCAAGAGTGAGTAATAATTGCGGAAGTGAATCTAGGACACACTGTAAACTCCGCTGTCGATTTATACTTCAATATTTATAAATATAGAAACGAGGTCGTATGCATAAAAATTTTATTAAAAATATTAACCTACATTGCATTAATTTCCAAAGAGTGACATTTTATTCAGGTCGGGGAGGATAAGTTGCTATAAAAATAAAATTACAGCTATAAACATAGTTTTGCTGAGATTGTTTGTTTCTTGAGATAGTACGTATTTAGGAATGCATCTGTATTTAATTTTAATTTCCCAGTGTCGCAATTCAAAGTAAATTCTAAACATATATATTCGTAGTGTTATATATTTTCTTACCTCCGAAAATTACACAGAAAAAAAATTCAAAATATTAACGCAATGGGGAATAGAGAGTTGCAAGATGTTTTTATTGGTTTGAAATATATTATAGGGTGATATTTCAAACATATTTAAAGGTCGTAATATGTGTCTAGCCGCAATAAACACATATTAGTTAAATTATTAACATTAACAAATTGCCATGTAATATAAACAAAACCACGTGGCCGAAAACGCGATATCATTGGTATGACGTTACAAGCCGTTCAGCCGTTTATGTTTCCGTAGATACAGGTGAAGTGTTATGGTGTTGATGATATAAACAGGAATTTGTTTTTTCTATTTTTGCATTTTGTTGCATTATTGGGTTGTAGATAGTGTAAATACTGTGTAAATGGGGAAAAGGAGGTTTGGTGTAGGCATAATGAAATAATTTGTACCAGTACACTCATTTAATTTCATGCTAATGAACGTAACTGGTGTGAATCAAAACTTCGTTATTGTAGAAATACGGGGAGTCAAAGCAATTACGTGTCTATTTTCCATTTTTAATATCACCAGAATTATTAATGGTGATGTGGTGAACCTAGAATATTGTTAAACGTAATTCATTTCTTTGTTACTTAATTAAAAAGCAATTATTAAAAGTAATCAATAACGATATTTAACATTAATTATACTTTTTGTAGCTCGTACACGCAATACAAAATTTTTGGACCCATTACATTTGATAATATAAAATTAATGTAAAAATTATGCTTAGAGCTTCAATAATAATCCCTTAAGAGAAACATCCGTTCAAAGTTTCCAAAAAAAATATGGAATAACAGCTGTAATTTAGAAACAAACAAATATATAATTGTTAAATTTTATTCAATTTTTGCACTAATGCATGTGTAACTTCTCAATAATTTTTGGAAATTTGTTGCCGCTTGGAGGGTATTGAAATAAGCATCCCATAAGCTAGTTTTTACTACTTTTATTTGTTTGACAAATTTTGAGTATTCAAAAATACTTTCTTTTTAACTGTAGATTCACGGGTGTCATTTGTACTACTTCTTTTGAAAACACCCTGTAGATACGTAAAGTGTGTATAAAATGTAATTATGGTCTCCCTTCTAGTATATAGATTTAATATTAATGAGATTACAAAAATACTGCACGCATTGAATTGCGTGTTGAATTGAAAAGTCTTAGCAATTCTTGAGTTCTCTGCGACCTATTTTCTTAATTTTGTGACCTACTAAGTAACAGTAGAAAAATTATAAACTGGGTTAGTAATTCAAGGATAATGTAACATTTAAAAGATCAATAATTTAAGAATAAATATATTACATGCCTCCCAACTTATCTAAAATCGCACGAAAGGAAGTTATTAGTGTTGACACATGATTATATATGGTATCCTTTTTCATTTTTAAGTTACTGAATTTCAAATGCTCAATATTGAAAGAAGTTAGGATAACTTAATAACTTAAAGTAAATTTGCTTCATCTAATTTATTTATGTAGCAAAATTCTTTTATATTGAGAGCGTATCTAGATAAATTTTCATAATGTCATACAAAATACTATAATTATTACATTTCAGTAATCTATTTCTAAAATAAAATCAATGTTCTTTATGAAACTTCTGAAAGACAGTGACTTAAACAATTTCCGTGACTAATCGACATATTTGTACGATAGTTTATTACTGCTTCAGAAATCTTTCATAATGTGTATGCAAGATTTCGATATTCTGAACTTTCTGATAATACCGAGAACCAGACAGCTCGGTTAAATCATCGTATAAATTATGCTTAAATCACTTTAAGTTTTAGATAAATCATTTCAAACTGTAAATCTATACATCTCTTTAACTCACCCTAAATCAAAGTAAATCAGTTCTAATCACTTTATGTCACCATTAAATCTGGTTAAATCGCGTTAAATCACAAATTCTCCCGCGCAAATTTCTCCTCCACTCTTTTGATTTCGCAATGCACGTTTGTTTTTGTTAGGTTACAATTGCGTCAGGTTGTATAGGATTATTATTATCCAATTATTTTTCGAGGTATTTTTCTTTAAAAAAAACGCCTCAGGACACAACACAAAAAATCTGAAAAAAAATGAAGAAGTTAAGAGAAAAGGAAGAAAAAATTAAAAGCTGAAAGCGAAAAATCCTTGTCGGATGAGTACAGAGATTGACGATTTCATCTCGGATTATTCCGAGGATTTTGATTCACCAAATGAAGTTGCGGGAATAGAAGGCCGTATTTTACGACATAGTATGATTCATTAGTCTAGTCTTGTCAAATGAAGAGGATTACGAGGAGAAAATTAAATGAAATTTATGAAAGATATGTTTGGCCCAGGAAAGAAGATATTCAATTTATCAATGAAAGTTATGTATTCTATGGTCCCAGTATTTATATAAATGGTTCATTTACGATTAAAATGGTTGAAACACTAAAAATGGAAAATATATAGAAGACATTAAAGTACTTTATAACAAATTAAATTAAAATCTTCTTTAATAATCTGAAATAAGGATCTTCTAAATTATATGGAATAATAATAAAAACATAAATTTCTCAAATCAGATTAAATAAATAGAGAATAAAAAAATCATTTAAAATCATTAGTGATTTAAAATCGGTGCACCGGGTACTTTATACCTGCTTGTTACACGGAAAGAAATCTAATCTATATTTAAGTATAATAAAATACTTATAATTTTAAAGTGTACTGTATTAATACAGTAATAAAGTATACTTGATATAAATATTATACTTATACTTCTACATTCTTATACTTAATTCAACATTTTTCTTTCGTAAAACCACACTAAATTTAAGATTTACTTAAAGAATAATATGAATAAAATATTATTAAATATAAAATAGGTTATACATGTATACCAGTTCATACAAATAAAACAATTCAAGTTAAATATCTAATATAATCATATATCAAATAAGAGAAACAGGGTTAACAAAAACAACAGATAATAAAAACAAAACAGATACCTATGTGTGACTGAAAAAGGAAGCATCTATATACTTTCCAAATATGTGTAAAAGAAATCGTCAAAATAACCAAGAGACACTGCCAATAGCACGATGGTAAAGTTAATATAAGAGCAAATTTGGGGAAACGGTTTTCTATTGAGATTGTACATAAACGACCAAATATCAAGAAAGATAAAAAAAACATAAAAGGTATAAGTTTTAATTCGATATTTCCCGTATCGAAGCGTTGGAAATCCAAGATTTTTTCGATGTATCAATAATATCGCAACAATTTTTATGGATACAAAATATTGAATTTTGTAAATAATTGTATTTATATTTTGAATATGTGTGTATCAGATTTTTGTAAAATATTAAACACTATGCTAGAAAGAAATGCAATATATATTTAAAGCAAGAATAGTAATTATGTGCCATAGTTTTATTTTTTTTAATGCAATGTTATTTACTTTATTAGAAATTATTTAATATTATTTCAAATATTTGCAGTAATTCTCTCATATGACTTAAAAATTCTAATAAAAAAAAATAGAACTTTGTTTTGAGAATAACAACTTTTGACAAGTAGTTTATTTATATAAATAAAACAAAACAATTCTTTAATAACAAACATAATTTTATCTCATTTTAAGTATTAAGAATATATAATCTTATTATAGAAGAATAAGTTAATCTTTCAATAAAGTATCACTATACTTGAGAAATAGTGAAACTAAGATAACGTTGAAATAAGTGTGTGTTGATATTAGTAAGCTTTCTTTCCGTGTATTGCTACTTTTGGCGAAGTCGCCAGTATTAAAGTGTAAACCTTGAAATTTAAGTAAAATAAAGTGTAAGTGAATAAATTTAAAAAATTATATTGCTTCGATTAGTTATTTATTTATTTCAAATAGATTATTTACATAAAATTAATTATTTTTTGACAAAGGAAAAAAATTTGAGAAGAAACACAGAATATTGATACAAATGAATAAAAAATATAATAAATATAAAGATTTATTGATGATATATCATTTATTAGTTCTGACATAGCTCCATGTGATGGTTTTAACAGGAGGCACATATATCATAACAATTAATAATGTTGAGCGGGTTTGAACAGAATATTAATTTTAAGTAATTAGCGAATTTGAGAATCATTTATAAAGCTCATTTAGTATCTTATTTCATAAAGAGATGCGATAATTCTGTGTAGTTAATTGAAACTCTTGACAGCAATGAAATGACAATACTTTTACATTATCTAAAACTTACGGTAATTCAATAACGATGTCATATAAATGTGCAAATTGTGATCATATCTGCAGTGATACTGGAATGATATTTGCAAGTATTTACAATTAATTATACCGAAATATCGTAGAGAATTACACGACTCCACAATGTGTTTAAATTGTTATGTCTACTAAATAAGAGTATTATGAACATACAGGGTGTTTATTAATTGAATGCCGATACTTAAAGGTGTGAATCCTGAAGAAAACATAATATCAACATATGATTAATATTGTAATTGAAGCGAATAGGGTCATGTCTTCTGTGATAGCTAACGATGTTACATTTGTCATGATTAAAATGCAAATTATTATAGACACACCAATCCACTATGATATCTACGTTACTCTGTAGTAACCAACAACCATCAATAAACTGGATATACTTGTGCAATTTTGCACATATTAAGAAATATGTAGCACTATATTAAAGGTAAGTGCTAGTGGTTCCTCCAACGCATATATACAGTTCTTCATAAAAAAACTAGTTATGTTAACGATCCCACTATCACTTTGTTTTTGAGTCTTTTACAAGCAACAATTACATGACCTCTAGTTCTAGGTACCGTTTATAAAGACGCTGAGTACTTAATTGTCATACCTAGGCTACGCTAGGATTAGATTTCTGATATACGCTATAAAAATAATCACCAAAAGAATTTACGACAGCTTGGGGTGGGGTTTATCCTGACATGAAACAGTACAAGAAATACGTGACTGACCTTTTTTATTTTTAACTAATGATCTGAATTCAGATGGATCATGCTGAATATAATTTTATTTATAATTTATACAGTTCTTGAATTTGTGACTTTACTAGTATTCAAAGGTTGCAGTAGAAAACCTTCGAACCTTGTGGTTTTATTAGATTTTATTTTCACGTGATTATAATGATCTGGCATATAGTTTCTCATATGAAGAACTTATGGATATGATACTGGTATACGGAGAATCAAATTAAAATTCAGTGGCTGCTCAAAGTTTTCCTCAAAGATATCATCCAAGACGTGAAACCTTTTACGTGTGATTCAGCGGGGTAGAGAAACTGATAACCTGCGGTCGAGGCCTAGGAAATACGAAGGGGACCATTAGACCTAGGCAAATCCATTGCAGGCGCAGAAGTGCAACCAGCAATCAGCCGATCCAGGCGGCAGTGTACTACTGACCCGATGCGGCCGCCAGGTCTAAACGGCCAAGGTTTCATCTCCTGGACGCGGTGTAAGTTGAGCCATTCCTCTATTTCAGGATCGCCAGGATCAAGAAAAGGACTACGAAGAAACACTGACTTTTCCCTATCCTACCCCAGAATCCACCTAGGCGACGCTGGACGATAGGACCTTTAAGGTTCCTTGTCCTAACGTCTCCCTAGAGCCACAGTGCTTATCTATCCTTACCCAAACCCTTAACCGGCCAGAGGCGTTCGCGTCGCGGCCAAACGTGACTACCCCCGGGGGTTATACGAATCAGCGAAGAAAGAAGAGAAGACAGAGGAGCGCCAGAAAATAAGCCTTCGCCGACGAGGCTTACCAGGACTGGAGGAGGTTGCCCAAGCCGCCGGCATCGGCCGCAATTGCGGTCGAGGCTGACCGGAGAAAGGAACCTACCTCTACGAGGCGTCCAGGCCTACAGCGATGATGTGAGTAAAAAGAGGGCTCCTCTCAATCCCGCACATCTGAACTTAGCCAAATTGTGAACATCGACGGCATGCCAGGCGAGGAACAGCGTGGCATAAACACTAGGATAAGTGCAGCGCATTATGAGATCAATCAAAATCCATAGTTTAATGAACTTTAAATTACGATTTACTCTACCCATTTGACATGCAGTGGGTACAAACATTACTTCCAAGCTATGAGTGAACTTTTGCGAAGGGTTGTTACATCAGCCTCAAATACTAAAAGTATCGTCCTGACTTGTTTACTTCTTAGTTTTTATAAATAAAAAATTTTGGCCGATAAATGTAGTAAATACTTTACTACATTTTTTCACGATTCGTCATTATTTGTTCCCAGCTCTAATTTCCTAACCTGTATATACATATATATTTGTCCAGTATGCAAAACTCAGTACGCAATCTATATATTGTAACTCTCTATATATTTAAAGAAAAACAACCACAAGTAATACTCAAGTTTGTATATCCTTGCAAGAAAGAAGCCATCACTTAATCTTGAGACATTTTTGTTAATTTTAACGAAATTTGTCATATGGACTAAGTGATACCCTGTATAAAACAACTGTTGATGCAGTAAAGAAAACTATCCGTAATGTTTCGATACCATTTTATAATATCTTATGCAAGTAATGTTCTAGGAAGATATTATTTAAATTCGGTCATACTGACCGGAATACAATATCGGAATATAAAAACATGGTTGTTAATAACAAATGCCGTCACTGAAACGACCGTTTCACCGGCATTTTAAATAATTATATTTTTTAACAGCACGCGCGTCACGAATAGCAAAATTAGGGCAAAGCTAAAAATAGACTCGCGACCGTTGCGACCTATGCACTTAGGGGTGGAAGATCTGGCGTGGTGCATTGGCGTGGAGGCACCCGTTTTACGAGGGTTGTAAAAATATGGGGTTGCTTTTAAGTGACACGGAAGAAGTATTGATCCGTTTCTTCTTCAAACCACGACTGCATTAAAAACAATTAAAATTTGAATTCTTAAGATTGTCATTAAAATAACTCTATCTAAAAAGACAAATTTTAAGATGCGCATAATAAAATTTTCATGCATTGAGAGTTATTAAGGCTGACGTGTAACTGAAAAAAGAAAATCCACCAAAGATTTCTACTAGAATAAAGACACGCTATAACAATATTGGATTTGCTGAAACTGAATCATTTCCTTTAATTTTTGGAGGAAATTGTTAGAAAACGTGACTACTCATTTAAAGACAGTGAGTTATACTGTTCACCAAATTTAAATGGTTGGTTGTCGATGAAACTACTTAATCTAATAACAAATTGTATTTTATTGAAACATTTTTGGCTGTCTTTGTAATTTTTAAACTATAATCACTGATAAAGTTTTTTGACTTTCATTTGGTGCGTATTGTCTGTGCTCGTGACCAACTGAATTGTAAAACTCATGCGTCTCGTACTTCCTTCCTTTGTTTTTTTGCCCATAGCCTTGACAGCTTGCTTCTAAAATCTTCCCGAAGAGGATCTTCATCATCATAGTATAATTTTACAATATTTTTTCATATAATTTGTTTAAAACATAATCATTTAAGATTATAAATCTTCAAAAGGTCATCTTATGATTTAAAAATTATTTTTAAATTTTTTGAATTCATTAATCTAATTCTAATATTCTACATTTTGTCATCTTTTTCCAAAGTTTATTTAAGTTTGAATGTCAAATACGTTAATTATTTTTATTTAACTGTCTCCTTTTAAATCTTGTAATATTTGGTCTGATAAATTTTATAGTCTGTTTGGCTTTATCGTTCTTTTTCTTCCTCATGTTTTTAATTAAATTTTTCTTGTATAACGAATTTGACGTAATATTTTTATATTTTATTAACTGAAATTGATATTTTACTATATTTTGCAATTATTATTTTCAATTTACTTTATTTGATTTAACTTATTTGTCTATTGCTTAAATTAAAATTTTATTCTAGTTATTTCATATACATCCTAATCTTGTTTTTATTTCAATATGATTATATCATTCAGTTATCTTTTTAATGTCATCTACATATTTTTGTAATTTTCGATAATTAGTCTCAACAATTTTAAAGGTGAAGAGGAAGAACCACTAATTTTACTTTATTAAGCCTTGAAAATGGCCACCAACAATCTCCGTAGTAGTACAAACATTGTTCAAAATGTGTTCTCTCACATTATGGATAATTTGTTATCAACTTAAATTATTTCTTATCATTATTATAAGTTTTAACTGTACCTTTTTACAATTGGCTATGAAAAACCCTGATCTCTTTTTGACCCAATGTTTTTGAGACTATCTGTAGTTTTGGTTGAACGGAATCCTCTATGCAAAGGTGTCCGGAATATGAGTGCCTTAATTTTGGCATATGATAAGTTGTACTAAACAAAACATATTTGACTTAACAATTTTTTTTATCGGACCAACGGTAACAGAACTATGACAGCAAACACGTCTTGAGTATGTGACAACGTCGCTCACTTACTATCTTAGGATTGTTATGTTTTATACATAATAATTACAAATAAGTACACCTAAACTGATCTACTAAAATGAATCGCATTCGCCGTACGTACTATTATGACTAATATTACTTTCAGGTTGTATTTTTATTTTTGAATTGTATTTGTAGAAAAACTATTCGTTTTAGACATTTTTTATAAATCTCATTTATTGCTTTTAGTCAGATATATAAGCCTTTAAAATTACGGCACTCATATTCCGGACATCCTGTATATTCGTCTGTCACGTTCCTTGCTTTTCATCCACCATGCCTTTTAAGAGTGGTGATGTCTGCTTCTGCATTAGTCACTAGCTTTGTAGACGTACTCCGGAAACAGTGGCCGGTGTAATTGAGCTATTTTCAAAACACTATTGAAAAAAATCATATGTGCAACTCGTAGGGAAAGTGTCTTTTCCTCATATGGTCTACGCTTGATGCGGAAAAAGTCACTTTTCCTAACTTATTGCACAAATACACACTGTACTACCAATGAAAATTCTTAATATCAGACGCCACTTATTTTTCATAATTTACTTTATTTTGGATATGATTTTATTTCTTTTATACGAACAAAATCTTTCATGACCAAAACTCATATATTTTTTTATAGAGCCATTTTCTTTGTAATTTTAAATTTTATTTCTATTGTTACTGTTACTTTTTATTGCGCAATAAAAGGAAGCACAGGAGAGATACAAAATGTGAATTTTAAGAAAAATAAGTTATAACATCGGTATCTGACGTTGCTTTGGTATCAGCGTTATTTTGTTGAAACAAACAATATAAACTGCTAATTTTTATATTTGATGTGATTATTATTCCTCAACTTATAATTAAGAAGTAGTAAAGCAAGCTTCACTGAAACTGTTACAAGTAAATCATACAAAATTTATGAGAATACGTATTTATGGTGTATGAAATAGTAGTCAGGGAAGAAATTTAGTTCCATATCAAAGACAATTGGCATGTTTCTGGGAACTGTTACAACTGAAGCCTTAGTGAGAGCAAATTACTCCATGATTAAAACAATAATACTCAAAGTGATATTAGCAGACGACAATAATCGAATATGAACGAATTAATGAATATGAAGCAAACCTCAGAACAATTTTCATTGCAAATATGTTTTATATCAATTTTATGAACTGATTGTTGCAATAATTGACAGAGCTTATTGATAAAATTTTGTAGCAGCAGTAACAATTAGTTTAGTTGATAATGCTTTGTGACCTCTAAAGTAATGGAGTAGCTAATAGCCTTTAGATGTAGCTTTGCTACATTTCGCGTACGCAGATTAATAGATATTATTTGCATAGGTTAGCTACAGTCAGGAACGCATCTACCACAAAATTATAAAATAGTGCTGTACATATTTTACAAAAACGGAGGGAATTTTACTACTACGTAATTTGGCACCTATATTGCTACATATTTACGACAATAGTTAATTCGATTTTTACGAGAACAATTAAAATAACTACCATTAGTTATTAGTTAGAAATTATTGTATTGTCTTGTAGGTTATCATTGCATTTGGAATTGTGGAAATATATCGAGCTGCTGTATTATGTCCGATGTCATAAAACAAGACTTAAAAAGGTCAACAGTAGTAAAATATTATCATGTTACAATGTTCCTTAGTATTATTATTAGGTAGATATAATGGCATTACTTGAATCAAACCAACTGATCGTATAAAACAAATTGTTTTGAAAGTTGACAGAATTTAAAAGCAATAAAAACAAGATCGTTAGAAACTAACAAGCAGCCACTAACCAAATTAAGGTTATGTTTGCAATATGGATTTACCATTCAGTATTGATCAGAAAATCATAATATTAATACAAAGTGCTTTTTTGAATTGATTGGTTATTCTAGTATGTGTCTTAAAACGATTTCAGTTTTGTTATTGATATTATCTTTATTTATTTTATTTATTACGTATACTTTAGTACTATCATTATTTATAAGCATTTCATTTTCCATATCCACAATAACCATTGTCAATTATATTATATATTATATTCGCATATTGAGCACATGCTTTTCGATAATCGCCAGCAACTTTTTTGTCATTAAGGCAAAGCAATAAGACATGTTGATAAATCGGCAGCATAAAAAATATGAATATTACTATGTTAGAAAGCTGGAGTAAAACTCAATACCAGTTGTAGTAAAGCTCGATAAGATTGGAAAACGTTTTTGATACTGAAATGATATTACACATTACTAAAAACTTATCATTGTGGAGAAATTAAATTTATATAATACATGTTAATTCATTTTGACATAATGCAGCTTTAATATCGATAATAAATAATTACCTAATAAATAAGTAATTATTATAAAGAAAATACTCTTTCCACTTGGTCAAAAGTATTTTTTCTAGAGATGTTACATGGTTTTTTTGTATTTTTACTTAGTATTATTTTCCAATTTTTGCCGCGTTTACATTGATTTAACAAACTATTTTGTGTCATATACTTTTTCGATGTATTTTTTAACCTGTTGTTAATCAAAATATGAAGTAAAACGTGGTCATATTTAATGGGCATTATGAGATGAACAATTTTCTTCGTTCAAATACACTGGATAACCCTGATACACATGATTTGCAACGCTTTAGCTTATGATGAATCACATCAATCAACCCAGAAAAAGGTCAGTATGATTTATTGTGAGCAGTCGATCATAGTACAACATTTATATTAAAATATGAGAGACGTTGTAAACTTGGATGTATAAGTGTATAGCATGTTTTCAGTGAAAACAACAAAAATCTTCTTGTCAACATAGAATATGTACTTTTATTTGTGTGCTAATCCGTAAAAATTTGATTCTTCAAGATAATCTGAAAAATACTTCTTTGTTTTACATGATATCGAAAACTGATTCTTTTAATACTGCTACGACGTTTAAAATGGCGATCCAAAGCCTGCTATGGCTTTTTCATACCTCTGAAGTTCAATACAAACGCTTACAGTTTTTTTTATTTAAAATATGATAAGGTGGTGGATCACTTAAAAATGTGTGAAATTAGAATAAAAACTATACACAGTATTTTATTTTTTCTACAAGTGTGTATAATCTAAAAACTGTTTTTTTGTTTAAGTTTCACACATAGGGGTTTTGAGGGGTCCTGATTAACACCACCTTAGTAGATTTTCACAAAGCATTTTTATTGAATTACGGAGATATAAAAAATCATAGTTGGTCTTGAATCTCATCTAAAAGTCATGGCAAAATCAGAAAAAGCAGTTTTCAGTGTCATTTCAAACAAAAAAAAAATGGTGGATTATCTTGAAGGACAAAGTTTTTACGGATTTGTATACAAATAAAAGTAGATACACTGTAAGTACCTCTTCTATACTATGTGTGTTCCACATTCTTACTGGTGGATAATAACAGAAATAAATGACTGGCCCCGATTCCTTGCGAGCTGATGTGCATCTAATAGGACGAAAAATACTTTGTCTACTATGAATTGTTTTCACTAATGTAGGTATCCATGGCAGTTGAAATATATTGTTAACAACTCCGTCATCTTCAGGTCCCAGTAAAAAAAGATCAGGATAATGCTAATAACTGAAAAGTTATCTTAATTAACTCATTACATGTTTGCCGCGTTTCTTGATTTTGCTCCATCTATCAAGCAACTTTTGAGGAATCTTTTCAATTACGAGGTAATGCTTCCAAATTACCTTGACAAATTATTCACTCTCAAACCACCAGGTTTCATCAGATGTGGAACATAAAAACTATCCGATCGTTGAGAGGCTATTTTAAATAATACATGGTGTTTCAAAAGACATGGCAGTATTGCTGTAGCTGATAAAAGCTTGAAAAATAAGTGGAATTTGCTTAATCAACTTATGTCCTAGAGCCACTTATTTTTGAGAGACAGGGCATGTAAAATAAATTTAGAAAACAAAATTTTATCATATTTCATCAAAATTTGCCAGATGCATTTTTGGTGATGCCGAATATGTTGCTGTTTTTACCGTTATAAGTCACGTAATATTATGTAAAATTTCAATTTACACAAAAATTACGTTCTTAATAAGTTTTTTAATCATACACCATTTTCGTGCAAGAAATTATGGTCGATCATGGTCAAGTGATATTTGTAGTACTAGGTACCTATTTGTCAAGTATGTATACTTTAGGAAAATATTTTGAGAGTGACATAGGAACAATTATATGATATTCCCAAATATTTCTTGAGAGGCAGATGCCAAATAGAAAAACATTTTTTACAGTAGAAAGGCGTTGTTGAAAAACTGCCAATGTTAAACCTAAAGAAAATCCGAAATACAATAGTAATAGTAGTAGCGGGCAGCATCAACCTGACAATTAGGCCACAAGTGGGCCCTTTATGCTTACCCTTTCATCCCATCACCTCTCCACTATCTGCCCTTGGCCTTTCTCGAACCTACCCGGCGCCCTGATAAACGCCAGGATCTTGGTTCATGGTGGGCCCCTCATCCCTTCCCTTTGCAGCTCCTCGGCGCCAAAGAGTCTTAGTCTTCCAAAGGCCGCACAATATCCTAGAAAATAGATAAGGGTCTCCTCCTCTTCTCCACATTCTAGATTTTCCTCTATGCCTATCAAGCTTAAATGCCTTCTGAGTCTGCAGTGGCCTGTCAGGACACCCATTTGGTTCAGAGACCTTCGACTAAGCAGCCATATTGTTCTAGCTTTATTAAGTTCATTGAAGAAGTCATGGATCTGCCTACATTCTCCATTCCTTCTCCTAGTGTTTGATAGATCCATTATTAAGGGTACTATTAATACTACTTCATGTAATTCCGAAAACGGGTCCCTGGCAAGGCGCCCCAGATCCAAGACGAGCTAACAAGTCAGCCCTCTCATTACCGGGGATTCCTTTGGCTGGAACCCAGACCAACTCCACGTCCATTTGTCTGGCCAGGGACTGCATGGCATCTCCACACTCCTGAACACGACTATATCTTGTCCTTGGAGAGCTAAGGGCCCTGAGTGCAGTCTGACTATCGGAGCAGATAAAGATTTTCTCCTCCACGCAATTCCTTACTTATTCCTTAGCATATCAGATATCCCGGGGTAAACACGTGCATCCGGAAAACATATTTTAGATATGATCTCTGTAGATCCAACCGTTAAGGTATAAGAATAATTTCTTTACAGATAAATGCGGCATTTTCTAGCGTATGGAGAATACCAAATGAATAATGACTGCATGGAACCATTATAGACAAGTATAAGAACTTTTAAAGTAGTACCTAACTGCAGCGGTTTCCAATATCATTATGTAATAGTGGGTATCAAGTAGAGCAGAATAAAATCTCAACACGTTTACAATATTCACTAAAAGAGCAAATAACTACTTAAATAGCAGAATAAACAACATACCGTAACTTCTGTTATGTAAAATATGACATATGAGTGGTCCAGTTCGGGATTTGACACATTTATACAGTAAATTTAACTGCTTTTGCCGCTATTGTTATTAATTATTAATAGAACAATTGTTGGTTAGTTGGGTACATCAGTCAAAATCATAAAATAAGACAACTCGGCAATTATCGCATTGGACAACGTTTCGGGTTTTTATTTATAAAACAATTTTCAGGTATGTGGTTGATTTATTGCAACAAGCAAGAAATATGAGATAATTTTTTATTTATAGATTTAAAATTTTATAACATTAATTAATTCTATTTTTGGTAGCTTCTTATTGTTTAGTAGTAAAGGATTAACTTTATAATTATTAATAGATTTAGTTTGTGGATTTAATTGATAAAATAGTTTGACATACCGGACGTTATAAATATTTTGGGCTCGTTTTATCCAGTTTCTATAAACTAACACAAACACTAACACCTTATCCATTTTGAACTCGTAAGTTATTGGCAGCAACTATGATACTTTCCGTGAATCAGCAAAAGTATCCACTTCGATGCGATACACTTCGATACGCCACAATGCTGCAATACACCGTGGAAGTCCTGGACCTCGCGTTGCAATACACTTACACTCACTGCACACCGCGGTAAAAGTAGCTGCATTTGGCACATGTTTACCGGAAAATCCTTCTGCTAAAGCATTTCATCGTCATAAATTAAAACGATATCCATCAACTTCGAGTTGCTATAGTCTGTTTAGAAATCAAAGAGAGTAATAAAAGCTTATTATGAATGAAAATCGTAAATAAATGTAGTACTGGTGCTTATATTCAATATTTTTATATTATATATTATATTATTATTAGGCGTACCTTTAAAAAAACTTTGTGATCGAACCGTACTAAATTGTAGCAGGTAGCTAAAATTTAATCCCTGACAATCTGTCTTTGTCTATGCCGCTTCAATTTCTCGGTCCATTTCTCTTATAAGTAAACAATATAAAAACAGCATTTCAAAACTAGAGGCTACTTTAAGCATCATAACCGGGTAAAGAGGGTTTTTAGTAATTCAAATAAAATTATTCAATATTATTATCAAAATATTTATTTAAATTTAATGAATAGAATTTTATTCCACACAAAAATATATGTATTTCGAAAATTCAAATTATGGTGAGTAAATGTAGTGTTGTATAAATGTACAATAAAGAAAATAAAAAAGTAGGTATATTAAAATCCATCCTCTGAATATTCTGATGAATTATCTTCGTCTCCTAGATTGATAACGATAGGTTCCACAGTAACGTCAATTAAATTATCGAGTTCCCACATTTTCTCCTCTTCTTTTTGTACATGATGTATACATCTTTGCCAGTTATCTGCAGTTACTCGTTCCAAGGAATTTTTTAACAAAATTTTCACATCATTTAATTTAAACGTCGTATTATTTCGCGCTACATCTCCTTTTACCTGCGCCCAGACTAATTCGATTGGGTTAAGTTCACAGTGATAAGGTAACGGTAGTACCGTTATTTGGCGATTTGTTGCCATGTCATCCATAACATATTTTTTCTGATATTTATTAAGATTGACAAGTGTCAAAAGTTCCTTTTTCACCATATTTGTTTCAAAAGAAATGTTTTTTCCAGATAACCATTGAATTATATCGGCTTTCCTTCAAGCAGTCGTAGGCGTCCGCTCGGTCTGCCGTGAATGGTAACTGGCATTATCCATGACAATTACAGACCCCGGAGGAATAAGATCCAATATCTGTGTAAAATACTCTTCGAAAACATCTGCGTTCAAGTAAACCGCCATCTACAAAACCACTGGCACTACCTATATGTGTCACTATTAATCTTCACCCTTTACCTGAAGGTGCCTTGAACCCTGTGGAAAGTCTATCCAAAAATGATTGTCGAAAACTTTTTACATTTTTATCTTGCCATACTTTTGTTACAGTATATCCCTCGTTGACCCAAGTTTCGTCTAGATAATAAATAATCCTCCCTTCGTCACAGAATTTTCTAATTGATCTTAAGTAGGATTGTCGCCAACAAATAATTTCATCTTTATCGATAAGAACTGACTTCCTGTTCTGCTTTTTCCAAGAAAAATTCAACTCTCGTAAGACGGCCCATAATTTGCTTCTACTGATTTTTGGCAAATCGTTGTGTGAAAGTTCACTTAAAATTTTGTTTAGCATTGGTATTTCTTTTTAAAATAAAATGAGTGTACTTTTCTGCGAATGACATTTTTGACGCAATCATCTATAACGAGTTTTGACCTCCCTGTAGATGATTTTGGAAGATTTACAGTATCTTGTTCATTTTTTGTTTCCTTTAAAAGTCTGTAGATAGTCGATTTTGGAACACTTTTCCACGATGTAGTCAACACTGTTGATAGGATTTTGGTGTTTCAATGCATTAAATACATTTAATATAATAATCTTCTCATTCTGCGCACATTTTTTCACTCGTTTAGTAGGTACGTAATCTGATAAGCTCGACATTTTACCCAAACAATATTATATCCACTGGCACAATAGTCACTAAACACAAGGCAAATTTTACTCTACTGCACTAGCACGTCTTCGTATATTCAGCTCTAAGACTGGATTGATCTGCCACAATACACTGGCTCCTGCCTTATGATGTATCCAGTAAAATATACTAAATATTACCACGCCCATGGCCAGTCTTATCTCGGGGTTTTATTACTCTCTTTCATTTCCAAACAGACACGTTATATACATTTTTGATAAAATAATGTAAAGTCTTGTATCACAAAAACCTTTAATACCTACAAAAAGTAATCTGATATCAATATTCGAAATCGCCTGGCTACAGTGGCCCAGCGATGTAAAGGTTGAAAATATTACAAATTCAATAATGTTTAACACTCGGAAACTATAAGGATTTTACTTTTTTTTACAATACCTCCATTTTTAATGACGGTTAGGTACTTTCAAATTCTTTTAGATAAATTCAGAATCACACTGTATATTATTCCTTAATATATCTATATCCAAAGTTTGATGTTTATTAAGCAAACTCACTGATTTTTCAATATTTCATCAGCTGCAGCAATATTGTCAAAATAATCAATACTGAATTTAATTAATTCACTAATACATACAAAAATTTGTGGAGAAATGAAATACATGCCTTCGTCATCTACGTTTAGAACTCAATTTCTGCATAATAAACTATATGCAAATAATGCCAAATTTATAAATAAATTCAATAAGCGTCAATTTATATAACTAAGTGGTAAACCCATAAATATAGCAATGTGAAATTGTATGAAGTTACCTTACAGTATCGAGTCTCCTATTTCCCCTCTTTTACATATTAAAATTTAATAAAATTCATCCATATTAGAATGTTCTGTTCATTCTTTTGTCATCAGTTTCGTTGGAATTTAGATTGCAGGGAACATCAAAGATGCTTTAAACTTTTCCGTCCTCCAGTCGCTGTAATAAATATCATTTTTTGCATTTTCCACCCCAGCGCACCCCTGTACAACCGCGCATGCATCGAGGCACACTTCCCAAGCAGGTCGTTCACATGCACCCCGCTCTTAAAATAGCTCAGAGTCTATTTATACCTACAGGTTGCAACCTGCAACGATCTGTCAATATTGGTCGAGTCGGTTGCAGTCAACGAACTCGCGTTTAAATATTGAAAGTAATGGAAAACTGGGACAGTGCAAGCTTTAACTCATCAAAAAGCTCATTTACTATATAAATGAGCAGTTGCATTGTTGAATTATTTCCTCGATTATTTTTGCCTTCAGGAGCGGTAATAATGATGTGGACATAATTCTGATACAACGAAATGATGCAAAAGGACAATGTTTAACATTGTCCTTTTGCATTGCCATTGTCCATAGCCGATTTTTGGCTTATCCGGGGGAACGCATAAATCATTAAAAAAATCAATTGATTATTGTTAATTAACATTAGAAATGACACAGAAATACGTCAGATAGCTGGGGAAATGTCGCTACTACCCCTAAACCTATATAAACTACCCTTAAATAGCTTTAAATGGATAATCATTAATTATTGTTATAAAATTCGTGTAAAATGAAAAAAATGCTTGAAAATGATTTGAACAGACAGTATGTCAATATAAAAAGTGATAAATGACTGTAAAAGTGCCCATTCAATGGCGAAATAGCGCCAATTGTTCTCACTTTGCGAGCGCGTACTGAGAAAATGGTAATTTATCCTTGCGCCCATTTTTCAGGTCGTAATAGTATAAATGAACCTTAAAAGTGATTTAAGCATTTATTTCATTCTAAACGAATTTTACAACAATAAATAATGATTATCTATTTTAAGCTATTTAAAGGTACTTTATATAGATTTAGGGGTGCAATTAATATTTCCCCGCTTACTTAATGTACTCTAGTATCAGTTTTTGCATTTTTGATAGTAATCTATAATTTTTTTCTAGCAATAGGCGTTCTCTTGAACATTTAAGCATTATCTATTTTTGATGTCGAAGTAAACTCACCATTAGCTTTTGAAAGTCGTTTTTTTTAATTTTTAGGGGTGGAATGGACATTTTTACAGTTATTTGTCACTTTTTATATTGACATACTGTCTGTTCAAATCATTTTCAAGCATTTTTTTTTCATTTTACACGATTTTTATAACAATAATTAGTGATTATCCATTTAAAGCTATTTAAGGGTAGTTTATATAGGTTTAGGGGTAGTAGCGATATTTCAACAGCTATCTGACGTATTTCTGGGCCATTTCTAATGTTAATTAACAATATTCAATTGATTTTTTTATGATATATGCGTTCCCCCGGATAAGCCAAAAATCGGCTATTTTTAACATTGTCCTTTATACCTTCTTTAGTTCGTTCACAAACATGTTACCTAGTATTCCGATGCATTACTGTCGGATTGTACAAAAAGCTTGGAAAACTTTCGACGTATGTTCCAATTATTAATTTATAATAAATAGTTCAAATATTGTGCCGCATTTAGAATCACATTCAGAAAAAAAATATATTTATGGGGCCTTCTTTACCGTGCCTCATTCTAATCATAAAGATTATCCCAAGTCAAGTCAAGTCAAGAATTTATGCTGGTATGTAGAAAAAAAATCAGAAAATTTGATGCAATTGTAAATGACACAATAGTAGTAGGCGCCAAATACAGGTAGTAAAATTCCCTCCGATTTTGTAGAAAATGATGTGCAGTAGTGTTTTATAAATTTGTAGCAGTTTCTCATGTGGATGCATAGAGTGACTTAAACCACAATTACAGGATATGATGCTGTCAGGATGTAGCAAAATATGCGTTGCTTGAACTTATCTGTTCCGCGGGAAAATTCAAGGCAAGTTAAAACGTTCCATCTTGAGGTAGCGGGAACAAACTTGCTGCAAAATTCTCCTATGATTAGAACTGTCAGAACATAGATACTTTTAATTGTAGCACTTTGTTCAAAGATATATATACTCAGGAATTTTTTAAGTGGAATTAATTCCCAATCAAATTTATTTTACTGCGTTAGAGAATCGAGGACCAGGTGTGTTGCTTTTATTTAGACATGTTTAGACCTATAGCAGGTTACTATTCGAGAAAGAAAACAATGAAGGAAACCTGAAGAACCTCATTAATTAGGAGGATGATCAAATGCCCACTGGAATCAGTATCTCACATTAACCAAAGTCGACATCCATTCTTCCATAATTCTTCAATTCTTTTGTTTTCAAAATATAAATATATGCGTTGCAAATGGACTTACGTACATTTAAAAATGGTCTTCTTTAGTATTATAATTGTTATTGGATTGTGATTTTAAATAAAGCACTGGCACATTTTAGTAGCCACTAAAGAAACCAATTAGGTGTATATAATTGGTTAATGCCAATTTGATTGGTTTATCTTGTAAATAGTAGTAGCAATTGTTATTTTCATTTTGAAAGAAAATTAATTTTGTATAACTTTGTTTATCATTAATATGATCAATAATAAATCAGTTGTGAATGTTCAATATACAAATTTAAGACATCTATATATAGATATATTTTGTATTAATCAAGGTGTACCTATTTAGCTATCTTGTGTGGGTAAATCAACACTAAAAGTACTGAAGTTATTAGAATAAGACATATACAGGGTGAGTCAGAACAATAGAACAACACGAAGCTGGAGATACTAGACACCAAAATATTATGTTGGAGCTCATCATACCTTATACGAATGCCGCTGGTTTAAGAAATGCTAGGTGTTGAATGTATAAATTCTATTCTGAAATTTTTCAATAATTGAGAAAGTTTTGATAGTATGACTCTGAAAGTTGGTAGTAGGTGGTAGCTTATTTTGACGTTGCACCTGGAGCGCGTATGTTTCACCGTATCATTTAGGTAAATCAAAACATATTTTTTTTATCTGTCGAGCTAACTTAAATAAAGTTAAAAATCTAAAAGGACGTTCAATTCTACATAAAAAAATGTACGCTTGTTTAAGTCGTCTAGCTTTATCGGTTTATTTATATTTAAAAGTTTCAATGTATTTTGTGGTAATTTTATTTCAGTCGCTGATATTGCTATTTCTTTTCTTAGTAGTCTCGTGTCAAATTTTCATGTCAATATAAATATTAGCATAATTTGCGTGCGTGTGATTTATTATTCGTGCAATTACTGAAAAATTTCAGAATAAAATTTAAACCTTGAACACCCTGTATTTATTAAACCAGCGACATTTGTACAAGCCATGATGAGCTTAAACATAATATTTTGGTGTCTATATATAGCTTAGTGTTGACTCACCCTCTATAAAGAAAACTAAAACGTTTGAACATTAATAAGTAACTATTAGATTTTTCTTTGGGCTAATCATATTTAAAAAAATTTGTCCTCCTAGTATTTGCTTAAATTTGAATAAATTTATGCTGGGATTCAATCAATTAACAAAGAGTTTAGTTATAATAGTTTATATAAACAACACAATATGTTTATAAACATCAATGACAAAAGATATGTAAACAAAAGAGATGATTATATTATGTCAAGGTAGTTATTTAATACAAACCGCTGTATAAATTATGCACAATGTCGAGAATTTTAAAAAGCAAAATTAATAAATTTATAGAGGTAGAATATAATACTTTATCATTAGATACTATTACTAAAGCAAGTAAAGAATACTAAGACTCATCCTCCTCTAAATGTCACCTTAAGTTAAACTTTTTTCAAAATAACGAATGGTAAATATCAAATCATTAATTTTGGAACATTAAAAAAACGCAGCAGCTAATTTTGTACGATGTGGACCACCGAAAACTTGCCACCCAGATTTTTTTCGTTTTGATGCAAATACGAAAAAAAACGCTGGAACCCGTCAACTTTTATTTTAACATATTTTCTAAATGTCCACTCTTAAAAACTTAAATGTATGTAAAGTGGTAATGTGTGATACATAATCTTAAAAAATATTGAACTAATTAAATGTACAATTAGAGAAACTACAATTAGAATAAGTAATTTCATGTCTAATCTTATTAGTAGTTGTAGTAGTAATTATTTCTGTGAAACTTGTACTAGAGTAGGGAGCAATATTATCCGCCGAAGTTTTGAGCAAAATTTAGCCCTCGATGCTCTTCTTGCTTTGTAACGAAACTTCTATATACCCCTCCGTACTGTACTGGACTTCCATCAACCGTGTCTCTTAATTGTAATCAGATTAGAACCAGAGTCTGCCAGCAAACTAGCCGAAGCTCGTGGGATGGAATGTCCAGTATAATGAAGAATCAGGTAAACTTAACAGTATTGTTAGGCACCTTACCAAATGTGTTGATTCCAGCTAGAGTCATGGCACACTTCGCCGTACTTTTTGTATGTGCATAACTAGTGCATATCCCAAATTGATGGCAACCTTCTTCGTGATATATATCTCATCCTGCGCTTCTACGAGAAATTTGTCAATTTGTTCCATGGTCAATATTTCGACTTTTTCGGTCATCATCCTTCTCCCTTTCGGTTCAAAAAAGACAACAAGCTTGTAATATTTGCTTATGTAATGATTCTTTATGTTCATTGATATTTCCATATTTTGGACTTTCCCTCAAAATATGCCAAAAGCACTATTTCACTGAACTTGACATTTTTCAGATCACACCATCTCAAGAAACGATTGTACGAAAACTCATGCTGTTGATTTGACTAACTAGGTAATCCCAAGTAACACAAGATATTTTATAGCAGTGGTTAAGAATGTTCCTGTAATTAATTTTTGGAGAGTTAAAATTGCAAGGTGTAATTGATTTATAACGCTTTATAGTCAGTCGTGTAGATTGCTACTATATACATATTATACAGTAAAATGACTTCCTGAGACCAAAATACTGTACTGTATTGTATAAGTGAAGACACAAGAATGTTCTAAAAATAGCTTAAATAATTTCTATAAAACGTTTTTTTTTTGTAGGGATAACATTATTCTCACAGGTACTTTAAACAGCAAAATAGCGGCTGTTAACAAAAAAGTCTCAAATGTAACAATAATATGATGAAGTTGCTGTCATGTAACCGCTACATATTTTTTATATAAATTTCTGGTCTTACAATTTTGAATTATAAGACTAGTGTGCTACTTGGGAATAACTCGAAAGTGGCTTTGTTAGCAGCTTCTTCGATTTCTGCCAGGAAAAATCATTTTCTTGATCACTTTCCATGTCATGAGAAGTCACTTGTCAGCAAAGGATGCCCTGCTAACAAATTCCGGTTCTATAAAAATCGTAAGAACGTTTCCGGAGCAATTTTGTTCTAAGAACATTTTGAAAACGTTCTTACAACACTTATTCCATAAAAATGGGCACTGTTCTATATAACCTTTTAGTTCTTTAAGCGGTTCTGTAAGGTTTGCAGGAAATACTTATAGAGTTGTTGAATAAACGTTTTCACAGTTCTTAAAGAATTTTTATAACACAGTTACAAAGCAATCTCATAAAAATTCTATACCACTTTGTTTTACAATTTTTGTGTTACATGGTGTTCTACTTAGAGAACTTTAAAATCGTTTAATTGTATCTTTTAAAAATAAAATGTGTCTGCATCGCACATATTAGAAATAATATGGATGAGCCAATAAGAATCAAGATAGAAGATGACCTAATCAGCCTGCCTGCATAACAGTACTCGCATCTTTACGAATTGCTTTGTTGGTTTGTCCATCAGGGAGAAGTACATTTTAATGCGGAAAAAGTTTTATCGTGAAATGTGTAGTACATAATGGTAATTTTTTGACGCGTCCTCAGTTAACCTTATATTTCCTATGATGCTGGAAATTTAATAAAAAAAAAATGTTTTCTAAATTGATGAATTTAACAACCAACTGTATATAAAATAGACAGAAAGTAAGTATATCCATATTATTGATGTCATTTCACCTATTTCTATTACGTATATTTTTAATTAAGATTTGTTTTCTTTCTTCACAATATGGCGACAGAAAGAAAGGCTTTATCTTGTACTTCCAATGGATTCTCACTAATATGACACTTTTGTGTCGATTGCAATAATTATAGAGCAAATATGCTTCGTAAGCAACTACTATAACAGCTCTATGCCACTTAATATCACAGTGTTGTCATATTTTATTGTGGTAATATCAATTATTTCAATCTTATTTAATAAAGCTAATAAAATTATTTAACTTCAACATATGTTAAATATGTTATTAAATTTCTATAAGGAAATCAGTTTCTATTAGTAATCAAATAAATCTTATCTATCGTAATGAAATTTTCCTTCTGCAAGTAGATAATAATTTCTACAAGCCACGACTATGTTATACAAATTTCCCCATTATACTTTGATCAAAATATTTCGTACTTTTATAGGTAGGGCTCGTCAGATGGGGGTATGGGAGACCTACATATGTATATAAATGGCAGATCTATAGCGTTTTTTATGGAACAAAAAGGCTTTTGTTACTTATTTACTCTATAATGATTTTATAACAACTGTATTATTATTTTCTATAACTGCTTTAAAGAGCTTTTTCTCGAAGTTCGATAGCAGCATCCATATTTGTAATTTGTTTTCCGCAGCAGAATTGTAACTTACCAACACCTTACACAATAGTTCTATAATTAAACTATAAGCGAGGTCACAGAATAATTTTATAAGAGTGTCACAGGAGATGGTATAATTCTATAAAGCACTATTTTGCATTGGTTTTACAGCAATTTGATTCTATAAGCACCGTTGCTGTAAAATTGTGTTATTGTACACACTTATAGGACTACATTAGCAGTTATCTTATAAATGTTCTATAAATTATGCTCTAAGAATGTACTTGCAACAAATTTAAAAAAACAATTTAGTGTCTGAAGGCAAAATAGTCTCATGTGCCACAATAATGCAACAATTTAGTATTCTAGATGCAACTATAAAATATTAACAGAATATAAAGCTCCTATTACTCTAAATTTATAGAACTACTTTTCTAGCTGGGTGGAACATTCATTACCTTAGCAGTGGCAACAATAAACTCCATGCACAATTGGATTTCAAAATCATATTCTATAAATTCAATAACGTAAGAAATTGATTTGTACTTTTAATGGTGTGTGTAGAAAATGTAATGTATGATGTTCTAAAGGTGATTTTATTTTTTTCGAAGGGGTAGGACCCTCCGCCTTCGGCCCCAAACTTCCCTTCTCACAAAATAAAATGTCAGGATGGTCAGTGCCTCTCCCTCTGTGTGCACTGCATACCTGATTCCACGCCTGGCAACATCGTATTATGGTATGTAAGGATCTGTTATTCCTTCTAGAAATGTCTGTCACCAACAAACCTGTTTGGCGCAATCCAACAATCACTAAGCTGGGAAATCTGCTTAAATATACGTACTCTAGGCATAATCAGCTGTAAATAAATTATCGTTTGTAACATGTTTCATAACACTTGCAACACAAATGCAGAAATTATTAAAACAAACTGCAAATATCAGATAAACCTGAAAATGTAATCATTCTTTACTTTCACCGAGAGAAGTAAACATGCAAATAATTATCAAAATAAAATGATATTTGATGGGTGTTCACCTTTCTTTGTTAAGTAGTATATTTCTTCCATCCTGTCAATAGTTTCTGTTGGGTGGTTGTACCTTATAAATAAATACTTTATAAATTACTATATGAAACTTCCACTTCATGGAATTGTTTTTATTTAAAACTGATGTTTCAGGAACGGTCAATTTTCCTGCTCAATAAAAAAGTACAATTTATTGAATACAGTACAGCGACATTTTGTAAATAAATGTAATTAATGGCTTTTATTCACCTGATGTATAAAACCAAGAAAATACAAAGAAGGACATTATTAATGTTGAGCACTCTCGTAGAAATAATAGGATGTAATATTGCAGGACGGTCTTTACTTTTCAGTGCAAAAAGAAAGCACAAAGAATAAAAATAATTAATTACAGCTGACGCAGCAGTTTACTGTCATAAGTAACTCCCAATGCTGCTCTGAATGGAAGGATGTATATTAAGTAGACCTAATTTTTCTGTTTTAATTGGTCCGTTTTTATTTACCAACTTGGTACATTTGCCGCAAGTATCGTGCAATTCGCAACTTTGTAATTTTTATTTCCATGCTGAACTGATTACTTATGCAGCTGTCGTACGAGGTAAAATCCTTAAACATTCCTTATCATATTGCTTTCATGCGCCATAAACAGGATTGATGATCGGCACAATATTGAATCGATTTTGCTTTCGCTAGCGTTCGTGATCAAATTCCTTCAGTCTGTCGCTTTTAAGCAAACTGACTATTTTTAGTGTACTATATTTAGCAAACGTGGATTGATTGTGTGAAATATAAGGAATAGAAATTCAAAAACCAAATGGTCCTATCTTAAAGGCGACTACATTGTATAAGACGTGGTTATGTTGTAGAGCCTACTGTTTATTTAATTTTGCTTTTAGTGTATTATATTTAACAGGTGTGGCTGGAGCTAAAGAACACATCTTGTGCTATACCTCATCGTACAACGTATCTATAGCACAAATGTACAAAATTGTTGATGCACTCTTTACTTTGCTGTATTTAGATAACTTTGTGCTCTGAAAAACTGTATCAATAGATGTTATGAGAAAAAGTAATTCAGTAAGGCGGACTTTTCGTCATAGTTTTATAGGCGTGGTAGATTGAATATCTTGCTAATTTCATGTTACAGATACGATTCTTCAGTCAATAATACCCTGTTAATAGCCTTGCAACCTTTGTGAACCTAATCTGACTAACACAGATCATTTACTGTTTTCTATTCTACAACAACCCTAGTCCCAAGTATTAACATTCAGATTTTTTACTGTAACGAATGTAAAAAGCTGACTTTGGTTCTAAGAAAACTGTTGCAGATTCCTACTTTACAAGTTCGTCTTCCTTTTCATTTTCTTCAGTGCCTTTTCGTTCTGGCTCATCCAGTACAAATTAAAAGTTATTACACATGCTTCATTATACAGCAATTGTAATGTGTGAAAATATGTAGAAAAGCGCGTATTACTGGAATATTGTATGGAAGACTCCTAAGTTATAGTTTCTTTACCATATTATATTATATTATTCCAGGTCATGTTCAACTGTTTGAACCATACCAAGTTCCAGTTTTTAAATTATTGTACATTGACTTTCATTCTGTCAGATTTAATTTCCAAAACTGACTCCGACAATGAGATTTTGCAGTGAACCTTATTACGAAATACGATAGTTCATTAGTTATTAATTCTGATATTCTTGATTTTGGATCACCCTGTAAATAGTACTATTTTAGGTTCACATATTAGGCAAAATTAAAATAAGCAATAAAATGAAACATATTATATTTTAATTTTCTTGTTATATTGTCTTTTGTGTCTTTCAGTATGGTGTGTGTGTAGATCTTTAAAATTTTAAATATTTTAAGTTAATAACATAAATTATATCATTAACCTTACCCGAGCTAACTTTTATTTGCGCCTTTTCTGATGATTAAATATTATGAAAATTATTTTATAGGTCCACTAATTTTGATTAATAAATTTGGAAATTCACTCTTAATAAATTAATCTATCTGAAGAAACAATCCTAAAAATGCAGAAATAGGTTCGAGTTCCCACTGTCAAAAGTAAAGTTAGATATTTATAGAGGGTTTTCATTAAACCAGGTTAGTAAATTTAGATAGATTAATTTCTTTAGATAATTATTGAACAGAACTTTGTCTGTGGAATTGTTCATTAGCATACCTAGATATTTGGTATCAGAGAGCATACATATGACTTCATTGATAGGAATTGTAGGAGATTTGATTTATATTAGCTTAAAATACCTTTCTAATACAGTAAAAAATGCTGCAAAAACTAATAATAAAGGAATATATGGGTAGATATTGTGGCTGTAATTCAATGATAGTTGAGACTTTAGCCCACAGAGTAGTTAGTTTCACACAGTATTATTAATACCTAAAAATATATAAAAATCACTCTTATATGGTTTTATGACTCTTTATCTCAGTGGTAGGTTCAAACAGGATTAATATTTACTATTCAAATATACTTTACTAATAATTTTGATAATTTCAATTTCTGAATGAGTTGTTCAATTTTAACTATTTTTTTTATTTGATTGATTGATTTTTTTCCTACTCCACCTAAAACCTGCTCTATCTTAAATCTAATCACAACATATACTAGGAATTACAAAGTAATTACCGATTTTCTTCTAAAGTCCTTGTTCATTAAATGTAGCCCCTCTCTTACTCTACTCTGCGTCTTTCCTTTTATGGTTAACCGCTTCTTTCTAATTCCTTCTGAAGTTCAATTTCTGGTGACTGCTCCTCGTACTGTTTTTGTCAATCCGTCTGGTGACTGCTCCTTGTATCGTTCTTGTCAATCCGTCAACCGTGACTGAATGTTGTATGATGATGTTCTCCGGATATGCTGTGATCAGAAATATAATGTGAAATTATTCTATGCCTTTAATCCTTCAATTGGTCTTCTTTATTTCTTATTTATTCTTGGTAACTGTTGGGCTGATTCTTCGTGTTCTATCTTCAATTTTAACTTCAATTTTGAATAGATGTTTTCTTATGTATCCTTTTTATATACGTTTCTATAAATTTCTCTAATATCAGCTCCCTCCAATCTAACTTATTTTTCTTTTCTAACTTTTCTGACTTCCTGTTATTCCGTTTCCTTGATTACCTTCACAAAGTATTACTTTGTGATTACATTTTTATTATTATTATTTTTCAATGCATTCTTATTTATATTTTACATATTTTTAATCAATATTATATTCCCTTCAATCAATCAAATTGATATTTAGCATTTTATAAAATTCGCCTATCACCTACTTAAATATCTCTTGAACTTTTTAAAAAAATGTAATTTTATATTGTATTTCCTTCCTTTTACCTTCCATTGAAACTTCTTTTTAATTTCACTATAATTTTTAAATTTAATCTATTTATACCTATTACAATATATTGACGAGACAACAGAGAAACATCAACATAGCAACCGCCTACTGCGGTTATCAGTAACTGATGACGAAAAGATGTTTAGAGTAAGGAAAAGGATTTTTATTTTTTTCCGCGAAAACTGTTGGTTGTATGAAAAAATTACAAGAGAGAAAAAAGTAGTATAATCAGGTGTAGTATTTAAAAAAAAAGTTTTATTGAAATCGGCCATTGCAGGAAAAAGTTCTAAAAGGAACAATCTAGGGGTTGCTTATTCCCGCCCTCTAGAAACATGAGCTAAGGAATAGACACCACCACAAAATAGCTATTTACTAGCTAATAATGTGTACCGAAATTGAAATTTCTAAGTGTACCCGTTTTTAAGGGAAAATAAAAAAACTATTTTTTCCCGCCATTTTGAGACTCGAATATCTCAACAGGAAGGACCCAAATTGAAAAATTTCATATGAAGATCCCCCCTAAAATGGCTTGTGGAATACACTGGTAAAATATTTTACCATCATTCTGGAACACCCTGTATATCTAAATTATTTATAAAAAATGTTGATTGTCACATAAAGTCTGAGAACTCTAATTATATCTGCCCTGCACTCTGGAATTTCATAATTTTGAAATATTGGTATAAAAATAAAGGGTAGATCTGACCTGGTGAAATCCTTTGATATTGCAACATAAAATGGTTCTCTGGACCTAGAATAACGCGACTCTGGATAGGGTGTATGCCTAACTGCCTTGAAAACGGTCTGCCTGTTACGGTGCAGCAGGACAATGCAACGCAGCAAACATTATTAAAGATACATCGGTACAGGGTATGACATCAAATCATAGGTAAAACAGCTTCGTGAGATTCGATTTCCATAAGTGGTTCTGAATTATTTGGAAGCGTAAAGTAACGAATGAAAATAACGCCGACAAATCTATAAGAGAAGTAATGTATTTTAAAACATACATTTTACTGCTAGGGACTGCAAAAAACTGGACACGATGTAGAAATAAACGTACCTTCTAATTAGAATGGCCTTTTCCTATTTATTTGGCAATCAACAAAATTATAATTGTACATAGAATAATAGCGACACCGTCTTTACGAAATTTGCGGTCAGTCGTTCTTTTTTGGAATAGAATCCACTTTCGCCGAAAATATTTTTTGAAAAACTATTGTCAATTACAATGAGTACTTGGCGCAAGACGTCACTCTGTCCGCGCACGATATGTCGAAAAGAAGAAGGAAATAATATTCGGGTAGACATTATGCAAAATAATGCACCACCTTCCAGAGTAAGCTCCCTTTTGTGCTACAATGTTATTTTAGTAATATAACAATTATGAATCAGTTTTGCATACATATAGTTTATTCGTTAAAACAAATGGCTTGGCAAAAATTGTAAGGGTGATTTTAAATAAAGTAGCAAAAATGAGACCACATATTCCTTAGGTGAAAATAAACCGATTTAACCTAACATACCTATATCCCAAGTCGCTTAATAAAAAAGATACAGGGTGTCAAAGTTAAAATTTTATTTTTGATATTTGTAGATAACTTCTTTAAAAATTCAAATATTTACTTAAAATTTGTAAACCAGGGGTTTTTGCGGGTGAGAAATTCAAATTTGTTTATAATTTTGACGTCACTAGTAGAGGGCGCCACCTATGGCACATCATGTTTCTTTTAATTAGCAGAATTTTGCGGCTTAGTGTATCTATCTGACTATTGAAACAATCAATTCTCCTACCTATTATATCTGAAAAAGGTATACCTTGTTGAAATCGTTAGGAGTAACAGTTTTCGAAATAATCCTATTTGAATTATTCAGTGCACCGATTGAAAACTGTTATCGTTTCAGGTAAATTGACTTTTTTACTGAAAATATAGCAAAATGTTACTTGAAAAAGTTGTTCAGAACGGTAAATTATGGAGATGTGCAAAATTTCAAAAAGATCGGCCTGCTTTGATAAAATCTTTGTGCTTTGTTGAAAAATGGTTTCATCAAACCTCGCCGATATTCTTGAAATTTTGCACGTCTTCATAATTTACCATTCTAAACAACTTTTTCAAGTAATATTTTGCTGTATCTTCAGTAGAAAAGGCACTTTACCTCAAACCAAAATAGTTTTTACTCGGCGCACTCAGCATTTCAAATAGGATTATTTCAAAAATGCCTAACGACTTTAGCAAAGTATACTTTTTTCAAATAAAACAGGTAGGAGAGCCCCCTACTAGTGACGTCAAAATTAGTAACAAATTTGAGTTTCTCACCTGCAAAAACCTCTGGTTTACAAATTTTAAGTAAATATTTGGATTTTTAAGAAGTTATCTCCAAATATCGATACCAAAATTTTAATTTTGACACCCTGTATCTTTTTTATTAAGCGACTTGGGATATAGGTATGTTAGGTTAAATCGGTTTATTTTCACCTAAGGAATATGTGGTCTCATTTTTGCTACATTTTTTACTGTATTAGAAAGGTATTTTAAGCTAATATAAATCAAATATCCTACAATTCCTATCAATGAAGTCATATGTATGTTCTCTGATACCAAACATCTAGGTATGCTAATGAACAATTCCACAGACAAAGCTCTATTCAATAATTATCTAAAGAAATTAATCTAATTTACTAACCTGCTCTAATGAAACACTCTAACTTCACTTTTTGGCAGTGGGAACGACAATTCAACCATAATAGATGAGATCTGACCTATTTCTGCATTTTTAGGATTGCTTCTTCAGGTGGCCTCCTTTAAATTGAATCAAGTTAAATATCGACAATGACAAAAAGTGACAGCCTGTCAATGAATTAAATATGACAATACCTACTTGAATAATGTTCACCTTTTATGTAAAAGTTTTTATATATTTTTAGGTATTAATAATATTGTGTGAAACTAACTACTCAGTGTAATTCAACACAGGTTGGGGCTTTTGTCCACTGAGTAGTTAGTTTCACACAATATTATTAATACCTAAAAATATATAAAAAATTATTTTTGCTACTTTATTTAAAATCGCCCTGTATAAATATTATTAGGTCTTTGTATATATTGGATATTCTCCAAAAATGTACAGAATTACCGTTACAATATAGCAAGCTAACTATTGAAGTTTAGCAACTTCCAATGCAGTTGTTGGAGTTAACATTATATATGCTGTCATATCCCAGTCTCTGAAATTTAATCAGTTTTTCCTTTCTAGTGGTTTGTTTGATCCTTTACTTCAAATTAGCACGCTAAAAAAACTAACTACTAGTGCTACTTTTTTACACACCTTTTGTAGATTTTTTAATGGTATTAATGAAATATTTAATAGTAAATTGAAATAATTTCCATTAGTTCCAGTACACCCAAAAATTTTATCTTTTAAAACACTTAATAGATACTTATTTTGTATTTGGTCGATTAAGTGTACTGTTATAGTCTTTAATTTTAAAGAAGAAGTATCATTTTCGGTCTCCAGGAATGTAAACCTTTAATGCCTTAAATACACATGTACTAATGTCATTCAAATATCTATCTTTGTATTGAAAGTATTAAAACACATAAGAACATTATATTTCTAGACCCCCATAATAGAGATATGGATATTCTTTTAATTAAAATACCCTATAAAATAAAAGACAACATACGGCAAAACTTCTTGACAATTAACTAGAATTGAGCTTAGGAACTTTTTTCTTCATCATATGATTCTCCATAAAATTAACAATTTTGGACGTACTTTCGTTAAAATTTCTACCGTTTATGAATTCCTTGATAATTTTTTTAATCTCTTATTTATTTTGTCTATTTTTTTATTAACCTCAAATTATCTCGTTAAACAAACGCTGCAAAATATTAATATTGAAATATAACTATTATAGCTGTGCTATTAGATAAACCCCAGTAAGGTTTCACACATTTTGCGTTGGTAAACCATGCAGATCCATATTATTTTACTACCTATTATCACAATTAAACAAATTAGACGTAGGCGTACAAACGATGGCCTACACACGTTAACATTTGTGGACAATGTCAATAATTAGACAGACCTTTTTGTTCCTGTATATCTGCTGCTAATCATTGGTTATTCCCGAATGCAGCTAAGCACTCACCCTCTGGTTGTGACATGTGATACTAACGAAACAAGGAAAATATTTTACTTATGTGTATGCCGTTTGTTGTTGCAGTTGATATTTCGTTGTATTTTATTTAAAACTGAGTGCTTAATGTTTGCTTTTTGAATACTAGTTAGTTGTGAAAAAAATAGTGTGAGAAAAACTTCTGCAGTTATGGACAGAAACAAGAAATTGTCGAACTATTATTATCTAGATCATGGTATAAGAAATATATAATATTAAGTTAACGTTAATGGACCACAAAATCTGGAAATATAGAACTTATAAGTATAAGAAAAGCATATATATTGTTACCTATCGATGCTATAAACGATAGACTCGATAGACGCAATTTTGCGAATGGCTGCTCTATTAGTCGGAGCACTTTTTATGTCGTGGGTTCTTGAGTAGTAAACTAATAAAAAAGAATGTTATACCTGGACGCCAGCTACAGAGCAATCTGTTTGGTTTGCCTTTCTACCCCTGTAGCAGAATAATTGATTTTGCTTTAGTCAAAATGTGTTGAAATAAAATATATACACAGTTTATTAACTTGCCCACCGGTTGATCTACATAAGTGAAATTGGAGAAGTTAACAAGTTCATCCGTTCATAAATGTTGGAGATGACTTCGAGAAGGACAGCCTTCCTGTCGTACTTGGAACGATGCCGCTCACAATCTAGATTTTTATAGCTTTAGAATGGCCTTCTTAATTCAATTTTAATTCTTGAATGAAGCAAAAGTTGAACAAATATTCCTACTAAGCAAATAGAAGGATTTCCAAAATATACGTTACATGATGTAACTTCCATAAAAGTTACAATACCATTTAATTATGGTTAAAATTCCATTATGTTAATATTTGAATTAATGATTTTTGATTCTTTCTATAATACTTTTTTGAATTATTTATCTAATTATTTGCATAATTATTGATATAATTAGATTTTATGATTTAATTAATCATTGATTTAATCATTTATTTAATGATTAATTTATTATTTATTTATTGGCATCTAAAGTTAAGAAATACAAAAGAAAAGAAAAAATAATTAGCATGTGCTTTAGCAAAGGTCGAAGTTTATTTTTACATTCTCAGTTTCAAAAAGTGACATACAAAACTGTTCAAAATGAAATCTAAATCGATAATAATCTTGATCTCAAATGTAGTACCTCCATTATTATCGATGACTTCAATATATTCAGATTTAAATTTCCAAAATGTGACTACGGACTTTAACTAAATCTGAATTACGGAAATGCCTTCAATCGAACAAACTCGGAAGGAAAAGGGCAGAGAATTAGGTTTGTGTAGGTTTTATAATTTTATACCCAACAAAAATATAAAAACTCTGATGACTGAAATCTGATTGATTTCGTTTCTCTGAACTTTGGGACTAATGTTGATTCAGAGTTTGGCGCATAAATTAGTACAAACAATCCAGTAGAGTTCGATTTACTGATTTTTATTTCACTTAACCTTAACTTTGCTTTTTTTCCAAGACAAAGCCTTAGTGATAACTAAATAATAAAACTGTCACAAAATTACTCCAAGATGTTATACAGAGTAGAATAAATTTACTTAAACTTAACGATATATATCAATGTGACTGGTCCACAGTGTTGGTAAGTAGGCAGATAATAAAATATTTATCGTACAAAGTATTTAGGGTTACTTGAAGAAATCTAAAGTTACATGGTACACTGGATATGGTTTACACTTACTTAATCTACCAACATCCTACAGGATGTGCAAAAATATCTTGTTGCTAGACATTTCATATTTAAATTGTGACATTCTTAACTTTTTAATAAAAGGAATGTTTAGTAATCTAAATTGGAAAATCCGTGTCAAAAAATATATATAATAATTACTAATGGCTAGTTATAAGATACAAGAGTTTATTTAAACCAGATTTTCCAGATAGTAGAGCATATACTTTGTCACTATCCAGCTTCAGAAAACAAGACGTTTGAAAAGGAAGAGCACTAGGCTGCATACATATAGTCGAGGCAATGAACCACTAAAAAGGCCAAAAATAGGAAATCTTTTAGGACGTATCGGAATGCGGTTTTTTGCATTCGCCTGCAAAAATTATTTATATCATTCGTACCTACTTTGTACCTATTACAAACCACAAGTTGCATTGCTGCAGCCAAAAATGCATGCAAAAAGTGCATTTATATATTTTTAGGTATTAATAATATTGTGTGAAACTAAGTACTCAGTGGACAAAAGCCCCAACCTGCGTTGAATTACACCCACAATATCTACCCATATATTCCTTATTATTAGCTTTTGTAACATTTTTTTACTGTTTTAGAAAGGTATTTTAAGCTAATATAAACCAAATCTCCTACAATTCCTATCAATGTCTGTGGAATTGTTCATTAGCATACCTAGATGTTTGGTATCAGAGAACATTTATATGATTTAATTGATAGGAATTGTAGATTTGATTTATATTAGCTTAAAATACCTTTCTAAAACAGTAAATAAATCAAAATATGCATCTTTTGAGAGGCCTTTTGGCAAATTTAATAACTTCGTAAATAAGAGTCAGAATTGGCTCAAGTCGGGTACCCGGGGGTTTTCAAGGTCGCTGATCACAATTATGATGTTCAAATTGACCCCCCGAACACCTGGAGCTCAGGAACGCCGACGAACATCATCTCCGGGGACTATCCCAAACTTTATGCGAGAGAGGAGAGAAACTGGGCACCCGGGGGTTTTTTGGGTCGCTGAATTCGAATATACCATCGGTGAACAACCCCGCGGACACCTGGTGGGCCCTGGACGCGGACTTCATCTTCGAGAATTTTTCTGGAAATATCAACAATAACGAACCGAAAATCGTTATGGGGGCTTTTTGTGTGCGCTGAATGTCTTTTAGGTGGTGCTGGCTGAATCCGAATTTTTTGTTGAAAACGACCACCCGAACACCTGGTGCGCCTTAACCTGGCCCTGAACGTCATCCCCGAGGGTTTTCCAGACATAATTGAAAAAAACCATCCGAAAATTATTACGGGGGATTTTTTGGCTCGCTGAAATCAATTATGGCACCGGCCAATACCCCACGGACACCTGGGGCACCCTAACCTGGCTCTAAACGTCATCCCCGAGGGGTTTCCAGACACAATTGAAAAAGACCAACCAAAAATTTGCCATATTTGATGTCAGCCAGCCAAAAAACCCCCCGTAACGATTTACGGGTGGTTTTATTCAATTATGTCTGGAAAACCCTCGGGGATGACGTTCAGGGCCAGGTTAAGGCGCACCAGGTGTTCGGGTGGTCGTTTTCAACAAAAAATTCGGATTCAGCGCACACAAAAAGCCCCCATAACGATTTTCGGTTCGTTATTGTCGATATTTCCAGAAAAATTCTCGAAGAAGACGTCCGTGTCCAGGTTGGGCCCACCAGGTGTCCGTGGGGTGTTCGCCGAAGGTATATTTGAATTCAGCGACCCAAAAAACCCCCGGGTGCCCAGTTTCTCTCGTCTCTCGCATAAAGTTCGGGATAGTCCCCGGAGATGGCGTTCGTCGACGTTCCTGAGCTCCAGGTATTCGGGGGGTCAATTTGAACATCATAATCGTGATCAGTGACCTCGAAAACCCCAGGGTACCCGACTTGAGCCAATTCTGACTTTTATTTACGAAGTTATTAAATTTTCCAAAAGGCCTTTCAAAAGATGAATTTTTTACATGCATTTTTGGCTGCAGCAATGCAACTTTCGGTTTGTAATAGGTACAAAGTAGGTACGAAACATATAAATAATTTTTGCAAGCAAATGCAAAAAACCGCATTCCGATACGTCCTATCCTAAAATATTTCCTATCATAATGCTTCATTGCCTCGACTAATAATACATTTCTAAAATTCAATCACTTTGCCCAATCTTCCTCACATAGTACCACATGACCAATGTTAAAAACTGCCTCCCCTTCTGATATACAACGAGAGTTTTTGTTGGCATTTAAATAAGAAATATATTCCCAAAGGGATAACTTCATAGTTATAACCTAAAAATTGTTCCTTAAATTGAAATGCTAGAAACAAACATGGTAAACATAAATACTTGCCTTAAAATTTATTTATGAAATATTAATTCACTCATTTTTGGTTCTAAATATTATTGACATTTGTAGGTTGTTCAGAGAGCATTGTAATCGACACTCAGATTTAATAACCTATGCCAGAAAAGTAGATTACTAATTATTATAGCGTTGTGAAAATATTAAGATAGCGAGACTTATATAACCAAAGTTAATATACAGAACATGTGTTACTTACTAAAAATCTTAATATCAGCAATTTTATATTTGGTAAAACTGTAGCCTTGCGTCAGAAGCTATTCGTATCTTTATATTGCTTTTTTATAGGCACATACATCAAGTATCTGTGATGTGCGTGTTAGGTTCTTATATTTTATATTTGAAAAATGAAATGAAACTTCGTCACTCTGTTTTTCACAGATTTTCTCCATGTCAAACCAGTATTTAAAATAATTTCAATTAATAATTAATTTCAATGAGCTCAGACCACGAAGCACAAAATCCATCCCAACTTCAACAATTCTGCAAATGAAACAAGGCTCTACAATTCTGCAATCAAAAACACATTTGTTACACTGTTAGATAAAAGGTACATCTTCTAATTGAATTGAAATTAATTTCAATTTGGGTTATTAATTATTTCAGTTTCTACTTATATGGGAATACGTCTATTTTTGATATAAAATTAAACTCCGACTAAACATGCTTTAGAAAAGTATACACAAGCTGTTGAGGAAGTACATAACATTAAAATTCTCAGTATAAAGTTTAGAAAAATATTTCTTGGTACGGATGATGGTGGTTGGCATTTTTAACATCTAATAAATTTAATAGTACGTGAATTTGAAGCTATGAATTTTTCACCTAGATGGCATTGAAAATACAATTGATTGCTCTTTAAGAGCGAAAATATTTCATTTAGAGGTAAAAATTTGACGGTGAGTACATCCATAAAAATAATTTCTGTATGTATATATGTTGATAGACACTACCGTTACAAAATTAACAGTTTAGAACATAGCAAAGGATCTCGAACATGCATCTGTAAACTATAGTTAAGTAGTTAGGTATACCAAGTGTTTTCACTTATAATACCATTAGAGCTTCAATTATTACTGGAAATTTCTTCGAGCACACGAATACATACACAGAATTTTCTAAAAAATATTCGTGTGCAAGAAAAAATTTCCAGTTTTTAATTGAAGCTAGAGTGGTATTCGGTAAGAAAATTTCACAATGAAGTGTTAAAAATATCGACAAAAATATAAAGATATTAAAATTTTTTTATTGTTTTGAAGAGACAGAAATAATAAAAAATAAGTTGATAGTAGCTCAATCTTTCAGTTTTCTAAAAATTTAGTGTACTAAAGTTGGTAAAAATATATTTTATTGACCGACTTTAGTTAAGCAAAATAATAAAAAATAAGTCAATAGTAGATCAATCTCTCAGTTTTCCACATACTCATTTTACTAAAGTTGGTACAAATATATTTTCTTACAAAGAACATTAAGCACTATGTAATATCAATAAAATTCATATGTATATATTATTAAGAAGGCCATGCAATCCATGTCAAACAAGGTAGTTGTGACTTTTGACGTTATTTGACCATTTTCTTTAAAATCGTTGTGTTGTACAATTGAAAAATGGAGCGGTTTGAGAAATACGTTTTATGCAAGTTTTGCAAAAAAGTTAGTGAAATTAAAATGTATCATCGGAACCTAAAATTTTTAATGTATTTATTACAAGAATGCGGGCCAGAAATTTATTCGCCGAACTTGTTTGGGATTTCCAGTGTAATTTCATGCTCCTTACTCCAAGGAAGAGAAAAATTTCCGGAAATTTTCTTAGTTGCTATAGTAACGCTACAAAATATAGGCCTTTAATTGGCTGAAAAATACTATTGTGAAATTTTCGATAAAATATAAGTAAAATTTTCGATTCAGATGCATTTATTTTAAAAATCATACCTTTATAACTTACTTCGAGTATCAAGTTATTATTGCTAAGGGAGCACCATGTGAGGTACAGGAGCAAAATATGTTATACAGGGTGTCCCAAAATAGAAGGCCATACCATTAACCACATATTATTTGGATAAAAATATTGCGACTTTCCTTATGCTATTTTTTATTTGGGCGCCCCTGTTTCAGTATACAGGGTGTTAAAGTTACATTGTAAAAAACTATTTTTTTTTAATAATCCTATTGTTTTGTAAGATACACACTTGAAATTTTGCACGTATTTTTATTTTATTCCGGCATACTTTTCATGTAATTTTGGTGAAAAAAATCGAAGGGAATTGAATGGAGGTAACTGAGGGATGCAGTATCCTTTATCTTCTCCAATTATTTATGTACCCCTATGCAGCTTTTTCTTGAAATATCAAACGTAGAATTTTCTTCTGATCATTTTACCTCTTTTGTAATTTTTTGTTAAAATACTTTGTTTTGTAGAAAAACGGCAATTTGTAGTGCCTATAAATCTATCATTCACTACCATTTTCAAGTGAAACTGGAATTTTGTGGATATACCTGTTATTACAATACCTTGGCAACTTAGCAAATCATAATACTAACTGAATGAATATTTGCTAATGAATGACACTTTGTATATTTAATAGAAATATGTTCATCGAGTGTATATGCAGCAGCACATTCATTTGTGTTGCCTATTTATACTATTACAAGTATGTATCCTTAAAATATTGGTATTTTTATTTAACTTAGCAGATATAGTAAAATGCCATATATGTTTATCTTCAACGTGATAAACCATCATAAAAAAATTTAACCTTACAAATATTAGTAGCACACTTCTGCCAATTTTATTTTTATCTAGATCAAAATTTTGATGAAAAACATATTTAAAAAGCTCCCTCTTAGTGATGTTCTATTACTTAATAATCTTTGGAAGTAAATAATGTAATGGAATAACTATAAAAAGAAATTGGTAAAAATAAAATAAATTAAATCTTCAAAGACAAATATCATTTTAAAACAGCTTTTGTTTCTTTAAGCAGTGCTTTTTCTGGAAAATAGGTTTTTTTTAGTAGAAATTTTTGAAATTGCAAATTATATGAATTATACCAGTTATTTCGTGGTATGTAATATTACGGTAATTTTACAGTCATTTATGTACGTAACAATTTGTCATTTTACGATTTACTTCACTACTCACTAGCAAAAAATTGCTAAATTGTACATGACAAGATTTTATATCTACAGGTTATAATTTCTTTGAAGCTACGTTCATTTTTCTTTTACAACATTAAACTTATCTTTAACATTTTCTTCTTGAAAATGCTTACTGTAAATTCTTTGGCTGTCTGGATAAAAAGTATACGGTATTTATCTTGTCAGTGTTACATTTAACTGTAATGCATAATTGAAATTTAATATAAATATTGTATTGTACTGACTGTGTCTATCATGGTCTCATTTTGACTAAATTGTGTTCGTTTGGGTTTTGTGCTCAGTTAGTTCAATCATGCTGGTGCGAGATAAGTCAGTTTGTTCAATACCAAGGATGTAAATCAAATTATTATGCAACCTCGTCGCGTGTTCCTCAAGGTTCAGTACCTGGGCCTTTACTGTTCATCTTATTTAATAATGATATTGTCAATGAATGTCCATCTCTTCTTTACGCTGATGATATGAAGTTATATTAGAGAATAAATAACTATATTGATTGTTTATGTCTTCACAGTGATTTAAATAATATTCAGCAATGGTACAATAAAAATATGTTACAATTGAACATAAATAAGTACAAAGTTGCCTCATATACCAGAATAAAAATAAGTATAGTAATTTTATACAAATACTTTCCTGATAGTAACTGACCTAACCAAATAACTGGTCTAACTAAACCAAAAATATCGACCAGACCAACTCGTTCCGCATCAATGTTGTATTTCAAAAATGCCCGGACTAATGCATTATTTCAACTCACCCTTAATTAATATTGATACTTTAACCTGCAAATTTATTCAAATTAACTCACTGCTTTAGCCATTTATTTGTGTCCTTTTTGTTTTGTAATTTTTATTAATTAGTAGATAGTGTATTATACGTAATATATTCTTAATATGTTGTTTTTTTCTAACCCTGTAAATGGAATGACTATTCTGCTAGGTTGTGTAGTGAATAAATGAACAAAATAACTGAGTAAAATTGCCAAAATCTTAATACTGAGTGAAAACATACTAAATAATTTAGATTACTTCATTGTCTACAACTTTTTCAATCAGATCAATTATTTACAATGTATAACGTTACGTGAGTAGGTATTTATGATACCCCCAGAATGAAAAATTTTACCTAATTCCCGGTTTTATGGAAACACATGTAAAGGCAACTTGTTTTTACTATTTTTGTGTTCGCTACAAAGTAGATATTATAAAACGTGACAATGAGTCTCTACCCATGAAATAGTAAAACATTGTATCTAACAAAAATCTCAGCTGAATATTTAGAATAAAATATGTACAACCGTGCAGAAATTTAGTTTTGGTACCAACTTATGAAATAAATTATCTCTAGAATTTCGCTATGCAGTAACTTTACAAATTTAGAAAAAAAAATAATATTGTGTACATCAACTATGTTCTTGCTATTTGTTCGAAGTAAAATTAAAATAAATATTAAATTATGTTAATAATTAATAATAACAATGTATTATAATTTTATAAAAATATATATAAACTGTTTAGGACGATATTGCTTATAACTTTTAAATGGCAATACGGAAAATCTATCTAATAAAAGTTTATTAGAAAAAAGATAGCTTTTTAAGAGGAAACAAATTTGGGTATGTTTTTGGAAAAAATATAATTGATGACGTCATTAGTCGTTTCTGTCAAATCCTAAAGATAATACTTTCGACAGAAAATGGAACTTCATCCCATTTAACACCACGGGTCTCAAATTTTATATATATTATTTGCATCCTCGCAGTAGGCCTATAGTATCGAGTTTGAGCTTTATGGAGGGATGGGAGGGTCCAAGCATTAATGAAAATCAGAAACAGAACATTTTTATAAGTATGGTAGATAATCCTCATAATTCTTCACAATTGGTTGCATTAAACAATGACACTAGTCAGCACAGTGCTACGTATCTTGAGGAAGAAAAATATCATCCCTACAAAATTCAACTTGTGCAGGAACTCAATGAAGATGATCCCGATCGCAGCTTACACTTTTGCGAAATTCAAATGGATTTATGTCAAGGAAATAGAAATTTACACCGGCGAATACTTTTTTCAGATCATGCTACATTTTATCTGAATGGTACAGTAAACTGTCAAACTTGCAGATATTGGAGTCGGGAAAATCCTCATTGGATGGCAGAGACACATACCCAACACCCTCAGAAATTAAATGTGTGGGCTGGAATAGTTGACGACAGAACAGTAGGGCCTTTCTTCTTTGAAGGAACCCTTACAGGACAAAGATATTTAGAGTTTCTAGAAAATGACCTTGTTCCAGTCCTTGCAATAATTTTTCCTAACGATAATGACCCTGACATTCCTGGGAGGTGGATCGGCATACGCGGACCGATATAGTGGCCTGCAAGATCGCCAGATATTGTCTGAAGCTATTTATTTGTGGCATAATTTTAGTTTTTCTTAAGTTTTATTGGGTTTTTTGCCACACTTCTGAAAAATAATAAAAATTAATTAAATAAGCCCTTGCACCAAACGGAACAGTCAAGGGTTATTTTTGAAACTAAGTTTGCCTAACCAAAAAATCTCACACTGAAAAAAGCAGATAAGTAAAAAATAACAAAAATCACATCACTATCGCGCACTTCCGTAATATTGACGTTTCGAAAAACTCTCTGTTTTCGTTTTCAAAATAGTAGTAAAATATTAAACCGTTTGTCAAGTTTGACAGTTTAAAATTTGTTTATCTGCTTCCATAGAGATGTTAAATGATTTTTATTTTATTTTTACTTACTTCTTCTTGATACAACTGTAGCCAACAATGATCGATGTTTACTGAACAGTTTGACACACACTTATCTCCGTTCAACAAAATAATCGCGGTCTCTTTTAATTTTCTTTTTGTCGCGTTATCTTCCTCCTCTAAAATTTTTGCCGAATCCCATTGAATCACATGACCGTTTTCCCAAGCGTGTTCGCAAATTTTGGATTTTTCAAATTCCCGTCTTTTTATATAATTTTTATGTTCCTCAACTCTAACATTCATAGGCCGAGACGTTTCTCCGACATAATGTTTATTGCATTCACAAGGTATACTGTAGATGCAATTTTTTGAATTTTGTATATAATTTTTTGGACGCGTTTTTGACAAAAATGATCGTAAGGTATTAGTTGTCTGAAAAACTGTTCGAATATTAAATTTATTACCGATTCTTCTTAACTTTTCTGATAATATAGGAATGTATGGAATTTTTATTGTATGATTAATTTCTTTTATTTGTCTTAAAGTGTTAGTTTTATCTGCAATATTTTTGAATGCTCTATCAACAAAATTTGGAGGGTATTCATTATTTATTAAAACATTTTTAATAAATTTTAGTTCGTTGTTAAAGATATCATTGTTTGATGAAATTAATTTTGCTCTATCGTATAAACATTTAACAACACCTTTCTTAATATCGATGTGATGGTTAGATCTTACACCTCTTGACTATTTTTTATGGGGATACTTGAAGTCAAAAGTGTAGGTACATTAATAAATCACGTAATTTAGAAGAACTTCAAAATCGCAGTCGGGACGAAATACGCAGAGTTACCCCAGAAATCATTCATAATGTGCAAGAAGAATTTCTTCATAGCCTTGCGCATTGTCAAGAAGTTGATGGATGGCAATTCGAACATTTAATTTAAGTATAAAATTTAATCAATTGTATTTTATTTTACATACCTCAGAATTGTTACTTTTTTATGGATAAAATTTACGTTTTCTAACATTCAATCGTCATTTACTCGATATTTTAGTACTGTCTGATAGAGAATTAAACGATCTTTCAGAATCAAGGAAAAAAATATGGTCTCGCCATAAAAAAAATCGATGACGTCATTACTCGAAAACAAATGACATTTGAAAATCGCATTTTAGGCTAAAATATGTATTTTTTAGCGACGATTTTTCCCAAAAAATAATTGTTTCGTTTTTATTGAATTTATTCCATACTTTTGGCGCATAGTGTATAAGTTTTTAATTAAGTATACTTGAGCCTTATCTGAAAAGTCCATCGGCTGACAACGCTACAATGCAGCAAAAACACACAATCGAATATAACCTAACCCTTGTAACGATATTACAAAAACCCACTAATCCATAATGTGCTTTGAAATGCATCTTCAGCGATTTAACGGAAGATTGTGAAAGGTTTCCCATCTGATAGGGCAATAGGCGGAAGTTAGGCCCGAGCTGTACGTAGTGCTGGCTACCGACCTTGCTGTCCTCACGTAAGGTCATTGTTGACCGTTTAATTGAGCTTTGAGCTCGAGTGAAATAAATTCCCGAGGATTTGTGCAACTCCTGCAGACTTAGGAGCAAATATAAATCTTTGTCAAAAGGATACGGCTTTAACTGGGATGAAGACGCATTTAGGAGATAGATAGATGGCAGTTATACATGTTACATGACATTGAAGTAAAGGATGACATTTATAGTGTAGTTTAGTATTGTGCCTTGTTTTGAAATATATAAAAGGCTATTATGGTTGTAACCAAGAAGCAGTGAAAGTGAAGTAAATTTCATACAAAATGTCATGTATACAGGGCACAACCTTTATATATGAACCACAGTGTGGTGTCCTTAATGTAAAGTATTACAAACCTAGATTCCTCACAGTAAATGAAGTAAAATAATATAAGTCATCATAAGTCTATTATGAGATTTGAATACTTCATTAACTTTATAAATACATGTAAAAAGTGCCAAGAAGTTAACGTCGGTCCTGACGATGTGCGCTGATATCACACTCTATACTGCGATAGATGAAGTTTTTGTTATGTGAAGACATGTTCAAATTGTCAAGTTCTACGAAAAATATCGTTATTGTATTTATGGAGATGCATTGTGTTGTGTTTGTTTTGCTATTTTGATTTGAGTAACAGAAGAATGTATAAAAGTGTTATTGTAAATTACATTAAAGTAAAAAATAAGAAACGCCAGATGCTATTTATTTGCCTAAATTGGACTGTCAGGTCTGCCTCTGCATTAATAAGTATCATTTTCAGCATTTTCTATATAAGCGGTACGTTTACATCTAATTTTGTTTGTTGAAATAGAACCTATCGTGGTCTTTTCTGTAATACTCTCTATTTTGTTTGTACAAACATCTCACACATTACCGTTTACAGAGAAGCAACCAATTCACTTTTACAGTTTATTTCCCTTTATTAAACCGAGGATTCTATTAAGCTGCCTAAAATTATTAATTTATATCTTAACTGTATGTCTTACGGCAATTTAGGCTTGCTGTTGAAAAAAAAATAGATAGATATTGCCGAACCTTCCCAAATAATATTTATAAATTCTTGTCTACCCTGACACAATAAAAATATTTGACATGTAGGTAAGGTTATACCAGATTTTTATTAACAATGAGCCTAAATTTCCTTAAAAACTCATTTATGTATAAATAAGTATATGAAAACCTTTTCATGTATTTATTTTTTCGTTTTACATCGTAAAACCATCCATTGTATTCTATTACATTCTATTGTATACCATTTGGCAACACTGGCTGGGCAATTGAATAGGCAATCACTAACTTCATAGCACTCAAACGGTAACATTTTAACCAGAGCCATACTAGGATAAATATCATGAAGCGTGATTATATGATTATTTGATATAAGACTTTTTATTCCGGAAGAATGAAGATAAAATGGAAAAAATTAATTAATTATTTTATTAATTTCTAATATCTATGAATAATTTCCAAAATGACTACCACATGCATGCACGTGACTGTTTTCATATTTATCTTTTGATATTCTAGGGAAATGACACCAATAAAAACTTTCATATTTGATTTACGTCATTATTTAAAAAAATCTTCAAAATTATAAAAGGCATTTTTAATTGATAAAGTGATTTTTTATACTTTTTCTAATTATTTTCCTTAAGAATTTGAGTTCTACACGGTATTTTATTAAAAAATTTAATTGCCCAATAATTAGTACTGACTGGTGTTTTACTTAGATCTTAGAAGATTATTGCACAAGGGTACGCTATTTCGGGTATTATAGAAGTGAATTTCACTTCTGGCTCTAAATCTAGTATTGTTTTTTTTTATATAAATAAGATACTGAAATATGTGCATACAGAGTACAATTAGTATATTTTATTTATATACTGATATTTGCAATCTACAAGACTAAAAACTTTTTTCATGGACGAGGCGTGGCCCCATACTAAAATAGCATATGTTATAATGGAGTATGATAAACTATCAACAACCTTGATATTCAGATTTTATATTTGAGACTCCGGAGGAGATAGGTATGTTTAGATATTTTGGAGCATACATAATTAACATACGGGCCACATGCCAATTTAGGATCAAGATGAACACCCAAGTATTTAACATAAGCTGAATTATCCCAGTTTTCCAAATTTCGGAGACTGAAAATCATAGTTTTGGTTTCTGAAGTATTCTCTCAGTCGGTTGCTGGTAAACCAATTTTCAATCAATGTATGTGAGTCATAAGTTGATATCATTAACAGTGATAAATTTAAATTAATACTTGCTATATTGGTATCATCTGCAAAGAGTATGCTCATTGTATTATGAGGTAGGCAATTAGGAAAATCATTAATATATTGTAACGAATTTGAAATATGCATGTAGAAAATCGCATGAAAGTAATACCTGAACGAACTTAAAGTTGAATAAAATTAATAATTATTAGTGTAGATTTATAAAAAATATAAAGAATTATTAATATGGATATCCTGAATATAAATTGAGTAATAATAAATAATATTACATAGCAGAAAAATAATAATTTAATAATTTTATTATCAAGTATAAAATAAAATTTCATAAAATTGCATGACGTTGACAATTGTTATCATTCAGTACATAGAGAAAAAGAAATTTAAATCCAGAGTAACTTATAATTAATGAAAGTTGAAAGTCTATAGATTAATCTGATATACATATTGTAAGCAGACGAGTAACATTATTGAAGATATCTCCGTTCAAAATAAACCATATCATGAAAAATAATTTTAAATGTCAAATTTTAGAATTAATTCCAGAACTGTCAAGACTAAATGTGACTTTGCAACAATCCCTTGTAAATGACCTAAAATACAAAATAAAGGGTATTTTCATTAATAAAATAAATAAAATTGTATAATAAAAACAAAAGGACATTTATAAAAATGTATTAGTTATAAGAAGTTTTGTGATAAAGTGCATAAAAAGGACATCCAAAGACTGTGAAAACTCATGCGAAAGGACCTTTAACATGGCAATCTACAGAAAGGAAGAAAAATAAGGAAATTGTTGATAGATACGGCTTGGGTTTTGAAAAAAGGTGCAGCATCGCGAGGCAGCTCCCGAAAATTTGCAAATTAGTCCAGAACAAACAAGTTTAATTAAGAAAACACCTACTCACCAGCAAAATTTACAAGTCTCCAAGTTATTTTGACAATACATGAAATTTTCAACCGTCTCCAGGGAAATTACAGTTCCAAAGACCCTACAGGACGTTTACCAGTTTCCAGAAAAGAAAACTATAAATTTTCCAACCTCAGGTACCTTTAAAAAAATAAAGTGCACTATAAAATTTCTATAGCTATAGTAAATAAAACAGGTTTCATTTCATCCTAATCTTTGCAAAGTATAAAGAATAACCCACAGTACTTACCTATACAAAATTAAGTTTAATCGAAGCAATAATAACAACAATATTTTCAAACATTGCACAAGAATTATTATTATCTGTCACTAATATCGACATTTTTGCTGTAATATAGTTAAAATCTGTAATATCATTTTAAAGAGATAGATAGATGAAAGGTATGCAACAACCATTATAAGTAGAAGAATATCTATTTTCATAACTCATAAAATTGTAATTTAAATTCAATAACAAAGTTTTACCTTATATTAGTTTATTGAAATTATCGACAGAGGAGAAATTTAATAATAAGAGAATATTCTTTATTAACCAAATTAATTTAAAAAACCAAAAACATTAATCTTTAAAATGTGTTCAAAAAATAAAACCCTATAAACAATTTGAATCGACTCCTGAGTTTAAGTTACTTTTGCTGTTTTGATTTTGTGAAACGGTGTCTAGCAAGGGATAAAAAAATACATTAAGGTAAGACAAAAGAAAAATTTAAAGAAAAGGTTTGTATTGAACAAATTATAGCCTAATAACAAAGACACAATAATATACACTAAGAAAATATAACACATCAAATATATCAAGGCGCTCAACAAAATTAATATTCAAAATTTGACATCACAAAACTTAAAAAAATATATTTAAATAAAAATGAAATAATAAAAATATTTTAATTAACACACCACGATTAAAATATGCAATATATTAAAAATAGTAGCAAACCTAATATAGAACCTTGAGGAATTCTATGTTTAATTTACCACGTACTGTAATCTATTGCTCAAGTATGATCCCAATAAATCTGCATTGTCTGATGAAAAACCATAATTATGTAGCTTGTGTAAGATAATGTCGTGTGATATACAACCAAAAGCTTTTGTTAAATGTAAAAACTGACTACCAACAAATTTCCCTTCTTCAAAACTATTATATATAGTTGATGTTAAACAATCTATGGCTAATGTAATCTATCGACCGATTACTTCGAAACCCGAATTGTAGATCGAAAACTCTATTGATTTCAATATAAGGTTGTATTTTTAAAATAATTTCTTGTATTTTAGTCAGATGAGGTATTACAGAAGATCATTTTTTATAAATAGGAATAACCTTGAAAACTTTTAAACATTAGGGAAAAATATTGCCACGTATACAATAACTTATTAAATCAGTGTAAGATGTTAATATTGGATCAATTATGGACTTTGGATTTGTTTGTTTTGAAATATTATATACATCCAAACATGGTTTACTCTCTAAACTCTTAACAATATCAATTACCTCCCAAGGGGATACTTCAGAAAAGGGAAAAGTATTCTCAGGACGGAGTAATTGAAGGTAATTATTATCATCGACACTATTATCTGATAAATTACTTATAACATTGTTTGCAACATTTGCAAAGTAGTCGTTAAATTGCTCTGATGTTAAGTTACTTAAATTATTAGAGTAACTGATTTTAGTGCTCTTAACCAACTAGCAAATAGCTTTTTGGGAATTTGTATGAGCTTTTATAGGATTGGATTTGCTATAATCTGTGAGATTTCTTTAGCTAATTTTTGAAGAGCAGAGTATCATTAAGCCATGTTAGATCTGAATGAGATGATCGCACTAAACGATGTGCGATCAGAAGATACTGATTGACTGAGCGTACAATAATATTATTAAATTTTTCAAATCGTCCATCAACGTCGACCTGAGTACTATAAGTCCTAATTTATTGATTCCAAATGATAATTTAATTTGACCAACCCAGTAGATGACATTGGGCGGTAACTTATTTCATTAGGAGAATATTTATCTGTAAGATGTGCCTGCAAGTAAATACCATTATGATATGACAGTTTCAAATCGAATTAAAAGATGTAGCCCATTATTATGGGCCTGTAACAGATTTTCAGCTAAATTCCTCTCTTAATCATTTAAAGCACCATACCGTGCAAATCATTCAACCGTATTTATTCTCTGACCCTTAAAAATGTCAAGCATCCGTAATTCTATTATTTTTCGGAGAACTTTAAATTTATATTAAACAGTACACGCCTTTGACATAACGGGAAAGGCATTTCTATTTAGGAAATTAAATTGCGAGTTTCTATTTAATCACTAATTATTATTTATTCGAACCTAACTTTTCGTGGAAAGTTATTTTTTATTTCCGAAATTAACATTTTAATACATCTATCGTTTCAAATATTTACCCCCATAAAGAGAAATTGTTGGTTAAAGGTAGAATAATATCTTCCTATGCTTTTATTGTGGAAAATTAAAACAGGAGGAACAACATCAGCATCATCATGCATGAACTTTGAAGATTGTATATGATAATTTTTATTTTTGGTTTTATTGAGATTTATTCTCATATAACAACACATAAGTCAAACTACTTAACTCTACTACCACTAAAACATGTTAACATCCAATCACTACAAGTTTTCTTAAATTCTATATAAATTAATTTTATTTTAGTTTATCTGGCCTATTTCTTCTCTTTTTACTTCATTCGAAGTAAAAAGTATATTTATAAAGGCATTAAAAACAGGAGATCGTTGTGGCCACCCTATAGAACCTAATCGTCCAATCTATTTATTATTAAACTATCTGAAAGTTAAGATTATTCTTCTCCTGTAAACTTATCCAAAATTGGTAATAAAAAGTTTCCCAAACTCAATAATTTGGTTGTATCTTATTCTGTACAAAATATTTATTTCTTATTTCTTCTGCCAAGTATCTTCAGTTTTGAGAGCTAATAACTTTTGTACTAAAAACTAAGGTTACTCCTCATAAATGGACTGTACGGTTAGGTCCTGTAGGATGGCTACAACGATCTCCAGATCTTAATCGCTTTGATTATTTTCACAAAATTTACGCTATAACAAAGATATTTAAAAAAAAAAGATTAGACCAGAAAATATACCATATAAGCCAAAATATAATAATTCATTTAGTTTATGAAATATTTAGGAAAACGTATAGCGGTTGGAAAATAACATGTAGTTTTTGTTAGTTAAATAGTTTTACTTTTAGGTGTTAGTGATCTGTGTTTTCATTACGAAATACCTAATTATTATATACAACATTCAAAGTTCATATCTGTAGTTACATTGGCATTAGAAACAACTTTTCAGTGTAACATTTTAAAATTTCTTTTAAAAAAAAATGTGGCACTTTACTCTTGTCACAGTTTTACATTTTCATTTGTTTTTAACACACTATATTTTTACAACTCCATATTCACAGCCGCTATGCACATTTCAAAACAAACAATTTCTTTTTGAAAAAATTACTTTTTTCGAAAAAAATGTTAAATAAAAAAGTTCGCAAGTCTAGTTGGGTCCACTCGTACACACTGTATATTTTTATTTATGGTAATATATATTTCAAATAAGAAGGTAATGAAGTTGATGATTTAAAAAGTAATATTGAATTACTCGGAACAAAATAAATATAGTATTAGCAACGAGCCGCTATTCCTTTGTTTTGAACTGTTTTTTAATTGCAACCCAGGACTCCTAAACTTGTCTGAGTCAGAGAGCGGCATAATTCAGAGGATAGCTTTTGAGTCCAAAGATTTACATTGAGGCAAAGTTTGCAGAAATATTTATTCTGTAAACTTTGGTTGAGGTAAGCTCTAACCACCATTTAATGCAGGAATGCCTGGATAATCCCAGTAATTAGGGGCCGGATAAACGCCGACCGAAACCATTCTCTATAAAACAAGAAACAGAATACATAATTTAATCAAGAATTTATTCTCTTCCAATGTAGATGAATTTCATTAAACTACTTGCTAGTTTGTACATTCCATGCTTGCATAAATTTGGTGGCTGGCAAGTCAATTAGGAAACACGACATTGTCATTTAAGGAGATTTCTCAGAGATGGTCCGATAGAGAGCATAATTGAAGGAAATTTAATAAAACAAGACCTGAAGAATACGGTGGTATAACCTCCCAATTGAGATCTTGGATAGCCGCTTTTGTAATGTTAACAGTATGAGTGTGAACGTTATCTGCCACAAAAGTACTCTGTTGTGACTGTTCTTGAATTGTGGTGACCCCTGGATGACAGTGACTAGTTGATAACAAACCTCAATTGTGGTGGTACCATTCCTCGGAAGCAATTCATAGTATACTCCTTCTTCGGATCACCAGATGTACATCAGCTTAGGCGAATGAGTACCAGTTTTTATTAGCTGCCTGTTTGTTAGGGCAAACCCATCCATCTTGTTCTCACCGCTGATGAAATGACGGTCATTTTTAGTCACCGGTTACAATCTGAAACAATAATGGACAATTTTGATGAGTTAAACGAGCACAAGCCAGTAAAATTCACAAATTAAAAAAATATTAAAACAAAATTAAAAAATATGTCTGTATTGTTGTTTTATAAAAGTAAATTTATAGCAAAAAATAAAAATATGGTTTGCAAAGTCAAATATAACGATGCGTAAGGATCAAATCACCCATCGGAATTATCACACAGCATTTTATTAGCAACTGCAAACAAAGTATCTTTTTGCGTTTGATACATACGTACGATGAGCAAATCTAATACTGATTTCTGCTCTAGTGGTATTCAGTTCACCACAATATCTAATAGTTTATTTTCCTCGATAGATGTTGATAGGTGGAGAATCCATCAAATGAATCTCGGTTAACATATGGACGATATTCGTCATATTCAATATTGATTAGATCTATGTTTGCTCCGTCATACCACTGGATACAAATTTTGTCAAAATTTAAGTGGGAATGTCTAACGATTATGCGACAATGAGCAATATCTATTTATACTATTTTGTTGAATATACCTGTCGTAAACTTTTCTAGGACAGAGAGCGACATATTATTATTCAGAATATAGCATTTGCGTCCAGCAACTTGCGTTAAGGTAAGCCCTAATCACCATTTAATGCAGGAATGTGGAAAACCTGCACAATCCCAGGAGACGGATAAATGCCACCCGAAACTATTCGCTGGCATTGATCCCAATCAACATTGTTTCATCCTACATTACACCTTGAGAAAATGCAATGCTCTATAAATATATAGCTGATCTAAGGTCATCCGACCATGGAAATCAAACCCACGACTGTGGCAAACATCGATTCAAGTACTGATGTTTTGAAGCGCTTCACAATCAACACATATAGAAATAATAAATACTAGGTCTGTTCAAATAAGGAATCCAGATTGGTCCCAGTCTGTCAAAAACGTTCGTCCAAGTATTTATTGCTCGATGCTTACTAAAAATAAATTCATAATTTTAATTGGCCAAAGATTTCTGGTAGTTTGAGACCAGTCTGGGTTCCTTACTTGAACAGACCTAATAGAATATATGAAACAATTAACAGAGTACATAATTTCATGGAGAATATATTGTCTTCCAGTGTTTAGAATTTTCTCTAAACTACTTGACAGATTGACAACTCCATGAGTGAAGAAATTGCATGTTAATTAGGAAATGCGACGTCGTCATTTAAGCAAATTCCTCGAAGGTTGTTCGATAGAGGACGTAATAGGAAATCTGGTAAAACACGACCGGAAGAATACGATGGATGTGGTATAACCTCCCGACTGAGGTCCTGGATAGCCGGTTTTGTGACGTTAACAGTATGAGAGTGGACGTTATCAGCCGCAAAAGAATTCAAGAAGATTCTTGTCTTTGTTCTCGAATTGTGGTGACCCCTGGATGGTAGACTTGTTAGTAACAAACCTCAGCGGCAATGGTACTATACCTCGGAAGCAATTCTAAGTAAGCTTTTTCTTCGTAGCACCAGATGTACATCAGCTAAGGCAAATGAGTACCAATTTTTATTGGAAGAGCTGCCTGTTTGTTAAAGTAAACCCATCCATCATATTCTGTTCATCCTCATTGACGAAAATACACCATATTTAATCACCATTAACAATCTGAAACAATAACGAACAGTGTTGATGTGTTAAACTAGAACAAGCCAGCAAAGAGGCAAATTGTGAAGCAAATGGTGACATGCTAATTTTTGTTGTTATAACTCAAACACATGTTCTGAAGTCATGCTCATGTCCGTACTGATTATATAACTCATTATAAATTTAGCCAATAGCAATTACAAATTTCACATGGTTACTATGCATTAATAAAAAATTATACTTTTGACGGTGTTGAATAACCGTTTTTCACTTTGCCTCCTTCTTGTCATGGTAACAATTTTTTAAAGTTTGTCAAAAAAATAATCATCAAGTTTCGTCAAAAATTTTGAATTTTTCGGTATGGAAATATGTTTGGAAATAGTTTACAGAATTTTGTAAATATCGACAACCTTTGGGTTGAAGCTTCAGATGAACTAGTAGGTATCCTAATTGATTGGGCGTTTAACTTGAAACGTGCAGACAGGGCGTAATATAAAGAAGGTGGAGACACTGAAATATTTTCTTAAACTCATACAGAAAGAGTTTTTATGAAGAGCTCAACCGAGAAACAATTGCAATCAAAGACGTCATTTTTTAAGGTGAAAGAAAGGCACGGGTAGCTGAATGAAAGAAGTTACTAGCAATTACTGAAAAAAGAAAACTAAGCTCTACCGCCCTTAATAGGGATGAAATTAGCAAAATTGTGGCAAGTTTTGAGGACAACTCCAGACGGTTTGTAATTTTTTTTATTTTATTTTATTAATTCATGTGTCTGGTGCAGTTTACTAAAATGTAGAGTTAATATTTTACTAATTTGTTTAATTATTTTCATTACTTACGTGTTTATATATTGTTAATATAGTTATTAATGTGAACCAGATAACAGCTGTTAATTGGTATAAACAAAATAATAATTAACATAAAACTAATACTTATCTAAGCATTGCTTTCTTCTATTATACATAATATATATAATATAATTAAATAAAAATATGCTATAACTACTGAAACACTTAAGAATCTAGATATTATTATTTTTTATTAAATTCATATTAGGTAATTTTATACCTTAATTAAACATATATTTTGGTAACTTTACATTTGAAATTTAAGTGGGATAATTGTACATTTTACGATTTATTTAATTAAATTTCTAGTTAATAATATCATTAGAATATTGCTTATATTGTCTCACTTCCTTGTCGATTATATCGGCTGGCGCCCATTGGCTTACAAAACAACAACTTTGTCAATAAAAAAATTATATATTGTATATATTTGAGACACATGAATAATTTAACCCAGACCCTAAAATAATAAAAAAAAATTTTTGATAATTTGTGCTTCCATAAACAGGAAGGTCACACCGAACACAAACATATTTTTAATCCAATAGCCTTTTTTGCAAAAACAAAATATGACGAATTAATCTACTCAAATATCAATATTTTTTTACATTATTGAATTTTATGTTGTTTGTTTCTCTGTGTAATAAAGTATCAAATTGCCCCTTGCAATGTTTGTGAGGAATACAAATTGCAAAATTTCAATCTCGGAAAATATAGAAGCACAATTTGTTTAACAGCTTTCACAAGTTTTGAATTTTGACGAGCAATTTACAACACTACACCCTGAAACAGAACCACTAACGATGCAGTATTGACGGCAATTTTTCAAACTCGTTTATGACAGAGCAACAAAAACGAATCCAATGGTCAGCGCAATTTATATTAAAGAGCAAAAACTTGATTCGCGTTCATAACTGAATATCGCGGAACGAAAATATCGACCCACTAAAAATAGAGGGCGAAAGACTAAACCGTTATATCATAATTAAGGATTCATTATTTAGAAGGTAGATACGGTTCAGATTTTTGTTTGCAGGTTAAGCTTTACCCTTGCGGTTATACATTGTAGAGCTTTCAAGCAATCAGGACTAGTAAATACATATTTTAAATGGAAAATATGTACTCTATTCGTTAAATATTATATGAATTTATTTTTTACCAACATTGTTTGAAATTTTTTACTGTTTTAGAAAGGTATTTTAAGCTAATATATGTCAAATCTGCTACAATTCCTATCAATGAAGTCATATGTATGTTCTCTGATACCAAACATCTAGGTATGCTATTGAACAATTCCACAGACAAAGCTCTATTCAATAATTATCTAAAGAAATTAATCTAGCTAAATTTACTAACCTGATTTAATGAAAACACTATAGATATCTAACTTCTGACAGTGGGAAATCGAAAATTCAACCACAATAGATGAGATCTCACCTATTTCTGCATTTTTAGGATTGCTTCATCAGATGGCTTCTTTTAAGTTGTTTGAAATGTCCTTAATGACATAATATTTGACATTCGTCAAATCGTTATTTATTATAAGATTATTTTAAACAACGGTTTATCCACGCAAGTATGTTTAAATACAAGTACGTAACGTCGTTCATAGTATATTACACTATTGAGTTGGTAAGTGGGGTATCTCGGAAAATGAAAAATCTCGACTTCGTCCCGATTTTTCATACTTTTCCTAGATTCTGTTAGCCACTTAACAACCATATAGTGTATAACGTTTTTCCCACAATAGCATTTATCAAATAAAATAATAAAAAAAATATGTTGATTGCAGAAATGGCGTGGCCTATCTAGCGTGTTTTGAATTTATTTTGTTGGAAACCGAAATAACAATTTGATATTTGAACAATTTTGTGTTTTGTTGTCAAAACTGTGCTTGTAATGGCTGATAAAGACGATTCAGAGGTAGATTCGGACATTGAAGAATCGTATCAAATAGGTTATGGGTCATTAATTCCCACAAAATTAAAGGTGAGGTATGAAAAAGTCTAAGATGCCTTCAGGAAATGGTTGAATGAGAAGAAAGCGGAAACTTTGCTGGCTTATTTTGTTCAGAAAAATTTAGATTGAAGTATCCAGGAAGCTTATGGACAGAGTACTCTATGCTTAAAAGTACGATTAACATAAATAATGGTGTCGATATATCGCAATTTAAGAAGTTAGTAGCATTTCTAAAGAAGAAAAATATTGGACATCTTGCAAAAAAATCAAAGGTATTTACCAGAGAAGAGATGAACAAATTCCTGCTGGAAGCCCCCGATGAACTGATTAGGTGGTAGAGAAACAATAGTGTTGGACGAAACCTATATTATGATGAAAGCAGTGATGATAATGGGAGTCGCTGGGGCTCTTAGGCGTGATGAACTTATAAAGATGACAGTTGATGACATTACGGATGAAGGTTCAGTTGCCATTGTTTAAGTGCCTGATACCAAAACACAAATTAGTCGAATTTTCACAATTACTGACAAGGCCAATAAAAAAGTCCCATTTTTGACGATTTTGGGAAAATATACAGGCTTAAGACCTAAGGAGACTAGCTCTCGTCGATTTTTCTACTTAGTTCGTTAGGAAAAATGTGTAAATCAACTTAAACCACAAAAAATTGCCGAATATTTAAAACTGCAAGATCCAAAAACCTAAACTGAACATGCTTTTAGAAGGACGTCGACGAAATACTGGAGTTGATGTTATGGCACTCAAACGTCATGGGGGCTGGAGGTTTTACTGATAACATTAATGTATTATTTGACTGACAGAAAATGTAATTTTAGGTAAAGAAAATAGAGTTTGCTGATAAGATTTTACATACCAACAGCGGCAGTGACAATGAATTTGACTCCATTCCAGTGTTTGAAGACAGAACTACTGAAGTTTATTCTAATCTAATATTTAACTCAATAAGTAATACAGAAAATTCAATTACTGCAATAGATAAAAACGAGAGAAAAACTATTACGTTTAAGAATTGTACAAATTGTACCTTTAATTTTTACAATAAATGAGCCCAGCATTTGTTGGTGAAAAGAATTACTGATTTTTACTTACCGCATTAATGCTGTTATGAACTCAAACAACACTATTATTTTTTTTGATTTCTATGAAAACAAGCCACAGTGTTATATACAGTAACAACGACAGTAAGTGCATATTTCAGAACGATTGTGCGAAAACGTTTTTAAGTGGATAAAATGCGTCTAATACTTGAAATTTCGTAAGAAATCTATTTCTGAAGTTTAGCTACTACTACATCGATGAATAATAATAATACCTAACCTAACATTATTATAATATTACTTATACTTAGTGTATTTGTAACACTACACTAAAGTTTTAGTTTTTTTATTCAGTTATGTTCTGAATTTTGCCGTTGACAACACAAAATAATTTTAACGAAATATATGTTGTATAAGACAACGTATTTAAAATAAATATAGAAAACGATAACTCATTTACAATTTAAAACATTGGTCATTCATTCAAGTGTATTATAATGGAACAGTTACCCTCATCACGTAAATAGATAGCTTTGGCATGTGCTGTAACTTGGCATGCCATAAATATTTTCCATAATATTTCATATTAAATGAGGCTCGAAGCTATCTCGAGAATCCGAAATTTAGTTTGAGTACCTTAAGGTAAGTATATGGGTAATAGCTATGCATATACAGAGTATGAAAAGGTCTTAATATACTAGGTACTAATAAAAAAGTCAAGGATGACGTTAATAGTTTATATACTGAGTAGTACAAACAGAAATGAGAATATCTGTTTACACATATAAGGTCTCTTCCAACACGAGTCAGGGATTGGTTTCAAACTGTTAGAAATATTCGACCAGCTGTATTGTGAATATGATTTCAGTGAATATAACTAAAGTAGTAGTTGGGCGAACTTTTCTTACAGTTTCAAACTAGACCCTGATCGTTGTTGGAACAAACCGATTGTTTATGTCTAGAAAACTGAAGGGCACGATGTACTCATATTGTCCGATTTAGAATAATTACAGTAAAAAAACCGTGAAATATATTGTTATTTAACAGTTTATGCAATTTCTGCAATTTAACAGATGTTGGAAAGGATATACCCTGAGACTAATACCTCGTCTGGAAAATAATATGCAACTAAATGTAAAACGGATATGCAACCCTCATTATTAAATCTATTCATTTCAAGAAAGTTTATTCATCTATCAAATTGTAATGAGAGATTTTTTATGGATCTTAAATTAGAAAACAATTCAGATATGGATAATTCAAATGTTTGTGGTTAAAATGAACAGCACTGAAAGAAAAGCATTACTCGGCTTTAGGTCAGTGTGTTTCTTAGGAAACTACAAAATTCTAATCTACGGATCGACAAAATTGTTGGAAAGAAAATTTAGCTGCAGTATGAATCTGAAGCTACATATGACGGATTCTTTTGGATCTGGATTATTTTCCGTATAATATTGGTCATTTTAATGAAGAACGTGGATAATATTTACTAAATGTCACAAATGCTGTTTGAGGTAGCTGGTTGTAATTTTGTTCTTGAACTACAGTCACCCAGTATATCTCTATTGGAGAGAGGGATAAAAAGTATGTTATATTTACATTTATTACCTACTTGAAATTTCGTAAGAAATCTATTCCTAAAGTTTGACGATTTAAACTTGACTCACCCATATAGTTGTGCTAGCCATCGATGAATATCCTATTGTTGGAAAGAAAATTTAGCTGTAGTATGAATCTAAAGCTACATATTTTAATGAAGAACATGGATAATGGTTTCTTTTAAGACAAACAAGATAGAACGGAAATATCAGGATAAATAAAATGAGAGTGATGACAGATTTTTATTTGATATTACAAAGAGAAACTGTAATTATATGAATAAAATTTAAGAGGAATTTTAAATGTGGAATATGTAGATCATAAACTGGGCACCTTAAGAGATTTTGCCTAAAATAATGAAAGACATTGTATGAAAAATATTAAAATATGAATACTGCTTCCCTTCTCAAAACAAATATGCTAGCATTACTAAACTAAAAACAATTTCCTAAACATGCTGTAAATTCTTACCAAAAGAGTATTGCGATCATTTTATTTAGCATGATTTAAGTATAGTGCATTTTCTATTTCACTCATTGCATCAAATTTAGTTACAATTGATGATGTAAACTTAGAAAGGGGGACTCTTTTAGAAAGTTATATCAAACACATGTTTTTTCCACTCTCAATAAATTCGAAATAATTATTACATTTAATTTAGAACAACTGAAGTTACGGTTCAGGTTGCACAGGAGAACTTTTGAGGGAGAGCATTTTGTATTATGAGTAATAATCACTCACGATCTGTGATAAATATCAAAGGGACCACCAATTATTTTACATCATTTATTAATCGTTACTGCTAATGCCAATGGTGCTATAAATAAGTACACAAATTAATCACGTTGTAACTTGTATGTATCATGAAATATTACACGAATTATAAATGGTTAGAGACTCCGCCTTCGGTGTCAAGTTTAATGCAGCGAAAACATTTAGCCAATTTTTACAGATAATAATCAAATAGAGAGAGGAATAATTAACTAAAAATTGAGCGGCTTCTAAAAATTTTAATAATATTTCTGATTTTAAAGCTCGACATTTCAGTTTAAAAGCAGGGGCGTCCACACGTGGTTTACCTAGTGCGTTTATAATAAATCATTTTATTATAAACGCAATTTTATTTATCCACAGTAGATTCTTTAAGCTATGCCGCAGCGGAGAAAAATATTTTTGTATAAGGAAAACGATTGTTCGATATATAATGACGTTATAGGTGCATATTAGCAGAAGTAATTTCTAAAAGCAGTAAATGGATTCGTGGAAGGGCTATTGCAATGGAGGTATCTTAATCTGGAGGAATCTGAATTTTTTGACGTTGACGTTGTCAAAGGACAATGTTAAAATTAGCCGATTTTTGGCTTATCCGGGGGAATGCATAAATCATAAAAAAATCAATTGATTATTGTTAATTAACATTAGAAATGGCCCAGAAATACGTCAGATAGCTAGGGAAATGTCGCTACTACCCCTAAACCTATATAAACTACCCTTAAATAGCTTTAAATGGATAATCATTAATAATTGTTGTAAAATTCATGTAAAATGAAAAAAATGCTTGAAAATGATATGAACAGACAGTATGTCAATATAAAAATGATAAATAACTGTAAATATGTTCATTCCACCCCTAAAAATTAAAAAAAAAACACTTTCAAAAGCTAATGGTGAGCTTACTTCGACATCAAAAATAGATAATATTTAAATGTTCAAGGGAACGCCTATTGCTAGAAAAAAATTATAGATTACTGTCAAAAAATGCAAAAACTGATACTAGAGTACATTAAGTAAGTGGAGAAATATTAATTGCACCCCTAAATCTATATAAACTGCCTTTAAATAGCTTAAAATAGATAATCATTATTTATTGTTGTAAAATTCATTTAGAATGAAAAAAATGCTTAAATCACTTTTAAGGTTCATTTATACTATTGAGACCTGAAAAATGGGCGCAAGGATAAATTGCCATTTTTTCAGTACGCGCTCGCAAAGTGAAAACAATTGGCGCTATTTCGCCATTGAATGGGCACTTTTACAGTCATTTATCACTTTTTATATTGACATACTGTCTGTTCAAATCATTTTCAAGCATTTTTTTCATTTTACACGAATTTTATAACAATAATTAATGATTATCCATTTAAAGCTATTTAAGGGTAGTTTATATAGGTTTAGGGGTAGTAGCGACATTTCCCCAGCTATCTGACGTATTTCTGTGCCATTTAACAATAATCAATTGATTTTTTTATGATTTATGCGTTACCCGGATAAGCCAAAAATCGGCTATTTTTAACATTGTCCTTTGTCCCTGACGCAAATACTTTTCTCGGCACCTAAGGTATATAGTACTGTTTGTATGTCATCTACTATTTGCAGTGGTTTTTCTAACGATAATGCAGTTTTTTCTAAGTTTTTTACAGCATCCACAATTGGAATGTAATTATTGTGAATATTTTCCAACTGTGCTTGAAATCTTGAAATTTTATTTGACTCTTTCGAATCTCCTAATATGGTGAACAGATAGTTGTTTGTTAGCACTTAATTTCGACATACCTATGTATTTATTTTCTTAAGACACAGAAAAAATCTCGTCGTTAAAGAAAGAACGAAAAACAGATCTGATACGTTGCGATGTGGCCGGATACGCAGCACCTATAGACTACCTACCTTCTGTTGTTCCTAGAATGGTTGAATCTTTTGGCGGTTGGGTATAGTTTAAATAGTCAGAAATTACATGACAGATCCACGTCTTCAGCAGTTTTCAAATATCGAGCACTCATAAAAGCGAATCCAATCATTGGTTTCCAAAATATGTCTTGGACTAGGTGTTACATCACTCCTTTGATCATTTTTTTCGACATGTAAAGAACCGTGGTAAATTTGATCATGTTTTACTTACCGGTCGGACTTCTCCAAGTTTTTAAATAAGAATAGTTACATTTTAGTGCAGTAAACAGATTAAAGAAAAAAATTGCCTGAATTCTTGAAAATTAAAAGAAAACGATAACACTTTGATACTGATGTCATTTTATATTATATTAAGCATAAAAGCAAAGAAAAACGTAAATTTCCCTTATTGGGTCACCCTTTTAGGGCGGCCTATATATAGGACGTCAGGAAAATAAACGTCTGTTTTATGTTATAACAAATTTATTAAGGTATAGTTATTTTACATGGTATGGTACTCAACGAAACATTTGACGTGTAAACCGACATCGCATTTCATGCACCTAGTTGTAGTCTTAAGATGGCACATACGACATCTAGTTTGCTTTTCTTGAGGTACAACAAAGTGACCCATATTATCATAGCGAATAGAAGCATTTTCCATCCGAGACGGTCTTCCGCTACCGATGCCAGTGGTAACTTCCCTGGAATGGATTTTTTTTCAATTCTATTTTGTCTAATGGTACCAATCCCCCTGAATCCTTTATCAGTTAACGAGTTTAGCAATGCACAGGAAGTGAAGAAATTGTCAAAAAAAAGATGAAACTTTTTATCTGGCCTCTTTTGTCTTAGGACGTCAGCATAACTTAGAACTACACCGGCTCTGACGTCTAGTTCTTTATAACGGTTTCCGACATGCGTTGTAGCACTTATAACCGTATCTTATAGGTTTGCCATGGATGTATTGCTTACATCCATGGCGACCAAAATATGGCACCATAGCTTCGTCTATGCTATGGCATTCTTGTAAAGGTGCTTGTTCTATAAATCTTTTATTTAGATGTTCAATAATTGGTCGTACTTTGGCAAATTTGTCGTTCGGGTTAAGATTATTATTATCGGCAAAATGAATGTTACTCATTATATACTCAAATCTGTCCCTTGATATTGCATTTGCCACAAGATCATTATGTGTATCCTTTTCTCTTTCCCAAAACATACGCCGTCGCCGTAATTGAACGTAGCTGCTTAGAATTAGCACACCAAAAAACATTTCATTTCTCGGATGGTTATGTTGCTGGCCTTATTTTTTTGGGCTGCATATCTGAAAAAAAGGCAATCAATGTCGGATAATAAAGCTAACATCAAATATATATACCTGTTAGATTCGTTGACGATGTGCTCGATAAACTTGTCATCAAAAATGCTATAAAACATTTCCAGGGACGACGAAATATCCATATTTTCAACAACAAAATCCTCCCTAATATCATCGGGAGCAACAAAATCTTGAACGACCCAATTTAAAGTTTTTTTCTCTTGCTGGAAGTGTTTCGCACGAGTTCGGCCAAGGGAATGTTGTCTTCTTCCTCGAAGTCGTAAATCGGTTTTTTGGACCTTATTTCCACTGGAGCTCTCAACTGATTTCCAGAAAAGTTATCTAACTTTACATTATCTTCTTCGCCAGAATCTACATCCGAATTATTTCCGCACGCATTTTCTGGTGGAAGTAAAATAATCTCGGACGCAGTATCGCTTTCATCCTCCTCAATCATTTGAAGGGCTTAGTGCAAGGTCAAGCCCCTAAAACAATGAAAAAACTACTAAGTAAATAAAATTCGCCTAAAATATCTCACCGTTGTGTATATTCCTGACGTCCTACATGTAGGACGGTAATATTCTTAACCGATTTTTGACGACGAACCGACGAACCTCAAAATGATAAGTTTAGGCTTTCTAGTATATAATTACGTGCAGCTTGCAACAAATAAATAGATAAATCTAAACTTTTACTTACCCCATAAATCTGAAGTCAATCAGATCCATTTTTGGCTTCAAACAAAATCGATTTTAACGACAAAAACACTACTGAATAACGAAATATTGGCATTCATTGATTGAAAACAATGTTTACAAAGTCTATGCATAGATGGCAGCACCATAAATTTGCTGTAAAACATTTTAGAGAACGTTGGAAAAGGCGTTCTATATGTAGGACTATAGGCATATCTAGGTTACCATAAACTATCTAAAATATAATATTTCGCAAATCGTTATATTTCAGGATAACTGAAAACTTTTCGAACGCTCAAATTCTGATTTTATTTGTTATTTCTAGCCGCAGGGCGACGTGGCATCAACTGTCCCACCAGACCGTACGTTGGTGGAAACGTACTAAAAATGTCGTGCCTTACTGATTACTATACCCATTTTTAGGAAGGACGCAATGATTACACATCGTTAATATTCTAAAACCATTCCGTAAAATAATAAGAAATTATACATTTTACTATTTTAGTCCTACAATGTATGTGTGCAAAGATTATGTAAATTATTTACAAAATAGGTATCTAAAAGAAAAAGCTAGCTCGATCAAAATGTCTTGCTCGATAGAAGAGATAAGGCATCAGATATCATTAGAATTATAGGGGAAAACGTCACTGAGAAGAACATAACACTTTTTTTTCGTTTTAAAAGAAGGTCATTTTGATATCAACGATACTTTGGCTAATATATCGATGGGAATTCAATTTCTGTAAAAAATAGTGTACTGTCTGTCTTATTTATAAATATAAATAACAGTAATAGTAAATGCTTAGTTTATCAAAATTTGAGGGCGCTGACCACAACGCGTACTGAATCTGGACGGTCTACAAATGTCAAAGCAAAGCCTGATATAAACAATGGTGAATTTTTAGTTAGAGCCCATTAGGCATGTTTATTAAACGTAATAACTATTGTAAGTACTTACAGATTTACATGGTTTTATTTAATTTCTGCATATGTGCTTCTTTAAATCTATTAACGCACTTAGTGCGATAATGGCATTGTAAATTAAGTTAGACCCAAATTAGACATTTTTTAAATAAACAAAATATGTGAGATCATATGAAAACTCATTTATTACGTTGAAAGTAAAATAATTACAATTGGATAAATTAATACCAGAAACTGACAAGTTTAACAATTTGCTTGAATAGGTGGAAATTATTTTGATTATGAATATAATTTTTAGATGTTAATGAAATAACTGGATGTTAAGGGAATATTTTCGCTTTTGCCTAGAAGTTTCGATGGCAGACTTAGTCTTCTAGCCACTACATCTTTTTATATTCATAAAATCTGCCTCACAATCGGCTAACAGGGGGGGGGGGGATGGAAGATCCCCAGAAACAGTTAAGAAATTAATTGCGCAATCAATTTTAGTGCATGGCCAATAGTATTTTATACCAATAGATTGTTTGGTACATTTAACATCTCTATATAGAAGAAAGGGGAACATCATCGCAGTTTTCAGTTCTTAATTTGGTATATTTTCTTACCAGTTCTACTAAATTCAAGCCATCAATATTTCCAGATCTTACAAAAACTTTCTAAACTCTTCTGTTTGGGTATCATGACTTGGAAGCATAATCCTTCATCTTTCACTTGTTCTACAAGTAGATTTGTAAGTTCTTCCCGCCGACATGCATCCACCAAACCGACAATCAAAATAGCCTAAAATAAATATTGGTTATAAAATGTTTTCACTCAAAAACATATTTGTAATACAGTTACCGTAATGAGCAGAAATTTATCATCGTTTGCATAGCAAAAGCTGGATATGCAATCAAATTTAAGTATTATTAGGTATCGATATTGTTCTTGAGTGACATTTTTTCTTGTATACATGAATTATCATATCATTAAGTACAAAGATAATATGAAGGCTTCTGTGTTTTGCTTAGTTCGTTAATAGAATATTAAACAACAAGGTTTGAAAACGACACACGAGCGAGATATATTGGCCGAGCGAGTGTGCAAAGAGGTTTTTAATCGAGTTTTTACGATACTTTTTATACAACTGCAAACAGAGACTACAAAAGTCAAATATTAATTTAAATCGTTTTTATTACTAAAATTGCTAACGCATTAATAAAAGATAATAGAGAATATTTTTGGTTTCTTGTTTTTAGTGCAGTTTTTCAGCGTGCGGTCGTTGTTTTCTTGTTGTATTCCAGTAGACGATCGTTGTTCTGGTTCTGTGGCAGCAGAAGACACTGAAGACTTTATCTTATTCGAAACTTCCATTTTATTTCTCAAGCAATCATCAACGTAGCCTTCGGCAACTGTACTGGATTTCCACCCTCCATGACGTTTGAGGGCAAGCAGATTTGAGCCAGAATTGACTAAAATTGTGGTTGGCATAATTTGGGTGACAACATCAAACAAAAATCACAATCTGGAGAGGCGTGTGCAAAGATGACATAACCGTGTGTAAAATGTTTAGCACACGCCGTGTGCAAAATACCGTTTTCAGAGCATGTTTTCCGTGTGCAAAACTTCCTTTTGCAAGGCAGTCATATAAAAAATCTGTTTGGTGTGAATATTTTATTTTTACAAACTCGCTAATAATGGTGAACTATTCAAATGTGGAAATGGTGGAAATGCATTACGTGTATGGCCTAGCCGACGGTAATGCAGATCAAGCAAGACGTATTTATCATGAGAGATATCTCAATCGTGCTCTGCCATAAAGTCGCACTTTTTCTTATATTCATCGTCGTCTTATTAAAACTGGTAGTGTCGGAAAAGATCCATCTCAAGGTAGACCTCGAAATGTAAGAACACTCGAAATTAAGGAGGAGGTGTATAGAAGAACATCCTGAAACGAGTATAAGGAAGATTGCTAGAAATCTGAATATTTGCCACCAAATTGTTTGGAGAATTTTAGTGGATTTTTTGTTATATCCTTATCATATTTTAAGAGTGCAGGCGTTACTTCCCACAGATTTTCCAAAGCGTATGACCTTTTGTCAGTGGTATCATCATAATATTGCCCAATATCTGCAATTTAGATGGTATATTCTGTTCACTTCTCATTCAAAATTTCCATAATAATAATATTTGAAAATCCTCATGCTATAACTGAAACCTATTTCCAACAACAATTTTCGGTTAACGTATGGGCAAATATCATTGGTGATTACTTTATTGGACCATTCTTTCTGCCGAGAAGACTTGACGGACAATCTTACCAGAATTTTCTTCAACAACAGTTGCCTCATTGGCGTACTATTTTTTTCTTTAAAAATATTAAAGTCAGTACTTATAATAAATAATAATAAATTATTTTTCTTTTTTTCCTAAAACTTTAACACCTCCTATTTTTGTAACGAAACATTTTTGGACAAAGTTTATAAAACAAACTATAATTTTTGATGTAGAATTACCCCCTTAAATAATCGCATATCATTTAGGAACATCCTTGTATTGTATTGATAGAATCATTCTGTCTCCAAAAATTATAAAGACGTTTGTCACATGTGTATCTTTAATTGTCCGTACTAGTAAGAAAATATTACATAATCGATCGTAATAATCTTATTAATATCTCCGTGCCGTAACTGTTTGTATTAACAAATTCTTTTTTTTTTCAGCGGACAGCAGCTTTCTGCTGGCTAACGCACAAATAGTGGACTACCCGATCGTGTATTGCAACGAGTCTTTCTGCAAGATCTCGGGCTACAACCGCGCCGAGGTCATGCAGAAATCCTGCAGATGTGCCTTTATGTTTGGGGAGCTCACCGACAAGGAGACAATAAGTAGGGTGGACCATGTCCTGGAGCATCAGCTGCACGACCAGTTCGAGATCTTGTTGTACAAAAAGAACAGTGAGTATTTACTTCAAGTCGCTACATACACAACATGTCGTTTTACTTGTTCACTAGTTAGTTCTTTGATAAAATGTTCACTCACTTTGTATTGTATTTTATGTCCACAACTGTCTAAACTGTGTTGATATTTCTAGCTTAAAGAATATTCAGTTATCTTTTGCTTCGACACAATGAGGCTATATATATTTTAACGAAATTTGGGGGATAAATATGCTTTTAAGTTGTCTCATGTTTGATACTAAATACATGTTCAGTTCCGTTTCAGGCAGAAGCTGACAGATAGCGCGCTGATGATCAGCGAGGTAGTGGTCAAACTTTGTATCTTTTTATATCAGCCGGTAACCGACTGTAGTTATAACTGATGTAATAGCCTAGAAAATGGCAACAACCTTCGGCAAACTTTATTCGTCAATACCATTAGATGTCAGTAGGTCAATAATTGATAGTAACTTTAGCAATGTTTATAAAAGTATAGTTATTCAACTGTTTTTAACTATGTCCGCTAGAAGATGAGCACGATGTATGCAAAATACTTTCAACAACTTCTAGACACAAGGCATCAAGAGCTGGACTCGCTTGTGGTTCTAATATCGGCTCCGTTTGTCAAATATGTGTCCATGTCTTAGATTCTGACATTATTATCTATAATATTCTTTGACAAAGTACCATAAATTCCATATAATGTCGTTATGTACCAAGGGAGACACAGGAATGATTATGTCAGCAGGCGACAGGTTGCTTCCGAGGGCCGTTTAGTTCTGAGGAAAGCAAGTCGCCTAAGAGCATAATCATCTTAGTATATCCCGTGGTGCATACATCGTTTTATATTTCACTTAATATGAAATCTAGTTATCTTTTTTTGATAATTTTGTTGCAATATAACTTATTAAATAAGGATGTTTAAATTGGATTAGTACACATATGGAAAGGCAATGAAATGGAAATATACAGGGTGATTTAAACCTTATCTTAAATTTTTGAATGTACAGGGTTCTTACAAATACAACTTTGTAAAAATTAAATCAAAACGAGCAGTTCGAAAATGATTTAAAAATACACATCTGCACGACACTGGAAACTGGTCCACTGTAGAACCTGACAAGGTAAAGCATGCAATCGGCAACCGGACAAAAAAATTTAAGAAATTCCGAAGAAATAAATAACATTTTATAAGACCTATTTTACAGATTTTGTTTATGATAATACTTAATAAAACAGTTTGACAACAACAAAATTTTGGGCCCGTCTTACCCAGTTTCTACAAACTAATACAAAAATTTCTGCTTCTTCTTTGGTTTGAACTCGTAAGATATTGGCAGCAGCTATGATACGTTTGCCTAAACCATCAATAGTATCCACTTGGTGCGATACACTTCATTTTTTTTTAAATTCCCACAAAAAGAATGTATTTATTCGTGTAACGCTACAACGAAATAATTAATTATTTGTTCCTAAAGACTGAAGGATGTGCTTATCCATAATCCTAAGTTAAGTAATTATACTTTTATTGTATATACTGCTTTAATTGGTAGTATTCGAGTACATTGACGGTTAAATAAAAGTACAGGCACATTTTCATTCACACGCTGAATCAGCTTTGCATCGAGGTCGTTGTCAATTGCAAGAGAGAACTGCTAGAGAATCTAAATATTGTAACGACCACATATGAAGCAGCAACTGCCCATTCCTTTTCGGGTTTTTTATTACTATATATGAGCATCTTGTAAGAAGAAACACAAATCCTAAGCATCAGCCTGCTGATCATCAGAGTGCTAATTGTCAGTTTTCATTTAAAACGGTGGTTGTTATCGTAACTTCAACAAATAATGTATACCATTATTTGTGTTGATAAAGAACGGCCAAAAAGAGTTCCACTTCAAATAGGTATAACTGAATCTGTAACATATGCTAAAGGATTCATTTCATACCAATAAACAAAATGTTTATTATTCTTTATGGGATAACAACGAATAAGTTGCAAATAAAAATGTGTTTGTTAACATTCAACAAATAGTGTCCTCGAAATTTCGTTCATAATTCTGCGGAGTTTGTTGAGTAATCAAATCATCTATTGGAGGAACTGATTCTCAGGCAATTTTGAGAACAACAAATTGTATAGATATATGTCAAAAAATGTCTTATATTTGAGGTATAGAGTGTAAATGTGATGATTTTTTCTCAAATTTGAATCATAATATATCTGAATGATCAATATCAATTACCGAAACCAAAACTTGTTTGTTGATATATTTATTATATTCATGCGATTAATGCTTGTTGTATTTTTTACATAAACATAATAAATCTCAAAGAGACATATTTTGTTTAGTACCAAATTATTACAAATATAAAGAAATAAATGTGGATAAGGTGTTTAACTTTCAATTACGAAAATGTGTTTAGATGAAGTACCGTTTTGGAAAAACACCGTATATCTCAAGAGTAGGATGTTCTTGAACATATATCGGTACAAAATTCTTAAAATAACCTCCATTGCCTCTTCATAATTAATTACTTGGGAACATCTTATATAACGTAATTGGTCAGATTTTAATAGAAGTATGTTACTACAGATTTATTACATAAACAATTATCTTATGAAACGTATAAATGTACTTTTTGCTACAAATACTATTAATATTTACAACTTTATTTTGGCTTTAATTTATTAAAAATATAAAAAAATAGTCATAGATAAACGGTTCTAGATTGTCCAACAATTGCACAACCTGTAGGAAACAGTACTACCATATCAAATAGTGAATTTTGTGTTTAACCACCATTAGCATTTTACAAAAACAGACAGAAATTGTTGTATAAAGGAAACGAGGAAAGGGCATATTGATGGCATACTTCTGCAATAGAAAAAATATAATTAACTAAAATTGAATTGTATTTTTTATTTAAGCAGAAGGATCAAAGAAAATAATATTTTTTATGAAAAATTGATAGAATTGATATTTTAACATTTTTCAAATTATCAATACATTTATTTTATATGTGGCATCAATAGCACCATAAATTTGTTTGCTATTTTTAAACAATGAAGTAATACCTACGCTCGTTTTGTTTGCATACTTATTAGTAAAGCTATTTTTATTAATGGTTTAGTGATGAGATTATTATTAATCCTTAATCCGAATTTTAAAACATAAATAAATTAGGTATATGGTTAAATGTAAAATTAATAACAATAAATTTGTATATAATAAATTAATAATGCTTTTAAATTAAATTAAACAACCAGAATTGATGAAATAGTAATTACAGCACAACACATTTATTTAACGTAAATATTATTGGAATTTATATTGTCAATCAAAAATAAAGGGTTATCCAAGTGCACCTTGAGAAAATAAACGCGTGACAATTGAGAGTGGTCAAGGATACGCATTGTCAAAACGGGTTGTTGTTTAGTTGACTGGTTGCCATTGTAGAATATGGATCGTTTTACAACAGCACAACGTGTGAAAATTGTTCTACAAAAATGGTAATTCTGCCGTGGCCACATATCGTGCTTTACGATCAGACTATGGTCGGCATAATCGTCCTTCCCAGCAAACGATTTTAAATGTAGTGAATAAATTTGGACAGAATGGTTGGGTGACAGATATTCGAAAGCCAGTGCACCGTCGGAATGCACGCTCTCTCGAAAATATCATTGCTGTTAGTGCAAGTGTGACTGCATACCCAAATTTGTCGATTCCACGGCGCGCGCAGCAATTGGGTTTATCTTACGGCTCGGCATGGCGTATTTTGCATTGGGATTTGCATCTCCATCCGTACAAAATCCAAGTCACACAAGAACTGAAGCCTGCAGATCATGGACAGCGTCGAACATATGCCAATTGGGTGCTGGAACAACAAGCTTTAATTGAGGATTTTTCAAACAACATTTTCTTCAGCGATGAGGCCCATTTCTCGCTCGGTGTTTATGTTAATAAACAAAACTGTCGTATCTGGGGCTCCGAAAATCCACATTCAATTGTTGAAGTGCCGTTACATCCGCATAGTGTGCACTATGGTCTGGTGGTGTCATTGGCCCTTAATTTTTTGAGGACGATCAAGGAGCACCCGTTACCATCAACTTCGAACGATGTGGCCGTATGTTAACTAACTTTTTTTGGCATGAAATTGAAGATATGGATCTGGCCGATAAATGGTTCCAACAAGACGGAGCCACAAGTCACACAACACGAGCTAATCGGGCTTTGTTACAAGAAAAGTTTTCAGAACAAGTAATTTCGAGATTGGCTGATGTGCATTGGCCAGCAAGGTCCTGTGACCTGACACCGTTGGACTTCTTCTTGTGGGGTTATGCAAAAGATCGCGCTTATACCAACAATCCTCTAATGATTGACGCATTGAAAGACAATATTCGTCAAGTTATGGCCGAAATATTGCCTGAAATGTGCCAAAAAGTGATACAAAATTACCTCAAGAGGATTGAGTCCTGCAGAGGGTCCCGTGGAGGACATTTAAATGATATTATATTTCACACTTAATGGCATTACCCACACTTTAAAATGAAATAAAACTTTTATCGCAATCTCAATTTTAAGTGTTTTTTTTTAATTTTTTTTCTCAAGGTGCACTTGGATAACCCTATAGAATTTGACTAATTTTATAATCATAATGCTTAAATCTTCACACCGCAACTAAAATATTTATATCTTCATTTACGGGAAATCGTAAAAATTAATCAAATAAATTCCTTTGCCAAAAGAATCAGTCAAATATGTTTTGTGAAATATTATTTATTAAAGTATTTTAAGAACATTTAGTTTAGCTATAAATTATTGGCTTCTTTAAATTCTAAAAATATTCACTACTACCCTCGCTACAACCATATATTTAGGAAGAGGGAGATAAGCCAAAGACTTTGCACATCCTGCCAGATTCCCACTCCTCTCACCCACCAATCACAAACATCTATTTGAATAATACCATATTACCGCTTGCTTGATCGTTTACTAACATTGCTGGTTGGTATATTTTGAAATTCCAGGACAGGTGTACGTACCACGGCCGTATTTAATATAATTGGTACAAATAAAAATGTATCTAATATTTATTAATTTCTAGGTAACAAAAATGTAATTGGGAATACAATAAAATGTGGTATTATTTATCAGAACTTGCTGCTTGCTTGTGAAGTTTTATTTATAATTTTGGTTTTCCTAAAGATGAAAAAAAAATATTTTGGATAAATACACTCAATTTAAGGAAATACGATATTTTTAATATTCTAATGTGTGCCACTTTCATATAGACGAATTAAACATCAAAATATTAACGACAATCCTTTATCAAAATTTAAATATTCATTTTAAAGAACAAAATGTATTTGTCGCTTTACTTGTCACTATTCAAAACTAATTAAGCTAATTTCATCTATATAAAACTAATCATAGGTCATCACTATATTGCAATAAAAATGTAATTGATAAACGTAGAAGGTTAAGAATAGTATATATTCAATAAACTACTTACTTTAATAGTCACTGACTTTAATTTTATATATGTTTTAAATTTATAATAAAAATTTTTAATCAATACCTACTGCTTTCTTAATTATACTTAAAATATACTACATATGAGAAAATATGTATACAGGGTAAACCTTAAATAAATACAAATATTTTAAATGCAGATGTCATATAGATAAGTCTAGTGAAAATGATTTTTTAAAATTTCAAATATTTACGGAGATATTTCTTTTAATACCCATATTTTGAGGACCGCTGATTAGATAGACCACTGACCTAATCTAATAAAATATGATTTACTGAAGGCGAGATTGCCATATCGTCTGTAAGTTAAATAATTTTTTAACGTATAATCAATTTTTGAGGTTGTTTCTAATTTCAAACACTATTTTTAACAATAAGTAAAGTAAAATTATTATAAACGATTAAAATATTTCCACAAGTTCGATATTATCAATTAAAGTATTTAGGAAGTTACTTGGTTCAATGATTCCAAAAATTATCCATAAACGTGCATTAAAGCACGTTTCAGTAAGTAGGTGATACTTACTGAAAAACCAAGTATTTAAACAGAAGTTACTACCATTGTACACTGTTAGAAATATTATCACAAATTATACCCTTAAATTATTTTATGAAGAATAACAAAACAACTATGATTTTCACACAACACCTTAGAGTTAATTTTCGCCACACATAACCTCAAACAACGTGTAGTAGTTTCGTAGTGGGTAAAACAGATTTTAAAAATAAACACAAAACATAACAAAATAACTAGCTTGATTTATGCGTTCAATATCAAGAGAAGGCAAAGTAAAATATTTTAAAGCAGTGTCAATCGCAAGCAAACAAGAAACTGGTGTCGTAGGCACAGGTAACAGGAAGATATCACGAGTAGGTGAAATGTCCCGCACCAGCCCCACTCCCTAGGAATGATAGTCGAGGTCGACAAAGACGTTATGTTGATACCGGTGCACTAGTATAGTCCAGCGCAAAGGAACAGGCTGTGACAAGTTACAAGTGGAAACAAGACACGTAAATTTGTGGAAAGGAATTTGATAATTTCAATACACATCAATTAAAAGTTAATATGAGATACTTTTGAATCTTCTGAAACCGAATTAAGCTAATGGTTTCTTTATGTAATTCACTGCTTGACGCATCTGTTTTAAGAGTTGCGCCACTAACGTCTAAAACGTATTTAAATTGTCCTATTATTTTTACGGGTAGTGTTTTTCTCTTAAATGTCTCGTGTATTTAATTAATATTTTTCGTAAAATACAGTGTGATTAAATAAAATATGGCGCATTATTCAAACAGTGAAAACATGTTGAAAGGATATTTGTTAAGTAGTGATATTCAGTGATAGTGATAATGATAACATATTGTGATAAATCAGTTAGAGTGTAGTAAAAATGGATAATGACCAAATTCTGGATAACTATGATTGTGAGTAGAGAAACTGGTTTATATTTTCAATTTATTGGTGAGGTATAGGAATGGCTAAGGGGAGGAGATGGCCATTAATATTTTCATAAATAAACATATTTCAATCATTCTTTGACATGTGTAAAAATTCTAGTTTGTTGGAGCCTATTCGAAGACATTAGTGTAACACTGGCAACGCTGTGGAATTCACATCGACCATGACTCTTAAAAATATTAGTATCGGAGTCGGATCAGCGGTCCTGAACAAGTTTTCTATTGAAAAATCACGACTTATTTAAAATTTGACTTTTCAGATTTTTTTGTAAAAAAAACCTATGAATTATGTATTCTACACAGTGACCTGTACTGCTGGTTAAAATATTTGTGCTTATTTAAGGTTCACCCTGTATACTTCACATTTCTCATGATGATAAAAGCTGCTTGAGTAAAAATAAATGATATTCGACAAATAATTTAATACAAATTAACATTAATCAGTAATCAAAATACAATTTTTTATTACTTTTTTCAGTATGACTATTTACGTATTAATAACCGATACTGAATAAAAACTGTCGAGTTCTGTATAGGTGGCAGACAAAAAAAAGCATGTCACTAAAATTTTTAAATACAACTCTGATCTTTCCCCATCTAAGTCACCCAGTCTCCGGAAAACAGGCAGCCTTTGCGCAAGTAAAATTTAATCTTTGTTACCTTTATCCCTTTCAACATATTTAACTACAACTAAAAAATATAATAATATATATTTAATATTTATTTATAATATCTCCCATTGTCAGATATGAACGTTAATAAACCACAAGTAAGAAATGTCAGATAATATTGAAAATATATAAATTGTCTCTTTTACAAAAACTAGCATAAGCAAAGCATGTATGTATGTAAACAAAACAGAGTATACCACTTGAAACTTCTTAATACAAAAATCTGAATAAATAATCCAATCAATATGCCCTCCAAAAAAATTGTCTACCTAAATCCTACGTTTTTCTTTCAATATTTCAACCGTTGTCAAAGTGCATGCATGGAAAACAACTTGCCAAGAACCAATGACAATATTTTACTGTAAATAATTTTTGTACTTTCTGTCTTTCTCTTTGTTTGCATCGGCCCACACCGCGCATGAATTTTCTAGAAAACAAAGGTATGTATTATCCATTCTCGGAACCTTATCATGGAAGTAGGCTCTGACTTTTCTACTAGTCCATAGCATTCCATGACTGATAAAGTTCAAAAAAATATTACAGTAACCTTGCATAACAGATATGTTTTCAAAACTGGAACCCTGTTATAATTTCTTTTATGTACGTAATGTAATCAAAATTGATCTTATTTGAAATTGAATACCGTTAAATATTCCTTTTATGTTTATTATCGGAATAAGTTAGACTTAAAATACAAATGAACTTAATTCTTTCACTTATGAGATGTTATCTGAAATAAACAGCCAAATTCTTGAAGGAAGCATAACATTTATTAGTAAAAAAACTAACGTAACTTTCAGTTAACAACAATAAAAGTCACAAAAGAATAAGCATAATTATCATTTTAAAAGGTATTTTGGAAACAGCAGGAAATTCATAATATTTCGAGAAAAATATATTGGAACTGATTCAAAATATCATCAGAAAAAGTATGATTACTGTTTGAAAAATAGATTTCCGATGGTTTGAAACCAAATTATAAAGCTATTGTAAAGAAAAATGGAATTGTTCGATGTTTGTCAAAGGAAAAAATCAAAATGATTCAAACTCCAATCTATATAGGCAATGAGAAGATTAATGGCTTTACATGGTAGATTGTTAATAAACCAACGAAGGAATGGATGAAGGCCGTCGAAACTGATATGGGGATGCTACATTAACTTTACTCTGTTAAGGGTGTCAGGATATTCAGATATTAAATGTAAAGAAAAAGTTGAGGAATTAATAGTAAAAAGTAATAACCAAATAAGTAAGTATCATCATCCTGGATTGATTTATCCGGATTAATATCATAGAATTTTCATAAAAAAATCAAGCTAAAAGTTAACTAGAAACTGTTTCGATTTGCTTAAAATCAGTTATGAGTGGTGACAGCTTTCCCTAGAGTACTTGGCAATACTTGAATATAATTGGATTAGATGAAAATAGAAATTTTCTGTTTCGATAAAAGAGATTAGAACAGAAAAGACAGGTACTTGTATAGTCAAATGATGATCCTACAGAACATATAGTACTCAGTCCATAGCGGGAACTAACTAAATTAGTATATGAGATCAAAATATTGAGATGTGTACTAAGCTAAGACTAAGACAATCATTCAGCTACAAGATTGTGGTAGTTCAGGAGTCATTGCCTGACTCTCACAGACGAAAACGAATGAAGGTCTAAAAATGGTGGTAAAAAACCCTGGACTAAAACAAGCTAAAAAGTACGCAAAAGAGCCATTGAAGTAATTAATAATAAACTAAAGATCAATAAGAATTACATTAAAACTGCTAATGGACATTGCAAGAAGTTATCTAAGAAATACTGCTCTAAAAAAAGAAGAAAAAGGCCATTTTACATGTATTAGGGAAGATGCTCATGAATAGATTCAAGTTGCTCTTGGTAAGTCAGAAAAATGCTTCGGTGCTGTGGTATCTACGCTATGTCGGAGCAATGAGAAGGCTGGTAAGCTACAGCAAGCTCATGTACACATGTTACTAAAAACTCAAGTACAGATTTAGCAAAACATTTAAATAATATTTTACAAGGGGGTCACGAAACAGCAGCTCACATACTGTGCCATTATGAAAGCCTAGTAAGGATTGGTGGGTAAAAAAGGTGTAGGAATGTGAATTTGAAACATTAAAGTTACATAAGGCGTTCTAAAATAATGGAAAACCATAGTAAACTCACAGATTATTGCAACCAAAATTGATATAAAAATGTACTTATAATATTTTTATTGCTTTCACTACATCGTAAATCTCTACAGCTCTAACCTTGCTTCTCTAATTATCATATTTTTTTAACTCTTCGCAGATTCGTAAGTCCTCTTAACTTATGAATTAAAGACGAGGTTAAATAAATGGTGCACTGCTAGCTGTAACTTTCATGTTTTACCGATTATCATGTATTTTACCTCTTCAAACATGTACTAAGAGGAATTGAAAATGATGAGGAGAAAGTGCTGACTCCTGGTTGAAGCTATAACATAGATATATCTATTAAAAGGTGAAAAAGCAGATAAATACATAGAAAAACTGACATCTCATCTCAAAATATTGAATTTACTATTGCTTTTAAAATGCCCTCATAAATATGTCTTTATTGTTATTTAGATTTACTTCATGAAATTGATTTAAAAAGTAAATTTCTAAATGTTCCTAATGATATGAAAACAAATGCACTCCTATAAGAGATGAAACTATTTCCTAATCATTCAATCATAAGTTTAGACTAGTATCAGAGGAAAAAATTAAATAATAGTCCGGCCTACTTACCTGAAAAAGTTCATTGAATGGATAATAAGCTTTCAGTGTAACGGCTGCGGTTTTTGCTTCGTAAAAGTGAAGTAGCGGAAACATGTGTTTGGTGTAAGCTTATCAATGTGTAGAACAACACTGCTTTATTCTGCGGCGGTAGAGGAAAGGAAGCAAAACAGAGGAATGCTAGAATTAGATAATATTCATCTGTTCCTCATTTATTTATATCTGTCTGTCTGCACTATAGCGTATAAGAATATGAGAATGAGAAATATTATTCAAAACTTTGCTAGAGAAGTAGTTAATTGATTTAGTAACAGCAAAAGAATATATAGAATCGATAATAGAACTGAAATTAATTATGTACAACCGACTAAGTAATGTTAAAAAATATATTTACCTTCCTTATTTTAGACATCCTTTACAATATACACTGTGTCCCGTTTTTTTCAAGTTAACGCCTCTAGAAATGTGAGAAGGCTGTGGAATTTCTGCAAACCAATTTGTTTACAATTAGTATACTCTGAAGGGAGGTTATATTATATTAACCATTTTATTGATGTGAAAAAAGCCTGACTTACTACGACTTTTTCGTTTGGTCGTTTTCCAGAAAGTGGTATTAGACATTTGTTTATCAAAAAGATAACATTGCCAGGCTATTCACCACCCATCAAAGTACGCATATACAAAATTTGATCGAAACATATCTATTATTTGTTTTTTTACGTAGTGCCAAACTTCAAAAAAACAGACTAAAATTTAAACAGCGTCAAAAATTGTTATGAATGTGAAAACAAATACCAATTGAGCAAAGAAAAAATACATGAACTACAAGTTTAACACTTTTAATTGCCCCAGTAAAACTAATAAACTCATAAAAAATTTAATAAATTATGAATACTAAATTGCAACTAAACAAAAAATTACAAAACTTTAATATAAATTAAATTTTATATCTCCTTCCAGTCGAACACATTTTTCCAACAGTCTTATTAAATTTAAAATTATTTAATGGAGCTACAGTAAAAACAATTAACGGACAAAAAATGTATCGAATTATTAATTCTAAGTTGTTAAACAATGTAAGCTATGTAAAGTAATTTTAAATTTAAGAAAACTATTGAAAAAATGTGTTCGTCTGGAAGGAGGTATGGTGGATAAAACTAAAATTTAATATAGATAAAATTGATTTAAATTAACCTTTTGTATTTTTTTATAACAATTGAGTATTCATTATATTTTATGTACGTCAATAATTTTTACCGTAGTCGCAAACAAAAGTGTTAAACTTGCAGTGTATGTGTTCTTTGTCCATTTTTTTCACTTTCTTGGCAACCTTTGACCTGCTTATTATAATTTTTAGTTGTTGATTGTTCGACGTTTGGCATCCGTTAAAATAATACTCAATATAGATTTCTCGATCAAATTTGGTATATGGGCATTTTGATGAAAACCACTTTATGGAAAAACGACCCTTTTAAAAAATCGTAGTAGGCTAGGGTACTAATTGTAAAAAAAATGACTTGCCCAAATTCCACAGCCTTCTTAGATTTCCAGAGGTGTTAACCTGAAAAACAGGGCACACTGAATATACAGGGTACCAAAATTAGCCTACCAAACTGTGGATTCTACTATCAAAATTAAGAAAAAAAGTTATATAATCATGAGTCCGTAGACGCGCCCTAACTGATATATGTGGCCCCTTAAATGGGGATCTCAAAATTTAATTTTTCCCAAATATTTCCAAAAGGGACGATGATAAACTAATCAAATTTGAAACTGAGAATCACATTTAGATTGCGAATCTAATGTTCTGAAAATAATTTCACATAATTGGTCATAGGCTTTCCAAACTGGGGGATCAGTGGGTAAATATTGCTCTAACTTTCCTGTACCTCGATATTTTCGTCGTTAGATAAAAAAATTAAAATGTTGGTCTATTTTACATGAGAAAGATACTCCTATTTCAATCCGATAAGATGCTTTGTTTTCGAGTAATCTTCATTCCAACATTTTGTGACATACCACAAAAGTTTAAGATGGAAAATACTGTCGACTTATTTAACACATAGTAAAGATGTTATTCAAGCGTTTTAACATATTAAAATACTTTTAAAATGCATATCAGTAATGTAATTATATGTAAATTTTTGAAATTTAATATAGCCTATTAATACTTTAAAAAAATTTAAAAACATTTCAAAGCCTACTAGACACAATTTGACCGCTTGCATATCATCTAATATTTTTGTGGTATGTCACAAAATGTTTAAATTAATATTACTCGTAAACGGAATAATTTATCGAAGAAAAACAAGAGTACCTTTTTTTGTAAAATTGTTCAACATTTCAAATTTTTTGATCTGATGCCAAAAATCTCGAGACATGAAAAAGTTACAACAATATTTTTCCAATAACACAGTTTGAAACAGAGAAAATTGAAACAAAAAACAGGTATTTCGTAGAAAATGGAAAAGAAACAACAAAAACAACAAATTTATTTATATCTAGCAACAGTTCTATGAAATAGAATATTCTTTTTAATAAAGGATTCAACTAATTAAGGGTAAAAAATGTATTCAAAGGTAAATATACAACGTACTTGTAATTAGAAAACTTCATCAGATAATAAAACAAATTATTCTAGACAAAAAGTTTCATATATGCTTGGCAGCTGTAATACTTCGTTTTGATATAGGGTGTGGAAATTTTAAAAAACAGTATCACGTTCTTTGATATATCTATGAAGATGTTTGATATAGGCGGATGAAAACACAAGGCTGACGTTAACCAGTAGAGTAGGTACCGGGGGTTAGTATCATTGAAAGCCTCAGGATATTTTAGAAATTCGATTAGTAGTGTTTAGTCGTGTTTTTTTAAAAAAAGTGTATAAAATTATTAAAATCCAAAATTTCAATAATATTTTAGGGGTTATACCGTTTATAAAACATTACTTTATATATTTAAAAATAATAATAAGAAATTTTAGAGGTCTTTTCGATACATACGTGGTTTTGTAGCAAGCTTATTAAAAAAAACAAATAACTAAGAAAATTAACTTTAAAACATAGAAAGTATACGTATACCAATAAAAATTATAAACACTAACGATATTTCAAAAATATTCAGTGACATTGCTTTCAGAAGTATCTCGATTATTAATTGATAAATTTGTAAGTTAACTAAGCAATTTTGCACACACAGGGTGGTCTTGAGATAATGGGCCAACATTCATGGATAGATTAGCAAACTTATTTTGTTGTTAATTAAAGAGATACAGGGTGTTACATGTAAAATATAATTTTAGGGCTCTTTCATTTATTTCTAAATAAATGCAAATATCTACACACAATTTTACTGTTTATTATAATTTTTAATTCTAAATAAACCATTATTTTTGATTTTTTTAAATTATATTCATGATTTTAACTATTAGCATCGGAAGCCAAATATCTCAAAAATGGTGCGAGACAGCTACTTTCATATAGTATCCGTTTCTTTTATAAAACAGTTGGAAAATAAGAATTTGATACCAAAGATGAGATACCTTAAAGTATAATAAAGTTATGTCGCTAGCGCCCTCTATAAACTAATAACCAAAATGTAAGCAGACTTCAATTCTCGACTGAAATAACCTCAAACCTCTCATTTTATTTGGATATTTCCATTTATTAACTTTTGAACTAAACTAAGTTCGACTAAGTCGCAATTTTACTTCGGGAATCCACCTAATAATTCTGGCTCATTACCTAGGGCCCACCCTATATATTAGATTTAAATTTAATTAGAACTTAAATTTTATCAGTCTTTGCCACCCTTTGATACATTTATTTTTGAAAATTTGATTTTTTCAATGCCCTGTATCTTAAATGCGAAGTGTTCTATGATATGAAACTGTTTGCTTAAATAATTTGCTCATTTCCTGGAAATTAAACAGACATTATTTAGATACGAGTATGAATTATTTAATTAGTTGTATTTGTAGACACAGTTGGAAATATCTAAATCTCCATGCATGACCCACGCATGAACTATGTCTTGTGTATTACATCATTTCTATTATCTCTACCTGACTCTTATTCTCATGTTCATATTCATATAAATTGCCACACAGAAAATTTATTATGCAGAAAAACAAGTTTACCATTTTTTATATTGAAAAATCGGTTAGCTATGTACCCATTTCAATGCAAATGTTTTTCCCAAGATAACTCCCTACTGTTGCTGATCCATGCTTCTATACGAGTTCACATCGATTCGGTGCAGTACCTTACTACTGGATTATATAAGAATGTTCAGCACTTCTTTAAGGTAGCGACTGAAATTGAAATTAGATAAAAAGTTATGAAAAGTTTTTGCACAATAGCAAAAAATTGGGTCTATGCTATTAAAGCTGGGATTTTCATCCAGAATTACCAGGATTATGATAAAAAAATGTTGTTCTTACTTTTTCAAATTACTACTATTTTTTCATAATTGTAAAGAGTGAAAAATATTTTATATGTTTGTCTCGTCATGTAATAAAAGTACAACTCAAAAATTGAAATTGTTGAAAAATTACTTTTAAAGTTCTAATTTTGCACTTCCTCATTAAAATATACCTTCATAAATTCTTTACTACTACTAAAGCAGCACATAGTCAATTAAATTTGTTGCCAACGGCAGAAGTAACGTTTTTTTGTGATTTCAAAAATTGTTAGTACCTTTTTTCAGACAATTTGAAGTTTTTTTTAAATATTACAAATAGTCTTTAACTTGGATTAGTAGTCGAGATATTTATTTTACACGGAATAGTAAAAAATTATTTAAGTTCAGAAAGTTTCGGCAAATTAATTAAAAAGCACACCACAAAAAAGTGGTCTATTCGACGAACTACATCTATATATTCTCATGTATCTTCACTCGTTGAATCTGTCTATTTAACCCCATCGCATTAGGTTCATTCCAAGTTAAAAGCGATAGATAAATATGCAAGTGAACCATGCTGAACCTGAATTTGGAATTCATTTGACCCTCAGGTTAGCTTCAAGGTCAAATCGAAAGATATATATGCAAATTGGCAAAATCATCATACATTTATGTTTCTGTGGTCTCAGAGTTTTTACATTGTGGTTGAAAAATATTACTTAAAATGCGAGTAGAATCAAAACTTCCGCTTATCGTCACCAACTCTTGGAATGTTTTTCTGACGATGTTGCACTAACTCTAGTCTACTCGTATTAATCTGAGTCGGGAACTCATTTCAGCTTAGCTTCAAGATCATTCTATGTAAAAATCCAAAGAAAGATATGTAAATGTGCACAACCATCGTACGTCTATATTTTTGGGGCGTATTTGAATCCAAATTTGGAATTCATGTAACACCATGAGGTCAGCTTAACCTGACGACCTCAAAACTCTAATAACTCAATAACGCCATGTAACCGATGCATAGAAGCACTAAGACACAACTCTTGAGAATAAGGAATCATGTACAGTAGCAATCGTCGTAAGTTTGAAGATTTTCAGTCTTCAGTAGGTTTATAATGTGCGCTATATGCTTTCCTTTACTCTTACATTCTAAAGGATCTGAGAAATGGATGTATTTTACGTTTTACTCTTCTTTCTGGTATAATTATTGTGAGAATTAATCACCCAGTATACATTTATTTCATCTACCTTGGTAATGTCGCTCTGCATTTCAGGTCTTAATGAAAATTTTCACCTTTTTACTGAAAGCGCCAATTAGTCAATAACAGAATTCATGAAATGTGATTACAGATTGATCAAGCGATCCAGTTTCATATAGTTTTCCATCATACTTTTCCTTATAATTACTTTTATGATTCCTCAGTAAATTGAACCAAGTCGCTTTTTTGCCTTATTTCATTTTGATGACAAAAATGTCGTCTGTCATCATTTTATGAATCTGAGATCCACAGCATACGCCTCCGTTATTAAGAACTTTCATTTCATAACTCCTAACTTGATGTGAAGAATTTGGATCAGGACTTTAGGAAGAGCAACTAGTGCTTCTCTATTGATGTTCTTAGTACAACGTTGAATTGAAGCTCTTCTTGGCCATTCTTTACTATAGAGTACTTTTTTATCTCTGACGTCTCAATAAAATAGTGACGACTTTCAAATCCCTACAAATTTGCCATTCATGTCTGTAGTTAATTTTTTTAAGGAATGGCTTCGTGCTCGTGTACTCTTCTTTCAAATAACTGCGGTAAATGCGGTACTGGAATGGAAGAGTATACATTAGTGTTATCAAGCTTATGGGCTTCTCTTTGATAAGTCAATGGACTATCTCCATTTATTAGACTTGTACCATCCAAATTTGAGTTTGCTTATTCATCGCATAATATCAGTAGAGTAGAGCAAGTGCATCATCTTCCGAAAAATATTCAAGATCTCACTGATTCAGCATTTTAAGTAATATTTTTCAACAACGATGAGAAAACTCTGAGACCCCAAAAATATGAATGTATGATGATTTTCCATATCTAACTTTCGATTTGAACTTGGAATGACCTTGAAACTGACCTGATAGGGCTAAATGACTGGCCTACGGTTGGCTCACTTGCATATCTATCTTTTACTTTGACCTTGAAGTGCCCTTGAACCTACTGCCCCTCCAGATCTGGATTCAGCAACTGAAAATACATAAATATATGTAGGTCTAGTTTATCGAACAGACCACTTCTTTTTCGTCGTGTTGTGATTAATAATTGCAAAAATTTTATAAACTTTTTTTGTTGTATAACATGGAGAAGACTGCTAAACACGTAATTTAACAAAAAAGAACCACAATAACATTAACATTCTTGAATCCAAAAATAATATTTATCGATGTTGCTTTATATAAAAAAGTATAATTGGTTGGTAATGTAGTAATTAGAAATTTTAATTGTTTTATAAGCTTTCCTTAAAACTAGTTGACAATCAACTAACTGACACGTCTCATGACTCATGGCTTAAAACTCGCAGTCATCAAAGCTTTGACACATTAGCATAAAGATGATAGTTTCAAAACCAACAGTTAAAAAATAGGAACACATCAAAATACAAAGAGTTCCAAACTGAATACTGTCACGGAATTTGCCCCACTCGCACCCAATTTGACGACTGTGGTATCGCAAAATGCTAGATTGACCCGATTGCCCCTACGCGATTCCAGTAAACAAACAAAATGCCGTGTATCGAGGCGTGACTGGAAAATGGGGAATCGACGAGAAGCGTTCGAGTCGTTCCAGAAAATGGATCTAGAGATACTAGAAAACACCTGGAATATTTGTCTATAAAAGAAGAGTAAACGGCCGACATAGTCAATATTGAAATTACAGTCTTGTATTGGAGTGTTTAGATTCAGGGCGATTTAGACAGTGATTAATTAAATAGTGTTTAGATGAGTTGTAATTAATATTCAGTAGTCTACAGAGCAGTTAATAAAGATAAGTGGTTAATTAACGGATTGTTTTTCTGGTAAAAGAAAAAGAAGGATTGGGAAATCTGTGACAATTTGGTGTCAGAAGTGGGATTCGAACCCACGCTCACAAAGTGGACTGCGACTGTCTTTTACCAGAAAAACAATCCGTTAATTAATCACTTATCTTTATTAACTACTCTGTACACTACTGAATACTAATTACAACTCATCTAAATACTGTTTAATTAGTCATAAAGATAAGTTCTGGTAAAAGAAAAAGACGGATTGGGAACTCTGTGGCAATTTCCATAAGAAATGTATAGAAAAGCGTCTTAAGGCCGTCTCTGGTCGTAAAGCCATCCCAGAGTAAAGACAGTGACAATACTTGTGATAGAGAATCCAATCAAAATTGTCCTTATATTTCATATAACCTAGACTAAGTCCTCAGTTGAATATCATAGAGTTCGAATTTTTTGAGTTGTACTTTTATTTCACGCCGGGCGCAATATACTTAGTCCTTTTAACAAGATTTCGAACATTGAAAGGATATTTTGCAGGACTTCTCCCTCATCCTTTTCGAGAATGGAAAAAGCGATAATAATTTTCAGTTCTGAAACACCAATCTCTGGGTTCTTGGGTTGCAATGGATCGTCGGAACGGATTTTATTTTTTATAATAATAATAATAATAAATTTTATTAATTTACACTAGAAAAGATCGACCGATATAGCAATATGCCCAAAAAAACAAAAAAAAATGCGAACGCGGTAAGGTTCTTTTAGAGTCTTTTTTACATATTTTACTATTACAGGCGGGGGTTGGTTCAACACCCCCGAGTTGCTTAAGTCAACCGAGAGGGTGGTTTTTGTACGTTGGGGTAGTTACGTAAACGGTAAAAACCCTCGAAGATCCCTAAAGGACCTTTTTAAGTATGTATTTTTTAATTTTCTGGGGATACTGATATTTCAGGAGGAAGGAGGTTCATTCTCCAGAGGTCGGTGTAGGTAATCTAATGTAAATTAACTTCATTATTATTATTAAAAAAAAAAGAATTCGACAATCCTTCGCAAGCCCAAGACCGAAAACTCGGAAATTTAAGTTGTTTTTCTTTAATAGGAGTAATGCGCAAGGATTTCACAGCTCAAAACCATCACCATTGTTTTCCTCGTCCTCGAAAGCGAAAGGGGTGAAATGTCTGGCAAAATATCCTACAAACGTTAAATATACTAATATATCTATATATTTAAATCAACCTAACTCCTTTTAGCTTGAGTTTGTGAGTTCTCCGAATCTATTAACGTATATACAGGGTGTTTAATGTACTGTATACTACAGAATATTCTAAACTATAGCAAATGAAATGTTGGTTAAATTAGGTACAAAGTACAAAGAAAAATAAAAATTCCTACTGTATATTCTTCCATATCTATATTATTTCTAAAAGCAGTCTACTTGACCTGAAGTTTTTATAGCCAACTTGATTTTTTTTATAATCTACATTATTGGACTCTTACATTATTGTATAGATGATAATATTACGAACTTACTGATGTATAATTTGGTACAGCCAATACACACATATAGGTACCAAATTTATTTACGTTACTTAAAGTAATAAAAAAGATATGGGAAAACATCGGATCGATTTGATTTACATAACTTAAAGTGGCAATAAAACAATTTAATCAACCCAGCAACTGTTTTGGTTGAGGAAATTGATTTCTGTAGAATGTATAAAATAAAAACTAAAAGTAACATTACTTAATTGAACATAAAAGGTTTTTATGTATTTAATATTTAGTTTTCCTGTAGCTCATTTTATTAACATATAAAATCTTATACCAACAGTTAACAATACAGTACACAATTTCTTTTAGTTATGAAAGTTCCCTGCATAAAACTTTCAGACTGAAACAACTCCCGAATTAATTAGGATGAAGTCAACATATATGTTTGAAGAATTAATTAACATAAATAATATTTTATAAATAACTACATAATTTTAAATAATTACTTGTTATCTTACCCACACACTAAAAACACCATATTAAACAAGAGACACATAAATCAGACCAGTACTTAAATATTTAAATAAACTCTTTTTTTATTTTTTCAACAGGTACCCCTGAAGGTATGTAGTTGATATAATAAAAAGATGCTATATAAATCGCTATTTTACTATTAACTTTCATGTTCTGAACTTTGCTTGGTAGAGTAGATTGTTTTCCCTTTCTTAGTCGTTAGTTGATTTCATTTAATATTTGTTTCATTTTTATCAAGTGTACCTTTTCTTATTATATAATTTTTGTATATACATCATTTAAAGTTTCTACAAGACGTTAGAAGGTATAATTTGTTATTTTGAAATATGGTGTTTACAGATAAAAAATGAAAATATATTTTAGCAGTGTTGGATGAGACAAGAAATCTTGCAAAATTCGAAAAAGTATTGTATTGTTTTGCAAACAAGACAAGAGCTTATTTAAAGTCCTGTTCTTGCTCGATCTTGGAAGACCATATCTTGTATTGTCTTGTGGGGGTCTTGCAAATTTCTTGTCTCACAATTTTGCAAGACTCTTGCTTCATTCTTGCGAGACACTAGCATATAAATGAGAAACATGAAACTTAATTACGAATTTTGTACACTGTAAAAATATAACACAAAAGAACACAATACTGTGTTAATCCAGGTCCACACGGTACTGTGTATGTTTTCACTCATTTCTCCGTATGTAGCAGTGCGTTAAAGGTTTAACACAATCCACTGTGTTAATATAACAAATGTTATGTATAACTTTTGCACATTTCAGTGTATTTTTGATGGTGTAGTATTGTTGTATAATAGTTACTAATATTGAAGCTCACCTACCTTTTTAATTTGCTAATAATGTTTCTGCTTGCTTTCGAAATAATTTTTAATAAATATAATTTTTGTAATACCTTTATTTTGACATTTTTTAGAAGTTTACCTAGAGTTGTCGAGAATGCGTCGAATATAGCCTGGAATGTTCTAGAAATCGTCAAAATAAACGTATTACAGAAATTATAATTTGCAAAGCAAACAGGAACATAATTATCAAACTAAAAAGGTAGGTGAGTTTCTGTATCAATATAATATAGTATTTTCAGAATTATAGTGTTACGGCAATACTAAAGGAAAATATATTTTACTTTTTATGATTTTATTAAAAATTTATAATTCAGTTCAAATATAACAACATATAACTTATAAACAAATAACGTTTTACTAAATTATAAACAAGGAAACAACAAACATTAAATAAACTTGTATTTAGGCTGTACATAATACAAATTAAATGGTAGTGATCTGAACATATTATTGTCTTTCTCTAAAGTTACACGAAACTCAGAATACAGAGTAATCTAACACGTCAGAGTAAACTAATAGTTTTAAGAGTTATTGTCCTAATTAATTTTAGCTTTGCCACAATTGTTATAGTTAGACACTTACCATTTTATTTTATCAAACCTCAACTTAGCGAACAAGAGCTAACTAAACACAATAACGCTACACCACCAACGTGTCATAATGGCGTGTGTTAGAACAGCTAATATACAGCAGCTGCGCAGTTGTGCTTAACCAGTCAGGAGTATATAACACAGAGATGTGTTAAGTTTACACAAAATGGTGTACTTTTAACACATCACTGATAAATATTACACAAATTGAGTATATTATATTATAATACTAGTAATTTTAACACATTCTGTGTAAAACGTTTAAAAAAGCCATAGTGTATAAAAATATTAACACGGAAATTTTACATATTCTAAATTACACTCGGCAATGATCACGATAGTGGTCGATTAATAGACATAGAAATAATTTACATAATAAATAATACGTAATAGACGACATAAGAGAAACACAATCGGGGCGGAGCTCTTTCACTCAAGTGACAGTGAGTTTATAATAATTAGTTCTAATTCAGCAGAACTGGATCTAGACTCAATAAACATTGATTTAAACAATTTTATGCTAAATGTGCTTTAAATAAAGTATACAGGGTGATTCAGGTTTAATCTTGATTACTTCAGGAATCGATAGAACATATTAAAATAATGTTCATTTGTGATATAAACTTATTTCCCAATTTTGTTCTCGTTTTTCCCTCGTAACTTTTGAACCACTTATCCGATTTAAGTGAAATTCGGAATACAAACACTCCTTATGATCTTACATAAGCTTCTTATGAACTACCTACCCCTATTAAAAATGTATTTTGTATGCTACCCCCCTCTTACTTTATTTTAAAACTACAAAAAAAATAATTTCAATAAATCATCTTCACACCACTTGGCCTGATTAATTTCGAAGCTTTTTCGTCTCCTGTTTTTTTTTTCGACGTTTGGTCTTCTGAGATATTCAAAGAAATTGGTGACAGTGTAGCGCACCAGCCGCGTAGATTTCATTTAACGTTATACCAACCCATGAAAACAAAACTCAGTGATTTGTGTAAACTGACGTTTGTGAAAATCATTGTCAAAAGTATTATTTAAAGACCATTTTTAGTGCTAAGAAAAAATGACAAAAACGTTTACCAATGCTGAATATGCCGATATACATTATGTTTATGCTTTCTGTGACGGAAATTCCAACGCGTCAGTTCGAGAGTACCGAACACGCTTCCCTAATAGAAGAATTCCAAATGCACGTTTTTGTAGATGTACATGGTCGATTTTCGGAATACGGTTTACGCCGCTACAATGATCATAATCGTAATGTACTGCCAAGAAATAATCAGCGAATTAATCTTTTTGATATCGATAGAACATTAAGCACACGCCGAGCAGCTCGGCAACTCCATTTATCTCGACACTGACACTGAGTACTGACAGCACTCAAACAAGATCATCGAAGGGCTTTCCATCTCTAACCAGTTCAACGTTTGTTGCCAGGAGATGCTGAAAAACGCTTAAATTTTTGTAGATGGGTTTTAGATTCAACAGAAATTAATCCACAATTTCTGCATAAGGTTCTATGGACCGACGAATCTAATTTCACAAAAGCTGGAATTGTGAATTACCACAACATTCACGTTTGGAATGAAGTCAATCCTGGATGTGTCAGACAATCGTCATTTCAATAACAGTTTAGTGTAAATAGGTGTTTTAAGTAATAACCTCTGTGGGCTGCATATATTGCCTCCTCGTTTAAATGGGGATTTATTTCATGAGTTTCTGCAAAACTCTCTCCCCGACGTGCTTGAAGATGTCCCCTTAAATTTACGCCAAGGGAACTGGATGCAGTTGGATGGTGCTGCACGTTACAGAAGGCAAGTACGGCAGTGGTTGGATGAGAATTATCCTCGTCGATGGATTGGACGGCAACCCAACAACCACCCAAATATGTGGATTCCTTGCGAAGGAAAAGTGGCTTGGCCTCCGCGCTCGCCAGATCTGAATTATCTGGATTATTTCGTTTGGGGCCATCTAAAAGCAATTATGTATGATATACCAGTATATACCCGTGAGAAATTGATTCGAAGGATTAGACATGCTTGTGATGACATAACAAATTATCCTGGTCAAATAGCAGCTGCGGTTAATACACTAGTTCGTCAATGCCAAAAATGTATTGAGGCTGGAGGAACTTTGAACAATTTTTTTAGTATACTCGCGTCAAGAATTCAGACGTCTTACGTCACGGCTGACGTTACGCATTTGTTTTTATTGTCAACGTAATTTTCGATATTTGGCCGCGTTAAAAGTAATCATTTTTTGCAATTCAGTGCAATATATAATGCAAACTTTAAGTGTAGTATATAGTTTTATTACTATCAGTTGCAGTTTTTTAAATATTTTGATGAAAATATAATGAATTATTCATTTGTTCGCATGACGTAAGTCGTCTGAATTCTTGACGCGAGTATAGTTGATAAGTTTGTTGTAAATCTTAATAGTAAATAGTGGTGACTAAATTTATGTTTGAGGTTACTGGCATTTTTTCTTAACACTAAGAACACTCTTTAAATAATACTTTTGACAATGATTTTCACAAACGTCAGTTTTTTTTTTTTTTAGAGAGCCGTCCGACAGTGTCCCCGCAACCTATAGACTTATTGTGCATCTCTCGACGAGCACAAACATCCATGGTACTACATTCGGGGGATTCGAACCCACACCAACATGGCCGATCCAGACTGGTTCCACGACCAGTCGTCTTTCAGCCACCTCAGCAATCGCAACGCCCAAAACGTCAGTTTACACAAATTACTTTTTTGTTTTCATGGGTTGCTATAACGTTAAATGAAATTTACGCGGCTGGTGCGCTACACTGTCACCAATTTCTTTGAATATCTCAGAAACAAAACTAAACGTCGAAAAAAAAACAGGAGACGATAAAGTTTCGAAATGAATTAGGTCAAAGTGGTATATAGATGTTTTATTGAAATTAATTATTTTTCTTTGTAGTTTCGAAATAAAGTAAGAGGGAGGTCGCATACAAAATACACTTCTAAGACGGGTAGGTAGTTCAAAGAAGCTTATGTAGGATCATAAGGAGTGTTTGTTTTCCGATTTTCACTTAAATCGGATAAGTGGTTCAAAAGTTATGAGGAAAAAACAAAAAAAAATCCTACTTCAACGCCCTCTTTCTCGGAAACGATGCGTTTTAAGAAATAAGTTTATATCACAATTGAACATTATTTTAACCTGTTTTATCGATTCCTGAAGTTATTAAGATTAAACCTGAATCACCCTGTATACGGACAATAGAAATGCAATATTTATGTTTTCAGCTTATGTTCACTTAAATATTAACTTTTTTTATAGTTACAAGACTTCTTGCCGCAGCAACATTTCTTGTCTCGTAAGATTTTCTTATCTTGTCTTGCCATTCGAGCTGTCAAATCTTGTCTTGATCGTGTTCTGTCTTGTCTTGTGAGACCAAGAAAAAGCAAGAGAAGATTGTCAACACTAACACTGACTAGTATTTTATTTAATTTATATTTAAGATACCTTAACCATATTATCTACTTTATATTTGATATTAAAAACTTCTTGTATGTTATTAAAACAGTATTTTTAATTTTTTTGTTTCTCATTTTTTTTCTACTTTCTCTAATGCTTTATTATAATTTATGTTCTGCACAAGTTTGAGCAAATCATGACATTAAACAAATATTTTAATAAAGGAAAAGTAAACATTAATGATAAACCAGCTTTTCTCCAAATTTATGGAGTTAACCAAAAAAAATCTAAACTTTCTAATTATAATTAATATAAATTAAATAAAAACCTATATAAACTTGTATTTATTTTATTGATTTTATTACATAAGTAATATATCAGTCACTTTTCTACTTGCATTTCAAAATATATTTTTTTTATGAAAGTGTGTATAATTTGTCACAATTTACATATTGCTGCTTCAAAGGAAAATTGTTTCCTACAAAATTTGTATGAACCTTGAAAACTTTTAAAATTAATTTCTAGGAAAAGAAATGATATACGGCGAATGTAAATTTTGCGAATAAGTTATATTTTCACAGCATAAACTTCTTTGTTTTTATTTAAATTTACACGTCTTTTTGATAATCCTCTGCATACTGTTTAAATAAAAATATTTGATACTCTGATTTATAAATTTTCAGCAAAATAAAAATGCAGATTTGCAACCTCAATAATTTAAATAGATATTTGTTATAATAACTAAATATTTAAGAATTTATATTCACATACAAATATTAAATAAGTTATAACTAAATTGCAAATGTATGTAGATTGTAAATATATAATAATAATAATAATAATAATATCTCTACCCCTCATTATAACCACGAGGATTAGCCCAAAAATTGGATACTTGTGCGGGGGAGACAGTGGTATATTATTATTAAGCAGGTCGCATTTGTGCCCAGGAACGACTTACGTTGGTAGGCCCTAACCACTATTCAGTGCAGGAATGAAGAAAATCTGGAAAACCTCATTAATTAGGGGGTGTTAATCTCTTACGTTGATTCAAACCAACATTCTTCCACCCTACTATACCAGCAGAAAAGGTGCCAATCCTCTCCACGGATATAGTTGATCTTCAGTCTCCGGCCACGAGATTCGATTCCACGATGGACTGGCCTCATCGATTCAAGTACTGACTTGACCTTAAACTGCTCGACCACTGACCGACATATGTATCTATTAATCAGATTTCATGTTACAGAAACTTTGGATGTCAAGTGTTTTTCGATATTTTATTCATATGGAGCAGTTACATAAGAAGGGTAAAATTTTATAATAATTTGGCGTTTATGATTCTGATACCAATTGCACCCTTATTGTATAATCGTTGAAATACAGATGTAAGACGGTACAGAGGTACAATAAATAATTATTCCTCAGATGCCCTATGTTTATAATAGCTACTTATTTGTAAGTGGACTTACACCTAATATACGAAACAGAACATGTGATCTTGAAATATCAAAAATCAATTATTGAGGATGGCAGAAGTGAAAAAAGAATGGTGATTCTAAACAAAATTTTTAATGTGGTGTTCTATTTACTGTAGAACCTGATATCTTGAACACACTAAATAATAGTACCAAGGATGGTTCAGGTTTTAATAGGAAAACTTCAGGTGTTATGTGAGCCTTCTATTACGTTGTATTTATGATCGATTTAATAGTTATCGAGTGTAATAAACACTTTTTATACAAGTTGCATACAATAATTTTTCTACGTTCATGCAAAAACCAAAAATGTTTTATTTAGATGACACTAATTGTAGGAAAGTAGGACGTCGATTTGAACGTTTATGTTTGTCATGATAACGAAACGCTGTAGTAGAATGACATATGAGTGCAATAAACATTTTATTGCACTAGTGCAATAAATAATCACTTTTCCACTAAATAAAGTTCAATAAAGTTTTGTTTTTTGCAACATAGAAAAAATTATTTTGATTTTATTCCTCTGCAGAAAGCTAAAATAATGAGTCATAGCTCTAAAACCACTTATCCTTTTTCTTTTCTTGGAAATACCACTGAAATTAATAGTAATAATTAGTTATATTATCTTCCAAAGTTTTCTGACCAAGTCTTGGATCATTCTATAGATGTCGTAGATTTTAATGTAATTTTTCAGTGACATAAATATATAGGTTTCTTTAACGAGTTCGTTACACTGATAACTATAAACTGTTTTAATACATTCAAATGCTACTTTCAAAGTAAATAGCAACATATTTCAAAACATGTTTATAGTACAATTTTTCACCACCAAATCTATTTATAAATATTTAAATACATTACAACATGTACGTATAAAAAAAAGACAACATACAAATGTTGCAACAAATGTTAAAGGAAATTATACCTATTCAAGATATAAATATATTTAGTTTTGCTGCTTTGATTTAACTTTACCGCAGAATGTTTTAATCATTCGTCCATTACCCAGATAAATCGCAAATCATATTTTTATTTTCATGGAAGTTTAGCTTTACCGCTTCTGAAACTTAAAAGGTAATGTACAAACAGCGAGCCAATACTGTTTTTATTTATTTTAAAACCTACTTTATTTCAGGAACCGTTCAAGGCAGCCAACCTTTAAAAAAATTGTTAACTATAGCTAAAATAAATATTCTACATAAGTTTGTGTTTAAATAACAGTGCACTTACAATGGAAATATAAATAGATACATATAAATATAACAGTACATAAACTTTTAAGAACTTCTTATTAATTTAAGTATTTATTTGTTTATTAAAATTATTTATTTAACAGTGAAATTCATCAATAATAGAATAAAGTACATAATTATAGAACAAAACAAGGATATAACAGATATCAAAAAAATACAAAATATAAGTAATATAAGATATATACCGGTACAACAAAACAATTAGGAGGATAAAATAAAATACAACTACTCGCTATTCCACAGCTCACAAATTATTTATACCTCTAAAAGCTAAATACAATTCATGTATGATATAATTAAGTTTGTCACAAAAATTACAAATTGAATTGTAATTATGTGTCATAAATGAAGCAGGAGATATCACTAATATGGATTAGTGATAGCAGCAGAAATATAAAAATTAAGAGTGTAACTTTCAAGTGGAACTGTTAAAAAGTTCAGTTGGTTAAGATATTGGGACAGTTAATTAAGGTATCGGGTATCGGAGTTATGTAATAGATAAGTAAAAATTGTATGCTATGGAAATGCTCTCTAAACTGTAATGAATCAAATTCAAAACGTGTTAATAATATTCTATAATCACATCAGGATGTAGAAAATTTACCGTCCAGATAATATGTAAGAAATTTTATAAACTCTTTTGTACTGAATTTTCTTGAATTAACTTGGTTATTATAAATGATAACCCAAACAGGGGACCACTATTATAATTTGGAGCGAACAAACGCATAAAATAATGAGAACAATGCAAGATTATCTTGAAATTCACGACTTTGTCACAAAACCCAATATTCTAAGTGTTGAGGAAACCAAGTATAGAACATGATCTGAGAAAGAGAAGTTACTATCAAACTAAACTCTCAAATATGTATGCTGTCTGTGTGCTCCAATGCAACCGCGTTAACCTTGTAATTGAACAGAATGGACTTTACACGTAAATAGAACAACTTTGCGTTTGGAAATATTCAACTGTAAGTTATTTAGCTCACATCAAAAAACTATTCTATTTAAGTGATTGAATGTGAACATAATCATCATCATATGATATGGAATAAAAATGTTTTAAATTATCAGCACAAAACAGTTTCGATCATCAATATTATTTGTGATATTATTGAAGAACATTGAAAATAAGAGTGGACCCAGATTGAAATCTTGGGGTACTCCGGAAGTAACAGGATACTGACTAGATCTAATAAACAGATTTAGAAGATTTCCGCAAAGCCCGTTTACCTCAAGTCTGCCTGTTCATGCTGATAAATAACATTACATATATAAACTGTGTAAAGCACATTAGATTTGTGGCAGTTGATCTCTTTTCTATAAAACCATGCTGGTCCGGTGATATAATGTCCTGTTTATAGAGTTTAATATTACTGTAATGGCGTCGGGAAACAAGTTGAGTAAGAGACGATTGTTTTAAAAACATTTTGAATGAAAATTTTGGGATCTATAAGTAATTTTCTTTAAAACTATTTTGATCATCATTTTTTTAGACATTTGTGGGAATCTGAAATATAACTTTCAGGTCACAACTTTCGGAATAATATTTGGAAAATGTCCGTTTTGTGCCAACCTAGGAAAGTTATGTAATTAGACTGTAGCCTCGCTGAAATACACCACACATGTTGTTATAATAACGTTATTTAGAAAAGAGATACATTTTTTTATTAAATTAATATTTGGATATTATCGCATGTTTATTTTAGATGTGTGCAATAAACTTTAACAGATGCTGTAGATCTGAGGATGGTTTTATCATAAAAATAAAACGAAACGTCATCAATGCCGATAAAATCAATGAAATTTGTTGTTTTACTTCCTTGACTGAGGTACCCATTTTAATAGTTGTTAATAAAGTGGTATGTAAACATCTAACTTTTCAGCTATATCGTTAATAATTAATTAAAATAAGAGGGAGCCTAGGAAAGAACTCTGCGGTACTCCAGACTCTGCTTCAGCCGACATGAAATCGCGGCATGCCGCAAATTATCTTCTATTACCTAATAACTTTTGAAGAAAGTCAAAAGTGGGGTGAAAGGTCAGCACTTTGAAATCTATTAAGTAAAATACCATGGTCCTGCCTGTCAAAAACTTTCAAGAAATCAGTGCAGGCAATATCGACATGCACATTGGCATCTAGGTGTTATGAAAGTAATTGCTGAATAAATTGGTTACTGTATATTCTGTATAAAACCATGTTAAAACATTATCTGACTCTCAATATGTGTTCGTAATATATAATGTAAACTGATTCAAATACTTTGGAAAAATTACTGATTATAGTGATCGGCCAATAATTCTCCACACAAGACTTTTTTTGAAAATATATCTGTATGTAGAGACAAATTAAAAAGTTTGGTAAGAGGTACGTGAGCACAGTATTTTAAATCGAATACAGGTCTACCATCAAGTCCTTTGGTAACATTTAGTTCAAGTCGATTTAGTGCAGACAAAACTGTGTCAAATCAACCGCTTCCATATGTATATTATATATACCAGTTATCATCCGCTTTACTTCACTTATTAGGTCCTAAATATTACTCTTCCCGGAATTGAAACAACCAGCCAAGGAGTGGCGATTGTGTTTTTGGTATTGAAGAGGCGTACTGCTGATTGATTTCTTTCACGAGCGCTTCATACTTGTGAGCTACATGATCAAGCAAAACTGATATTTCGATGAAAGAAAAGAGAGTGTAATTATTCACCACACAGATACTTTGACCCAAGAAAAATTAAAAAAAGCCATTGACAAACACTCAAACTTCATTGTCGCCATATCACATGTTTGGACCACTTAAGGAAAAACTGACGGCAACCAAGATGTGGAAGATGTAACCAATTGATTACAGACACGACTTCATTTTTTGATCATCAATCAGATGGGAAAAATATATTAATAAAGGAGCGATTATGTAAAAAATAAGATGTATTAAAATTGTCTTTTGCTGTGACAATAAATTTAATAAATGCATATTCCGGTTTATATTTTTAGTCGAGGCAATGAAACATTATGATAGGAAATCTTTTAGGATAGGACATATCGGAATACGGTTTTTGCATTCGCTTGCAAAAATTATTTATATCATTCGTACCTACTTTGTACCTATTACAAACCGGAAGTTGCATTGCTGCAGCCAAAAATGCATGCAAAAAATGCATCTTTTGAGAGGCCTTTTGGCAAATTTAATAACTTCGTAAATAAGAGTCAGAATTGGCTGACGCGGACGTCTTCTTCGAGAATTTTTCTGGAAATATCGACAATAACGAACCGAAAATCATTATGGGGGCTTTTTGTGTGCGCTGAATCCGAATTTTATGTTGAAAACAACCACCCGAACACCTGGTGCGCCCTAACCTGGCCCTGAACGTCATCCCCGAGGGTTTTCCAGACATAATTGAAAAAAAAAAAACAGCCGAAAATCGTTACGGGGGGTTTTTTGGCTCGCTGAATTCAAATATAGCGCCGACGAACACCCCACAGACACCTGGTGCGCCCTACTCTGGCTCTGAACGTCTTCCCCGAGGGTTTTCCAGACACAATTGAGAAAGACCAATCAAAAATCGTTACTGGGGTTTTTTCGGGTCGCTGAATTCTTATTTCTACTGCCGGCAGCTGCTCATTCCACGCGTGTTGGGCGGGGCTTGAAGTAGGGGAAAGTATCTGTGTATACTTACACTGAAGCGTTTTGAGCGTTGGGAGAAAAGTGAAAGGCCGCTCGGCAAGGTTCGGAGATCCAGCCGGAGATTATTCTCGTCGTTTTTACAGGGCTGAATCACATTTTTTGAGGGCCCTGGGGGAGAGTTACCCATGAATGAATGTATGAAATTATGGGACGATTTTTGGTTGGTCTTTTTCAATTGTCTCTGGAAACCCCTCGGGAATGATGTTCAGAGCCAGGTTAGGGTGCACCAGGTGTCCGTGGGGTGTTGGCCGGTGCCATATTTGATTTCAGCGAGCCAAAAAAACCCCGTAACGATTTTCGGGTGGTTTTTTCAATTATGTTTGGAAAACCCTCGGGGATGACGTTCAGGGCCAGGTTAGGGCGCACCAGGTGTTTGGGTGGTCGTTTTCAACATAAAATTCGGATTCAACGCACACAAAAAGCCCCCATAAAGATTTTCGGTTCGTTATTGTCGACATTTCCAGAAAAATTCTCGAAGATGACGTCCGCATCCAGGTTGGGGCCCACCAGGTGTCCGTGGGGTGTTCGCCGATGGTATATTCGAATTCAGCGACCCAAAAAACCCCCGGGTGCCCAGTTTCTCTCCTCTCTCGCATAAAGTTCGGGATAGTCCCCGGAGATGACGTTCGTCGGCGTTCCTGAGCTCCAGGTGTTAGGGGGGTCAATTTGAACATCATAATCGTGATCAGCGACCTTGAAAACCCCCGAGTACCTGACTTGAACCAATTCTGACTCTTATTTACGAAGTTATTAAATTTGCCAAAAGGCCTCTCAAAAGATGCATTTTTTGCATGCATTTTTGGCTGCAGCAATGCAACTTCCGGTTTGTAATAGGTACAAAGTAGGTACGAATGATATAAATAATTTTTGCAAGCGAATGCAAAAAACCGCATTCTGATACGTCCTATCCTAAAAGATTTCCTATCTTTGGCCTTTTTAGTGCTTCATTGCATCGACTATTTATCCAACCTCGTATATTATGTTTATTGATATAACACAATACATTATTGTAGAACTTTTAAATAATATCTCTTCTAGTTTTCTAAACATACTGTCTATAAAGTATTAAACGAATTATTCTGTACAGTTCTGAAAGTTGTGAAAACTGGAAAGGAATCGACTAGCACAATTTTAGATTTATTTTTCTTGTTGCATTGTAAAATTATTTACAAATTAGTAAGTATGTTGTTCTAATTTAAATTGCTGTCCAACAATCGATTTACAATATGTTAACCATCAATTTACGCCTGTTTCTAGTAAATTCAATGTTTACAGTTACTCCCAGGTTAGTCTATGACACAGTAACTTTGTTTATATAACATTTGCATATTATAAACCCCACAGGTCAGGTTTGTGGAATGTTTTAACCAGCAGGGTGGCTTGTGTTACTAAATATCCTTCTAGTATGTTTCTCTTTGTGCATATTTTGTTACAAAAGGGATAATTTTTGGATCTGTGGGCAATTGCCTGAATGATACATTTTTAAAACGACTCGGATTACTCAACCTTTATTCAAATACATCTGCCACAAAATTAGCCGAGGTGGTAAAGCTGTTTCATTCTCTTAGTTTATATTTTACATTCCAAGGGGATTTGTCCTAATCCGTAACAATTTTTATATCTGGATTAACATTGTAGTAGGTAAGCGTGAAACGAATGATCACGAAATAGATTGTATGAAACTTTGTCGCTATATTTGGTGAACAGTATCTTCGTATGAGTTCCAATCTACACAGGGAGTGTCCATATATAAGGCGTAGGGAAATACCCTCTCAAATTTTAATGATGGATTTTACTTCACAATTCACCTGTGTCGTTTTCAAGACACTAATATTGAAATTTAAAAAAATATATATGTATAAATTATTTAAATAGCTCTTAAGGTGCTTGATGTATCCAGATCCAGAGTTTAAAAAGTTAGTCTTCAACTGAAAATTATCTATCCTTTGTTTTATAAAACTTATCGTAGCCTTGTCAATATTCAAAATAAACTGTTTAAATTTATTATTTGCATGCATTAACATACGCCTACATCTTAGTTCTTATATATAATCTAGCTCTGCGCACCTAGAAGGTCCATGGCATGATTAACTATCCTTTTCAATTTCTTTTATTCCATCTCTTGCTTTTTAATAATAATAATAATAATAATAATAATAATAATAATAATAATAATAATAATAATAATAATAATAATAATAATAATAATAATAATAATAATAATAATAATAATAATAATAATAATAATAATAATAATAATAATAATAATAATAATAATAATAATAATAATAATAATAATAATAATAATAATAATAATAATAATAATAATAATAATAATAATAATAATAATAATAATAATAATAATAATAATAATAATAATAATAATAATAATAATAATAATAATAATAATAATAATAATAATAATAATAATAATAATAATAATAATAATAATAATAATAATAATAATAATAATAATAATAATAATAATAATAATAATAATAATAATAATAATAATAATAATAATAATAATAATAATAATAATAATAATAATAATAATAATAATAATAATAATAATAATAATAATAATAATAATAATAATAATAATAATAATAATAATAATAATAATAATAATAATAATAATAATAATAATAATAATAATAATAATAATAATAATAATAATAATAATAATAATAATAATAATAATAATAATAATAATAATAATAATAATAATAATAATAATAATAATAATAATAATAATAATAATAATAATAATAATAATAATAATAATAATAATAATAATAATAATAATAATAATAATAATAATAATAATAATAATAATAATAATAATAATAATAATAATAATAATAATAATAATAATAATAATAATAATAATAATAATAATAATAATAATAATAATAATAATAATAATAATAATAATAATAATAATAATAATAATAATAATAATAATAATAATAATAATAATAATAATAATAATAATAATAATAATAATAATAATAATAATAATAATAATAATAATAATAATAATAATAATAATAATAATAATAATAATAATAATAATAATAATAATAATAATAATAATAATAATAATAATAATAATAATAATAATAATAATAATAATAATCTTTATTAATCCAACAGGCTAACGCCCATATAAAGGATACAAATTACAATATTAAAAACTGTTCTTAGTAAAACTATATAAAGCATATAAAAACAATGATTAGAATTGAGTAAATAGATAAAAATTATAAAAAAACACATAATTAATCAAAAAGTAATAAAAAATAGAGTAATAAAAATATTATTAGATATAAAAATGCCAAATAAGAAAAAGGTCACATATATGACAAAATTATAATACCATCTTTAAAGTATTCTTAAGCAGATTTTCTGTGCAATTAAAAATATCAATACAATATTGTACATGATTATAATGCCTAAACATCGAAATAAGTGGTGAAGAAAGATGTTGATTTGTAATTGACCTGTTGTAAGCAAATGTGATGTTATTTCTTACAGAATACCGAGGTATATGAAATGAAACCATTGACAAGAATCTTATATCATCTATAACATTATTAAGAATTTTATGTAAATAAATTATCTGATGAATCATCCAACGCTTTTGAAGACTATCAATATTTGTGGTGTGTAACAAATCAGAGTAAGATATATCTCTGTTGGGGTAGTATCCAAACTGTTTAAAAATTAGAAACCTACAAAATTTGCGCTGAATTGTCTCAAAAGACTGAACATGTACGTTATAAAAAGGTACCCACACCATGCAAGCATACTCCATCTTACTACGAACATAAGCATTGTATAAGGTTTTTATTGTTGCGATATCATGGAAATCTCTGGAATTTCTGATTACAAATCCCAACATTTTCAACGCATTTTTGCATACCACATCAAAATGTTGCCGAAACGATAATTTAGGATCAAACGTCACTCCAAGATCTTTAATGAAACGAACTCTTGGAATCTCAATACCGTTTATCCAATAATCGAACGAAAATAATTTTAACTTTTTAGTGTATGTCATAAGTTTACATTTACTAACATTTATATTCAGCATATTATTAAGACACCACTCATGAATTATATCAAGATCATTTTGAAGTAACATGCAATCGGTTTCATTTTTTACTACATTAAAGATTTTTAAGGCATCTGCATAAAGCAGTTTAGAACACTTAAGATTTCCGATGATATCATTAAAAAATAATAAGAACAACAGCGGCCCCAAATTACTACCCTGCGCAACATCACTTTTAACCATGTACAACTCTGACTTATGTCTCATAATTTCAACATATTGGAACCTATTCAATAAGTAAGATTTAAATAAATTAATAAGATGTAACGCTAACCCATAAGATTCAAGTTTGCTAATTAAAATACCATGATTAATTTGATCAAAGGCCTTTGATATGTCAGTATATATTACATCAACTTGCTGCCTTTCATTCAAGGCGTCTGACACAAATTGTGTAAAATTACAAAGATTAGTATTTATAGACCGGCCTTTCATAAATCCATGTTGCTCCGGCGCAATACAATGACTGACATGGTGGCTTAAATAGTGATATAAAATTGATTCAAATAACTTGGCAAAATTACATATAATTGCAATGGGACGATAATTTACAATTTGGTTCTTACTGTCAGCCTTGTGCACCGGGACAACTTTTACCTTCCACTTATCAGGAAAAACACTATTCTTAAGGCTAACGTTAAAAATATGACATAATGGCTTTACGAAACTGGAAATACAATCCTTCACAATAAAAGCAGGCACTGAATCAGATCCAGCAGTAAACTTAGGCTTAATAGTTCTCACAGCACGCAACACATCACTTTCTCCCACATCAGAAATTGACAACATGTTATGGTTGAACACTGGATGGCCCTGGTAGCTGTCATTATATTGAACATCCACAAAAACTGAACTAAAATGTTTTGCAAAGTTGTTAACAATAGCTTTTTCCTCCCATCTGTCAATATGTATTTGCTATAGATCTTTTCCTCGTTAATATATATAGAGGTCATCTGCAAATACCAGACATTAATGTCTTTTATAGTATACACATAACGTCTGCTATGACTCCTGGATGACTTCTTCTAGTACTAAGCTGAATAATAATAAATAATGAAGTAAACCTGGACAATCTCATTCATTAGGGGGATAGTCAAACGTCAACCGGTATCAATATCTCAGATTGACCCAACCCAACATTCTTCCACCCCACCATACGCGCAGAGATGGTGCCAATCCTCTCGACGAATATAGCTTGTACCTATACGGTCTACCGGTTGCGGGGGTCGAACCCACAGAGATCTAGTCAACTCGATTCAAGTACTGACGCCTTAAACCACGCAAACACTGACCGGTAAATAACACTGATGATAATGGATCTCTGTGCCTCATCTCGTTTTTTACTTCAAACTCTTCATCCTATCTGCTTCCCCTTATCCTTATTATCTTCTTTTTATTTTGTCATAAGGTTTTTTATAGTCTACAGATAAAACTAAGGTTGGTTTACCATATTCAAAGCATTCAGCCCTAATTTCTTGCAGAAACCTTGTCTAAAACCACACCAATTTTCCACCACTTCTATTACCAATCCGGTTTTTATATACACGGCTAGTATTTTATATGCCACATTCAGCAATTACCTTTCCAAACCCTTTCTAAAATTGCTGCAGTTTGTCTATAAGTACCTCTCCTCCATACTTAAATAGTTCAGCTGTCACTTAGTCTTCTCACTCTTCTCATTATTTTTAAGTTTGAAAATTATTTCTTCCTTATCAAGCGCTTACACCATTGCCTTCTTCTGTATTGTTATTACTTTCTTTCCTTTCCGTTTCATTGATTTTATCCCCCTTTAATAACTTCAAAATATGCTCTCCATCTTATCCTGCATCTATCTTTCCATTTTTGTCTTAATAAAATACTATTCTTGGCTAATATCTTCTTTTCTCATTCTTCACTCCTTGATATAGGTATATAATGTTATTTCTCATGTTCTCTTCTATTTGTTCTTCTATTATATATGTTAGAACATCCTATTTCTTACGATATGATACAAAAAATGGAGAACAGTTTTTCATTTAACATAAACAATTGTCTGCATTATGAGAATGAATTCCAATATGCCTATAAATAAAAAATATATAATTAAAGACTAATTCACCTTTATTATGTGACTCATTTCTAATTTTCTCTTATTATTTGATCTTAATATTAATGTTTTGGCGATAGGCATGTGCCAAATGCAGCTATTTTTATTGTGATAGTAAATTTGCAACCAAATCGTGGAATAGGTTCATAGTTTCTACGGAGTATTGCAGGAGCTGAACAACATATTTTAAAGATTGTTGAAGATAATCCCCGAATAAGTATCAATCAAATCGATTAACAAGTACAAGGAATGTATCAATCAATATTGTGGCTTTCATACATGATTCTTAATAATTATATCCGTTCATGTACATCGTGTGCAAGCACTGGCAAGCAATCCCTGCGACCAAGGAATTATCCTTTACAAAATAGATTTTATGAATGGTTTTTGCAACAAAATGCTCAAAATCTCAAATTTACAGCTGACGTGTTAATTAAAAATTAAGCTATTTTTACATGGAATGGGGTGTATAAATAACATTCATGATAGTCGTGTTTGGGATTTTGAAAGTCCGTATACGATTGAACAGGATCATTTAAAACAACGCTATTCCTTAAATTAATGTGCAGGGATTGTTGATGATCGCTTGATTGGACCATTCATATTACCAAATTAAATTCTTTGGGCTTTTTTTGTGGGGATATTTAAAAAATGAAGAATATCGTACTGAAGTGGACACTAGTGATGATTTACGAGAACGTATCATAGTTGCTGACAATAACAAGGAAAGACGGCCAAATGTGGTTACACGTCGGTGAACAAGATTTTGGACAGATGTTGTAACACCACGTATGTCAAAACATGTTATTAATTAAAGCCACAAATTAATTTTATTAATATCAACAGCGGCAACGACGGTTGAATTTACTGATATAAAATAAATGTTAAAATTTTTTATTTATTTACTACTTTGGGAAATTCTTTAAAATTATTGTTCGTTCATTTTTTGCCGCCAGGCCGGTCGGCGACTGCATGCTTTACGTTGCGCAAGGTCAGGCTTTACAGTGAACCAGTTTCTAGTACCGTGCAGAAGAGTATCTTTAAATAATTTTCTAACTGCTCTTTTTGATTTTTTTACAAAATTATATTTGTAAGAGTCCTGTACATTCAAAAATTTTGTTGATAAATTCTGAATCACTATGACTATGCTGTAGAATATAGTTTCTCACTTGAATTTTTCATAAAACTTATTTCAAATTTTCCTTACTTTCAACTCTTTGCTTCATTTTAAATCCATTTATTTACAAAAATATAAGGCTTATAAATGATTTTTTATTTTGTTTCTAATTTACTTACGCTTAATTAAAGGCTGGTATGCGTGAGATTCTTTAATGAATATTATTTCCGATTAAAAGTAGGTATAATAAATATAATGATTTATTGTTTAATCTGTCTAAAATGTGTCTTCTTTAGAACCAAAAAGAAAAAATAGTTTATTTGACGCTTTTAAATTATATTCCTTTAGGTCACTGCTAAACTTAATACGTGGTAACTTATTACCTCAGTATTTTATTCCTATTCCACATACGGCATTTGTATAATATCAGCATTATCTCACACAGCTCACATTATTACTACCGTAATATAACTGATATTAAACAAAGTAAATTAATCCTATTTATTCCAGCAATTACCTACTACCAGAATTTCGATTAATATTGGGAATAACTATATCATATATGCAATCAAGCTATTTAATGTATATGGAATGTTCACATGCTCTAAAGGCTGTCCCTCAGAAAAAAAATGAAGAAGAAACTTCTGTCTAAAAATTCCTAATTATTTTATTATTCAAACAAATTTAATTATGTACACTGCATTTAGATGATTTTTAGCATAAGAAATAACAAAAGTCAATTGGTAATTTTAGTTACTTTTAACAGAAAACACTGTTATTGTACATATACTGACGTATTTGCTCACATTACACCCATCGAAAAGTTTTAGTTTTAACTGTTATAGAAATAAAAATTATCAAATCCGTTTCCACAAATATTACATGTTTTCCTTTGTGTGCCTTTGCCACAGCTTATTCCTTTGCACTGGACCATACCAGTGCACCGGTATCAACATAACTTCTATCAATCCTAGAGGATGGGGCTGGGACGGGACAATTCGCCTACTAATAATTTAAGGGGACAATTTGTGATAATCCTTCAGTGTGCAATAGTATTAACTTGTGAAATAAAGAACTGTTTAAATAGTTGGGTTTTCAGTAAGTAGGTAAGCTTTTATGCACATTTATGTATAATTTTTGGAATCATAGCAAAGTAACTTCCTAAACACTTTAATTGATAGTATCAAACTTGCGAAAATTAATTTTTTAATAGTTTATGATCATTTTACTTTACGTATTGCTAAAAACAAGTGGTCTATCTGGTTAGCAGTGTAGGTATTTTTTTAAATAATTAATATATAAATATTTGAAATTTTTAAAAATTAGTTTCACCCGACTTATCTGTACGACAAACTACACCTGCAATTAAAATATTTGTACTTACTTAAGGTTCACTCATTTATTCAATCCACAACCTATTGTTCCAACAAGAAATTCGCAACTAGTACAAATTGCCAGATATGTCCGTTCTGCCCCTCCTTTAAAAATCTGTGGTTGTCAATGATTTGTCATGGATTGTGTGCAGGAACAAACTTAATATTACATATATTTTATTTATACAGGATGACCCAGAGCGAATGTACATTAGACGTATTAAGGACACCAAAACTGATAGAAATCTGAATTTTCGATTCTAGGGGTTTCAGTATTGCTGAATTGAAGCAAAATATTTACTGAGATTTGAATTTGTTTAATCTAAATTATTATTCTTTAAACCACTCATTACCCGAGTTAGACTCAATCATCAATATGAAAAAAAAAAAAACAAGAAAAACGAAATAACTCAAAAACCTTTGAGTTTAGTCACGTAGAATATTTGACAAGGTTGACTTAAAATGACACGTAGAATTTTAAAATTAATTAAAAAATACCTTGTTCCATTTAAAATAACTGAATTGATGTCTACTTCCGGTATAACCGGAAGTGTCACTTCACTGTAAATATTTCGCTTCAACTCAGCAGTGATCAAACTTTCTAGAAACAAAAATTCAGAATTCTATCACTTCTGGTTTCCTGAATATGTCTAAAGCCCATTTGTTGTAGGACAATCTATATATTTGAGTTAAAAATATACTATCTTCTTGAAGTTTAATTTTACGTAAGTAATTTAAATATTGTTTTTACATTTGATTGCTCTTTATTTACACAATGTATATTATGACTCTTTATACAGTATGCGCCAAAAAGTATGGAATAAATTCAATAAAAATGAAACAATTATTTTTTGGGAAAAATCCTCGAACAGGTCGATTTTTAATTTAAAAAATACATATTTTAGCGTAAAATGCGATTTTCAAATGTCATTTGTTTTCGAGTAATGACGTCATCGATTTTTTTAAATGGCAACACCATATTTTTTTCCTTGATTTTGAAAGATCGTTTAATTCTCTATCAGACAGTACTAAAATTTTGCCCTCTTACATAGGAAAGTTTTCGAGTAAATGACGATTGAATGTTAGAAAACGTAAATAAAATAAAGCAAAAACGTTATCAAGTTTAGTTTTTCGAATTCCATAGTTCTTTTATGGATCACGTAGATGAAAATCTTTGCAAAGTGTGATTGTCACACCGACTTTCTAATAAGTATTGTAAGCGACATAGAAATTATTATTCAATTTAAAGTATTACGGCACATTTAACTGTTACTCAAAGAATTGAAATTTTAATTCTTATCGGATGCGGGAATATGACTAGAACTCAGCAGGAAGTTTGCGATTTATTTAATGAAAAATATCCAGATCGCCCTATCAGCCAATCAACAGTCAGTAAGGTAGAGTCTAAATTTAGATAAACTGGCAATGTTGTAAAAATTCCAAAACCTGGACGTCCAAGCATTAATAAAAATCAGAAACAGAACATTTTGATAAGTATGGTGGATAATCCTCATAATTCTTCACGATTGGTTGCATTAAACAATGACACTAGTCAGAGCACAGTGCTACGTATCTTGAGGAAGGAAAATTATCAGCCCTACAAAATTCAACTTGTGCAGGAACTCAATGAAGATTATCCCGATCGCCGCTTACACTTTTGCGAAATTCTAATGGATTTATGTCAAGGAAACAGAAATTTACACCAGCAAATACTTTTTTCAGATGCGGCCACATTTTGTCTGAATGGTACAGTAAACCGTCAAACTTGCAGATATTGGAGTCGGAAAAATCCTCATTGGATGGCAGAGGCACATACCCAACACCCTCAGAAATTAAATGTGTGGGCTGGAATAGTTGACGACAGAATAGTAGGGCCTTTCTTCTTGGAAGGAACCCTTACAGGACAAAGATATTTAGAGTTTCTAGAAAATGACCTCGTTCCAGCCCTTGCAGTAATTTTTCCTAACGATAATGTACGAGATTTTTTGGACAACTGTTTTCCTGGGAGGTGGATCGGCAGACGCGGACCGATAGAATGGCCTGCAAGATCGTCAGATCTTACACCTCTTGACTATTTTTTATGGGGATACTTGAAGTCAAAAGTGTATATTAATAAACCACGTAATTTAGAAGAACTTCAAAATCGCATTCGGGACGAAATACGCAGAGTTAACCCAGAAATCATTCATAATGTGCAAGAAAAATTTCTTCACAGACTTGCTCATTGTCAAGAAGTTGGTAGATGGCAATTCGAACATTCAATTTAAGTATAAAATTTAATCAATTGTATTTTATTTTACATATCTCAGAATTGTTACTTTTTTATGGATAAAATTTACGTTTTCTAACATTCAATCGTCATTTACTCGAAAACTTTCCTATGTAAGAGGGCAAAATTTTAGTACTCTCTGATAGAGAATTAAACGATCTTTCATAATCAAGAAAAAAAATATGGTGTTGCCATTTAAAAATAAATCGATGACGTCATTACTCGAAAACAAATGACATTTGAAAATCGCATTTTACGCTAAAATATGTATTTTTTAAATTAAAAATCGACCTGCTCGAGGATTTTTCCCAAAAAATACTTGTTTCGTTTTTATTGAATTTATTCCATACTTTTGGCGCATACTGTATTTGTCTTACAGCCAAATATGTACAAATGTAGAATTTATAGATATTTGTTTTTTTTTCGCATTTTTGTGCCTTTTTGCCATTATGTTTTCAAGTAAATGTGAACAATATCAAAAATGAGTTTTCTTTAAGTGGGCCTACAACCCAAAAGAACAATCAAATTATTAACTACAGGTCAAAAATAACATGAATTGTTTTTACAGTAACCCTAAACCAAAATTAAAAGAGATAAATTTCCTTTCCATTTATAATGTTTAATTGCATTTTAATGACAAATATGTTTTTATGACAGCAAATACTCATCAAATCTTCGTAGGAATAAAAGTTTTACAAAATACGTCTATTTTTTATCGAGTACGGAAAATATTGAAAATGATCTCCTCGATGTAAGTCTGTTACAAAATAAAAAACTTTGATAACTACATTGTGCTGGTGCTGTTGGCAATTGTTAGCAGGAAAGACTGAAATTCCCCCTAGTTAGTTTTCGTGATGGTTTAGTGGTTTTGATATTTGAAACAAAGTTTTAACAGATACTACAAACCGATACATGGAATATCGGTTGCTCAACGGTAGAAAGTTTGAAGTCTGCTGTGGATGTGAAATGAACGAGTACTGCCAAAAATAGAAAACGTACTTTTTAAATAAACACTTAAATTAATACATAAATAATTTTTGAAATTATTTAAATTATTAGGCATACATCAATATTTGCAAATGTAAATTAATGTAAATAGGGTGCTTTTGCAAGTAGTACTTTAATACCCATGTACAAGGTATGACAAAAAAGCAGGTTATCCTATTAACTGTGTATTGTTGACGGCAAAAAATGACGATTTACCTACTTATCTACAAAAATGTCTCCTTTAAAAGCTAAAGGGTGTTGAAGTTGAACTTTTAAAATTGTTTTTCCGCTATAACTTCGTTAATATTTTCGTATAAATTTGATATTTTCCTGTGGTTAATTAAATCTTTGGGGCTATTATTGTAAACGATATCTAAAAAGCAAACGTAGAAACTAGAGAAGAGGGGGTACCTATCCTCCCCCATATTTTCTGACGTACGCCCATATACAAGTTCTTCCAATTATAGTCTGTTTAGAAATGAAAGGGAGTAACAAAAGCTTATTATGTATGCAAATCGTAAATAAATGTAGTATTGGTGCTTATATTCAATACTTTTATATTATGTATTATTAGTATAGATGAGGTGTACTTTTAAAAAACCTTTGTGATCGAACCGTACTAAATTGTAGCAGGTAGCTAAAATTTAATCCCTGACAATCTATCTTTGTCTACGCCGCTTCAATTTCTCGGTCCATTTCTCTTATAAGTAAACAATATAAAAACAGCATTTCAAAACTAGAGGCTACTTTAAGCATCATAACCGGGTTAAGAGGGTTTTTAGTAATTTAAATAAAATTATTCAATATTATTATCAAAATATTTATTTAAATTTAATAAATAGACTTTTATTCCACACAAAAATATATGTATTTCAAAAATTCAAATTATGGTGAGTAAATATAGTGTTGTATAACTGTACAATAAAGAAAATAAAAAAGTAGGTAAGTATATTAAAATTTATCCTCTAATATTCTGATGAATTATCCTCGTCTCCCAGATTGATAACGATAGGTTCCACAGTAACGCCAATTAAATTATCGAGTTCCCACATTTTCTCCTCTTCTTTTTGTACATGATGTATACATTTTTTAACAAAATTTTCACGTCCCTTAATTTAAACGTCGTATTATTTCGCGCTACATCTCCTTTTACCTGCGCCCAGACAAATTCGATTGGGTGAAGTTCACAGTGATAAGGTGATAACCGTAGTACTGTTATTTGGCGATTTGTTGCCATTTCATCAATAACATATTTTTTCTGATGTTTATTAAGATCGACAAGTATCAAAAGGTCCCTTTTCACCATATTTGTTTCAAAATAAATGTTTTTTCCGGATAACCATTGAATTATATCGGCTTTCGTCCAAGCAGTCGTAGGCGCCCGCTCGGTCTGCCGTGAATGGTAACTGGCATTATCCATGACAATTACAGACCCCGGAGGAATAAGATCCAACATCTGTGTAAAGTACTCTTCGAAAACATCTGCGTTCATGTCTTCGTGATTGTCACCTGTATTTTTAGATTCAAATAAAAGTAAACGGCCATCTACAAAACCACTGGCACTACCTATATGTGTCACTATTAATATTCGCCCTTTACCTGAAGATGCCTTGAACTCTGTTGAAAGTCCATCCAAAAATTCTTGTCGAAAACTTTTTATCTTGCCATACTTTTGTTACAGTATATCCCTCGTTGACCCAAGTTTCGTCTAGATAATAAATATTTCTCCCTTCGCCACGGAATTTTCTAATTAATCTTAAGTAGGATCTTCGCCAACAAATAATTTCATCTTTATCGATAAGAACTGACTTCTTGTTCTGCTTTTCCCAGCAAAAATTCAACTCTCGTAAGACGGCCCATAATTTGCTTCTACTGATTTTTGGCAAATCGTTGTCCTCTGAAAGTTCACTTAAAATTTTGTTTAGCGTTGGTATTTATTTTTTAAAATAATAACGACTTTTGACCTCCCTGTAGATGATTTTGGGGAATTTGCAGTATCTTGTTCATTTTTTATTTCCATTAAAAGTCAACACTGTTAGTAGGATTTTGGTGTTTCAATGCATTAAATACATTTAATATAATAATCCTCTCATTCTGAGACAGCACACATCTTTTCACGCGTTTAGCAGGTACGTAATCTGATAAGCCCGACATATTACCCAAACAATATTATATCCACTGGCACAATAGTCACTAAACACAAGTCGAATTTTAATCTACTGCACTAGCACGTCTTCGTATATTCAGCTCTAAGACTGGATTAATCTGTCACAATACACTGCTCTGCTCCTGCCTTATGATGTATCCAGTAAAATATGTTAATGTACACCCATTACCTGTTAGCATTAGTGTTACCTGATAATTACCTGAAACGAAATATTACCACACCCATGGCTGGTTCTTATCTCGGGGTTTTATTTCTTTTTCATTTCCAAACAGAGTAAAGGGTAACATTTGATTTAGAATATTATTACTCTTAATATTTTTTCTAAAACGCATTTTTCCAAATTAAATGTACAGTTAGAAAAACTACAATTAGAATAAATAATTCCGTAAATTCAGCAATATTAGTAAGCATCTTACCAAATGTATTGATTCCAAATGGAGTCGTAGCACATTTAATATTTTATTACAATTCTTTAATGATTAGTGTTCGATGAACTAAGGCTTATGTACCTACTTATTATAATAGTTCAAATATAATGTACTAGTAACAATGAAAGTTGAATGTCAAGTTGCAAAGTTCTTTAAGGTGACAGGTCCAAATACACCGAAAATTACAGCAAACTTCTCCATGAGATATGTTCATCCTGCGAGAAATTTGTCGAATTACTGCTTTCAACTTTTTTGGCCGATATCATTCGCCCATTCGCTTCAAAAAAAAACTACAAGCTTGTAATATTTGTCTTGATTCTTTTATAGTATTCGATATGGAAAAATTTGACCAAAACGTTGACGATTTCTATATTTTGGACTTTCCTTCACTATCGTTCTCGTAAAATTTGCCATTGAAAATTCCAATGTATTTGCATTCAATTACAAATCAGCAAAAATTTTCAAGTAGACTTATGTTAAAATCCAATTTTGACATTTTCCACTTATCTTAGTGCTGTCAGTAATATTACAGTATTATTCGTGCCTTATTAAAAGTATTCTTTACTTTATGATCTAAATCGTAGTGCGAGATAACATGCCACGCCATAATTTATTTTCAAATGGAGAAATGCGCGATATGGTTTGCGTTTATGCGCAATCGGATTATGTTGGACATCGAGCGCTTCGTCGGTATTTAGATTTGTATCCGAATAGAAGGCAACCAAATCGGAAACTATTTCAAGAACTTTTTAATAGACTTGGAGAAAGTGGTAGTTTTCGTTCTAAAAGAGACAAATTTTAGTAAGAGTGGCAGGAAATCCAGAAGTTAGCAGTAGGCAGGTAGCTAGAGAAACCGGTGTTAGTAAAACAACAGTTCTCAAAATCTTTCACAAGGAAAATTTATATCCCTACCATTTTACACCCGTGCAAAATCTTTTAACAGCAGACTGAAAAGCTAGATTACAATTTACTCATTTTATGCGCAATCAGCAAAACCTTGACCAGGAATTTTTGGATAATGTACTATTCACTGATGAAGCGACCTTTAGTCGTCGAGGAATTTTTAATTTTAGAAACAAGCACATATAGGATAATGAAAATCCTCACGTAGTCAGTGAGCGTCACTTCCAACATGAATTTAAGATAAATGTTTGGTGCGGAATCATAGGAAATCACCTTTTGGGTCCACATGAGCTTTCTCCAAATCTAAATGGTGACTTGTATTTAGATTTCCTACAGCACCATTTAGTTGACTACCTCGACGATTTACTACTGAATACACGGCAAAATCTATTTTTCATGCAAGATGGAGCTCCCCCTCATTATTCTGTCAGAGTACGGAACTATCTTGACCACATTCGAATCGAAGTCGAATATTATGGCCTCCTCGTAGTCCTGACTTTAATCCTATGAATTTTTGTTTCTGGGGCTACATGAAATCAGTTATCTATAGAGAAACTATAAACACCCGCGAAGGGCTATGACAGAAAATTGTAAATACCGCCGAATCATTTCATAACAAGAATCTCTTTTTTAAAATACGGCAGTCTTTGAACAAACGCGTTAATAAATGTATTGAAGTTGGAGGCGGACATGTTGAACATTTATTGTAATATTCGGTATTCAATTGTTCATCACAATTTATAATTTGAAATAAACTCTTGTTCTTTTTGACATTCGTACCTTATTTTGATTACTCGAATTACCAAAGCTAAATATCTTGAGAACGGTGCAAGAAAGCGACTATTAAAAAGTATAGCTTTTTTGTGTAAAAGAAGTTGTAAAATCATAATTTGACCTAGCGCAGGTGGCACTCTCTATGAGCTACAAGCAAACCATGGATATATTTCAATTTCTCGCCCCATAAAACCCCTAACACCAAAATTTCATCTCGATATGAGCATTTATTATGAAATAAATAAGAAAAAACTAAAATAATATTTTCCATTAAACACCCTGTATCTCTGTAACTATCAACTTTTGGACTAGGTGAGTTTGTCTAAATCGCAATATTTTCACGTCAGGAATCTAGTCATGAATTTTGGCCCATTACATCGCGTCAACCCTATATTAGCAAAAAGAGGAACTAGAACAGAAAATTTGTATTCACAGTTCGCTTCAACTTTCACTTGAAAACTGAACTTAACCTAATTTTCCTCTGAATTATATTACGTTGTCAAGACGACTACCTACTCTGTAATTTACAATTCAATATCTGCTATACATAGAATTTATTTTAATTTCCCAAGTGTTTGTGCCACCAAAAATAAGTGTTATTTAGTCTGAACGAGTTATTAAATTTAACATATCTATGGTGTTCTGTTTTTGCGAAGCTGTCAATAACAGGCTGAAATCTCTAGAGGCTTATGAAAGACAACTGCTGAAAGCCTTTCATTTATTAATTATCGCTTCATATCAGTGAAAACAGATTTAGGTGTTCAATATATTTTCATTAAAAATATATTGAAACATTGATCTTGTATAAAATTCAATTAAGGTGGAAAAAATAAAACACTTCACTTTAAAATATATAATTCTATTAAAACTCTTGTGGCAACGTACTTTTTGATATGGAATAGTTTGGATAAATAGAACTAGAAATATTTTGATGCTATGAATGACAAAGGTGGAATAAGAAATATTTTAATTTTATGACACAAAATTTTCTTTGTCGTATTATGCTAGCTGTTCAATTCCCAGTTCGTGAGATGTGGTAGTTTCATAAAATTTTGATTTGTACATTGACATCACCCAGAATTAAATACATTTTGCCCTACTCTTTGAGCTACAAAAGTCAAAGTATAGGGACAATTATTTACTGACGAAAAGTAGAAGGAGTGGCTCAAATTTAAATCAGCTACAGCGGTTTTTTTTACATGTCAAGAAGTGTTGCCTATTCCTCACATTATCCACACTTTTAGGGCAGAAAACTATCCACTCAAGAAATTTTATTACTAGAAAAATAATAAATCCAGTTGAACAGAGGAACTATGGAAGTCGCTGAAATCAATTGTGAAATCAGCGGAAGTCTGAGAGATTAATGATTTCATGAAACTGCTTTGAGTAGTTGTCGAAGACATTACGAATCGGATGTAATCTGGTTGTAGTTAACCGCCCAAAATCTAGAGAGCGACCCATCGCTAGCTTGTAGACTAGCGCGACGGGCGAAACGTGCGAGGAGCAACATTTCATAGGCATACTAAACTTGAAAATATAAAACCTCAGTTTTAAAATATCATATACATATACACTACTCACGGACATTCTTGTTAATGAACTACGTACCTACTTCAACCATATCACTTACACTCATATTTTGATCTCGCCCGCTAATCCCTTCATACATGTCATTATCCGATATTCCTCACTTGTTAAATTAGGACGATCATGATTTTGAGAATAGGCTGTAGAACTTGAATTATTCGCTACTCTTAACAACACAAAATCTTTAATAAATTTACTACATTCATAAGTAAGTTATCGGAAAGATATACCCGAATTTTACCCGCCCATGATACTGCTGGAAATGGAACATGTGGATCCGTCAGTTCGTCACAACCAATAGAAATAGAACGTTTCGAGCTGGCACGTGTATATTTGCTGCAGCAGAAGCTGTGTAATCGGGTATTCTCTCAGAGATATGCGGCATATGATTTTATAGAAGAAATATACGGGCTGCATATATGTTTCTATGTGTCGACTGCTATAAATTGTAAGCGTGAGGTTTATAACATGAATCCCTCTCTACATTATCAGCATTTGAATATAGAAGATGTTATCTGGTAGTGTAGCTGAAAAGATGTCATTGTTCACAAATGTACAAATGAAAGTCATTTTGGGAGAGTTTTATCGAAGGTTTACCGCAAAAGACGAGAATCTAGCACATTTGGCACAGATGTACACCAAATGGATGGAGATCAGCTATGATTCACGCATATCTCCAACTCTGACAAACATCTGAATCGAAGGTATCGAGAAAAGTGTGGATTTGGACACGTACATTTATCATATGCGATACATCCGGACATCTGTTTCAATTGGAATTGAAATAAAATGGTTTCTTCAATTTCTAAATATTCTTATAAAGAAATAAATAGATATCACATTCAGATATAGCGTTCACAGAAAATCTAGTCATACTGACAGATATTTGAATGCTGAGTTTTATCATTATTCGTTTGGAAACAAGGTATCATCACAGTACATTGAATATGAATCATTGCAAGACATGAGAGATGAGCTATATCATCTAAGGCCAGTTCCCATAGGGAATGGACATACATACAGAAAAACATTGAGGAATATGTGGCAACAACCCATCTACCCTATATATAAAGATGTACTGACGACCGACGACCGTCTACAACACCTCAAGGATAATAGCTTTTTCTAAGACTAAGTACAAGAGCAATTATACCCAAGACTCTGGTATCTTCAGCATCCCTTATACATATCGCAAAGTATACATTGAACAAGAAAAAAAAACCATTAGAAATCGTGAAACAAAGGACAGATAGAGAGCATTTAATAGATCTGGGTAAAGGTTTTAGTGACACAGTGGGAAGATTCTACAGAGAGGTAAAGGAAACCTAGAAATATAAAAATAATTTCACGTACAAGGGTTTAAATAACTTGTAATTCGGAATCAATTCATTCGTAAAAATTAAGGACTGGAACATCGCAGTCAATGACCACTTCAAATGCTTTTTTCTGCCTATCGGCAGCTCGTGCTAAATATTTTTCTGAAACATGAGTTTATTCAACATATAAAATTTTACTTTCGTGAAACGTGGTGCCCGTGAGTGTAATATTTCCACAGTGCCAGTGTTAAAAAAATCTATAAAAATTAATAATTACTAATCATGGGTTGTGGTCTGTTTTTTTATAACGAAATGATAATGAGGAGTGATAGGAGAAAAACTGCAATTTTTTATTATTACCGTGGAGTAAAATAGGTATCATAGATATTTAGGAAAGGACTAGGACTAAAAAGGAGAAAACTTTAATATTATAAAAACATTATTAGAAGAACTAGAATGAGAAGATCAGGAATGCTATAAGAATTTTCTTCGAATATCTGCCGCCGATTTTCAGTATCTGCTGATAATTATTCCTTACCCTTAGTACAATGTTTCTTGTCTAATTCACATTATATTCCGTTTAAACATCTTTTCTCAGTAGTTTCAGTCATATAAGTATCCATTTTGTATTGTTTAAGAAACCACAGCCATATTCACTTACAGAAGTTGAAATAAACCTTTCAACGAAATACGCAATATATCTTGTTTATACGTTGAAACTTGTATAAAAATTTTTTACTGTATTGTAAAGGTATTTCACTTAAGATAAATCAATTTTCCTATAATTCCTATCAATAAAGTCATATGTATGTTATTTGATACCAAAAATCTAGGTATGCCAAGGAACAATTTCATAAAAATGATTGGATTTCATAATTATCTAAAATAAAACTTAACCTTTACCAAAAAAAGGCACACACGACATTATTCAAAAACTTAACAAAACTCAAATTTACTTTTAAACATTAGGAACACGTAAATCTAACCACATTAGATGAGATCCGACCTATTTCTGCGTTTCTAGGATTGCTTCTTCAGGTGGCCTTTTTAAGTTGGATTTAACTATAAAAACTATTAAAATAAAACTATTTAAAACATTTAATTACAACAATAAAAAATGTATAGGTACATATTTTGGGTGTAATTTAATGCTGGTCGGGTATTTAGGGAGTAGTTATTTTTCCCATTATTATTTAATATCTAATAAAAAACTGTTCAAGAAATTTAACTGCCATGAAACATTACTAAATTCTCTCCAATATATCAAGTTGTCAAGTCTATTTTCACAATAATAAAAACTTTTTACTGAGTTTTTTGTCTAATGAAACAACACAGTGAATATCATGAGATTTTCTCATCCTGCATTCGCACCTTAAAGGAACAGACATAGCAGGTTTCCTGCTTATCGGTAACCCGTGCTGATCGGTGCGGTTTTCTCTTAATAACAAAATATGTTGTTAATTAACACAACAACTTGATGAAAAGTCAAGACAATACTATATACTTATTTTAAAATGCGTTTTTATACGACTGCCTTGCAAAAGGGGGTTTACAACACGGAAAACACACTCTGAAAACGGTATCAGACGCTGTGATTGTTGTTTGATGTTGTCACCCAAATTATGCAATGTTTCAAGTTGGCTGAGTTTAAATTAAAATTTGATTTTTGTTGTCTCTGTTTGCAGTCGTATAAAGAATTTGGAAAAAAACTCGTTTGAAAACTTCTTTGCACACGAGCGGATATTGGACAAATCAAGGGAGTCGTTGTCAAACCTCGTTGTTTAATATACTATTATTTCATACTAATACATTATAAACAAATAAACCCTTAGTAAGCATAACTTTAAATATGTTCATAACTCCCTTGGTAGTTATACTAAGTAGTTATACAGGGTGTCCGGAAAGTAATGGGACCTAGCTTAAAAATAGCTTTCTGTGATCAAATAGAACTGATTTAGACAAACTTAGCTTAGTCCATAAGTGCCTCGTTTAAAAGTTACAGGGCTTTAAAGAATAAAATTGTTTTCTTGTTATGGGCATAATTAAGAAACGAAACGTCCGATCATCTTCAAATTTGGTACAGTTATGTTTCAGATAAGTACAAGCATTGTGGAGGAGTAAGTAGTGCTGCATATTGTAGAGGGCGCTTTTTTTGCAATTAATTTTTATTGTATCTTTTTTGTTGGTCCTATTCTGATATGCTTGACTAAGAAGAATACGATGGAGAAATTAATTTTGTGTAGAAAAGCTATACCTGTTCCATGTTGATACAATGCACCGTTCTCGGTAAAAACGCGTTTGAAAATTTCCGCACGTTAAAATAGAAATAAATTTTCTAATTTGATCAAGTTACGACTTGTCAAACTGACGTTGATACGCTTAAATTTGATCAAAAGCCTGTCCGATTAATATTAATTGTTATACTGAGTTAGTAATTATCGTTATGTTGTTGTGTAAAGTGTAAATGTAATGTGTAAATAATTATAAATTATTAGTATTATTTTGTCAAATTTTGAAAACATACGTCGACAATTTCTTCATCATAATTTTCCATCAAGCGTATCAGAATAGGATCAACAAAAAAGATACGATAAAAATGAAATACAAAAGAAACTGCCAAAAGCGCCCCCTACGATATGCAGCACTACTTACTCCTCCGCAATGCCTGTACTTATCTAAAACATAACTGTACCAAATTTCAACATTATTGGAAGTTTCGTTTCTTAAATATGCCCATAACAAGAAAACAATTATTTTTTTGAAGCCCTATAACTTCTAAATGAGGCACTTTTGGGCTAAGCTAAGTTTGTCTAAATCGGTTCTATTTGATCACAGGAAGCTATGTTCAGGCTGGGTCCCATTACTTTCCAGACACCCTGTACATCCTTAATCCCTTATAATGTATTTACAAAAATAGACCGATAATTTTCTACTGAAATTAGTTCATGAATTGCAAGAAATTTCCGTAGTCAAACATGAAATTCATGTTTTACTAGATACATGCATACATACCATATCATACCAACATTTTAGTTTCATCTATATTTTTGTTTTCAATATAGTTAACTTTCAGCCAATGCAGGAATTTGTCATATTATTTGTTATACTTTGGTTCCGACCTTGTAGTGCGGCAGCTTTCTCAGCCTTTTGTAACAAATCACCTGAAATCTCACTTCTCTTCAGGTTTTCATTCACTTTCACAAATTAATAAATTTGATAAACTTTTATTTACAAACTTGTCAGTTGATATATCCATGGTAATCATGTCTACTTAATCATTAAACAACGCTCGTTTAATTTTGAAAACCAACAAAATTTGATTTTCATATTTCATTAGTATAAAATAAAAATCTTTATCTATCACTTGAGTTATTGAATGTTAATAATCTCGGACAAATTAACAATATGTTGCTTTCTATAATTAACATACATAAATAACTATTAATTTTAAAAGATAATTGTTAACAACCGAACTATTTTGCACAAGTGTTTCAACTACTAAGCTGACTGTATCATGTGTGGATTACGAACTTTTAGTTTACAGCGGGATACGTATAGAGTTAGCACAAATCGCAAAGGATTTTCAGATGCATATGAGATGTATTCCCAGTTGTACTCATAACTCACTGCCAAGATGTCTAATTTTCTGTCACTCAATCATTAAGGATTTCCTCAGATCTTATGGGATTTCGAGCTTCATCAAAATATAGCTGCACGTGTTAGATACACGAGCAAATCGCTTGCATAATATTACTGATTCAAAACACGTTTTCATATAAGAATCGATTAACTCTATTGGTATAATAACTACAGGAGTTTAATAATCATAATAAAACACATTCGAATTGTTAGAAATAACATTGCTGCAAAGGCGCTTACAGAAATTATTTGTCCAACTTTCAATATAGTTTCATCGATTTATAACGCCGTAATCTATCGGTACACAAACTTGAAGTTGCCCTTTAGAAAATATAGAGAATAGTTTTTTTTTAATCGATTTTATTCAACTTTGCACCAGTTCTATCATTATTCTCATACGCAAAATGTACAAAAATTTACTGTAAAAGTTTGTACAATTATGAAAAAAAAATGTTGAAGCACATAAGACACCAAGTTCAGATTGGTACCCATTAAGCGTCGTTAATTACAGTTAAATAAATAGCTGTGAACATAAATGTTTACTATACTTACTTGTTTGTATCACTACACTTGTAGCAAATATTATATGTATTTAGGGTATAAAGTGAAGGAGTTCTGCATGATTTAATTACATTTTTAATAATTAGAGCATATAGCAAAAAAGTTACAATTTATATACAGGGTTAACTATGACTAAGTACAAACATTTTAACCACGTGCTCAGGGAGGTCTAAAAGACAATAAAACATTTATTTCCGAATTATAGCTCGACGTTTCAAAAATGGGGCAAAACCCTCATTTACTACGGAAAGTCGGCGCCTATGATAATCAATCATCGTCCGACATGGCTAGATATGTCAACTACCATGAGGTCGTTTTTTTTTCAACATTGTCAAGTGTAGAAACGACGAAAATAAACATTTTTATTAATAATAATAATGTCCTGAGTACCTGAGAGATAACAGCTAATCCGGATAGCTGCAGCATTTTGTAATCGCTCTTCGTTCTTTCATTGCACACTGCCAAAACTACATTTCCACTTCTTGCAAATTCATCATAATTATCCACTAACATATCCGATATAAAATACTTTATTTAATTACTATAACACGTTTAAAATTAGTCACTTAGCTGATTTAAAGTAACAGTTAAGTTATAGGTTATGAATACTGCGTTGTTAGTTGCATACTCTCCATGCTCCAAACCATGCAGAACATGCGAAGTTAGTTAAAATCGCTATAATCTAAGGGTCATTTTTACAGAACACTGTAAACATGTTGGGATGTTATAGTTTAAAATATTACTAATTATTTTATGCAAACATCGTCGATTACTGTCAATATTGTTGCTATTATTAGTATTAACAGAATTTAATTACACAACTACACAAGAAGTTTAAACTTTTATCGCCGTGAGTGCACCTTGCATTAGTGGCCTACAGATATCATCAGATGTCATCTGTAGATGTTAAATATCGTAAGTATACGGTTACGGTACGCTGATTAGTTTCAAATAATTTTTCACTACTTTTTTTCGCAAATTTAATTTTTTGCGTATTTTTTGTGTATTTACAAACATATCGTATTCAAATACCTAAATGACGGATAAGGTACTGATTTATGGGAGTGTGATAAGTGCATATTATCGTGCGGCAGCGTCAAATACGTTTCCCGAGTATGCAAAATATTATGCTGAATACTTTTTGAACCACATCGAACAACTAACCTCATGGCTGACAGAGGTCAGTGACGGCGATAAATATAAATAAGGATTTAATAGCTTTGAAAAAAAAAATTTTGGCTTTTTAAATAAGTTTGGAATTTTTTTGAAGGGTGATTCCGTTAATTCTTATTTTTCCCTGTCCCCTCTTAAAATATTTGTATAGTCATAGTTAACCCTGCATAACATACTGTGGTGGTCCCCGGTTAATATGAATAATATTAACTTATAATTTTAGCTGGGGAATCAGTCACCGATCTCAGGGTTTTTTCGTGGTTCTTTTTGAGGTATCGTGATGAGAAATTCTATTTAGGAATAAACGTTTTATGTACACCAACACACGCTACAGTAATGCGGAGTAAAACTGACTCCAAAAATATAAATAATGCTTGAAAATAACCAACTTCTTATTAGCGATTAGCAATATGCCTAGTTTCTTCCTTGGTCAAATGGAGACTGCCCCACCAGGAACACTCCGTCAGACTCGTCCCTTCCCTCGTCCACTTACTACATGGGCGCACACACATCGAATCACGGCACTACACCATTTAACCACCACAATACACCAGGGTCGATAATTTTTGAAATCAAAAAAAAATAATAATAGTAGGATGAAATCCATTGTGAAAGGAAGATAATACAACAAAAATGAAAGGAAAAATAATTTACGGGCAATCTGAGGTCGGAGAGATGAAGGGGGTGAGTTTTTAAGGGTAAAAACGGTTTACCTCGATTTCTGGCAAAACTACAAGTCCTATGGAAAATAGTTAAATAGCGAAGTTGTAGGTAATAAAAATATCTACAACTTTTATATTTACACATTTTTCACATAACCTTAAAATTTATGTGAAAAATTCAAATAACCAAGTTTTTGGTTTTTTATTTTTATCTTCTACAAAAAATAATTTTTTTCACGATATTTGGTGAAAACTTACTTTTTTATGTCCCAAATACACTGTATTTTTTTTTATTTAAAATATTTATTTTTTTACCTTATTTTGACTTAATATCGAAAAAACACCCTAATTTTCAATAGAAAATTCTCACGTCAAATTATCTGCTTTTTAAAAAAGTCGGTGGGCTTTTTGTTCGTTGAAATCTCTACTTTCTGATGGTGTAAAAAAATATACATTATTTTGGTAAACGTTCTCAGAAAATGCAGAGAAACGAAAAAATATTGTAGATGTTTTATTAAATTAACTTTATTAACTTATTTAGTTGTTAATTATAGTAGTATATTTCGACTAGGCTGAACTCTCGGTCTCCTGAAAAACTACCAGCTCTTAAAATTTTGCCTGCCGATTTGCCTTCTCGCATGCAAATTGTGCATGAGTGGGTACAAGCTGAAAGTTAGAACGATGGAAAGCAGTCTGGTGAATATAGTCTTCTGATTCGGAAATACATATCTATGTAAAAAATTAAAAAATGACAACATGAGAATGTGGTCCCTTCAAATTTTTGACGTTAACTGCCTGCCTGGTAGAAAAATTAAAGGCAGCATATTATTATGTATCTTATTTTTGAAGTTTTGAAGTAATGATAGTAATTCCGCATATATATTTTCGTCCATACGTAGATAATTTCTACAGTTATGAGGTTTCAGTAGTTTCTAATTCGATTATTAAGTGCATAAGAGAATAGATTTGTTAAACAATATGTTTTGCCCATTTAGAATGTTTAAGCTTTATTTTGGATTTTTTTTATATATGAGAGCCATTGTCACTCCAATTAAAGTAAGATCATATTCCGAGATTGCGTATACACCTTGATTCACAACTTATCCAAAAAATTAGAGAGCCAATATTGTAAAAAAAAAATTGTAAAATCCTTACAGTTTCCGAGAAAAAAATATTGAAGTTATAGTATTTTCAACTTTTACATCGCTGAGCTGCTATAGTTTTTAGGGTCATCAGAATGCATACTGAAATCCGATTTTAATATTAATGTTTTTGCGATAGTGTTTACATTAGTTTTTTCATATAATTATGGATATTGTTTTAATTTATGGTAAAGTGCGCAGAATGATTTTCCGGTAGACATATGCCAAATGCAACTACTTTTCCCACGGTAGTTCAACGCGAGCGCGAAACAGGAAATTTGCAGCCGAATAGTTGAAGACATAGAAGTCCAGGGTGTCCACAACGTATTACAGCAGCTAAGGAACACATTTTAGATATTGTTGAAAAGAACCCCTGAATAAGTACTAGGTAAATCGCTCAACAAATACAAGGAATGTCCCAATCAATAGTGTAGCATATCATACACGAGCCTCAATTGTATCTGTACCATATACAGCGCGTTCAAGTATTAGTACAATTCCTTATGAATTAGATTTTGTGAATGGTTGTTGCAACAAAATGCTAAAAATTCCAGATTTACAGCTGATGTGTTAGTTACAGATGAAGCTATTTTTACATGAAAAGGGATGTACAATCGTTTGCAATAATAATGACACTCTTTTTGAACTTCTGGAAGTTCTGAGTAGAAATTTCATTAAATCTCTATCGGTGAGTGAAACAACTAATAACTAATATTAAAAATGTGAAGTACATTTCGTTACAAATACATCAGAAGTCCTAAAGAAATCGCAAAATTCATTTTAATGGGTGTCATTATTATTGCAAACGATAGTACATTCATAATATTCATGTTGGAGATTTTTAAAATCCGCATGCGATTCAAAGGAATCATTTCCAACAACTCTTTTCCTTGAATGTTTGGGCATAGATTGTTGATGATCGCTTGATTAGACAATTCACATAACCAAATGGGGATGGGGTTTAGTACATCGAGTTTCTTCGAAATGATTTGCCTGAACTTCTGGACACTGTTGCCACCCTGAAAAATTTTTCGGTAATAGATCTTCATAAAAATTATAATAGATTTGGCTATAATAGTAATAGATCTAGTAACAGATAATAAAACACAATAAAAAAAATTAACATTATTTTATGAACCACCGTCCCGTTTTTATAGTCAAATTTGAAAACGTTTAGCATGTATATGTAGATTAGCTTAAAGAAGGCACATGAATTTTCTTTAAAAAAATACTTAGGAATTTTTTTACAGAAAAAATATAAAAAGTGCAAAATAAAATATGTGATCACAGATATTGTTTTGAAAATTTATCAAAAAAAAACAAAACAATTTGTTTGTGTAGACTGCTATAGTAATAGTTTTAACACATAACAACTAATATAGTTTTGTTTTGACCACAAAATATAAAGATTTTGATAGACAACAATCCAAATTCGAAATCGAATCGTACCAACGTAGCGTACCACTCGTACCACTGCACACAAAACACGAAAAAGAAGAACATACAACACATAAATAAAATAGTGGGGACCACACAACATACAATACACAGAGAACAATACAGTGTCGACCATGAGCATAGAATAGGCAGATCATAGATAATTTATTTGTCAACGAAGAATACAAATCCGTAACTGTCGGCATTGTGGTGGTAAAATTTTATTTCAATATTTATGATGACATTCAAATTGTAAAATTGTAATAGATATTATGGTTTGGGTAATAGAGTAATAAAAATTATCAGATTGTAATAGATCTAGTACAATTTTGTAATAGGGGTGCTGCTTCTGGAAGATGTGTCCTTAGCCGTCCAACTATGAATATGATTCTTGCATTTTTGACAAAATGTTCGGGAGTATCTTAATGATGTCCAAGGGGTACGACGGATTGGACAAGGAAAACTGGTACCATGGCCGCCACCATCTCCCGATTTAAATACTTTGGACTTCTTTTTGTAAAAATATTTAAAAAATGAAGTATATCGTACCGAAATGGATGCGAATGTATCATAGCTGCTGCCAATAACATATGAGTTCAAAGCGGACAAGAACCAGGAACATTTGTGCTAGTTCGTCAGTGGATAAAATTTTAAACAGTTGTTGTAATATCAAATTATTTTGTTAATTAAAACCACAATATAATTTTATTCATTAATAATAACAATTGCGACAAAAGTAACTGATTTTGCTGATATAAAATAAGTGTTATAAAATTTTATTTATTTCTTTCTTTAGGAAATTCTTTCAATTTTGTCCGTTCATTTATATGCCTGCCTTCCGCAAGGTCAGGTTTTACAGTGGATCAATTTCCAGTGACGTGCAGAAGTGTTTGTTTAAATAATTTTCGAATAGATTTTTTTCACAAAATTATATTTTAAAACATTGTACATTTGTAGGTACAATTAAAAAACTTTTTTTGATTAATTCAGAATCACCCTGTATAACACTATTTTAATATAAAAGTTAACGAAATGTCTTTCCCGCATAATTAATTCTTCACTCATTGCATGAAAATTATAGATATTAGGATAGGTACACCAATAAAAGTCAGACTGTGGTCTATTCTTTACTCATCACTTTACGTCATCAGTCAATATTAGGGTTGGTTAAATCCTGTTTGCTAAAAATATGTACCTTATATAATTGAAAATTCATCTCAAATTCCAAGTGAAATTTTTAATGAAATTTTGTCAGACCAGTTTGAATGTATCCAGGGAATGTCTCTTGTGTTCTTTATCTTCCCGTTGATTAAATTTGACAAGAAAACGCCCTAGCATGTTTTAATGCTTCAGAATCAGTTTCACTTCCCCGCTGAAATTATTTGTTACTACCTATATTACTTTTATTTGAGTGTTCTAGTGGATGTATTCACATTTCATTAAAAATATATTCCCGCATTTATACAGAATCTTTCTGAAATAAGTGCTTTTCTTGTAATGGCTAACAGATAACGTCAACCAATCTTTTATTTTAAAAAACCTGCTGTATTTTGAAGATAAAGAATTGTTAAATCAATTAATCTAAAAATGTTTTTCTTATTCTGTCAATAAATTTGTAGGAATAGATGATTTTATTAAACATTTTTCGAAGGAAATGGTTCGTTATTAACATAATATGTACTACATATAGCTATTACCTCTTCAGGTGTAACTATTGTAGATATATGGTCACCGACAAAACCTAACTGTCCACTGTCCATTGCCAACACCTTAAAATACAGTATGCGCCAAAAGTATGGAATAAATTCAATAAAAAAGAAACAATTATTTTTTGGGAAAAATCCTCGAACAGGTCGATTTTTAATTAAAAAAATACATATTTTAGCGTAAAATGTGATTTTCAAATGTCGTTTGTATTCGAGTAATGACGTCATCGTTTCTTTTTTAAATGGTAACACCATATTTTTTTCCTTGATTCTGAAAGATCGTTTAATTCTCTATCAGACAGTACTAAAATTTTGCCTTCTTACATAGGAAAGTTTTCGAGTAAATGACGATTGAATGTTAGAAAACGTAAATTTTATCCATAATAAAATTCTGAAGTATGTAAAATAAAATACAATTGATTAAATTTTATACTTAAATTAAATGTTCGAATTGCCATCCACCAACTTCTTGACAATGCGCAAGTCTGTGAAGAAATTCTTCTTGCATTATGAATGATTTCTGGGGTAACTGCGTATTTCGCCCCGAATGCGATTTTGAAGTTCTCCTAAATTACGTGGTTTATTAATGTACACTTTTGACTTTAAGTATGCCCATAAAAAATAGTCAAGAGGTGTAAGATCTGGCGATCTGTAATTCGAAAAACTAAACTTGATAACGTTTTTGCTTTATTTTAATTGATTTACGTTTTCTAACATTCAATCGTCATTTACTCTAAAACTTTCCTATGTAAGAGGGCAAAATTTTAGTACTGTCTAATAGAGAATTAAACGATCTTTCAGAATCAAGGAAAAAAATATGGTGTTGCCATTAAAAAAAATCGATGACATCATTACTCGAAAACAAATGAAAACAAATCGCATTTTACGCTAAAATATGTATTTTTTAAATTAAAAATCGACCTGTTCGAGGATTTTTCCCAAAAAATAATTGTTTCGTTTTCATTGAATTTACTTTTGGCGCATACTGTATACAACAAAGTATTATTAAAAGGATTCCTGGAAAATATGGGATTTATAGGATTTTAGGAGAATAAAAAAAATTGGATATTTTAATTCATCTTAGCTTGAGCCATTGACATAAAGTACATGACAAGCTGGAATTTACAATTGTCGTGATGGTAACTTAAAATGCACTTAGGCCCCATTGAACCCCTTGTACTTCCTCGTATTAGGAGATCAATCCACCTAAGTCGCTAACCAACTATTAAAGAGAAAAAGGTGATGACATTGCTCAGGGTGGGTAGGCGTTGTAGTTGTTATTCCAGCATTCATTCTCACAGAGTGCATTAAATACTGTCTTGTCTTCCTGTTAGCACTTCCTCATCATACTTTCAGGTGCATTCAGTTTGAAAACGTATCACTAGACAAAGATTTGTTCTAGACATAGCCAGCTACTTTTTAGTTGTATCCTTGCAGGAGCATTCTAGGAATCCCTTGCCAAACTGCAGCTATTTGTTCCATCCTACCGTTTTCTAAATTCTTTCAGGATGTCTTCCTTGATAATTTCAACAAATGCTGACCTAATACACTCATAGATAGCTTGTTGCAGGTGATTGAGGCCAGTTACTGGTGGCATTACCATGCTGATCTAATCATTATCTTATGGTTAAGGAAGATTAGTAGTGATTGTCTACTATACAGGGTGTTACAGAATGATGTTAAGAAAAGCTAGGATCAGGTTCTCTATTTAAAAATAAGAAAAAATGTTTATATAAACATGGGTTCGGAAATGCTTCTTGTGATATAATAAAAGTGTTTCTTAGACTTTTTCCTCTTGACATACTGTTTCCGAGATAAAAATTAATTTATTATTCAATACAATACTGAAATGATCTTTAGAAACTTATATAAAGAATAGTTGGTGTCTTAAATTTCGTGCCAAAATTGAGCAAGAAAAAATAGAACTTAAAGTGAAGAATAATTTTTGCAACATTCGTTTTTAACATACAGGATACAAGACGTTTATTTTATTTGAGCAGGTACCCCGTCGTGCATAAACCATAATCGACAGCGAACATTAAAAGAGACAGAAGAATAGGCAGATATCCTGTAAAATATCCAGGTATGTTTATCCATTTAATCTTCTCAGCAAAATAAAAGGTCCAATCAAACAATTTTCAATAATTCCTGCCCACACACTGACTGAAAACTGCTGCTGGTGTCTTTAATCATGAATAGATTTTCACCCGCCCAAAAATGTTCATTTTGACAATTAAAAACACCGTTTCTGGAAAATGAAGCTTAAGCCGTGAAGAAAATGAAAGGTATAAATGACCACTCTCAATGACAATACTCCCGTCTGACTCGAAAATCAGTTTCAGAGAGGACTTGAACTCTGTGTAGATGATAAGGACATAGCTGTTGCTCTTGGAGGATTCACCATACATTAACATAGTTCATATTCCTCGGTCAGAAAATGCATTTTCATAGAGACGCCTTGCTTCATTCGAATTTCAGTTTGCTTTTCCATACATAAAATCTATGTCGGCCAATTTTTCAGAAGAATAATTCACCATATATATTTATTTCGTAAAAAAATGTATTAAAAACTAACTTAAACACTCTCTTTTTTGTTTAAGTCTGAAATGGAATTTAGGACAAACTAACACATGCCATCTAGATTAATGTTTTTTAATTACCGTTCTAAAGTTGGTCTATTGCAATGATTAATAAATTAATTTTTATCTCAAAAACGGTGCGTCAGGAAAAATCCAAGACGCACTTTTTAAGCAGTATTAATTTGACTTTTCGACAGCGATACTAATTTGTCCAAAAATCAGTAGCATACAATATTTTTTTCTCTAAAAATGAGTATATTACAAGAGAAATCATTTCAATTCTTCAATTGGTTTTCGAGAAATGAAGATTATAGTATTTATGATAGAAAATTTTTAACAACCTGTATTTCCGGACTCCTGTTTATACAAACTTTTTTCTTATTTTTAAACATAGAACCTGTCCGTATATTTTCATAACATCATTCTGTAACACCCTGTATGTGTAGATTCTGATTCTTTGGCAGCATGAGAAGTTACCATTATTGTTCAATAAAAATGACTTCACTCCAAATTCGTTGGGTGCATCTATGGTCTGTTTGGAAATGAAAGAGAGTAATAAAGCCCCGAGATAAGAACCGGCCATGGGCGTGGTAATATTTCGTTTCAAGTAATTATCGGGTAACACTAATGTTAACAGGTAATGGGTGTACATTAGTATATTTTACTGGATACATCATAGGGCAGGAGCCAGTGTATTGTGACAGATCAATCCAGTCTTAGAGCTGAATATACGAAGACGTGCTAGTGCAGTAGAGTAAAATTCGACTTATGTTTAGTAACTATAGTGCCAGTGTACGTCAGCAGAACACGACATTAGATGCAAAATCGAGAGAGCTGGGTTTTTATAAAACTTTAAACGATGCTATTACCACTTTAAAAGAACATACTTATTTAAGAAACACTCTGTGTATGGGCAATTAGAAATGATTATTTATTTATCCAAAGCGTATCAAAGTTATTATTTTGCTGTAAAAATTCAGAAAAACATCATAATGCGCATAGCGTGACCCGTCTACATTTATTTGATGAAAAGTTGTTTCATTTTATGTCTCAAATTATATTCGTATAATAATAATAATCATTTCCTTTGATCAGGTAAAAGTATGTTCTTTGTCCTTGTATAGGTAGTATACCTATTATTCTCATTATGTATTTTCGTACCTTAGTTCAGAAAGTTCTAAAATTTTCTTATTTTTAGTTTAATTATTTGCTGTATTATATTACCCCATATAGCTATATCTACCAGAACAGATATGGATATGGAAGAATTTCCATATACCGAGTGTAGAATCTAAGATTTTCAGTGCTTATATCTCAGAAACCATCATAGCTAGTGCCAATAAATTTGGTATACAGACATTAAATGGGGTGTAGAATCTGATTGTAACATCGATTCTTATGCAGGGTGTTTAATTTTTCAGGAAATCGATTTAATATTGATTTTTTAAGTTAAAACATACATGAACACATTCTGAAAAATAATCATTAAAAAATGTAAAATTTAACATAATAACACCTCAAAAAAGTACTCAAATTTCATTATTCTGTCATGTAAAATGTGTATAGCCTTGAACCAAACTTACGCAGAAGAAACTAACATCGGTAAACGTCAAAACTATGAATTGTCACTGTATTAATGGCATATCTTATTGCACATAAATAACGCTAAATAATGTATTGAATTCAATTTATGTATGCACAATGATATTATTGAGATTTGTCGATAAAAACTTAGACTTGTATTGAGGGTTTTGGAGTATTGGAGTCTCTGCTCTGGCGCAAAGTCTTCCATTGCAGCTGAGTTAATTGTGAATATTATGTCAAATATTTGTCGATATTTTTAAATTGTTCCATTATAATGTAATAAAACTTACTATAATACTAGATAATAATTAGGTATCCGTATTTTTTATCACACGTATTTACAAAAGCGTGTAACTAAAGAATAAATATTTCTTTTTCTAACTGCTATAATAATTATAGAATACTTATTTAACAACAAATAAATTCGAACAAAACGACACCTAAAAAGTTTTTCTTATTATAATGTGAACGTATTTGTCCTTGAAAGTCAGAACTGAACCTGTCACACAAACGAAATATTACTAAATATAGCAAAACCTAGAAATGATTGATGATAAGTTTGCTGTGTCCACATATTTCAGCACTTTATGTTTCTGATGGATCAAGTATGTTTAAGAAGGACTCTACATCTGTAAAATAGTAAACTATGTATTCCATGTGATACAACTAAAAAAATGTCTAACTCATGTGACATTAATATTGATACTCTAAATGTAATAGAGAATATACCGGTGGCTTCGGTACAGTAACTATAACAATCGCTTCATATTGTGTATTTCTATACAATAATTTTGTATGTAACTATCAATTTTATCTAGTATGTAGTATTGTACAGAGTATTTTCCTTTTTTTTCTGTTATGTCCTGTGCTACTCACATTATTATTGTGGTCTAAACTATATGTGTAATAATATTGTTCTATTATTGGAGAAATCTGTGTTTATTATAATGGCAAGGAACTTGCAGAAAGCAGCTGTGTTCCTCAATAAATTGCCGTGTTGAACCTTTACTGAATCTAAATAATTTCTTCATCAAGGAAATCAGTTTTTTATCTTTCTTCGTTGGATGTTTTTTTTTTTAATTTTACAACTAACTTACTTTCGAAGTGCATTTATAAAACCGTGAATTTAATGTAAATTAAATTAATAAACCATTCATTTTTACAATTCAAGAAACACATAATTATGTTAAAATATAGCGACACTTAATTCCTTTTCTTTAAGAAACTAACATCGCCGTTATTACAATTACTGAGGGATACATACTACAAAAATTTAAGGTGATGAAATATAATATTTACCCTTGAAATAGCGTAGATGTTACTATGACCAAAATGGGATACATACTTGGGCTGATTGTCGTGTTTCTGGGAAACTTTAATTGTTTAATTCATTAATCCTGGAATTTAATTTCGTAACACATTTTTCGTGTCAACTCAATTCACAAAGCATTATTTATCTTCTAAAAACAAAGTATTGTCAGCTCTCTAGAAGCACATTTAGCTAGGCTACAAATAACTGGAAAATATAAAAAAGTTTAATAGATTCAAATTTTTTTAAAATGGCAGATTATCCACCAAAAAATAAAAGCCCTCTTAAATATCAGTTAAGTAGTTTATGGAGAGGAGTCAGTAGTGCCAATATACTTTTTTATTTTCGTTTAAATCCAAATATTAGTAGTAAAATTTCAAATGGAATAAAATGAAAACGTAATATTGTAATAACGTAATACCAAAGTTTACTGAATAAGTATAAGTTATACCACTCTCTGTCGGCACTTTGATGTTTTGAGATTAAAGCTTTACCGCCGCACATAGATATTGTCGCAAAAAATGGCTAATTGCAAGGATCTTTAAAAAGTAGTTTCTTTGCAATTGGGAAATATTTATAAACGAGGGATATTCCAAAAGTGCAATGTAAGGCTGCTTATTGTATAAATAAAATATTTATAATGTAATAAATATAAATGTTATAAAACTTTTCTTGGACTCCTACACGAAAGCGTTTGTGACGTTTGGCAGTTTTGATCTAAAATATAATAAAAACGCATTATACAGGGTGAAGATTAAATAAGTACAAATATTTTAACTGCTGGTGTAGTTCGTCCTATAGATCAGTTTAGTGAAAGACATTTTTAAAAATTTCTAATATTTACGGAGATATTTTTTTTTTTTAATACTCACATTTTGAGGACCGCTGTCATAACCAACCTAATGAACCATATGATTTGTTGCGACGTTGCCACATCTCCTCTAATATAAATATTAAGTTTCCTTTAACGTAATATTAGAGTAATAGGGTTAAATACTATTTTAAAAATACTTGTTTGAAGCATAAGTACAGTAAAGTTGGGTATGTAGTATGATACGCTGTATTATTAACATAAATTTTAACTGCTTAACTGACCTTATTATAAACGATTAAAAATGAATTTCCACAAGTTAAATACATACTACCATAAAGTATTTAGGAAGATATTACGTGATATTACTATGTTCCATGTTCAAAAATTATACATAAACGTGCACACAAGCTTACCTGTTTGTTAAAAAATTAACTATTTAATCAGTAATCCACATTTCACAAGTTAAATGTCATTGTACACTGTTAGAAAGAGACACAAGACACAATTTCCTTAAGTTATTTTATGAGGAATATCGAAAAACTATGATTTTCACACAGTATATTAAATTTAATTTTCGCCACATAACCCCAAATGAGTCAATATTAACCATTTCGAATCCAGAACCATAAAGTGACTTCGTACTTTAATCAGTGAAACAAATTTTAAAAATAAAGGTACACACAATATTAAATAAAAAAATAGCAGCTTGACGGATGCGTTTAATATCAAGAAAAGCAAAGACATTTTGTGTAACACTGGCAACACTGTGAACCACACGTTCAATCTGCATTGCTATGACTCATAAATGTATGAAAGTCAGCGGTCCTCAACAAGTTTTCTACAGAAAAATTACAAAATTTGTTTAAAATTTCACTTTTTTATTTCTGATTTGTTTTGTAAAAATACTATTAATTATGTGTTAAACACAGTGAACTATACTGCTGGTTAAAATATTTGTACTTATTTAAGGTTCACCCTGTATTCTTGTTTTGTAATTTAATAAATAATAGATTCTTTTCAGTAAAAAAATACTCAAATGAAAACCCAATGTATGTATTTTTTTGTATTTATTGTTATTTAAGCGATTTGGGTATTTCTATACGTATATTAATTAATCTGAGACAAATTATTTTAGTTTATTTAAAGACGATACTGTACACGCTTATTATATACTGTTTGTGCACAGGTATGACTTAGAATCGGTGTGTCAGTTTGAACTTGAGCAACTTGAAATTTAAGCGCCAACATAGTTTTGGTATTATTGTTATCAGAAACTCTGCTTCAACAAAAAATTTACACTTATTTTTTATTACACTTTACACAAGTAAAAGAACTTACTTATTGGTTCATACAAAAACAATGTTTGATGTTCCATTTGACAAATGTTTACTTTAGATTGTAAGTTTTTCATAACATTTATCAGGAGTAATATTTGCTTATCTGTGACTTCCAATAAATCCTAATTGATCCTTCCTAATAGAACATCTGCGAAGAGGCGTTTTTTTTATGTATACTAACCGGGCATGTCAAATTTCCCGTAAAAAAATTCAAGAACATGTAAATATGTGTCAAGAAGCAAAAATATAATTATCTGTTATTAAAACAAATTGTTTAACATTTAAAATAATGGTCAAATACAATCTTTTAAGATTTTAATTTTTATCGGCGTACCGCGTAAAATTTTATATCTTGACCTATTTTTTTGTATTAGTTGATGAAATATAAAATACATGCTTTGCTTTATCCTTTGGACAATGAAAAAAGAAAAAACCACGTCTTGTGGGGCAATCATTCACAGTACAATATATCACAGGCATTTTTAGAAGAAAAATAAAATAAACACTAACAGATATTCAATTTTTTTGTCTCATACTATATCGATTGAACACAACACGTTACAATTTTAGCGTCGGCCACCATGTAAGTGCCTGGGTACCGAACGGTCTCCGAGACGGGTGAGGAGAACGGAATTTGTAGGGTGAGGCGTGTTCGAGAGTGATACAACCAGTGTTTATATATGTATAGTTAGTCAACCGGCCTTAGTTGTGGACCATGCCGGCTAGATGGCGGGACTATGATATGTGCAAAATCTCTTAAACGAGCCTTGGAAGTCGGTAGACAGGATCAGACTGAGTTTATTTTAAAAACAAAGTTAGACTGACTTTGTTTACTACCTTGCCTAAGGCTCGTTTAAGAGATTTCGCACATATTATAGTCTCGCCATCTAACCAACATGGTCCACAACTAAGGCCGGTTGACTAACTATATTTTATATAAACGCTGATACAACTTATATATTTATTCTGTAAACATCTGTAATACATTCTAAATTTTCTTATGTCTTTATTTTACATATAGGTACTTAAATATTCAACTAACAAATTACTCGTTACTTTTTATCCTAAGGATAAATATAAGCTGTACTAATATTGTTATGATGGGGCTTCTTGGGATATGTTATTCACGTAGGTACCCCGCTTTTCAAAAAACGGTTAGTATAGTTGTTAGAACTTTGAAGTCAGGGACCGTACCCGCCGTCTAAAAGTTTTAATACACCGGATTACAAATAATCCTCCTTACAAGTTGACAAAGTTGTTATTTTTATTTCAAATAACACTGCTAGGTAGTTTGGAACTTCTCTGAAAAAAAAAACTAATGTGATAGAATTTGGTGGTTATATTACGAAAACATGTCACATATTCGAATTATTTCCCGATGTTTTTTTATTGATAAATGTAAAAGATCTACTTATATACTTTATATACTTAAATAAATTAAAGATACTATTTCTTTTTCAATGATATTAATAAAACAATTACTTATTTTAGATAGTCAGACTATATAGTTGTTTTTATATATTTTTAGGTATTAATAATATTGTGTGAAACTAACTACTCAGTTGTATTTGAGAATTTGGATAGGGTATTCAATGACGTATTTATGTATAATTTCATTGTTTATACATATTCAGGTACGATGTTTGTCTGGTTAAAGACATAATGATGCTCACAGAAACAACACTTTTTAATTTTGAAGAATTAACATTAATACATTTTTAAATAAGCAATCAAAAAACCCACTATAATATTCACTTTGGAATTAGAAAATAACAATATGCTACCAGTTTTAATGTTTAATAATGTTTTAATAAAAAAAATTAAAATTCTTTAGAAACAAGTGTTAACAGAAAACAAATTCATACCAACAGATATGTGTTGTTAAATGTTTATATGATGGAGCTAAATTAATTTCATCAAACAACGAAATTTTTAACAACGAATTAAAATTGATTAAAAATGTTTTAATAAGTAGCGAATACTCTCCAAATTTTGTTGACAGAATATTCAAAAATATTACAGATAAAGCAAAGAAAAATAAGAAAATCTAATAATTATACAGGGTGTTAAAAAAAGAGTGTAAAATATTTAAGGAGGTAATAGTATGAACGAAAATAAGCAGAAAAGTCTCAATAAACATAGGTTCGCAAAGTAATGGTTGCGGAGATATGGAATATTTTATGTTTTATAGCCCCTTTTTTTATTTTGCAAAAACGTTGTGTATTTTCTTATAACGGTTGGTTGATGTTTAGTGAAATAAACAGTACATCATTGACAGTTGTTCTAAGTCCACAAGTTTTCTTTCGCTATGGCTAGTTACTCTAACGCAGAATTAACAGACATGCATTTCATGTATGGTCGTGCTAATGGGAACGCCACCGAATCGCCAGATTCCTTCACAACGCATGTTTGGAAGAATTTACCAAAGATTGCGTGATACCGGTTCCTTGGACAAACAGTGCCATTTATCCAGGCCGGTATTCACTCCTAGAGTAGAAGAAGAAATTCTAGCACTGGCAGAGCAGAATCCAGGTACCAGTGTGCGGAGAATATCAGCCGAGGTAGGAATTAGTGGTCCTCTTGTTTGCAGAATCCTCTACGAGCAACTGCTTTATCCATACCATGTGCAACGAGTACAGGCCTTAAATCCAATAAATGATCATCAAGCACGTTTGGTTTTTCTCCGTTGGTTTCTACGGCATGATGCTGAAGACCCTCGTTTGCTTGCAAACATTCTTTTTACTGATGAGGCCGGGTTCAAAAGAATAGTGTTTAATTTTCACAAAACGCATATTTGGGCCGACGAAAATCCTCATGCTCTAATAGAATCTGGACATCAGGCACGTTTTTCATTAAACATTTGGATGGGTATTGTAGGTGACAGGTTTCTAGGTCCTGTTGTTTTACCAAATCTATTATAACAGGCGCTGCTTACCTCAACTTTCTGTAGAACACACTGTATGAGTTTTTGGAAGACATTCCTTTGAATCAGAGGCAACAAATGTGGTTCCAGCATGATGGTGCTCCAACTGATTTTTCTATGGCCGTTAGAGAGCATTTACATCAAACTTTTCCACACAGATGGGTAGGAAGAGCCGGACCTGTTTTATGGCCTCCAAAATCGCCTGATCTGAACCCTCTAGATTTCTTTGTTTGGGGATATTTGAAGACGTTAGTATATGATACTCCTGTAAATAGCCTGGAAGAGCTGCAGCTACGGATTAATCAAAAGTGTCAAGAAATCCAAAGCAAGGAGGGTGTTTTCGAAAGAGTTCGAATATCGTTGAGACGAAGATGTCGTGCCTGCTTGGAAATGGACTGAGGGCACTTTGAACATCTTCTGTAACTTTGTTTTTTGTTTGTTAAAAGCTTCCTTTGTCGGTTTATTTCTAATAAAATAAAATGTTTGAAAAACGAATAGTGGTCCATATCTCCGCAACCGTTACTTTGCGAACCCATGTTTATTAAGACTTTTCTGCTTATTTTAGTTCATACTATTACCTCCTGAAATATTTTACACTCTATTTTTAACACCCTGTACAATAAAAATTCCATACATCTCTATATTATCAGAAAAATTAAGAGGAATAGGTAAAAATTAGAACAGTTTTTCAGACAGCTACTACTTTACGATCCATTTTGTCAAAAATACGTCCAAGAAATGATATACAAACTTCAAAAAATTGCATCTACAGCATACCTTGTGAATACAATAAACATTATGCTGGAGAAACGTTACCTGAATGTTACAGCTGAGGAACATCAAAATGATATAAATAGACGGGAATTTAAAAAATAAAAAAATTGAGCACACGCTTGGGAAAACCGTCATTTGATTCAATAGGGTTCGGCAAAAATTTTAGAGAAGGATAATAATGCAACAACAAGAAAATTAAAAGAGGTCGAGATAAGTGTGTATCAAATAACTGTTCAATAAACATTGATCATTGTTGGCTACAGATGTATAAAGAAGAAGAAAGTAAATAAAATAAAAATCATTTCACATTTCTATGGAAGCAAGCAAACTTTAAACTATTAACCTTGACTTACTTTTAATACAATTGCAATTTATGAGAACCAAAACAGAGAGTTTTTTGAGACGTCAAAAAATAAGGAAGCTGAGTATAGTGATGTGATTTTGGTTATTTTTTACTTATCTGCTCCAGTGAGAGATTTTTTGGTTAAGCAAACTACCATCAAGGAATACTACCACCAAGTGTGCCTGAAAAGTTAGAAAAGAGGCAACAGAATTCTGAGCAACATAAGCAAAAAAACACACTAAGGAAAGTTTTGAATTATATTTCATCTGCACTTCAAGTAACTTAAGGTATACGAAAAGCCAAAGTCGATTTGGGAGTGGTCTTAACTACACCAGCGTATACTGAAAAATCAAAAGCAATAGGAGCAGAAAAAGAAGATAGCCAAAGGTGCAAAGCTGAAGAAGACAAAGAAAGCCAAGTCATTAGAAAACATAAAAAAATTAGATTATTCAGAATCGGGTTAAATGATTTTGAATGACGAATATTTTAGTCATTAGAGACTGAATGTATTGGATATAACAAATACTAATCAGGTAAAAGGAAAACAAGATAGTTACATGGAGACTAGGCACATTCTACAAATAATATTAATTTATCAAATATGCGATACTACTGCAACAACAAAAAAAATGCAATTCCGAATATCCGTCCTACTCTTGGTGGTCCATCTCACATATCTCAAGTGGAATATATGGACCAGTTAAGCGTTGTAGTTTTTTAGTTGTTGAGGTTTTGAAGGTACAATATATTGCAATAATAAAAGCATCCTTTAAAACTAATTTGACAATTTATTTCGAAGTGTCGACGTATTCGTAATAAAATCTACTTTCAATCTTCAACATTAGTTCTCAGTTATTATCCAATAAAGATCTAATGAAATTTCTATTCAGAAATTCCAGTAGTTCAAAAACTGATTTGAGAGAGTGTCATTATTATTGCAATAGACTGTAGATTTTACTTATTTTCAATCACATACAGAAGTAATGAGTTTGATGTGCGAATTATTTTTTTTATTTAGGTATTACATTTTAAGTTTAGTAGGCCAATTTCTCCTCGTTTTACCCTATATTTGCATAATTTTGTTTATATAAAAAGGTATTCTTCTAAAAATGCGGAAATAAATTTAAATAATAATACATTATTAAACTGAATAATAAATAAGTTAAAAGTTAAGTAGTTGTAATAATAATTAATAAAATGAAGATGAGAAAGATGGACTTTGTTCTAAATACTCATTAAAATTGCATATTTATAAAAACATAAACAGTCTGAAGGTAGCTGCATTATAATTATTGAGCTTTTTTTATTTTACGGTATTAAATAGATATTCTATATTTATAAAAATAAATAAATATAAATAATATATGTACTTAAAAATAATATCAAATAAATATAAATTAAACATATAAAATAGTAAATTAATAACATAAAATTTCAGATTGCAAATGTAACCGTCGTTTCCATAAAGACACTATTTTTTTATTATTATATATTTATTTGCAGTTACATTAAACCCTGTCTTCAAAGTATTACCTATGTATTAAAAAAATTGTATTGTAGAAATATTAAATTATTATTAATTTACGTTTGCTTTTATCTTCACCTATTCGTTACTATTATTGCATTGTATTAATTAAAATTCTATCGCAAATCTGAAGCAAATATTAAAGTTATTATTTACATATTATCCATTTTTGGATTTTTTTTAGAACTCAATGTATTATGACGGATGCATTTCTGGAAAAGAATTTATATAACCTGCTTGACTTTTTACCTAAAAAATATCCTCTTAAAGTTTGTGCACTTTCTTCACATTCTGAATAATATATTTTTTTAAGTAGGTAAAAAATGAATATTACATACATCTATCAGTCACCAGATAACTGTAACGCTGATGCCAAAACTAAACTTATCAAGAATCGTGATACTAGCATTACGCTCAGAAAGCATCTAACGTCTTCACATGAGTTCACATTAACTAGTTAAGTTACTATAACATTTATGAAATGATATAAAAATTATGACCATTGATATCAAAAAATTTATATTAAAGTATGCTGACTTCATCCTGTAGATTTATTTGTAATAATTATGTTTTTATTTAGAAAAATACTTACTATAAAATTGCACATTAAGCCGGTTACCGACGGTGAGCAATAATGTAATGTGTATCTATATTTTTGTAATGAGATGTACTCCTATAGACAAGTAAACCGCATAGATATAAATATATATTATAGCGCCAGTGCGTAACGTTCTATGCATTGTAATCACAAGCGATATTTTTCTAATGTATTAGATATATATTATAGCTCACCGTCCGTTACCGGCTTTATTGTATTATCATATCATTATTGTATTATACACACTTCTAGAAATAATCCAATACATTCAAAATAACACTGAAACAAAATAACCTACATTAACTAACAACAACTTTACAACAGTAAAGGATGAAGCAATGATGCTGCTTCATATTTTTAAGGTTTTCCTCTTGCCAAAGCAAACAACATAAGGGAACAATAATAATAATTTTACTAAAACGATTCCATAATGTAGCTATCTATATGTAAAATTTCATAAAATAGTAACCAAGGGACAAAGACACTGCTAGAAATAGAAAAACAATCACATTAAACAGACCATCCCAATATGAATCTTTTATATCATCTTTTCTATCCGCAACCACATGATTCTTTTAGTTTCTGCCAATTGTTATTCTTTGTTTGCTTAAGAGGTTTTTGTATAGAGCAGTGGATGATGTACAAAACTAAAATTACCATTTTTTTATAATGTGGCATATCATATGATTAGTTCTGGAATTGTTTTTAGTCGCAAAAAAAATTGTAGTAATAATGCAAAATCAAATCTGCGAAATAGAAACCTGAAATAGTTCCCTGAAAATCTAAAAGAGGTTACACGTATACGTCCAAAAATTTTGTTCATATCGTGGATAGATAAAGAGAGAGCATTATAGATTTTTGTCACTGCTTTCATTTCATAATCATGTACTTCTGAAGCTGAAAAATCAGTGCAATATGATTAACCTTTAACTATGATCCACCATTGGTCATATCATATCTTTTAGACTCTGGGTCATAAATTGTGTTTAATTTCCAATCGCTTTACGAGAAAAAAACGATAGTCATGTTTCTTTGGTGAGAAGAATCAGCCCTGGAAATTTGTTGCAACTTCGTTGTAACACCCTAATCAATATGTAAATATTGTAAGAAAAAAGTTGCTAAAGCAATTTTAAGAAATTTCCATGTAAATATGTGGTATAAAATATTTAGCTTCCACATGGTGTTTAAAACTGAACTCTGAGGATGATCTTATTTGTGTCAAAAACAATATATTAATAAAACAAATATTAGAAATGACCCAAGTTTTGCAAAATCCTTTTCTGATCCTCATAAATGCTCATTTCATCAGCAAAATAACATGTTTATTTTATAATATATGGTACGACCGATGTTATTATTTGATATACAGGGTTAACTATAACCAAATACAACAATTTTAACCACGTGGTCAGGAAGGCCTAAAAGACGATACATCCCAGTGTCCGTCCAGCCATAGTGATCATTCTCTAATTTTACATTGTAAAGCATATAAAGTTTAGATAATAATAATAATAATAATAATAATAATAATAATAATAATAATAATAATAATAATAATAATAAAAGATCTTTATTAGTGTTTACAAAGAACACACAACATCTGGGCGAAGTCTAGCTTTCGCTATTCTACTTAACCCAGTATAAGGTACAAAAAAAAATAAAAACTAACATAACAAAAACAACTGAATTCTACTATTACAATCATTACAATTCAAATATATTTTATCATTAGCACGTTACTGACAAGATAAGAAAAACTCTTTAATTCTTTTACGGAAACTGTTCACAGATAGAATCTTTAGTTCATCATTAAGGCTATTATAAACTTGAATAGAATTGTAAGTAAAAGATCTTATCTTTAAGTGTTTTGAAAATATTGAAACAAAATCATCTTCAGAGTCAACTTTGAACACCCTGTATATTCTACACTCTATTCGCGAAATTCAAGAACCACTAGATGGCGCTGTAAAATTCAAAATGTCGGATGTAAGGGTGAACAACTATTTGTTTACAATTGCGCTAAGGATTATAAAGCTTTTAATTACCTTGGAGATTGTGTTTTATGGTGTAATTTTTTGTATTTCTTACGTGAAAGAGTATTTTAGGAGTTATCAAACTTAATAATGATGTGCGCTCCTTTGGAGGATGTGTTCCATAATGGATATGTACGTTTTCAAAGAAAACGCGTGTCTGCATAAAAATACTAAGAGGGGGAAAATTTTGTAAATTGATTGTTCCATTTACTGTAATTTTTTCATATCGAGAAACGTTTAGAATAAAACGTTCTAATTAAAAAAACAACAGAGATTGGTGGTTGCCATCCTTTTAGACATTTTGTAAAAATAAAAATCGTACTAAACAATGTAACTTAATTAACTAAATGTAGCCATCGATTTTCAGATTTATAAGTTGAACCGTTTTTAATAAAAAAAAAATTAAAACCAAAATTTCTCCAATTTTTTAGAAGCCCTTATCTCGTAAGGGAGGGCTCAAATCGAAAAATTCTGTAGAAAGTACCGTCCCTAAAATGACCCAAGGAACACACCCTACAAAGTTACGCTCTTAATTTAATTTTTCACTGCTTACAGAGTTTCGGGTTTACAGAAAATTTATGGAAGTATGAGAAGTAGGTACAGTAAGACCAACAATGGAGAACAGCACTTTTTATAACTAAATATCGTACGATCTCAATAAAGTTCGTAAAATTACTAAAAATACACAAAATTTCCACTACACCTACACATACAATACCGATTTGTTGGATTTTTGTTCACCCCACACCTGACTTATTACAAATTGTCTTATGCAGATTCTGCATATTTCTCCATGCAATCTGCTCTGGTACTATTTAAGCAGAAAAAATATAGGAAATTATTAAAAAACACACAAAACTTCATACTTCTATTATGCAGGCAAATTGTTGTTTACCCCTGCAGCTGTTTTGAAATCTATCAACAGATGACAGCCACTTCTTGATTTTCACCAATAACAATTTTATATTACACGTTACTATGAATTTTTCTTCATAAACCTCTTACAATATCTACATGCTGTTTTGGAATACCCGCTATATAAATTTGAATTAGACAAACAGTACTTATGTTAATTAATGTGTATTAACTGATACCTCTTAAATTTATTATTAGATAGTACTTTTGTTTACTCTTCAATTTTCAATTTCTCATCTTATCTCATTTGTGACGTATCTAATTCATGTTCATACATCACAACCACCTTATTGCAAGCAATAGTATACACCACGTGTTTGCACCGGCCGATTCCCATCGCCTGGAAAACAGCATGCGATGCATCCCTGCATGCTCTGCATTATCAGAGATCAAAGGAGACGTCCTCTAAAATTCCTTTCATGTGCCCCTCTGTCTTCTTTTCTAGAAACGCCGCTATGGCTGCTGCTGCAAATCTCACCGATAAAGAACGAACGGGACTTGGTGGTGCTCTTCCTGCTGACGTTCCGGGACATCACAGCTTTAAAACAGCCTATAGAGACCGACGACACGAAAGGAGGTAAGAGGAATTAAGTTTGTAAAATAACTCATGAATATTATATAAATGTTGATACCTAGTTTCGACTTAATTCTCAGTGATCAATGAGAGATTGTGGCGGAATGCATTTGCTTAATATCTTTCTACGTTTCAGGGATTACTTGTAAAATAGAATTAGTATTTATTTGCATTCTAATAAAGTACAATTTGAATAGAATTTATTTTACTTTAAACGTTTCGATACACAGTGTGCCCGCAAATTCCACCGACAACGTTTGGCTGTATATTCACGACGATAAATAAATACGATCTACGAAGTAAAAAAATTTGCAACAGGAAAAAACATTTTATTTTTGTCGCCTACTGAATCCAAAGCTTTAAATTGGTGGTACTCGTTACTCAAAGCGTAACATACAGACCACCTAAAAATAATTCCATTTTTGTAAGAATGGTTATCTTCAGGCAGTTTTCTCAAGAGATATTTTTAATAATATTTAAAAAAAATCGACCACTGTAAAAGTTCAGACTGCTAAAAGGAGATAATAATTGGAAAAAACTACCACCCAGTTTATTAATTTCAGTAATTAATTTCAAAAACAAATAACGTTTTAGTAAATAATTAGCAATGAAACAACAAACATTAATAAATATGTATTTAGGCATTATTTACTTAACAGGATTTTACGAAAATTAACTAGTAGTGATGATATCATTTTCTTTCTCTAAAATGTAAAGAAAATCGAAATACAAAGATAGTAATCTAAAACATCAGGGTGAACCGTTAATATTTTTAAGAGTTATACTCCTAATTAGTTTTAGCTTCATCACAATTATTAGTAATATTTGTTATATTTAGTTAGGTAGGTACTCACATTTTCTTTGATCAAACCTCAATTTAAATGTTCCCTCCATGCACACCACAACATGGCGTAATAATGTGTGTTGGAACCACTGATATACCGCAGTTGTTCTCAACCAGGCAGGAAAACTGCACCGAATTTTTTAAAAATATAATGGTGTTTGCAAAATGAAAAGGCATTTAGCGAGAAAATTTATTTCAATAGAAGTAAAATTTATCGGAAATTTAAATAAATTATAATAATAGCTTTATGTAGACACAGAAGAGTTAAAGGTTCTGTTTATTTAATGGAATATTGGTTACCTTGTAGGGACAGTTGCCGTTTTGATTTTCAAATTTGAATGTTGCGTCAAATTAAAAAAATAATTTCATTGCGTAGTAAATTAGAGAGAGAGTTATTTTCAACTGATAAAAGATGTATGTTGTGTAAGTAACAATGATTGAATTAAGAATAATTTTCAAAATAAATGAAAGAAACAAATCAAATATGAATTTCACGAACGCAGTATTAATACGTGAAATCTATCCTTTTCTACCACCTCCAATAATGTTTATTGTGGAGTTCCACGTCGAGTTGTAACCCTCAGATTAGAATTCATTGATTTGACAGTGGTGCTTTTACAAATTTATCAGCTTCCAGTTTGTCCTTTTCCAACTCTTGTCACACTTTCACAAACCCATAGTAGGTCTGTCTCTCCTACTGAGGAATCCATACAGCGTATTGGTCTGTGACTTTAGTAGGTCTGCAATTAACTCCTTCAATGTCCTATTAAGAACTTAGTTTACCCGTGTTCAGCTGGTATTCTACTCATTTATGCATAAATACTTTAACAACACATCTAATAACATCATAGGAAGGTTCGAGTTCTATAGGATTGTAGATATTCTCGCCCTGGCTGATTCACAGCTTTCTCATTGTTTCTGTGGCTCCCGTACTTGAACATCAAAGCTAGGAACACATCTGACCTAGCAAAGCAGCTTCATACCAAACCGGATTTGACATAGTTCGAGCTGATTATATTAAGGACTGTTTGAATGTCTGAGTAAATAAATTTTATTTTACGCGAAATGTAGTAAGCATGTACACAGAATGCAGTACACCATGAAATAGGTATCTCTCCTTAGCTCCATATATCTTAATTCCAACTCCTTGAGATATTAACACGGTATTTCTTCTCCCAATTCATCCTATAGGGCATTATTATATTGAATTTTTTTCAAAACTGTATAGGACGGAATTAAAGAAAGTCCGAAAATTATATTCTTTTTCTAGCTATTTGAACAGATTTTTCTAATTCTAATTAGACTTCCTTATTGCCACTTTTTTATTTCCATAGATTGATGTTTTCAGTTTTTTAATTCGACGTTTCGATGACATTTTCTCTTTCTTGTTTTTTTTTTGCTGAACGCTATTATGTAAAATTGTAAATCGCGCAAAAATTTAGATATTAAATTAAAATTGCTTGTGAAACAAAACATATACAGAGAGATTTTGATTTGTGGTATTAATTTTAGTATGCGCCTACTTATTTGAAGATCAAGTTTCATACCTAAATTGGGTCACCCAAATATGCAAACTGCATATACAGGGTAATTGAGGGGAACCCCCAATATTCAAAAGGGTTGTTCAAGGGGCAAAAATGAATAAAAAAGCCTATTACACATATGGTCGAATATCAACGGTTACTGCGGTAGCAATGAAAATATTTCTTACCCGAGTTAATTATTGTAATGCATCAGTAGAGAAAAGGTAGTAGGTATTATAAATTATAACATTGATTAAAGACCAAATAAACTGAAATTAATGAATTAAATTTTCATATCTAACATCGACCACCTCGATGTATGCATCAACTCGTTTTTGGATTGCGCAGATAGCTCGTTGAAGTGCACGGTGATTTTGTCTTATGACTGCTGCACAATTAAAAATCCGATCGAATGGTTCTTCTCTTGTGTTCACTTTTGTTGCATATACTAATGATTTAAACTATCCCCATGTTTTGCGGATTTACTCCATCACGAGTGAATTGAGCCTAATTAGTGAACAAAATGTATTTGTACAGTGTATGGTTTGCTTTTATCCAATTGCAAAAATTCAACCGCAAATCATTCTCACTGTCCTGAAGCTTCTGGAGGCGCTGAATATGGAAAAGTTTTAAACCATTTTTGTGAATGACTTCCCATGCATAGTTTTATTAATTTAGAGACGGGCTGCAATGCGCCTTGTACTTACTTCCAGGCTACATTCTACCATATTTACAATTTCAATTTAGAATAGTCATTATCATTTTCAGTATTGGGAAAATTAAATTTTATAATCTTAATAATGTTTTTAGAGATAATCAAACATTATTTTCTTGAAATTTTTGTTTGTAACAGCATAATCTTTCATTATTTATGTATGTAGAATGGCACGCTCTTTCAACTGGCATGGTCAAAATTGGGGGTTGCGATTTAAAAAAATTGTCGATGACGTCACAAATGTGGGTCGTATGTCAAAAAGTGCCTTTTTTAAAAACAAAATCGACGTGCCAGGGGATTTTTCGAAAACTTCAAAAATAATTAATTTATTCATTACTTTTCGAAAGCACTGTATGTAAACATCCCAAAGCAACTAATAAATTGATGGAAATGGGTTGCAGCCATACAGAAAGATATTTAAAAGTCTATGCATCATCTATCTTCTTTTACTGTTGTGAATATCATTTTAATGTAGGTATATCTGTCTGTCTAGCTGTTGTATCATTAAAAGTAAATAATACCTAATGTAATTTACGTCCTTATAGCTAGGGATATGGAAAATTATTTGGAATATAAATTACGTAATAATATTAAACTATAACATTTAACATGGTCAAGCCAGTGAGCGGACATTTCAACAGAGCAAGCAATTTGTCAGGTCCATGCTGTATTTCCAATTGACTTCCCCAAATAAATTTGATATTTTATTTATAATGGGCTTAATGAATAATTTAAACCAATTTTAATATACAAGGTGTTCTAAAAATACTAGCATAAATTCAGGGCCTGGTAGATTTTCAAAAAATATTACAATTTGTTTCTACGAACCCTGGGCGTATCTTCTCGTTTTCAAGATACAGGGTGTCGAAAATAATTTTTTAGAATCTAGTTTCTTCCACAAAATTATACCGAATGAAATGAAATCTTGTTATGTAGGGTTTCTGAGGATGATAAATGCTCTGGAGATATTAATTTTTGGATATATCATACAGTATCACTGCATCATCACTGCATTACTCCTCGGAGACATTTTAGATTCTAACATTTTTGAGGTTAATCTTTTTGCCCCTTCTACAAGATGCTCTTGGAAGAACTATTAAAATTTGCCAGTTTTCGAGAAAAACCAGGCATAATGCGCCAAAGTCACCCAACTATTAACCCAAATTGTGTTTTCTATTTCAGTAGGCTTTAGCACCTATTATTACTATTAGTTTCATTACTAAAACTCAAAATCAAAGTTATTCTTTTAATATAATGATACAAAGTAATGGTTAATTTATTTTTGTAAAAGTTTAACACATACTGAATACAATTGAAAAAAAAGGAAAACAGGAATAACTAATTATTATTAACAGAAAATTTAAATTTAAGGAAAATAAAATCAGAATAAGTGAAATATTCTCCGTGTTCACGATTTCAAGAATTATTTCTCTTAGAACTAAATTCCAAAAAATTATTATCAACTCCCTGTATCTTGAAAATAGAAGAAGATACGCCTATGGTTCATAGGAACAAATTGTAATATTTTTTGAAAATCTATCCCTGAATTTATGCTAGTGTTTTTCAGTACATCCTGTATATTAATTTTTTGTGGATAGACCTATTGTGAGAATGCCCCTATTGCAAAACGGAAAACGTCTGCCTACTGCCACTATAAGGGCCTGGTAAAATATATATAGGAAATTTTCTTCCAGTCTGATACATGCTTGCGTTTATATAAAACGATTTACTAAATGTACTAAAGGATGAGAGGAAAACAATACAGTATATCAGAGCGTCGCGTCCATGGCAGTAATCAAGCACTGAATATTTAAATAAGACTTTAGAAACTGAGATCCAACACGAAGTTTTGGAAGATCTGAAGAATATCGAATAGCTCCCAAGTTTTACGATATTATGCCTCCGAACTATTCAAATTGGATTGTAATAATAAATAAAGTTTACAATATTACGCACTAGAAAATTACAGTTACAGATGGTTCTAAGGGAAAGCATGCCTTTGGAGCATACATTTTCAAACACAGTTTAGTAGAATTTTCAGTACAATAACAATGTTGAAGAAAGAAAGAAAGAAATATATTTATTGACTACGTTAATACATTTAACCATATTATAGTAGCAAGTCAGTATAAATACAAACATTGAGATATCAATGCAAAAAGTGCAAGCCACTCTATAATACATTAAATAATATGCATTTAAAAGACTTAAAATATTGTTTTAAATAACAATGGTAATTAAGTCAAATAAATTACATAATTATATTATTTAAACTAAAACAGTTGTTTGCCGTTTTTATGTTTAGAAACTAAATAAATAGTTATAAGCCATGAGGCAAATATAGAAAACACTTAAAGGACTCAAAACAGGTTTAAAAAAATAGTAATTAACTTATGAAGTCAACTTATATATATATACAAGAACACACAAAAAACAAAATAATCTGAAACAAAATTTTATAGCAAAGAGGCAGTGAGCACATATTCATGCACTGAATAAAAATAAATTTGTTTATTACATTTTTAAATTTTGTGGTGCATAGTGTTCTTACTTCTAAAGGAACTTTATTTGTATAATCTCAAGTCAAGAGATTTATTTGTGGATCTCTGTAGTCGAAATCTTTGACTTCTTAATAAATTGGCAGATCTCGCTGGGTAATTGTGTAAACTGGAATTCGTGTTATATTTTAAATAATTAATATGTATTTTAATCAAAGATATATATATATATATATATATATATATATATATATATATATATATATATATATACGGGAACCATACAATTCTAAGCCATCGATAGTAAACTGAATACACAAACCTGAACCACTTTCACAATCCTGAGCCGTATATGTGGCTCAGGATTGTTTTGCTTTATATTTCGAGACTATTCACTTACCCAGCTTAACTACTCCTTTTGGTCGATAGACCACTTCGTTCTCTCTTTATTTAGTATGACTCATAAATTCTACATAAATTCGGTTCCCGCCAATTTTGAGAAGAATAGTGGCTTAGGATAGATAGAATCGTGAAAATGTAGTTCCACAATCTTCCATGTGTAGGGGTGGCGCTTATTTTATATATTCGTATTTATATACAAACCTGAGCCACGGAAGCGCGGCAACACGGCTAAGGATTTTAAGATTGTAAAAATATATTTAGTCCATTGAAAAGTTACATTTGGTGTTGCATTTTTTAGAGGACGCAATTTTATTGTTTAGCTGTGAGGGGGGAGGGTCAAAAAAAGCTGAACTTGAAGTTTGTGGGGTCACAACCCTCCAACTTCGGCCGCCATGTTGGAAAAGGAGGTTAAATTGTTTTTAGCATTTATCAGGTAAACTATTGGTCATACAAAATTTTTTTAAAAACATTTTTTATTGAAAATTGAATCCTCTACAATTTTAGTCCACTAACTTTTTGTTGTCAAAAATAACAAAGATATTAAAGAAAAACAATCAAAATTTTTGGACAAATTTTCTTTTGGACGCCATAATTTATTTATTTTCTCATTAAAAAAAAATGACATCAGAGCATTTTTGTAGAGTGGTTTTCAACAAAGAATTTTTATGATATACTTTTTTTATTATATTCATTAGTTTGGGTTTTACAGCGCTGTGAAGTGAACACAAATTTTCCCTACTGATAAGTATACATTTATATCATTGATATGGCATAGTTTTTAATTATTTTTATAATAATGTTTTTTATTATAGACATTTGAATATTGTTATGCTCTGATGCCCCACTCACACCCAATTCGACGACTGTGGTACCGCGAAATGCTAAGATTGCTCCGATCGCCCCTACGCGATTCTGGTAAACAAACAAAATGTATCGAGGCGGGACTGGAAAAATGGGGAATCGACGAGAAGTGTTCGAGTCGTTCGAGAAATGGATCTAGAGATACTAGAAAATACCTGGAATATTCGTTCGTCTATAAAAGAAGAATAAATGGTCGAGTTAGTCAGTCTTGTATTACAGACTGAAATTGAAGTGTTTAGAGCGATTTAGATAGCGATTAAAAGGGAAATAGTGTTTAGTTGATCTATAATTAGTATTCACTAGTGTACAAAGTAGTTAATAAAGATAAGTGATTAAGATTAGAAGAGAAAACGTTAGCACAAAAAAAGGAAATAGGCGAAGAAATAAACTTGGTTAGAGAAACCTGCGAAAAGTTTAGACATAAATTAGACAAGGTAACAAAGGAGGGCATGATCAACTCAGAAGGACCTGTTATCCGAACTCAGAAAACGAAGCCTCCTGAATTCGACGGCAAGATCTCTTGGAACGTCTATCTGCGTCAGTTCGAAGCGGCAGCTGTGGCACACGAATGGTCTGATTGTGAAAAGTCTACTGCTCTGATAGTTGCTCTACGAGGGAAAGCTCTTGACGTTTTACAAAGAGTTCCTGCTGGGCAGCAGAATAACTACGACATTCTAAAACAGCATATGGAAATGAGATATGGGGATAAGCACCTGCAGCAAGTGTAACAGGCACAATTGAAAAATCATCATCAACAGAGTGGAGAGAATTTACAACATTTTGAGACCGATGTTGTCAGACTGGTTCAATTAGCTTATTCAACAGCCCCGTCCGAATTTGTAGGCAGGCACTACGACTCGTCAGACCTAAAACACTGAACGACGCTCTTTCGCATGTACTGGAATTCGAGGCAGCAAAGATGGCATCCGGTAGGCATGTTAAAGTTCGAGCCATCAGTGATAACAACGATAATATGGGAAATGGAGACATAATAAAGACGCTGAAGGAGATTATCGATAAGCTCAGCCCAACTACTAGGTCAAAGACAGAACAATCTGATAGTCGAAAGGATCGCATTCTTCAATGTTGGAACTGTGGGCAGACGGGACATCTGAAGAGACAGTGTAAAGCCCCAGTTGCAGATCAACAAAGACGCGACTTCCAAGCGGCAGTCTCCGGGGAACATGTTAAAGTGCAATAGTATGGGAAATAGAGAGATAATCAAAACACTGAAGGAGGCCATTGATAAACTCAGCCTAACTACCATATCAAAGAGAGGACAACCTGAAGCCGAAGAAATCGCCCATTTCAATGTTGGAACTGTAGGCAGACGCGTCATCTAAAGGGACAATGTAGGGCCCCAGTGGCAGATCGGCCATGGCGCTGCTCCCAGATGCCCTTTCTAGATTTTGTCCGACCAACTGCAATCACTGATAAAATTTTGAGTTGAACATCTGGAGTTCGACGATTTTATCAATATTACGTAATATAAATTAATTATAAATTTAGTAACACAAGATGTAGTCATTTTATTTGAAAAAAATCCCACAGACAAATATTCGATTAAAGAATCAAACAGGACTTAAATGCGCAACTATGGCAAATTCACTATAAACACCAATATTTTTACTCTCCCCAATATTGAACATATTTTTTAAAATTACTTTATACAGGATGTTTTCTCTGACTATAAACAAAGTAATAAATTTAATGAGACCGGACCTGCATATCAGTTTCGGTCATCATGACGTTGATTGATTTGCTAAAGTAAGTAGAGTATTCATACCAAATATCACATATTCATACAGTGGTTCACCATTTATAGTAAATTAAAGAAATAGTCAAAATCGGTAGAACCCCCTCCGATTCTCCATGTGCGTGAACTTAGCTCCCCATTTTTTAAATAAAATAAAAAAATAAATATTGTGCTGAATTGTGCCGGATTTGTGCTACATTGTGCCGTAAAAATTTTAAGAAAAATAATAGCCATTTTCCTAGAGTATCAAAAAACTATGTTTTCCACGTAGCCCCCCAGTTCGTAAAAATCATATATTTTTTTAATATGCTATATTGTGCTAGTTGTTCCAAACATTGTGCCGTTTAAAAGAAACTGATATCTGTCTCCATTTTCAGGAACATGCAGAAAACCGAAAATTTTGGGGTGACCTTACTGTGTCCTCTACTTTGCGAAAATCGTGTTTTTCTTAAATGTGTTTATTTGTGCTGGTTGTTCCGAACATTGTGCCGCTTAACCCCCCATTTTATCACAATCTGATTTTTTTTCGACGTGCTGAATTGTGCTAGATGATCCGAACATTGCACCGTTTAAAAAGTGTTTATATCTGTCTCCGTTTTCCGGAAATTGCAAAAAACCGAAAACTTTGGTGTGACCTTACTGCGCCCCCTACTTTGCGAAAGTCGTGCTTTTCTTAAATGTGCTTATTTGTGCTGGTTGTTAAAGAATTTTCACATCTATCTCCATTCTCCGGAAAATCCTGAAAAGCTGAAAACTTCAGCGTGAACTTAGCCCCTCCATTTTTTTCGAATATTAAAAAACGGGATTATGTCGAATTGTGCTGTTGTGTCTGTTCATAATTTATTAAACGGCACAGTGTTTGACACAACCAACACAATTCAGCACAGCCACGTTTTCCGATTTTTGGGAAAAAGTGGAGACGCATGCCAAAATTGTCGGTTTTTCCGAATTTTCTAGAGAACGGAGATAGATATTGAATTTCTTTAAACGGCACAATGTTTACGACAACTAGCACAATTGAACACAATCCCGTTATGAGAGAGATATGAATTTTCGCGAAGTAGGGGGCACAGTAAGGTCACACCAAAATTTTCGGCTTTTGCATTTTCCGGAAAATAGAGACAGATATTAATTGTTTTTAAACTGCACAATGTTCAGAACATCTAGCACAATTCAGCACATTGAAAAAAAATCGGATTGTGATAAAATGGGGGGGGGCTAAGAAATTCCGGTTTTTCCAGATGTTCCAGAGAACAGAGGCAAATATCAAAATTTTTTAAACGGAACAATATTCATAATAATTAGCACAATTCAGCACATTGAAAAAAAAAACGGATTGTGGAAAAATTGGGAGCTAGGATATTCCGGTTTTTTCGAATTTTCCGGAGAACGAAGGCAGATATTAAATTTGTTTAAACGGCACAATATAGCATATTAACCAAAAATATAATTTTCGCGAAGTCGGGGGAGTTACTTGGAAAACGTGATTTTTCCATTTTCTAGGAAAATAGCCTAATATTTTTCTTAAAACTTTTACGGCACAATGTAGCACAAATCCGGCACAATTCAGCACAATTTTTATTTTTTATTTTATTCAAAAATGGGGGCTAAGTTCACGCACATCGTATCTCCATATTTAAGCGGGCAACTGTGGCAAATTCACCATAAATTCGACTATTTTTACTCTCTTCAAAATCCTGAAAATATTTTTGAGAGTGTTGTCTCTACATAATATAAACAAAATAATAAATTTGCTGAGACCGGACTAGCACTACAATTTCACTCATAATGTTTACTAATGGGTCCACCAAAAAAATATATTTAGTATTTACTTTTACCATCTACTTACAAAACAAAAATGTTCAAAAATGAAAAATAATTTTAATGTAATGATAGAAAAGTATAGTGTTCAATATGTGCAAAAAATTTCACTCGTTCGAAATTGGCACTTTTTAGCACTTGTTATACAATATACTATTTTCTAACGCAAAATGAAATAAACACACATGCATCGTACCTATATACTGACAGTAATTGTTGATCGCTCAAATCAAAAAGAGACACCTGGCTCTGAATATAAAAAAAGAACGAAAAAAGATAAATTGTCTAATCTGAACGTAAGAGTAAATTTTGAAAAACACTGTGATTAATTCAAATTTGTAATTTTCCAATCCATTAAAAAAATAACAGATTTTATTATTAAATAAAAATTATTTTTGCTACTACCACTAGGAAAAGTTGCAGAATATACGCAGTTTATATTGAAAGTAGTACTTTTCTGCACAATTTTTTGATCACCATATACCTGTACTATACAAATTATTATTATTTTTATTTTCATTTCCATAACAATACGACTTATTATTGTTATTTTACAAGACAAACTTTCAGTCACTTCAGTAATATAGCTCAGTTTTTTTTTTATTATCAAAATGAATGAAGAAAAAAATTTTAAAAATAAAAATTGTACTTTTAATTTCAATATTTTTCGTTAATATAATGTAGTTTAATAAGTAGTACTTAATATTGATGTTGTAATATAAATAAAATAATATAATAATTTAAATATTTGCCTGCTCTCGATCGTAGGAAAATTTTGTTCCTAATGTCCTAACTCATACGCAAAGTGTCTTTTTCACTTTAAAAATATTCATCTTATAACGTCTACAGTTGTCTTTATCTATTTCAATACCATCATATCCTAGATCCACTTTGGCAACATTGTATTGGCTCAGCTTTGAGCGTAGAACTACGTATTTGGCTCAGGTTTGTTAGAAATGTGTATTGGTTCAGGATTGTGTGTTTAAGTAGTTGTATATAAATATAAATAAAGTTGTTTGTATAGTTTGTATATGTCAAAAAGTAGGTAGAATGTGGACCAATTAGAAGATATATGCATTAACTTATATTTTTTTTGTTTACCCTACACCAATAAAGCGGGTGGATCAGGATTGTATGGACAGCCAAATGGCTCAGGTTTGATAGAATGACGTATATATATATATATATATATATATATATATATATATATATATATATATATATATAAGGCAATGGCATGATTTTAATTTTTTTGAAAAGTGGCTTGCAATTTTCGCTAGGTCCCACCCGTGCAACTATACGAGCAATATTTTTTTGAAGTTTGAAAACTCTCAGCGATGATGACGCGTTCCCCCATAGGATCACTCCGTAAATTAAACATGAATGTACAACACCATAATATGCATTCAAAAGCATATCATCATTTAACACCTTTCTAAGTTTTCGCACGAGATAAATATGGTTAGAAATCTTCCTACAGAGATTGTCAATATGACAAGTCCATCTGAGAGAACCATCAAGAGGAATGCCTAAAAGTTTAGCATGGTTCCCATCTTGAGAAACACCACTGGAGAAAATAGCACTTTGGGTTTTTTCATTGTTAAGCTTCAACTTATTAGCTAAAAACCATGATTCAGCCTTAAGAACACTATTGTTAGCGAGCTAAGACTACGTTCTCTACTATTATCTGATCATAATAATGTTGTGTCATCAGCAAATAAAATGCATCCCTCAGGAGCCATATGAAAATAAAGGTCATTAATATAAATAACAAACAGAAAAGGCCCCAAGCCAGACACCTGAGGCACTCCATAGGATACACATTTAAAGTCTGATAAAATATTATTAAAACTGACACACTGTTTCCTACCCGTAAGATACGATTTGGTCAATGATAGAGGAGTTCCACGAACTCCATAAAATAATAATTTTTGCAGCAGCGTTTCATGACATATACAGTCAAAGTACTCTCAAAACCCACAACCACCTCCTCCACTACACTGAGTATGCAACCAGCAACAAGAAAATTGACGTTAATATTTTATGTAAAATTCGACCTTACCGTAACTTAACAACAGAAGTGCGCGATAGTGATTAATTTTTGTTATTTCTTACATATCTGCTTGTTTCAGTGTGAGATTTTTTGGGTAGGTAAATTTAGTTTCAAAAATAACCCTTGACTGATCCGTTTGGCGCAAGGGCTTATTTAATTAATCTTCAAAAACCCAATCAAACTAAAGAAACTACAATTATGCCACAAATAAATAGCTATAGACAATATCTTAACAAAAAAAAATGGAAATAAATAAAATCATTTCCCAGTAAACATATGTCAAATTCAGCTACTTTTACCGCGGTAGTTCAACGCGGACGTGACACGGGAATTTTGCAACTAAATCATGGAGGTGAAGGGGATCTAGGTCCACAGCGTCTTCTAGCAGCTAAGGAACATATTTTAGAAAATCTCCGAATAGGTACCAGGCAAATCGCTCAACAAGTACAAGAAATATCCCAATCAACAGTGTGGCATAACATACACGAAATTAATTATAACCGTACCATGCACAGCGTGTCCAAGCATTAAAAGCAAGGCATTATCTCTTACGAATTAGATTTTGAGTATGGTTGCTGCAACAAAATACTTTAAATCACAGATTTATAGCTGAAGTGTTAGTATACAGATGAAGCTATTTGTACATGGAATGGGATGTATAACATTCATAATAGTCATGTTTAGGATTTTGAAGATCCGCATGCGATTCAGCAGAATCATTTTTAACAACGCTTTTCCTTAAATTGACGATGGATTAGTCGAGGAGGACCGGTACTAAAGCCGCCACGATCTTCTGACTTAAATCCTTTGGACTTCTTTTTGTGGTAATATTTAATAAGTAACGTGTATGGTGCCGAAGTAGACACTAGTATCATATCCGTTGTCAATAACTTACGAGTTAAAAATGGACAAAAACCAAAAAATTTTGTGTAGGTTCGTAGGAACTGGGTAAACGTGCCCAAATGTATTTACATGTCGATGGACAATATTTTAAATAGTTGTTGTGAGATCAGGTATGCTATTACATTATTACTTACAACCTCAAATTAATTTTATTAATTAATAATAACAATAGCGGCAAAAGTAGTTGACTTTGCTGATATAAAATAGATGTTATAAAATTTTATTTATTTCTTATTCTTCTTTCAATTTTTAGTCCGTTCATTTATTATTACATTTTGCGGCTGCGCCTCTCATCGACATGCTTTGCCGTGCGCTAGATCAAGTTTTACAGTCACCTGTACATTAAAACAAATTTTTTGACATGTTCTGAATCACGCTGTATGGAAGATTAAGTTAAATTTAATATAAGTTTATTTAAGAGTTGCCTAAAAGTTGAAATTGAACCTCCGGTTAAACTGCAGGTTGAGCATTATAAACTTTAATTGAAAGCTGAAGTGTCGATTTAGCAGTGGTTCACTCAATCAACAGTCATAGTCCAATTTGAATGTTAATTTATTATTGTTTCAGGCGACAATTCAATATGCATATATGTATTCACACATACCGATTATGACATGTCTGCTTTTTCCTTTGTAGATACAGTAGAAGCAACAAAACCCTTTCTTTATTATTATCTGCTGGCAAGCTAGGTACATCTTCGCCTAAAGAAATAACTAAATCTACAGAATCGACCATTGCGACCAGTGATTGCTAGCATATGTAAATACTATCTTATACTTTTACTGATATCTGAAACCGCATTTAAAAATTTCTTTCTCCTTTATTTTTTAACTTCTTGAAAAATAATTTTTTTATAATGCATTTAAAAATATCCAAGAGTTGCATGACCTTGCGAACGGTACTTGGTTAGGTTCTGTCTTGGGAATACCTTAGAGAATACTGAGAAAATGGATGTTCGCACTTTCTTGACATCTGTTTTCTCTTTTCCTTCTTTTCTCTAAACTCCCAAACTTCTTAACCAAACAAACCTTGTCAACAACCTTTTCCTAGCAACCGTCTTCATCAAAATTCTTACCCGCAAACATTTCAATAAACAAGAGCACTATAAAGTTTTTGTGTAGATTACAAACTCTACGCATAACATTCCACCACCTGAAATTGTAGATAATTTTGTAATGAGGTTTTCAACATTTTAATTTCCTCGAATGATAATCATAAATTTCTCATCGAATTGTTGATTGGGCAATCACATGCATACATCAATTATCGTGAAATATTCCTGATCTCAATATTCGGAGTCGTTGATTTTTTAACTTTTTACCGCTGACAATGATTCATTAGAAATTCCCCAGACTTGTCCTAATCTGGAATGCGTTTGAAGAGAGTCTGACTGGGGTCTGTAGAGGCCCAGGTTTTAAAACCAGTTAAATAAAAATTTAGTTTTTACGTATAACGCTAAATACGAGTAGATCCCCAATTATATGTTTTTGCTTAGTTCAACCTTTATTATTTTTTATTTGTTTTTTCAGTTTCTGAAATGTCTAAATGTTCATTTAATAGCAAACTGCAAAATAAATCTCAATTTCCAATACTTAAAAATGGAATATGTAACAATATGTCAACAAATAGAATTAAAAAATTGATGTATTTGCTATAAATATGCATTATTTAAACACACAAAACAAATGTCATAAGTATTTCAGATATTGCCATATTTTTTGTCAAATTTGAGAGAGCAATAATTTTAACTTGATATTTATTACCAGGCAAGGCAATCCGAGGTTTTACAACTTCTGGTCCTAGTTTAATGATTTCACAGATGGCAACTCTAAGCACTCATCATCTCTTCCATACATCAAGAACTCATTCAGTTATTCAGTGAAACTGTCTGTCTGTATTTTAACCAATACGTTGTTTAGAATACACGCTATACTAAGAACTCTTAAGTTCATCATTCTAGTGTCCAATAGCATGTCAAAATTAGTTATTTTCTAAACAAGTGGGAATAGTGGTACTTTAAACATTTATTCTAGTGAAAGGATCGCCTGGTTGACTTTACCACAGTTTTTTGCAATTTCTTCGTTTTTAACAAATTTACTAAGAACACCTTTTTATGTAAAATTACATATATAACAAGGCTTACGATGGAAGAAACCTAACTTGAAGCAACTAGCGCCCTCTATTTTGTACAAAGAAAATTATAACACTAGAGCATTTGGGGGTTTCAAAATATTGCCATTTAACCAAACATACCTATATACAACAGGCCTTCAAAGTGGGACCAAATATTCATTAAAATACTTACTTTAACTTGCAATAACCAAATTTTGTACATGATTTAGGTTTATTACTGGTCTTCTTTGACTATGAGTTCAAGTAAATTGAAACACGACAAGGTGTTCAAAAGAATGGATAATATCTTGCGCAGAATTTAAATTAAAATACTTTTTTTACTCTTCTTAAATTTTAAAAAACTTTAAGGTTAAAAAAGAGTGTAAAATATTTCAGGAGGTAATAGTATGAACCAAAATAAGCAAAAAAGTCTTAAAAAAATATGAGTCCGCAAAGTAACGGTTGCGGAGATATGGACCACTATTCGTTTTTCAAACATATTTGATTAGGAATAAACCGACAAAGGAAGCTTTTAACAAACAAAAAACAAAGTTATAAGATGTTCAAAGTGCCCTCCGTCCATTTCCAAGCAGGCACGACATCTTCCTCTCAACGATATTCGAACTCTTTCGAAAACAACCTCCTTGGTTTGGATTTCTTGACACTTTTGATTAATTCGTAGCTGCAGCTCTTCCAGGCTATTTACAGGAGTACCATACACTAATGTTTTCAAATATCCCCAAACAAAGAAATCTAGAGGGTTCAGATCAGGCGATCTTGGAGGCCATAAAACAGGTTCGGCCCTTCCTACCCATCTATGTGGCACGTTTTTTATTAAACATGAACATGAAATTTGTTTTTTGTTTGTTAAAAGCTTCCTTTGTCGGTTTATTCCTAATAAAATAAAATGTTTGAAAAACGAATAGTAGTCCATATCTCCGCAACCGTTACTTTGCGGACCCATGGTTATTAAAGACTGTTCTGCTTATTTTGGTTCATACTATTACCTCCTGAAATATTTTACACTCCTTTTTTAACACCCTGTATACCACATTCAAAAAGTGTAAGAGCCATTTCTTCAAGATTTGGATCGATAAGTGACCTTTTGCGAGTTTATCTTGCATCAGGACATTAATTTTCACAAGAAAAAAATTATTTTCACTGATGAGGCGTGTTTCACTTGTAGAGGAATTACAAATGTTCACAACTTTCATGAATATTTCCATGTAAAACCCCTATGCAATAACTCCTAAATATTTTCAACGCGCGTTTAAAATAAATGTCTGTGCTGATATTATTGATCACTATTTGATTGGATATCAGTTATTCTGCCAAATCTATTAAATGGCGTAAGTTGTTTAGAATGTCTGCAAAATACTCTCCTTGATTTAATAGAAAATTTACCGTTGCAACATAGACTAGACATTTTGGTTTATGCATGATGGGACACCGCCTCATTTTAGTGCTACTGTTAGAGACTTTTTGAATTTTACGTTTTCAAATAAATGGCTAAGAGGAGGAAATAGTGTCCTCAAAATTGACCACCACAATCGCCTCAACAAATGTTATTTTCATTGGGGAATATTGAAGAATTTTTTTATTCCTGGTTAACTGAATCTCGAGAAGATTTGTGGAATCGCATTACGAATAAATGTTATAAGAAATGATCATCATTTATTAGACAGAGTAAATTTCAATTTTTGGCGAAAAATAAATTAATGTTTCAGATAAAATTTTTTAGTTTTATTAGTAACTGTCAAATTTTAAACAAAGCTTACTACTGACTTTCTGATTTCTTCTAATAAACACTATTAAAATCTTGTTATGCATTTTCTTCAAAATCTTTTAAAGTTTTTTTTTTAAATTTGACAGGAATAAAAAGTGTTTTAAATTAAATTCTGCGCGGGATATTATCATTCTTTTTAAATTTGATCAATGGAAACAAATTTTGATATAATTTTGGAGTGACTGACCCTCAATGAATACCTTGTAGATTTTCAATTTACTCATAGCCAAAGAGGATCAATAATAAAGCTAAATCATGTACCAAATTTAGTTAATCGAAACTAATGTAATTCAAAGATATTATTTTTTTCCAAATTTTTCGCACCACTTTGAAAACTGCAACTTTATATATAGGTGTATTTCGTTAAATTACAATATTTTAGAACCCCCTATATGCACCTGTCGGTTCTTATGCGGAATACTGTATACATTTTTTCTAATTATACAGGAAGAGTCAAAAAGAATGGGTCAACACTAAGCTGGAGATTCTAAACACCAAAATATTATGTTTGAGCTCATCATGACTTATACGAATGTCGCTGGTTTAAGAAATACAGGGTGTTCAAGATTTAAATTTTATTCTGACATTTTTCAATAATTGCATGAATAATAATAATTCACACGCACACAAAATACGCTAATATTTATTGACGTGAAACATTGAAACATATTGACATGAAAATTTGACAGTCTACTAAGAAAAGAAATAGCAATACCAGCTCCTGAAAGAAAATCACCACAAAATACATTGAAATTTTTAAATGCAAATAACTCATAAACCGATATAGTTAGGCTTAGGCTTAGGATCTAAACAAGAGACTGGCATAGAATTGAAAGTTCTTTTAGATTTTTAACTTTTTCTAAGCATAGCTCAACAGATAAAATAAAATATGTTTTGAATAATACACTGAAACTAGCGACCTCTAGGAGCAACATCAAAATAAGCTTCAAAATTGTAATTTTCACACCAAAAAACCAACATTACCAGAGTCGTGCTATCTCAGACCAAAAGTTTCTACAAGTACTGCTGCATATAACTTTACAAACTTTATACAGGGTTAACCATGACTAAGTACAAAAATTTTAACTACGTGCTCAGGAAGGCCTAAAAGACAATAAAAAAGTTATTCCAAAATTTTAGGTAGATATTTAAAAAATGGAGCAAAATCCTTTTTTCCTACGGAAAGTCGGCGTCTATGATAAGTATCGACTGAGATAGCTTATGGCCTAGATCCATAGTTGACTTTACATCTGTCAACAATGTACTACTACCATGCGATCATTTGCAGTATTTCTAAATGCGGAAACGACAAAAATTAACATTCTTATTAGCAATAATACCTGATAGGTAAGTAACAGTTAATCCAGTTAGCTCCAGTATTTTGCATTTGTTTTTCATTATTTAGTTACAAACTGGTAAAACTACATTTTCACTCACTACCGATAAACAGACTTCCCGTAGGTACAGTTATATAAAATGCCTATGTATTATAACAAAATCGAAGAAAGGAATGAGTAGGTAGGTTCTAATAGATAACAGAAAACTTTTAACACCCGTGGCAGTCTTGTCCCATAACCTAGAAAACAAACCGGCGAACTATTCTGTGAGAAAATATCTATACTCGACACATATTTCTTTATTTATTAACTATAAAACGTTTAAAATTAAAATAAGGCATTGAAAACTGAAAAAGAACCCAAAACTACAACGTAAACACAGGAATTAAATTATCAGCGACACCAACTCGATTGGGCCGACTGTTGCATGACGGTTGCTTGCTGGTTGCCTACTCTGATTCCCGCATTGGCGGCGTTAAATAAGGATTTAATATAAAACCAAAAACATTTTTTTTCGCTTTATAAATAAGTAAAGAAAATTTTTTGAAAGGAAATTCCGTTCATTCTTATTTTTTTCTATCCCCTTTTAAAGTATTTGTACTTAGTCATAGTTAACCCTGTATATACGGCTGTTGACTCGGCTGTTGATAATAAAGAATGCGTTATAGCTTTATCTTTGATCTAACAAGAGCTTTTGACTGTGTATTAAGCAGCTTCATATGAAGAAAATTAGAAAATTTAGGTATCAGAGGAAGTATCAACAAGTGGATAGACTCTTTTTTGCTAAACAGGAAAATTTCGGTAAAGATAGACAATGTTAATTCCTCTATGAACAGTCTTAATTTAGGGGTCCTGCAGGGAAGCGTCCTATCGTCATTATTATTTATATCGTTTATAAACGGCTTGGAAACTCATGTATTATTTTCGGAAAATATATTTTTGGTAATGTTTGCTAATAGTACCAGCTATGTAAAATCTAAATCTGCTGGTTTACTGCAACGCAATAAGAATGCAGTGCTTGCACACTTTCATACCTGGTGTTCATCAAACAGACCTCTTACTTATGTTAGTAAAACTATGTATATAGTGTTTCGTAGAGAACATTTATTGTCTCAACCAAATTTCACATTCGTGATAGATAATATAACGTTGCGCTAGAAAATGTATCTTACACTGGGGTTAGTCGAAGGACATACACAGAGTTTTTATATTACAGAAAAGAATATTAAGGCTATTTTTTTCATACCAGTCACTTGATTTAGAAAAGAATTTCTGGATTTCCTTTATAACAAAAGCTTTTATACTTTAAGTGAATTTCTAGATACACGCTACTGATTTGTTCTATCCGACCAAGGTTCCTTTGTACAATATATTGTTAATTTAGATCTGTTATATGTAATATTGCATTTTTAACATAGTGTGCAAAGGACGATGTTAAAAATAGCCGATTTTTGGCTTATCCGGGGGAACGCATAAATCATAAAAAAATCAATTGATTATTGTTAATTAACATTAGAAATGGCCCAGAAATACGTCAGATAGCTAGGGAAATGTCGCTACTACCTCTAAACCTATATAAACTACCCTTAAATAGCTTTAAATGGATAATCATTAATTATTGTTATAAAATTCATGTAAAATGAAAAAAATTATTTGAACAGACAGTATGTCAATATAAAAAGTGATAAATAACTGCAAAAATGTCCATTCCACCCCTAAAAATTAAAGAAACTACATTCAAAAGCTAATGGTGAGGTTACTTCGACATCAAAAATAGATAATGCTTAAATGTTCAAGGAAGCACCTATTGCTAGAAAAAAATTATAGATTACTGTCAAAAAATGCAAAAACTGATACTAGAGTACATTAAGTAAGTGGGGAAATATTAATTGCACCCCTAAATCTATATAAACTGCCTTTAAATAGTTTAAAATAGATAATCATTATTTATTGTTGTAAAATTCGTTTAGAATGAAAAAAATGCTTAAATTACTTTTAAGGTTCATTTATACTATTGCGACCTGAAAAATGGGCGCAAGGATAAATTGCCATTTTTTCAGTACGCGCTCGCAAAGTGAGAACAATTGGCGCTATTTCGCCATTGAATGGGCACTTTTACAGTCATTTATCACTTTTTATATTGACATACTGTCTATTCAAATCATTTTTAGCATTTTTTTCATTTTACACGAATTTTATAACAATAATTAATGATTATCCATTTAAAGCTATTTAAGGGTAGTTTATATTGGCTTAGGGGTAGTAGCGACATTTTCCCAGCTATCTGACGTATTTCTGGGCCATTTCTAATGTTAATTAACAATAATCAATTGATTTTTTTATGATTTATGCGTTCCCCCGGATAAGCCAAAAATCGGCTATTTTTAACATAATCCTTTGTTCGTTCTCTCGATTTTTTTATTTTCCGCAACTTTTTGTAAGTTTTATCTACCAGTAATGTTCGCACCCTGTATGGTTTATGCCAAATAAAGTTATTATTATCAAACATCTCTCAATTAGTGAGAAATTTCAGAATAAAATTTAAACCTTGAACACCCCGTATTTCTTAAACCAGCGACATTCGTATGAGGCATGATGAGCTCAAACATAATATTTTGGCGTCTAGTATCTCCAGCTTAGTGTTGACTCGTTCTTTCTGATTTCTCTGTATGAATTATGCTATACTTTGTTGTCCCGTTGTCAACATATCTTTAAATAATCTAAAATTGTCATATTTTCCCACAGGTTTATCGAAGTTTGCGAAGCTAGCCCGCTCAGTGACGAGGAGTCGATCAGTGCTGGTCTCTCACCTACCCAATCTGAAGGACACCACCAAGCAGTCCCACCTGGCACAAGTAAACTTCTTAAACCGTTTTGACAAGCATCTAATCGGATATTTTTTCCATGCTGCCTTGGATTTTATTTCGAATTCTGTTTTTTTCGCGCGATAGATGATGAGTTTAAGTGCAGACATCATGCCGCAGTATCGGCAGGAAGCCCCCAAGACCCCTCCACATATTCTACTTCACTACTGCGCCTTCAAAGCTATTTGGGATTGGATTATACTTTGTTTGACTTTTTATACAGCCATTATGGTTCCTTACAACGTAGCTTTTAAGAATAAGACATCTGAGGTAAATGATATTGATTGTTTATTGCATGATTAAACCTAAAACTATAGTCTGTTTAGAAATGAAAGAGAGTAATAATAAATATTATGTATGCAAATTGTAAATAAATGTAGTATTGGTGCTTATATTCAATATTTTTATATTATGTATTATCGGTATAGATGAGGTGCACTTTTAAAAAAAACTTTGTGTGATCGAACCGTACTAAATTGTAGCAGATAGCTAAAATTTAATCCCTGACAATCCGTCTTTGTCTATGCCGCTTCAATTTCTCGGTCAATTTCTCTTATAAGTAAACAATATAAAAACATCATATCAAAACTAGAGGCTACTTTAAGCATCATAACCGGGTTAAGAGGGTTTTTAGTAATTCAAATAAAATTATTCAATATTATTATCAAAATATTTATTTCAATTTAATGAATAGACTTTTCTTTCCACACAAAAATATATGTATTTTGAAAATTCAAATTATGGTGAGTAAATGTATTGTTGTATAAATATACAATAACAAAAATATAAAAGTAGGTATACTAAAATTCATCCTCTGAATATTCTGATGAATTATCTTCGTCTCCTAGATTGATAGCGATAGGTTCCACAGTAACGTCAATTAAATTATCGAGCGATTTGTTACCATTTCATCGATAACATATTTTTTCTGATCTTTATTAAGATTGACAAGTGTCAAAAGTTCCTTTTTCACCATATTTGTTTCAAAACAAATGTTTTTTCCGGATATCCATTGAATTATATCGGCTTTCCTCCAAGCAGTCGTAGACGCCCGATCGGTCTGCCGTGAATGGTACATACTTTTGTTACAGTATATCCCTCGTTGACCCAAGTTTCGTCTAGATAATACATATTCCTCCCTTCGTCACGGAATTTTTTAATTGATCTTAAGTAGGATCTTCGCTAACAAATAATTTTATCTTTATCGATAAGAACTGACTGTTCTGCTTTTCCCAGCAAAAATTCAACTTCTACTTACATAATTTGCTTCTACTTTCTACTGACTTTTGGCAAATCGTTGTCCTCTGAAGGTTCACTTAAAATTTTGTTAAGCGTTGGTATTTCTTTTTTAAAATAAAAGTGTACTTTTCTGCGAATGACATTTTTGAAGAAATCATCTATAACGACTTTTGACCTTCCTATAGATGATTCTGAGGGATTTACAGTATCTTGTTAATTTTTTCCTTTAAAAGTCTCTAGATAGTCGATTTTCCAATCCCTGTCATTTTGGAACACTTTTCCACGATATCGTCAACACTGTTGGTAGGATTTTGGTGTTTCAATGCATTAAGTACATTTAACATACTAATCTTCTCATTCTGAGACACAATAGTCACTAAACACAAGTCGAATTTTACTATACTGCACTAGCACGTCTTCGTATATTCAGCTCTAAGACTGGATTGATCTGTCACAATACACTGACTCCTGCCCTATGACGTATCCAGTAAAATATACTAATGTACACCCATTACCTGTTAGCATTAGTGTTACCCGATAATTACCTGAAACGAAATATTACCACGCCCATGGCCGGTTCTTATCTCGGAGTTTTATTACTCTCTTTCATTTCCAAACAGACTATGATGACAAAAACATGTAAAAACAATTTAGTATATACAGGGTGGTTCATTAATAAATGTACATAAGCTAACTAGATAATTCTGGGCTGAAAATATGAAGAAGTGACACATATGTAAACGTGACTCTATGATGGGAAAAATCCGGCGCTCTATAATTTAGAAGAGTGGTGGGCATATATTGGTAATTTTTAGAGTTTTCTCGAGTTTTGTTTATTTTTTTTTTTGAACATCCTGTATTTTAAATATTGAATCGGATAGTCTCTATGTAATGCTCAAAGTTTCATAAAAAAAATTATTCTATGAATTTAAAAGATTTTTAGAAAATGGTTCGTTATTTTTAAACACTCTGTATTTGCTCCGTTAGTTAGCGTCATAATAGATCCTTGATGGAAGTTTAATCAAAACAATGTTTAATTCCCTTTATTTTGAGTTGAAACGATAACGTCTTTTTCAACTCTTTGTAAACCGAAAATTTTCTCGAATTTCGAATTTTATTTTTTTTTGTCAATTTTTATTTTAATGCTGTCTATCAAGCCTTTTTGAATCACCCTATCAATTGAAGCGACACGGCAATGAAATGACTACCGCCATATTGCCTAGCTCATTTTTACCACGTTTTCACTCGTATTTATGCAATGTTCAATGAAAAAACGACCTCAAACCCCAGCGGGTACGGGAAACTTTCTAGAGACTTCAAATTTACAGTTTTGGTCTTTGCCGGCCTCCAGTCGGCCCAATTTTCCAAATTTCCTACATTTTATTCCGAGATGTCACAGCCGGTGCATACGTTTGACGTTTCGGTGATTTTGGTCGGCGGTGCGCCTCGTAGTTGACTGAAACTTAACCAATTTTCGTTATAAAATCGAATTTTAAACCCAGACCTAAGGCATGCTGGACATTTTAGAAGGTTCAAATTTAAAGCTTCTATAAAAACATTATTGTCTTTTCTTGACTTGTATATATAATTTTTGACAAACAAACTCATGAAGTATACTAAATAAAAATAAAAAAATTATTATAAAAAAACGTTGGTCTGTGCGGGAATCAAACCACCATCCTCTGGACTGATAAATCTAAATGCTACCAATCGAGCTACTACAAACTTTGCACATATTGTCATATTATTTCAGCATCTATATTACCACATAATATGTAAACAAAAATATTTAAAGGTACCAATTCAGATTTTGTGCTATAAAATCATCACCAAAGGACTCGGATATATGTCAGAAAACACAATAACAACTTATCGTAGCTGGAAGGGCCCGAAAATTGTTCCAGAACACATAATCTGTTTCAATTCATTTTGACGTTTCGTTTGAAGTTTGCTGAATTTCTACAAAAGAGCAAACAACAACAAATTAGTTTGACATTTCTGACGTTTATGCCGTGAAAAACACATTTCGTCTACCATTTGTCGAATGTCTAGAAAGGAGCGTAACCTACTCGCTCTATCCTCGTTCCACTCGGAAAAATCGATATCTTCTATAAAGGGGAGTAACCGACTCAAATATCCTCGATCCACATAAAAAAATCCGCCGGTTTTGGCCGAGGAGCCTCGGGAAAATGGAAATTTATTTAGGAAAACTCAAAAAAATGGTCATCAAAATACGCCGTAGGCAATCTAGAAAGACGGCGAAAGGCGTACCGTTTAGCCGTTCGTAGTCGCACGGCTCGCAAAAAAAGCTTTTGTGGCGGTAAAATGGGCAATATTCGAGTCAAGTGTGCGAGCGAGATTCAACATTCCTACTTCTACGCTACTGATGAAATTTTTATTTTGGTACATATTTTCAACACTTTCTATGCAATTACCCGATTATTCCTCCATAGTGGTAAAGTCATTAATTCTCGTCATTTTTTAAGTTAAATATAGAGCTGCACAATCATTTTTATTTTATTATGTAATTTATTTGTCATATTGAAGTCGGTGTCTTCTGTCGTGGAATAATTTAATAACAATAAACAGAACTACATAGTCAGAAATCAAATACATTTTAGAAATAAAAGTTTGTTTCATTTAACATTATATTAAAAGATAGAATAACAACTTTCCGGACTACACCAGATATCCTAATGAAGAATTAATTTTAAAAACATGTGACTTTGCAACAAATGTTAGATGTGACCGCCATTACATTTGTCTATTCTTTTGCTAAACGTTTTTGTAATTTTATTAAATAGGTTTGGCTGATTGCCAATGAAATTAATAGAGTTGACAATTTCTCATAATCCTTGACGACCGTTAATTTCTTGAAAATATACGAAAGTATCCATATGTCCCCAAAAATAAAAATCTAAAGGATTAAAGCCTAATTCAACTAATGCAATTCAAACCCATGACAGAAGACACTGCCTTGAACATGACAAATAAATTACATAGCAAAATAAAAATGATTCTGCAGCGCTATGTTTAAAAATCTCGAGAAATAATGACTTCACCGCTATGAAGAAACAATAGGTTAATTACATGGAAAGTATTAAAGAATTGAAAAATTGTACCAAAATAAAAATTTCATGGCGTAGAAGTTAAGAATGGGAAATTGCCCTTCTACCCCTGTCATATGCCTCTGATAGTAGCCATGAACGATTTTGTATTATTTTTTAATATGTTTTATAGTATCTAAACTGTATGCCAAATGTAATAGGGAAATATCAGACAGGGCTAAAGCAATGACAAAAATTATTTTGTTTAATTTTTTTTTAATAAAACACCCTGTAACTCCGTAAGGAGCCATATTCTATCTAAGCGTTATGTGTCAATTCTTTCATATTTTCAACCCAGGATTATCCAGTTAGCGTATGTACTTGCTTTCCTATAGTTGTACCATAATTTTAAGTTAATTTTGTTGCTTGCATTTTTCCTCAGATATAAGGTGAGATAAATATTCTTCCCACTGCCATCATCTCACATCTCAGTATTTCTTAAGAAGTCAAGTTTTTTAATAAAAAATACTAACAATAAATAGTGACGTGTGACGTGGCTACCTACTATATTTTTACAATACGATACAGCGATTTCAATAGAAGGAAAACCTTTTTTTTCCAAAATTTATGAAAAAATGTAATTCTTTAACTTTTACAAAATTATTATTACTAATTTCTTTATTTTGCATACTGCTTAATTTATTTTGCAGGGTGCTTAATTAAACCAAAAATATTGTTATAAATGCCAAGAACGTCGTTTATATCAGTTGTTTATTAAATCAACATTTATATTTCACTTTATATTATATAACTTATATACGCTTTTGATTTCCATAATTTTAATAGAAATTGCTTAATAAATAATTAAATACAATTTATTCATTTTTATATTCTGTTATCAGATTCCCAATGTTAGTATAGTTATTTTGATTTTTCAAGTGATACTTAATAATTTTGTTTCTCTTGTTTGTCAAACTCTATATACTTACGTAATATAAAGAAAATTTTAATATTTTCAATGTTTCAATACTAAGAGAAATTTTAAAATAATTATAACATCCATAATCTAATAATAGAACTAAAAATAGATATACAGGCTGTATCACATAAGAGGGCCACTCCCATGTATCTCGCTTAATATGCGAGACACGTCAAAAATCTTTAATTGTCTTTTGTTGCATTTTTGGAGGCCTTTATGCTCGTAAAAACAAATTTGGGATCCATGGCCAACTTAATTATTTTATTACATTGTCTGTCTCAAAATAATTTTAAAGACCCAATTGCTTCTAATGTGAAAACCAATTAAATAATATTATAAGAAAATCTGTATTTTGCATAAAAAAGTACATTCTGTTTATTATTTTTTTGCAGTTGGCGTCTTTAAAACAGATTCTACATTATCTTGAGCAACACGAAAATATTTAGGTACATTTTTTTTTTAACTAAAATTGAAAAAAATGTAATAAATACCAAAGATAAGGGCAACATGTAGTATATTGAATGAAAGACGAAAAAACAGGTAATTTTTTGTGGTCATAGCCTGCACATACAATATTTCACAAATCTGTTTATATCAGGTGGAAGGTATCAATTTTGCCATAAAAATTTATTACCAATAAGTTTTCTCTATGTCTTAAAATAAAAAAGTTAGACAGCCTTAAAGTTTGGGCACTTTACAGGTTTTTTTGTTATTACTCATAAAGTTGGCCATGGATCTCAAATTTGTTTTTACAAGCATAAAGGCCTCCAAAAATGCAACAAAAAACAATTAAAGATTTTTGACGTGTCTCGCATATTAAGCGAGACACATGGGAGTGACCCTCTTATGTGATACAGCCTGTATACAATAAAAATTAATATTTATATATTCATGTATTCTTGGAATGCTTAGTGGCTTTAGTGGCATTTTTCGAAATACCAAATATTCCAAGGTGTTTCGAATAAATTTACAAATAAAAAAGTTTTCCTTCTTCAAGGCAGAAATTGTGAAACATTGTATGAAAAATATTAATAGGGGAAGAACATATCATATGCAATTTTATTAAAAAATATTGTTAAATATACAGGGCGTTTCAGAAAGGTATACCGTAAAAATAGGAGGTGATAGTACGTCAAGAATATACACACAATAAAATTTTTAAAACAGAATTTTTACTAAAATTTCCAAACACTGTAAAATATTTTTATGAAATTGATTTGTAGGGGTTTTTAAGGATGCCAAATACACTGCTCTGATTATTTTTTTGGATATTTCATAGAAGGTGCTAGTTATGCTACATTCCTATTACATTTTAAATTCTATTTTTTTTTAATGTATAATTTTATTTTCTGAAAATTATGAGTATTTTGTTTTCTTGATATGAACGCTTTTCGAGTAAAAAAGATTTTAATTGTCTTACAATATTATAGTTTGTAACTTAAGTGACTTTTCTCTAAGTAGGCGTTTAAACTTTTTGATGAATGTCTTATATACAATGTAACATTTACCTAAAGTTAAGAGCATATCTGTAGATTCTTGGTTTGAATAATTAGTCATACTAAATATGCTACTACTAATTCCAATCACTAAAATTTTGTATAAAATTAATTAGAGTTTAAAATATTATTAAGAATGTATGCGTATGAATGTATTTTATAGCCTGTAATATTGAAAAAGTTCAATTAAAACACTTTTTTTCGGAAACCGTTCAGATTAGGAAGTTCTAACAAAGGTACATCTTACGGGAGGGCTTTCTGAAACACCCTGTATATCTAACATTTTTTTTAAGTAAAATCAGAAATGATAGTTTTTCCCCTAATACTATTTTTCATACATTGTCCCACTGTTTTTGAAGAAGGAATACTTTTCTAAGGCGTCATTATTTTTAGAAACTAAAATTATAGGTACATTAGGAAATGGTCCCGAATAACTAGAGTAAGTAGCGCCGTCTATGAATCCTCAAAAAAAAAATAATTGGACCAGCGTATTTAGCGTTCTTAATAACCCCAGAATACCAAATTTCATAAAAATATTTTGCATATAGTTAATAAGACAAAAAAATCTTATTATTTGTCGTACTATCACTACCTATATTTATTGGATGTCTTTCTTTTAACACTCCGTATTCCTAAATTTTCCGATTTTTTTCATTATTTTAATTTTAGTTACGTAATTTCTTCAAAAGTGCTCAAACTGTACGACCAAATTTATATTCATAAATAGTGCACCTTATAGACAGTTATTTCAATCTGTATAATATTGGCTATACACAGTTTTGACACAGTTTAATGGCACTGACATACATATATATATATATATATATATATATATATATATATATATATTTCAATAAAAAAAAATTGTTGAAATCGTCATATATAAACTTCTTCTAGTTGAAACTGGAAGAAATCAATGATTTCTCCAGGACTGAAAAAACAGAGTGATATATTTGCTCCCCTAGATTATTTTATGAAGTCTCGGATAATAAAAAAGCTATAAAACGTACAGCTTGTCTAAGGACTACACAAACATCGGAAAAATACTGCCATAGCTGAACAATTTGTGACAACTTTGAGGTATATATTTGTATTTCATATATAGGGAGCCTCAAATTCGAAAGGTAAACGTAAAAAATGCGGAAATTCAGTGTTCAATCAGATGACGTTTTAAAATAAGAGGAATATTAATATTAGAGCTGCAACGAATATTCGGTCACTATTCCGTATTCAGTTTATTCGGCAGTTTATCAAGTTGATATTGTGTTCTCATTTGGATTTTTTGTCACATCGCCATGTTCAATAGTACACCAACATGTCTATTTTTAGAATGACGCGCTCTTTAAGGTTATGTAACAAAATACCAAGATTCGTAATAAAACAGATTAAGTTGATAATGAGTTAGAAAATCTAAACTTCATATTCAAAAACCGATAATGCCTTATAGGCCAGGAGAATTACGAAAAAATCTTTCAAATAAGGCTCTAACGTGACGTAACTTAGATAACTATTGGAATCGTTCGGGAATAGTAGACCTATTGAAAATATCGAGGTGCGCCAGCTTGAAAAGGTGTGCTATTTGCATAAACAACGAAAAAGTGAAAAAAAATGCGAAAATCGTGTTTTTCCCCGGAAACAATCGCATATAACTCGGTAAGTATGCATTTTAGAGAAAAAATGTATGCTTATAAATTTGTTCGTTATGAAATTTTTTACAATATAGTGTTGGTTTGATATCCGTAAATTTGAAATGCTCACTGCAAAATGCTCGAAAGTGCAAAAAAGTAGGCAAAAAATAAGGTAATTTTAAATTATTTATTTAACAATTAAAAAATAACCCAATCACGCCATACATTTAGAGAAAAGTACTTGACTTCAATACAAAACGAGAGCCGTAAGGCCGATTAAGATCGGACTGACAGTTTTTGCATAAAGCAATTGTTAAGTAACCTACCTGGAAAAAAAGACCTTTTTTTAATTTCGTGCCAGGCTAAAAGTTATGAATATTTTTTTGCACCCGCACTTTTGCATATTCTTGGACCCTTAAACTATCATATACAATTGCTATCTTAACCATTTTTCAATTTTTAATAATTTTTTGAGCGGTTTTAAAAAGTTTGAAAATGTTGGCTCTTAAATAATTAAGCCTGTGAAGCGTGATTTTCGAGTGGAAAGAAATCGGAAAGTATAGAAAAACAGTACTCGGAAAGACGCTTCTTTTAAAAAAAAATCATCCAGTTCGGTCCAGTAGATGTTGAGATATTAACTTCCAAAGTTGGGAAGGGTATGCGGTGTAACGGTTAATATATAACAATAAATTATATACCAATCGATAGGTTTTTCCGAGATGTTTTCATATCTGCTTTCAAAAATTACATTGCACGTGTGCATCACGCACAAAAATTTGCATAGACATTATGTAGTGTGCGCTCAGAGTCGAAATTCGAAGGGGTGGGGATAAGCTGCAAAACTTCGGCGCACAAAACATATACTAGTATAACTAGATTCGGCGCTTAAAAATCGGCGCGCCCGCTTCAGGATGATATATCTCAGCTTCTACTGCACCGATTTTGACGATTTTTTTTAAATTGGGATAGAAAATCGAGAGGATTTTCATAGTTACATTTATCAATTTTAAAAAATAAACAATCGGTGATCGATTTTCATAATTAAGCATTTTTAAATGTTGCTAAAAATTAGTGCTAATCATAATATCCTTATTGGACATATGTTGTACATTGTAAATTAATTATTTTATTAATTTTAAATTGAAGAATTAATGCGTAATAATATTATAAACTAATTTAATTGTTATTTAATGCATATAGTACATTGAATAACAGAAGATAAGGTATAAATAATCGTAAAATATCGATAATTTCATTAAATTTACATAATTTACAGAATTTATTTATAATACAAGTTCATTTATTACATTAATTGGCATACTTTCTTTTACACGGAATTTTCTCGTCGCTGTCTACATTCTATATTAGTGTGTAATACATTTTTTTCGCAATTTTTACAAGTTTGACCGTGGCGCAATAATCAACATTTTACACAACTACAAAATTTTGTGCAGCCCTTTGTACATTTACAAATGATGTCTCGTAATACACTGTCAGGAACTAGTTGGTATATAATTTATTGTTACATCATTAACCGTTACGCCGCATACCCTTCCCAACTTTGGAAGTTAATATTTCAACATCTACTGGACCGAATTGGATGATTTTTTTAAAAAAGAAGCGTCTTTCCGAGTACTATTTTTCTATAGTTTCCGATTTTTTCCCACTCGCAAATCCCGCTTCACAGGCTTATTTAAGTAAAAGCCAACATTTTCAAACTTTTTAAAACCGCTCAAAAAATTATTAAAAATTGAAAAATGGTTAAGATAGTAATTGTATATGATAGCTTAAGGGCCCAAGAAGATGTAAAAGCGCGGGAGCAAAAATATTCATAACTTTTAGCCTGGCACAAAATTAAAAAAAAGGTATTTTTTTCCAGGTAGGTTAATTAACAATTGCATTATGCAAAAACTGTCAGTCCGGTCTTAATCGGCCTTACGGCTCTCGTTTTGCACTGAAGTCAAGTACTTTTCTCTAAATGTATGGCGTGATTGGGTTATTTTTTCATTGTTAAATAAATAATTTAAAATTACCTTGTTTTTTAGCTACTTTTTTGCACTTTCGAGCATTTTGCAGCGAACATTTCAAATCTACGGATATCGGACCAACACTATCTTGTAGAAAATTTTATAACGAACAAATTTATAAGTATACATTTTTCTCTAAAATTCATACTTACCGAGTTATATGCGATTATTTCCGAAAAATACGCGATTTTTGCAATTTTTGTCACTTTTTCGTTGTTTATGCAAATAGCACACCTTTTTAACCTCGATATTTTTAATAAGTATACCATTCTCGAGCAATTTCAATAGTTATCTAAGTTACGTCACGTTAGAGCCATGCCAATCTGTAACCCTCCTGGCCTATTATTGTGGAAAGAAAATGAAGCAATTAAAAAGTAAAGTTAGTTCTTCGAATAGTCAGGAAAAGAGAAATGGTGGGAGTCTCGGACACTGTAAGAGATCCGAAAACGGTACTTTATCGTTTCAAAATTAAAGAAATTCGGATACTTCTAGATATATCTGGCAAACAATGAAACGTTGAAAGTATTTGAAAGATATTTTGAAAAGAATTCCACTTTATCATTGGCACTTTTTTTCTATAAAATGAAATCGTGAGTATTTGAGTTCACCGTTCTTCTAAGTCATCAACTTTATTTCTTTAAGTATAGGTCTGAATACTTTATTACAGGCTTGAAAAGACTATTTGTTCTAATGAAATCCATTACTCATGATCAGTAGGTTAGGTACAGAATAACAGATAGTCGATTTTCCAATCCCTGTCATTTTGGAACACTTTTCCATGATGTCGTCAACACTGTTGGTAGGATTTTGGTGTTTCAATGCATTAAATATATTTAATATAATAATCTTCTCATTCTGAGACAGTACACATATTTTCACGCGTTTAGCTGGTACGTAATCTGATAAGATACACATTTTACCCAAACAATATTATATCCACTGGCACAATACTCACTAAACACAAGTCGAATTTTTCTCTACTGCACTAGCACGTCTTCGTATATTCAGCTCTAAGACTGGATTGATCTGTCACAGTACACTGGCTCCTGTCCTATGATGTATCCAGTAAAATATACTAATGTACACTCATTACCTGTTAGCATTAGTCTTACCCGATAATTACCTGAAACGAAATATTACCATACCCATGGCCGGTTTTTATCTCGGGGTTTTAGTACTCTCTTACATTTCCAAACAGACTATAGCAATTATTGAATGTTTTTTCACGATTTATGTAATAAAATGTAAATTGCTTATTTTGATCTGTTGAAGTTTTGTAATTTCAATATTAAATATTTTTTATGTTGAAACTTATTATTATTATTACTATGTTATTACATACTTTTAAAAAATAATGTATGTTATTAATTACATATCACAATAAGTAGGAACTATAAGCAAATATTTAAATTTGTCAACATCGCGTCAGGCTGGCTCCAAGTTGAACTGTCGCCAGCAGTCAGTGACAGTCTGAAAAGGGGGTTTAAATAATGGTTTGAAAATATGCTTTTAATTTTGTTTTAAATTGCGTATTCGGATTATACTCATTTTTCCCTATATTCTCCTAAAATTAATGAAATTACGACTGAATCACCCTGTATAAACAAGGCAGACCAAGTAAATATGATTTTCAGAAATATTGTTATATCATTGGTATTGTAATTTAATGTGTTTTGAAATAGGTATTATTATTTTTAGGATGTATCTCTATTGGTTGTGGACTCAATTGTCGATGTGATATTCTTTATCGATATAGTTTTAAACTTCCATACAACTTTCGTTGGACCGGGTGGAGAAGTGGTCTCCGACCCGAAAGTTATCCGTATGAATTATTTGAAAAGTTGGTTCATAATCGACCTTCTAAGCTGTTTGCCGTACGATGTATTCAACGCTTTCGACCACGACGAAGACGTAAGTATTTAATGGAGTTCAGTTTACTTTCTTTAAAACTATTTTAGTTAAGTAGCTGCTTATTCAAGGTATTTATTAAAGACTAGAAAGGTCTGCAACTTTTGTGTTTATTAACCGATTTTAAGAACTTTTTATGAGATACAAATCAATGAGATATGTTTCATAAAATCGCAGCGGAGGAATGTGGTTTCCCTGATTCAAGTTCATGGCAAACTGCACAACTATTTTGGCGTAGATTCAAATAAGTTTAGAAAAAAAGTCAACATGTCCTAACTCCGAGTAAAGTGTATGTACTATATGGGTATAAAAGTTAAACAAAGGTTTTATTTGATGCTTTTATCACACAACTTGTTAAAATATACAATCGAAAATTGATAGCTTAGCTTATAATGGAAGTTTTAAGTTGAAATTTGAAGAAGAAGCTGTTGCTACATTTTTATTCATACTATCCTGTGTATATAGGATTTCGATATGCTCACATCTTTGATGGCTTAACTGGAAAGGCATCAACGCAAGCCACCGTGCATTGCCTGTCGAATAGTAGTTCCATAAGAAAACATATTCACATAATTATAACACGTATAATTCCAAAAACTAATTGTATTGTCTTAAAGGTACGAACATCAATATAAATTAAAAATTGACAGGAAAAAATGGTGTGATGGAGATAAAAGATGTAGTATTGGTGTACATGAATCAACTAATTGTTAGATTTAATCCAAATACATTATGGGCAAAATGATCTATGCTAAAAAGCTGTTTAGAAATCAAGGAAAATTTTGTGTTGTTTTTTTATTTAAAAATATATGGTAAATTGTGACGTTTCATTGAGATTTGTAGAATTTTAAAGGTAATTGCATTTCCCAAATGAAAGAATGAGCGTTAAAAGCATTCCCAAAAAGATTTTTATTAAAGAGGAGGTAGAACGATTTCTGTTAAATACTTCTGATGACCATTGGTTGCTTGCAAAAATTGTAAAAATATTCGAGATTTATGGTTGTTGTCGAAGTGATGAACTTCTCTCTCTCTGATCACGAATGACGCACAATATGATCAAATATGTGATATTTGTATTACCGGATATAACAATAAGCTTTCTTGATTAATTAATTAATAACATCGTTAAAGGAAAATAATATCCTAAAACTGACACTAGATCATAACATTGAAATACGTTTGTCACGAAACAAAACAAATACATTTCTGCCAATGATTTGACAATTCTGACAGCACGAAAAATAAAAATATTTCATTACTACAACTGGCAAGATAGATATGACGTTGTTGTGTTGATGGTTGCATAGCTAAGATAGCAAAATCTAAATTCGTGTTTAGTGAGCGGCCATGGGCGTTGATAAATAGGGGTTTAATATATTTTAGAGAAAAAATGTCTCTACTTTATAAATAATTTTGTATTTTTTTCAAGGACGATTACATTAATTCATATTTTTCTCTATCCCCTCTTAAAATATTTATACTCAACTCTGAATATCACATTGGAAAGAACTGGTAGCTCTCTGTTGAAATACAAGTAGGATATAAATTTGGGTAACACCAGAATGCAATATGCTTCACATAATTAAGAAAAGGTTTAGAAAATATTTTTCTAAATTTCAGTTATAAGATTTTCTGACACTTTTTAAAAAAATGATTTTCAAATCAAAAATTGTCTTGATTAGAATATTAGTATATAGGTACAATTCACATTCAAAACAAAATATCCTCTTGATATATCAACGACAACTGTAATAAACTTATATTTCTAATTCTTCTATAATCTGAACTAACCCGTTACTACTACTTGATATTCATTTTTGAAGATACAGAAATTAGAATCAAAATTTTGTTAGAAACAATCTATCAGCTGCATACTACCTATATTAAAACTGTAATAAATTTAAATCTCATTTTAACACAAATAATGTTTTCTCGATTTTTATCATAAAAGAAATATAGATTTAAAAGTGAGGGTATTGCAAAACAAACGCATAATGCGGTTAATGCAATGCAAATTATCCCCCTGACAATTAGTTCAAGCCTTCAAAATGCATATTTGACCTACTTACAACAAAAAAAAAACAGGAATAATAAATCGCTATAATCCTGCAAAAATATTTACTTGACGAATAATATTTTCTTTGCGGACTATTTTCCCCTTTCCATAAATTTTGCATATTAATGAAATTCTCACTCTTTTAACATACCACAGAATTTATTTGTGTCAACTGTTATAATATATCATAAAAATGGTTCACTGAGTAGTCCAGGTCAAGACTATTCAACATGAGGCCCTCTACAAAATATAAAAATATACTTTAAAAACAGAAATATACACAAACGGGCCATTCCTACACCAACGATGAAATGGTTAAATAAAATGCCACATAGGTACATACTATGTGTAGATAGAACACCGCAACAAAGTTACTGGAACATTGGAGATTGCTGGACCGCTCTCGAACATACGAGGGTTAAGACAAGCGCAACGAACAGAGTTAATAGTCAATAGTATGGAATAGGGACTCATAGACAGAAAAACGTTTAATACAGTTCGCGTAGTTAATTGCTCCAATCAAGTTGTGTTATTTGTTTATAGTTGTAGTTATTTTGTTCTGCTGTGCGGTACGTAGTAAGTCAATTTAAGGTTTTTTTAAGTGAAAAAAAAAAAGAAAAATAACCAACTAACATCGAGTTTATAATGACCGTCGGGATACAGACTATTTAATCACAAACAACAATAATGAACTTAAATGCATTGCTTGTATGCAAGTACTATCAACTCCTAAAGAATATAATATGCATAATAAAATGCTATTACAAACACAGTTTTTTAAACATTCTGACACTGACAACAAATGTAGAATTGTTTTGTTTTATTTAAACAATAAGAACTACATGAGACAACAATTATTGTTTTTTTCTCAAAATAAAGTTACGTTTTCTTCATTTGAACTGATTTTAAAGAATTTCTGCAAATATTTGAAATTAAATAATTTTGAATAAAGTAAATAACATCATTGCATTAAGAAGAAAAAAAGAATTGATATTTTTGCTTTAAATATATACCTATTGTATTTCTAGGGTAGTATTTAAGGTGGGTCACTGAAAACAAATGTCTATAAAACTGTGAGTAAACACCTAAAAAACTGGTAGCAAACTTCTAAAGTTCGTAAAATTCGTTAGTGACACACCAGACATATACCGCCTTCGAAATTGTTAGTTCTCCTCCGTATGCCATAGGAGAGCCAACCAATGACTTCATATTTTAACAAAATATTATTCTTTAAGTAAATCTTAAATTTAATGTCATTGTAAGAAAAAAATATGTAAGAATGTGTAAATATTTATGTCAAACATACTTCATTACTGAATTAATGTATATATACTTGAGTGAAGTTTAAAATTTTAAGTATATTAATATACTAAATGACAGATTAGATTTCATTCCGCCACTTCTACTAAAACCACGATTTTGCAGGGCATCGGTAGCCTCTTCAGTGCCCTAAAAGTAGTTCGTCTCCTTCGCCTAGGCCGTGTCGTGAGGAAGTTGGACCGCTATTTGGAGTATGGCGCTGCCATGCTCATCTTACTGCTATGCTTCTACATGCTGGTGGCGCATTGGTTGGCCTGCATCTGGTATTCCATCGGTCGCTCTGATGCCGACAACGGGGTACAATACAGCTGGCTGTGGAAGCTGGCCAACATCACCCAGAACCCATATTCGTACGTTTGGCCCAACGATTCCAGCACTCCTGAACTGATCAACGGACCTTCGAGGAAGACTATGTATGTCACGGCGTTGTACTTCACCATGACTTGCATGACGTCTGTGGGGTTTGGCAACGTGGCCGCGGAGACCGACAACGAGAGAATATTTACGATATGTATGATGATAATTGCAGGTGAGTCATAAATATTACATATTTATTTATTGATTAAAAATTACATCTGCTCAAAGGGAACGACCCAATTAGAAAGTAGGGAAGGATAATTATTACAGTAATTATAACTACAGTACAGAAGACAATTTTCGACCAATTGTTATTCTGTGCAATTTTAGCAAAGTGTTTTAAGTGGTGTTGCATGATTTGGTTACCTCTCATGTTAAATCACAGATTGTTGAAAGCCAGCATTGTTTCTTTAAAGGAAGGTCAACTAATTCTAATTTGGCTTGTGTCACACAATGTATTGCTAACCGTTTTGACGGATTATATTATTCCAGGTAGATGTCGTTTACGCCGATTTTTCTAAAGCTTTTGACAGACTTGACCATGGTTTGCTTCTTGGAAAGCTTTCGAGCTTTGGTTTATCTAACAACTTTGTTCTATTTTGTCAAACGTATCTCTTCAAGAGGTCATTATTTATTCGATATCATGGTTTCAAGTCTGTCACTTTTATTGCTAAGTCTGGGGTTCCGCAAGGGTCTGTCCTAGGTCCCCTTCTTTTAACTTGTTTGTGAATAACCTTTGTTTTGGGATGGATGCAGAAGTTCTTTTATATGTCGATGACTGCAAACTGATCTTTAATCCTTGAAGAGAATATTAATAAACTGGTTCATTGGTGTGATACTTATTTGTTAAATCTTAACATTTCTAAATGTAATATTTTATTTTTACCCGCAAAAAAAAAACAGTAACTAATTTTGCCTGTACTATTGATGACATTAACTTGAATAGGTGTTCCCCATTTTAATGATCTTGGAGTAGTATTTGATAGTAAATTAACATTCTCTTGACACATTAATAAGATTGTTTCAGAATCTTTTAGAACTTTAGGTTTTGTTATAAGGAACTCTAAGTGGCATTTACGGACAGATTCAGTGAAACTCATTTGTAATGCTTTTGTTAGACCTAAATTAAAGTATGCCAGTATTGTTTGGAACCCTGGCTATATGTTATATGTAAATAATATTGAGTCCGTCCAAAGACGTTTTGTGAAATACTTGTGATTTTCTGCTGGTGGTGTCCATCCATGTCGTAGCATTTTGCAGGAAGTGCTAAACAGTAGATTTAATGAACAGTTATTAGAAACGCGCAGAAAATATTTTAGAGCTTTATTTTTATATAAAATTTTAAATAATAATTATTAATTTGCATGTACCGAGATTACCAGGCAGGAACTTGTTTTTAATCCTCTGCTAACGTGTTAACATTTTAGATTTTTTTCCGATGCATAATACATCTACTAAATATATTAAATAAACTGTTATTTTGTTTGACTCAGCGATGTTAAATTAAATATTTCTGATTAATTCTCTATAACCAACAAAACTTTAAGTGAAAACTATTTTAGTTTAACACTATGAAGTGTGGATTCAACTATCTCACCTTGTACATTAAACCAATTTTTTGTTGGACACTGAAATCCATTACCCTTATTTGTACTGCACGTGCTTTGTCCAACATGGAATATTTAGTGACCGCTAGATGTAGCTTGCTACATTTCGCATAACCTGTAGAAAGCCGGACGATAAAGCCTTACCGATGAGGTTTGCCAGGAGAAAAGACAGGAGGAGGCCCATAGTAAAACCGCTGGTATAGGTCGCAAACACAATCGAGGCTGAGCGGAGAATCAGGCCCGGGGGTCCACCTCTACAAGGCGTCTCTACAGCCCATAATGTGGGTGAAGAGATATAATTCCTCTCGGGATTAACATTTGGTGTGCACTATAACATTTAAAAACTTTTAGATAAACACATAATTTAACCATATCGAACAGTAGATTAACAATATGATGTTTACTTTCGTAATTGTTGTTTGAAATCTTTATTTCAGTTAATAAAATCAACATAGTGGAATTGAATAAATACATTTTTACGTTCCTCTACCCAATACTTTACGTCGAACTAAAATAATAATGGAATATTGATTTAATAAATATTTGCTGACATTTTTAAAAGGTGAAGTGATGTAGTTTCGGTTCGCCATATATAATAATAATAACAATAATAAACATCTTTATTGTAAAATACAAAAGGTGAAATTGTAGTCTAAGGCATTCTTCCACTTAAACCTATTAGACATAATTAAAAGTAACAATAACACAAACAAACAAAAATGGAATTTATGGAGGTAAATAAAATAAATATGATGGGACATAATATCAAGCGCATGGTATACCATCAAAAAGTGCTTTCTTAAGATGTTTACGAAATGTAGCAATTGAAAGCTATTTGAGATCTTGATCTAAACAATTGTATTGCAGAACTGAATTAAATGTAAACGTTTTTTGGAATATTGCTGTAGAATGTTGTGGCATGGAGAGACTATTAGCAGAACGTATATTAGCTGTATGACTTTCATTACGAGTCACAAGTTTATTCTTTAAATAGGTGGGAAAGGAGGTTGCTAGTACTTTATGTGTGATTGTCAACAGTTCCAACCTCCACTATTCAAATTTTAGCTATTTAAGTTATCTAAGTTTATCCGACACATTATCAAATTTCCGAAGCTTAAAAATGAATCGGCAACATATATTCTGAATTTTCTGGCTGCGTTGTTTATTGAACGAATCTAAGAATGGATAGTACATTGCTAAGCAATAATATAACATTGGTAAAACAACCATTTCGCATAATTTTTTCCTTACTTTAAAACTAAGGAAAAATTTATTCGCGTAAAGAAATTTTATGCGAACATATGTCTTCTTTAGCAATAAATTTACGTGCCCAGATAAACTAAGCTTATTGTCGATGGTTATACCTAAGTTTTTAGCTCCTTGGGTAAATTCGAGGTAGGTATCATTTAATTTAATTTTAATATTACATGCTAAATATTCATATCGAGTAGATACACAAAATAACAAAGCAGCAGATATATCAGCATTTAATTTAAGGTTATGACTGTTACTATATTTACTCAATGATTCAAGATTCAAGATATTTATTATGTTATCATTTGCTTGGAGTGAATGAGAAGGATCAAAATTATAAATCAATTGAGTGTCATCTGCATAACACTGTAAGATAGAATATATAAGTTGACTTTTCAAGTCCATTGTATAAATAATAAATAAAAGGGAGCCTAAGATCCTTGGGGTACTCCTGATTTGACACGCCCAGCAGTAGTTAATCCGTTGCTTGATTTTGTCTTCTTAGTATGATCACTTAAATATAATTTAAAAAAGTTTGTAGAAATTTAATCGCAACCACAGCATTTCAACATAGAAAGTAGTAATTTATAGTTGACTAAATCAAATGTTTTTGAGTAGTCAAGAAGTATTAAGATAACCGCTTGACTGGAGTCAGTTGCCCGCACAATTTTATCGGAAACATTCAATAAAGCCCCAGTAGTGCTATAACCAGATCGGAAGATGAATTGATGGTCAGGTAGAATATGGTATGCAGACAAGTATTTTTCGAGCTGCAAATAAACAACATTTTCTAGAATTTTACTAAGTACCGGTAAGAGACAGATAGGTTGTAAGTCTTTGTATGCAGCTGGAGTATTAATCTTAGGAATTGGACATGCAAGGAATTCCTTCCATGCTAATGGAAAGTAGCCAACTTCCAAACAACAATTTATAAGATGGGTAATATAAATAAGTAACGTAGGTAAACATAATTTAATCATATGTAATGAAATTTTTTAAATCTCTTCTGATTCTACAAGTCTAAATGAGAAAGACACATCATTCCTAAATTCCTACATTCAGTAAGTTAATCAAAGTAGCATTGTTAATAAAAATGGGATCAATCAGAGCTGTAGAGTGTGACGTAAAATGAGTTGGTTCATTATGTAACTGAGAAAATCCATAAGTATTCAGACGTTGACTTAAATTATTATTTAAATTTAACATATCGATACAGTAATTGAGAAAATTTCTAATTTTGTTTCTTGTAATAATAGCCTATACGTCTGAACATTCAAACAGCGAACCTAAGAATACTCTGAGGAACAGCAGACACAACAGCAAAAGTATTCCATCGTTTACTTGCTGATACCTATCAGAAGTATATGAATATAAAAGAGATAACATAGGCATTGAATAACCATATTTATTAAGTTCACATAGTAATACTGTTTGTTCTTGATTATTTAAAGCATCCGACAGGTATTGTGCAAGATATATTAAACTTCTTGAAATGTAACGACCTGGAAATAGCTAGATTATAATATTAGTTTGTGTTTGAACCAATACCAGAAATACTAATAACGGTAAAAATTATCACTCTTCGATGTTCTTCTTCCTTGCATTTCCCCAGGGTTCCTTGTACTCTTCACCTATGTTAATTAGAATTTTGGCTGTCTATTCGAAGAGCCATGCATATTGTTGTGTCGAGAACAGTGTTTCATATGAAAGAATGCGAGGACAATTCAACAAACCAATATTCAGTATATCATTTTATTATGCAGAACAGCTAACACCTGAAACTTCAAATACATTTACTTTAAAATGTTGTTTAAGTTAACTTTAAACTTTGTCTATTAAACTTGTTTAAACTGACTTTTAAAACGTGATTTATATCACATGTAAGCATGAAAGTGTTACGTCTTGAGTCTTAAGTATCATGACCAACGTAAGTATTTCTTGCTGGTAATTATATTTTACCGTTTTACAAAAAAATATATTGAGTAATATTTGGATGAAAAGAAAAAAATCAAGGAATCGAATGTTGTAATTCTAACCTCGTTAACTCAAAGTAAATATAATATGCTTGTACCTAGCAAAGTAATTTCAGAGTGAGAACAGCCAAATTTTAACGTGTAGCACCATGTGTTATTAACAATAACATATTCGCATACATACATTTGTCATACCATCATACCATTTTAGAATCCGGCCTAAATGCGCCATCTTTTAAAAATACTTGCCAAAATAGTGTAGTACATTTTTATACAGTACAGTCGGTTAAAGTCGGGTGATGTAATTATTTTGAATTTAATGTTGGGCAAAAATCCAACATTTTATTTGAAACTGAGGCAGTTATGTTTTAATTTTAAACTGTAATTTACAGAAGGGTTATTCATGATTACATTACAGAAAAAAGATTGACGACATTAATATATGAAGACACAGGACTTGATAGATCATCACAGGATGTCAGTTTTTCCAATTTATTTTTTGATACTTATAATTTGAAAAGTACATGACAAAGATTTTTTTAATATTTTTCTAATAACTGTCACGACATGGCCTATCGCCCGTTTCCGGCTTAACGTTGATTTCTGGGACACCCTGTAGATTCTTATATACATATTTTGAAATATTGACAAACTCAAAGGTTTTAGTTGAAAATACTTAAAATTTATTAATTAGACTAAACTAAATCAGCCATGAAATCAATATTAAAAATTAAATATTCAGTACCTACCTACTACTATATGTGCTATTGCACGATTGGGGTCGGTTAATAATGGAGAACTGAATTTGCTGGAAAATTTGTGACTGTGCTTTCTGCAACTCATTTATACAGTTTTCCAAGTGAAACTACCTATTTCCTGTTAAGAAAAACTTGGAAATTAAGCAGCAGCAGATGGATTAGTATTATATAGAGAAGCTGCAATATCGCACAAGCCAAGCTCTAAAACAAAATTTTGCTAGAGTGGAAAAAGCAGAAAGGATTTCATATTTCAGCATTATTTATTCTTTCATATAATCAACCCACTGGATTTCTCTTTGTGAAGTTCCGTTGCGCAGTAAACAAATTAATATTCCTGAACAGTTTGAAGAACGAATAAATAATGCATTTCATTAAATTCAAGTAACAATAAATTTCAAATAAACTATTTTTTTGTTTCTAATAAGATGTCGCTCTTGTGTTAGTGTATTTTTGGACTATTACTCAAATAAAATCATTAAACTAATTAGTGATTTTATTTGATTAAATAACCGAATTATTAAAACAAATATTTGTCATGTCACTTAAATTAAAGTGTTTCAGTTAGTTTTTTAAGTTTTTATTCGAAAACTAGACATTTTCCAAGAACCATAAAATTGTCGCAATTTGTAGAAAATTGAATGATGAATTTGAAAATGTTATGATTGTCAGCAGTAGCGTACTATTTTTTTAGAAAAATATGCCACTAATAACTTAAAATCTTTCAATTTTGGTTTGGTCAAGTTTACATAAATATATATGCCTAATTTCAAATTATTTCACTCATTAGTTTTTAAAAAATGTAACACTGTATCTTTTTAACGAAGCGCCCTAGATAAAAAACTTTATATGAAGTGCCTTACGCCTAATTTTATAAAAATCGCATAAAAATATGTCACCTTAGGAGGCTATACAAAATTTTATGGAGTTTTTTGATAGATATATTTATGGTCTAACTTTGGCACCCCGTATACCTTCAATACGATATAAGAAATTATTTTCACTCAGAGGCTTGAGATAGGTCAAAAAATAGATTTTACTCTGTGTAAGTAATTCATTCTAATTAGCTACAAAGCCAAGAACACTCGTTTCAAAAATGTTTTATCAAACATCGCGTACAGGAAGAGAGTAGAGATGAAACCAAAACCAATCCAATAAAAGAATCAATATTTTATACTATGTACCCACGTTTTATTAGGTACTTTATTTCCTTATTTCCTGTAAAAGTTTTTTATTAAAAAACGTAGATATCTTGATAAAATGTATCCATCTTTATAGCTTATCAGTTTATAGGCATATCCGAAAACAGATACCTAACTAAATGTCTCTGAAAGATAATCTTCAGCATAATTTCCCGACCGGTTGTCATGTCGCCGGTTTAGGTTTCTTGACGTTTCGAGACATATCGCTTTCATCCTCAGAAGCACCTCCAATACTGCAAACCAAATTAACTTCATGTCAATTTTTTTTACCTAAACGAAAAATTGAAAAAAGCAATACCGAACAAAATGTTTTACTGGAAGAATACGAAGATATATCAAAAAGAAAAAAATATCATTATAATTTCGAAGTGACAGACACCTAAAATTAATAGAAGTATGATTTATTAGAACGGTTCTAGGTCTGAAACACCATTTCGTATCCCTATACAAATTAAAACACGGCGGTATATTGGACGCTGTCTCATTAAGTTGATCTCTAATTGGCCTTTGCTTTGACGACAGGGCATAGGATGTGTTAATGCTCGGATATTTCCACGAAATAGAACTGTGGAAGCGTGAAACAGCTACCGACTGCAAATTTAAAACAAATACGGAATAAATACTGGAAACAAAGTCGTCGGTTTTTTGAACCCATAGCGACTTGAAATGTTATTTATATTTCATAATTATTTACATATAGGTATCTGTATTGATTTTCAGTATTTTCATACCATCTTCCTTCTTCATTGTTGCCCTCACATTAGTTCATCCAATGTGAACAGCTTATATTTTATTCAGTATGCTTGTCAAATGCAGATATTTTTAATACGTCTATATATGAGTAAATTATTTCATCAGACACCATTTTGAAAATATATTGAGATGAAATGAAATTATCGACAATAACAGTAATGAAAATTTACTGTGCTAAAAAATATTGACAAACTAAAATTGAAATAATTATTGTAATACATGATAAATAGAAATGGATTGTTGGTATTTGAATTGAGTATAATGAAATATTTACAGAAAAGCATATTTAATTTAAATGGGGAAAAATCTCATACAATCTACTCTAAAGTTATACTTACAAGTTTCTCTAGGTAAAAAGGTATCCAGTAAAAAAAAATAGAAAAAAATTGTCAGCATTTCCAGAGAGGAACGTGGTATAAAAAGGCCTAATTAGCAGTTCCCAGTGCCAAAATAAAGTGCCAATAAGAGATCCAGAGTAAAAATTTACATTTAAGAGAGTTTCCGTAATTATCTTTAAATTAGCTCAAGATAAAGAGGTCAGAATGTATGCACAAGTAAATGTCAACTGTATGTTTGTCAAAATTTCACATACACGTTGCTCTAGTTTTTATCAAAAGTGTCTACCCACACTCACATATTATAATGCATTACCTTTTTCTGTTAATAAATAACACCGGTCAACAAAAAAATATATTTTTTTTGCGCATGGGTTTTACCTAATATATTTTGATTATATAAGCAAATCTACATAAAAAATTGCGATTACAGAACGAAAATATTTGCTTTTCAAGACGTTATAGCACCTGAAAATTTGTCCTTGAAGCTTATTGTCTCTCTCACGCGCGGGATACACGTCAGGACCGGATTAAAAATAGTTGTCTCAATTTAGAAAGTGTCATACTAAAATTTGTTTTACTTGAAATTGTTCAAAAATAAAATAACATAACAGTATAAAATACAAGAAAATCAACAAACCACAGAATGCAGCATTCGTGCATCAATAACGCAGTCGTCGAACGGTATGGCCACGGTATGGCTATAAGGACATATTTTACAACCACACGTCCCTGCCGCTACCTATCCCCAAATGGCGGCATTCGCGAAGATCTGTGCGAGACGTTTCCGCTCATACGAGTCTGTCTGTTATGGGCCCTCAAATAAAAAAAAATCATGGATTGTGATATTTTCTCGGACTTACTTAGCAATGAGGAGAAAAAAGCCTGGAACAGTTTTAAGGCAGTAGTTCATGGTTTTCTTGGAAACCATAGAGCTGAAAATTATGACAAGCTGATATGATTACAAATTTTTCCATTATCGGATGTAGAATGTCTCTAAAGATGCACATGTTACATTCTCATTTGGATAAATTTAAAAATAATATGGGAGCTTATTCGGAAGAGCAAGGGAAACGCTTCCATCAATATATAATGGAATTTGAGAGACGTTACCAAGGCCAGTATACCGAAAGCATGATGGGGGACTATATTTGGGGGTTAATAAGAGAAACTTCTACTGAACATGAAAGGAAAAGTAAAACTGTTCATTTTTAAACGTTTGGACTTTATTTTGAAACTTCTATTGTAAGAATGAATCATAAATGGATGTTTGGTATCTTTTAATAAATCATCTCTATGTCGATTTTTTATGTATTTTCATTTATTTGAATTTTCCGTTTTTCACACATAAAAACCAATTTAGAACAATTTTTTGTTATTTTTTTTATTTCTAGGTATAAAAGGAATAAAAATTAGGTATGTATAACCCGTGCGCAAAATTGTTGTAGACCGGTGTAATAGCAATTTATGCAATTATTGGCGTAATGTCTACATTATTTTTTAAGGTATTAACATTTTAACAATTCTATTCTTGTAGCAAACAAAATATGTTTTCCACCATGTTTGCACCATTGGCACAATACTAAGAAATACACAAGGTGTCCGGGAAAATATGGGAAATCTCTAGGGTGCAGATAGAACATGAAAAAATAAGATGACAAATTCTTATAATTTTTTTTCCTATAGATCCTCCCTACCGAGATATATGTTCCTGAAGGACACCGCTGGAAATAGGTTTTTGTTGAATAACTTTTACAGTACTTAATATAGTTTAATAAAAATTTAATATGATGGGCACTAGTAAGGACCTCTTGAAATAAGGTCCTTGAAACATATTTAGCTTTTTAGTTTACCAGAGGCGGACTAAGCTTTACAATTTAATATCTAAATTTTTAACACCCTGTATCATAAACACTTTAAAATAATAAATGTGTTTTATAGGAACTTATCATCTTATTTTTTCATGTTATATCTGCACCTGAGAGATTTTCCACATTTTCCCGGACACCCTGCGTATATGACTTGGATATATTAAATTCAAGTATGATTTTATCTCCTCCCTACAAACAATGAATGATACGGTACAGGCATGTAGAAGATTTAGTATCAAATCAAATTTTACTGAATAAATAAAATCCCAAGATATATCATCATAATATGACGTGACTGTATTTGTTGTGCCTACTACTCGTCACCCTTAAGGTTAGCTTAGACTGATACACATTTCCGTTTCCTATATGTTGCTACACATTTTATGTGTTATAAAACAATTTAATTAGTTGCTAAGCATTGTTAACTATTGGATGTATCAAGTGTGCGAATATGTGAAACAGCAGTTTTGTAAAGGCATCCACGTCTGCCAATAATTTGCCAAGCAAGGATGTATTTATGTTCATGAATGTTATACCGCATTATTTTGTCGTCAGGAATCTACTCTTGCTCTATGTTCCATTAATTTCGGGACACCCTCTATAACAAATCCGAAACTGATATGTATTTGGTGACACCACTGACGACTAACCGTGGCTTTTTGCTATGGATAAATATTGTTTCCTGAAATCCTGCTTCCACAAATGTTAATGTGTAAAGTCCCTTCCACATTGAACTGACTGAAAAAATAATAATAATTGTATATTGCGTAATTTGTATAAAGAATTAAAAAATATTCGACATTGTTATTAAATTGATATGCAGAAAAGTATTCACATAAAAATTGTTAAAGATCAAATTTTAAAGAAATTGTATTGCAATCATAAATAAATAAATGAATGAAAAATTGCATTTTGGGGAAATACACCAATTGTATTTTTTAAATACCACCATGCACATTTATTGTATTTTTGAAAAATTGTCTTTTCTCTGATTACAACAATATACACATGTCATAATGTATTTGTTTTAACAGTACGATAATAACAATATCTAGTGTGCTATCTAAAGCAGTATTGCTTCTTATTTTTCTTATTTGCACTGCAAACGCTGATGTTTCTTCGTTGTTTGTTAATGTGTGTGAATCAGATTCTTCATCAGATTGTGGATTCTTATCTTGAATTGCTGATGTTAGCATCGATGCTTTTGATCTAAATTTGTTATCAGGTTAAACTGAATCATTTCGTTATTATTTCCAGTTCTAGTCCTTTCCAGGTTAAGTTATACTGTCGATTCGTTGTTTGATTTTCAATTCGAGTTTCTGTCATTGTCAACTTAGATACTGGACTATTTCCGTTCATCATTCCAAAGTTTAAAAATTACTTTGTCTTTTTTCTTGACATTGTATGCTTGGTACTTGCGTAGGGTGACTCAAACTTGATAGTATGAGTAAGCTCCATTATCAATCAAAAATGTACCTTTAGGCATGTGATTTCTGCTAATTACAATTTACTACGCCTTGGTGGAGTCAATGTTGCAATATAGTATAATTGGATGGGATGTAGCCCATCAGTGTTACTGTAATTCATTAGAAATTATTGTCAAAAACACATACCTAATAAATATACTTAAATAAGATAAAATGTATTATTCCTACCTACTTCTTTATAGAATCTATTTTAATATCAATAATTAAAAACTGTTTTCATTATGTCTTCCCCTATTGTATTCATAAATTAATTATTTAATTACTAATAATATTAGTTAATAAAATATATTTCTTTTTATTTGTTAATATTCATTTACAGGTATCGCTATCATACTCAAAATAACAATCTTAATTGTACAAAATTGTAATCTCATCTAGAACAAATTTTAGGTTTTTTTTTATATTGTACTGTCAAACTAGTAATGCTGTATTTTACTTATTATGTAAAACTATGATTTGGCAATCAATTAAAACTGAATTGTGCTATACAGGGTGTCTCATAATTAGCTGCCACCCCTGAACAGGCGGATTCTATGATCAAAACTAAGTAAAAAAATTTATATAAAGATAGGTCCGGAAATTCTTCCTAAGGGCACAGGGACCCATTTTAGAGGGTGGAGTGGAAATCATTTTTTTGCAATATCTCTCCTTGGTATTTTGCGTGTGTAACTTTTTCATCTTTGACTTTTTAACAAATTGGACAGCAAATTCCGTTTTCCGGAACTGTTTTACGTTAAAAAGGTACTCTTGTTTCAAATGGTTATCTTTAACGGTTTCTGAGAAAATCGCTCTTGAATTAATCCCACTTTGGTCAATTTCATAGTAATTTAAACAAAATTATCAAGGTATTCTTATGTCAAAGCATTATCAACCCGATTGCCAATTTAATAGTTCTAAGGCAAAAAAATGGAAGAGTTTACGGGACAAGAGTTAGTTGATATGATATTTATTTATGGATTTTGCGATGGTAATGCTGCAGCGGCAAAACGCGAGTACGGGAGAAGGTTTCCAAACCGAAGGCTGCCATCAAGGAGGACATTCCCTACGGTATTCCTCAACTTAGCTGCAACCGCCACTTTTCGAAAGGCACCGGGTCAAGGACGTCCCAGGATTAATAGGGAACCGGAGGTCCTTGACGCTATTGAACAAGATCCTACGACTAGTATACGGAACATTTCAAGGCAAATAAATGTTCCTCGGCCAACGGTGCTATATATCTTAAAGATTTCTCCAATAGAATTGATTAGATGTGCTACTAACATTTCACGTTGGAAGAATATTAATGCGACAAGGTCTAAATGTCTATCCCTATCGACGTACATAGCTTGATACCAGAAGATTTTGCGCCACGTAAGCAATTTTGTCGCTGGACAACGAGCAATGTTAAAAAATCAAAGATGAAAAAGTTACACATGCAAAATACCAAGGGCTCCCCCGTACCAACCCCAATGGACCTTGTGGAAATAAATTGATTAGTCTATCAAATTGCTCATCAAAATTTAGCTGTGTATACCAAATTTCATTCATTTATCACAACGCGATTGAGAAATATTGCAAAAAAATGATTTCCTTTCCTCCCTCTTCAATGGGTCCCTGTGCCCTTAGGAAGCATTTCCGGACCCATGTTCATATGAACTTTTTTACTTAGTTTTGATCATAGAATCGGCCTGTTCAGGGTTGGCAGCTAATTATGAGACACCCTGTAGATAAATAATAATAAAATTATACATTATATTAATATGCCAAATGTCAAACGTCAATCCAGAAATAAAATTAAAATTTCTGACCAATAAAAAGCTCCGGTTACATTTAACGGCAGGTTATTCCAAGCAGTTTCATAACTGGGTCACGTGATCATTGTTAAGTTAAGTAACTGGGAGAAATAAACTTGATTTCTGACTAACCTACCAGTTACCTTTAATAGGCCTGTTAATGCTAACTGGATGTGATCAATCATAGGCCCGAATATTGCTTATAGGTAACTATTAAACGGGAAGTAATACAGAAAAATTTCTCTAATATGTTTATTAGAAAAAAGAGAGCTTTTTAACAGGAACAAAATATGGTTATGTTTCTATCAAATCCCAAAGATAATACTTTGGATTGAAATGGAGCTTACCTCATCCCATTTGTCCACTTGTCTCAAATGTTATTATTATTTTTTATATCCTCACGGTAGGCCTATACTATCGAGTTTGAGACACACTGCATAATATCGCAGCTTATCTACATCATTTATCTGAGCTACAAATGTTCTGGACGCAATAAACTGCCACAATAAAAATGAAAACTGTATTGAGAATCCCAGTTTCCCCTAAGACTCACATTTCAGGCGCTTTTGGAAAAATGAATTATGTAGGCAGTGACGTCGGCAGCCTATCAGCCAAATCCTTATAATAGACCTCGGCGTTAATTTTGTAATAGGCGTTTATAAAAGAGGAAGATTAATGATGCTCCGTTTAAATACTAAACGTGTACGTCCAGGCCTTTTTTCAATTTAGTTGAGTATTCTGTTACGCAGCTTGATGCTTTTACCTGAAAGAGGTCAGGATATTAGGTGGATGCAATGGAAATAGACAATTTATTTAATTAGACTTTCCTCGAGGCAACTGAGCCCTATTGATTTTGAGTGAAATATGAATATAGCTTTCAGGAGTTATTTGGAAATCCTTTCAGGGTAATTATCCACTTTTTAAGGCTTTTGTGATGCGGTTAGAAGCATTAAAAGAAAAGAAATCTTACTAATATGTACAAATAAAGTAACCATACTGAAGGCTACTGTCATTATTGGAGATCAGTAAATACTCATGGAAAGTATTTTATGGAAGGAACTTTCGGAAGAGTGGAGGTATAAGCATTTGTTGTTAGTTCATTTTCTACTTTAAGAAATTTTACATTTTCAATTTTTTATTCAATAAGCATTTTCATTATTGACTGCAATATTTAGTAGTTTATGATCTTATCTATCTCATTGGATTTGGTCATAAAAGGAGCAAATAAAAACAATTGTGACACTCAAATGCGAAAAAACTGGTGAGTATGTACAGGGTGTTTGGAGGGGAACCTCGAATATTCAAAAGGGGTGTTTAGATGGCAAAAGTAAACAAAAAAGCCTAATAAATATATGGTCGAATATCAATGATTACTGAGAAAGCAATGAACATATTTTTATTGCTATTTTTTTATTATTTGATACTTTACTTTGAGTAGGTCATGCATTCTAAAGCAAACTCACATTAGTAATTACTAATTGTCAATTTATTTTGACATTTGTGATTTAAACACTTATTTTATAACTGCATTTATTTTTACATGTGGGTTCGTTTAGTTGGTATTGTACACACATAACTTCGTAATGCCTGCCACATTTAGTCATCGAGAATATGCTGATATTATTTTTATTTCTGGGTATTACAACGGTAATCGTGCAGATGCTGAATATCGACGTCGCTTCCCGAACAGAAGAAGTGGCAAAGTTATCTGTGTTTTCATCTGGCACTTCTCTGTCTGGAATACATTTATATTTATTCCAGACAGTCTTCAACAATTCGCGTAAAACTGGAATATTTTCCAGTGTGAGAATTATATCTGAGAGGCAAGCTGGTCCCAGTCTAGCAGTGGAGTAGTCCAGGGCATTTAGATCAAAATCGACTGGAATAGCGGACATTTTTAGGCATAGCAGATATCGAGATGCGGTTTTCTGCATTGTATTCAGGAAGGTCCCAGGAAAAAAGTCTATATCGTCTGGTTTAGCCATTTTTTGAAATATGCCTTCTGGGCCGGAAATGCATTTTCCAATTGCATCATTACTTGCACCATTATAAGAACGACTTCCGACTCGGAAAAATCACTCGGAAATTGTTACTCGGGGGTTTTCGGGGCTGCTGAACTTGATTTTGGCATTAGAATTACCCGGGGATGCACGGGGGTGGCTCTGTGGGGGTGCGCGGGGGGTAAATTGGGGGAGAAATGACAGTGTGCATGAAAATCGCTCCAAACTCGTTACTCGGGGGTTTTCAGGGATGCCGAATTCAATTCTGGCATTAGAATTACCCGGGGGTGCTGGGGGGTGGCTCTGTCTGAATTCTTGACGCGAGTATAACAATCGCTTTCCACAACGCTGTATTGATCGAGGTGTTTTCCAAAATTGGTCACCAAGGTCACCAGATTTGAATACCCTTGATTACTATCTTTGAGGATGGTTTAAATCATTAGTATATGCAACAGAAGTGAAGACAAGAGAGACGCTATTTGATCGGATTCTCCATTGTGTAGAGAAAATCGCCGTGCACTTCAACGAGTTTCCCGTGCAATCCATAAATGAGCTGATGCATACATCAAGGTGGATGGTCGTATATTTGAAAATTTTAATTTATTAATTTTGGTTTATTAGATCTTTAATCAATATTATAATTTATAATACCTGCAGAATAAACACTTTTCTCTACTGATGCATTACAATAATTAACTCAACTAAGAATATTTTAATTGTTATCTCAGTAACCGTTGATATTCGACCATATATTTATTAGGCTTTTTTGGTCACTTTTATCCCCTGAATATCGCTTTCGAATATTGGAGGTTCCCCCAATCATCCTGTATATTGAGGGTCACAACGAACGTTTAAAAGATATGTTATAGATATAACTTAAAAAATAAATATTCAATTGTTATGGAAAACGTTACTTTAATTTCTCATTTGAATTTGGAACAAGAGAACAAAGAGAAGTAAATGAACTGTACTTTCTCTCAAGGACCATGTTATTTAATTAGATAATGCCTTTTGATCTGTTTAGAGTTTTGCAGTTTCATCTTTATGTATTTATCAGCAAGACTGCCTTTTTCGATTTATAATATCAGCCGAAATTTCGAATTCTTTCAATATTATGACATAGGTAATCGTTTTCTGTAGATCGTTAGGTTTCCATTTTATTATTTCTAAATATTATTTCGATATATTTGCTAAGCTGGCTCTGTTTTAAACATCTACCACAGTCATTACGCCCTTCTACTTTGACTTTTATCCACTTAGAATGTATTAATTACACTACTTTATTTATTATTCGAAAATATAATGTTCACACCTCATCTAAAATTATTGATCACAATGCCACAGACCTAGATATTGACTGAAATGAACTGTCAATATTTCCAGACAAGGAAAACGGTTTTTTTTACAAAGATCTTGATTTCAGTTATAGATTACGTTTTGCTTTCACTCGAAACTATTTCACATTGATTCTTTTTTATACTGAAATATAAAAGTCGCACCATAAAAAATCGTCATGAGTTTATTTACAATTTACAGATTAACTACAACTACAGTCAGTATTATACATAAAATTGTAAAGCAAGTGATTTTTTTCAGATATTGTTGTGATAAGAGAATTACTATTGTTGAAACTGAAAATAGGTACAGATTTAACACTGTGATACATCAGTCAGATGTTGATTTCGTGACATTTTTCCAATATTTGTTTGGCGACATAATATTTCTCTCTCAGAGGACTTTATGATTTCAGAAGCAGCGACTTAAAAATAGTTCACAAATCTTGAGGTCAATTCCTAAAGTTGTTTCTTACTTTAGAAATGTACCTACACATTGATTTGTCGATAAATATCGTTACCGTTCTTTTTCCTAGTTGCAGGAATAAAAAACATTTGTACATTGGTTTGTTTGTTGTCAAATGGATTAAAGTTTTGTTCTGATAGATTACCTAATAGTTTTCATTAAAATTAAATATATTAATCATCTTAAACAAAAATGAATCGATTTCGTAAAAACTTTCTGCAATGGGGACAAATATTTATTGGAACGTAGTAAATATAAGTGTTGTCTTCCTTTCTTGATAGTACTGATAGTTATCCAAAATAATTTTCCTTACAGGCTTCAGTGAAAGTATAATTTTTAACGCATGCTGTTAGGGTCTAAAATGTCGTCTGAAGGCAATGGTGTTAAAAATACTAATCTTACTTTTAACACTGGTGCAGAAAAGAAATTTTAAATCAAAGAAATATTTATTTACTTAATTAAATAAACGTACAGCTAGAGAAAGTACAATGAGAATAAGTAATTGTAGTAGTAATTACTTCTCTGAAACTAATACCAGGGTGTGTAGCAATTTTATCCGCTGAAGTATTGGACAAAATTTGACCCACGATGTTCTTCTTGTGTTGTAACGAGTCTTATATACACTGCTTTCGAAAAATAACGAATAAATTCATTGAGAAGAATAAGTTTTCTAAAAAATCCCCTGGCACGTTGATTTTGTTTTTAAAAAAGGCACTTTTTGACATACGACCCACATTTGTGACGTCATCGTTGTTCGAGATATGACCTCATCGACAATTTTTTTAAATAGCAACCCCAAATTTTGACCATGTCATTTGAAAGAGCGTATCATTCTACATGCGCATCGTCAAAAATCATTTTTACCTGACAGTAGCCTTAGCGACCGAGAATGTTTTTTATTGCTGTCATATAAAAACTTGAAATCGTACTTTATTAAATAGTTTTTTTTTTTTGTTTTTTGAGTAATTCCTTTAGTTCTTATCTTTTTTTTTGTTTGGCAAAAGCAGTGCGTTTGAAGTGTTTATTGAGCAGTGGCTTTGTCATTTTATAAAAAAATGGTTAAATTAATTGAACGAGAACGAATTGAAATTCTTTACATGATCGGATTTGAAGACAGGATGCGCACTCAAAAATAAGTAGTTGAATGAAACTCATTCCTGATCGACATCCCATTCGCCAAAGCATGGTAAGCAATAATGAGTCTATATACCGTAACTTTGGACATGTTCGTGATCTTCCTAAATCTGGTCGCCGTCAAAATCAGCAGATAATGAGCTTAATATTTTGTTGGCAATACACGAAAATCAACACTCAACCCTTAATCAATTGGCTTCTGATTTCAATATGGTAGCGTCCCCAGTTCACAAAATTATGAAAAAAGCAAAGTATCATCCTTATAAGGTATGCCTTGTTCAAGAGCTATCTGAAGACGACTTTGATCGGCGAAATCAATTCTGCGAGCGAATGCAAGAGCTATGCCATAATGATAATAATTTAGTAGAAAACGTATTTTTTTCTGACGAGACTATGTTTGTTTTGAACGGCCATGTCAATAGGCAAAACTGCCGTTATTGGGCTACCGAGAATTTCCGATGGATGATGGAGTATCACACTCAATGTCCCCAGAAAGTAAATGAGTGGTGCGGCATAGTCGACGGAAGAATTCTGGGTCCCTATTTCTTTGACGTCAACCTAACTGGTGCAAGATATTTGGATTTTCTTCGAAACGACCTCATTCCTGAACTAATAACTTTATATCCAGATATAGAAGGACATGATCTTCCAACAAATTACATTTTCTTTCAAAAAGATGGTGCACCTCCCCATTATGCAACACATGTCCGTGCTTATTTAGATGAGCTGCTCCCGAATCATTGGATAGGGAGAAGGGGGCCGATTGAGTGGCCAGCCAGATCGCCTGATTTGACACCCCTAGATTATTTCTTGTGGGGATCATGTCCCTCTATATCTGGATATAAAGTTATTAGTTCAGGAATGAGGTTCTCTCGAAGAAAATCCAAATATATTGCACAAGTTAGGTTGACGTCAAAGAAATAGGGACCCAGAATTCTTCCGGAATAACTTAATTGGTCGGTTAATTTAGAAGATTTAAGAGCAAGAATTCGTCACCAGATACATTGTATACCTCCTGAAGTTATTGATAATGTCCAAAACGAATTTATTAATCGTCTTTGCTACTGTCAGGCAGCCAACGGTACAAAATTTGATCATTTAATTTAGTCGATTTTTTACATAATCATTATCATTTTCAGTATTGTGAAAATTTAATTTTAAAATCTTCAAACATTATTCTCTTGAAATATTTGTTATGTAACACCATAATTTTTTATGATGTGACGTCACAAATATAAGTCGTATGCCAAAAAGTGCCTTTTTTAAAAACAAAATCGACGTGGCAGGGGATTTTTTCGAAAACTTCTCAAATTCAAATATAATGAATTTATTCGTTACTTTTCGAAAGCACTGTATAACCCTCCGCTACTATACTGGACTTTCATACAGCGTGTAAGGGACACGCATAGCGTGTCCCTTAATTATAGCAAGATTGTCGCCAGAATCTGCCAACAAATTAGCAGAAGATCGTCGAAAACAATGTCCAGTATAAAGGTGAGAATCAGCCATATTTAGAAATTCGGCAATACTGTATGGCATCTTACCAACTGTGTTGATTCCAGCTGAAGTCGTGGCACAATTATCTTTAATGTATTTTTTGAAAATTCTTGAATGATTAACGTTCGCTGGACGAAAGGCTATGTATTTCTTGTAATAATTCAAATATAATGTACAACTAGTGAAGTTTCCGAATCGTTGATATTATTGAATGTCAAGTTGCACGGTTTTTGACGATGTTCTCCAAATACACAGAAAATTACAGCAATATTTTGAAAATGCTTCATCCTGCGAAAAATTTGTCTATTTGATCTCTGGTCAATACGTTCGACATTTTCGGTCGATATCCTTTGCCCTTTCTTTTCAAAAATGCAACAAGCTTGTAATGTTATGTTCATCATCGCATTCAACATGAAGTAAATTGACCAAAGCGTTGACGGTTTCCATATGTTGAACTTTTCTTCAAAGTGTGCCAATAGGAAATTTTCACTGAACTTGCTATGACTTACTAGACAATAGGTCGAAAGTGGCTCTATTAGCAGTTTCTTCGATTTATCCCATGAAAATTCATTTTCTTAATAGCTATCCATGTCACAAGATTTGACGTTATTTGTCAACAAATGATCGAAGTTTCATTATCTTAGCAACAATAAAAAAATTAATAAATAAAATGATATTTTATAAATTTAATAACGTAAGTAATGCATCGATGTGTACTTTTAACGGTGTTTGTAAAAAAAATAATATATTGTATATGTGCTAAAAGTGATTTTATTTTGTTTGAAAAGTTTAGTATTCCAAACATCCTTTCTCCCAAAATAAAATGTGATTTTTACCATTCTGTTGTCTGACAACAAAACTATTCTGTGCCCATGTTATACAGAAATAGACATTTTTACTTGAAATTAATTAATGAGGGTTTCCAGGTTTCCCTCATTCCTGCACTGAATAGTGGTTAGGGCCTACCAACTTAAGTCGTTCCTGGGCGCAAATGCGACCTGCTTAATAATAATATGCCGCCCCCTCTCCCGCACAAGTCTCCGACTTCTGGGCTAATTCCTGTGATTATAATGAGGGGTAGAGATATTATTATTATTATTATTATTATTATTATTATTATTATTATTATTATTATTATTATTATTATTATTATTATTATTATTATTATTATTATTATTATTATTATTATTATTATTATTATTATTATTATTATTATTATTATTATTATTATTATTATTATTATTATTATTATTATTATTATTATTATTATTATTATTATTATTATTATTATTATTATTATTATTATTATTATTATTATTATTATTATTATTATTATTATTATTATTATTATTATTATTATTATTATTATTATTATTATTATTATTATTATTATTATTATTATTATTATTATTATTATTATTATTATTATTATTATTATTATTATTATTATTATTATTATTATTATTATTATTATTATTATTATTATTATTATTATTATTATTATTATTATTATTATTATTATTATTATTATTATTATTATTATTATTATTATTATTATTATTATTATTATTATTATTATTATTATTATTATTATTATTATTATTATTACTATTATTATTATATTATTCTATAGTCCAAGCTTTATTCACCAATATATGCTAAATACACATACGATTAACAGCTTTGTATAATCAAAACTAGTTTATTTTATGTCTATGCAAACCTTGTTAAAATTTGATCCATAAGCCACGGACTTAGTATTATACACAGTAATAACACGATACTAGTGTGAATGAATATTTTGTGAATAAACAGGTTTTTGTTTTTAATACTTAAAATATAATAATTGGTGATCAGAAGGAATTGATGTTTCAAAATCAATCATCATGTGTCATGAAAATGTTGACAGTTAGTAAGTAATATTTAATAGTTCAAGTTACAGCTTTTAGTACTGCTCAGAGGATTAGTACGAAAGAAACTCATGTTCTTGATTTACGTTTGATGTTAAAGCCAAGATAAGGAGTTGAAATTTAAAAAAACTATTAATAGTACAGAATTACAGAAGACTTTAAATTGCTCCCAAGGGTCAACATTGTAAGTGCCATCAGGAAAACATGTATTATTATGAAAGTGTGTCACTGAGAGTAAAAAAAATTCTTATACAAAAAATATATGTCGGTTTGGAATTCTCATACTCCTAAGTTTTAGATATGCTCTCCTTTAATAAAATGGACATAGTACTACTCCAGTGTCTCTTTATGTCATAGCGTACAGTTTTATTTAGAATCTTGTATTACTCTTCATAATTTTTCCTACAACTCTTCCTTTTTGAGTTAAATTCGATTTTATTAATAATTTTTCGATATTGGGAGAAACTGTGCATGGGCAGAAAAATGGGGAGGCAAAATGACCCCCAAATAAGATTTGATACACAACAGTTAAGGATTACTTTTACGTGTATAAATTTCTCTTGTAAAGTACTACATTTTTAGCAAAAAAAATTGTACGCCACTGATTTTTGGACCCATTAGTATCGCTCTCTTAAAGCCAACTTAATTCTGCTTAAAAAGTGTCTCTTGGACTTTTTCCTTCTAGCGCGCCGTTTTCGAGATAAAAATTAATTTATTAGTTTGACACACAGTGATTTCCCGGGTTGTTATGCCGTGCCCTTGGTAACTGGTGGCTGCCAGAAACAGAATTAAAGTGCACTTCCCTAGCATTAGCTTGGATTCTTTGACCCGCTCTGATTGTTCTCATCCTAGGCTCTGTAGGATCCACCCATATACTGCCTTCGGCTCCTATTGTTGGTATTACGAGTGCTAGGTCAGAACCGTATAAAATGTATGTCGGCCAATTCTTCAAAGGAGTAAAACAAGACACTCGCTCAAAGTATAAACTAGATAGAGTGGTATCTTGATTACTATAGCATATGAAAATTGTTTAGGGACAAGTCCATCCACTGCAAGCGCTGCTGTAGTGCTTTAAGTAAATGTAGTGTATATTAATGGGTTGCTTACTGAGGTTCAACTTACTTGTAACTTAGCAACGTTTTAATTATGAAATTATGAATTTGCTGTGACCCGTGGTTGTGACTGTTTTTGGTTTTTACAAGTTTGTTTAATGTATTAACTTATCACGTATCATTCTGTGGGGTTTATTACTGAAGAAATGAATTCTGAGACACCAGGAATATGAAGATTATTTTAAATAAGATGATACTATACTATAAGTACCAATATTGTGTACTATATTATATACGTTCTTGTTTAAAAATAAATATTTTATAATTATTATTACATATAGTATGTACACAACATTACCGATAATGTATATTACTCTATTAAATGAAATATTCTCAAAAGAAGAGCCAAAATATAAAAAAATAGTTCACAGTCCATCCACCAGGAGCGCTGAAACTTTTATACAAACTCGATCCTAGAGATTCAACTCTATCTAGTTTATCCTTTGTGGACACTCGACACTGTGCTGTCTATTTTTTGTTTAAGTTTGACATAGAATTTATGACAAAGTGACACATGCCACTTAGATTATTGTTTTTTAATTAGCATTCCAAAGCTGGGCTATTGTAATGATTAATAAATTAATTTTTATCTCGAACACGGTGCGTTAGAAGGAAGAGTCCAAAACATACTTTGTAAGCAGAATTAACTTGGCTTTAAACAGCGATACCAATTTGTCCAAAAATCAGTGGCATACAATGTTTTTGCTAAAAATCAATATATATCGGCACGAACGCCACTGTTTTATATTACAAGATAAATTTTTACAAGTAAAAATAGGCGATAGGTTTTCGACTGCAGTATTTAATACAGAACATTTTAAACAACATCTCGAAAATGAAGCATTTCTAGATCCATATTTATATAAACTTTCTTTCTTATTTTTAAACATCATTCTCTAACACCTTGTATATCTTTTTCTGCATTATGAATAACAAGAGAGTAATTGAACTTTCTCACTAATGACATACCCCCATAAAACGACCCTGTAGTTGTTGTCTAGTCTCAGGGTCGCTAGCATGACTACTGCCACTCTATAACACAAATTATTGTGTTTCAGCGCTGCTCTACGCTACCATCTTCGGTCACGTGACCACCATAATTCAGCAGATGACATCAGCCACCGCCAAGTACCACGACATGCTGAATAACGTCAGGGAGTTCATGAAACTACACGAAGTCCCAAAGGCCCTGTCGGAACGCGTCATGGATTATGTGGTGTCGACGTGGGCCATGACTAAGGGCTTGGATCAGGATAAGGTTTGTGTGTCATTCAGTGTTGTGTATTTGTTTAACAGCTTTCGCATGAAAGATAAATCGGTAGTATAAATCGGTAGTATTAAAAAGGTAATGTGAAATAAATAGGATTTTAATTGTAATTCCTGTAAACGAAATATGTCAAAAGTAAGAGAAATTATATAAGGTGGTTCATAAGTTATCTAAAAAAAAATTCTGAGTGTACAGGGGAGTCTTACAAATACAATTTTGTAAAGAAAAAATCAAAAGGGGAAGTTCGAAAATGATTTAAAAATGCACGTCTGCACGGCACTAGAAACTGGTATATGACATACTTTACGGGACACCTTGTAGTTATAGACTGGAAGGTGTTTCAGTAAGTATTTGACTTAAGGGCGCCGTATTCTTGAAAAAGTGTTTTCCACAAATACAAATAATTTTAGACATTTTAGAAAGTAATAATATAGAGCTAAGCAAATAAAATGTTATAATATTATCTCATGCCACCTGCGAATATTTAAAGGTACTGAAATAAAATTAATTCCTATATAATGACAGAAAGCGGTCTAACCAACAAATTTGTAGGTATAGAAATCTTTGAAAATACATACATATTTTTACATTTAACTGTAGATGTAAATACTGTTATAAACTTATATAGTTCTGCATATAAGACTGTTGAATATTGTTTATAAAAATAATTGTTAAAATGTATGGTTAGGACAGCAAAATAATGTCTGTCTTATAAACGCTTTTAAAAGTTATTATTTTATTTAAGGAAAATTTAAATAGCAACAATAAATAAATAAAACATCAATAATTTTAATTTTCATATTACATTTATTCTATGTACATGTTTTAATTTTCAAGGTTTCTATAGGTAGTTAAAAACAACACAAATTTGTTTATTTTACAGCGAGGAATACGGGGACCTTAATGAAGAAGCACTACAAACTAAATATGAATAAAGAGCTATACAAAAAATATTCCATTACACTGCAAAAAACGTGTTGTGTGTGATTTTCCAGAGTGCATATAATTCAGGATGTATAAAATTATCGTGTTAATAATTTTACACATTGCCCTTTTTTATACAATGTTTCAAATAAACACTATTGTGTAACTTTGTATCTATTTTTGGTAAATAGTTTATTTCTGTTACTTAAGTATTTTTAAATTTTTGTGACCCTGTCGTTTCAAAACCATAACCAATGGCACCCAAAAAATATTGTTTAAAAATAATCATTTCTATATACAAAAGACGTTCTTTGGAAGTTTCTGTCCATTTTAATTTAACAATTTTTTACATTAAATTTACATTTTAAACCATAAGACATTTGAAGGAAAGCAGTATAGATAATAATTATCTAGACAGGGCGTTTCTGAAACACATAACTGTTTCCTGCATATTACGCTAAAACACTGATGTGTTGACATGTATTTGACTAAATGGGTAAGAATAATCTGAAATTAGTAAGTGAAAGGAGTATGTAATAGATATTATTATATCAAGTAAGTATACCTGCCTTACCTACCTACCTAATACTTTTATATACAGGGTGTTAAAGTTACATTTTAAAAAACTATTTTTGTTAATAATCCCATCATTTTATAAGATACACACTTGAAATATTACACATACTTTTATCTTATTCCGACATACTTATCATGTAATTTTGGTGAAAAAAATCGAACGGCGAATGGAGGTAACTGAGGGATACAGTACCCTTTATCCCCTCCAATTATTTCTAAGTACGCCTATGCAGCATTTTCTTGAAATATCAAACGTAGAATTTTCTTCTGATCATTTTATCTCTTTTGTAATTTTTTGTTTAAATGCTCCGTTTTGGAGAAAATCGGCAATTTGTAGTACCCATAAATCTATAATTCACTATCATTTTCAAGTGAAACTGACATTTTATAGATATACCTATCATAACAATACCTTGACAAATTAGCAAATCGTAATACCTACTGAATGAATATTTGCTAATTAAAACAAAATGGATAGATTAGCTCAGTTGTTAATGTACTCTCGGCGAATACAGCTTAAGACGATGTTGGTTGAACATTTCTTACGGTTCTGGACCAGTTCTCGACGGCTGTTGAAAAAGACCTTATATCAACATTCTCTCAGGATTCTTGATTCACATTTTCGAAATTTTCAATAAAAAATTATGATAACTATAGTTATTTGAGCTATTTTCAAAACACTATTTAAAAAATCATGATGCAGCTCGTAGGAAAAGTGTCTTTTCCGCATAATATGGCGCATTTTTAGAAAAGTCACTTCTCCTAACTTATTGCGCAAATACCTATTTCATTTGTTTTGATGATAAGCATCAGATGAGAAAGTTTGTAACAACATTCTCTTGCTATCATTTAAGAATAGAAAAGTAGTGGAATGTTCTACAGAAAGAATAAATGAAATCAAACTGTTTAAGTATAAATTGCAAAAAATAAGCTCTTTAATCATTTAAGTTTCTTTTTGACGTTCCGAGGTTTGCTCATATAAGTAGGTACCTATTATCAGAAAACTGCCCTACACCAAGTTTAAAGTTAAAATCTTTTAATTATTCTGCTTAAATAAATTAAAAACTGTTTTCTAGTAAATTTTGAGGATTATGGAGAATTATCTCAATATTCACCTTTTTACCTTTTGTAAAGTTAATTCCTTCATTAAATACTACTTAACATTTTCCGGAATCAACTCGTGTAATAAGGAATTTTACAAAAAGAATTTAATCTGAACAATCAGTCACATTCAATTAGTGAAGGATTTTCATTGCGGAAAGATACTTTTAGGCACATCTTTCAAGAACAGAAAAAATTTTGGGATTATATAATAATATAATTTTTAACATTTGTTTATTACAAATTTTGGACAAAAAGTATTTCATAGTTACTTTCTACAGGGTGTTCCGCATAAGAACAGATACAGAGCAGATGCATGTAGAGGGTCCCAAAATATTGCAATTTCATCAAACATATTTTTACTCTATTGTCTGAAGCTATTTATTTGTGGCATAATTTTAGTTTTTTTAGTTTTATTGAGGTGTAGCCACACTTCTGAAAAAATAATAAAGATTAATTAAATAAGCCCTTGCGCCAAACAGTCAAGGGTTATTTTTGAAACTACGTTTGCCTAACCAAAAAATCTCACACTGAAAAAAGCAGATAAGTAAAAAATAACAAAAATCACATCACTATCGCGCACTTCCATATTATTGACGTTCTCAAAATCGTAGTAAAAATGTTAAACGTATGTCAAGTTTGACAGTTTAAAATTTGTTTATCTGTTTCCATAGAGATGTTAAATGATTTTTATTTTATTGTTACTTACTTCTTCTAGATACAACTGTAGCCAACAATGATCGATGTTTACTGAACAGTTTGACACACACTTATCTCCGTTCAACAAAATAATCGCGGTCTCTTTTAATTTTCTTCTTGTTGCGTTATCTTCCTTCTCTAAAATTTTTGCCGAACCCCATTGAATATAATGACCATTTTCCCATTTTCTTTTATTTGTCTTACAGATAAAACGAACACTGTAGCCATTTACTTGGAAACTTAAAATTTTCTAATAGTAGCTCTAAAATAAGGCTCTAGCTTAAGTAAGAGTATTTTGCAGAATTTCTTAACAACTTTCTGCATTTAATCGATTTGTCAAAATAAATTGTCCAATCAAATAACGATACCGTCCCAAATATTTATCTTAAACTCGCGTTGAGAATGTCTAGGAGTTATTGCATAGAGGTTTCCTCTATGAGTGAAACAAGTTTCATTAGTGAAAATTAATTTTCTTGTAAAAACTAATATCCTGATGCAAGATAAACTCCCAAACGTCACACGTCGATCCAAATCTTGAGGCCAAATATGCCGGTAGACTACGTTTAAGAATTTGGTGTACAGAAGTTCTTGACAATCGAGTTTCAGGTAAACGTTTAGAACTCATTTGCTGTTCATCTTCAACTCTCTGCAAAATATTTTCTTCATCTTGTACCCTCATTATACTACGACGTTCTCAGATATTATTGAAAAACTTTCCTGTCTCTCAAACCCGTATTTCAACATTAGAAAATATTTCTCTAAGGGGAATCATTTGATTTGGAAATCTCCAAAGACATTCTTCCACACTTCTTCTATAGTTGCCTTCAGAGAAACCTAACACAAATAACACGTCAACTTGTTCGCAGAATGTAAATTTTGCAGCCATTTTCGACAACAAATAGTAGCTAATTATAACAAAATAGTTTTATTATACCTTGTATAATAACTTTAAGGTTATTTCCCACACAATAAAACGATCTCCTAAGATTCGCAAACAATAAAATTTTCAGATACGCATTCTTTCAATTGCACGTAAATGGTTTTCAGGTTTTAAACTTCTGTCCCAAGGATATGAAGGCGGACATCTGCGTGCACTTGAACCGGAAAGTCTTCAATGAACACCCCGCTTTCCGCCTAGCATCCGACGGCTGTTTAAGGGCGCTTGCCATGCACTTCACCATGTCGCATTCGGCACCGGGAGATCTGCTGTATCACACCGGAGAATCCATAGATTCGTTGTGCTTCATTGTCACCGGATCACTGGAAGTGATACAGGACGATGAGGTGGTTGCTATATTGGGTAAGTATAATGTAGGTACTTGTTCCTTTATAAGCAAACAAAAATGTAACCTGAAATCGGACTAATGTAAAGCAAACGTTAATAAGACTCAATTTGATATTAAAATATAGGTAGTGTTCTTCTCAAAAAATATTACAATTTCCAAAATGTATGAGTTAATTATCATTAGTTATATTAATAATTGCAAACTCTTGTAAGTACTTAAATAATACAATAAAAAATATAATAATAAAGAATATATAAGTAGATATTATGGAGCTGGTCGAAGCTTTAGTCCGCAGAGTAGTTAGTTTCACACAATATCGTTAATATCTAATAAAAAATGTATACCTGAATCTGCTGATACAATTAGAGGAATTTTTGGAATCTGGAAAAATCTTCGCTAAAAATGGATGCCTCAGTGCTATATCTGATCATATAATAATAATAATATATTTATTTATTTATCAGTACAATATCCAACGAGCAAGTTGCCCAGTTTCAGGATAAGGGAAGAAACAAAATAGTACTAAAAATAAAGTAATTACAGAAACAAAAGGCGCATAAAACTTGAACAATAAAAGTAAATTACAAAACTTAACTTAAACAAAGCAAATAACTAATGTATAATAGTATATTATGCAACGATCATGTAATCGCATAAACCATACGAAACTCGCCTTCGGCTCGTTTCGTATCCCGGTTAATGCTCGTGTATTAATAACCATTACATGAGAGTTGCATACGCTATTTTTTCTACACCCGATAAATAATCAAAAAAAAAATAAATTTTATATTTTTATTGAACACAATAGGTAACAGTAATTATTCGTATGAACTGCATTTTCTGCTTTCTCCGATATGTGTGGAGGAGTCGATGGTAATTCTTCTATATCGCTGATATCAGACATTTTGATAAATTATCGAAGTTTGGCTAGGTATCTACGAAAATTTAATACGTACTGATTTTGACATCTAAAATAATTACATATAACCTAGGATAAACGTCAAATGCACAGCATGCTTGATTGAAAAATTATGGGTTTCTATTGATTAAAAATCTGTATCGTAATGAGTATCATTATGAAACGGATTATGGGCATATAAGTGCATTGTTATAATACGGGTGTAGAAAAAAATATTTTATTTTACTCCAAAAAAAAAAACATAAAAAAATTTACAATAACTACTTGACACAAATATTTGGAATATAAAGGGCAATGCTCAGCTGTTTACTTGCATAAATAGATGTTCTACCGCATAACCGAAACACTTGAACTAACACACAGTAATCTACTTACAATAGGACGTCTAACAACAAATAAACCAAATAATTACTATAGATTATTTTCCAAAAGAAACAACTTTAATTTATAACAACAACTGAACAGTGACAGAGTTTTAAATTTCTTATCCCATTTATCATAACACTTTAAGAGAAGGATCTCTGAAATTGATGTGTTTGGTGAGGGGGAATAGTTACGATATTCTTATTTTATCTTGGAGATATTTAGGATACTTCAATAAAATCAATTTGTGCAAAAAACATAGCGAGTGGTATAACCGCGTCTTCTCATATTGAGCAATTTTAACTCCGCAAATTTGTGGGAGATGTGATCATATTTTCCTATGCCGTAAATTAAACAAATACAGGAGTTTTGTATTTTTTTAATTCGCCTCATATCGAATTCATACATACAATATGTAAATTGGGAGAGAACAAGTAAACTTTTTATGTTTCGAGATAATATTAATTTTAAATTACAAAATGCTTTTTTGAGTTGACTTTTAAACCGAAATGAGTCAATAATCAGTCCCAAGTTTCTTATTTCATTAACTGGCGAATGGTCTCCTTACAGATTGTGTAACAGTTACAATACTACAAGGGATGAATCAAACTTTTCAAATCCATATTTAGCTTTACCTCGGTTTTATTAATATGACTAGCCAGAAATGATATGTATACCTGCGTATCATCAGCATAAAAGTGATAATTGCAATGTTGGATACGCTCTATAAAATTTATAGTATAAATAGTATACATCAATGGCCCCAAAACTGATCCTTGGGGGACACCTGATGATACTACAGTAAAGTCCGAGAATTTTCCATTGATAACCACCCTCTGTTCCCTAGCAGTTAAATAAGTCTTAAATAATAATATAGAAGGTTCTGCAAGACCTATAAAATGTATTATGGCAAAAAGGATATCGTGATCTAGAGTGTCATAAGCTTTACTGAAATCCAACAGAACAAGGTCAGCCGCCATGTTTTCATCAGTTGTGGCTAGTATATCATCAGTAATATTTAAAAGTGCTGAAACGCTATAATGAAGTCTAAAACCCGACTGAAAAGAGGGTAGTTTACTATTTTGAGTATTATGCATTTGTAATTGTGTCTATTATTTTTTCAAAGACTTTAGAGAATACAGGTAAGATGCAAATAGGTTTTAAATCAGAAAATCTATTTGGGTTATTAGTTTTAAGCAGAGATATGATTAATCCTTGTTTCCAACATTTAGACACAACACTATACTCAAGACAAAAGTTCACCATTTGTGTCACCAAAGGAATTATAATTATAAGTAATATTAAACTTCCTCTCGCTTTAGTGGTTATATTGCCAATTATAGTTTCGTAATTTGCTCATCATTGATTGGTTCAAAAGCAAATTTATTTAGCATAATATTTTTGTACGACTAATGTAATAATTTATACCATTATTTTTAGAATTGTTGTCCATTTTAGGAACAGAATTTATAAAGTAATTATTGATGTCTTGAGCATTCTGTAGTGCAACCCGGATATTTTTATTGAAACTATTGTCAAGAAGTTGTGTTACATTTCTTAAATGTATTAAACTCCACATCCTGCTTATGTAGAATGAATCACATCTGCAAGAATTGCAAAATGATATTATCAGGAAGCATGAATTTTGAGAGAAACCACTTGATCATTTGAGAAATGTATCACCATAATTTCTAACTAAAGATGGTATAAAATAAGTCACTAGTTTGAAAAGGTTTCAATTGCAGTCACTAAATGTAATAAATGAATTAATCTTGAAAAAAAATAGATGGAAAATAATTTTCCAGAGCAGTTCTGTTACAGTGGCTCCAAGGGGGATTTAGATAGATAAGCCTGTAAGAGAACATTTTTGACGAATGAATATCTTTATAAAATTTTGCATAGCAATTTTATTTTATATAAATTTAAACATTGCAACTTTTTTCAACAGCGCTTATACTACTGAAAACATTAAGAAAATATGTTTGTAGTTCCTCTAACGAAATCCTTTGTAATTCTTTTACTGCTAAAAGGACGAGAGCATTGTCGTCGTGTAACACCCATGCACTACTGTACTAAAATTCAGGTCCCTTTCTTTGGACACTCTCACGGAAATAACCTAAAACTTCACGATAACAAAAACGTTATTAATCTTGATTGATGCGTTTGCTTGGCTCTAGCAGAAGTATGTATAATATTTATTTGTCCATTAATAGTTTAACAAGATGTTAGTATAAATTTGGTGTTTCTTAACAAAAGAGCAAAAAGGAACTGAGAACAATATAAAAAGATCAAGGCTCAGTCCCTAGCAATATTAGATTTTACAACAAGTAAAATGAAATGACCCAGATATATTCCTCATGAAGTACATATATAAAAAAATATATATAAAAAACAAACATATCAGGAAAAAGCAATAAGCAATCATATACTTACATGTGATATGATAAATTTAGAAAGTATTTCTTAAGATTATACTTGAAGGACATAAGGTTTATATTGTTTGAATAATAAGGGAATTTCATTATATAATTTATAGGCGTTATAAGTGAAGCATCTTTCAAACATTACACTTTTGTATATTGGAGGTGAAATGAGTCCCTGAAATCTTAAAGGCCGATGACTTATGAAATAATATGATGAAAAAAATATTCAACATGAGGTTTACGCCTTTTTTGCATACATAGCCACTTGGTGTCTTTTAATTTATATGGGATATGCTGAAACTTTCTAATACCACATATAAAACGAAGGCACGACTGGACCTTTTCAATTCCATCACTATCCACTTTGTGCAAACATGGCCCATAAACTACATCACAATAATTAAAATGACTTAGAATGAGAGTATCGGTAAGTTTTATTTTAAGTGATTGAGATAAAAATAAACCTGTTTCATTTATTACATGTTTTGGTGTCCTTAAATAACGTGTCGTCATTTTTTGTTCTCGCAATAAGATCTTCACACTTTAATAACATGTAGTTTTGGACACTTTATTATGGACCAACGCACAAGCTTTGCTGTAGAAGTCCCATCCCCAGTTTTTGTTACGACGAAATGCTCAAAATGCATTCTTCAGCTATTTTTCCCATTAATCTACGATTTCACTGCGCAACTTTATCATTCTCTTTCTCAACATAATATTTCAGTGGACGTTAACTGTAGTCTAGAAGTATTGTTGTCTCCCATTACTGACTAATTGCCGGCCTTTCTTAAACTTTTTAAACTATTCGTGGTACCTTTACCGACTTAAAACTTCATATCCGCAAGCAGTTCGCAGCATTTAAAGTGTTCCTGTGAACGTTTTTGACTTCCTACAGAACGTAGCTGTAACATGTTGATTTTCAATAAAATGAAATCACAAAATCATCAAATACATCCAATGAGTTGGAGTAACAACAATTAATAAACGGCTGGTACTTGTGAGGTTCAAAAAGTGCGGTCAACCTCAAGACAGTACGATGACTGGTTGCTGCAAAATTCAAACAATCTCACAACTTTCTGAATAGACTTCATATATTAAATTATAGGTAAAATACGTAGTTTGAAAACTAATACTACTAGCCACAACATTATGCGTGTAATCAGGCATTATTACAGCAGGTCAATTACGCTTTGAATGGAATCAATGGAATTACATTTTACCATTAAGACATAAACATTCTCGATATAACTACCGATCTTCTTGAATTTTTTTCTAACTAGTCGTAAATTAGCCATATACCTATCAACTTTTTCTGAAAGAGAAAATATTTTGCAAGCACAAAAGATGTACGTTCGTATTGAGTAATAGCAGGTATCTTGTGGCACACACTTTAAACAACAAACTTTCAATAATTATTTTCCAGCGACTACTTGATCCTTCCACCGCTATAGTCTGTTTGGAAATGAAAGAGAGTAATAAAACTCGAGATAACAACCGGCCATGGGCGAGGTATATTTCGTTTCAGGTAATTATCAGGTAACACTAATATTGTGACAGATCAATCCAGTCTTAGAGCTAAATATACGAAGACGTGCTAGTGCAGTAGAGTAAAATTCGACTTGTGTTTAGTGCCTATTGTGCCAGTGGATATAATATTGTTTGGGTAAAATGTCGAGCTTATCAGATTACGTACCTGCTAAACGCGTGAAAAGATGTGCGCTGTCTCAGAATGAGAAGATTATTATATTAAATGTATTTAATGCATTGAAACACCAAAATCCTACCAACAGTGTTGACGACATCGAGGAAAAGTGTTCCAAAATGACAAGGATTGGAAAATTGACTATCTACAGACTTTTAAAAGAAACAAAAAATGAACAAGATACTGTAAATCCCCCAAAATCATCTACAGGGAGATCAAAAGTCGATATAGATGATTTCTTCAAAAATGTCATTCGCAGAAAAGTACACTCATTTTATTTTAGAGAAGAGAAATACTAACGCTAAACAAAATTTTAAGTGAACTTTCAAGGAGGACAACTATTTGCCAAAAATCAGTAGAAGCAAATTATGGGCCGTCTTACGAGAGTTGAATTTTTGCTGGGAAAAGCAGAACAGGAAGTCAATTCTTATAGAAAAACATGAAATTATTTGTTGGCGAAGATCCTACTTAAGATCAATTAGAAAATTCCGTGACGAGGGGAGGAATATTTATTATCTAGACGAAACTTGGGTCAACGAGGGATATACTGTAACAAAAGTATGGCAAGATAAAAATGTAAAAAGTTTTCGACAAGCATTTTTGGATGGACTTTCAGCAGGGTTCAAGGCACCTTCAGGTAAAGGGCGAATTAATAGTGACACATATAGGTAGTGCCAGTGGTTTTGTAGATGGCGGTTTACTTTTATTTGAATCTAAAAATACAGGTGACTATCACGAAGACATGAACGCAGATGTTTTCGAAGATTATTTTACACAGATGTTGGATCTTATTGCTCCGGGGTTTGTAATTGTTATGGATAATGCCAGTTACCCAACCCAATCGGTCTGGGTGCAGGTAAAAGGAGATGTAGCGCGAAATAATACGACGTTTAAATTAAGTGACGTGAAAATTTTATTAAAAAATTCGTTGGAACGAGTAACTGCAGATAACTGACAAAGATGTATACATCATGTACAAAAAGAAGAGGAGAAAATGTGGGAACTCGATAATTTAATTGACGTTACTGTGGAACCTATCGTTATCAATGTGTGAAATAAGAGTCTATTCATTAAATTTAAATAAATATTTTGATAATTAATAATATTGAATAATTTTATTTGAATTACTAAAAGCCCTCGCAACCCGATTATGATGCTTAAAGTAGTCTCATGTTTTGAAATGCTGTTTTTATATTGTTTACTTATAAGAGAAATGGACCGAGAAATTGAAGCGGCATAGACAAAGACGGTTTGTCGGGGATTAAATTTCAATTAAATATTGAATATAGCACCAGTACTACATTTAGTTACGATTTGCGTACATAATAAGCTTTTATTACTCTCTTTCATTTTTAAGCAGACTTATAATGTGATTTTTAGGTAGTATTTATTTTGAGACTTTTTAGGACGATATTGTTTATTACTTTTAAACGGGAAGTAATACAGATAATTCTTCCATACAAGCAGAATTTTTTCCACTAACTGATATCACTGGTATAACATTATCTTTTTTTTCAGGGAAGGGTGATGTGTTCGGTGATTCCTTCTGGAAGGACAACGCGGTGGGTCAATCTGCCGCTAATGTGCGCGCTTTAACTTACTGTGATTTACATACTATAAAGAGAGACAAACTTTTAGAAGTATTAGATTTTTATCAAGCTTTCGCTAATAGTTTCGCGAGGAATCTGATCCTTACCTACAACCTACGCCACCGATTGATTTTTCGGAAAGTGGCGGACGTGAAGAGGGAGAAAGAGTTGGCGGAGCGGAGGAAGAACGAGCCCCAGCTTGACCAGAATCAGGATCACCTGGTGAGGAAGATTTTCTCTAAGTTTAGAAGGGACAGGAGTCAACACGTTACGGCTCCAGCTGCAACGACCCAATCGGACGTCGAAAAAGGTGAGGACAGTAATGACAAAACGATCTCAAGGGTTTTGTCGACCACGAAACTGTCATCCGTGGCCGAAAAAGACGACAGTAGTGGTGGGGGCGTTAAGACTACAGTAGCCAGGCCAGCTTCAGGTAGGTACCTTGTAGTTAGCAAAACCATTTCATCAGTACTAATAAAAAATTAAAAAGAACAAACTAATTATTACCAATTGAACGGACGTACAACATAAATTCGATGGATGATTCACTTAATGGATAGAGTATACATTATACCTATATTTATATTTAGATGGATTTAGGATGGACACGGGTTAAATTTTCTAATTTGAAATCTCGTTGATTATTCAGTGGACTATGCTGTTAACTAATTTACTAAAAGATATTCAGGATATAACAAAAAAGCAAGTCATCCCGTGAAATGCGTATTTCTGGTTGCAAAACATGACAATTTACCACTACTTATCTATAAACAAAAATGCTTCCCTTGACAGTCAAATCTTCAAGGGTATTATTGTAAATAATTTCTTAAAAGCAAACGTAAAAACTGGGGGAAGGGGTTATTTTATTTCCCCACCTTTTTCTGATGTACGCCTATGGACGATTATTTGCAATGTTGTAATGCAAAATTTTGTTTAAAATTTTTTATTACTCTTGACAATTTTTCTTAAAACTTAATTTTTGAGATAAATTCGGGTTTAAAATGTTCTAACATATTTTATTGTGTCTCTGAACTCTAAGTTCATGTACCATTTTCACATATTTTTTCAAAATAAGGAAGGAAAAACAGGGATTTAAGAAACGTATTAGATATTAACAGAAGATTTATAGTTACTGAAATTTAATTTAAAACTGTAATTTTAACATTTTAATTCACTAATTTCATATTTTAATTTATTAATTGCTTCACATGAACAGCAGCCTTCAAAATGCATAAACGAACTATTTTAAATAAAGTTCAACAAATATTTTGAAAAACTTGTGTTTTTTGATTACTTTGTAGTACTCTATTTCAGTTTCTCAAATAATTCAGAATCAACGTCGTCCTTCATAAAACCCCAAACACTGAAATCCAATTGACTAAAATCGAGGGAACGTGGTGGTCACTGAACAGTTGCATCTCTTTTACAACCAATTTATCGATTTAGAAAAATTAAACTTAAGTATTATCTAATATACAATCCAAAATGAGGCGGAGCACCGTCAAGCTACCGCACTCACATATTTTGAAGAAAAGCAAGTGGGAAATTGTCAAGTAAAGTGAAAAAATTATTTCGCAGAAAATTCAAAAATGTTGCGGCATCTAAACTTGTTGATAGACTGTGAGTAGGCTATACGTAGCAATTAGTGTAAATCTGTGTGTAACTAATATGTTTCTTAAATCCCTGTTTTTTTTCCCTTAATAAACGAATTAACATTGACAGAAAATATTTATTTATATAAAAATGGCATAACTGGTTAACTCTATATTCAGAGACACTCTGTATAAATTAAGTTAGAACACTTTAGAGCAAGTTAGAACATTACAAATTGTTTCTTTGTAATTTGAAATTTTAAAATGTTATGTTATGTTATTTCATATCATTTCATATCATTTCAAAATTTCTCATTTCTCAAATAGCCTTGAGGATTTGATTAAAAAAAACAAACAATTTTAAAAGTTCAATTTTAACACCCTGTTTCTTTTAAGGGAGGCAATTTTTATATCAGCAAATAGAGTTAAATCGTCATATTTTGCCGTCAAAAATACGCGGTTAATGAAATGGCCTACTTTTTTCGTTATACCCTTTTGTTATATACAGTCGTCATGTAAAAAAAATCATAAAATATGATTAAGTATCATATCAGTATCATCACATTAAAATAGTAGTTTCTAGTTTAATCAAATTCAGTACACATTATCAGACAAGTGAAAAACAGTTAATTTTCTTATTAATTTATTACAGCTATAACACACAGGCTTCAAATAGAACAAAATACTTACTGTTGTGTTATTAGATCTACATATAAACAGAATAATTTTTACTTTTCTTTAATAAGTTGATGTAACTTCTCATCAAATGGTTATATATACATTTTGAATTGGAATTAGTAAGTTATAGATTTGTACATATTAATAAATTTTGAAATATACAGGTGATTCAGAACTTATCAAAATAAATAATGTTTTTAAATGTATAGGGGACCTTCACATATACAATTTTGTAAGAAAATATGCTGACTGAATCTTTAAAACCTGACCTTAGATAAAACAAAGCATGTAGTCGACAACCAACACAGCGGCAATGTGTAATAAAAATAAACGAACAAAAAATTGTCCACCGATGTGTAAACACATATTTGGGTCTGTTCCCCTGTTTCTACGAATTAATACAAATGCTTCTGGTAAGTTATTAGCATAACTGAGCTTCCTGTGTTGTCCTGTTGATTAGGACATTTCTTGTACTTATTGAGCCTGGTACTTATTCGGGGATTCTTTTCAACAGTCTCTAAAATGTGTTCCTCAACTGCTCAATACGCCATGGACGCCATGGACTTCCATGTCTCCTAACATTGGGTTGTACATTTCCCGTGTCACGTCCGCGTTGCACAGTAAAAGTAGCTGAATTTGGCACATGTCCATCGGGAAATCGTTCGGCATACAGATGAGAAGCTACTAAAATATTTTATCTTACTTCACTATAAATTAAAACGATATGCATTAACTTTGAGTTGCTATGCACGTAAGCCATTTTTGGACACTGAAAAACTAATTAAAACTACAATCGGATTTCAGTATTCGGAGTCGACTACATTCCGATGACGCTAGAAGCTACATTAGCCCAGCGATGTAAAGGTTGAAAATACTTCAATAATTTTTTTTTGTCAGAAACTAGGATTTTACAAAAAAATTTTACAATATTGACTTCATTTTTCATGACGCATCTATTCTAAAATGTTTTTCGATAAGTTGTAAATCACCCTGTATACATAATATCTCCAAGAATTACAATCAAAGTAATGCAATTTTATTACAACAGCTTTTCTCAAAAAAAATCAAATAGAAGAATATGTGGCCATAATTAGTAAAGTAGATATTTTTGATTACTTTAAATTTTAAAACGATAATATCAAAGATGTCTTAGATAGGATATTTTTTACTTATCCAATTATATCACCTAAAGGTCACCTAAAAAAGTAATATAATAAGTAGTCCAAAGCAATATTATAGCTATTACAAACAACAATAAATAATAATTTCTTTCAAAAGTATAGATACAGTTGTATTTCATAACTTCAATATGCCATATATGTATTTCCATATGATATTTATAAAAGAAAGAGAGAAGGAATTACATAAATCAATATTAAAGTTTTCCTTGTCTCTAGAGTTGTTTATCATACCTATAGGTTTTCAGTATCAAAAGGTATATATAACTACATTTGATAAAAACTTTAATTGTAATAAACTAAATTGAGTTAACTTCATATATTTAAATAAAAGTAAAAGCATATGCATTAGTAATAAAAAAGTTTTAAAAGCACTATTTTGCGTAAACAATCTCATTTAAATGGTGTATTACTTTATAAAAATTTATATACTCATCCGAAACGAAACCTAAAATATTTCACGCAAACAAAAGAGTGGCACAATCATAATATACGATTTAATACTATCTAATGTTAGCGTATCAAGGAAATATTGACACATTTTTTATTTCCACAACCTTCTCAACAACTCATATGTCTTTTGACCAATTCTACAATGTTTTCCCTAAGATAGAACGGAAAAAAGGTATGAACTTTAGCTGTTATGTGTAGTTTTATATAAATGTTTCCATTCTGGTAACATACACCACCCACACATTTTATTTCTTCCTCCATACTGAATGCTGTACATATCTGTGTATTTATCATGGTGTTATTAGTCGTCCCTGTGAAATACTTATGAATTGTGAAATAGAACGTCATCATCTTTTTTTTTCCTTCAGCACGGGGAAGTAAATGGGGAAGACTGCTCGGATCTGCTAGTCTAGACTCAGCTTCGGAGAGCTCGAGCCAGCCGCAAGCCTTCACGAGAAGCCTGAGCGCCAAGGACCCTAAGGAGCGTCCCAGTTCGTCTTCGTCGGGCAGTTCAGGAGGTCAACCCACTTCAGGATCAGGAAATAAGATTTTCCCCAAACTGCAAAAGGTATCAGCTACTTCAAGTCCTGGTATCACCAGACAGGACACCATAGATGAAATGGTGGAAGTGGAACAACCTCATCTGAGGAACCTGTCGCTAAGGAAAATGCAGAGCTACGACTGCGGGCTACGAGACCCGACAACTGCTTCAATGTATCAATCTGCCGTCCCTGAAACTATCGCTCCTATAGAGTATAAGGAATTAATGACTAATCTCATGGACTTTAAGGTACTGCTATTAATAATCAATTCATTAGTTCAGTTCCTCCTTTACCTCCATAATATATCTTATTATGAAACTTTTACTAAAGGCATAAGTGAACTGACACTGAACTTTTGCAGATAATTTCCAATATCAAAAGTGTTGCTATAGCTTCCGACGGTATTAATAATTTTTGTTTATTAAATTATGTCTTCCCGTCTTCATGGAAAAAGAGTCTTGCTGTTTCCTTACCCAAAGTAAAAAATCCCATAAATTTGAATAATATTAGATCAGTTTACCTCCGGCATTTTTAAAAATTCTCGAAAAAATAATGGAGCTACAGTTATTTAACTATCTGGTTTTAATAAGAATCGCAGCTGTCCTTCTACTTTATTAAGTTAACTAATGATATATCAGTAGGTGCATTTTTTTACAAATTTAATGGAAGTAAATCTATGGTTATTATTTTTGGTAATAAAAAAGAACTAATTTTGTGGAACTGTTTGGCAATTCAATTTCTATAAATGATGTTTATATTAACTTTACTAATTCTGTTAAAAACCTAGGATTAACAATTGATCAAGACTTGAGTTTTTTACTACATGTTAGTAAATATTTGCAAAATGGCTACATGGGTTTAAAGCTATATATTGAATCGTGATAAGGAAGCTGTATTTTGAGATATGCTGAATCCAAAAAACTGCAAAATTCTTGTTTACGCCCAATCTTTGGTATTCGTAAATATGGTCATATAATACATTTATATTAATTCGTCGGCAAGATAGAAGATTTGTTAATTCAACATGTTTTTCCATAAATTTCTTTTAACAAAAAACACCTCCCTATTTGGATAAAAAGATACGCTATAGAACTGACGTCCGTAATGCAAATATTCACATAAAGACATCATCACACGTCCTTCACATCACACACAGTTCTACAAGCGATCTTTTTTATATAACGTCTCTAAAACTAGAAATAGTTTACCAAAGTCTATGCCTTTGGTATTTAAAAAATACATTTTTGATGCCACCATTACTGTTATTTAGCAGAGCCCTTATGTAGTAGTATATATATTGAACAGCAATAGCTATGGATTTTAATGATTATAATATGGGATACTTACGCGTGTATTAACATCCTGTTTCTAGCAAACGTTCTCCTAAAAATGAGTTTAAAAGTTTTTACATTTGAAAGAAGATGATTTGAATATAGTCTCTGACTTCAAAGTAATTATTATCAGTTAACTCTTAGATGAAAATTATGTCTTTCTACACTTCTATTTTGTGATTATTTCAATGTAAAATCAATTCTCCAGTTACACTCCTAACATGGCAATTGAACATCATTAGTCAAAAATATCTGACTGAAAAAAAAAAATGATTCAATATGATTCAAACTCTAATCTACAAGTGTTTTCCCCGAAAACGGTTATTTTTTCGTTGTAAACTGTTTGTCTCTTTTTTATTAGTTAGGTAACTTAAATAAATAATTGCATGTTGAAAAATAGGAGACATAGTTTAAGGGCATTTAGCGTTAAGGGTTGTCCACCACTAGGGTTCCAAAATAAGATTGAAATGTTGCTATAATCTTGTATTATCAGTACCTACTTATGTACCACTATATCTCACTATAATTCCACCTAGTGTCCACTAATAATGTAGCTTTAAAACTCAAATAGTTCCAAAATAAAGGACTATTATAGAACATTTCAGTCATATTTTTGTTCGAATTAATGGTTCCTAAAATATTTCTGTATAGGTTTAGTTTTTGAGCGTTGTCCATGTAACATAAATATTGTACTATGCCAAACTGGTTCATCATGATTCTTTCACGAGATGATTGATGTGAATAATCACAAATTAAAGCGTTCACACGATCTTTATCAAATATAATTTCTTTACAAATTTGCAATTGCGATGTAATGGAAACGAAACTCATAATAGTTATTTATGCAACAAGTACATATAAGTAAGTGTCGAGTGCAATAAACACTTTTTGTACGAGTTGCGTAGAATATTTTTTCTCCGTTCATGTAAAAACCAAAAAATGTTTTTTTAGATGCATGAACGTGTATTTTTCTACGTTCATGCAAAACACAAAACTTTATTGAACTATATTTAGTGCAAAAAGTGTTTCTTTATTATACTAGCGCAATAAAATGATTATTGCATTTATTTGTCATTCTACTACTGCGTTTTATCATCATGACAAACATAAACGTTCAAATCGACGTCATATTTTCCTAGACTTAGTGTCAACCAAATGTTTTGGTTTTTGCGTGAACGTAGGAAAAATATTGTGTGCAACTCGTATAAAAAGTGTTTATTGCAAACGACGTGAAATTGTCCAACGATTTAGTCTCACCCAATTATAATTGCATTTTTATTTAAGGAAATAATTTAATTAACAATAAAATTATAAACTGCACTGGCGACACAATTACGAAACAAACATACGACCTTCCTAAACAGCGCAAAGATGGTAACTAAACTAATAGAATGAGAGAAGTCGAGCCATGTTACTCGAGATGCAGTTCGACGGGCTTTCGGCGGCATAGGTTAACGTGTCAAATGGAAATTTGAACTGATAAATTTTTAACTGTGCCGATTAGATCCGGCGCACCGGTTGAGCATTTACTATGGGACTAATCTGTTAAATATCAGTAACAAATTCATATTCATAAATATTTATTACATATTTTAGTAGAGCAATTACTTTATACGGCAGAGTACTTTAATGCAGAAACTAGGAAACTATTACATTTATTAATGACATTTTATTATATGAAATTATTTATTAATAATTATTGAAGTTAGTCATCAGGATTTAAATTTACCATCCACTCATTTTTTGGACTGACATGATTACTGGCACAACTATCTACGTACCACGCATTACTATCAAAGTTACCTGCAGCTAAAGCAGCTGGAGTAAATAAAAGTGTATCTTTCTGTTCTGATTTAATTAATGATTTAACATGAACCTGAATACCACACTCATAGCAAAACGGCGGGCATCCTTTTCTAATAAAGTTTTGATTATATCCTGACTGGTCATCATCGTGTGGGTTGCATCATATCCACTTAACAAAGCTTTATAAGAATCAGGTAGTCCACTCAGAAGTAACATTCCAATTTAATTGTCATCGATTTGTATTTCAATCATCTGATAACTGATGAATTAGTGAAAATATACAACTTACATACTCGTTAATTGACGCAAAATCTTCATATCGAGCTCTATATAATTTTCTTTTGAGAAAAAGTTGTTAGCTTTGACTGGAACTTTGAAATGGTTTTTCTAAACTTTCCCAAGCTTGTTTATAGTCTGTTTGGAAATGAAAGAGAGTAATAAAACCCCGAGATAAGAGCTGGCTATGGGCGTGGCAATATTTCGTTTCAGGTAATTATCGGGTGACACTAATGCTAACAGGTAATGGGTGTACATTAGTATATTTTACTGCATACATCGTAGGGCAGGAGCCAGTGTATTGTGACAGATCAATCCAGTCTTAGAGCTGAATATACGAAGACGTGCTAGTGCAGTAGGTTTACGTTTAGTGACTATTGTGCCAGGGGATATAATATTGTTTGGGTAAAATGTCGAGATTATCAGATTACGTACCTGCTAAACGCGTGAAAAGATGTGGCTGCCTCAGAATGAGAAGATTATTATATTAAATGTATTTAATGCATTGAAACACTAAAATCCCACCAACAGTGTTGACGACATCGTGGTAAAGTGTTCCAAAATGACAAGGATTGGAAAATCGACTATCTACAGACTTTTAAAGGAAACAAAAAATGAACAAAATGCTGTAAATCCCCCAAAATCATCTACAGGGAGGTCAAAAGTCGTTATAGATGATTTCTTCAAAAATGTCATTCGCAGAAAAGTACACTCATTTTATTTTAAAAAAAAGATACCAACGCTAAACAAAATTTTAAGTGAACTTTCATAGGACAACGGTTTGCCAAAAATCAGTAGAAGCAAATTATGGACCGTCTTACGAGAGTTGAATTTTTACAGGGAAAAGGAGAACAAGAAGTCAGTTCTTATCGATAAAGATGAAATTATTTATTGGCGAAGATCCTACTTAAGATCAATTAGAAAATTTCGTGACGAAGGGAAGAATATTTATTATCTAGACGGAACTTGGGTCAACGAGGGATATACTGTAACAAAAGTATGGCAAGATAAAAATGTAAAAAGTTTTCGACAAGCATTTTTAGATGGACTTTCAACAGGGTTCAAGGCACCTTCAGGTAAAGGGCGAAGATTAATAGTGATACATATAGGTAGTGCCAGTGGTTTTGTAGATGGCGGTTTACTTTTATTTGAATCTAAAAATACATGTGACTATCACAAAGACATGAACGCAGATGTTTTTGAAGAGTATTTTACACAGATGGTGGATCTTATTCCTCCGGGGTCTATAATTGTCATGGATAATGCCAGTTACCAACCACGGCAGACCGAGCGGACACCTACGACTGCTTGGAGGAAAGCCGATATAATTCAATGGTTATCCGGAAAAAACATTTCTTTTGAAACAAATATAGTGAAAAAGGAACTTTTGACACTTGTCAATCTCAATAAAGATCAGAAAAAATATGTTATAGATGAAACGGCAACAAATCGCCAAATAACGGTCTTACGGTTACCACCTTATCACTGTAAACTTAACCCAATCGAATTAGTCTGGGCGCAGGTGAAAGGAAATGTAGCGCGAAATAATACGACGTTTAAATTAATTGACGTGAATATTTTTTTTTTAAATCTTTGGAACGAGTAACTGCAGATAACTGACAAAGATGTATACATCATATACAAAAAGAAGAGGAGAAAATGTGGGAACTCGATAATTTAATTGACGTTACTGTAGAACCTATCGTTATCAATCTAGGAGACAAAGATAATTCATCTGAATATTCAGAGGATGAATTTTAATATACCTACTTTTTTATTTTCTTTATTGTACATTTATACAACACTACATTTACTCACTATAATTTGAATTTTCAAAATACATATATTTTTGTGTGGAATAAAAGTCATTACATTTAAATAAATATTTTGATAATAATATTGAATAATTTTATTTGAATTATTACTAAAAACCCTCTTAACCCGGTTATGATGCTTAAACTAGCCTCTAGTTTTGAAATGCTGTTATTATTTTTTTATATTCTTAGGTATTAATAATATTGTGTGAAACTAACCACTCAGTGGACAAAAGCCCCAACCTGCGTTGGAGATTAAATTTTAGCTACCTGCTACAATTTAGTACTCTTCGATCACACAAAGTTTTTTTTAAAAGTACACCTCATCTATATCGATAATACATAATATAAAAATATTGAATATAGGCACCAGTACTACATTTATTTACTATTTGCATACATAATAAGCTTTTATTACTCTCTTTCATTTCTAAGCACACTATAGCTGTAGTTGCCCTACAAATATGACTCACACAGACTGGTTTCACAGATAGACTTATTTTTGCAAGGGTTTTTTGATCTTCTTCAGTATCTCTGTCTTCACCAAACACATATTTCCATAAACCATAGTCTATTAAAACCATACACATCTGAAACTTCCAGTTATCATAATTTTTATGTCCTTCAAGTTTCTCTATTCCTGAAACACCTGCCGGACCCATATAAATCGGGTTTGATACAACACTTGTATCACCATTAGTTGTTCATCTTAACTCGATGATTTGACACTTATTTTTTTACTAATTAATACCCATACGCGGTTGCATTGGTACTGCAGAAAAGTTATTAAAAAGGGCGCCGTATTCTTGAAATAGTGTTTTCTACAAAATACAAATAATTTTAGACATTTAATAACTGAATAATGTAGGGTTTAGCAAATAATAGGAATGTTAACTCATCCCACCTGTAAATATTCAAAGATACTGAAGTAAAACGGCGAGAAATACGGGTCACTTTTGTAACGTTCAGATAAACAGTAACGCCTTTGCACTGCTGTTGTATGGCAGAAGCTAAAAGCATTTTAGCTTTTACCAATCCTTTTCCAACAATCATACAAGGACCAATCAGAAAACTGCTTTTTTGACAGTAAACAGAAGATTCACATTTTTGCAGGTTAAGTTTTTAAATTAGATTCTAATTTAGATATTTAGTTTAGAATTGATTTGTTTCTAAAAAAATGGATGAAGAGGACTGTTTGGTTTAGAAACAGTTACTTTTGCTGCTCTTATTCGCAGCGACGTCAATATGTATAAAAACTATACATGCAAAAAAAATGAAAAGAAGAACTCGGAGATGGTGGGTGCGACCTATTAACCGCAGATAGCTCATGCAAGGTGATTTCTATAATTTATATAAAGAAATGCGAAATGAGAATGCCGATTATTTTTTCATTTCACCCGAATGACAGTGGCAGTGTTTGATGACTTGCTAAAATTAGTGGGGCCTCATTTAACCCACAGTATACTAGTATACTGTGATTCAACCAAACATTCAAATAGACCATCTATTTCTGCAGATTGTAGGCTTATGTTTTGTCTAGGGTAGGCTTTTAATTACTATTCAGCAAATGATAAAAACCAACAATGTCCGTAGATAGGGACGTAGTTGACAAAACATAAACATAACCTCTCTGAAGGTCAAGAATCTTGAGTGTTTGCATGTCGCCAACCTACAGCGGAAAAATTCCCCAACTTCTTAAGTCTACAGTAATTTTATGTAAATAAATTAAATAATATTTAACACCATACAATTACAATACAACAGTACAACTGCAGTGCCATTGCACTAACGTTTATCTGAACGTTACTTAATGCAGAAACCAAAAAACTATTATATTTATTAATGACATTTTATTATATAAAATTATTTATTAATAACAATTGAAGTTAGTCACATATATATAACATCATGTCTATGCTTACTATAGTTGTAACATTACATCGGGTGTTAACAAAAATGAAAATTTAACTGGTTGTTTACTATGACTAAAGTACTAGCAAGATATTCCAATTTACAAACATCGCGTCAGGCCGACACCGAGTTGCCAACTGTCGCTTATTAGTGTTATACTCATTTTTCCCTATATTACCTTAAAATTAATGACACTATGATCATACTGTATGTATTTATTACAATAATAATTAGGCGATTTCCAAAGCTTAAGTTAGAGATTCCTGCTATACAATTTCTCCAGTCCATACAGGTTTTACCTTGGGGCCACTATTCTGTTATATTAATCAATGACTTTGTTGACTATATGTCACTAACGGACTGTGAGTGTATACTATTTGCGAATGATACAACAATCTCTGTAGCAGATGTTAATTTAAATAAGGTGCTGGACGTGATCCATAAAAGAACTATGGAATTCGAAAAACTAAACTTGATAACGTTTTTGCTTTATTTTAATTGATTTACGTTTTCTAACATTCAATCGTCATTTACTCGAAAACTTTCCTACGTAAGAGGGCAAAATTTTAGTACTGTCTGATAGAGAATTAAACGATCTTTCAGAATCAAGGAAAAAAATATGGTGTTACCATTTAAAAAAAAATCGTTGACGTCATTACTCGAAAACAAATGACATTTGAAAATCGCATTTTATGCTAAAATATGTATTTTTTTAAATTAGAAATCGACCGATTCGAGGATTTTTCCCAAAAAATAATTGTCTCGTTTTTATTGAATTTATTCCATACTTTTGGCGCATACTGTATAGTAACTTCTGTCTGTAATGTAAACAGTCACTATTGATATATATCTGATGCTTGACACATATATCGGGACACAAGTGTCAGATGTAAACGTACGCTAATGTTATTTACGTTAGTTTGTCTAAATGTTATTATGTGCTAATTTTGTATACGTTTTATAAAAGATTTTCTGACTTGTGCAAACATTTGTAATTGTATTTAGCACCAATAGAATTACTGTTTTTGTATGATGCTGCAGGTAGACGTAAAACTGGAGATTCAGAAGGTAAATCAAAAGGTCAATCGGATAGAAGAGATGATTTCCGAAATCCTAAAGAGACTAGGTCCGGAAAGCGGTTCCAGTTCTCAATCGCCGAACGAAACTGAGTCAAAAACAAAGTCTTCCAACACTCCCCCCGAAAGGCCTACTGACTTGTTGCCTAGATCCAGTCTATCGGAGGGAACGGGTCTAGGGCCTATAATATTGAAGAAAAGGAGATCAAAAACAAGGATGAAAGGCTCAGCGCCTCAGGCGCCCGCAAGCGGAAAGGTGACATCGCCTGACAGTGCCGCGGCAAGTCCAACGGAAACCACGAAGATGCTCGACGAGCCAGTACAAACCCCGTCCTCTCGGAAACCCAAGGACTTTCTTTAACAGTAGTCAGATCTCTTAGAACCTAATTTTAAACAGTTAGCCTAGGTAGCGTGTCGTTGACATATATTTTAATTACCTGCTGTTATTATTGTGCAAATTTTACGAATACTTGAAGTTTATTAATTATATGTACAGGGTGTTTTTAAAAATGGTATAATACATTTGGGTGTTGGTAGACTGTGAAAACATTTTTTTTTCATACGAACCTTACCAAAATCATATTGTTTCTATCTAATTTTTAAAAAACAGTTTAAATATTGCATTGCAATTAGATATCTAGATGAAAACTTTTTCTTATAACTGTTAAAGTCGTTGATCCATTCTATAGAGACCGCCAGCTTTTCAGCCAAATTTTATATAACTATTTTTTTGAGGCTAGATTTTCTGCATTGAATGTCGGATATAATACTTAATTTTATACAAAAAAGATATTAGAAATATTAAAATTGAAGAAATTGGTTTATCAGGCTATTCAGAGTAAAAGATAATATTCTTCAACGCCCAGATTCAGACAAACAAAGCATTGAATCTTAAAATCTTATTCAATATGGTAAATATGTTGATACCTATTAAAATATGAAATTTGCAGAATACGTAAATTACTATCATGACTTTCACAAGATAAAGCATATCACCCTATATAATCATACAAACAAAATTGGTTTTCATATGTTCCATTGCATTATCATATGTTTTTTTCTCTGCCGTCTAGAGACAAGTTTAATTTTCTTAAATGGAGTACGCCACTGATACTTTACGTAAGCTGCAAATTTTAAAGTGTTTAGAAGTTTTGAATTTTAAATTTATTTCTTAGAAACCCTATGTATCGAAAACGGCGCTCCTGGAAATTTATACTTATTTAATAAAATTACCTTCATTTCTAACCATAGAATACGGCTCTAGAATTCCTGCACGCAATTAAGAAGCACCCTGTATTTAACAGACATGTATTTGAATTTCCTTATTTTAACTTTTGTCAGATATACGTACCTACCTTTATATTTTACAAACAATTTCTACTTTTTTACAATTACCTATTTTATGATTTTTTTTGTAAGCCGTTTTCAATACTCGACTACTTAAATATTTTTTCATTTGAGGTTTTTTAAAAAAAATTAAAGACCTACGTGCCTTAAACAGCGAATTTCTTAGAAAGTCATTTTGCAAGGAAATGAATAATAAAAGAATTAAAATTATTACCTAAAGAAAACAGTAATCTGACGATAAGGTCTGTATCTGCTTCAGCAGAACATAGTTGATGGATAATTTATAGAGGAGGAAATTAGATTTTGGCACAGACAATTGCAATTTTCTAAAAAATGTTCAGCAGTTTCAACAGTAATACAATTTTACCTAAAATTTAATGGTACATTACAGTGTAGGTATTCCACAAACAATGGAGAAAACCTATTCTTAAAAAGTTATATTATAAATTCTTACTTTGAAAGATCTTTGTTAACGACTTTTACAAAACAAACAAGAACTGACAACATTGACGTATTTAGTATAATCAGAAACAGAAAGTTATATAAAATTTTAATACTATGTATTGTGTTTTGAAAATGCTATAGTCAAAACAAAAGACGATAGGTTCAAGTTTACATAAAAAAATTGTCTACCAGCGCCTGAAGTGAGTCTTTTTTGAAAACATCATTTAAGTGGCATAATTATTTGACAATTTTTTAATTATTTTTGCTCTTTAATGAATCAACAGCGGTGTGCATTAGGTCTTGCAGAGTTATGTCTAAAATAAAAAATATTGGATTTACAGCTAGATAAAATTCATTTTCGGGTACTTCATCAGTTAATTAGTTTATAATTACATTGGGGCATTTAAAAAAAAAGTAAAATATTAGTTATGCGTGTACACATAGCGAACGAAAGGCAACGAAGGAATTTGTCTCTTAAATACGTTAGTTTATCCAATTGTGACAGATTAAAATGACTTGATTAACTTCATAACAACTGTAACAAATAATATTTTTCTACGTTCATGCAAAAAACAAAACTTTATTGAACTATATTTAGTGGAAAACGCGGTTCTTTATTGCACTAGTGCAATAAAATGTTTATTGCATTCATCTGTCATTCTACTACAGTGTTTTGTCATGATGACAAACATAAACGTTCAAATCGACGTCACATTTTCCTAGACGTAGTGTCATCTAAATATCATTTTTCGGTTTTTGCATGAATGTAGAAAAAATATTGTATGCAACTCGTGCAAAAAGTGCTTATTGCACTCGACGTGTTGTCCAACACTTACTTTTTGTACTTGTTGCATAAATACCTATTTAATCACTTGAATTAATTATTGTTCGAATCACTCTACTCCAATTTTTCATCACATTGCAATTTGATTAGGAAACTTTTATTATCGAAATACAAAAGTAATCTTTATAATTAATATTGCAATTCTTTAAACCAGTGAAGTTGAGACTGATACCACTACAGACTGGAATGGATACTTTCTCCGAATATTTCTAACGTTTTCATTTTCAGTAGAAGAAGCTTGTAGCTATCTTCTGGTATTTGATTAATTCTGTTAGCTATTACCACCTCAGGACGCCCAAATGTATCAAATTCAGTCTCTTCACCTAATATATATTTTTTTGAAATTTCAATTTTATTTTTAATAGACTGCTCGCAACATCATCAGAGCGCCATCCACCATGTGTTTTTAATACTGACAAATCAGCACCTGTTGCAGCAAGTCACCGAAGATTTTCGAAAACTGTGCCCAGTTTATTCATGTACATTTTCAATTCCAAGAAACTCTGTTATATTTTGTGACGATTTAGGGATTGTATTCAAACCTACAGGCAGCACTGTGTATTTTTTTATTTTTATAGGTTACAAGGAATCGTCAATATGGTACATTTATTGGTCTCAGTTCCATATATTTTCGAAATACACTAGTTGCATGGATAACATTAATTCCATTGACAATAGTGAATATTCTTTGTGTATAAGTCTTAGTATCTGGAATTGTGGCAACCAATACACTTCTTCTGTCTTCAATATCATCGATAGACAGCTACAAGCTCAACAACCTTCAGAAACTTTTATAATTAGGACTACCTTTAGCAATAAACAATAGATAGCGGCCGTATCTAAGAATTTTTTGAGACCTTCCCTGGTAAACACATGTGCTTTTTTGGCTGGCTATCTATAACCAATACTGAACATGTTCAGTGCGAAATGGATATCCAGCTTAAGACTATCAAATTCAATGGCAACTCTTCATTCGGTATATATGTCCACGCTGTTTTAAATGAACCTATTTTGCAACAAAATTGTAATATATACTGCGGTTTTGATTATTTTTTATATGAAATGCAGATCGTTTTTTTTTTTGTACACAGAACAGATTTTGTATATAATAGTAACAATATATATTTGTAGAATTATACAGGAGCTATATTTGCAAAGAGTTTCTGCCTTGTGCTCTAAATTACTAAATTGAGAGCTTTCTAGTTAATACTTACACAAATAGCGCATAATAATCTCAACACCACATGTATAAGGCACGGAATACAACTCTCTGTGACGAAATAGTGTAATTTATCAAGATTTTGCAAATGAAATATATTTGTACAGTTTAGTTTCTTCGAAAAACATATGAGTACTTCTTCGAGAAAGTTTTCAGACGATGCGAAATTGTTTAACTTATAAAAAATGCTAGATAATTATATAACTGTTAAACTATTTAAATATATAACAACGAATATATTTATCAGACACTAATTGATCACAGAAGAATATGATTAACTCTGAAAACTTTATCGTGCAGATTATTTTACTGTTTCAGTTGTTTAATTACAACAGGACCAATCATACATTTAAGACGACTTATATAATTAATTGATGTACAGGGTGTTATGCAATAATTATATATTAATAACAACAATTAATGCTATGAAAATACTTATTTCATATCAACGATACCTTACCTTTGGAATCTCTATTGCTTTCACCCTGTACCTTTTCCCTTTTTAACAGAAACAGTGTTTCAATTTTTATATTTTATTTCTACTTATTACGGACTGTTGAAGAACCATTAGTTTGTTATTATATCAAATAAAAATTATATTACTACAACATATTATATACCAAATGTTAAAAATATGATCTGTTATTTGTTATATATGCGAATATATTAAACATAATGTGATAAACTTGATTTATCTTTAAAGAATTTTATATTAGAAATGACTGGTTTAGTTAAGTTTTGTTGGTTTTGGGGTTCTTCAAATAGATTTTCATTTAAAAACTTTTCTGCCACCACTTCATACAACAAAAATATAGTAAGAACTAAGATACTTATGATTACATAGAATTTATATTAATAGCAATAATATACTGTATATAACTATATGAGATTTTTTTTATTAACTTGTGATATTTCTGAATACATATTGAAATTGGTTGTATGTATTTTTATAACTTATAAATCCAGTTACAAGATGTATCCATGTTGCTGAGAATACTGCATGTAATGCAGTGTATGTTGTTTTCTTTCAGACTTACTTATTTGAAGAATAAAAGCTTTAAAATTCCTTGATAATTATTTTGTCCTCCAATAATACCACAGCGTAAAGTATCATTGCTAGCTCTTCAGCTTATGCAACTCACAATTCATCAGGTTATGCAACTAAGGGTCGGTATTATAAAGCTCAGGTTGAACCTCCGGTTGTTCAACGGTAGGTTGAATTTGAACCGGCGGTTGAAAAAAATTCTCTATTCTAAAACTATTTCATGTCACGGTTCGTCAACCCGACGTTGAGATGAATTTCTGAATGTTGGCTATGCTGTCAGCTCAATTTTAGCCAATGAAATATCAGAATATTTTCCCGCCAATTTTATTTTGACGTTTTGCAAATTATAAATATTGACAGTGGAATTAATCTTGGTGACATTCTTATATTACTATAAAGAGTAATAGAGTTATTTATTCTGATACAGACTACCTCCGTCTAGTATATGTAATTATTAACTACAGAGATATTATAAAGTGTAAGAAAATGTTATTTTATGAACTTGCTTTCACAAGCACTGCAGATACTTATAATTTTATGTATGTTATAATTAATATATACAGTTAGATGGACAAAAGAGAAATACATTTTATTTAGTTCCACAATTTTAGCTTGTCTAAGTACGGAGAATGATGAAATAAAAATTAAAAATATTTTTCTTCATATTTCTTTGATATAATTTAATTGTAACTTCTGCAGATCAGTCCTGAACACTACAAATGAAACTCATTTTCTGAAGGTTTAAAAAATATAAAATAAATTATTTTCTAAAATTATAACATTATAGATTAGAATGCATTAAGAGAGTATCATTTTTAAATAACTATTAACCAGTAAAGATAAATTTAAAGCAAATATATATTAAATATAGTTGCTCTGTTTTTGTTTATACGAGTTTACACACACTTTTATTTATGTAGATATTTGTAGTTTCAAAATAATTTCAACCGGCAGTTGAAATTCAACCTGTACTATAACCATCGGTTGAGTGAAACGTTGCTAAACCGACACTTCAACCTTCAGTTGACGTTTATAATACTCAAACTGCGGTTTCACCGGACATTATAATACCAAAATTATTATTCCACCTCAAATTTGAATCCGAATACTGAATAAATTTGAGAACTGATGAAAAAAATAAAAGAAAATGAAAAAAATAATAAACTCAAGAAACACTCAAAATCTAATGTTCGATCGAAAACAAAACAATTTGAGCTCATGAGCTCATGATTAAATTACTTTGTTACATATGTTAGTTACATACACAAAGTGTACTTTGTGGTCACATATGTCATAATATGTCCAAAAACGATGTTTGAGATAAATGCTTCAAACATCAAATTTAGTGAGAAAAACACGCTAAATATATTTTTTAACAGTACCAAACAATAACAAATTTATTACAAAATTACTCTGACTTATGAAAACGATATTATGAAATTTTCAAAAGAAAATGTTAAGTTCAAAGATCATATCACTGTTTAGAGGCTACTTGGCCGCCAAGACCAAAAATTCAAGCATATTATGTCCAGTTGTATCTAAAATTTTTTGGTTCTTTATTGCACTAGTGCAATAAAATGTATATTGCATTCATCTGTCATTCTACTACAGCGTTTTGTCATCATGACAAACATAAGCGTTCAAATCGACGTGACATTTTCCTAGACTTAGTGCCATCTAAATAACATTTTTTGGTTTTTGCATGAACGTAGAAAAAATATTGTATGCAACTCGTACAAAAAGTGCTTATTGAACTCGACATGTTGTCCTACTCGGCCTGACGGCCTCTTTGGACAATTTCACGTCGCGTGCAATAAACACTTACTGTTACATAAATAACACTGTACCTGTTACATAAATAACTATTTTATGATTGGCACTACGATATAATTGAAATTAAACTTTGATTAGTCGATCAATTATACTTTTGAAAACAATGTTCTAGAAAATATATATCTTTAGGTGATAACTATGTAGACAAATAAAAATGTACGGTTTGTAGGTATTTATATATTTTTAATAATGGTGAAATTGTTTATGTTTCTAGGCTAAATGGAGACCAGGTTCTGAATAACTATGTTACACAATACACCTAAGCTTAGTCGGTTGCATAAAATATAACCATAAAACGATGCAATAAAGTAAAAATTGCTTTATTGTATATAAGTACAATATTTTTTATACTATTGTCCAATCGATTTGTTGGTTATATATAATGCCCTAAAGACTCCACCTGTTTTTTGGCCTGAGAAACCTATCGACAATTTCTTATGCTAAACATATGTAACTTATAGATCACATACAAATGATGTGGGTTGCATAATGTCTGAAAATAAAAACGGAGACCTAAACAATCACCCAACTGTAGTTTCAATATAATCTACATGAACTTCGTTGTTGCTATTAAGAAAATGGTTGGAACCAACTTTACTAAAGTTAGTATAACTGAAATTCATGAACTAAAATTTGAAAGATATACTGTGATTGTAAGTTTTGTGTTTTTTCCACAAATTTAAGTAGGTAATTTCATGAAAACTGAGTTGTCCCAATAAGAAGATAAGATAAAATACAGGCTTTACACTTCACACGAATTCAAAATTCTGTTTATATTATTTAATATTTTATATGTATTTAGCTATTACACGCAAAACTAGTTCTAGGCAAAGCTCTAGTACTTATTACTCTGAAAGTATGACAGCAATGACAATAAGTTATTTAGTAAGGCCCATCTACCATCTACCTACTTTATTCCCAAAACTAAGTTAACATTACTCTGTATGCCTATCTGTTTTTTTTTTTCAAAAACAGTTATTTTAACTACACGTGAATTGAAAATAATCTAATGCGAATTGTGACTTTTAAATTACACAACACAAAAAAAACAGAAAGTGTTTGTTTGCAATAAACATAGAATTGGAACGATTGCTTTCTTTAAAACCAACCAAAGAATAAGTAGATACGTTACCTACGTAAATTCGTAGCAGATCCAGCCATGCAGACGTACTATTAGATCCATTCCTAACTGTGATACTATATCGCAACGTTGCCAACTAATTGTAATAGGAATGAATACTCTATATGCGTTTTGAAATGGATCTTACTTGACATTTTTTTCTCTTCAGTAATTTAATATGTGTGTGGAGCAAATCTGGATAAATTATTGTTTTTTCAAGTTTAGCTTTAAAGATAAAAAGTAATAATTTTGCGGTTAATTACAATAACAAATTTTATTCTACACATAAAAAATATGTAAAATCATGAATACGAATTGATTATAATATGAACTGAATGGCAAGAAGTAGATATATCTACAGACTGATTGGGAGGAACCCCCAACATTCGAAAGAGATAGAAAAGCAAAAGTGAATAAAAAAGTATAATAAACATATGGTCGAATATCAACAGTTACTACCCAAAATAAAATAATCAACTTCAACCTAATTTTTGTTTCGAAAACTACATGCGAGCGGTGAAATCTGACTTCAGATTCGCGATCAGCACCCTCGAAAATGGGGGAAGGGTAGGAATTTTTTTGTTAAGATTGGAGGGTTTTACGCTGTTGTAAATAATTACCATGTATTTTATAAAAAAATAAATAAACATGATTATATTAGTAAAATAAATAAAAATTATCATAAACGATATAACAGAATTAGATTATAATTTAAATTTTCTCTATTCTATCATTTCATAACTAACATAATCGTATTTAATTTATAGCATGTGAATTATTTGTGTCTTTGTTTAGGGAAATTTATCTACAACTGGCAACCATGTCACCTCGGCACAACGCTGACACGAACACAGTAAATGATCGGTAGGTATGTCGATCCAGTATCACAGCCACATATTTTTAACAGCTGGTCATGAACAAGGGAATTGCTGGATTCTGCGCGGTACCGTTTCCGTATGCTTTCGGCGTACAACCTACACAATTCTCAATCGGTAGGCTGCATTTACCGACGAAGGTTATAGCGTTTTTGTGGTGAAAAGCATTTAAACAATAAACAATGTCTGTAGAATTAAAATTAGTGATGGAATTAGAAAAGTACGAGTGCCTTTACAATTACAATCTAGCCGAATATTCTCATAAAGATATAAGGGAGAAAGCATGGGCAAAAATTGCAGCAAAAACAAAACTATCAGGTAATATTGTTTATTTAGTATAAATATAGTTGCGGCAAGAATTTAGATGACGACTGTCAACATAATTTTCAATAGTTCGCCGTGTTAAAAACAACCATTGTTTGTAATTTAGCGTAATATATAGTGCAACATTTAGTATATAGTTTAATTATTATACGCTGCAGTTTCTTAAATATTGCGATGAAAATATAATGAATTATTCATTTGTTCGTATGACGTTAGTCGTCAGAATTCTTGCCGCAACTATATTTATATTACTATACATATTCAGGGTGTATTTAAATGAAGAAAAACAATGCTATTATCATATAATTCTCGGGCTGAAACATTATTATTCACAGAATTCTCAAAATATGTTTGAAGGGTACTCTTCGTTGCTATAATAATGTTCCATAACGCTTTGTTTTGATTATTCAGCACAAAGTTTGAACTATTAATCAAACTTTGAGAAGTTATTTTACTGTGTGAGGTTTTAAATTTTGTTACATCATACCACGATGAATAGGTACAACAATGAATACGCTCCAAACACATACACATATTACGAAGAATAAGAAGAGTAGTCTGAAAACTAGCTGCAGATTATTATTTTATTTTTTAATGAACAACTCTTATTATCTATAAATGAATCACCTCACCATATGGCATACTGATGAGGGCTAACAAGGCCGAAACGGGTCTATATCTGGTGGTTTGGCCGGAAAGGGTTCTTGGCTGTTCACACAGATACAGGTGTAGTCTGCGATTAAGTACCTGCTGTAATATAGGTCGCTTTCTGCAAGTCGAGCCGTTTAGGCCGAGCAGGAAGTACCAGACCACCAGCAATAGCTCATGATTGTATTTTCCTTTCCTTTCCTTTCTTGAAGAAAACTGAAGATTATTTTTGTAGCAAATGGATCAATAAGATCAATGAAACAATTTTTATTTCAATTTTATGACTGTGGTAATGCCTGTCTCTCGACAATTAACGGTTTATTCATTCTTTAGAGCCGTAAAAACATATACTTTATTCACTTTATTCAAGGAATAAAACTGGCTTTATTTTACTAGTCAAAGAAATAAGTCTTATTGCACTGTTAAGATCGAACCATAGCAACCAGCGCATCTCGCCACGACACTCCGATTCTCTTCATGTTTTTGAAGAAAAATTCTTGTTTAACGTTTAAAAATGTCGTGGATAAACGTTGTACCTATTTCATTCGCGTTTGTTAAGAACATTCTTGCGTTAATAAAACGCTGTCGAAAACACTCTTACAATAAATAATTATTATTTGTTCGCACAAGATTAGAGTAGTATTCATGTACCTAATAAAATAATAGTTTATGTACTTTAGCAATATTGAAAATTAAAAAAATCAAGTATTTTTCATTTTATTTCTGTCTTTAATTGGTTTTATTTGTTGACGTGTTCAGTTGTACGATGCCTTGCGTTACCATTAGACGAAAAAAATTTTGTAAAATGCAAAGTTTTATTGCTATTTATTTAATAACAATATTTAAAAAAATATATGTATGACCATAGAAATAAGGTAGTTTTTCCTTATTAGACTGAACGTATGCCTCCATTTAATAGTATATTTGCCCAGAAACTAATTGATTTATATTGTTTCTAATTTTAGTTAGTAAAGGGAAGAGACAATTTTATACCGGTTATGCCATGGCCTCGGTAACAGGTCGCTGCGAGAAACAGAATTAAAGTGCACTTAGCCTTAGCTGGGATTCTTTTACCTGCTCTGGTTGTTCTGGGGCTAGTCTCTGTGGGGATAGACCTGCTATCGGTGTCTCTGGGCCCACCCATATATTCATTTCGGCTCCTATTGTTGGTATTACGACTGCTACGGTCGGAACAGTTCCTCGGATAATGTCCTCCAAGGCGTCACGTAGCCGCCGATGTAACTGGTCTCATCTCGTGCTTTCAAACGGTTCATCCTTCTTCACTGTCGGCATCTTCAGTGGACTCAGTCGCGGCGAAGCTTTTGCGGAGTCACCACTGAAGGTGCCGACAGTAAAGAGAGGCGAAACGTTTGGAAGCATGGTATGCGACCAGTTACACTGGCGGCTACGAAACGAAGGACCACCATGATCCGAGAAACAGTTCTGACCGTATCAGTAGTAATACCAACAATAAGAGTCGAAATCAATTTTTGGGCGGGCTCAGAGACACCGATAGCGGGTCTGTCCCCAAAGAGCCTAGCCCGAAAACAACTAGAACAGGTAAAATAATCCCGGCTAAGGCTAGGGATATGCACATGAATAGATTTTTTTTACAAATCAATAATTAATTACAAAATTTCACTATGGCGTTCCATTTCTTCTTAAAAGTCATCCTCTATGAGGAATTTGTCCTTTATATCCAATTCGCTATATCTCCTCTAGTATATGCAGTTCTAAAGAATGTAGAATCTCTAGAATCCTACAAAAAAAACTATTCCTTGCAACTACAGAATATAACAAAATGATTTTTTTTTTTCAGTTAATGAATGTAAGGAGAAATGGAGAAATGTCAGATCATCTTTCTTGAGGAGTATGAAACCACGTCTATGTGGATCAAAGATAAAGAAACCGTATTACCTGAAGGAATATCTGCATTTCATATTACCCTACATTAAACCGATAAGTAACGCAGAAAATTCGGGTGATATTCCAGAGGTGATTGATTTTGAAGCCACGGATTCAACAGATTCAGCAGGCGCTACTAGTTTTAGTCTAAGTGAAGAATTGCTAAATATAGACGACATTAAAAATGAATCAGTTGATCCAGCTTCACCAACAGCAGAACAACCAACAACACTTTCTCATCGTCGACGCAAACGGCCAGCACCCGATGAAGACTCTTTTATAGATTATTTCAAAAATAATGGCGAAAGATATCAAACCGAGGACATACCAAATCAACTTAGTAGAAACGAGTCCATGCGTTATTTTTTGCTCAGTTTGTTACCTGAATTTGAAACTATGACTGATGATGAAATAAGGACTTTCAAAATTAAAGTTATGATGCTCATCAATGATATGAAGTCGAATCCATCTCAACAGAATAGTAGTGTTGCATTTTGATCAAACTATAAATCTTTTGTAATCTTCAGAACAGTTTCAGGCAGATGAAAATATTAAAATACTAATGAAAAAACTGTTAATATTACGTTCCTTCTTGATAATACTAATACTATAAATAAACATATTTTATTATCAGTTCCTACTTTTTTTTTTTCTGGAAGCATTTACAGGTAGTGTATCATTTGTGTGTTTGTTGTTCTTCCTTGAATTTTTTAATTTTTATAACAAACCCTATGGTGAAATTTAAATAGGCCGTTTTTTTTCAGACAGGTTAATTTTAGCAAGGGTGTGCGGTTGATCAGAAAGAAATTCCAAACCTAAAAATAAATAATAATACTCTTTTTCCAGCCTTTAATGAGCTGCAGCCCCTTAAGTAACATTTTAGGATATGTATACGTACAAACTTATTTTGATCAGTACTAACACTGCTATTTGTTATTTGTATAACACTAGAACACATAGTACTTTTCAACAGTGGTGTTTGTTTTGTAACAGGTGTGCAAAGTGCATTGACTGCAGTTTGGAAAAAATATTACTTCTGCGTGGCAAGTTTTCTAATACATTAAATTTTATAAAATAGGATGTATGCATAAATCACTGCATCCGATAAGAGAATCACAATATCTACAATGTAGGTTATGTTTGTAATTGTTAGTTGTTTTATTGTGTCATTTTAAAAGTACGATAGCAAAATCAGTTAATAAATAACAAGTGGGTGAAAATAATATTTTGGTTACATATAACTCCATATGCAATGATTGAAAATGATTTACCTGTTACAATATTGTTTCCAAACCGGTGGTCAAAATTAGTTAAAAATTCTTATTTGCCGTGCCAGCAACATTCGGATAAGGCATATTTGGCCCAATCGCCATATTTTGGTGTGTAGTATCTCCAGTTCAGAGATTGCCCATTCTTAATTAATCACCCTGTATATTTTAACAAACAAAAGTGGACTATCTCTATTCCCATTCATTACTACACACTTGCATTTACCTTGATGGAATGCGTAGTTCGTGCATGTTCAATACTATTTAATTGTTACACTTTCACACGAGTTCTGTAGAATGGGATAAGTGAAATTATTTAAAATTGTACTCGTATTGTAACTGATATGACCTTAATTTATGTATACCTACATATAGCTTCGAACTCAGATATGAACAACTGTTATGAGTAACATAGAAATTGCCACTTATATGCGTAAATACAATGCCGTATTTGGAGAGGGTTTGCATGAGTCTGCATCGTCACTAGATGGCAGTACACTTGCGATTTGTTCTGTGTATTTTATGCACTGATAGAGATTGTTGTAATCAAGGAAGTTAAATTATTATGTGTTTATCAAACGTTTTTCTAATTTACGTGTGATAAGCAGTAATAAAATTTGTGAAGCGATTTTATTGGACTCAAGTGAAAAAATTATTTAAAAATGAAGTGTTCGTAATTATTTATGTTTGTTGTATTATTTTTGTTTAATTGGATATTTTAGAAAATGGAATAAAAAAATACCTAGCAAATATCCCTTGCGCCTACTGGGTCAGCCAGGATTTGATATTATAATTTTTTGCTTAAATCCGAGGGGGTAGCCACTCATGGAAATCTTGTTACAAATCTTGCAATATCCTTGCAAAATCCTGCGAAATCCTGCAAAATCATGCAAAATCAAAAGAAAGTTGGCGAAATCCTGAGAAATCGCGCAAAATTCCACATTACTTGGAGGTATATTTGCCCGTAAAAGCTAACAATACTGCAATCTTGCGTCATTATCGATGTTATTATACTTATTTCCGCCTCCATTTTGCGAATAACGCAGGTCGCATCTCTCATTATTATACCATGGCGTATGACCGATGAGTTGAAAGCATGCGGTACACGACACGTATCACAGTTGTACAGGAAGGCTGATTGTCTTCAAAGTTTAAAGTTTTTTGTTTAATTTTATTGCCTTTACACTTCGACGTTATATTTTGAACTAGTGCCGCCATCCATTAGTTTATCTACGAGATGTGGCAATTAAATTCCGAGAATTTAGTTATTACTTGGAAACTGGCAACAGTGTATCGTTCGTCAACATTTTTCTAGAGACGGGGGACCTTCCTTTTAGTTTCAGTCCAAGGTTGAAGTCGATAGCACGTTTATTTTTTGGAAGTAACTTTTTAGTGCATGTCGAAAACACGCGTGTTTGAATGGGAAAAACGGTTCAAGGAGGGGTGAGAATCGGTAGAGACGATACATGTGAAGGATCTCTTGTCACCTCTCGTACCGATGCGAATGTTGACCGTTTGCGTGCACTGATCACGTCTGACCGGCGAATTCGTGCATTGTCTGACGAGTTAAACGTCAACAATGAAACCGTTCGCAAGATGTTACACGAAAATTTGAATATGAGAAAGATTTGCGCAAAGATGGTGCCAAAAGTTCTCACCCGTGAACAGCAAGACATGCAAAAATCGATCTGCGAGGATTTGTTGTCGTGCATTCGGAGCGACGGTGGAGACTGGATGAGTAGGGTAATCACTGGAGATGAGATCTGGATATTTGAGTCTGACCCCGAGACCCGTAAACGGTCAGCAGTGGGTGAAAAAGGGTGGAGAGCGACCATTGAAAGCGAGGATGTCCAAGTCGTGACTGAAGGCAATGTTGATCGTTTTTTTCGATATCCACGGCATCATTCATCGTGAATATTTTCTTGCCGGCCAGACAGCGACTGGACAATTTCATGTTGGCGTCCTGGAACGGCTGCGGGCCCGCGCTTTCCGTGTGCTACCCGAACTCGCCGAAAACGGCTGGATCTTGCGCCACGACATCGCACCAGCCCATTCCTCGTTCATTGTGCAAGAGTTTTTGGCAAAAAAGGCAATCCAACATTGCTGCACCCACGATATTGCCCTCTGAGATCCAAGATGAAGTCGCACCTCAAGGGAACTCACCATAGCGGCGTACAGGAGCCGAACACCCTGTACCTGGGGGGCGGATGGGAGTTAACTCAAGAGTTAGCCTCGGTGCTTCGCACCTTATAAAACAATTTAACTATTGTGCAAAATTTAAAACAATGAAATCGTTATCTCTAAGAAGCTGGTAATTTCACATTTTTTTTATAAATTTGAGAGTTTCAGTAAATATCATAAAGCACCATCTTTCGCATCTTAACCACTGGCATGGAATTTTTTTCTTGCTGCAGAGAATGTGATTAGGATCGTACAAAAGATCAATTTTTTGACTAAGAATGTCACAATTCTGAGCAATCTTAGACATATTTTTTTTGTTGAGTTAATACATCGGATGTTTTTGAAATTTTTTCGATAAGTCGTATATACAGGGTGTTTCTAAAAGGTTGGGAAAACATGCTACCAATATTCCGAGCGCCAAAATATGATGATCTGTTATAAAATTAAGTTACTTTATTCCAACATTTTATAGTTTCCGAGATACAGGGTGTTGAAATTACAATTTAATTTTAGTTTTCCTCATTAACTTTATATAAATTGTAATAAATACATCAAACCTGGTACAGTGGAATTTTCTGACATGAGAACTCCACATACAGTACTTCACAAGAATTTAAATCGTCATAACTTTTTGTGCCTGTACGTCCAGTTCAGATTTGGACAAAATGCTACCACATGTTCCTAGAGGCAAGATATTATAATCTAACCCAATTGGATAGTCCTTAATTGAATAAAGTATGAAAGAAGATAATGGGTTTATGTATATCAAATAAAACTTTAAAATCCTACACCCTTCCTACAAAAAAAAAAGGTCAAAGAATAAGAATTATTGATTAACACATCAGTACACCAATACACAGAAAATTTTTGACGATTTAAATGCATGTAAAGTACTATACGTGGCGCCCTCTACAATTCACAATAAACTCGAAACTATATTTCAATTTCTCGTGCCAGAAAACTTACCACTACCGAGTTTCATGTGTTTACTACAATTTATAATAAAGTTATTGGGAAAATACTAAAAAAACGTTCAACACCATTTATCTCTAAAACTATAAAGTTTTGGACAAAAGTAACTTGATTTAGACCATCATATTTTGGTCTCTGGAATATGTGGTTTTTACCCAACTTTTTATAGACACCTTGTATAAATATAGCAATTATCGAGAAAACTTTTATCAAATGCGAAATCCTTGGAAATTCCTTGAAATTACCCGGAATTCCGCGAAATCCTTTGGAATCTCTATTTTACAAAATGTTTTCACAATCTCGATCCCAATGGCCCTCTCGCTTAAATCATAAATATCTTCATTAATAAATTCACTAAAACTATACATAGTTTACGTTTCGAAAATATCACTATTTTCTTTCTCAAAACTATTGAATGTCAAATATGACAATTTAATTTGTTAAGCCGGCTTCATGAAGCAATGACTGTCACTAGCGACATATCCCCTTCCCTTTGCATTAAAAAAGGCGCCATGTAGTTGTTGTGTTGCTGCTACACATATTTGATTGATACGTTTTATGGTATTTATTGATAGCTGGTAAACATTGGCATAAGTAAAATTTCAAATTTGTCAGGATATATTTAGATATATTTTATTACTTTATGTAACGTAAAGATAAATGTAAACCAACACGAACTATATATTCTCTTCATATTTTCTGACAACGCGCGACATTTTGTAGTTAATAAGTTCTAACTTCAGGGCGACAAATTTCATGTCACGATCAAATTGAGGGGAATATATCTACGTGACCACTACACTACTAATGGCCGGTTTCTCAACATTTGACGCAATCCATTCGATAACTATCGAGTACATAAATTTATCAGACCGATAACTTTATATTGGTTTCCGAACGCAAGCCTTCCAAATTTGGTTGAATATATAACAGTTGAATGGATATCTTAATATCTGCAATAATCATAGAGGGAGCTAGCAAATGCACAAGTGTTTGCAGATGCCATTTATGGAAGTAAGACACTTTCAAGAAATAATTGTAGATGGCGCCACTATCGCCTACCTAATAATAGCACAAAAAATATATACAAACCTGTTGCATAAAAACTAAGTTATTAAAACCTTTTCTAATACTGATAGTGAATTTGTTCTGGTACTAGACACTTGAATACTAGTTCTCCCATTAAATCTATCAGTAAATTTACAGTTTCTTTCGTTAAGGTGGCCGTATTTCTCGCCGTAAAATGATCAAATTTGTGATATTTTTTAGGTACTGAAATTTTGAAAAATGAAACACATAGAACAAAAGTAATATTAAAAATAAAATTACTGATGTTTTGTTTATCTACTTTTCCTATTTAAAGTCTTTTCAAATAATATAATAACTTTTAAAATGCATTTGTATGACACACATTATTTCGCTATTCTAACCCCACATTTTAACAATTATATTTACATACTTATAAACAAAAGTGAACAATTTTATATGCAGAATTATGTAAGTTTATGTTATAACAATGTTTACATCTATAGTTGAATTAAAAAAAATACGTATTTTGAAAGATTTCAGTACCTAAAAATTTGCTGGATAGATCGCTTTCTGATGTTATATATTGATTTTACTTCGGTACTTCGCCAGTGGCATGAGATAACACTGTTGTTATTTGCTAACCTCTGTATTATTCAGTTTTTAAATGTCTAAAATTACTTGTATTTGTAGAAGACACTATTTCAAGAATACGGCGCCCTTAAACGAAACCTCTCTCGAAATTCCAAGTCGCTGTATTTTTCATACTGGTTTTCTTTTTCACGATAACGTCTTGGCCGTTCAAGATATCTGACTATATTTAAGTATTCTTCATCTGATGAGTCAGACGAATCAGAATTTTCCATTGCACAGTTATCGTCACGAAAATATCAAAAAAGTTGGCTTAAGCCTTACAATAAAGATGTAAACAAGCAACAGCTAAATCGCTGCGCGCGTGCGCTAATGTTTATTGGACAGATATCTTCCCATTTTTCTTTAGATATGTGTTCGATAACTTATGCATTATCGAATAGTTCAGAAACCGAATTCATGGGATATCTCCAGTTTATGGAATCGATAAGTTTATTTAATAGATATCTACTAGTTGAGAAACCGGCCATAAGTACTACGGGTGGAAAATAATGTCGCTTGCGGCAATTGTTGCTCTTTGGTCGGCTTTAGCTTAGCGAAACTTATAAAACCAATGCCTATTCAAGTAATTTTTGTTGGAGCCGAATTGACCGTTTAGATGGATACACAGCAGTTCTCATGTACACCATATTTAACACGCGAGAAACTTCTAGGTAGTGACAGATTAATTTATATATAATTGGTAAAATATGAATTTCGATAGTGATGATAGAAATTTTTAAAGCGGCGAAGGAAGCGAAAGGAAATCTGTTGCAGGGAAAATCAAGAAAATTTTACAATAAATCTTATAATGACTTTGTGGTCGTATTATTCCATGTTAAAGACAGCGGTACTTTTACATCACATCATCGACATTAGCAAATATTCAAGATTAATAGCATTTTAAAAACCAAGAATGATGTTTACAAACCGCTGAAGTTAAGAACTAGAGAGAAAATTTATACTTTTCTGAGATACCCCCTATGAAATATTTTTAATAATGTCATCTTCAAATGTAAAACAAAATGTGCCTATATTATTTATTTAATTAGGTAGCACTAATTTTTGGCATAAATGAAGCTTATTGCCGTAGGAAAGAGTTATGTAGCATAACAATAGACGATATTCAGGATTTAGATAAAACTTTGCTAGTAACTATATCATAATCCAATACTAAAATACAACGCATATTTAGTATAATTAATAATGAAAAGAAATCACCAAGTTTTTTGTATAACAATAATAAATGCTCCAAGCAAGTGGTTGGAAAAATACGTGCGGTCAGATTACGTACAAAATATCAAACTACCTTAAATTACCGAACCCAAAGGAATATACCGGGCATTGTTTTCGGCGTTCTTCGGCTACTTTATTAGCCGATGCTGGAGCAGGTATAACTAATATTAAGCGCCATGGTGATTGAAAATCAACCACTGCTGCTGAAGGTTATATTGAACATCCAGTCACCAACGGAGTAGAAAAAGCAATAAAATATATTGGCAGTAATATGCCTCCAACTATAGTCGACGTCCAAATGGTAGAGAGTGACTAATAAATAATATAAAAACACTATTACTATTAAGCGTATAATATTTTTGTAAGAGATTACACATTATTTACATCATTATTGCCGTGCCGCTTTCTATGCACAACGATACTATACTCACTCAAACTGATGTATCCTCTATCTCTGTTTATTGCATTGTGAAAAACAATATTTTGGTGTGTGTAAACCGTTAGCGTTAGTACATGATTTCGCCGAGGTTAGAACGCCATTAGCATGTGCGTACGTTGAGGAATTAGCTGTTATTCGCGGAGTGTTATTTCTATAGTTATATTGAATTATAAAATTATTGCTACCGTAAAGTTAACAAATAACAGTTAAAAATGGATTAAAGTGCCGGTTCTAGTAAAAGGTCTGTTAGTAATCGACATAACATATGTAACGGAAAATTGATAGTATTGAAAAACTTATACGAAGGAATTCGAGTGCGAAACTCTAATATAAATGTTAGTGAAGCTGTGTATATCGTGTCTAGTGTATAAAAAAAAGTGTGGAAGTAAATCCCAAAAAAAAAATATAGAAACACGAGGAAGGAAAAAATAGAAGTCGATGATGACGCAAAATACGCCATTCGCAGTAAAATTCATGGATTCTTCTTCAGAAATGAAATGCCGACGATAAAAAAATTCAAGCCACGATAGCTGAAGATGAGGACAATTATCTGACAAAGTTCTTAGAAGAACAATGTATGACATGAATTTTCGGTTTTTAAAACGAAATCGTAAAAGTATGTTCGTTGAAAAAGATGAAATTGTAGTAAGGCGAAGAGAATATTTAGAAAAACTAAGAGAATTTCGTGCATCGAGCAAAAAGATATATTACATGGATGCAACATGGGTAAACGAAGGTTATACGGTATCAGAAGTTTGGCAGGATGGTAACGTTCGAAGTAAAAGAGAAGCATTTTTAGATAGATTTTCTACAGGATTAAAGACGCCTTCTGTTGGTACAAATCTTTTCAGTTTGTCTTGATAAAATTTCTAAATTAACTTAGGTACACCATATACAAAATAAAAACTTTAAATTTGGAAATAATTCAGCATATTTATTATCTAATGTTTCGAAATTGGCAAAAACTGTTACATCACTGCATCTACTAAGAATAATAGGTGTTATGTAATATAATTATTTTTGTTATCCTTTATGTATATTTTCTATATCTGAGCTCCTTTAAATTTAATACACCTCTGAAATGTTGCTTTTCGCACGCTTCGCCCGTCGGCGTCGTGCTAGTCTACAAGCTAGCTCTACAATTTTGGACGTCAACTATAGTAGGTGATCTAGACCGGAATTTTCCAAAATACTAGTGTTACTGAAGTTACAAAAGGTAGTCCTGCAGAACAAATAGGAAATGGACAGGACAAATTTTCTCATAATACTTTTATAAGTAATTCTGTTAATCACATTGTATTTCGCCAATCGCATTGTAAACATAAAAAAGTAATTCATAATTATTACATTAGCTTAATAAAATTGTAATTTATTCTCTTATAATCTTTTTTCATGAAATGTGGTACACAAAATGATATTTCAATATTTAGAGCATTAACGCCCGAGGGCGTTAATATAAGGCACTCGGACGATAAAGTGACACTTATTGCCCGAAAAATTTTATTATAAAATGCAATTTAACACCCTATCGTGTATAATGGTTATATAAGCTTCGATCCACTGATACACTCTAACAGCTGGCAAAGTTACCATCGTAACCGTCTAAATTGCATTTGTAAATGTTTAAATGTTTTTATTGGAAGAATTAAAATGCTTTTAATACATGGAGTGCAAAAACAGTGAGATATATGAACTATTCATATCGTTAGAAAATGCCCTTTTAAATAAATGTCTACGATTTTCATTGTATGTTCAAAACGTTATTCTATTTCTTTTCCTTATTCATTACTGAATCGCCTGAAATACTTATTTCCTCTCTTTTCTTGAAAGATATATCTCTTTTTCTCAGAAGGGGAAGCAACAACTGAAGTGTGAACAGTGAACGAGGGACGAAAATTTTACACGCCCTTACAGACGTAAAGCTCAGGGGTAGAACTAGGAAGTGTACCAAACAAGTTAATGACCTTAAGTGATCTTAAACGAAAAAGTCTATTATACTGGCTCTTGGATTAAGATATAAAAAAATGAACATATTAAGGTAGCTTTTTTTAATTTGGATTCTTTTCCTTTTTTCTCAATTTATTCTTTTGCATTCGCTGTTTAATGTGTTAAAAATAGACAGATTTCAAGTATGTCGTTAGTCTTGATAATTTAATTTTTAAATGATAAGTATTAAATACAAAACTAAAATAATATTAAAATGTTTTCCAACTGACACGTATAGATAAATATATATAGGTACTGGGACATAAAGATAATTGGATAAATTATATTATACAATACATGGTTTGAATAATAGAGAAAACTTATGTTAAAATTTTACAAAATAGATAGTTTAACTAACAAAAAGACAAGAGTTTAAGTCAGTAATAAAATAAATATGTAAAAAAGTTCACATTGGATATTATAAACATTAAATATAAATTCAGATCAGAAAATTGTTGAACGTAAATAAAATAGGAAAACATGGTATGTGGAAGATAAAACAAATTGGGGGTTGCTTAGTAATAAAATAAGTAGAAAAAGATTATTAATTGATGATAAAATCAAGAGAAGATATGTTAAAAAGTTTTAAATTGATTAGAACTTATATTTAATTGATATCAACGCCAAATTTATAATAATAAAACTACACAGAAATCAAGAAAATTGAATGCAAATTAATTAAAAGTAATAAAGACGATCAATAACATAACGAAGAAAAGAAACTAATATAGAAAAGGACAACGGTGACGATAGGAATATATCAAAAATGAAAGCCAAGTAAAATTAATAGTGACATAAATAAAGTGAAGGATGTAGTTTCGACTCTAAAAGTGAACATAAGGTGATAAAAATAATTAAATAATTGTACGCCTTAAGAGAGTTACAAATTTTAATTATTAAGTAATAAAGATTTTATCTTGAAAAAAAAAATAGATGCAAGAGCAGTTATTTATGTAAGAAAATAAATTGTTGCAATTGAAGGATGAAAATCTTCTTCACATTTGACACGTTGCAGTGTTGCGCTCTGTATAATATGTATATAAAACTGGGTAAGATAAACTGCTTTTCAAAACATTACCTGAAATCAAGTATTCCTCTTAATTTGTTAGGAGGAAGCCCCTATTAATTAGGGTCGTTAAACTGTGCTATCCCCTCGTCGAATTAAACATGTATATGTACAGGGTGCGTCCCTTAAAAAGCTCATTTATTTCTCACATTCATCAATTCAGATTCTATTTAATAACAAACTTGTATAAAATGCAATAAAAGTGAAATCAGGAAGAGGTCTTTACGAGGGCGCAGCTTTATATTTCAAGAAGCTAAGTAAATCCGATTATAGTTAACGAATAAAAAAAAATGTTTTTTTTACTATATTGTAATAGTATATTAAACAACAAGGTTTGAAAACGACTCTTTGCACACGAGCGAGACATACGAGTCCACAAGTCGAACGGATGTGCAAAGAGGTTTTCAAACGAGTTTTTTACGACACTTTTTATACGACTGCGAACAGAAACTACAAAAATCAAATTTTAATTTAAATCGTTTTTATTACTAAAATTGCCAACGCATTAACAAAATAAATTAAATACAACTTTTAATTTAACTTGTTTTTATTAAGAAAATTGCTAACGCATTAACAAAAGAAACTAATATTTAATATTTATGGTAACATTTGAACATTCCTTCAAGATTACGCTGGGAAAAGCTGAATTATTGTGCACTTTGTTTTCGGTAATAGAGAATATTTTTGATGTCGTGTTTTTAGTACAGTTTTTCAGAGCGCGGTCGTTGTTTTCTTGTTGTATTCCAGTAGATGATCGTTGTTCCGGTTCTGTGGCAGCAGAAGACACTGAAGACTTTATTTTATTTCTCAAACAGTCATCAACGTAGCCTTCGACAACTGTACTGGATTTCAACCCTCCGTGGCGTTTGAGGGCAAGCAAAATTTTGTCCGGCATAATTTGGGTGACAACATCAAACAAAAATCACAATCTGGAGAGGCGTGTGCAAAGATGACATTACCGTGTGAAAAATGTGCACACGGCGTGTGCAAAATACCGTTTTCAGAGCGTGTTTTTCGTGTGCAAAACCTCCTTTTGCAAGGCCGTCGTATAAAAAAGTATTTAAGCTAGTATAAATCAATTTTCCTTTAATTAACTCGTAATATGTATGTTCTCTGATACCAAATATCTAAATATGGTAATGCACTATTCTATAAACAAAGCTCTATTCAGTAATTACCTAACCGGGTCGGTCAGTGGTCGCGCGGTTTAAGGCGTCAGTACTTGAATCGAGGTGACTAGACCGGAGTTGGTTCGAGCCCAGCTGCCGGTAGACCGTATATAAGCTATATTCGTGGAGAGGATTGGCACCGTCTCTGCGAGTATGGTAGGGTGGAATAATGTTAGCTTGGGTCAATGTCAGAGATTGATACCGGTTGATATTTGACTACCCCCCTAATTAATGAGGTTTTCCAGGTTTCCCTCATTCCTGCACTGAATAGTGGTTAGAGCCTACCAACGTAAGTCGTTCCTGGGTGCAAATGCGGCCTGCTTAATAATAATATGCCGCCCCCTCTCCCGTACAAGTCTCCGACTTCTGGGCTAATCCCTGTGATTAGAATGAGGGGTAGAGATATGATTATTATTATTAATAAAATATAATCTATCTAAATTTACTATAAAAAGTCATATCTATTTAGTGAAAACATTCTATAAACATTCAATACTTCAGTTCACTTTTGAAGATGTGGGAATTCGAAAATTCAACCACAATAGATGAAATGTGACCTATTTCTGCAATTCTAGGATTGCTTCTTCACGTGGCCTTAAATTTCGACAGTGTCAAAAGTGATGTTGATCTGCCAAGAAAAATAAAAAGATATCCCACCTACTTCATCTTCTTTTTTACCATACCATCTTGGGTAATCTCTGCAAATGTTGTACAAGGAGGTTTCTTGTACGATACACACGAATATCTAATTGATTTTTGTGTTAAATGTACAGGGCGTTCTGAGCACGTGTCCAATATATTTTTCTTTCAATTTTTTTAGAGAGGGAGATTTTTGGAAAATGATTAGTTGTTTTGAAACAGTATTGTATTTGTTTGTAAAAAAGCTATACTTGTTACATGTCGCTAAAATGCACCATTTCAGAGAAAACTGCATTTAAAGTTTGAGTTGTAAGGTCTGTTTCAAAAGCCGAGTCGTTGAGAACTGGTTCAGAACTATCATAAATGTTTAACCAGCTTCGTTTTACGTCTCATTCTCCGAAAGTACAGTAACAATTGAACTGACTGAATAGTTCTGTATGGTACGGAATCGATTTTTGCTGTTGTCGGAACAAACCTATAAATGCATGAATTTATATTTACATCTACAATCTCGCGTATTCATTAAATAGTGGACCATACTTTAAGATTAGTTTGCTTGGACAAAAATAAGGTTATTTAAGTCAACATGCTTTAATATGGTATAATCCCGAAAATTATAAACTTTCTCAGACCTAAAACCACCACTCTTTAACCACATCATTGTTTAATAAACACTTTGTATCGTTAGGTACTCATATCGCCAATATCTTTGGCAGAATAAATGATCTCGGATGTGCGGGGTCGAGAGGGAGTATCTCTCTTTACCCACATCATCGCTGTAGGCCTGGACGCCTAGTAGAGGTGGGTTCCTCTCTCCGGTCCTGACAAGCCGCGTCGGCGAAGGGTTATCTTCTGACGCTATTCGGTCTTCTCTTCTTTCTTCGATGACTCGTAAAACCCTACTCATATTGACGTTTTATTTTAATTGGCAAATCCTCAAAATTGAATATCGTGCCCACGATAGGTAAATTAATCAATCTCGTTATTACACCTTCCTTGTATGTTTACGTATATCATTTGTGTTTTTTTAGTAGGAAAGAACCCACAGCATTATCTGCCCTTTATATCGAAGGGTAAAAAGCTATTACCTAAATCAGTCATTGTATTCAATCAGTGCAACAATAAGTACTGGAAAGAGGCTATTTTGATATAATTAATACCATCGTTGTCAATGTAACAATTAATTATTATTTTCCAACGATATTACATTAAATGAAAAATGTCGGTATGTATTACTTTGTCTGATATAATTTAAATGTAGTGCATATAGTGTCACGTTACCCTTTCTTTTATTTCATATAATTTATACTCATAACTTATTTTTTAGGTAGTGTAATAGTGTTGTAAAATTCAAATATTTTTTTACAAGAAAGGAAAAGTATACCTACATTTTATTTACCGAAATATAATGCTACCCTCCCAATCAGTTTTTTTGTTTATAAAGAGAATATTTCTTCTTGAATAAATCTTGTAAAATTAAAAATTGATACATGTGGGTTCATTGTAAAATTCAAAGGGAAGAAAAAAGTCTTATCACTTACGATTCTTCATTCATTAGTGACAATGATGATGGTTTATCCGGTTTATGAAAACCCGACAAGCACTGTAAAAAGTGCAGGTAATTTTTTCAAATGAAATTTCCAAAAATTAGGAACAACACATAAACCGGTACTGTAAAATTGCATAGAATACGAAATATTGCTAAATTAAAGAAAATTTGCTCCATTTGTATGAAATTTGTTACATAGTAAAATTCCAATAAATATATTAAATATTTCCTATAAAATATAGGGAATTTTAGGTTTTACTTATAACATTACTTAATTTTGGGAATATTTCTCTACGGTAGTAGGAAAGTCTCCATCTCGTTGTTCGACTGCGTGCGCTTCCGATTACAAAGGACAAACTACGGATGCACAATTCTGTAAAACAGATCGATTTTCTGGATAGATTCAGATCGGATGGCTTAGGATCGATTCCTCCAAAATCGTAATGCAAAAGATCGATATTTGAAAAGATCCGTCTCCAATTCTCCTTCACCATACAAATATCAAATTTTTATGCGCTGTAATTATTAACTATAATTATGAGACTATCATTGGAATAAGTCTGTTGTTGCCTGTCAAATGTCAATGGATTGGAGGTTTTACTTTCAACAGGAAATAATAATTTAGAAAGTGGTGCTTTATGTATTATATATCTTAATTAAAAAATTTCTACTACCCTTCTATCTTCAGGACTACTGAACATGAATCTAAAATTAGTTTTGTGCGTTCGAGTCTACTTTTCCAAAAAAAATTGTTGTAACCTCATCCTCATGAAATGAAGATGGTACAGGCGTTATATTGCAACCTAACGTAATGTATACATAGGTAGAGGTTACAATTTTTTTTTCGCAAACTGGACGCGAGTGCACATAACTAATTTTAGATTCGTTTCAGCACCCTCGAAAATAGGGATTTTTTAATTAAGCGATTGGAGAGTTTACACTATAACAAATATTTAACTAAGAAAAATTAATGGGTAAATACACTGTTTTTTGTGAAATAACAAGTAAATGTAATTACTGTATTATGAACAGTGTGTGAATGTGTCATCAATTTACACCTTGAAAATTAATGATTTAAAGTGATATTCTCATGAACAGTGAATTGAGTTCGGTACCTATTGTTGGATTAAAAATTTGATTACATTTTATAATAAATAATATTTTGAAAAACAAAGTGAAGGCACATTACAATCGGTAGTTCTCTGAACCCTGAATAAGAAATTTGAATGACAATATTCTAATTCTATATATATTCTAAGTTATTCGTTCGTGTAGGTATTCCATAAACATAAGGCATTTTCCTTTCACCAGAAATCTCAGTTGTTCTAAATGCTAATTGATCAAACAGCAATTAAAACAACTGAGAAAAACGGAACACCACGCACCGCACAACACGTAGATGTTCAACCGCAAAACGTCGACTCGATTACTTTACTGATGCAATCCGATCTCGATCTCAATGGAAAATAATCGATTCACCACAAAATCGCTGTTACGAAAATCGATTCAAAATATCAAAAATCGCGTTTGAAAAGATCGATTATTTATAAAATCGATTTAACGGGTCAGCTGCCGGTGGCAGTTTCGATAACATGTTGTCCATGCCAGTGGTTTTTTTTTTTCTATAAAATTTGAAATTTGATATAAGTACATACTAATTTCAAATCGCTAAATTTACCCGTTTTCAATTTATTTGCTATTTTCCATTTTATCTAATTTAACTTTGAAGATAAGAGTATGTAAAATGATTTTATTTATATTAAATTTCATGTTTCCACTTATTTAGTAAGTTATGTGATAGTAAATAAAATGTAAAATTTGTATTAGGTATATTAAAACCGACGATGTCATGAAAAAACAGAAAATGGTTAAATTCAGCGATAAAAAATTAGTATGATAATAATTTTCTTTTAAAACATTGATAGATACAGTGGGAAAAATGTTATGACCAATTTTTATCCGCGTGTACGTTTTATAGCGCCTTTTAGCGTTTAGAATAAAGTACGGATTTGTTTTTCAAAGCAATTCATTGAAAAAATTCAAAAAATTTGAATAATTTTGAATTCAAAACTTTCAATTTGAGATCCTGTGTCTTTTGGACTAATATGAGTTGAGTAAATTGCATTATTTTGTCGCCTGCAAGAACCTGCTTATTCACTTCATCTGCATCATCTGCCTCATTTGGATACCAAGTATCGAGTTTTATTTATGAAATTAGTAATCCAATTAATAGCACAAATATTTTATTTAAGAAAGTACAAGATTACGGCTCAAAGGATATGTCATAACTAACTAGCAAGGTTAAAATATTATAATTTATAAGAACTGCAAAAAGCTGACTACACATTAATTTTATCTAAGGTTGATATTACGAATTCTTAATAACTAAGTTATTTATCAAGCAAAAATATAAATGTACAGGGGACATCCCTATCGCTTTCGTCTTCGTCGAACAACTAAGTTCTGAAAATTGCAAGAACCCTTCATCTGTATGGTAATGGATTATTCGGGCTCTCTTTGAGGTTGATATAGTACCAGCCTTGCCATTTTCCAGTCTTATTCTAATAAAAAAAAACAGGAAATTCAAGCCATGTAAATCTATCTCATAAACCCTTTTCCGAATGCCTGTATAAACTGCCATGCACAAAGTACTCATATACTGCAAAAAATACATGCACACAACCTGTTTTTTTCAGGGTGGATAGAGGGCTGCCAAAAAATTACACTAGAGACCCTTGTGCGTTTTTTGCAATAGGGGTACTTTCTTATTTACTTTGTTTTTTAAATTTTTTCCCGAACTTGTTCATAATAATATTAATATATTAACTTTTTTTATATATTTGACGCTTTACTGTGAAAAAAAAACGATATTTATTTATTATGATTCAGTAAAGATACAAACAAAAGGCTTAGGAACTGGTTTTTTGAGGATTCTTAGAGGACTGTCTCCTGAGTGGATACCAAAAAAGGACAGTCTACCCCTTCGGTGATTTGCGCAATAAGGGTGGTATGTGTGGTAAAGAAATGAATTCAATTAACAATTCACAGCACTGAAAACACAAAGTTACTTGGATATTACATACCATTGGTTCAAACTGGCGTACCTCAAAATACCTATTTAATTTGAACATACCTATTAAATATGCTTAAATGTTTTTAAAACAATAGACCCTACGGAACAGAAGTAATGACTTTTACATGTACACAAAATATTTTAGATATTACACAATTTTAATAAACCACCCCTATTGCGCAAAACAATGAAGATGTTGAACTGTGCTTTTTTGGATGGAGACTCAGAAGACAGTGCTTGAAGAAACCTGCAAAAACCAGCTGGTCAGCCTTTTGTTGTATCTTTACTGAACCATAATAAGTATAGTAAATAAAAGCAAAATAGCAAAAAACCACAAAGGTGTCGAGAGTGATTTTTTGTTTGAAGACAGCCTGTCATCACTCTGAAAAAATCAGCTTGTCCGCATTTATTTTTTTTAAATATGATATCTTTACTGGGTAAATATTATAACTGATCATTTTATTAATTTAACTAAAAAAATACAAGCAAAAATTATAAACCATACGCAAAAAACCATGTTATAAAACCTTTTCATTGTGCCTATGTAAATTACCGTTCGTCAAATTCAGTGCTGACGTAAATAACCCAGCTATAAATAACACTAGAGAAGCGACGGAAAATTCCGTCAGCGGCACCAGAGTGATAGCGACTCCGACGGATTGGTCCGTCACTGGCACTGAAGGTATTAAATCGGACATCCACAGGACAAACGACAGACTCATGTATTAGATATGTACACAGTGTGCAGTGCTCTGTGTTGTTGGTTAAGTTTTTATAGTAAGAACAATACCATTATTGATATAGTGATGGTAACATTTATTATGTTATTGCCACCCAGCTTAAAATTTTATATTTTGACTGCAAAGATGTTATTATATATTTACAAGACGCGACAAGCACTGCCAATGCAAATGATAACAATTACTGTACAATTTTATCTTTTAATTTAAACCTATGCTTTTTATATAGTAATTACTACTTTAAATAATTAAAAAGGAAACGATCTAAATATTAGAAATCGTCCATTGTGCAACTGCAAACTTTTTTAACGCCGAAAGTACTCATTGGTACTTACCTATTTATTCACAAAGAAGAAAGTCGTAAAAGTATTGAAATAAATGTAAATGCACCAGAAATATTATCATTTTCAATTTTATCGTACAAACTTTAAAGTGACTGCATTTTTATAAAAAAAAAATACGGGGTCATTTTGAGACTTGCAAAGTAGCACAGTATTATTAGATTTCGGAGTCAAAAAATGCTTTCAAAAATTGACTTCCAATAAAAAAATGTGACGTAAGTAGCAGGCAGAGAATTATCAATTTTACAAATATGTGCCTTTTTAAGTCTATTTAAAACGATAAATTTGTTTTTTTTTCACTTTACTCTAATAAATCTATAAATTAGGGTACCCCGTATATAACTAACTATAAAATACATGCATAACATACACTTATAGAATATAAAGCAGCACTTATATTATACGAGGGCTCGGATCCGAGCTGCGTACTTTCACCGAAATTCGGAAATATACCCAAACGTTTATTTGGAGACATTCGGTGTAGTAGTAGTAAGTAAATATACCATAAATAAGTAATAATAGAGTGCTATAATGGGTGTAACAAAATTTCCCATTAAACGTACAGGAATACTTTTTACAGTGAATGTTGTTAATATTCACAGAAGACACGCAATTTTGTTCGAAATAAAATTAATAATAGCGGATCAAAATCTTAAAACTAACCGAAGTCGAAATTTATGACCCCAATTTTATCCATGTTTCCATGCTCTACGAAGGCATAATTTAATACTTCTAAAAACTAATTTAACACAAGGGGGTAGGAAATTATGTTGATCACCCCGTACGTCCATTAGTAATTCCATCCCGCTAACTCGGCGCTAACATACTGAGCTCTGTTTGTGTAGCAATATCCACTGCAATAGCCCTAGCCGGTAAATATGGATTTTTCTTTGAACGGGCCACAATCACAAGCGCTACTTCGCTGAACGACAGCACGAACAGCATTTGCCTACTAACAGGTTCTGCCTGAGGATCGAAAGGGCGCCTCTCTACGTACCTTCTGTCTTTCTCTTTCGACCGCAGGGGTAGAGATTATTTGGTGAAGGTTTAGTGGCTTCACGAGTGTTTCCACATGAATTAATATTGTATTGGTCTTAATTGTTATTTGCAGGAATGCAGATGGATTGTTGGTGTGGAGCAACAAATCAACTGAATCAAAGTAGTGAGTGATATATCCATCCAAGGCTTATGTCCAATTAATAATTTAGATTTATAGTCCTCTACGAACGAAAGAGACGTCCCTGGAATCCCAAGGGGGAACGGCGGGGTGGCCTATTATTACTTTATGTGAAATATGTATTTCAAGTTTCAACACTTAAATAAAATATTGCAAGAAAAATATATACATGACGTGGCGTTTATAATGTTGTTGAGGACGTACTTCCTGCATTTTATCGACGTCTCAACATAAATAGACAGTTTTTAGCTATTGCAATGAATGAGGAATTGAAGAATCAATATAAACTTCGAGGAATGTTTTTATTTACTGGAGCTTCTAATACAATTAATTTTATTCTTTTTGTTTATCTCAAGAAAATGTTTTCCTACCTACCGCATGCAATAGTTGATTTTATATAATAAATAATTAACAATCTCTCTTTATAATAATAATAATAATATATCTACCCCTCATTCTAATCACAGAGATTAGCCCAGAAGTCAGAGACTTGTGCGGGAGAGGGGACGGCATATTATTATTAAGCAGGCCGCATTTGCGCCTAGGAACGACTTACGTTGATAGGCCTTAACCAATATTCAGTGCAGGGAAACCTGGAAAACCTCATTAATTAGGGGGGTAGTCAAATATCAACCGGTATCAATCTCTCACATTGACCCAAGCCAACATTCTTCCACCCTACCATACTCACAGAGAGGGCGCCAAACCTCTCCACGAATATAGCTTATATACGGTCTACCGGTTGCGGGGGTCGAACCAACACTGATCTAGTCACCTCGATTCAAGTACTGACGCCTTTTAAACCGCGCGACCACTGACCGACCTTGAACCTGAATATCTGTTAATGACTTTTACTTGAAACAAGTGAAACAGGTAAGTTAGTCACCACAAATGTATGAGACAATATTTGAAAGAAAAAAACTTTTTTCTACGAAACTGTTAAAAGTGGGCTTTTTAATTGTCATTTTTGATGTTAAAAATGTCATTTTTTGAAACGCGTGTTAAAAGTAAGTTAGTAAGTAAGTAAATCAAAGTTTATTTAAATTTTGTTTCGAAAATTAATAAAATGTTTTAACAAACACATGAAAAACTTTTTATTTTAAATAAGTACAAACCAACATTTTAACTAGTTATTACTATTAACATTTATAGTAAAATTAGAACAATTGGAAATTGTAATTCCTTGGGGAGTCATCATACTTAAGTTGGTTTTACTGTCAACATGTGTGACATCTATTTTCTGTAGAAATACTACTGGCAGTACTGGTGGTCTTGCTAGTAGTTGCAGCAGTTGGAAGTATTTGGCACGCAATTTCCTTCTTCTGTTCCAGTAAATTTTCAATGTAGCCTTCAGCTACTGTCGAAAATTTCCATCCTCCATGTCTCTTGATGGTAGTAAGATTTACACCAGAATCTGCTAACAATGTCGCCGATGAACGACGAAAACAGTGTCCGGTGTAGAGTCCAAACATGTTAATTCCGACTGGATTCTTCACACATTTATTCTTCATATATTTAAGAAAAAGTCGTCTATGGTCGGCGTTGGGTTGCCGGAGTGCCATATACTTTCTAAAAAAATTTAAATAGAATTCACCAGCAACACTGAAAGTCCGAGGCACTTTCGTTTTAGTATCTGGTATGGTCACAACAACCGAAGTGCCCAAATATTCGATATTGTCGATGGTCATCTGACACAATTCCTCCCGGCGACACGCCCCGAAGACACCCACTATTGCTGCGACTTTCATCATCATACTTTTCGTCTTCTACTTCTGTGAGAAATTTGTCGATATGCGTCTTCGTCAAAACTTTTGACTTTTTTGCTTGATATCCTTCACCCTTCCGTTTTAAAAAAGCAATAAGTTTATAATGTTTGCTTATATATTGATCTTGCTTTATTTTTAACATAGTTTTGATCATGGAATAATTTGACCACAGCGTTGACGATTTCCATATCTTGGCTTTTTCCTCAAAATATGCCAGTAAAACACTTTCGTTACATTTCCCAGGGACCTTTCTAATGTTGCACCATTCCGAAAAGCGTATATAAGCGATTTCGTACTGTTCCTTTGATTTCGCCGGCAATGATTCCATTGTTGCTCGACTAGCGGCTTCTTCGATTTCATCAGGGATGGATTCGTTACGCTCATTATCGAGATTATTCATTATACTTATAATATTACTAGAAAATGCTGTCAATATTTTTGCATTTTTTCCGTAACTAACAACAGCACTGGTTGCTACGAAAATTTTGGTTCATAAACATTGCGATCTGTGTGGTATTTTCTGATTTCTTATTTTTATTGAGTTTAAAGTTCTTCCGATTGTTTTGTAGAAAAAATAGTGTATGATATACGTGTTAAAAGTGATTTTATTTTGTTCGTGAAGTTAAAAAACTCGCTACGCTCGTTTTTAAAAAATTACTTTTAACACGTATATCATAAATAGCTATTGTATGAAACAGTTTGTTTTTTACGTATTTTCATGTATATTCGATTTCTAAAATAGTGCAGTGGACAAGATTTCATAGGTGTGCCATTTGAGAAGTCATCAAGGAACACAAATATAAGTTGACGTTGAGCGAACAGTTTACTTTAAAAAAACTTATAAACTCAGCTATGCAGGGTCGGTTCTAGCTTTTGCGGCGCCTGATGCAAAATAAAATGCGGGGCTGATTTGCAAATGATTTATTGGAAAGGAAATAACTCACTCTGCATCTCATATAAAAATTAAAAATAAACTGCGTTATCAGTTCATGTATACAAAATATATAAATATAAAAAACAAAAATATTATATATAATAACTAAGAAAATAAAATCTATGGCAATAATAAATTTAAGTATTATAGAAAAATATATATTTTTTTAAACATTAAATACCAGCCTGAAGTAGAACAAAACAAGTATTGCATTGCACTACTAATGTATTGTGTACTGATGGGAGTGATGAAACGATCAACGAAAACACACGAACGACAAACTATTGCAGAACGTTGCTTCAAACCAAGATCTCTAAACAGAGGAGGTTACCCACAAAACTTTCGGCCAATAGCATTGCAGTATTTTTGGGATGGGATGACGTCGTGGTATTTATTTTGATTTTCACCTTTCAACTCGCATGGTGTTTTGATGTGTGTATGTACTGGTAGTGATGGAAAAGTCTTCACAGAGCAATTGTGCGACATATAGACTTATTGCTAAAAGACTGATCTAATGTAATAGCAGTGTAGAATACACAGCACGAGAAGAATTTATACCTGTATATTATAATACTTATAATTTCTTTGAAGGTGCGTTCACTTTTCTTCTACAATATATATTTTTTAATTCTTCTGTATGAAAATGCTTACTGCAAATTCTTTGGTTAACTAGATGAAAAATCTCTTTTCGATTGCATCTTAGCACCTCCCATTCCGCTCTCTTCTTAATTAAAGTTATTAAACACTATAGATATTAATAGATTCGCCAGTTTCCTTTTTTCATTTTAGTTTTTCAAGTATCCACAATATAAAATGCACTCCAGAGTTATAACGCAAGATAATTTGAGATTTGACATAATAAATATTCTCAACAACACTTAAATAATAACCAAAATGTAACGGTAACTTTTTAATTTGTTAATAAACAATATTTGACATTCGATTCAAATACCAGTGATGCCACACATGAGTTTGTAGGTGGACGGAGTCAAGGAATCAACAATTTATAGGCAACTTCATTTGTTTAAGGATCTTGGCTTGAAACAGCCTGCCAGTGTGGGGGCGGTTAAAATGCGAGGCCGCGTGCTGTGCACCGTTCGCACTTGCCTAACGCCGGTACTACCTACGTCATCTGTTTCACAATTGTAGAATGACAGAATGGCCCACCACGATCCACTTATCTGATGAGCACTTCACTGATATCACACTTTAACACTTATAATTGTATGCTGTACCGCCATATGGCCTTGATTTATCTTTGTTTTGTCAATGTCCTTGTATTCTTCGACTCAGATTTTGACGCTTCATTATTTGTTTTAAATAGTTTTTTCGCCATATCACTATTTGTCTTTTTCTATCGGAATACTCTTTCGATTTCGTTTTATACAATATGCATTGTCACGCATAATTCTCAAATGCACCTTTCTACATGTATATATTCTAGGCAAACTGTCATCTTGTAACATAGCAACCCAAATTTTCTTTATTATGGAAAGTTCATTTTTAAAATACTATCCTTCTACGAATCGCGTATTTTGTTATTACCAGCCTCTATCTTCTCCCTTCCATGAATTTCTGCTATTTGAACCGCATCGCTTTACTCATCACTCGTATTTTGGTCTCGTGCTCTAATTCCCTTTTACACGACATCGTCTGATATTCCAAACTTGTTAGATTAGGTTATCGGAATGCGCTGCAGAGCTGGAATTATTCTCCAATACAAACATAAAATCATTAATAAATTAAGTTACATTTACAATTAAATTAGCGGAAAGATATGCTCAAACTTTACCTATGCGCACGTCCATGACGGCAATGATGGAATAGGTATCATAACCAATAGAAATCGAGCATTCTGATGTGGCGCATGCGTATTTGCTACAGTACTTAGAAGCTGTGTAATCAGGTATACTCTGCGAAGTGAGCGGAGTTTACAATTTTATACTGAAAATATGCGGATTGCATGCATTTCTCTTGTTGTTGATTATAAATTATTAGCGGGTTTATGAATCATTCTCTGCTATTTTGGAACCCGACTACAGGTAAACTAAATTTCAATTTTTAGGATGCAAAATTGTCTCTAGTACGGTCGTGGATGTAGTGGTTATAAGCACTTTCATGGCCCTAGCTGGTAAATATGGGTTTTTTACTAACAGGTTCTGCGTGAGGATCGAAAGAGCGACTCTCTACGTACCTTCTGTCTTTCTCTTTCGATCGCAGGGATAGAGATTATTTGGTGAAGGTTTAGTGGTTTCACGAGTGTTTCCACATGAATTAATATTGTATTGGTTAACTGTTATTTGCAGGAATGCAGATGGATTGTTGGTGTGGAGCAACAAATCAACGGAATCAAAGTAGTGAGTGATATAGCGTTCCAGGACTTATGTCCAAATAATAATTTAAATTTATAATCCTCTGCGAACGAAAGAGAGACGTACCTGAAATTCCAAGAGAGAACAGTGGGGTGGCGTATTCTTACTTTATGTGAAACATGTATTTCAAGTTTCAACACTTAAATAAAATAAATAAAATATTGCAAGAAAAATATCTACAGAGCGTGGCGTGAAAATTATAAGACAATATTTGGAAGGAAAGCTTTGTACGAAAAAGTTTTTTTTTAACGTATTTTCGTGTATACCCGAACTCCAAAATAGTAGAGAGTGACTAATTCACAGCATTGAGGTAAGTACGGGAGGTGAGGGTTTCAAGACTCAATAGGTGTGTCACTTGAGAAAAGTTCAAAGAACACAAAAATAAATAAACATTGAGTGAATCTAATACTTTAACAATTTACTTTAAAAACCTTATAAATTCACCCATATCATCCCTTTTACAATTGTAGAATGCTGTCCTTTTAGATGGCGATGGCCCACCACCACCCACTTATCTGATGCGCACTTCGCAGATATTACTTAACAAATATAATATTCTATATTACAAATATTGGTACTAATTGCCTTAGTTTTTTTCAATTGTTGGTGGTCAATGGTGGAAAATAACACCAAACTAAAAAAAACACACAAATTTTTTCAATGACGACGTTTTGTCACTTTTATTGCGACACTACAATAATTTTGATAAAATTTTATTAGTAGTCCAGCTACTTAAACAGATGGACATTACCAGATAGTAAGAGGTTAGTACTTTTTGCTGATTGGTGAGTACAAACAAGCTAGCTAAAATAGTGATAGTAGTGATTTAAAAGAGTGATTTTTATTTATTTATTTCGGTGGTAAAGTATTTTAAACTCTAAATTAGATTCTTTATAAACAGCAGACAAAAAATAATTATAACTGTAACTCCGTATCGATGACCACTAAAATAGCAAGGCACAGAATGAGATAAAAACGTACCAGTCTTACAGAAAATGTTGAAATTGGTCTTCATTACACACTTTAAAACTGAAGGTAAATGCTTCACGTTAGTGACTGCTGCTACTAAGTTACACAATAAAATGTCGAACCGCGTGATATTTGCATAGATTTTGGTTGAAATCTAAGTCAGACGCATCTAAATATGATTGCGCAAAAAAGTTTGAGTTGTGTTTTCAAACCGTCGGTCGTTGACCGCATAGGTGGCATATGACGAGTTCTAGAACGATTTATGGTTGTTTTTAAGAAATACTAAACACCGCACGCCAGGCAATCGTTCCTACATGTCTGATAAATATAAGATATTTTTTTCGAAATGCTGTAGTTAATTTACATAAAAATATGGTCGATTTTTTATTCTAAATGTTGTAAAGAATTGACAGTTGGCAATTTTTATCATAAATGCCTCGCTGGTAAGTGCGCGATACAGTGAAATTCTTTTTAAATTTCCAAGTAACGCTACTGACTTTACGAACTAATATCAAATTCCATCATATCATTTCAGCACTTAAAATGTTAGTTGTTATTCATAAATGTAATAAAGTGATCTGTTGTTATATCTCAACAAATTATGATGCAGTGCTTTCGATGCCTTGTCCTTTTTGTTGCAGGCTATAAGAATTTATTAAGGCCACATCCAACTTATTGAAAATTAAATTACAAATAAAATATTACAATTTAAAGTTACACAAATATATAAATAAGAAAGAAGTGGTTGCACTTGCCAAGTATTTCAAAATTTTGTACAACATTACACCTATAATTAACTTCTTATTGAGCTTCATATAATAATAGTACACACGATCATTTCGTTGTATAGATAACACTTAAAGGAATTAATCTATTATTGGAAGTGATTATGTGAATTTCACGATACTTTTATACAGAAATCATATTTCATAAATATTTAAAACTTTTCTGAAAATCATCAGCAGATTCAACTGGAAAAAAGATGCCAATTTAAATTCAGGTAAGTTGTAATATTTAAATCCGACGAAGAACGATATAAGATTTAAGTAATCCATTTGATTTGCCTGATGAAATTTAAAAGGCTATTTGGATTTAATAAAAGCATTTTTGGCAGTATTCCGGCAAAGCTAAAGGTGAAATTACTGCTTTCTAATTTAATTTTTTGATAGGTGGATTGGTTTTAGTATTTGCAATATTACTACTGTCAACATAAGGTAGACATGTATTGGTGATAATTTTAATTTAGGTCTGCCAAAAATCAGTTAGTAACTGTATGACACAGGTAACCAATGTTGCTCCCGAACATTTGCTAAAGAGATGACATTTCCACAAACTGAGTAAGCTATATCAAGAACAGTTTTGTTTGAACAGCTTTAGTTTAATCATAATTATATTAATTATGATATTTATATCATAATAAAATTAAAAAAAACAATAATCGAGTTGTCAACAATTATTTAAGCAGGGAATACACAAGCCTGTTACCTGCATAATGGCATTCAAGGAACTTGCAGAAAGCAACTGTGTTCCTCAATAAATTGCTGTATTGAACCCTTACTATATCTAAATATGTTTTTAAGTTCATCATCAGGCTAATCAAATGGATTACTTAAATTTTGTATCCTTCTTCGTTGGAATTTTACAACTAATTTACTTTCGATGTGCATGTAATAAGCCGTCCATTTTCACAATTAAAATAACAAATACGTAAAACTACAGCGACACTTAATTCCTTGTCTTTAAGAAACTTTAAAATTCTACATAACGTGTAAAAAATAACATCGCCGTTATTTTTTAATAGTTACAGGGTGGTACATACTACAGAAATTTAAGGTGATGAAATATATCATTTAATCTTGAAATAACGTAAATATTATTATGGCCAAAATGGGATACATATTCGGGTTGATTATTATTATCCTACCAAGGACTATACATATCAGCCAACACACAAGTTAAAAATAACGTAGGCCTAGACTGACTATTCTCAATTATTTATTATCTATTCATTATTACAAGGTTAATATGTGACCATTATGGATTTCATTAAATGTATTCTACATAACAAATTAAGTCAAAAAGTGTAGTTTTCAGATCATTGACCTGAAGTAGAGTGAACCACAGCCGTCTTCCGGTTCAGAACTTGGCGTTAGTTGAATGTGTGCCAACCTTAACCCGTTAAAGTCAAGTGATTTACCTCCTTAGACTGCATCCCTACCTAAACAGAACATCGGCAACTCGACAAGTTGCCTGCGTTGTCCAGGTGTCTACCTCAACAACTTACCAGGTGCTGTAAAGACTTATTTAAGCATTATAGATAAGATTCTTACAATTCAAGGTGAAATAGGCACTAAACACAAGTATCAGAATTCATTATTTTTGCAGTATAGATTTTTGTAGAAATTACTCTGGGTTTTGTAGTGGATTTCTTTGTGCAGACATGAAGTGTCATTAAATACAATTTTGAGTAAATATTGAGTTTTATTCTGAAAACATAATGAACAAAAGTAATAAATAAGAAATTTTTTAATGTTTAATAACAATAAAAAATGTTGTACTCATTACTTTAATTTATTATTTTTCAAATTAAAACATGTAGTTTAATATGAAATCAGATGGCATAATTTTATAAATATCTCAAGGTAATACTCTCTGTGTTGGCGTAACGAACGTCACTGTAATTTTCACGAGCGGATCTATATTGTAAACAAAGAAATAAGTTACGTTTAATAATACCGTAAGTCATCGCATCACCCCTAGTAATTGTGGTAATGTTAATAGAGTTTGGGATTCACACCAATGAAGTTGATAACTATAAAATTAAATGAATCCACTCTTGGTAAATTGTCCGATTATACTTACACAAAACCCGCATCCGTGATCGTGGAATTTGCGCAGCATTACCTACACAGTATTTATACTAATTATGACATAACAAAATCACAAAAACATAAGAAACAAACGCCTCTTTCCACCGTAACACTGCACCTGTATCTACGGAAACATAAACCTTGTCGAATGTCGTGTGACGTCACACGTTTACATTCCATGGCAATTTATTAATGTTAATATTTTAATGATTATGTGATTATTGCTGCCATACACATGATCTGACCTGTAATGCATTTCACGCCAACATAAAATTCATGCAGCTTCTCCATTAACCCCATTGTATTGCAAACGGAGATATTTTCAGCAATTTTGATAAATTGTTATTTTTATTGCATTTCTATTTGAATAAAAAACTATTACATAGTTTTAGGTAGGTAGGTAATTTTTTGGAATTAATTTTTATAAGTTTTGAAGATGGTTTTATCTAATAAAAAAATCGAAACTTAATCGAATATGATAAAGATGTTTTATGTATGGTTACTGTCTTATTATAAGCTGGTTTTAATTAAGAAAGGAAAACATTTTAAACCTTTTAGAGAAAAACCTCAGTATCCGCAATATTGCACCTGAAATAGATGTTCCAAATATTACCATGTAACATGTATTACTCAATTCCAATTTATGATAAGTAAAATAAGCTAAAGATATTTGTATATTTTTTAGCCGAAAGCTCCTAACTTTTTTTAAATGTAAACATATCCACAGTAAAAGATCACTACGTGCACTTTACACATAAGGGCTGGTTTCCAAATTTCCGTTTCTTAGATAGTTTCTTAATTAAAATTATTTATTTTCACATGTTACGTTTATTTGACCCATTGTATATATTAAATCTGCTTCAATGCAATAACTTGTAAGTAACGTGAAACACCATTGGGTGTTAGATTAGGCTTTGGTTTAAAAAATACCAATATATTGTTAGAGCGGACTAAACTTAAAGTAATATCAATATTCCCTTTGCAATTCCAAAATGTTTCACTATCACTAAAAAGTGTTAGTGATATTAATACCGAATGGTTTTAATACTTGAAATGTATCTTTGACTTGATTTACTTGAAAGCACTTCTAGCAAAATGATCACATTTGCATACAGACACAATAAACAAATATATAAACATACAACTGAATGCAATTTCAGTTCATGATCATTTGACATTCAAGCTCATTTAAGAATTGACATTATCTTATAACACTAAATACATACCCAACTATATGACCCATTAAAGAAATAAAAATATGTCACTACACCTAATTTCAATATTTGTTAATGATTGCTAGAATGAATAAAAAATTATTAAAGCCACAATTACTTTTTTCTATAAAATGTCACTACACCTAATTTCAATATTTGTTAATGATTGCTAGAATGAATAAAAAATTATTAAAGCCACGATTACTTTTTTCTATAAAATTACTAGAGTAAACAGGGTGAATGATGTGCAAAATTTTTTATTTAAAGTCCCTTGGAGGATTTACGACTCCTTAACAAGAGATGATAAATTTAAAGTTTTATTTAGTTTCTTCCAAACACTTTAAAATTAAGAAGTGAAATTTGGTACGATATTTAGGCTGCTGAAACTTCTTTTGGCCGAGTATTTGTTTTCTAATCGTTCTGTTATAAGTCGTTGAAATAAAGTACCCCTTGTATATTTTTAATTAATTTTTGTTGGGGTCGACTTTTTCTATTGAAAAAAAAAATTGTTTGAATGCCTGTTGAATTTATAATGTTTGTTGCCTCTTGTAATTTATTGATAAGTTGTAGGTACAGATTTTTAGTAAAGAAATAAAGTTAACGACTCTACCCGTACGTGGTTTCCTTTCCAATATCTAATTCACCACGTATTGATATCTAGTATAACTTAGCTTCAATTTTCGCGCTCTTCGAATGTTCCCATGACATTCCCCATAAATAAAATGCATACAGGGTGATTCGGCCATAATTTCATTAACTTTAACCACGTATTCAGAAGGCCCAAGAACGACAGAAAATATAAAAAAAGACAATTGGTACTCGACCTTTTAAATTGAAGACATAACCTTCTGTAACACGGCGCTCCGTGTTGACAACAATTTCCTATTCACAAGATCACAGAGTGTCGAGAGGTCAAACGAGCAACATCACATTTGCGTTGCCAAATGACGGCTAAATTTTTGTGTTCTTTCATAGACCGCTAATATATGTATATGCGAAACCAATAAAATCCAAGAAAATAGAGGAGCATGCTGAACTTTCTTATAACTGATTTTAACAATTGAATTAACTTAGCCATGTAAAATGTTTTGGTTAAGTACAAATTTCACACTGTTTCACACTTCCCATAGTTAACTTTCATAAAAAGAAAATAAATAAAGCAGAGGTCGGTATTTACCTGTTGAATTTGCATTTCGAAATTTATAATCAAAAGGGCACATCACAATTTATCAAATAAACGAGTCAGATCACTAAATAACGCCACGAAATATAACCTCAATACACATACAAAAAGTTAGAAAGCTAATCTTCGACAAGAACAATTTCAAGATGATTGCAAATTGCAGGTGTCTCAAAGCGAGGTTTGGAGTACTTCGGGACGTGAAAACTATTTCGAAAAACGTACAGTGTATGCGTTATAACTTTGGGATAGACGTGCAAGTTATTGCAATAATAATAAAACTTCTTCAAAACTTTTCGTTAGATCATTATTGGTGAGTGGAACAGTTAAGAGTTTATGCCAAAAGTTGAAAGTAAATGTCATTAAACATACGTCAGAAGTTTAAAACAATTCAACAAACTCAGAGTGTCATTATTATGGAAATAGTAGTGCGTAGTCAAACTTATTTAGCTTACCTACTTTTAGATTTGGCAACGTTGCACCCAGACAGTCAACGAGTTGGTTTCGGAGCTGTATGATCTATCAGGGACAACCTGAAAAGGGGTTTAAATAATAATATTAAATTTCCATAATCACGTCATCCTATTATAATCATTTTCCTCCACTTAAAATTAATTGTATGAATGAGTGAATCACCCAGCATAAATAGTTATGGAAATGTGCTGTACATATATCGATGTATAAATCAGATATCGGAAAGGATCATGAAGACTCATGAACTGTTTTTTACTCAAAACCTTTACTACTTATCAATAAAATCTAATGAAAAATATACAGGGTGGGGCAGAATAACGAGCGATTTTAAAAAAGCTGCTAAAAACAAGAAAATTAATGTTTAGAAATAAATTAAATATTTTCTTAAAGAATATAAAAAAGCATTAATTATTTTATTTTTTAAAAATAACTGACGTCCGTCCAGGCGTACCATATTCTTCCAATCGTGTTTTGAAACTATTCATTACATTTTGCAGCATTGCTAGGGGAATGTTTTCCACTTCCTGCCGGATCCGTTCTTTCAAGGCTTGAATTGTTTGTGGTGGGTTATCTTGAAACACTTTACTTTTTAAGTTCCCCCACAAGAAAAAGTCGCACGGTGTGAGGTCCGGTGAACGGGAAGGCCAGGTGATGTCCCCATTTCGAGAAATCACATGATTTGGAAATAATCTGTTAACAATATTCATGCTTATTCTCACTGTATGGGAGTTTCTCCGTCTTGTTAAAAAAATATTTCTTCGTTAACTTCGTAGCGTGCAAGTTGTGGTTCAAAAAAGTTTTCCAACATGTCGGCGTATCTTTGTGAGGCTTCAAAAAAGTAAAGCCCTATGATCCCGGATGGAGATATAGCGCACCACACAGTAACTTTTGTGGAGTGAAGGGGCTCTTGATGCATTTGTCTAGGATTTACGTCACTCCAGTATCTAAAGTTCTGCTTGTTGACGTAACCGGACAAATGGAAATGGGCTTCGTCACTCATCCATAAGTTGTTTACAATATCCTCATCTTGATTAATTAAATGTAAAAACTCTTCACAGAATCGTTGTCGACTCACATAATCCGTGCCTTTAAGAGCCTGTACGATTTGGATTTTGTATGGATGAAGGTGGAGATCCTTGTGCAATATTCGTCTGACGGTTCGGTTTGAAATCCCAAGTGTAGTGCTATGCCGGCGAGCTGAACGACGCGGTTTCGCTCGATAGCAGTCCTTACACGCTCGATATTCTGGAGCGTACGCACCGATTTTGGTCGACCGGGCTTCTTTTTTGTCGTTGACGAAGTTTCCTCAAAGTTCCTAACCCATTTTTTAATGGCACAGGCGGATGGCACTGGTTGATTGCGATTAATGTTAAAATGATTTCGAAAGGCACGACGCGCGTGTATGTAAGAATTACCATTTTGATAAAACGCCTTAACAGCGTACGCGCGCTGCTGAGGGGTCCAACGCTCCATTGTTACTAAATGCTAATGTCAAGGAAATATGGCCGATAGCATCCCTACCACCTCCGAATGACACGGCGCGAATCGCGAGCTTTTTAAAATCGCTCGTTATTCTGCCCCACCCTGTACAAGAGAAACTTCATTTCAACATCTTACAACAAGACGAGGATAATAAGAAATACTTGTCGGGAAAACATTTCACCAGACTAATTATCCTATCAAATTTTACTTCAAAATTGGATGAAATTAAATAAAACTATTAAGAGCAAGTTATAACTCCTTCAAGAAGACTTAACTAAAAAATGTTCATACGAAGCACCCCTATTAAAATCGGTCATACAAATTTTTATATTCATATCATTCGCGATACAAAATACAATATTGTAGCAAATATTCCTCGTTTACTGAAATATATTGTAAAAAGTTTGAAAATATATCCAGAACAATACTAGAAATGTGTAAGATAATTTTCGAACTACATATTATGTTTGTGCGATTTATTATTAGATTTACAAAACGGTAAATGTAATGTGGCCGATAACTATGGGCATGTAAATGGAAGGTATATTAAAAAACAATGTTAAACATCGGGTGGAATGGAAATTTTAAAGGTCATTGGACCACATTGATCTAAATAAATTTAAATCAATTTCCTTAGCAAGATATTATACGCCGGCAGTCTAAACAGAAGAAAATGACATATCAAACTAACGCAATAATAACGAAGTACCTCCAATAACAGATTTGTTTTCTAAAGAAGCACATTCGCTTGTGAATACCTCGGCGATAGGCATAAGCAAAACATGGAGATGAAGCTATTGGTTAGATAAAGAGGAAACTTAATCGATAAGGGAAGCCCAATATACTAGGAACTCGAGTGCGAGGCGAACTTGGCATCTGAACAAATTCCTGTTACCGTGGCGCTCAGTAGCGCAGCGATTAAGCTTGGCAAATATTCATATTTTTGAGGTGAAATTAAGCAAGCTCTAGAAATTCGTCACATTTGCTGCTAAAACTCGCATCTTTACGGTTACTAAATTGTATTTACACCTTACTAACGTAATTTTATTTAATATAGGGTGGCTAAACTGGAGACAAATGGCACTGAAGTAGCTACATGGAAAAAATTGAAACACGAAAGGAAATATATATTTGTTTATGGTGCTTTGAAAAGCTGTACATTTAGTAACTAATAATAATAATAATAATACATTTTATTCTTTAGACAGGAACCTGTATAGAAATCGTCCAGACTTAAGAACTAGGTTAAAAAAAATTCAGTCAATATATAAAAAACACTTATCTGATAAATATAGTTTTAATTGTCTCTTAAAGGAGACCACATTTTTAGCATTATATACCTTTAACCCTAAACATATGGGTGAATTAATTAATACCGTACACCTACAAAATGGTACATGCAGATGGTTATTCTGCCTAGTATTCCTATTATGAACGTTTTGATTGGTGAAAAATTGTTGTCTATTAACATATACATAAATACACAATTCTAAAATAAAAACACCTACTACAGTTAAGACACCAAGTTGTTTAAAAACTTCTCTGCAAGAAATTGTATTCGAAAGCCCTAACCAAATTCGCAAAATTTTTTTTTGAATGATAAACACATCTGAAGAAAAAGTGGAATTGCCCCAGAAACACACACCGGATCTCAACCTAGACTCAACCTGACAATAATATACACTTAGAAGCTGCTTAGTGATGAGAATATATCTGATACTTTTAATTAAGTAATTAACGGAATTTAAATTTATTTACTAATTGACTGCAATGTGTTTTCCAGTTTAAGAATTCATGAAAAACTATTCCCAGAAACTTGACACTTTGTCTCTGTACAACTTTACTAGCTCCGATTTTGAGATCATCAGATTTGTCCGATACAAGTAAAGATTGGTCATTCGCATACATAACTAAATGAGTGCCCCACTGAAGTGACCCCAGTTCATGCGTATATATAATAATAATAATAATAATAATATCTCTACCCCTCATTCTAATCACAAGGATTAGCCCAGAAGTCAGAGACTTGTGCGGGAGAGGGGGCGGCATATTATTATTAAGCAGGCCGTATTTGCGCCCAGGAACGGCTTACGTTGGTAGGCCTTAACCACTATTCAGTGCAGGAATGAGGGAAACCTGGAAAACCTCATTAATTAGGGGGGTAGTCAAATATCAACCGGTATCAATCTCTCACATTGACCCAAGCCAACATTCTTCCACCCTACCATACTCACAGAGAGGGCGCCAAACCTCTCCACGAATATGAATTGTTGTTGAATTTTCGAGTTCCCACTGCCAAAGTGAAAGTTTATAGAGTGTTTTCATTAAACCAGGTTAGTAAATTTAGATAGATTAATTTCTTTAGATAATTATTGAATAGAGCTTTGTCTGTGGAATTGTTCATTAGCATACGTAGATGTTTGGCATCAGAGAGCATACATATGACTTCATTGATAGGAATTGTAGGACATTTGATATATATATTAGCTTAAAATACCTTTCTAATACAGTAAAAAATGTTACAAAAGCTAATAATAAAGAATGTATGGGTAGATATTGTCTGTGTAATTCAACGCTGGTTGGGGCTTTAGGCCACAGAGTAGTTAGTTTCACACAATATTATTAATACCTAAAAATATATATACATTTCATGTTGGAAAAACTGTTTTTGCAAAGATACGTGCTTCCAAGCGTTGAACGTTTTCCTAGGAGTAACTTTAAGAATGTAATCCTATTTCGGTTCGTCCCTGGTAAAAAGGATCTGACTGCAAATTACACAATTCCTGTGTAAGGTCTGCTTTACTTACGTACAAAGTGACTGAGTAAAAACTAACATTTCTCCTTCGATTTTTTTAAAGAAAGAAGAATTGTTCTGCAATTTTGTTAATGTTACATGAGTTAAATATAACATTTTCTCAAAATTCTTTATTTTGGTAAGTGCTCTTTACAACTAGAGAAGAAAAGAAGAAAATACTTAATTTTATTTTTACATCCTCTTATGTGACCATATAAATTAACAATATTGTGCTGATTTCCTAGCAGCTTCAAATTTAATTCGTTAAGGTGAGATGTCAGATCTGTTAAAAATGCAAGGTTTAATAGAAATGTTGTATCTACAATTTGATTTTCCAGTTCCGTGTCTAACATCCCTTCATTTTTAAGGAAAATGGAATTTCCTGCGCTTAACCAACGAATATCGGTGTGAAGTAACACGTTCTCTATGTAGCATCTACTTACGTCAAAGAATCACAAAATTTTATGTAAGTCAAAGTGCGGCCTCTTCCAATATTAGTTACTTTAATTAACACCACCACTTTCATGACATTCATTTAATGTAAGAACTTTCCGCATAGGGCCTCCTGATGAACAATGTAGTGTATCACAGAACAGTCCATATTGTTTTGTTTTAAGAGTCCTGTAAATTTAATTTCAGTTCTGGCTCCATCATTGACAATAGGACAACATTTATTGAATCCCCTATGGTCTGATACCACCTTATTTACAGCTTCAAAAATATCCGTACCTTTGTTTGTAAGATGAAGAGAAATAAGATCAAGCATTAACTATGCTACACTGAAGTCATCTTGAACAATTGAAACACAAATTAAAAGATGACTGATGTCGAATAGGTGCACTTTTAAATCTTTAGCATACATAATGATTAATGTGGTCTACACGTCTTGTAATTGTTTGATGTCACTACTTCGAGTTCTTCGGCAATTTTTGTTTCATTGAATTATTTTGCCATTTTGATTGCACAATTCATAATAAGGACTCGATCACTAAAATATTTTTTCATATTGGCAATTTCTTACTTCGTAAGAAGCGGCAATACTTGTTACCAGTGTTAAACTTTTTGAAAAAATGTGTTTGTTGTTTTAGTTTTCTCTTACAATCTGTAATTATAGCATTTCAGTATGCTGCTGAAATTTTTTATCGTGCAACGTAGTGTAATGTCGGTTTAGGAACTGATAGTACCTACTTGCATACAAACAATGCACTGAAATTTATTATTGATGTTTGTGATTAAATACTCTAATTTCCAATGGTTATTTTAAACGCGATGTCGATATTTTCTTCGTTCATAGTTCATTTAAAAAACTTTTAATTGACATGCTGCGAATCTAACACCAGAGCAAAATAACTACAATTCAACGTTTTTCTTGTATTCCACATTATTAACTATTAAATTGCTAAAGGAAACAGTTTAGAATTTAAACAACACAATTTTACTCGGTATCAATAGGTACAAACATCAGGTGTAATTCGGCAGGACAATTTAATTAATAGGTAATAAATTTAGAAACATATCAATGCATACTTTATTTATGAAACACTAAAAATAAATACATTTTTATCTGAGCGTACGATTATTAAACACGTAGTTAATGAAATTCATACGAGGAATACTAATGTTGCTACGGGTGCCACAGCTAATTTTTTCTGTAGTAGATGTTGAAGGTTGTTCTTTTTCCAAACGCATCGATTGAATAGTGCTCGCTTATTGATAATGAATTGCTGTGTCCTGTTATTTTTATTAGAGCTTGTTCTTCAATTCCGCTTTTACTTAATTCGCTTCTACCGCTCGATTTGAGTGACTTGTAATTTTGACACGTTTGACGTCTATACCAATGCGTTGTGCTGAGCATTTAGTCCATTTGGAAATTTCTTTCATTCCAATCGGCACATTTTTATACCAACCTTTAGAATTTTTATTTTACCAAAAGGGATTTGGTATAAGAAATACTCTGTTCAATGTTATAGAAGTGCGTCGTTTTCCCATCAATTTTTAAAATAAATGTACTGAGAAAATATCTTCCTCTGAAATATTAGACGTAATCCATTTGCTGTCACATAATTTATTATCACTGGCTGTCTCGTTTTCGAAAATAGAGGATTATACTCGATACGTCCAGTTTGTTTTCCATTATTTTCAATTTCAGTTACGAAATAAGTAGTTTTGCATAAGTTGCTTCTCCTTTGCGCAAAGCTAAGAGCTATTATTGCCTAAGAGCTGATGCACTTGATTTTCTCTTTTCGGGTTGTTCTTGTAGGATTTTACGTTTAGCATTACGTGCAGCTCGTGATCAATTAAACTGTATGTCGGTGGAAGGATGAAATACAATATTGAATTCTTTATAATATTTACTTTGTAGCATTTTCGCGGTGGCGTTCCAAAATTTTTTAACTACCGCTTCTTTGTAGTCTTTTCCGTCACATTTTCGCACATTTAAAGCCCAAGCTTGCAATATTACATTAAATTTATCGATGAAAGTATCTGGCTCAAATTTATGTCCTTTCGTATCGCAAAAAGTAAAAAATTTTCGACAGATAATTGAATCGCAACTGTATTGGCAGGCTCACAGGTATTAACAATTTGACTAATTTCGTTGTTCGTAGACTCACCGAATCGACTCATTGTTATGTAGTGTTTAACAATTCAATAAGTTGTTGACATAAATGTCAAACTATTTATTTTGGCAACGGACACCATGATAATTAACTAAAAAATTAATAAGTGAAAAAACCACTAGTGCATTTGTCGTTGTTAAAGTCGCAGGTAAGTTTTGCCGCTGTTATAGTGACAATTACACTGTGGCATGTGGTTTTTTTATATGCACAAAGTAATACTTTGTGTTTATATGTATACAAGGTGATTGGAACTCCCAATATTCGAAAGGGGTGTTTAGGGGGCAAAAGTGATAAACATTTGGTCGAATATCAACGGTTACTGAGACAGCAATGAGGATATTTTTATTGCTATTGTTATTTTTGCGAAATGCCTACCACATTTAGTTATCGAATAAGCTTATATTATTTTTATTTATAGGGTATCGCAATGGCAGCGCTAATCGTGCAGTTGCTGAATATCGACGTCGCTTCCCGAACAGAAGAGTGGCAGATAGAAATGTATTCCAGACAGACTTCAACAATGCACGTGAAACTGAAATGTTTCCCAGTGTGAGGCAAGCTGGTCCTGGTCTAGCAATGGAAGAACAAATTCTAAATATGGTAGAACGTAACTCGGGTGTAAGTTCAAAGCGCACTGCAATTCGTCTCCAAATTAATCAAATTACGACATGGGAAGTCATTCGCAAAAATGGTTTAAAACTTTTTCATATTCAGCGCCTCGAGAATGACGATGATGATGATAATGATTTGCGGTTGCATTTTTGCAATTGGATAAATGCAAACCATACACTTATCAAATACATTTTGTGCACTAATGAGACTCAATTCACTCGTGACGGAGTAAATAACTGTGACAATCGTTGGTAAGATGAAAATCCACACACCACGGTGGAAAGTAACTTTCAGTATCGGTTCAGTATTAACGTGTGGAGTGGTATGATTAATAATCAATTACATGGTCTACTTGTCCTGTATGGTTGTCTTACTGAAGCTAGATAATATGTAGAATTTTTAGAAAATAATGTGACAGATCTACTGGACGATGTTCAACTGGATATTAGACAAAACATGTACTTTCAGTACGGTGGTGTCCCTGTCCATTTTAGTCGTGTTGTGATCAATCATCTTAACAATCGCTTTCCACAGCGCTGGCCGAGGTGGTTTCCAAAATTGGCCACCAAGGTCACCAGATATGAATTCTCTAGATTACTGCCTTTGCGGATGGTTTAAATCATTACTATATGCAACAAAATTGTTCGGTTTGTCGATTTTGCAGAGCCCATAAGAGAAAATCATCGTACACTTCAACGAGATACCCGTGCAATCCACAAACGAGCTGATGATCGAGGCGGACGGTTGTATATTTGAAAATTTAACTCATTAATATCGGCTCATTAGATCTTTAGCCAATGTTATAATTTGTAACACCTACCGAATAAACACTTTCCTCTATTGATGCATTACAATAATTAACTCGGGTAAAAATATTTTCATTGCTATCTCAGTTACCATTGATATTCAACTATATGGCGTTCGTTAGCGTTGCTGTTGATTTGTTCAATAAGCTACCTGTATGTGATAATCAGTTTGAAGATTACCTAACAAATACGATGTCTATGAACATAATAATAAATTTCAAGGATAAGCAAAATATAGATGCATATAATATAAATATAACCATATTAAAATCTATTATGAACACTATTCTTCTAGCTCTTACATATTTAATTAACAACTCATTAAAAAAAAGGCATTTCCAGATTGTTTCAAGTTGTCTAAAGTTGTCCCTATATATAAAAAAGATAATGCTAATGATTCGTCTAACTATAGACCGATTGCAATAATACCGTATTTTAGAAAAGTATTCGAAAATATTTTGAAAATTCAAGTAACAGAATACTTTGAAAGACACTACTTATTCAGCAAACAACAATTTGATTTTCGTGCAGGTCTATCAACAACGCTAGCAATTGACAACTTAACAACTTTCATTAATTCCTGATTTGAGGAAGGAAAATATATTGGTTCTCAATTTCTGGACCTAATCAAAGCATTTGATTGCGTGGCTCATGATATTCTGCTGAGGAAACTGTCATTCTACGGATTTTTTTCTGATTCATAATACCAATATCTTCCTATCTCTCAAATAGACATCAATTTGTCATTTATAATGGGAATAAATCAAGTGTTCTTCGGCTGAATTTTGGAGTGCCTCAAGGTCCCGTCCTGGGTCCGTTGCTGTTTTTAATTTACATAAATGATTTACCAACAATACTTCTTAATGATATGCATCTGATCCAGGACGATGCCAAGAATTGGTTCATCAGTAACGGGTTAACAGTCAATGTTGCTAAATCACAGAGGATGGTTTTCTTTCTTCGTAGCCTAGAAAATTGTGGCAACCCTGAAAGTATTGCATTTCTCGGAGTGCAAATTGATCCCAGGTTAACTTGGAACTGTCATATTGATTATTTATATAATAAGTTATCTAAACATCTATTTCTTCTTAGAAGTCTAAGTAAAATTGTATCGTTACCAACATTAAAAACCGCTTTTCATGGACTCATACAGTCAATTATATCATATGGCATATTAACTTGGGGTCATGCAACCGGGTTATCAAGGGTATTCTCGCAACAACGGAAAGCAATAAGGATTATGGCAGGTCTGGAGTTTCGGAACGATAGTAAATTATACTATATTAAGTTTAACATCCTAACTGTTCCGTGTATTTATATTTATCAATGTCTCATATATGTTAAAACAAATTTACACCAACTTGGAAGCAGAAGTTGCATTCATGTGTACAACACCAGAAATAAAAATGAGTTAAACATTGAATTCAGGAGACTTAACAAAACCAGAAGTGATACGGGTTACTTGGCCTATCAGTTTTTTAACGCTCTCCCAAATAACATCAAGGTACTGCCGCTAGTAGCATTTAATCGAAAAGTAAAAGCATGCTTACTTAACAAAGCTTTTTATACTTTCTGTGAGTATTTTATTAATAATTTTAATTAATTTGTGAGAGTAGTTGGTAAATATTTTACTGTATAATTTCAATATGTAACTATATAATTTTGTGTTATGTATATCTTACATTTTTTATATTTTTTATTAATTTGTGTAGTGTATTATTGCTTTGTATGTCATTCGAATTACTTTTACATTACTTTGTTGATGTGTACAAACACTTAGGTGTATTAGCTTGAAAATGAAAAATAAATAAAATAAATAAATAAATAAATATGTTTAGTAGGCTCTTTTGTTCACATTTGCCCCTTAAACAATGGGGGTTCCTCCTCAATCACAATGTATAAATTAAGTTGTCCAGAAAATGAAAATTTGTGTAGTAATATTAGGTACATTATAATAATGTATTGGAGAACAGAAATTTTTAATTTTTGGAAAAAACAAGTGTGTTTAGTTATCTGCATCAAGTGGTCACTAGCTTCTTAATGCAGAAAATTAACGGCCACAACAAAAAGCAACCTACCAAACTGTAGGTACTATAGAGAACTCCCGACTATATCGACATCACCTATTGCGATATTTGCAAAAAATTAATTTCTGAAAACAGTTACTCTGCGGGATAATTTTCCTACCTGCAATTATACCTGCAAAATCTATAGATGACGCTATTTTTCATATACATTCAAATAAAAGCTGAGATGTTTAAAATTAAAAATTAAAAAAATATATTACAATAAAAGTTTAAATTTTGTTGATCCATAGGAATCATAAAACCCTTAAACATTATCAGAAATAAAAAAAAACTGTTTTTGTGACGACAAAAAATTCAATCCCAGCATTTGCTTTGTAATAAATAAAATGATTGACTTCTTTCTTTGAATTTTCTATATCAAACGTAAAAGTGACATTTCCAGTGTAAGTAAATCCCCTTAACAGCAAGCCCTTGAAGTTTCTCAGCGGACCCTTTTGCCAATAATAGGACTCACCGCATAATGGTACGTGGGATACAAAAGTTGGTTGTTTAGCAGAGGTTGTGCAAGTATTACTCGAAATTGTTTATTTCTGGCACATTTCTCTTTTTAATTAGTTATTTTTCCATCTGCCAAAAATTAAAGTAAAAGTTGATCAAACAAACACTTGCTACAAAAAATAAACAAAAGTTTTGTCTTGTGGGAGGAACCCCGCTGTGAAAAGATCAGATCTAACAAATAAAAGATACCCTGGAATTATATCACTTACTAATTCATTTTTACTGTAAAATAGCTGGTTTTCAATACATTGTAAGATACATTGATAATAGTTATTTACGTATTAAGAGCAAAAAGTGATACAATATTACTCGAAAGTGACAGTACATTTTTAATAATTCACTTTTTGCTCTTAATGCATACACAGTTTATACATAATCATCTATGTAAGCTTCTGTAATTGTAGAATTTTTCCATCCTTCCTGTCGCTTCAATTGTATAATATCACCTTCACCATGGACCAATACAGTAGCCGAGGATCGGCGAAAGCAAGCAGTTTCTGTGTCTACATGACACTCACCTAAGTTATTATAACTAGCAATATCATTTGTTATATTATCAATAACATTCATTCCTATCACTTGACTAACCCACTTGCCTTTATTAAATATTAAGAATAATCATGCTAGTGTGTTTTTGTTTCTAGGTTTACATACTTCCTATAGAATGACAAAAAGGTGATAGAATTATCTTGAATATTATTTTTAATAGTATAGGTTCGACTTCTCCTTGTCTTTCGATCAGGAATAGTAACGATCAAAATGGATTATTTGTCCTCAACGTCTTTGACATTCATTTTTACTAATTCGTCACGTCTGCAGCCGAAATGTCAATAATTAGAACTACCTATAGATAATAAAATATTTCTATTAAGTTGCAGATTTTACAATAATCAATATGTACGGAATTTATCTTTTTTAATAAGTATGTTTCATCATCGCCGAAAAAGTTTTTGATATCTTAGGCTTATATCCAACTCTTTGCTTCTTTAAGAATGCCGTCAACTTTTGTGTAGTTTTTAAGTCAAGATAATCGTTGGTAGATAATGTGGATTTTAACATCGAATAAATCGACGATATTGATATCTTTGCTTTCTCACAAGAATAGGCGGGGTGTACGTTTTCTGAATATTTATAAATTTCCTTGGACTAACACCATGTCACAAATAAGGTAGACTGCTTCTTGTATAACTTCTTTCATTTTTCTGTCAACAAAGCTAAAGTTACAGTTTCTGCAGTATCTGTAATCTCCGGAGGTGTATTTGGGATATCACTGTAAGTATTTTAAATTTCCATCAATTTTTCAACAAAAATTATCTCAACTAAAGTGCGCAAATTTGACAATTAAGTTTAACTATTAAATTTACTACTTAACAAGGACGCTGTTTACTTGGTTGCTATTGACGACGAGAGTTTGCTAGATTTTATCGCTCAGCAAGCAATAAATTTACACTAGTGTAACACTCCTCAATAAACGTCTACTTTTCGTTATCATTGACATATAAAAAACCCTATTGTAATTAGTGATTGCAAATAAAAATTGTTTTTGGTTATTTATTACCTAGGTCAATAGTGTTAAAGTTTACACAATAAATATATGTTGTTTCACTTTCGAGCACGCCTCGCCCTACCAATTCCGCTCTCCTCACCCGTCTCGGGGACCGTTCGGTACCCAGGATCCTACACAGTGGCCGACGCTAGAACTGTAACGTGTTGAGTGCAATCGATATAGTGTGAGATAAAAAACCTTGAATATCTGTTAGTGTTTATTTTATTTTTCTTATAAAAGTGCCCATGATATATTGTACTGTGAATAATTGTCCCTCAAGACGTGGTTTTTCCTTTTTCCATTGTCCAAGGTATGTATTTTAGATTTCATCAACTAATATAAAGAAATAGGTCACGATATAAAATTTTACGTGGTACACAGAAAAAAATTAGAATCTTCATTTGATTGTCTTGATCAATGCTATAAAAAAATAGAATTTGAAGCAAACATTTTTCAAATGAAACATCAAACATTATTTTTCTATGAACCAACAAGTAAGTTCTTTGTACTGGTATCTATTAAAAAAAAGTGTAATATGCAATAATTATGTAAGTAGGTAGGTACTTAATTGCGTCATGTAAATTTAACACTCAATTTTTGGTTTCTGATAATGTCAAAACTATATTGGAGCCAAATTTTCAAGGTACTGAAGTTCAAACTGGTAAAGCGATTCTAAGCGATAGGTACCAGTGCACAAACAGTATATAATAAAAATAATATGTACAATAACATCTTTAAATAAAATAAAATAATTTGTCTCAAATTAATTAATATACGTATAGAAATACCCAAATCACTAGAATAATATTAAGTACTAAAAATGACCTGGACATACTTATACATTGGGTTTTCATTTGAGTAATTTGTTTACTGAAAAGAATATATAGTTTATTAAATTACAAAACAAGAATATAATGCATTTTTATTATATTTCAGATCAAGACTGCCAAACGTCACAAACACTTTCATTTAGGAGTCCAAGAAAAGCTGCATTAAAAGAGCAAGTAAAAATCTATATATTGTAGCATTTATAAGTTGTAAACAATATAAATTATATTATTTCCTATTTTAGTTTTAAAATAATGTATAATGTTTTTTTTTAATATTTAAATAAACATTATATTGCAAATTTTCCTCATGGCTACATTATTTTTATATAGTAAAGTACGTAAATATTTTATTTTAAAGTTTACTAGTGAATATACAGTATGCGCCAAAAGTATGGAATAAATTCTATAAAAACGAAACAATTATTTTTTGGGAAACATCGTCGAACAGGTCAATATTTAATTTAAAAAATACATATTTTAGCATAAAATTCGATTTTCAAATGTCATTTGTTTTCGAGTAATGACGTCATCGATTTTTTTTTAAATGGTAACACCATATCTTTTTCCTTGATTCTGAAAGATCGTTTAATTCTCTATCAGACAGTACTAAAATTTTGCCCTCTTACATAGGAAAGGTTTCGAGTAAATGACGATTGAATGTTGGAAAACGTAAATCAAGTTTAGTTTTTCGAATTCCATAGTTCTTTTATGGATCACGTAGGTGAAAATCTTTGCAAAGTGTCATTGTCACACCGACTTTCTAATAAGTATTGTAAGCGACATAGAAATTATTATTCAATTTAAAGTATTATGGCACATTTAACTGTTACTCAAAGAATTGAAATTTTAATTCTTATCGGATGCAGGAATATGACTAGAACTCAGCAGGAAGTTTGCGATTTATTTAATGAAAAATATCCAGATCGCCTTATCAGCCAATCAACAGTCAGTAAGGTAGAGAAACTGGCAATGTTGTAAGTATTCCAAAACCTGGACGTCCAAGCATTAATGAAAATCAGAATCAGAACATTTTGATAAGTATGGTGGATAATCTTCATAATTCTTCACGATTGGTTGCATTAATCAATGACACTAGTCAGAGCACAGTGCTACGTATCTTGAGGAAGGAAAGATATCATCCCTACAAAATTCAACTTGTGCAGGAACTCAATGAAGATGATCCCGATCGCCGCTTACACTTTTGCGAAATTCTAATGGATTTATGTCAAGGAAATAGAAATTTACACCGGCAAATACTTTTTTCAGATGAGGCCACATTTTGTCTGAATGGTACAGTAAACCATCAAACTTGCAGATATTGGAGTCGGGGAAATCCTGATTGGATGGCAGAGGCACATACCCAACATCCTCAGAAATTAAATGTGTGGGCTGGAATAGTTGACGACAGAATAGTAGGGCCTTTCTTCTTTGAAGGAACTCTTACAGGACAATGATATTTAGAGTTTCTAGAAAATGACCTTGTTCCAGCCCTTGCAATAATTTTTCCTAACGATAATGACCCTGACATTCCTGACGATACCATATGGTTTCAGCAAGACTGTGCACCTCCGCACTATGCGCGCCCTGTACGAGATTTTTTGGACAACTGTTTTCCTGGGAGGTGCATCGGCAGACCCGGACCGATAGAATGGCCTGCAAGATCGCCAGATCTTACACCTCTTGACTATTTTTTATGGGGATACTTGAAGTCAAAAGTGTACATTAATAAACCACGTACCTAATTTAGAAGAACTTCAAAGTCGCATTCGGGACGAAATACGCAGAGTTACCACAGAAATCATTCATAATGTGTAAGAAGAATTTCTTCACAGACTTGCGCATTGTCAACAAGTTGGTGGATGGCAATTCGAACATTTAATTTAAGTATAAAATTTAATCAATTGTATTTTATTTTACATACCTCAGAATTGTTACTTTTTTATGGATAAAATTTACGTTTTCTAACATTCAATCGTCATTTACTCGAAAACTTTCCTATGTAAGAGGGCAAAATTTTAGTACTGTCTGATAGAGAATTAAACGATCTTTCAAAATCAAGGAAAAAAATATGGTGTTGCCATTTAAAAAAAATCGATGACGTCATTACTCGAAAACAAATGACATTTGAAAATCGCATTTTACACTAAAATATGTATTTTTTAAATTAAAAATCGACCTGTTCGTGGATTTTTCCCAAAAAAATAATTGTTTCGTTTTTATTGAATTTATTCCATACTTTTGGCGCATACTGTATACATATTTCTCAATTGGAAAGATACTACTGGTTTAAGTCCCTCATAATTGGCCATTTTTTGCGACAGTATTTAACGTGCGGCGGTACAGCTTTGATGTCAAAACATCAAAGTGCCGACAGAGAGTGGTACAACTTATATTTATTCAGTAAACTTTGATAGTGTGAAATAACACACCAAAATGTAAAGTTACAATTTTAATGAAAAATTATGAATATGCAAATTTTCATAGTAAATTTTTGTACACATAAAATGTAATTTTATGTATTTTTGTTAAAAAAATAATGTAATTCACATGAAAAATTTAAATGTACGGTATTACATAAATTATTTTTGTCAATCTATGAAAACGAAAATAGATAATTTCTTCAAACGTTATTAGCGACATTTCAAGCTCTTTATTTATCATTTTGCTTGCTTTTCAGTGTGAGATTATTCATTACACAAAACAACCCTTGCCCAATTAATCAAGGGTTGTTTTGTATAATGTTTTGTGTTTAACACAAGTGGATTCATGTACTTTATGAAATTGATTTGTAAGTTATATCATTAACGCCTTATTAAATTGTTAAGTTTTTCTAGTAATTTTTAAGTTTGTTCCAATAAGACGTTAATTGGAGCGGGGAAATTCAAATAAACATTGTGATAAATAGTTTATTTTTTAAGATACAGGGTCCTCAAGGTTTTGAAAAATATCACTTCCATACAGATGCCTGGAAACTGTGTGAATTAGATTTTTATAATAGCAAAGAAGAAACTGAATTGATATAAGGAATCAGTAGCGGAGATACAGAAAGCCACCGTTAATCAGAACAAACTATGGTATCTTAAAAATTCGAGTCATATATTTGATTTATCATTGTATTTCAAATAAAAATACAAGTATAGATATTCAAGAAACAGACAAGAAACGTGATAGAGGTACTGTAAAATACAATGCAGAATGTGATGCAGATTATCAAAAAAAGTTACAGAATTATATTAAAGATTCATATATTAAAAATGTAATTTTTTCTTTTAAAATATGTTGTGAAAAACTAACGCAATCTTAAATAAATGTTTTACGTTATTCCACAAGGTAGACAATTAAAAATAAAAATGTTTTGTATCAATCAAAATAATCTAAATAATCTCTGTATTTATTATAGAAACATACTTAAACGTAATAGTAGTAGTAGTAGTAGTAGATAAATTAATAGAAGTTTTAAAGGAAAAATATTTTTATATTTGGTACATTTTCATTGGACAAGTTGTGTATGTCACTAAAACTTAAGGAAAATAAATTATGTATCAATCAATAATTTATTAATACAATTATTGTGATTATGCTTGATAATATTTTATCTTGTATCAGACTATAAATTATTTTGATTAATGATAACAGTTTATCGGTTATTACTCTCTAAATGTTACATATGGGTATAGGTATAAATAAATACATATTTTCGTGTTTGTATTGGTACATATTTTAAAACATAACAGGTACATAAATAAAAAAATAATTTTAAATCTGAAATAAAACAGATTGATAATAATAATATGGATTTTCCATAGCGACGTTTTTTAATTTTTCCAAAGTATTTTCGATAAATTATCTCAATTGTTATTTTTAGCATATTAGTTTACTCTAGGTTCTCCATAGATTATATACAGAAACAAATGCTTCGAATGCAACTATAATTTACAGTTTTGTAAATTTACACAGATTTTAGTTGAGAAACCATATGATACAATAGATTATTTGAAGGTGGTTATTTTGTTTAACACACTGTTTGAAATTAGAAATAATGTTTGATATAAACTCATAAGATCTTGGCAATTGATTTATCTTCTTAGAAGTAAGGATTCATTCAGTGGTCTTAGAAATATATCAATCAACCAATGACGGATATACGGGGTGTTAAATCAATCAGATTGCAATTATTTTTGCAATGACTTGTAGCAAGCCCTAGCAGCTGCAATACCTTTCTTAAAATTCTGTCTTGCAGTTGTTTTACAGTCTACAATTCCCGATTGCAATAGAAGTGATACCAACACTTCAATCCGAATGCAGACTAAAAACTAAACTTTTTATTTAAATTTGGCAAGTACCAATATAAAACAACATAACATAAAAAATAATAAAAGCTTCAGTTAATACGGGTCGGGTCGGTCAGTGGTCGCGCGGTTTAAGGCGTCAGTACTTGAATCGAGGTGACTAGATCGGTGTTGGTTCGAGCCCAGTTGCCGGTAGTATATAAGCTATATTCGTGGAGAGGTTTGGCGCCCTCTCTGCGGGTATGGTAGGGTGGAAGAATGTTGGCTTGGGTCAATGTGAGAGATTGATACCGGTTGATATTTGACTACCCCCCTAACTAATGAGGTTTTCCAGGTTTCCCTCATTCCTGCACTGAATAGTGGTTAGGGCCTACCAACGTAAGTCGTTCCTGGGCGCAAATGCGGCGTACTTAATAATAATATGCCGCCCCTCTCTCCCGCACAAGTCTCTGACTTCTGGGCTAATCCCTGTGATTAGAATGAGGGATAGAGATATTATTATTATTATATATTTTGTAAGCTCAACAATCAAACAATAAACAAGCAGAAGCGAAAGGAGGCAGTTTGAATTTGAGACTTCAGCCTAGGAATTTTTGCGTATGATGGTAACCATATAAATCACTAAATTATTCCCCAGAATTGCAGAAAAGCTACAATAAAAATCGGGCAAGTATGCATGCCTATGTGGAAGAGACTTGCAACTTCCAGATAGAATTGCAGACTGTAAAGCTGCTTTTAATGAAATTGTCAGTTAGGAGGAGGTTAATATAAAGATTATTTTTGCTTGCTCGAGCGGTATTCGTTACGATTACATAAAAAATAAACAAATATATTTTTTATTCGTTAACTATTGAAATTAAAAGTACAATTATTATAAATATTAGTTGTATTATCGTTTGTTGAATTTGAAGGGCTGGTGGTGGTAGAATGACATTTCAAATTTCTTCAAGAATCTTTCTGTGATGTTCGTTAGTAAGCTACAAAGCTTGAGAGATTCAAACGTGGAGTGATCTGTTATCTTGGTAATTTCCTTTTACTCCAGAGTTTTCTTAAGAATGTGCCAAGATACAGTGGAAGAGCGATTCGAATAATTGGTAATTTCTTGTTTCTTTGTATCTAGTTCAATAGTTTCTAAAGCTAAACGAGTCCATTTACTTAATTGAGTAGTGTATCAGACAATATTTATACCATATTTATGTTTTCTGCCAATCAATATTAGGCGTTAAAAAACGATTGGTTTTAATGTTTGGCATTCTTTTGTTCAACATTTTCTCCAAGACACGTATTGGGCATTGATCTTTACACTTTTTATTCGGTGTCAACCATTTAGATTTAGTGCTAAAATATGCCACCATATCATACGACTCTTCTTAGGTAACATATCTTTTTTCAAACTTTCACGGCTTCTCTCAGTTCAGGAGGAATACAAATAATTTGTTCTGAATCACTCATTGATGACAATCTATCATGAATGTAAATAATGTAAGTTTGTATATTTGAATTTTTTAGTACCATAGTAACCATTGTCAAAATGCCAACTTGACGTTTTTTTATCTTTAAACTGTTATACAAGGTCTTACTTTGTTAATTTCTCACGCAAGTAATTTTGTTACAAAAACTCAGTATTTTGTTTTGTTCGAAGTAGTTTTACAGTAATATTGATTTAATTTACATACAGTTTATACGTCAATAATGGATAATTTTTAACCTATGCGCATAAACTTTTAAAATTATAGCTGAGGACAAATACTGATGAATAGTTAAAAATAAATATAGTGGGTAGTAGCAAAATATTTTTAGTTCCAGAAGTTTACAAAATTTTAAATTAATTATTTGGCTTTCAACAAGAATTTTCAGTAAATGTGGAATTGTGAATGGAATATCTATTAGCTCTTTCATTTTGGAAAATCGATTAACTTCCTCGAAGAAGTTAATCTCAAAATTAGCCAGCATATGTGGTTTCTTCACAATGGTGCTTCACCATATTTTGCGCGATTGGTACGACATTATTTGGATCATGTATTTTCCAAACGATAGATAGGCCGCGGTGGTCCAATTGGCTGGCTCTCTCGATCGTCCGACCTAAATCCGCCTGATTTTATTTTTGGGTTTACATAAAAGCTATGGTGTGTGTTTCCGAAATTAACATTGAACAAGGGTTGCTAAATCGCATACATGCTGCTGTTGAGGCAATTCTATTACAACCTGGTCTCAAATAATTAATTAATAAGTATTAATTTTAAAACTCAAAAAGAAAATAAATGCAACTAAGAATATTTTATATAACAGAAACTCAATTTTCCTATAATGGTTAAATACATTTGTACAGCACACCTTTAAGAGGTGGTATTTATAAATTACCAAAAATGGATTTCCTTAAGTGGGCAAATAATTAAAGCTTTCAATTAAAAATATATTATAATTGTTTACCTGATCAAGACGACCGGAAGTACTTAATTAAAAATGTTTGTGTAAATGAATATCACCATAGGCGTACACACATTTTTTAATAACTGTTATAAAAAAACGTAGGTAAGTAAAATCGATTTTTTTTGTTACAATCAATAATTTTAATCAATAATTAGAAAAATAGAAAGTAAAGTAGAATATAAATATCTACAACTAGATACTATCAAAATAATCTCAAGAGTCGAAATAGTCACTGAACACAGAAAGTATTGCTGCAGATGAAGATGTAACAGGAAAGAAAACCATTTAGGATACTAATATTGGCTAATCTCACTCAAAATCGCGTAGAAAATGATGACAAAATATCTACATTATCTATGGAATGAGGCATTATCCAATAGAAATTTGTTTAATGTAGACAACGCAACTAATCAGTGAGCATAAATTATATTCGTAAATTTCGAGTATAAAATGCGTAGCTAGCTAACTTTTCTTAATATGATTACATATTTCAATATAGATACTGCGAAGTATTAGGTTAATTATTGTTCTTGTTCCTCTACATTACATTTTTCACATAATCTACAAAACAACCATGCATATAACCATTGTTGTCTGCATGCGTTTATATTTAGTATAAATATTGAACTCCACTATGAGTTCTATAAGATATGGTATCTTTTTGATAAATCAGGATATAATTTAGAACATGTTCATTAACAGATATTAGGAAGAAAGAGTTAGGTTGACACTACACAAACTTCAGAAGACATGTAATTGGCAGTTATGGACTCCGTGGAACAATATGTAGATCATGATGTACAATGTAATAGGAAATGGAATATTTCCTATTATTGAAATAGACATTAGAAATATCGAACGATGATGAATTTTTTACTTATGAAGGTAGCTATATTACAAATATGGTTTTTAGTAAAAAAGTTTTACAACCAATATTTGTTTTAGGTTATTGGTTTTGCAGACGCATGTCGGCAGCAAGAACTCATAATTTTGCTTGCAGAATATGTGAAAAACGAAAAATTACACTTCCAAATCATGTTAACCAATACCAAAACAAAAGTGTATAGAACATGTGACATCTGGAAATATTGGTGGCTTGAATTTAGTAGAACTGATAAGAAAATACGTCAAATTAAGAAATAAAAACTGATCGCTTCCTTCTCGATATAAGGCTGGTAAATATACCAAGAAACTATTGGAATAAATACTATTGCTAATGTTTCAAAACGATTTCTGAACTGGGCACTTTTTTCAGCGATCTTCAACATCCCTTTTAATCGATTGGGGAGCACATATTTTAGTATAGAAATACTAATATATACAGGGTGTAAAAAAAGAGTGTAAAATATTTCAGGGGGTAATAGTATGAACCAATATAAGCAGAAAAGAAATAAACATGGGTCCGCAAAGTGACGGTTGCGGAGATATGGACCACTATTCGTTTTTCAAACATTTTATTTTATTAGGCATAAACCGACAAAGGAAGCTTTTAACAAACAAAAAATAAAGTTACAGAAGATGTTCAAAGTGCCCTCCATCCATTTCCAAGCAGGCACGACATCTTCGTCTCAACGATATTCGAACTCTTTCGAAAACACCCTTCTTGGTTTGGATTTCTTGACACTTTTGATAAATCCGTAGCTGCAGCTCTTCCAGGCTATTTACAGGAGTACCATACACTAATGTCTTCAAATATCCCCAAACAAAGAAATTTAGAGGGTTCAGATCAGGCGATCTTGGAGGCCATAAAACAGGTCCGGCCCTTCCTACCCATCTATGAGGAAAAGTTTGGTGTAAATGTTCTCTAACAGCCATGGAAAAATGAGCTGGAGCACTATCATACTGGAACCACATTTGTTGTCTCTGACTCATAGGAATGACTTGCAAAAACTCATACAGTTTGTTCTGCAGAAAGTTGAGATAAGCAGCGCCTGTTAATCGGTTTGGTAAAACAACAGGACCTAGAAACCTGTCACCTACAATACCCATCCAAACGTTTAATGAAAAACGTGCCTGATGTCCGGATTCTATTAGAGCATGAGAATTTTCATTGGCCCAAATATGCGTATTGTGAAAATTAAACACTCCATTTCTTGGGAACCCGGCCTCATCAGTAAAAAGATTGTTTGCAAGAAAACGAGGGTCTTCAGCATCATGACGTAGAAAATATCGGCAAAAAACCAAACGTGCTTGATGATCATTTATTTGATTTAAGGCCTGTACTCATTGCACATGGTATGGATAAAGCAGTTGCTCGTGAAGGATCCTCCAAACAAGAGGACCACTAATTCCTACCTCGGCTGATATTCTCCGCACACTCGTACCTGGATTTTGTTCTGCCAGTGCTAGAATTTCTTCTTTTGCTCTAGGAGTGGATACCGACCTTGGTCTTCCGGATAAATGGCACTGTTTGCTCAAGGAACCGGTATCACGCAATCTTTGGTGAATTCTTCCAAACATGCGTTGTGAAGGTATCTGGCGATTGAGATAAGCGTCAACATAAAGACGTCGCACTTCGGTGGGGTTCCCATTAGCACGACCATACATGAAATGCATGTCTGTTAATTCTGCGTTAGAGTAACCAGCCATAGCGAAAGAAAACTTGTGCACTAAGAACAACTGTCAAATACGTACTGTTTATTTCACTAAACATCAACCAACTATTATAAGAAAATACACAACGTTTTTGCAAAATAATAAAGGGGTAAAAAACATAAAACATTCCATATCTCCGCAACCGTTACTTTGCGGACCCATGTTTATTGAGACTTTTCTGCTTATTTTGGTTCATACTATTACCTCCTTAAATATTTTACACTCTTTTTTTAACACCCTGTATATGATGGCTGGAAACCTGTAGTTGAAAGCTACATCGAAACTTCTACTTAAAACAAGAAACAAACGACTCTCGCAAAATATTCTCTCAATATGCAAAGTTATTTCATCAACATCTAAAAATTATTCACACTCAAAATATTTCCACCTGTTCAAGAAAATCGTTAGGCGTGTCAGCATCTGGTATTAATATATCCAATTGTAAATATTTTACTGTCAGTGTATTTAATAAAGGAGTTTTCATATGATCTTACATATTTTATTTATTGAAATTGTCTAATTTGAGTAATTTAACAGTGGGATAATGTACGTCACTATGACTTCGACAGTGTCAAATCGTAGTCATTATTTGACAGTTGTAGATGAAAGAAATATTTCATCAAAAAAAGTATGATTCTTTGAATAAAGGACTTATAAATTAATCCTTGTAAACAGTAGTTGCAACACATATACTTAATAAGATTAAAGCCTATAAAAACAGTACGTACTCCACTGCACTGCATGAACGAGTGTTGCTCTGTCTGTCCAGGTTCTCGGTAAGTGACTAACCCAATTTACAACAGGAAATCCGCACGTAAGAAACTGATATGCTTATTTGACTTTAATGATTTTATTCAGTACAAATAAAAAAATTACTTGCGCGAACGATTTCACATTATTAATGTACTCCATTTCAGTCATTAATGTACTAATTTAACACCCAATTTAAATATTATAATATTGAAATATCTTGACTATCTTACTCCAAATAAATTGTGTCATTCAATATAATTTTTATAAATAGAAGAAATTATAAGTTAGCTGCTTGTAGTTTAACATAAAAATGTTCTGTTTATTTTCAAACATATGTTACAATTTTGTTAATTTTAGAAAAATGTTTATTTTAAATTAGTTATTAAGGCAAGAGAGATAGTCGAGGCAATGAGCATTATGATAGGAAATCTTTTAGGATAGGACGTATCGGAATGCGGTTTTTCGCATTCGCTTGCAAAAATTATTTATATCATTCGTACCTACTTTGTACCTATTACAAACCGGAAGTTGCATTGCTGCAGCCAAAAATGCATGCAAAAAATGCATCTTTTGAGAGGCCTTTTGGCAAATTTAATAACTTCGTAAATAAGAGTCAAAATTGGCTCAAGTCGGGTACCCGGGGATTTTCGAGGTCACTGATCACGATTATGATGTTCAAATTGACCCCCCGAATATCTGGAGCTCAGGAACGTCGACGAACGTCATCTCCGGGGACTATCCCGAACTTTATACGAGAGAGGAGAGAAACTGGGCACCCGGGGTTTTTTTGAGTCGCTGAATTCGAATATACTATCGGCGAACACCCCACGGACACCTGGTGGGCCGCAACCTGGACGCGAACGTCATCTTCGAGAATTTTTCTGGAAATATCGACAATAACGAACCGAAAATCGTTATGGGGGCTTTTTGTGTGCGCTGAATCCGAATTTTATGTTGAAAACGACCACCCGAATACCTGGTGCGCCCTAACCTGGCCCTGAACGTCATCCCCGAGGGTTTTCCAGACATAATTGAAAAAAACCACCCGAAAATCGTTACGGGGTTTTTTTGGCTCGCTGAAATCAAATATGGCAAATTTTTTGTTGGTCTTTTTCAATTGTGTCTGGAAACCCCTCGAGGATGACGTTCAGAGCCAGGTTAGGGCGCACCAGATGTCCGTGGGGTGTTGGCCGGTGCCATATTTGATTTCAGCGAGCCAAAAAACCCCCCGTAACGATTTTCGGGTGGTTTTTTTCAATTATGTGTGGAAAACCCTCGGGGATGACGTTCAGGGCCAGGTTAGGGCGCACCAGGTGTTCGGGTGGTCGTTTCAACATAAGATTTCCAAAAAAAATTCTCGAAGATGACGTCCGCGTTCAGGTTGGGGCCCACCAGGTGTCCGTGGGGTATTCGCCGATGGTATATTCGAATTCAGCGACCCAAAAAAAACCCGGGTGCCGAGTTTCCCTCCTCTCTCGCATAAAGTTCGGGATAGTCCCCGGAGATGACGTTCGTCGGCGTTCCTGAGCTCCAGGTGTTCGGGGGGTCAATTTGAACATCATAATCGTGATCAGCGACCTCGAAAACCCCCGAGTACCCGACTTGAGCTAATTTTGACTCTTATTTACGAAGTTATTAAATTTGCCAAAAGGCCTCTCAAAAGATGCATTTTTTGCATGCATTTTTGGCTGCAGCAGTGCAACTTCCGTTTTGTAATACGTACAAAGTAGGTACGAATGATATAAATAATTTTTGCAAGTGAATGCAAAAAACCGCATTCCGATACGTCCTATCCTAAAAGATTTCCTATCTTTGGCCTTTTTAGTGCTTCATTACCTCGACTAAGACTAAAATCATATTTGATAGCTAAGGCTATACAGACGGATCCCGAATAATGTGTAAAAAAATTGAAAGCAGATTGTACGACCGATTTTAATAGGGGTCCTTCATATAATTTTTTTATCTATGCCTCCTGTGAAGATTACAACTCCATAACAGGGGGTGATAAATTGAGAGTTTTATTAAATTTCTTTCAACCACCTTAAAATTAAGAAATTTGAATAATGAAATTTAGCAAGGCATTTAAGCTGATGAAACTTCTCCTGGATGAGTTTTTTTATTCTCCTCGTTCTGTTATTCTCCTCTGTATATTTTTTATTAGATTTGTTTTTTTTGGGTTAAGGTTTTTTTAAATATTAGACCAATATATTATTACAATGAATAACAATTCTTGGTGTAATATTATTTAAATTCATTGTGCCAATATCGCACAAGGTGCCATTATACGTCCTGTAACCTATGGCAGCGCCACACTTGGTGAACATTTAGAACTTTTCATGTACCATTTCCATTTTCTGTGTGGTTTTGTGATGGTGTAGTGGTGTCTCGAAGCCGTGGTTGGGAATAAACATATTATAAATACATTTGACTTCAAAATTTAATATTACTTGCTACTTACCTTATAACATTCGTGATTGTAAATTATTATTTTATTTACATTAATAATTAATTACGTTATTGTAGGAAGCAAAGTGTACATAGATGTACCCACCCAACTGGGAATGTGTAATTGTTTCAAATAAAAGAATCAGTTTAAGTAGCTATTACTTTTACATTTGCCTTGTGTAACAAAGTTGTGTCAATATTGGTTTAATAATAATACGTATTTCGAAATTATTAATTTAATAGCACTAGCACTATCACATTACATGCCAATATTTAAAAAAATATTTAGACAATAATATACGGAAATGGTCGGTAAATATGAAATGGTGGGATTGTTATTCAATTTGGTAGAAATCTATTTTTTAAAACCATTTTTGGGACACCAACATTTATATAAAATTTCTCTAGTCTAATCAAGTCTACAATTGAATTGGATTTGACATTTCATTTCTTTTTTAAAATCATATTTATAGAAAAGAATACGTGAAATATTATGGACGTGCTTCAATTTTCTTTTATGCTACATCTAGAGTACCACAAGGGTCCAATCTCGGTCCATTACTTTTTTGTTGTTTATTAATGACCTTTGTATTGACCTAGCATGTGAGAAATTAATATTTGCAGATGACCTTAAGATATATTTGAAAATAAATAACTTCGTAACTCATATTCTGAAATTATTCAACAAGTACTACAAATATTAGAAGTGTGGTATAAGAACAATAATCTTTTTCTGAATGTGTCAAAGTTGTTACCTATACTGAAATAACTTTGTACTTGGACGATGTGAATCAGTTTAGGTATACTTTTTGACTCAAAATGTTGGGATTCATTACTAGAAACTGCAACACGTTTACTAATAAATTAGTGCTAAAAACATGATTCGTATGTACGGCCTAAGCTTGAATACTGTTCAATCATTCGGTATCCGATATACTCATGCCATGAAAAGCAAATTGAAAGTGTACAGCGTTTTTGAAGTTTATGTCTCTAAAATTTGATGGGTTCTATCCGGAAAGAGAGTATGAACCATCCATTTTACTGAACAGAATTAAAATTACATCATCAGAAACACGTAGGGTAATTAATAGTCTTAAAATACAGTTTACTTCATAATAATATTGATTGTTCATCTCTGTTTTGCTCCTCTTCCAAATACCTCGAATAACTTTGCGTTCACAAAATAATTTTTACTGTGAAATTGCTAGAACTAATATCTTACTTAAGTCCCTTATAATTGATATACAGTATGCGCCAAAAGTATGGAATAAATTCAATAAAAACGAAACAATTATTTTTTGGGAAAAATCCTCGAACAGGTCGATTTTTAATTTAAAAAATACATATTTTAGCGTAAAATGCGATTTTCAAATGTCATTTGTTTTCGAGTAATGACGTCATAGATTTTTTTTTAAATGGCAACACCATATTTTTTTCCTTGACTCTGAAAGATCGTTTAATTCTCTATCAGACAGTACTAAAATTTTGCCCTCTTACATGGGAAAGTTTTCGAGTAAATGACGATTGAATGTTATAAAACGTAAATTTTATCCATAAAAAAGTAACAATTCTGAGGTATGTAAAATAAAATACAATTGATTAAATTTTAGTCTGTGAAGAAATTCTTCTTGCACATTATGAATGATTTCTGGGGTAACTCTGCGTATTTCGTCCCGAATGCGATTTTAAAGTTCTTCAAAATTACGTGGTTTATTAATGTATACTTTTGACTTCAAGTATCCTCATAAAAAATAGTCAAGAGGTGTAAGATCTGGCGATCTTGCAGGCCATTCTGTCGGTCCGCGTCTGCCGATCCACCTTCCAGGAAAACAGTTGTCCAAAAAATCTCGTACAGGGCGCGCATAGTGCGGAGGTGCACCGTCTTGCTGAAACCATATAGTATCATCAGGAATGTCAGGGTCATTATCGTTAGGAAAAATTACTGCAAGGGCTGGAACGAGGTCATTTTCTAGAAACTCTAAATATCTTTGTCCTGTAAGGGTTCCTTCAAAGAAGAAAGGCCCTACTATTCTGTCGACAACTATTCCAGCCCACACATTTAATTTCTGAGGGTGTTGGGTATGTGTCTCTGCCATACAATGAGGATTTTCCCGACTCCAATATCTGCAGGTTTGACGGTTTACTGTACCATTCAGACAAAATGTGGCCTCATCTGAAAAAAGTATTTGCCGGTGTAAATTTCTATTTCCTTAACATAAATCCATTAGAATTTCGCTAAAGTGTAAGCGGCGATCGGGATCATCTTCATTGAGTTCCTGCACAAGTTGAATTTTGTAGGGATGATATTTTTCTTTCCTCAAGATACGTAGCACTGTGCTGACTAGTGTTATTGTTTAATGCAACCAATCGTGAAGAATTATGAGGATTATCCACCATACTTATCAAAATGTTCTGTTTCTGATTTTCATTAATGCTTGGACGTCCAGGTTTTGGAATATTTACAACATTGCCAGTTTCTCTAAATTTAGACTCTATCTTACTGACTGTTGATTGGTTGATAGGGCGATCTGGATATTTTTCATTAAATAAATCGCAAACTTCCTGCTGAGTTCTAGTCATATTCCCGCATCCGATAAGAATTAAAATTTAAATTCTTTGAGTAACAGGTAAATGTGCCATAATACTTTAAATTGAATAATAATTTCTATGTCGCTTACAATACTTATTAGAAAGTCGGTGTGACAATGACACTTTGCAAAAATTTTCACCTACGTGATCCATAAAAGAACTATGGAATTCGAAAAACTAAACTTGATAACGTTTGTGATTTATTTTAATTGATTTACGTTTTCTAACATTCAATTGTCATTTACTCGAAAACTTTCCTATGTAAGAGGGCAAAATTTTAGTACTGTCTGATAGAGAATTACACGATCTTTCAAAATCAAGGAAAAAAATATGGTGTTGCCATTTAAAAAAAAAATCGATGACGTCATTACTCGAAAACAAATGACATTTGAATATCGCATTTTACGCTAAAATATCTATTTTTAAAATTAAAAATCGACCTGTTCGAGGATTTTTCCCAAAAAATAATTGTTTCGTTTTTATTGAATTTATTCCATACTTTAGGCGCATACTGTATGTGTCATAATTTCAATAAAATTGCTGATGTTTGTGATATTAGCAACACTTCGTTTTCTGAAGCAAATGAAATTACGAACGCAGATTTAATTATTGATATAATTTTAAAGTATGGTCAATAGAAAGCGGTATTTAGATGTAGGCTATTTTATTTTGTATATTTTATAGCATAAGATTTTTACACTTGTTTACTATAATTGTTACTATATTTGTCCTGTTGCTGGATTGTAAATCTGTTGGGCAATAAATTGAAATTATTATTATGTGAAATCCTGAAGGACCAATATTGTAAATTGTTGACACATCTATATTTCACCAACATAGATACCCAAGGTTCATCATTTATATAAAACATTAGGCCAATATAATAAAAATATATGCATGTAATGTCAAACATTGAAGGACCAATATGTAATTGTTAACGATTTAGTAAATATTGGGCTATTGTTTTGTGCTTTTTCCTTTTTTCCCTAATTCAGTGTGTTTAAGTATTTGGAGAAGCATACTCCATACTACCGCCAACAATTAGTATGTAGTAAATTGTACATAAAAAATATTATATTAATATTGTCAACTAGTAAGAGTAAAGTGAATTTAGTTGTTAAATAGTAAAGTTAAGCACTGTTGTTTTACTACAAATTGGAATGACACTTCTTAGGAAGTTTTAAGAGAAAAATTAAGGGTTGTATAAACCAGCAATAATCAACATACAACCCCACCGAAACATATGGTTGCGATTTATCCTGCAAATTTCTTTGAGGCACTGCACACATGGATATCCCAATGATAAAATGCCCAGGTGTCAAAGCATCTAGGTCATCAAAGTCGTTGGATAGCGGAATTAAAGAACGGGAGTTTAGTATAGCTTCTATTTGGCATAATATAGTATGAAATTCCTCGTATGTATAATGTACATTAACTGCTACCCGTTTCAAAAAATATTTAGCTGACTGATATGTTGCGGTGGGGTTGTATGTTGATTATTGCTGGTTTATAAAACCCTTAATTTTTCTTTTAAAACTTCCTTAGAAGTGTCAATCCAATTTGTAGTAAAACAACAGTGTTTAGCTTTACTATTTAATTCAAAAAGGAACAGGAAGTTCAATTGATGCATCCTTTCCAAGTCTACCAGATTCCCATCCTTACCATCTGTAATGAGTCCTTGGTGAAGTTTTCCCAATTTTATTACATGATGCAATTCACGCATCTCACTGATCTTGGTAATGGAATCTGTTTTTCCCACTATATATTTAATTTAGTGACATTACACTTTTCATAATTGTTTAATTTGACATTTAGAGAATTCTACAAACTCTATGACGAATTTCGGCGGATGGTAGCTGGATTACTTTGAAACATTTTTTCTTTTATGAACATAAATCCGATTCGTTTTTACTTAGACGCTACAAGCATTTAAAAAATATGATTTCACGATTCAAAGTAACCTGATAAATAAAAATGATGGTTGTTATAATAATACTTTGTGACATTTTGTTAATTCATTTGACATTTAGTGTTAAAATGCTAAATAAGAACTGTATTTATTTACAACGGAAGAGTGTATAGTCTTTATACAGGGTGTCTCATAATTAGCTGCCAACCCTAAACAGGCCGATTCTGTGATCAAAACTAAGTAAAAAAGTTCATATGATCATGGGTCCGGAAATGCTTCCTAAGGGCACAGGGACCCATTGAAGAGGGAGGAATGGAAATCATTTTTTTTGCAATATCTCTCAATCGCGTTGTGATAAATGAATGAAATTTGATATACACAGCTAAATTTTGATGATCCATTTATTTCCACAAGGTCCATTGGGGTGGGTACGGGGGGCCTTGGTATTTTGCGTATGTAACTTTTTCATCTTTGACTTCTTAACAAATTGGATAGCAAATTCCGTTTTCCTGAACTGTTTTACGTTAAAAAGGTACTCTTGTTTTAAATCTTTATCTTCAACGGTTTCTGAGAAAATCGCTCTTGAATTAATCCCATTTGGTCAATTTCATTGTAATGTAAACAAAATTATCAAGGTATTCTTATGTCAAAGTATTGCCAATTTAATAGATCTAAGCGAAAAAAATGGAAGAGTTTACGGGACAAGAGTTAGTTGATATGATAGTTATTTATGGCTTTTGCGATGGTAATGCGGAATACAGTGAGGAATGTCCTCCTTGATGTCAGCCTTCTGTTTGGAAACGTTCTGCCGTACTCGTGTTCTACCGCGCAGCATTACCATCGCAAAAGCCATAAACAATGGCGTCTCCACAAGTACTCACACAGTCGGTCTGCAAATTCGTCCGGTGGAATATGTTGACCTTTTAAAAAAATTTTTGCAGCCGACTACGACGACTTGATCCGTTGGGTATGAGTACCGTCTTCAGCAACGAATTTAACACTATGGTTAACAGTCTAATGCCATATTCAGTGAATCTCTCATACGATTTCCACATATCCGAATGGATAATAGACCCTTTCTCTACATGTTGTTCCAAATGGAGAATTAACGTGCCTGCATCCCTTTTATTTTCGGGACAAATTACCATTCTTAAGTCTTCTGAGTTATCGGCAATCATTCCGAATACTCAGGGTCTTTCAACTACACTTCCTCTGTTATATTTTCGTTTATCAAATTTGAATTTTTGTGTTCAGAAAAACGTTTTGAATTCAAAAATAAAAATTGGTCACATTTTTTCATTTTTCTATATTTTTTCATATAGGTAATGAAACTGACGCTTTTTCGCTGGAAAATTTTGGCGTTTCTGTGAGAAGAGAAATGTCTATAATTCACAGCAAAAAATATTTTTTATGTAACTTATTTCCCTTTTTCTAAAGTCCACAAAATTTCCTTTATAATGGAAATGACGCGCGCGCGGATTTCGAAACGTCGACCGGGCGCGCTCAATTTAAAAAAATGCTACAAATCCACTTACTTTTTTTAACTTGAATAACATTCGTTTATTCACAAAACTCAAAAAACATGAATACTAATACAAATTAACCGTCGATTATTCACAAAACCCTAAAAAACATGAATAAGTAAATGATTTTCTTCAATATTTTCCTTAAAAAAAATTTCCGCAAATAAAATTATATATCATTAAAGCGTAAATTAGTAGTCAAATCAAATTATCTAATTATCATTTCCCTTATTCTAAAGTCAAAAGAAAATGGAAATTTTCCGTAAATTTTTACATTTTTACATCAAATCAAAGCCGCAATTTTATAAATTTTGTATTTCTAGAGCATCATGTAATATAAAGACATTTAAAAAAGAAATTTTTGAGGCAATTTTCAGTTAAAATATAATATAAGAAAAATTCGAGTTTTCCGCAAAACGAGACATTTCCCCGAAGAAAATTGGTTATATACTAGTAATCTTGTGTAGAACCTTTCTATAGAACAATTTCTTTTGTAACTGATTCCCTTTGAACGAAAGTTGGGCCTCCAAATCTCATCCATCGAGTGACAGCGTCTTTAGTTCGTCGATGTTTTTAAATTTTTTTAAAACAATTGGACCTATGTTCATATACGAAAATATGTTTGAAATTAACTCTGCATCTATGAAAGCCTGTCATAGATTTTGTGGAACACCCTGAATATTGTACTCATTGATTTATAAAAACGTTACTTGGATGAATGGATGGATGGATTTTTGGCGGTGTTGCAATAAAAATTATTCACATATTTGAAAAAATATGGCTACAAAACCTGCCGAGGCATTTATGCCTTATAAAATCAACAATATTCTCGGGTTATTTTAAAAATTGCACTCGTTATGCCTCAAAACATTACATTTGTTTTTGAATTGATAATACTTTTGCAAATTTGTCATGCCCTCAGTCGTTATAAATATTCATAAGACCCCTGGGCATTATTTCTCATTTAAAATAAGTCACAATAATCAGATTATTGTAAAGTAACAGACTACTACTAACTAAAAGAATCAATGGGTTCATACCAGGCTTAATCACGGGTGTAATAACACATACAATGTCACGAATCAGCAGTGCAATATTATCCAGAGAATAACCCGTTACAAAACCAACTACCATCTGCTGAACAAGCCAGACGCATTATTTAACTTTTGCAGAATAATTAGCGTCATGAAACATCGCCACAAGTCCAGGGCCGCCTTTGACCTGTTAATCAAAACGGTGAAGTAGACAAGTGGAACTCGCGACTGGGAAGTGACGTCACAACAGGAAACAGCTGCTCGATTACAACTTATTATCATGCTCCGGATAGAACGCGAATGTATCTGTGAAGTGTTTAACCAGTCCCAGTCTGTAAACGTGCTGATAGGTTGACGTTGGGATGTCATTTATATGGCCGGTTTCTCAAGTAGTAGATATCTATTAAATAAACGTATCGATTCCATAAACTGGAGATATCCCATGAATTCGGTTTCTGAACCATTTGATAATGCTTATCTATTGAAAAAGTTATCGGACAGATATCCAAGGAAAAATGGCAAGATATATGTCCAATAAACATTAGCGCACGCGCGCAGCCATTTAGCTGTTGCTTGTTTACATCTTCATTGTAAGGCTTAACACAACTTTCTTTGATATTTTCGTGACGATTACTTTGTGCAATGGAAAATTCTAATTCATCTGCCTCTTCAGATGAAGAATATTTAAACATAGTCAGATATCTTGAACGGCCAAGACGTTATCCTAAAAGAGAAAACCAGTATGAAAAATACAGCGACAAAATTTCGAGAGAGGTTTACGGGCGCCGTATTCTTGAAATAGTGTTTTCTACAAATACAAGCAATTTTAGACATTTAAGAACTGAATAATATAGAGTTTAGCAAATAACAACAATGTTATCTCATGCCATCAGCGAATATTCAAAGGTACCGAAATAAAATCAATGTATAACGTCAGAAAGCGATTTATCCAGCTAATTTTTAGGTACTGAAAACTTTCAAAGTACGTATTTTTTTTAATTCAGCTATAGATGTAAACATTGTAATAACATAAACTTACATATTTCTGCATATAACATTGTTCACTTTTGTTTATAAGTATGTGAAAATAATTGTTAAAATGTGGGGTTAGAATAGCGAAATAATGTGTGTCATACAAATTTTAAAAGTTATATTATTTGAAGAGAGTTTAAATAGTAAAAGTGGATAAACAAAACATCAGTAATTTTATTTTTAATATTACTTTTGTTCTACGCGTTTTATTTTTCAAAATTTCAGTACCTAAAAAACAACACAAATTTGATCATTTTACGGCGAGAAATACGACGACCTTAATGAAAGAAACTGTAAATTTACTGATATATTTAATAGGAGATAGTATTCAAGTCTCTAATACTAGAACAAATTCACTATCAGTATTAGAAAAGGTTTTAATAACTTCGTTTTTATGTAACAGGTTTGTATATATTTTTATTTAGTTAATGTGATGTGATAATTGTGGTATCATTAGGTAGCCGATAGTGGCACCATCTACAATTATTTCTTGAAAGTGTCTTACTTCTATAAATGGCATCTGCAAACACTTGTGCATTTGCTAGCTCCCTCTATGATTATTGCAGATATTAAGATATCCATTCAACTATTATGTATTCAACAAAATTTGGAAGGCATGCGTTCAGAAACCAATATAAAGTTATTGGTCTGATAAATTTATGTACTCGATAGTTATCGAATGGATGGCGCCAAATGTTGAGAAACCGGCCATTATTGGGAGTCGGATAAATAGTAATTTTGCTATATATCAGTCGATTGGCTGCACTTAAATTTAAAATCAATAATTCTGTTAGCGAAAGCTTTTTGTATCTTTAGATATTAATTTTTTAGCAGGTATCTGTATTCTCTTAAAAAAAGTTTTAGTTGTCATTTTTCCATTAATTGAAAAAAAAATAAAATTCTTTATACACGGCATGGCGTTAAATAGTATTTTATAGTAACATTTTTCGGACGATAAGTGTCACTTTAACGCCCGAGGGCCTTATTAATAACGCCCTCGGACGTTAATTGCGCTAGTTACTGTAACGCACTAAATATTCACTCTTCTTTAACTGAATGAATTTATTTTGATTGGAGGAAAATATCATTTTGTGTACCACATTTTATGAAAAAGAATAACATTAATTAATGATAATACATTTTATGAAAAAGATAAAGAACTACGTACAAATAAAATTTAATCATACTAATGTATTTGTGAAGTACATTTTTATGTTTGCAATACAATGAACAGAATTACTTATAAAAATATTAGGACAGAATTTATCCTATCCATTTTCTATTTCTTCTGCAGAACTAGATACTAATTTCGAGCTTCTAATATCCTTAATGTCCAATAATTCTGTACAATTTGTCAGTATAGGATAATCAAATAATATAGGATTATAAAATAAAGTCGAAGTTTCGTTTTTATTTAAAAACTTCTTCAGGACTAATTTTATGTATCCAAAAAACAAACATAAGTTCATTGTCCAACTTTCAAATAAATAGGTAACATTGATATGGGAAAAAACATATTTTCAAACCAGGCTATTAATAATATATAAATCTAATGGAGCAACAGTCTAACGTACAAATTCATTTGTACTAGATTTATATATCATTAATAGCCTGGTTTGAAAATATGTTTTTTCCCATATCAATGTTACCTATTTATATGAAAGTTGGACAATGAACTTATATTTGTTTTTTGGATACATAAAATTAGTCCTGAAGAAGTTTTTAAATAAAAACGAAACGTCGATTTTATTTTAAAATCCTATATTATTTGATTATCCTATACTGACAAATTGTACAGAATTAAAGAACTAGATACTTTTTGTAACTTCACTAACACTAATATTTTTGGAAAATTCTGCGGAGATCCAGAGCACCTGAATTTTCAATATTCCCTTCAGCAACAGTGGTTGATTTCCAACCACCATGACGCTTAATATTAGCTATACCTGCTTCAGCGTCGGCTAATAAAGTAGCAAAAGAACCCCTAAAATAATACCCGGTATAATCCTAGTTTGCTATTTCGTACGGAATCTGACCCAACGTATTTTTCCCAACTAGTTGCTTGGAGCATTTACTATTCTTATAATATACAAGAAAACGTCGATTCTCAGGATCCGTTTGACGAGGAGGCACATATCTTCTGTAGATATCGAAATGTCTTAGTGATTTATTTTTATTATCAGTTATATTAAATATGCGCCGTATTTTAGTATTGGATTATTTTTTGGTTACTAGCAAAATTTTATCTAAATATTGAATATTATCTATTACACAACTCATTTCTACGACAAGGTTCACGTATGCCTACAAAAAAATATGTTAGGAGCACATTTTCAGTGTAGTGTTTCACGTTTTTAAAGGAACACCACTTAACAAAATTATCATAGGTTTCGTTGTAACGATTCTTTGATTTTCCCGGCAACAGGCTTCCGCCACCGCTTTATAAATTTCAAGAAGCGTACTCGGAACGTCTTCTGTACTACTATCACTGTTGAAGTTCAATTGTATATAAAAAAAACTGTCACTTCGTTAGAGATTTTCCGCGTACTAATATGGCTTACATATAGCGTTTGTTGATATTATTACTAGGCATCTGCCGCAACTGTCAATTCGGCTCCAACAAAAATAGAAGCAGAAGCTTGCTGAATAATTACATACATAATCGGTACCTCTCAATAAAACAGTAACTTATAAAAAGGATTTGTAAAACACGTTAATTTACTATTCTAAAATAATAATTATTTTCACATACTTACTCAATTTCATATCTAGTTTTTGTTATACGTTATATTCAAAGAAGTAGGTAATTTGACAAATTTTGGTACCTAAAACATTGACTAGACTGCTTTCTGAAGCTATTTGCTAGTATTATTTTGCCTTCAAAGTAGCCAGGATAAGCTAAGATTACATATCATATCATTATCATATTCAGTATGTGACGGCAATAACGATAACAATCCTGACATATAACGTCAAGAACAAAACTTTATTAGTAGAAACTACTACAGTAATAGATTTCTTTTACCCACCACCAATTTTGTTTTTCTTTTAAAAGTACTGTGAATCAAAATGAAGACAGCGAAGGCACATCAGTTATCCATTGTCTGGACTTGGACTTTGTAACTGTCTAAATTACAAATCGTGTTTCGAATTGAAATGACAAAAGTGGCTCGAGTTGCTGTCGTCTCTTCCAGCCACCATAGAGTGGCAACTGCGCGAACTATATCAACGAGAGTGACTCACTCTGCATCCGCGCATAGCAGACGTGCGAACTGGATACGCAGTTTTAGAAGATCGCTGTTGTCTGAGGAGTGGTTTCAACCAACGTAGCCGTAGTACCAACAATACGAACCGATGTCAATATAAGGCCCTCACAGAGCTTAACTCGACAACAACAAAGACAGACAAAAGATTCTCAGCTAGGGCTGGAAAAGTGACTGGAATTAGTGACAAAGAAAAATCACAATAAAATTCAAAGCATAATATGCTTTACAAATTCCTTGGCTTTCAAAAACACACAACGAAGTGTTGTCGAGTTACCTATAAAAGTTTTCTTTATCTCTGATTTAACTGAACAATATCATTTTTAAATAGTATTTGAGTTTGAAGCGAATTTGAATAATTTTTTGTTTTACAGTTCTGTATAAACAAAATGTTTTAAGCATGTAATTCATGCACGAATTATAAGATTCACATCAAGACGCACTTTGTCCACAGATGTAGTCGGATCAAAACGCATTGTGTTATTTTGCCGGTAGGAGGGGACAATCTCGAACAAAACAGCTGATAGAGACGTGTTAATTTAGAAGGTGAAAAACGTATCATGCGCGGCTGCTTAAAGAAGACCAGGGACAAATTTGATGATTTGATCTTTAAAGTATGCTTCGTATATTATTACAATTAACATAATTCTGTACGTTTGTATTTTTGAAAGAAATGAAACAAAAAAGACTGCACTACAAACTGTTTTTTTTTTTGTAAAATTAATAAATGGCAAAAAACTACATTAAGTTTCATTTTAAGCAAATCAAACGAATTTTATACATTGTGATGAAACAAGATGCATTAAGTCCAATAATTTTTTAGATTTTTCCAGTCTTTCTGATAAATCTTTATTAATAAAATTTATTACGTCTCGATGCTAGTTTCTTACAAATAAACCCGCTGTCCTAAAAATATATAATAGTTTAAAAGAAAATCGTTTTTTATATTCAATATTCAAAACAAATTGTTTTGAACAAAATACGATTTGTAAAGCATCTGTGGATGGAAATCTGTGGGTAACTTCAATCCAATCCATTTAATATAAATTTGCTCTGAAAGTTTTCGTGTCATATACGTAGTTATAGTTTATGTTCAAAATATATCTCTACCCACATACTCTTATAGTAGTTAAATTGCCTGCAATATCATCAAGCACTGATTTTACTACATTGCTGTAGATTAGGAATGAAAATAAATAGTTATTTTCTTAAATGTTTGTAAACCAGGGCGACTTTAAGCGGTGAAGTTATAACTGAATAAATAATAAATCTAGAGTATCACGGTCAGCCTATTCTATATTTTCTAAAGCCCCGACATAATTTGCGGTTATCAAAATCCTTTTGTCCATGAAACGATTGTTCGAAAGTATCAGGATTTTGTTTTATTTGAAAGCTATATCCTTAATGCACAACTGTTTTATAGAAAACGACAACTAAATGGTCATTTCTGGATCAAGTATGATAGTTACGAGAACTTATATACTAATGTTTTGCTTAATTCTTCTCTATTAATCCGCCAATAATTAGCTGTTGAAAATTATACACATCCTATTGTATTTTAAAAATCAATATCATACAGCTTAAACAAATATTTTTGGGAAGGACCATAGACCTTATAAATCATGGACGCGCCCAAAACCGTTTTCTGCCTATACAAATCGTTGATGCTCAGATGTGTGCAACAGAGATAGAGCTAGTCCGGGCAAAACCCACAGATCACTAGCCGAAAAAAAAAAACAAAAACCGTAAATGACAGACGTATGACATTTACGGTGACAGACCGACTCCACCATAGTTTATGAGTCTTTAAAAACTATTGCTAATAAACACACTAAACACAACTAAGGCACACAAATCATTAACAATATTAACAGGAAAGGTTTTGTCAGGTTATGTTTATATATTTTTCTGTCATAGAACATCTGTTTTTGCCCGGACTAGCTTCATCCCTCTTGTACACATAAGGGCAGCGGACCTCTCTTTCTAGGGCCGGTCCATGATTTATAAGGTCTATGGGAAGGAAGGATATGAAACATATTATTTTGAGATTTAAAACAGCAATCCAAATACCACCGCTTGTTTGATTTTCATTAAACAGCAGATTATTTCCTAGAAATAAATGTACTCTTATAACTTTTGCGATCATTATCAAATTATATTTGTTTCCTTCAAAGAGGACGTGAAAATAATTATGTTTTATTAAACTACGCGTGGTCTAAAAATCATTCCACGATTTTAGCTCAATAGCAAAACCCTCTTTTCCTGCGGAAAGTCGGCGCCTATGGTAAGCATCGATTGAGATGGCTTAGATCCATAGAAAAAGCTTACATCTGTCAATAATGTCAACTACCATGTGGTCGTTTCTTTGCAGCATTTCTAAATGAAGAAACGATTAAACTTAACATCCTTATTAGTAATATACCTAAGAGACGGGTGTCTTGTCTCATAACCCAAAAAACAAACCGGCGAACAATATTGTGGGAAAACATGTGCACCCAATACAAATTCCTTTATTTAATGACTATAAAACGTTTAAAATTAAAAAAAGACACATTAAAAGCTGAAGAAGAAGGCAAAACTACAACGTAAACACAGGAACTAAATTACACTGTAAAAAAATAATTACACATTTTAACACAAAAAAACACAATACTGTGTTAATCGAGGCCCACACGGAATTCTGTATATTTTTACACATTTCTCTCTATGTAGCAGTAAGATTTAACACAATTCACTGTGTTAATATAACAAATTTCATGTGTAACTTTTACACATTTCTATGTTATTTGTATTATTAAAGGTGTAGGCTTTACCCATCTTTTTAATTTGTTAATTATGTTCCTGTTTACTTTTGAAATAATTTTTATATATAAATAAAGCTGTTTACAGACCTTTTAGGCTCAGAGAAATAATTTTGAATAAATATAATTTTTGAAATACTTTTATTTTGACATTTTCTAGAGGTTCTGCCTATCGTCGAGAATGCATTGAATATAGCCTGGAATGTTCTATTAAACGGCAGAATATATGTATAAAAAATTATAATTTCAAAGCACAGGAACATAATTAATAAGGTAGGTGAGCTTCCGTATCAATATAAAGAAATTTCTGAATTATGGTGTAATAATTATAAAATAAAAAATATTTTACTTTTTATGATTTTATTAAAAAAATAAATTCTGTTCGAATAAACAACAACCAAGACTGCTAACAAAATATGTATGTATTAAAATTAACAGTATAATAGTACATATTCTAATAAAGAACTAATAATGTTCTAGTAAATCATATACAATGAAACAACAAACAAATATATATTTAGGCACTACATAACAGGAGTTTACGAAAATTAACTGGTAGTGATCTGAACATATAATTTTTTTTCTCTAAATTTACAAAAAAAGTTAGATTACAGAGTAATCTAAAACGTCAGAGTAAACTCCTAATATTTTGAAAAGTTATATTCTAATTAGTTTTAGCTTTATTACAATTATCAGTAATATTTGTTATAGTTAGGTAAGTACCATTTTCCTTAATTAAACTTCAATTTAAATTTAAATATTCTCCATTTGAACACAGTGAACGAGAGATAACTGTACACAACACCGCTACATGACCAATATGGCGTAGTGACGTGTGTTGGATCAACTGATATACTGCAGCTGCGTAGTTGTGCTCGACCAGGCAGGAGTAGAGATATAGAACACAATAAGTTGTGTGCGTGTTAAGTTTACACAAAATGGTGTACTTTTAACACACAACTGGTCAATATTACACAAATTCAGTATATTTTATTATAATACTATTAATTTTAACACATTTTGTGTAAAACGTACAAAAAAGCCATGTGTAAAACTATTAACACGGAATTTTTACACATCCTTAATTACAAAGTGGAAAATCTCGCTTATACAGCAGCTTTTTTTACAGTTTATGAAACGTCTGTAAACGTCAAAGATGCGGCGGACGGGCCGCATAGTCGGCGTTAAATAAGGATTTAATATCTAAAAATGTTTTTTTCGCTTTATAAATAAGCTAGGAATTTATTTGAAGGGTGATTCCGTTAATTCTTAATTTTCTCTATCCCCTCTTAATAATAATAATCAGAATTAGCAGGTAATTAGGCAAATGCCAGAGTAATTGAACGAATACACACTCTTTAGACTATTCAAATGATTCAAATTATTTTGATCAGTATTTGCAGAATTATCTAATATCGATGTATAGTTAAATAGTATTACTGTTTAATTAATTTCTGTATGAGCGGTGTTTCAACACTCTAAACTTATATATAGCTTAAACATAACAGTTTTGTTTATTATGTCAAAGATTTTTAGAAACAAATATACTTGATATATGTCTTTTGTCTATTATTTGAAATTTTCAGCCAAAGGTGGCATGACAAACTATGAAAATAGGGCTACCGATTTACATAGAGAAAGAGAAGATATACTAAAGGCATTTGGTTACATGTAAATTAAATCATGAAAACACCTTAGATATTTTATGTGCAATATGTCCGAGAGTGAAAGTCAATCTAATAGCAGTTTATCCTTTTAACGTGACTAATTGCTATTTGATCGTCGTTGCCGGTTTGCTCAAGACCGAATTGTTTTGCAGAAATAAATAATGTGTCCCTCCAAAATATTTCAAACTTTATTAAAAAGCGCAAAAATGTTTGGAACTATATAGTTGTCGGAAGTGGCACTCCAAAATCCAATTAAGACAAAAAATATGTGTCTTGTCTTTCAAAACTGCTAGTCTATTTGCAAATTGGGTCGCCGTTCCTAAGTTAGCATGGTGACAATCAATTTTTTAAAATAATGGTTACAAATAAAATAAACAAGATAATATTCAAGAAGATAGTGATATTGAATATGGTGACATATTATGCAACTTTAATAGTAAAAAAATATTTTCAAATTTCAAATTCATTATTTAAACCCTTTTTCAGACTGTCACTGACCGTTCACAGCCTTGGTCGTTTACAGCTCACAGTTCAACTCGATGTCGATCTGATGCAATGTTGTCAAGTTGAAATATTTTTCTCGTACCTACCTACCTAGGTTTTAGACATCACAAATAAACGGTTGTACTGACTATTTTAGAATATAATTTTTTCTTGCTCAGTTCAACTTCAGCCAATAATAATTTAAAATGTTAATATGTAATGAAATCAAATAATAATAATCAAATAAATCTGTTAAAAATTGCAAGTAACGCAGTCCACTCAGGTTTTCCGGTAGAAAATTCGGCCCAATCAAACGATACCCGTACACTCCTGCCCATAAGTTGACAACAAATCGGCTCAGGAAGCTAAACCGACAAGTAGCATGTGAATTTTTCTCTGAGCAAATGTAGCTGTTATGACTGCAATGATAAAAAACCATCGTGTCGACAGAACACTGTCCCTCACCGAAATGACACGCTGCTAATCTAAGTTATCGAGAGTGAACCTTGACCTACCCTATTATTAGGTCAATAACCTAGTTACCTAGTTTTGGTACTGTTTACGGTATTTTTTAAATCTAGATACATAAATGAATGTTTTCGAATGTTAGGTTATTACAGTTTAATAATTTTGATATTACGTTTTCACTAGGTTTTACAAATAAATATAAATTTTTAGTATTACTCGTAAGTACAATTAATTATTCAGTTTGTAGTTACGTACATCTAGCCTAGAAATTTATTGTTTTTTAAGTAGTATGGTACTAACCTGTTAACTGCACTCATCCGTCCATAGCACTTTATTAATAAAATTAGGGTCAGTCGCATTTCGTAAACATTCTCCATATAACACTACCATTTCCGCATATTCGGAATTTCCATTTACGACGAATACGCAAGACCAAAATAAACAAACTACTGCTTACTGCTTGTATTCTCACTATTCTCTCCATCCTCCCTCCAAACGTGTGGCGTGACAAATCTGGGGGGAAAGAAATGCGGGAAATGCGGCTAAATTTGAATAACACGCTGTATGTAAACATGATGTGGCAACGATGGCATTCGATTGTCGTATGGGTGCGTCCTCAGAAAGTTCGTAGTGCACCAGGAGCGTCGTGTTACTGATTTTTATAGGGTGATTTGTTAATTTTTTTAAAGGTCGAGTAAAACATTTTTTTTTCGATTTTCTGCCTTTATTAGGTCTCCCGAATACGTGGTTAAAATTAATGACATTATAACTGACTTACCCTGTATACTAAATGCAGTTTGCCCAACACATTTTTATATTTTGAAAAATGCTCAAATGTAAATGTTTGTATGTAGGTATTATTATACAGGGTGATTCAGAACTTATCTAAAAAATTATTTGAATGTACTCTTACAAATACAATTTTGTAAAAATAAAAAGAGCAGCTCAAAAACGATTTAAAAATATACTTCCACACGGCACTGAAAATTGGTCCACTGTAAAACTTGACATGGCGTATAATCAGTAGCCGGACAAAAAATTGAAAGAAATTCCCAAGGAAAGAAACTATTACATTTTACAACACCTATTTTAATGCAGCAAATTCAACTGCTTTTGCCGCTATTGTTATTATTTAATTCTTAATAGAATTAATTTATGGTTTTACGAGTTCGTCGCGCGTAAAATAAACCGATTTTTTACGCACGGCCCATAACACTTATTAGACAACGAATAAACATAGTGGTCCAAATAAAAAAACAATCGAAAGACAAAGTTGTTTCCTAAGGCTGCTGTGTAATATTTTTTTCAAGATTAGTTTTTAATTATTTAAATTTAATAAGTAAACTGTGCAAGAAAGTCATATTTACAATTTATTTACTTAAAAATAAAGGCTTAAATCGAAAATTGGTTACACGAGGGAAGTAAGTCTGTCTTTTAGCTTTGCAACGATACCAAAAATATATCGAATTGATAAAAAATACTCAAAATTCTATGCTAAATGCCGAACGTCTACAACTTCAGAAACGAATAATAATATATTTTAAATGCTGCAACCACGTGTGTTTCACTCAGTGGGATGGTCTTAGAGATTGGTAAATGCGAGCAGGATCGGAGTTCAAAGAAATACATAGTCACTTATAATCTATACGTTCTCAGTTGAGACAGTATTGAATTAATCGATCTTATGGAGTTCTCAGCATCGAACTTCTTTTGTTGGCGGTGGTGTCTAAACCTTTCTTGTAGAATACGTTTTTTTGTTTAGACCAACAGTTCTGGAAATATAAGAAGTTCTACTAGAATTCCTTAGGTATCAAATTTTTAAAAACAATGTCATTTTTTCGTAAGTTCCAAATTGAACAAAATTCTACGCAAATTAAATACGTATTTTCTATATTAAAATAATAAAGAACATAAAACACTGAAATTAATGTAGTCACTATATTTATTTTATATAAAAATTGACCTGTTCTCATATCTTTGTTCTTCTAATTTTAAAGAGGGCAATGTCATAAATATATTAAACACAATCATAATATGTACAATAAAAATGTTTTCTCATTATGGAAAATATAGATATTTTTAACTCGTCGAATGAATGCGTTGTTCTATTTCTGAAAACATTTTCTGCATCACAAGTATGCACACGGCGCACAAAGTTAATTTCTGGAAAAGTGTAACGCCGTAAACCGTTTTTAAAGAACTTTTATAGTTTTAACTACATTTGCTCGATATAACTACATATCAATAGTAAATAATTAATATAAGTTTGTAATGCACAAACTTGCTGGGCCGGCTTTGGAACATTTTTTTTCGATACGGCGTTAAGTTGGTGTGTACCGTGAGAAGTACTGTAGTTTTTTATATAAGCAGTAGTAGTAGTATTTATTGACCATGTTAAATTACATAAAATCTGTATGGTAAGTCAAAGAACAACTGTAGACACAGAAAACACACAAGAAACAAGCACAATAATTAACATAAAAAAATAACATTTTGAATACAGTTCAATAAAACAAAGTAAGCAAGAGACAATTTAAACATATTAAAAACCTAATAGGTGCAATAAGACCATTACCACAACATATGCATATCAGAACTATTTAAAAATTCATTAATTGAGTAAAAACAGTGTGATAGTAAAAAAGATTTTAATTTGTTTTTGAAACTAAAAACATCCAACGATTTTAAATTAGTTGGCATAATATTGTACAATCTAAGATTTAAGGAATTTTTCTTTGATTTGGTAAGCCTGTATCGTGGAACTATAAGGTGATCGGAATATCTAGTTTCATAACTATGACAGTGGGAATGTGTAACATAATAGTATATTATGCAACGATCATGTAATGATGGTTATTAATACACGAGCATTAACCGGGATACGAAACGAGCCGAAGGCGAGTTTAGTATGGTTTATGCGAGTGTATTAATAACCATTACATGAGAGTTGCATACGCTATTTTTTCTACACCCGATAAATAATCAAAAACCATAAATTTTATATTTTTATTGAACACAATAGGTAACAGTAACTATTCGTATGAACTGCATTTTCTGCTTTCTCAGATATGTGTGGAGGAGTCGATGGTAATTCTTCTATATCGCTGATATCAGACATTTTGATAAATTATCGAAGTTTAGCTAGGTATCTACGAAAATTTAATACGTACTGATTTTGACATCTAAAATAATTACATAAGAGCCTAGGATAAACGTCAAATGCACAGCATGCTTGATTGAAAAATTATGGGTTTCTATTGTTTAAAAATCTGTATCGTAATGCAAAATATGTATCGTAATGGGTATCATTATGAAACGGATTATAAAATCTGTATCGTAATGAAAAATCTGTATCATAATGGGTATCATTATGAAACGGATTATGGGCATATAAGTGCATTGTTATAATACGGGTGTAGAAAAAGATGTTTCTGAGAATGAATCTCAAGCAGAGTGGCATATATGTAAAGACAGGGTAACGGCAGAATCTTAAGTTCTTTAAAAAGCGGGCGACAGTGTTCAGTATAAGAAGAGTTAGTTATTAAACGTACAGCTTTCTTTTGTAGCTTGAATATCTTATGGGACGTTGTACTGTTTCCCCAAAGCATTACGGCATAATTTAAATGAGAATGGAAAAGTGAATAATAACACATTCTCAAACAATCCCTACTCAAAAAATGCTTCAATCTACGAATTAAAAAAATGGCACTAGATAGTCTACCTCCTAATTTATCAATATGGACATTCCACGTAAGAGAGTCATCGAGGAACACACCGAGTACCCTTGCAGACCCACCATCAGCTATAAAAAAACTACGAACATAAGAAAAATCGTCGATTTACAAGCGCGATGTAACGAAAAACGTAATAATTGTCAAATAATGTTCCAAGCATCGATAATTTGATTTTATTTTTATAAAATGCGGCCCTACTAAAAAAAAGTTGTACAAGTCCATTTTGGTTACTAAAAATGTCCTTCTACAAGATGGTTATATTTTCTTAAAAACAAAATGGCATAATTGCTAGCCGATTTTACTCCACTAAATCTAAATATTCTAAATACGTCCACCGTAACGCCCATGCACCCGACCCCGGAGTGCTACCCGAGGAGTGTACAGAGAACGGACTCTTAATTAGTAAAATAGTTTGGCATACCTGATGTTACAACAAAATTTTTTGCCCGTCTTACCCAGATCGTTTTGAACTTGTAAGTTATTAGCAGTAGCTATGATATGTTTGCGTAAATCATCCCAATGATTTAAAGCCAGAAGATCATGGCGATAATGGTACTGATCTTCTTCGTCCAATCCCCTGGTATTAATGAACGCTGTACACTGAGCCTCGTATATGTTGCGCCACACTGCTGCAATACTCAGTGTACGCCCTGGACATCCATCTCTTTCGGTTGCAAATCCCCGCGCCATGCCTGCACATTGTTGTAAAAGTAGCTGCATTTGGCACATTTACCTGGAAACCGTTCTGCTAAGGCATTTTCACTTCACCATAAATTAGTACGATACCCATCAACCGCGAGTTGCTATACGTAATCCTTTTTTGTAATTTGAAAAACCAACGTAAATACTTACGTCACAAAAAAGTTAATACGATAAGTAATCAGATATTTTAAATCGTCTGGCTAGAGACAACAGTCCCTAATTTTATTGTATTGCTTCTTCATTAGGAACCTACAGTATAATAATTGACAATAAATGTTAAAAGTTAAAAGGACTTCTTAACTTCCAAAAGGCCATCCAAAAAAACTTCAAAAACCGTCAATACAAGAGCTACATAAAACAAAACATGTTAATTAACAAATAAAAAAATAGACTCAATGGTGGTCAAGGATTAGTAAGGTTAAAATCATTATAAGAGACATTAAAATATTAACACTGTGACAGACTGTCCAAAACAAAAAGAAGTATATAGTACTATGCCCATCAATATTCCTTTTTACGGCAACTAAGTAACCGATATGCCAGGAATAGTGTTTCGTATAGTGAGGGATTCTTTGTCAGTACGATTTAGTGCTTTTTGTATATTCTTTTAGTAAGAGCTGTTTCTTTCTTGCTTCTGTTTAAGTTGGCAGTACTTCTGATGAAATTAAATTTATAATCATGTTTGTTTCCAAATTATAATTGAGACAGCCTTCAGCTGACAATATTTTCAAATTTTATGTTTCGACCTCACTTCGTTTATCACCTTGTCTTGTCTTTTTTTGAATTTTGAAATCTAAAATTTAATCTTTGCCGCTGAGTCTAAGTTTCTTTAAAATTCATTAGTTAACATGTAGTGATTTATTATTATATATCTCTTACATTGACGGCTTTTTGTTCATTTAGATGGTTGTTGGTACTTGAATCCCTGTTTCTGCGCTTTGGTTGTTATATCTGGTTCTTTATATTTTAAGTTTATTCCTTACCTTACTAGTCATGAAATTTGGTATATGAAAATACATTGGTAAAAGGCTTTGCTTGATGCAGTTAATACTAATTATCGACTTGCACCAATGCTTTAAACTGAATATCTCAGAAAACAATATTCATATATTTTTTTGTGAATTATCTGATCTCACATTCCTCATTTCCCAACCACCAAAATAGTTTTATAATTTAAGTCAGGCTATATAGCAATTATATTTTATTGCTATATTTTTATTGCTTTCGAAATACAAATTTGTTTTATTATATTACTATTTTATACATTTATCGTAAGAACGTTTTGGCAGCTAAATTATAAAGTATATAACTATAACGACAAATATATAAGTATTTTATAAACATTTCTGAGGCAAACTTATAAAATTATATATGATTTTAGCTAATAAAACCAAAGCAGTTTATAATATTTTTTTTATTAATGTTCCGTAGTATTTCTAACAACGCTATAAAAATTTATAATTGTGTCTTAGATGTGGGTGATCAACCCATAAAACTGTTATATTAAAAGATACTTGCAAACAATTTTACTTCTAAGAGCAATTAGCTGTATTATTCACTGTAATATATATCTAGTTTTTTTACTGTTTTAGAAAGGTATTTTAAGCTAATATAAATCAAATCTCCTACAATTCCTATCAATGAAGTCATATGTATGTTCTCTGATACCAAACATCTAGGTATGCTAATGAACAATTCCACAGACAAAGCTCCATTCAATAATTATCTAAAGAAAATAATCTAATTTACTAACCTGCTAATGAAACACTCTATAAATATCTAACTTCACTTCTTGGCAGTGGGAACACGACAAATTCAACCACAATAGATGAGATCTGACCTATTTCTGCATTTTTAGGATTGCTTCTTCAAGTGGTCTCCTTTAAGTTGAATTAAATATCTAACTATAAAAATTATTATAAAAATTAAAATTATTTGAAGTTAAATATCGACAATGACAAAAAGGGACATCCTGTCAATGAATTAAATATGACAATACCTAGTTGAAATATGTTGACCTTTTATGTAAAAGTTTTTGTATATTTTTAGGTATTAATGATATTGTGTGAAACTAACTACTCAGTGGACAAAAGCCCCAACCTGCGTTGAATTACACCCACAATATCTACCCATATATTCCTTATTATTAGCTTTTGTAACATTTTTTTACTGTTTTAGACAGGCATTTTAAGCTAATATAAATCAAATCTCCTACAATTCCTATCAATGAAGTCATATGTATGTTCTCTGATACCAAACATCTAGGTATGCTAATGAACAATTCCACAGACAAAGCTCTATTAAATATTATCTAAAGAAAATAATCTAATTTACTAACCTGCTAATGAAACACTCTATAAATATCTAACTTCACTTTTTGGCAGTGGGAACACAACAAATTCAGGTGGTTTCCTTATTTTTATCTCACCATTTTATTGAAATACTTTAGAAATATGAAAAATCCATGATTTTAAATACCCTCTCATATTATTTACCATTATGATACAATCCCTCTGTTATGATAAATTCTTTATAGAATAATAATTTCCAGTGTTTTATAGAAATCTGTCATTTAGCTTACTTTAACGCTGCTCTTTACAACCAAATTATGTTATAAGCGGCAACCATTTTGACACAACGCTGAAAATTACGGCATATAAAAAAAATATCACCAATTTAGCAGGTTTTCTGATATGGAATAGTCAAAACGAAGTCAATTATGAAAATTTATGATGATTTTAATGTATTCGGCGCTAGTTTTAATGTCAAAAATTATGAAAATAGTTTTCATAAAGTGCACTAAACCACATAAAATAATATTGAGTAATATACCACATAACAGTCCAGCTGCAGACATTGTGATTAGAGATGCTTGTTAGTTTATACCTTCTGATACCTTTACAGTTAATAAATAATTTGGTTTTATTGATGGACTTTAAGCTACAAAAAGGTAATGTTATGGCTACTAGAGACAACAAAACAAAATAGAGCTTTAATAAAATTGTTGTTTAATTGATTTGTTATTATGTAACTATTTTTTAATTATTCCCAATAAGCCTTACAAAATCTCAACTGCGACTAAAGTGATTTATAATATAAAATACCAAATTTCTACTGTTAGTATATTGATAATTGATTTCCATTTCAGGGGTACCCTGTAGAAACTCTACTTTTCAAAATTTTCCTCTTATTTTATTCGGAAAACTCACCCATTAAATTGTACATACCTATAAACGATACAATATTTACTTTTTCAATAAACTTAACGAACTCTAATTAATATGTCCAAATAAAATAATTAATAACTCCTAAACCAAAAGTGCCCCGCGATTCAATAAGAGAATTATTTGAAAAAGCCCTCTTTCAAAAACAATTTCAGTATCCGGACAAATAACTTCCAGCAAAGTGTTCATATATTTGTTTTAATAATAATATCGGGGATGTGACACCCAGCTGCACTGTAGCGCTGTAGTGGAACCAGCAGATTTACCGACCTGCTGCTCTGTCCGTCTCGCTTTTTCGCCGCACCATCTCTCTCCTTCTCGTTGGGCTGCTTCACTCCGAACTAATCGATTTCGATGAGTGAATGCTAACACACTGCTATAACCATAAACTTTACTAACTTCAGATAATGTAAAATGAACAGCAAACGAGAACTACAGAGGGGTAGGGTGGTTTTCAGGTTTGGAATTGAATGAGTATTCCTACCTGTGCCATGTGAGAATTTATACGTGCCACTTTGATAAGTGCATTTCTTGTGGCTTCAGCTTGCAACGTTTGCGATGAATAACGAATAATGAGTATAAGCTCAGTAGCGACAAATCTAAATTAATCTTTGTTATAGTCGCGACAAGAATTCAGACAACTTACGTCATACGAACAAATTAATAATTCATTACATTTTCATCAAAATATTTAAGAAACTGCAACTGATAGTAATAAAACTATATACTACACTAAAAGGTTGCATTATATATTGCATTAAATTGCAAAAATGATTGTTTTTAACGCGACCAAATATCGAAAATTACGTTGACAATAAAAACAAATGACGCGAGTATAGTTGCAAAATGATCACCCGTAAATAGTAAACATATTGTTCCTCTGAAGTATATTTCAAATTATTATAGTGTTTTCATTGATATTCGCATAGGTGGAACTGAGGGAGGGCAGGAAAGTGGTAAATAATCCCAAAAATTATCACTTCCAAATCAAATAATATTGTTTTTAGGACATGCTATTGAAAGCTACCACGGTCATCTCAACTGTATTTTTCAGCCTTTTGGCCGTTTTTTAAATTTGTTGTCTTGCAATTTTTCAAGACTATTGTGTGTGTTCTTATAAGACTCTTACATACAAATGAGAACATGGAACTTTATTACGAATTTGGTAATAGTGGTGGTTACTGTCGGTCGGTTACGGTCTCGCTAGGAGCTCACACGTGACTATCGATATGGTCGATCATCAACAATGTTCAATTGGTAGATGCTAGAAAGTAATGTACAGAAAAACAAGCATTTTTTTCAGTCAACTGGTAGTGAATTTATAATTAGAATAAGTTCGGTAGAACTAGGCCTAGATTAAAAAAACTTTAATTTTTAAAATAGTTTTATATTGTAACCTCTACGTTACATGAAGAAGAAACACAAACTTTATTGTCACTACTTGATTACACAGCAACTTTACTTCAAACAAATGCACAACTACTGTCAATTTTTACTATGACCTCGGAAATCAAATTGAATATAACCTAGAATATTCTAGAAAACGTCAAAATAAAGATATCACAAAAATTATAAATTCTAACGTAAACTGGAACATAATTAACAAATTAAAAATGAGTTCTATAAGTATATTCCTGCAATAGAAATGCAATATTTATTTTTTCAGGTAGGTATGTTCACTCCAATATTACTCCTTACAGTTACAAAACTTCTTGCCGTAGCAATATTTCTTGTCTTATCTCGCATGCCTTTTTTAAAATATTGCCTTGTCTTGCAATTCAAACTATCAAGTCTTGTCTTGGTCTTGTATTATCTTAATACATTTTTATTAATAAAAAGAACATAAAAAATCGATACAGATGTACTGTCTTTATACTAAAAATTATATATTTACTATAAGAAGAAATAATATATTTTTTTAAATCAAATACCTAAATGTATTACAAATTTAGTATATACAAATATACTAAATATCAATTTAAAAATATTTCTAAAAATATATTTACTTTGTGCCATTTCCTGTAATGCTAAAAGTCCACAAACCATTTTTCCATTAGTTGTAGACGCAGCTACGGAAAACTATCGTTTGTAAAGAACGGAGAGCGGTTCTGGCCGTAGCATTGTTTTTAAGAAGAAAAGTTCTTATAAACATGTCGTAGAAGACTTCGTTTCCGAGATACAGGCTGTATAATATTTTGTTCTCGAAATTTCGTTATAACTTATAAACGAATGCTCAGATTTTTTTCATATTTAGGGGATAACGCCTATTAATTAAGGGGCATAAAACAAGCGATAAGAATGTTCAAAAACTTGCACAGTGGCGGAGAGGAGGGGGTGCTCAACCTCTTTCTTAAACAGAACTTCTACGCCGATGACTATTTAAAAAAAACTGTTACTTTCATTATCTACATACAGCTTACCAAAAATAATGTTCCTTCTTCTGTTTCGAAATTCCTGTGCGTTGAGTATTGACAGTTGAGAAAAATATTTCCATTTGAAAGAGAGTTAACTTCGGTACATTATGGGAAATACATGATTGTGAAGTTGCTGAAGTTGGCAAAAAGTTTTAAGAAGTTTCTTTGCTACTTTTACTTCATCTTGAATATTTTCATTATTAGTTATTGTTTTTAAGTTAAAAAAGTTATTTCATTTGATTTGTCAGTTTTTAATTAGTGTAACATGCCGTTTACATTTGCAAATGGAAATTTAAGGTACGCAGCTAGGGAGTATAGAAGAAGATTTCCAAATAGACGACAGCCTCATCATTCCAATTTTGTGAGTATCCACCTTCGATTTGTTAACCAGGGTTTGAAAAATGTACATGCGTGAATTTAATAAGAACCCAAAGACAAGTACTCGACGTACTGCTGTTGCTCCTGGTATTGCCCAAAGTAAAATTTCCCGGATTTTAAAACGGGATCACAGACGCCCATATCGTATTCAACCTGTTCAAGATTTATGTCCAGGTGACGTCGAACAAAAACTTTATTATTGTAGGTGGGTTCTCAACTCCGTTGAAAATAATAGAGATTTCTTATCCAACATACTGTGAACTGATGAATCCTCTTATACTCGTCGTGGTATAGCAAATTTTTACAATCAGCATGTATGGGCACATGAAATCCCACATGCCATTGGACCAAGAAGATTTCAACATAAATTTAGCAAGCATGTCTGGATTGGAATTTACGGCAACCACCTGTTTGGACCTTACTTCTTGCAGCAATGTGTAAACTCAGAAAATTTCTTGAAAAAGAGCATGGTAATATGTGCGAAGATATTCCTTTGAATTTAAGAGGACAGTCTTGAAGGGTGTCTGACCCATTATGGGAGATATGTAAGAAATTGGCTAAACGATAACTATCTGAGGAGGTGGATAGGTCTTGGAGGTCCAGTGGCGTGGCTTCCCAGATCCCTCGATTTAACTCCACTTGACTTTTTTGTCTGGGGATTTATTAAAGAAAAAGTGTCTACCACTACGGTTAATACACTTGAAGAACTGCACAATCGCTTCAGAGATGCTTGCAATGTAATAACGGTGCATCATTTAGTTAACTTAAGACGTTCTTATTACATGTCAAAAGAACGGTTTACATTTTGAATAAAGTGTATAATTTTATTATGCTAGTGTTATTGTTATTAACTGTTGTACTTGTTATTTATAAATCGTTATTGCTAACAATTGTACTTCCACAATTATTAATTAAATATTGCTATAAATTTTAAAAAAAGTTTCCGTAAATATTAACATCAATATTCATTCAATGTTATTTTTTTTGTAATTTTGTTAAAATTTGTGTATTAAACAGATTTCAACTTATAAAAGTCAGCAATTTCGAAACAGAAGAAGGAACATTATTTTTGGTAAACTGTATGCAGATAATGAAAATAACAGTTTTTTTAAATAGTCATTGGCGAAGAATTCTGTTTAAGAAAGGAGTTGAACACCCCCTTCACTCCGCCACTGTGCAAGTTTTTGAACATTCTTATTGCTTGTTTTATGCCTCTTAATTAATAGGGATTATCCCCCAAATATGAAAAAATCTAAGCATCCCTTTTGTAGTAGTATAGTATCTTTAGTCCCAAATTTTCTTTCTCTTAAAATATTGACATGATTTTAGAATATTTCAAAATAAAAACCAGAATTTGTGAATACCTTATCTTGTTAACAGTTCTTCAGTTAGATGTAGAATTCTTTGATAAAAACGAATTCCATCTATTATATGCCCTTTACTTGTGTCATTGCATCAGTTTTTATGGTTTCCCCTTTAATAAATATGCACGGAACACCTACCGTAGTAATCTAAAAAGGAGAGTTAACATGTGGAGTAGCTATTACTAACATGTGAGAACTACTTCAGTTATTAATTGGTTGGCGGAATAAGTAATAAAGCAATTTTCTGCGAATATGCCTCAGTTATTCAGAAATTATTGAAAAAGTAAATATGCCCGCTCATTGAAGAGAAACCATTCGTCGCGAAGAGAAGCGTAATTTTGATCCTATTCTTGCTCACTGGGACGTATCAGTGAAAGAAAACAAATCGCATTTATACGGACGAGTCGCGTCAGTTAAACAGTATATCTTACATTATGAATGAAGTAGTGAGTGATTGTTTGCACTCGCCATTCATCGCAAGGTGTCGCATCTTCTCAATGAACGAGCACATTAATAGATGATGTTTGTCTACAACATTTGTCATTTGTAGGTCGTCAGTGTCCAGAGAGTATTGCGATCGACGCGAAACTATCAGGAGTTGATGCTGCTGGATTTAAAAGTCATAGATGAAGTTTTTATAGATTAAACTTGCGAACCAAAAAAATTTGTGAAAACGCAATAGAAAAATGTGGATAAAGTATGTCAGTTGCTTATCATACAGAATTTAAGAATACACATAAAAAATGACATAAATAACTCACTAACATTTCATTTCTTAATATAACATCAACGTTGGTAATGTTGAAAATGTTCGAAACTAGCATACCCTACTATTCCAAATACTTATCGCCTCGAATTTTATAATTTCTTTTTGTAATTCTACATATCATTGTTTTATATACATTCTGCGATATAGCAACTTTTCATCTAGTCCAATCTTTGTATAAAGTTATTTTATTTCTAATAGTATTAGAAACTAAATAGTATTCAACTATAAAAAAAAAAATAAAAAGAATAAAATTCAATCAAAATAGAAAGTATGGTATAGATGGACACCTAATGAGCAATAATCGAAAGCTTGCCAAAACACTTGTAATTACTTATTATTCTAATAGGATGTATTGATAAATATGGTGATAATTTTAGATAATTGAAATTAATTACCTACTGAAATCACAATTCACATATTGACATATTATGTTACTCACTCTGTGAAAAATAATTACAGTAAAAATAGATGGCAATTTTTTACCACTTATTATTGCTGTAATTTTTTTATCGATTGTGAATTTACAAATAAAATGTAAAATTACGTTGTAAATTTATTTTGCGGTGTAATTTTAGGATTTGCAATTGTATATTACGTTGTAATTTTACAATATAAAAAGTATTTTTACAATGTAACTTGCACAATTACTTGTAAAATTGCAGAGTAACTTTACAGGCAGTTGCATAGGTACATTATAACAATACATTTTATATTATGACTACAATGTAACTTTTTTTATTTATTGTACAGGATGTTCCAATTTGGGCACTTAGGTATAGAAGGTTTCTTCTATTTTCCGAAAAGACAGAAAAAAGTAGCCAAAATATTTGGGGCTTAATTTTTGAGAAAAGTTGAATAGCAAGAATCTCATTTCGATATTTTGATTTGTGAAAGAGATACCTACATGATGTTTTTAAATTTTGATCGTTTTCTATGGTAACTTTTCTACTTATTATATTAATATTTATACGCTGTAAAGACATGCTTTCTCTATGTGTAGTATCTAGTGGCTAGAGGAATATTTTTTTATAACTTCTAGTTTTCCGTTACTATAACAAACATATATATTTTTTAATGAAACATCATACGTATGTAATATGGGGCATCATAGAAAAGGCCTAAAATTGAAAAAAATCTATATCAAAACTAATCAAGATATCGAAATGAAATTTTCGTTTTCAATTTTTTTTTTTAAATATTCCCGTGACATTTGGTCTATCTTTTCGGAAATAATAGAAATCCCCTAAAAGGGTCGAAATTGACCTAACCCGTACAGTCAATTTTAGATCTTGTTTACAACACTCGAATTGACTAATAGTGTTTTGACATAGATACCTAAAAAAATCAGAATAGTAATTCATTTATACCTAATATATTAATATGCCTACATGACAAAAATTTAAATATCGTAAGGAGTTAACGATTGTTACTTACCTTAAGTAACATATCAGGCTTTTCCGTAAGTTTCTCAATAGCATCAGAATATTATTTCAATAGAAAAATGTACTCATATTAAGTAACCTACTTAACATGAATGCCAATTGCTTCTAATGTTAACAAACACCCTTAATAGTAATACTGAATTTTTGATATGATATCCCGAGTGAAGTCAAACATTTCCGAAGCAAAAGGTTCGTTTTCTATATGCTTTTCAGATTTATATACAAAGAATTAAGTACTTGACTCATTTAGATTGAAAATAATATCTACTTATTTCTATTACAGTCCCCATGTACCTTAAAATCAGGAGAATAATCCTTTTTAAATTTATAATTAAAATTTTTGGACAAATTGTGTGATAAACATTTGTTACACAATATCGTACTTTTCCTAACTGATTATATAAATAGCTATTTTGTACTCCGATTACGGCTCAGTTAGCCAATTAGTAGTTTCAACTTTATTATATCTTCATTATATTAACTGCCCTTTGCTTATTCTTTTAGCTTAGAAAGGTATGTACATACAGTAATAAAATATTATAGTTTTACGGAAATTTTTTATTAAAACTTGGTACCTGCACATTTAAGTTATCTGTACAAAACAGAGTACTTCACGTTATACAAAACATATATAACAATATAAAAATATATTTGTAGAACTAAAGTTAACATTTTATAATATTCAAACGAGATCTATAATGGTCTTATACTAACTATTACAAAGTAATATTAATTATATAAATGTGTATAGATAAGTAGGTATGTTTTACCCTACTCAGAACTTAAATCATGCTAATCGTCCAGAAGCCCCTGTTCTTCAAATATGTACCTATGAAATATAATTCTAATAGAAAATAATATATTTTTTTATATATTATGTAAGATGAACAAATCAACAGTGGGGTATCCAATTTTTGTAGATGCAAGGATACCAATGTCTCTTTGTTTCAATAATTATGTATAACTTACATACCTATTACTTCTTAACCTCATTTAGGTTATGTTAAAACCGGCACTAGACAAAACAATTTATAGTACTAAAAACACTCTTGTCACTCTATATATGATTATATTGCTAGTCACTACTCACTAAATTAATTATGTAAGTACCTAGGTCCTAGGTACACGCTGCATTCATCGAAATGAAGCAAGAAATAATGAAGACGTCACCACCCAACGCTCTCAACGGTTAGTGGTAGTGCGTTTTAAAATTAGCAGTACCTTCACACACACATTAGGCATATTTTGACAGTCAATTATATCGTAAATTTGGTATTTTCAGTATTTTTAATGTAAAAATGTATTTCACATTGTTAATTGTAAATGTATTGCAATATATTCTATAAATGTACACAATATATTATAATTACATTGGAATTTTACGGTTTAGTTGAATATTGGCAGTTTTCTTGTAAAATTACAAGCGTCAGTGTAATATCATCATTATTTTTAGAATTATTTTAAGACAATTATAAGGGTATTCTTACAAAGTATATTTGTAAAGTTACTGGCCTTTTTTCAGTGCAGGTAAGTATTAACAATTAATTATAAGTGACTTTATGTTAAAAGAATTTATAGAAATAATATGACTTTTTATAAATACAAAAGTAACTTAATTAAATACTTGATACCTACTAAAATATCCAAGCGTCATTATCTCTATACCTGCATTAATTACAAAGCTGTACCTTATTTATTTGAATAAAAATTAGATATAATGTTTATAGTTACGTTATGACAAATGGTACACTTGCGTGTAAGAAAGGCACATGATATGCTGCAATCACCATAACAGAGGCAAATACAATTTACCACAGCAAGATGTATAATATACATATGTTTTACCCTACATGAAGTGGTTACACGCAAATAGAAATGTTTTCATGCAGATTTACCCTTATTCTAAAGATTTCTAGGCATCAATTAATAGAATTAACCAGATACTGGATAAAATAAATATATCAGTTGCAGAAAATGAATGTATGTAATAAAAAACATTGGTATATGTGACATAATAATTCATGTATACAATTGTACCTATGATTTACCTTCAGCGTGGTTTACAGTTTATTGTCCAACTCTTCAATTTCGCTGCATACAAGATCGTCATTTCATAGCTTTGGTGTTGGTTGGTGCTGCATGAGAACTTGTCTCAATTGCCCTTTGATTAGCTGATGTAGTCAACGTATTATTAGGGCTATAAAGACGACAGTTCCACAGAGGAGATTTTAAATTACATGGCCTCTATGCTTTGTCAAACAGAAGTAACTAAAATTTTATGCAAGAAAAATATCGAACAAATTAGTCAACGCGACAAACGTTTTGCAGAGATTAATGTACTGCATAAAATCTCATTAGGTATTCCTCTAGAAACATCAATCATCAAAATTGCAGATTTCATGAATCTGAGATGAAGTTTTTCAGTTGCAATCAAGTGATTGTTATATTTAAATCAGTAGATAAACGTGAACTTAAACTTAAATTATTATGGGTCTCGTCAAATAATATCCAACAGAATTAATTAACTCAAGTGTGCAGAGTATAATGTTGTGCAGCATATAATGAAATAATATATCTTGTTTCACTTTATATTATAAGACATAACATTAAATTTGCTGAGATTTAGTGGCAACTTCAGTAAAAATTTTTGCTCGTCCGTGAAAGTTTGGGAAATCTAGGAGCTGGAGAAACTGGTGACCAAAAAAAGTCGATTGAACCAAATATGCCTTATCCGAATGTTGCTGGTTTCAAAAATACAGGGCGTTCAATGCTAGAATTTTATTTTGAAATATCTTAATAACTTTGAAATCTGTCGGAATATTAAAAAAAAAATTGGCACAATTATGTTTTTTCGTACGGCAAATAAGAATTTTTAACTAATTTCGACATCACTAGTAGAGGGCACCACTTATGGCACATCACATTTTTTTTAAATTTTTTTCTCCCTTATATTTTTTTGATAAAATTAACTGTTTTGGAGTTAAAAAATAAAATGTTAAGTATTGCACGTCGGGAAGAGGCAGTTTTACTACACCCATTATTAGGAAAAACTCTAGTTGGCTGCTGTCAATGTTTCCATTGTTGCTTTGACAGATAGCAAATAGTTTGTACTCTTCGGTGTCGGCCTGTATCAAAACTTCTTATTTGAATTTTCCGGATTCACATAGCCTTCGATGAAGCTTAGCAAATATACTAAGATGAGGAATTCTACGATTAGGATACGCTTTGGCATAAAGGCGACCAGCATGTAAGAAATTTCCATTGGGCCGGCCGTACATAAAGTGCATGTCTGTCATTTCTGCATTTGTGAAAATAGCCATTTTTGTTGTATTAACTTAATATTGAATCCCAACGTACACCGCAATCAAACGCATCACACAACGAAAGGCAAATTATCCCGTAAACCACTCTCAAAATGTTAAAATAGTACAAACCATTTGCTATCTGTCAAAGCAACAATGGAAACATCCGGAAATTGACAGCAGCCAACTAGTTTTTCCTAATAATGTGTGTAGTAAAACTGTCTCTTCCCGACGTGCAATACTTTACATTTTATTTTTTAACGCCGAAACGGTTAATTTTATCAAAAAAATATAAGAAAGAAAAAAGTTTCTAAATGAATCGGCTTAACAAAATTTATTTTTTTCTACATCGTTAAGTAAGTTTTTCGAAAGTATAGTTAAAAAAACTGAAAGGGGTAGTTTATTTCAACCCTTTCCAATTATTTTCAAAAAGTGAAAAAATATGTCATAAGTGTCTTTCAATAATGGTAACACTTTCACAAAATTTTACCATTCCCATGCTTTTCATTTCCGAGAAAAACAATAAAAATAATATTTTTCCGTCATCTTTGCAACGTAATATCTTCCTAATGGTTGACTTGTGACCCAACGTTTATATAACAAACTACCATTTATTTTCAACACTGAATCTCCCCTTGAAATTTTTCGTCTTTGTTTTGAAACACGCTGTATATCCGTAACGAAGCCAGATATAGTAAAACTGTATATGAAGTACTGATATATTATTTTGACTCCCCCTGTATGCCTTATCATTTTTAACCACTAGTTTCTGAATTATTATTAATTATTAAACTAGATATATTAATTTCATCAGAAAAAGGAATTCAACTTTTTGAATTCGTTTCATTGACCACTAAACAATATTAACTTTTGTAGTAATCTGACCTAATTTTTAAAAAAGTAAAAATTTGTTTCTGGTAGAAATTTTAGTTTTATTATAGCGTTGAGTGAATAATTCACTCAACGATTATAGATTGGAAAATGCTGTGCAAATTTCTGTCGAAGTAGAAGAATTTATTTAGTAACAACATAGCAACAAAACTGTGAGCTGTGTACTGTGTGTATCAATTTAAAATGGCAAACACTTTTTTTGTCAAATTGCCCATTTAGTACCTACTAGTATCAGAAACAATTTTTTTCAAATTTATTTTACACGGCAACAAAAATAAACATATTAGGCTCGAAACAAATTTAAAGGGAAGTAAATGTATTTTATTATACGGTTTATGCCATATTTACAGAAACCAGTTTTCTTTTCATCACGAAACATAATAAATTTGAAGTAGCGAACGGGTCGACGAGGGAGCCGAGACATTTCTACCCCGCGTGGCAAATCTGGGGTGGCGGCTGCCAAGGGGTATGCAGCCCTCCCCCAGCCCCTTATCGAACTCTTTGAGAGTATCTTGCTCTTTGATCTATTATTAGCCAGGTCTTTTCGGTCTGATGCAATAAAATGTTTACATAAACAAATATATCCCAAATACTTAACATAATTATATCAAGTACATACGTTTTCTCTCTTATTTATTGAGTTTCAGTTTTGCAATACATAATTAACTAAAAATTATGGATAATTAAAAATTAAAGTGAAGGTAATGTTTTACAAATGCTAATAATTATTGTCATTATGGTAGTTATGTTGGTAGAAGAGAGCCAAATGAACTAATATTTTTGCAATATACAGTATGTTCAGTACACAATAAGCCCTACTTTAAGGCTACCTTCCCTAGGCAAAAATAATGTGAATTAAATCACATTACCATAGTACAATTTTGCTTCCTTAAGAAGTTGTAGGCCTGAGAAGGTGAACGATAATTTTCTTATTGGTTAAAGACGAAGATGGTGAGATGAATACGAATATCTAATTATTGATTTTTGAATTAAATGTACAGGGCATCTGCCACTCTATTATTGTAAATTTTAGACTTCAATATTATAATAAACTTCACTAGAAGTATTTTTAGGTAGGGCTGATTTATTTTAATTGACTAAAAATTATCTTCGAATCTTCACTATGCATAGAAATTTATCTTTTTCTCTCGTTTCATTCAGTTATTACAGTTACTATGCTGTCTATAATTTTTCTTCTACGGATGATTTTTCTCTCTATTTCTTACAACAGGGTTTCCAATTTTTTTATCGGTATTCAACTTTCGCAGTAACTGATCTTTATGCTTTAAGTTTTTCAACAGTTCCTCTTTTTCTTTAACCTACTGAGCTCCTTTTTGTTTCATTTGATCGTGAATTAATTTTATCTGATTGAAAAGTTCGGTATTAATAGCTTGCAAAGTTATATTCTGGTTGTCCAGATCAATTACTGATTTCTTCTCCTGTTCCAGTTCTTATCTCAAATTTAATAATTGGATTTTCTGTGCCTCAATATTGGAACTTTCTGGCTAGACTCTTTTATTGCTTGTTCTCTAATGTCCCTTTGCTCTACAGTTCCAACAATGGATAGGTTTTTGCTTTAAGTAAATGGTGACATTAGCCCTGTTTTTATCCAATACATCTTGCAGACTCTTCACAAACTCTTCTACATCGATCGCCATCGGCCATCAATGAAACTGTTCTTGGAAGTAGGGTAAGTTAGCTTTACCGTACGTATTATATGAGCCTCAAATTGCTGCATATTTTTTCAAAATGTTATCTTCTGCCTTTTAGTTGTGCTTGATAAACGGGTTGTGGATGGGCTTTGCCATATCTCCTTTCTAAGGCACTCTTCAACGTTTGATAGTCCTTTTGTATATCCTTAGCTAGTGTTCTTTATATCTCCTTAGCTTCTCCCCGTAGATGAACTATAAGTGATGTGGCTTTTTGTTGCAAAGGGATTTGCTTCAAATTGTTTAAGGTAAGTACTCCATGATACCTTTCTATCAAATGTTCGTAGCTTAACCCTTGACGATGAAAGAAAACTACTTTCAGTCTTAATGGGCTCCTTTGCGGACAACTGTGATTTCAGATTAGAGACTTCACTTTGTAACTTAATGACATTTTCTTCTATGACCTGGATCTTATGTTGTACCTCACATTTTAATTGATTAATTATTTTTATTATTTAATTTCCTTTTGAACAGTTTCCTCAAATTTATTGATTTTAATTGCATCTTCCAACTTCTTATTTTTCCTTGTAAACTGGTTTTCACTTCATTTCTTAATTGTTCCTGATTATTTTTCATTTCTCTAGACAGGTCTTCATTTTTCTTTGAATGTTTTTCATTTCCTTTTTCAAATCTTCCATCACTGCATCTTGGCTACTCTTCATTTTATCTTGGCTGTTCTTCATTTCTTTCTTTAAGTTTTCCTTCATATCCTTCATCATTCCCATTAACTCTTTCAATGTTTCGTCTATTTCCGTCGCTTTTAATCTCGTCAACGGCATTCACTTTTCAAACGTCTTGTTTGTGGAACATCATACCACTTCTGATACCAGTGTAACCTCTATGTTGACCACTTGATTAAGCAACAAATATCCTTCAAACAAATTTCACAACTGTCAACTCCTTACTTTGACGATTATCAATCGTGTTCGGTTCTGAACTTAGAACTGATATAAACTGAACTCTGGCAGCAAAACCGATCCGTTCATATATTTTTTAGGGTTCTCGAAGTTTTTGCAGTCGAGCAACAAATCGAATATGGCCTTGAATGTTATAGAAAACGTCAAAATAAAGGTATTACAAAAATTACAAATTAAATAGTCTTTAAATACATGTACCTTTCCATCACAGTGGAAAATATCTTAGGTCACTTCAATATTCAAAAAGGGTGAAAGATCAGACACAAGTAAATCTCGGTCAATTGTTATAATCCGTCCGTTGCCAAGTGTTTTGAAATGCTGTTGTATTATTTTATATTTTATCACACGAAACACTTAATTACGGAGGCACAACGCGATTTTTTAGGGGCAGGTCTATTGATATAAATCTCTTCTGTATTACATATTTTTTACCAATGCTATTGATGATGGAATAAATTAGATAATTATTTTGGTTTCTCTTGTTGTTTACCGCGATTGCAAATGCTGAAGTACGAGCTACCTCAGGGTTTCCTCAAGGGTCTAATTTGGGACCCTTTTTATTTAGCCTATTCATTAATGACATCATTAATAATTTAACTGTGGCCTGCCTGATGTATGCAGATGATCCGAAAATTTTTAGTACTATTAAAAACTCTGATGAGGCTGCTGAATTTCAGTATAATCTAATAATAGATTTGGTCTTGAGACTTTGGAAAATCGACGTAAAAAGGTTTATTTAATTTGTTTACATAAAGTAATGCATAATGTCATTGACTGCAGTGACATCTTGAATATGTTGGGCTTTCATGTTCCCAGAATTAAAGCTAGACAATTTAACACATTTTATGTGCCACCTGCTAGGATAAATATTCTGAAATATTCTCCACTTCATAATATGTGTGATTTATATAATAAAGTTATCTAGATTTTATTAATTGTAATATTTGAACTCTGAAAAGACTTGTTTTGTGTTGTCTTTATCTAGATATTTAGATTGATAATTTTTCATATTTGTCACCTGTGTCCAAGTATTGTGTAATTTGCTTTATGTTGCTTTTTTTAATTGTTTGTTTTCTTATTATCTAACTGGGTCTTTGACCTGTTGAATAGTGTAAGTAAAATAAAATAAATAATGAAATAAAATAAAATTATAACGCAAACAGGAACATAACTAACAAATAAGTTAGGTGAGCTTCCGTAAGAATACATATGACTTCATTAAAATTGAATTAGCTTAAATACTTTTACAACATTAAGAACAAATATTGTGGATATAATTTAAGACCAGTTAGGGTATTACTCTGGGATATTTATACAAACCACTAATAAAATATGTATGAATTCACAAAAATAATGGTAATCAATACAGTTAACACTATTTTAATTTAATTTTGATTTTTACAGATGCGGCAAATTGCCAAACAAGCACAAGAAACGTTATGCGACAAATAAATAATTTCAGGAAATATTTTATCACTGATTAAATTCCACTAAATTATTAATAATTTAGAAGCGGGCCTAATTTTGTCGCTTCAATAACAAATAACCATCATAACTTTCTCGACCAAACTGGGATAGTTGTGTAAACAAAGTTAATCTCCGAACCGACAAGAAGCCGGAATTGAAGAAGGGGCACTTAAAACTGAGCCTAACTGATTTAAATAAAATTAATCCGAGGCTTATTTTCCTCTAAGCGAGCTGAATTGTACGAGCTAAAGGACGAATTTATTTTATTTCTTTCCAAGGGTCCCTACGTCTTGCTCATTGCACCTTTGCCTTTGATTCCTACTTCGGGGCATTTAATCTATTGAGTTGTTCGACGCTAATAGATCCATCTTCGGTAAAGTTTTACAAGACTTGGTTGACAGTGATTCATTTTTTCTGTATGTACTTCTATTGATTACTACATCGAAGCTTAAAATACTGTAATAGCGGTATCAATACTACTTCGTAACAATAAAAAAACCTCTCTAAATTCTATTGGAAAAGAAATACAATAAGTCGTTTTGTTGAAAAACTAAAATAAAGCTGGGATCTGTTAATTTTTGTTTTTGAGGGGGATATATTTTATATATTTGTTTACCAATCATTCTTAAATAAAAAGTTGAATTGTGCGACACATTATTTTTCTAAGCATTAAATTATTTCTTTAACGCCATTTACTTTTGGATGATCAGTTCTAGAAAAATTAAAGGTATGCTATAGTTGACATTGCTCAAAAAATATTCTCTAGCATTATTGAGCATTTGTGGAGTAATAAGGTTACAATTTAAATATAAGCAGTTAAACTACTCCCTTTATGTGATCAGAGCCGACACGGCTTTTTGCCTGAAGTCGTAAATCAGCTTGACAGGTGAGTTACGAGGGACATCAACACGTTCTACACTACATCAGCTACGGCAGAGTATATACGAGGGTTATTTATAATATTGCTGCGCTAAATATTAAAATTTCTAATAATATAAATTTTAACAGTGATAAAAATGTATTACAATACTTCATACGTATATTAATTTATAAATCCTAACTCTCTTCCATACAGGGTGTAACATATCTAAAGAAAAAAATGTGGGAATAGACGTGTCTCGAAAAATGAACTATGAGGTGGCAACGGTGAAAAACGCTCTCCGCGGCAGGTATCGGCACCGCCTCCGACAAATCTGGTCTTCGGAGCTGTCGGGTAAGAACAAGGTGAATGCCACAAATATGCTTGCCGTTCCGATCCTTCTCTACTCCTTTGGAGTAGTGAAATGGACACAACAAGAGCTGAGGCAACTCGATGTAGGGACCCGCAAAATGATGCATCTCCATCGGAGTTTGCATCCAAAATCGTCCGTTCCGCGGTTATACTGCCCAAGAAATCGGGGAGGCCGTGGACTCTTGAGTTTGGAGTGTCTTCAGGGCAGAGTGGTTTTGGAGGAGGCCTGCAAAGTCATCAGGAGCTCGGATCCCCTTCTCTGCATGGTCCAAGACCATGAAGCAGCAGGGATAGGAGCGTTTATATATAAGGCAGCGAGAAGAGCAGCCAATGAACTTGGTCTCGTGTTCGATACTGAGCGGGAAAATCCAGACTCTGTCACCGAGTGGGACCCTGCTCAGTTAAAAGCCCAAATTAAAGCTGCAGAAACGCGTCATCTTCTGCAGCTACATAAGGATAAGCCAATGCATGGCCTCTTCTACCGTCATCTAGAGGGGCTTAGCTTATCTGAAAAGCTGACCTTCGCTTTTTTGAGGTCAGCGGGGCTGAACTCTGAGACAGAGGGGTTCATAATGGCTTGCCAAGATGGTGTAATTAACACTCTCGTCTATCGTAATCGTGTCTTGGGTATCGAGGTTCCTGATACCAGCTGCAGGGCCTGCCGCCAGGCACCGGAGACGCTTATGCATCTCCTGTCGGCCTGTCCGGTATATGCGGCCACAGCGTATGTCCAAAGACACGATTCAGCCTTACGGGTGTTGTATTATCATTTACGACACTCGTATAAGATAGACGAGACGCCAGTGCTGCCTTATGCTCCGGGGGATATAGAATCCGTTGTGGGGAATGAGAAGTGCCGAATTTATTGGAACTATTTATTTCCCACCCTCAGACAAATTCAAACCAATAAGCCTAATGTAGTCCTCCTCGACCACCAACTTAGGACGATGTTTGTGATTGAGTTCTCGGCTCCCGCAGAGAACAACATCGTCCTAAAAGAGGAGGAGAAACGGAGGAAGTATCGAGATCTTCTCTCCGAGCTCCGCAGGCTGTATCCAGACCACTCTGTTAAGATTGTGGTGCTCATTATAGGCGCCCTGGGTGGAATGAGACATACGTTGCTTTCTGACTTAAAGATCATACCGGCTTGCTGAAATTCGGCAGAGATCTTAGCCGGCAGAATGCAGAAGGCAATCGTCCTTGGTTCGCTACATCTGCTCAGAACGCACGATTTACGGGCGCAATGATTACTGACTCCGCGGAGTGGAGAGTGGTCATTGCTCGACTCTTCAGAACATCTCCGAATGTGTCGGAGCTTCGGAAGGTGTTACTGGAATAAAAAAAAATAATAATAATAATAATAATGTCTTTATTAACAGGATAAAAAAGTATTACAAAGATTTAGATAACTGGTGGCGCCGTTCGATTTTACTCGCTCTTCCACGTAACCACCAAAAGAGATAAAAACTGAAAAACTATAGTATGACAATAATGTAACGTAAAAAAAGTATTTATGAAATTATACAGAGCTTATAAACCTGCATACATTACAAAATTAAAAATAGCTGTTGAGATAATAATTGTATAAGTAAAAATTAGGTATTTCTGTGTGACAAAATGAACTGTTTTAGCTTTCTGCGAAAAGATGAAACAGTGGGGACACTTTTAATATTATCATCAATTCTATTATACAGCTTGACGGCGTTGTAAGAAAATGATTTTAAATATTCGGCACAGTGGTGCTTCGGAACAGTATAAAGATTTCGGAATCTAGTGTTTCGGTTATGAATGTAATTACCTTTCACCAGCTTTTTATGCAAATATAGAGTAGATTGATTTTTGTTAACTTTATAAATCAGAGAGGACAATTTTAAAACATACTGTTCACTTAGTTTGAGCCATTTAGACTCTTGATAACATGCTGTTACATGATCAAATTTCTTCAACCCAAATGAATATTTTAGACAACTGTTTTGTATTTTCTGCAATGAATATTTGTCAGATTCTAACAAGCAAGGCCAATATACAGTAGCACAATAGTTTAACGGCGACAAAACTAAGGTTTCACATAATTTTAATTTAATTTTGCATATAAAGTAGTTTCAATCTACCGTAACACTTTTTAACTAAATGGTTAAACTCTGAAACTTTAGATTAACATCGAGGTATAAACCGAGGATTTTACAGCGATCTTGAGGTTGTATAACTTTATCATTTAGAAGTACTTGAAAATCAGGATGCATGCCGATAATTCGTCTCTGCTTACCAAACAAGTAACTGTGTTTTTGTTTCGTTGAGAATAAGTTTGTGAGCAACACAAAAATTTGACAATAATTTTAAATCTTTATTAATTCTATCAACCGCATTGTTAATTTCAGTACTTAGAAATGCATGGTAAATTTGCGTGTCATCCGCATATTGATGTATTTGACAACTCTCTAAATAGCTATACAAATATGCAGTATAGACAGAGAATAAAAGGGGACCTAAAATATTTCCCTGGGGAACTCCCTTCCTAATAATCTTAAAATCAGAATATTGGCCACAACATACTACCCGCTGCCGCCTACCAGATAAGTAATTTTGGAAAATGAAGTTGTAGTAATTTCAACCTTTACATCGCTGGGCTACTGTAGCCTCTAGTGTCATCAGAATGAAACACATCCGCGTTCTTAGTATTAAGATTTCTGCGATAGTGTTTAGAACGATTTTCCGGTAAACATGTTCTTAATGTAGTTACTTGTAATATAACTACTACTGTAAAGTACAAGGAATGTCCCAATCAACAGTGTGGCATATCATACACGAGACTCAATTAGGTATATCCTTACCATCTATAGCGTGTCCAAGGGATTATTCCTTACGGCAGATTTTGTGAATGGTTGCTGCAACAAAATGCTCAAAATACCAGATTTATATGTTAATATTCATAATACTCATGTTTGGGATTTTGAAAATCCACACGTGATTCATTTGCAACAATGCTTTTCTTTAAACAGACCATGTATTGGACGAGGGGGATTAGTACTATAGTCGCCATGATCTTCTGACTTAAACCCTTTGAACTTCTTGTTATGGGGACATTTAAAAAGTGTATCGCACCGAAGTGGACACTAGTAATAATTTACACGAACGTATCATAGCTGCTGTCAATAACTTATGCGTTCAAAACAAACTAGAACCAGAAACTTTTGTGTCAATTCGTAGAAACTGGGTAAGATGGGTCCAAATGTTTACACGTCAGTGGACAAAATTTTGAACAGTTATTGTCATTGTCAGGCATATCAACCACAAATTAATTTTATTAATTAATAATAACAATATCAGTAGAAGCAGTTGAATTTGCTAATATAAAGTAAATGTGATAAAATGTTATTTATTTCCTTGGGAAATTGTTTAAATTTTTTGTCTGTTCATTGTCTATTACACTTAGCCGTCACGCCTGTCGCTGACTGATTGATTTGCCTTGTGCAAGGTCAGGCTTTACCGTTTCCAGTGCCGTGCAGACGTGTATTTTTAAATCATTATCGAAATACCCTTTTTAATTTCTTTTTTACAAAATTGTATTTGTAACAGTTCCCTATAGATATTTTTTTTTTAATTGAGTCTGAATCACTCTATATAAGGAAAGTAATTATTTATATGGGAAATTTGGGCATGAGTGTTCAAATCTTGACCGGCAAATATAAATATTTTTAAAAATATCTAGGTACAAAAATATTTTCTAGACATATCAAATAGCCTGTAAAAATTTTCAGAGGCACTATTAAACCATTAAATAGCTATTTTCTGCCTTCGTAAGCTCCGAATTAGGTGCATTACAGTACTCTAAATAAGTATCACATTAATGTTTTATAAGACATTTATGAAAAAACACATTCATTCAAATTTTGGTATGGTAGCTTACCTATGATAATTACTTAATATTATAAGCGTAATAATTTCATTCAATTTTGGTAATAATTTTATGGATTTTAACCAATATTTCCCAGACAAAGTGAATGATTCATAATTGCGCAGCACATATTCGTATACGCCTATCTACAGATGCTAATTTGGCAAATTTATTCTCTCCGAAAATCTATCTTTCCGTTGCTGATACCTTCAAAATATACCGAGTGTTTCATAATTGAATGTCAATATTGAAGGAGGTTAATCTAGGCATGATTTTAAGACAAAAGTTTCATATAAACATAGGTCCGTTTCCGCTTTATTTTTTATTTACAGGGTGATAAAGATTTAAAAGATTTTTTTTTTAAATATCTCCTGATCTGCATTAGATATTTTTGTGGAACTTGGTTTTCTTAAAGAAATGAATTTAAAGTTTTAACCAGCGGTGACGCTATTAATTTTACTTTCACTATTTTCAATGAAAAAAATGATACGCCACTGCCGTTTGAACATTTCCCCGCGACTCTATCCCTCTGTATTGAGGAAAATTCAGAAAAATCGGATACAACTTGAATACCTCGCGCATTCTAGTAGTAGTCTAGTAGAGAATTCTTCATGATTTTCTGTTATATCCATATCATATTCACCGAGTTCAAGCTCTACTTGCCCGAGACTTTTGTTAATGGTTTTTGGAGAATATTGCACAAAATCTCGTCTGTAACTGTGAAATAATGTTCACGGACGAAGCTAACTTTTCAAGAACCGCTATCAGAAATTTCCACAATACTCAATTTGAACCGCAGGAAACCCGCATGCAGTTGTGGAATCTAACCATCAGGAGCAATTTTTCCTTTTTTTCTGCCGGAAAGGCTGAATGGTCATATATATCGACAATTTCTAGAAGAGGATTTATCCATATTATTTGAGGATGTTTCACTCTCGATTAGAACAGAATGTGGTTTATACATGACGGTGCACTCGCTCATTTTAGTTTAGAAGCACGAGAACATTCCATAATTTTTAGGTAGGCTGTGGTGGACTCCTACCTTCGAGCCTCCGAGATCTCCCGATCTAAATAGTTCGGACTTTTTCTTATGGGGTCATCATAAAACTCTAGTATACAGCGCTCCAGTTAACACTGCAGAAGAATTGAAGAATCATATAAGAACTTCCTGTGACATAATAAGGAAAATGCTGAAGGCATTCTTCAAAGAGTACGTGCTAATAAGAGAAGAGCTGAAACACGTATTATTGCAGATGCAGGACACTTTCAGCACCTTATCTATTTTTTTGGTATTAATTATTTAGTTGTGAAGATTTTTTCAATAAAATGTGTATAGTGCGTATATTACACTGAAAAAATATGTAGTGTATTCAGTTGCAAATCAATTGTTCTTTGTTTTGTTACTGCGAAAAAATGTCAAGAGAACTTTTTTATTGCAAAATGATGAGCCTTTCAAAACATATTTTTAATTTTTGAAAGAGGCAGTGGCGTATCATTTTATTCATTGGAAATAGTGAAAGTGAAATTAAATAGCGACGCTGCTGGTTAAAACTGAACATTCATTTCCTTAACAAAACATGTGTCTTTGCGTCTAGTTTACACCCACCAAGTTCCACGAAAATATCTAATGCAGTTTAGGAGTCATTTAAAAGAAATAAATTTTTAATTTTTAATTTTAATTTAATCACCTCGTATATCAAAAATAAGGCGGAAACGGACCTATGTTTATATGAAGCTTTTGTTTTATAATCACGTGTAGATTAACCTTATTCAACATTGACATTCAATTATCAAACACCCTGTACACGTATTACTAAATTTATAAGGCATTATACACATTTTAACTACTACAATACTGTATGATTAAATAAAGAATTACAGATAGTGGTAACTTTATTCATTAAATATGAAATCTTTTTTCTATCAGGATCTTTAGGGAAGTGAAAAAACGAAATATTACCCCATGCATTAACTTTACAATAATCGATTAAACAGTAGATTCATGACAAGCCATTGTTACTGATCCATAAAATCAACTCACTACAAATTTATCGAGCGCACCCGGTGCAACTGTTTCACAGGACACTGGGTATCAAACAGATCCAATAAATAGCCGATGATTGTTTGTTGATGTTCAGTTGGTGGAGGAAGGTATGTGGGTTGACAGAGAGAAGAATGAGTGGATGAAGCGAGGTTCAACTGTCCTGTTAGTATATTTAAACTGTGATAAGGTTACACTGGTGTACGATGTGTTGTAATATCTTGTAATGCCTGAAGACTGTGAAACATAATTTTAAGTTAACCATCATGACTGCCTTTATTGATTGTGCAACAATAATATTTGGTGAGGTACATACCCAGCATCCAGGAAAACTCAACGTTAGGGCAGGAATTTTTGGAGGGCGCATTGTTGGACCTATTTTTTAACTGTAAATTTAACCGGAGAAATATAAATGTATTTGGATCTATTGGAAAACTCCATTAATCCCTTTTTAACTGACATACTTAACCAAGATGATTGCTACCATGCCTAAAACTTTTCGACAAGACGGAGTTCCTCCATAATACGATACTTGTGAGAAATTTTTTTAACGAAAGACAAGGAAGGAATAGAAGAAGACGATCTGCTTAATAGCCCACATATTCATCAGATTTTTCTAATTTGAACACAGACACAAGCGTAACCTTATCACTTCTGAATCTGAATCTCCTGAATCCTGAAGATCAATATCTTTCAAATAATTTAAATACTAAGGCAAAAATATAAAAATTTTCATAAAGTATTTTGAAATACCTACTATTCTAATTTTAAAAGAATGTGTATCTCTTTCTATCTCCCGGAAGAGATTCCTAAAGAACATTGAGGAAACGAAATTCGAAATTTTTAACTACGGTACTATATAAAATGTAATTAGGCTAAACATACTTGACACTAACAAATTTGGAATTTTTCTCATAGCACACTTTGAAAACTTTATTCTACTATTCTTTCTAATTAAAAATTCATTTTAAAGCAAGTTATAAAATGTTACTTACTCGATAATTGTCCATCCTATCAATATTCAATAAGAGTACCTACCTTGTAGTAAAAAACATCAAGTTTTCATATTTTTTATTCAATAACTATAAAATTTCACGTATAAAAATAATAAAATGAGCTTTAGTAACTTGTGAGTAAAAGCTCCTGTAACAGTATTAACGAAGTAAACAATTGAAGTTTTCTTTCGACGTTCGATAACATTGCAATATGTCAGCTATTGCTCTTAACTAACCTAAAATTAATTATTAGCCATGGTAGTATTGTGGCTATTGCGTTTAGTTTTGCTCTAGTGCTTGCTTGATATTTGTGAGTTTACACGGTGATCAAACGTAAACGTTAAACTTTGCTATTTTAGGAAATATTGGAAAATTAAAAAGTACATTCAACGACTTGAATTTTTCACGAGGATTATATTTTTTTATCAAAAAAAAAAAACAATTGAGCAACACACTACAGAGATGTTGATATCAGCTTGGTTATTTCTTATGAATTTGTATTCATAAGTATTGTATTCTCATTTTTTTCTTGATTGCATTGATATAAATATGCAATAGATTATCTTTTACTGTTTTCAGTGCACTGTACTTTTCAATTTTCCGATATCTACTAAAATAACTCATGAACACCCGTACATAAACAAAAATTAAACAATTTGTTGTAACCATTACCAGCTGCATGACATGTTAATTTATGGTTAACTAAGTCATTTTGAATAAGATACTTGTACCAAATAAGGTCAGATTCCTAATAAGGCCACTGTCAGTTTTTGACAAACCAATGTAATTAACCAAAAAAAAGTTTACAGTAATTTTACAGGTTTCATAATATGTCTAAATTTGCATAGTTTCTAGTTTCTAAATTGTGTCATGGGTGGCGCCATTAGCAATCATCATTTTACCGGGCTGTGTGATGGTATTTTTGATGTGAATACAAGTTTATATTTTTGTCTGAAGAAGGCCTTGTTTTAAAGATGTATTGACATTAGGAACAATTGAGTATCCGGCAAAGAGTGACGGTATATATGCATATGCCTAGTTTTCGTTGTTGGTCTATAATACAATTTTTAAAATTTGGGATAGGTGTGCTTAATAAAGCCACATGTCAGCAGGACAAAGTTCAAGACATGTGTATTATTTGTCTAAAATACGTTCACGAATAATACGCAGGATTGTGTAAAAGCGACAAAGCTACATTTGTTTGCTCAGAATGTCAAAACTGAAATTTATTTTTCGATTTAGTTTTACTTGCACATTAAATGTCAAGTTAGTGTCATATGTAAGTTTTATATATGATTTTAGAATTCGTATTATTGTTTGTAGTGAAGAAAGTTGTATTTTTGTTTCAATGAAATATATGTTATTAAAAACAGTCTAATAATAATTATTGATGTTTATTTGCAATATTTGTCAACTGGCTTTATTAGGAGCAAGTGTTCCTAACAAGACCATTTGCCACTTTTTTTTTAAATTATAATCAAAAATAATCTAACTCGACTTTTTTAAATTTACAAGTATACAACCATTTTAAATAAAGTGAATTTAATATACTCTAAGTTTTATATATTTTTGTCAAATATTAACAAAAAAATAGGGGCTCAATGCTTAACATGGCCATATTTTGTACTGGTACCTCACTTATATACTTATAACTATTTCACATATTATTCTGTGTTGTGAACTGAGCTCTACGAAAACCGTTCACAGAAAGTATATTTATGTGTTTTTGAAATTTGTATGTACAAACAGCTATTTGCTGTCATAATTCTTTTATTTTTGGTCAGAGAAAAAAATTGTTAAGGGCGTCATATTCTCGAAATAGTGATTTCTAGAAATAAAAATAATTTTAGACATTTTAAGACCCGAATAATGTATAGTTTAGCAAATAACAGGAATGTTATCTCATGCCACCTGCGAATATTCAAAGGTAAATCTAAGTAAAACGAATTTATAACGACAGAAAGCGGTCTAACCAACAAATTTTTAAGTAGGTACAAAAATCTAACAAAATACGTATTTTTTACATTTAGCTGTAGATGTAAATATTGTTATAAGATGAACTTGCATAGCTCTACATATAAAATTGATCACTTTTTTGTTTATAAGTATGCAAAAATAGTTGTTAAAATATGAGGTTAGACTAGCAAAATAATGTGTCTTATAAACGCTTTTCGAAAGTTATTACTTTATTTGAGAAGAATGTAAATAGTAAAAGTGATAAAACAAAACATAAAGAATTTTATTTTTGATATTAGTTTTGTTCTACGGCGATAAATACGGCAACCTTAAGTCAAATATGTTTAATTTTGTTATAATTTATCATACATCAACATAAAGACACTGATATGCCGGATGCTCTGTATAGTGGCATTTAAATAATGAGTTAATATATCAAAATATACAAGACAGGGGATACAGGAGTCCTAAATTAGCCTGGAATAATATTATTTCTTATTCACATATTTTAGTCCTTGTGATATCGTATTTATTACAAATTAATTTATAAATATATATGTATATATTTAACTTTTTAATGTTATCGGGGTAACCCCTGACAACATTCTAGATGCAAACCTTAATAAACAAGTTTCATAGCTCCCAAATGATTCAGCATACCTCTGAGCTCCCTCTATTACAAACCCAGGCATATAAGAAGGGAAGAAGTAGCTGCTCCATTTCCACTAGCTCGGATGTCACGTATGCAATAATTTGTCAGGGCGCGATGCGGGCATCGGCTACTTTATTATTCGATGCATTTATGTTTTTTACGGAAACCCATAGCATGTCCTAGTCTTTTTCTGTGGTTAAAAGATACAAAAAAATACGGAAACAGGAAATGCGTCTATTTTCATTTCTTGTGGGCTGCACGTCGACAGCGGTTTAACATAAGTATCTAATAATTCGGTTCAAATAGGACAGCTCAATTAGAGAAATGTCTTTCATGAGATTTTATTTGACTTACAGAAGGGCAATCAAATGTACCTACGATGTACAATCGTTTGCAGTAATAATAAAACTCATTAAAATTCATTTTGAACTTCTGACTCATTCATAATGAAATCTACTTTAAATTTTGAACATTTGTTATTAGTTGTGTTACTCACCAATAGAGAATTAATGAAATTTCTACTCAGAACTTCCAGAAGTTCTAAAACTGTTTTAAGAGAGTGTTATTATTATTGCAAACGATTGTATGTAAAAGTGTTTTCTTTATTTCCCTTGGATTTTTCTGACTGTCTTGATATCAAAATTAGTGTAAATATATATAAAAAAAATATATGTAATCTTTAAACCAATTTTCTTATCCTGAAAAGAATTTGGTTTATAATATTAATGAATGTATTGTATTAATATTTTACTTAATATCAACACAAACAACACTCTTGTACAGCTATACAGCAAAATTTTAGAGCATATATTTTGCTTTTTTACCACACTTTTTAGTATTTTACTGACCACCTCACTCGATGTGTGTTCACACTCGTGCCATGCTGTACTCTATTAAACTTCTATTACTATTACTTCCAATTATTATTTGTAATTACTTGTAGGACGGTTGGCTTAAAACTCATTGGGAAAAAATTATAATAACGATTATAAGAATTATTATAACCTTAATTAAATCATTGTATATGGGACTATGAGACGGTTTCTTATGGTTATAATACAGAGTTTGTTCCACTTAGTTTATAATGATTATGCAAATGTGTTTTTATATTTATCTATAACTGCTTTATTACAGCGTTTATTTGGCACTGGTTCAGTTAATTAGCGTAGTAATGTGACATATTACCCCTCTAGTGAAATATTAAAAAAAACAGGTCACAGCTTAATGGTTATTTTTATAAAGAAACAGTTTTATTAATTTGACAATTAATAGATAGGTAATTTAACTTAAATTAAATTACTTGTTATAAATACTAACAACACAACTTTAACAATTCATAAGATTAATACCAGATGGTCTGTATTTGTATTAACAATGCTTAAATTTTCTTTATAACTACTTGAAACAGCTTCAATGACGGCAATCTCTTCTTCAAGAACTTTGAACTTTTGTGGTGATTTTTTTCTTGTTTTCAAGAGACGTATCTACAGTATGCGCCAAAAGTATGGAATAAATTCAATAAAAACGAAACAATTATTTTTTGGGAAAAATCCTCGAACAGGTAGATTTTTAATTTAAAAAATACATATTTTAGCGTAAAATGCAATTTTCAAATATAATTTGTTATCGAGTAATGACGTCATAGATTTTTTTTTAAATGGCAACACCATATTTTTTTCCTTGATTCTGAAAGATTCTCTATCAGACAGTACTAAAATTTTGCCCTCTTACATAGCAAAGTTTTCGAGTAAACGACGATTGAATGTTAGAAAACGTAAATTTTATCCATAAAATAGTAACAGTTCTGAGGTATGTAAAATAAAATACAATTGATTAAATTTTATACTTAAATTAAATGTTCGAATTGCCATCCACCAACTTCTTGGCAATGCGCAAGTCTGTGAAGAAATTCTTCTTGCACATTATGAATGATTTCTGGGGTAACTCTGCGTATTTCGTCCCGAATGCGATTTTGAAGTTCTTCTAAATTACGTGGTTTATTAATGTACCCTTTTGACTTCAAGTATCCCCATAAAAAATAGTCAAGAGGTGTAAGATCTGGCGATCTTGTAAACCATTCTATCGGCCCGCGTCTGCCGATCCACCTCCCAGGAAAACAGTTGTCCAAAAAATCTCGTACAGGGCGCGCATCATGCGGAGGTGCACCGTCTTGCTGAAACTATATGGTATCGTCAGGAATATCAGGGTCATTATCGTTAGGAAAATCACTGCAAGGGCTGGAACAAGGTCATTTTCTAGAAACTCTAAATATCTTTGTCCTGTTAGGGTTCCTTCAAAGAAGAAAGGCCCTACTATTCTGTCGTCAACTATTCCAGTCCACACATTTAATTTCTGAGGGTGTTGGGTATACGCCTCTGCCATCCAATGAGGATTTTCCCGACTTCAATATCTGTAAGTTTGACGGTTTACTGTACCATTCAGACAAAATGTGGCCTCATCTGAAAAAAGTATTTGCCGGTGCAAATTTCTATTTCCTTGGCATAAATCCATTAGAATTTCGCAAAAGTGTAAGCGGCGATCGGGATCACCTTCATTGAGTTCCTGCACAAGTTTAATTTTGTAGGGATGATATTTTTCCTTCCTCAAGATACGAAACACTGTGCTCTGACTAGTGTCATTGTTTAATGCAACCAATCGTGAAGAATTATGAGGATTATCCACCATACTTATCAAAATGTTCTGTTTCTGATTTTCATTAATGCTTGGACGTCCAGGTTTTGGAATATTTACAACATTGCCAGTTTCTCTAAATTTAGACTCTACCTTACTGACTGTTGATTGGCTGATAGGGCGATCTGGATATTTTTCATTAAATAAATCGCAAACTTCCTGCTGAGTTCTAGTCATATTCTCGCATCCGATAAGAATTAAAATTTCAATTCTTTGAGTAACAGTTAAATGTGCCATAATACTTTAAATTGAATAATAATTTCTATGTCGCTTACAATACTTATTAGAAAATCGGTGTGACAATGACACTTTGCAAAGATTTTTACCTACGTGATCCATAAGAGAACTATGGAATTCGAAAAACTAAACTTGATAACGTTTTTGCTTTATTTTAATTAATTTACGTTTTCTAACATTCAATCGTCATTTACTCGAAAACTTTCCTATGTAATAGGGCAAAATTTTAGTACTGTCTTATTGAATTTATTCCATACTTTTGGCGCATACTGTATATCATGGTAATATTACTATTAATGTATAAGTTATTTATTGTTACTTCTTTGAACAATTGATAAAATTTTCTTTTAAAATTATGGTAATAATTCAGTGATACCCAGTTTTATGTAAGTTTTATAGGTATTAAGTTATTATTATGACATGTAATATCGCCGTTAACACCGTAATACGTACTATGACACAATTTGGTAGATTTTATAATTTTTATTAAAATTATAAAATGGACCAAATTGTTACGTAACAGGTAATACGATGCTAAAGAGAAATGCAGTTAAATTCATTACAGTACCAGAGAGATACATAGAAAAACACATTTAATTTGCAAGAAATATATATATTTTCATAATTTTATAAATAAACAAAACTAAACATTACATACAATTTGAAAAACTTTTTTAAGATCTAACGAAATCCTGTGTTTGTTATTCAACTATTTTTATTGCTTCATCATCCAGAACACCTTTTCAATATTTTTATCTAAAAAATAAAAAAAACCGTGAAATGATAAAATATTGTTTTATGTAATCCAAAGGGCGGCGTATTTTTTTTTTTTTTTTTTTGGAAGTAGGATTGTATAATAACAATTTAAACAAACTTTCATTTAGCAATAAAATTTAATTTTCTCAATTTAGGATGTGACTTTCTAGATGCAGAATGTTGTGTGGTAATAAATATTTGTGCATAACATTAAATTTTACATTTATTAATTCATTTATAGTTTTTAAAACGACCACATGTTATACATGTAAATCAATGTTGAACTACCTATATTAAAGGAAAAAAATACTAGTCGTCAAATTCACCTAATAAATTACGCCTCTATTAATAATAATAATAATAATAATAATAATAATATCTCTACCCCTCATTCTAATCACAGGGATTAGCCCAGAAGTCGGAGACTTGTTCGGGAGAGGGGGCGGCATATTATTATTAAGCAGGCCGCATTTGCGCCCAAGAACGACTTACGTTGGTAGGCCCTAACCACTATTCAGTGCAGGAATGAGGGAAACCTGGAAAACCTCATTAATTAGGGGAGTAGTCAAATATCAACCGGTATCAATCTCTCACATTGACCCAAGCCAACATTCTTCCACCCTACCATACCCGCAGAGAGGGCGCCAAACCTCTCCACGAATATAGCGTATATACGGTCTACCGGCAGCTGGGCTCGAACCAACTCCGATCTAGTCACCTCGATTCAAGTACTGACGCCTTAAACCGCGCGACCACTGACCGAAACCAATAGTTCAAAAAAATTAAAAATAAAGCATATCTGTCAAATAAGAAGTAGTTTATTTATTCTTATTAAGCTGGAGGCTTGTATGGGAGAGGGGGCGGTATATTGTAATAAAGCAGGCCGCACCATATAGTACAGGAATGACCTGGGAAACTTCATTAATTAGGGTGATGGTCAAACGCCGACCGGTATCAGTCTCTCACATTGACCGAAGCTAATTTTCTTCTACCCAGCCATACCCGCAGATAGGGTGTCAATCCTCTCCACAAGTATAGCTGATTTAAGGGTCTACCGGTCGCGGGATGCAAACCCGGGCGGAGTGGCCACATCGATTCAAGTACTGTAATGTTTTTATATTATTGAATGCGAATGATGAGAGAAGGTACGGCACGAAAGAAATCGTATTAATATAAAAGCAGAAGGAAATATGCATAATATGTAATATCCACCGAATTCCCTAATAAAGTTCGAAGCAAAAAATTGAAAACGTATTTCTATTTTCGAATCTTTGTAAAGGCTGTCTGTATGATTACAGGAACTGGAAGTAGTTTCACGTTTAGAGGTCCGACAATCGCTCGTTCCATTTTCGTAGAATTTATGACTGCCCGAAATGTATCTACCAGTCTAGACGCTAGGTATTACTGATTGGAGTTTATATTTTCGGTTCATGGAACAAGTACGCATTCTGTTTTGATTAAATATTCATGGTAAATAACCGTCTGAATATTGCAAAAAGCTTTTTAGTGTATTGTAAGGCTAGATAGTGTTGCTTAATTTTGAGAATTATAATATAATAAATTTTAAATATTCTAAATAATACAAAAACATTTATCAAATATTATTCAACTCACCTGTCTTGATTGCAATAACCAATTAATTAGAAGGCATGGAAAACTTCCAGTATAATATTATCCACATTACTCTTGCTATTGAGCGTGTTGGCTAACTTGTTTGTGAACTGATATGCTACCAGTTTAAAGCTATAGTAACTAGAAAATCCTAATCCATTTTATTTATAATTATTTCCTTAAAATGAATGGCAGAGTAACTTCACGTAAATTCAAATTAGATAAATATGAGTTCATTATACTAAATTTTTCAAGGTAGTCACGAGATTTCCTACAATCCTTCTAATAACAGTTTGGTTCTTATAGTCAAATTTTTATGAGGTTAATGTAGTAAACTAGAGATAGTAGATTTTATCAAAAATACGTCAGTAGTTCAAAAAAAATCACAAAATTCATTTTAAAGAGTGAGTAAATTTGTAGGTACACTAGTAAAAGAATAAGGTGAATAATTCAGTGATAATTTATTGGCATCAAGTTACAGATTACGATCAAATACTATACTGCCCTGTAAGTAAAGCGTCCTTAGTTTAAATAGTAATAAGCTATTGACAGTCAGCATTTCTTGTGATATAAAAAAGATGATATTACAGGAATGCTGATATTACATTGTATGCTATTTTAATAATCCATAAAAGGTGGAAAATTGTACATACGGTAAAATTATTACTATTTTACTATTGACGTAATTTATGCCAGATGCCAGCTTAGGCAATAAAGTAACCTTCTACGTAAAGCTGATCTACCGGTTCACTATGTGAAATATAGTGGTAGGTAAAGTTCACAATTTTAGTTGTTTGGGTTACATTTTGTGGCAATTATTGTAACTTCTAAAATGAAAAAATGCGCAAAAGAAAGAAATAAATTCAAAATTTTAATTGTTATTAACATTTTTTCTTATATCAGCATAGATCCAATTTGTTGTTGTTTAGAAGTTACAAGCATTTTAAAATGTATAATTTCATATTTCAAATCAGCTTGATAACTAAAGATAATGGTTGCTATAACAATTATTCTTATTATTTGTAGTTAAATTGTTTTTTTTAAATAGTTTTCTTTAAGTGGTCCTACAATCCAAAAATAACAATTTAACTACTAACTGGTCTAAAAAAAACAACAGTTAACATTATTATTTGAATTTAAAGTTTACACAACAAATTTTAAGACTATAAAAATTGTTCAAAATGTCCACCATCATTTCTTATTTTGTTCTGGATTCTGGAATTGTGAGAGCCTTAAAAAGCCACAGCCCCATTGGGCCCCCTGTGCTTCCTTCCATTAAGAGATCAATCAACCTGAACCGCTAATCAACCTAATAAAGAGAAAAAGGGTGAAGTTGCTCAGGGGAATTCCTCTAATATAGATCCTAGAAGGCCATCGCTCTCCCAACACGGATTCTCTTGTTGATGAAACTGCTGTGCACTCACAGAGAGCATGAAGCACGATCTTTTTTTTTCCTGTTCTTAATTCTTACAAAGAGGTCACACGTCCTCTTATAATACAGATTAATCCTGGTCATAGCCAGGTGTTTTTGGCTGTATCCTTGCTGGGGTACTCTAGGAACTCCTTAGCAAATTGAGACCTATTTATTTCATCATACCGTCTTCGGAATTCTGTAGTTCTCCTTGATAATTTCAACGAAAGCTGACAGCGAAAGCATACTGGAGCGACCAGGTCTAAATATACTGAGGGCCGATGCACTCTTGACTAGCTTATCAGCTGTTTTATTGCCATAGCACCGCTCGTGTCCTTTTACCCAACATACAGATATGCTGTTGTCGGTTGAGGCCACTTCCAGTGCTGGATGGCACTCCCATGCTTATTTGATTAGCTACATCCTGAATTATTTCAAATAACTGGGGGTTGTACTGACGGGTAGTGATTTCAACATAATAGGTAAGCTGCTTCATATATCTCCATAAACCAAAGTCCAAAGGATTTAGATCTGGGGAATGCGGTGGTCCTGGATGTCATTGGATCTTGAATATCCGTTTATTTGGGAAATGGTTATTTAACCAAGCAGTTACATGCCTCCGTCTATATCGTGCACCACATATTTAGAACAATCCCTCTATGTCATCAATGAAATCAAAAAGGTTGTTTTCCAGGAAAGTTTTATACAGAACTGTATTTAAACGATCATTTAAAACATTACAGGCAGTAAGTCATTGTTGAAAGTGCTACCCCAGACGTTGACACTGAAACGTTGCTGTAATCGTATTTATGCCGTCCCTAATAAAACACGCTTCAGCAAACCACATGGCAAGCAAAATAAATCTATCATTTTGTGCATGCTGTTGAAGCGACAAAATTCTAATCGCTCTAGCATGTAATGCTTGTACATTTTGGGGATGAAACGGATGTAACATTTCTCTTTTCAATATACGCCATAAACAATTCGGTGGCAAAGAAAGATTAGTTGCTATACACCGAACACTAATTCTTCACTTCAGTAGGACGAGTGGCCATTTTTGGAGCGGGGTTCCCTTCTCGAAATCTACCAAATGGTGCACTAAAGACTGTGTGGACAGGTTGATGTCTATTTGGCTATCTTCGTCGGTATTCTCGGCGTTCCCATTGAAATGTCCATATACAAAGACAATATTTGCATACCCTTCAGTTGTAAATAAATGGATACTTTATTTAGCACTTTAACGCTAAGTGTCAAATGAATAAACAACATGAAACAAATAATAATTATTGTTATAGCAATTATTATTATCGTTTATCAGGCTAATTTGAATTGAAATATGAAATTATATTTTTTAAAATACTTCTAAACATAAACGAATGACTTATGTTCATGTAAGAAAAATGTTTGACATTAAACGATCTGTTAAAGTTTGTCATACAGGTTGTAGAATACCTGTATGTAAAATATGCATTAAATATGTATTTTCGTAAAATCTAATCTATTTACAAAAGATATTCCTTCCTGTTAGTCTAGTTTCCAACACAATAAGAGCAAGACTAATTAAAAGCTGCCGACGCTGCTTGTTTAATAAACATTTTGTAAAGAAAATCCTCAGCGGCATTATGTAAGTCAAGTATTGATTGAGCCCATGTGGATTCTGTTAATAGTGGCGCGAAGCCACCCCATATTGCCGGTAAGGGTAGGAGGGCGACATGTACGCTGTAGAGGTGATGCGGTTCGAGGTTTGTAAGCTAAATAAATTGGTAGGTTGTCATCCCATCAAGGCATGGACAATTTGAGTAGGTTTAAATTGTTTAATTTTATCATATCTATCCGTGATATCTAAAGCATTTAATTAATTAGTGTAGCTAATATTTCTATGCATCACGTGTCAAGGCAGTGTCTAGTAGTAATACATGTAAAGTTATTACTATGTTTGAACATACTTAACGGGATCTATACATAGAACTAAAATTATTATTATTATATATTTAGCATATACTACTCGGTAAATTACAAATCTAGTTACACAAATAAAATTACAGTATAATAATTACAATTATAGCCTGTTTGGAAATGAAAGAGAGTAATAAAACCCCGAGATAACAACCGGCCATGGGCGTGGTAATATTTCGTTTCAGGTAATTATCGGGTAACACTAATGCTAACAGGTAATGGGTGTACATTAGTATATTTTATTGGATACATCATACGGCAGGAGCCAGTGTATTGTCACAGATCAATCCAGTCTTAGAGCTGAATATACGAAGACGTGCTAGTGCAGTAGAGTAAAATTCGACTTGTGTTTAGTGACTATTGTGCCAGTCGATATAATATTGTTTGGGTAAAATGTCGAGCTTATTAGATTACGTATCCGCTAAACGCGTGAAAAGATGTGCGCTGTATTTAACGCATTGAAACACCAAAATCCTACCAACAGTGTTGACGGCATCGTGGAAAAGTGTTCCAAAATGACAGGTATTGGAAAATCGACTATCTACAGACTTTTAAAGGAAACAAAAAATGGAGAAGATACTGTAAATCCCCCAAAATCATCTACAGGGAGGTCAAAAGTTGTTATAGATGATTTCTTCAAAAATGTCATTCGCAGAAAAGTATACTCATTTTATTTTAAAAAAGAAGTTCCAGCGCTAAACAAAATTTTAAATGAACTTTCAGAGGACAACGATTTGCCAAATATCAGTAGAAGCAAATTATGGGTCGTCATACGAGAGTTGAATTTTTGCTGGGAAAAGCAGAACAGGAAGTCAGTTCTTATCGATAAAGATGAAATTATTTGTTGGTGGAGATCCTACTCAAGATCAATTAGAAAATTCCGTGAAGAAGGGAGGAATATTTTTTATCTAGACGAAACTTGGGTCAACGAGGGATATACTGTAACAAAAGTATGGCAAGATAAAAATATAAAAAGTTTTCGACAAGCATTTTTGGATGGACTTTCAACAGGGTTCAAGGCACCTTCAGGTAATGGGCGAAGATAGAATAGTAACACATATAGGTAGTGCCAGTGGTTTTGTGGATGGCGGTTTACTTTTATTTGAATCTAAAAATACAGGTGACTATCACGAAGACATGAACGCAGATGTTTTCGAAGAGTATTTTACACAGATGTTGGATCTTATTCCTCTGGAGTCTGTAATTGTTATGGATAATGCCAGTTACCATTCACGGCAGACCGAGCGGACGCATACGACTGCTTGGAGGAAAGCCGATATAATTCAATGGTTATCTGGAAAAAACATTTCTTTTGAAACAAATATGGTAAAAAAAGAACTTTTGACACTTGTCAATCTTAATAAAGATCAGAAAAAATATATTCAAATGGCAACGAATCGCCAAATAACGGTACTACGGTAGCGCGAAATAATACGACGTTTATATTAAGTGAAAATTTTGTTAAAAAATTCCTTGGAACGAGTAACTGCAGATAACTGGCAAAGATGTATACATCATGTACAAAAAGAAAAGGAGAAAATGTGGGAACTCAATAATTTAATTGACGTTACTGTGGAACCTATCGTTATCAATCTTTTTTTTTTCTTTATTGTACATTTATACAACACTACATTTACTCACCATAATTTGAATTTTCAAAATACCGGTACCATGGCCGCCACGATCTCCTGACTTTAAATCATTTGGACTTTTCTTGTGAGGATATTTAAAAAATTAAGTGTATCGCACTGCAGTGAACACTATTGATAATTTACGCAAACGTATCATATAGCTGCTGCTAATAACTTCAAAACAGACAAAAACTAGCAACATTTGTGTTAGTTTGTAGAAGCTGGGTAAGACAGACCCAAAATTTTGTTAATAACGAAAGCACTTAATAAAAATAGGTACTCTATTTTAAAGATAAGAAGTTAAAAAGTTCTGTAAATTTGCTGCAAACGCAAATCTGTAGACAATCCAAAATTGCAATCTGGCTTATTGAATGGTCAGTAAGTCAATAAGTGTGTGTCATATCAGCCTAACTATGAATGTTTATATAATTTAAAATGAGCAACAGAACTTCTGCCTTCCTTTGATACAATTCTATTGTCAGTCCAACACGTTTTCATTAACGACATAGACATATTATTTTCTGATGTTTCAGATGTGGTTTATCATTACCACTATCAACTTCTTTTCGCAATATTTTCTTTATTCAAAAGTGAGTTTTCAATGTAGCCTTCCGCCACAGTGCTCGATCTCCATCCCCCGTATCAACTAAAAGGATAGCAGACGCTCATCGTAATTCATATCCACATACTTTTTCCAGTTGTCCAGCTTCAAAAATCTTGCGACTTCTTGGAAGTTGACACTGATTTTATGAATACTGACCACCATTCGATGACACTGTGTACTAACATATCTGAAAAATAATCGACGTTCTACCAATCCGGGTGGACGTAAAAAACATATTCCCGATGAAAACTTAAATAATTTTCTCCCAACACAGTAAAATAACGTGGTCTCTTATTTTTGGTATTGGGAAGTTTAATAATTAAGGCGGATTTCACATCTTCGACACTATCAATTGTTAAATTGACTAATTCATCAGAGCGGCGTGCGCCTGCAACCCCCTATATTAAGACGACTAACAGGATTTTTAATATATATTTTTTTATTTTAAAGCGTTTACCTTCACCATTAAATATAAATTATCAGGTGCACTATTCAAAAAGCAATCAACTTGCTTCTTTGTAAATACTATTTTCGGTACATATCTATCATTTCGTCTCTTGCACGTAACTTTGAATATTTGCTTATACCCGTTTTTATATCTAACGTTGACCGCAACGTTGTATATTGTGACCAAAGAGTTGACTGCTACATTTTATTTGCTAAATTTGAAAAATACGTCATCAATACGTCTTCTTAACATAACTTAATGTTTTTTTACACTAATCCATAAAACGTTGGTAGACACATTCATATATTTCTAGAGATTTCTTTGGGAGAAGTATCAAAGAAACCTCTTTCGCACGCTCCAGTATCTTCTCAAGTACACCGAAATCTTCATTAGATTCCATTTTTACAGACAAACTGAGCCAAACAAACAATCATAAATGAACTCAATGAGTAAAGTTTGACAAAGAATCGATACTACATCGATATATGCTTTGCTTTATTATTTATTTATTTACTATATACACTGTTCTACAGATTTGTACCCAATTACATCAGAACAAGTGGGTACAGCATGTGAGAAAATATAAATAATAATATTATGTTGTAGCGGTTGTAACAAGATAAAAAAAATAAACAAAAACTGTTTGACATAAACTATTGAAATCCATTGAATTCAGATTACTAAGGCTGGTGTTAAAAATATCCACGCTACTGCAGATTTTATTATTGATTCTACACATAAAATGCAGTGGTGAATTTTGTAGCAAATTCGTCCGTGCAACCTCTAGATGAAAGGTTCTCGTTTGACTTGTGGGACTGATAGATTCAATTTAGTCAGAATAGGTGAACAATGTAGGTTATTATGTATAATTTTGTAAATAAAAATCTGAGAAAAGTATATGTAGCATTTAATGACAAAAATGCAAATTGACTAATACAAAAGTTTCAAAAATCTTCTTTGTATATTTTCTAACGTATTTATATGAATATTATAATTGGGACACCAAACAAGCGACGCATACTCAAGTTTACTTCTAACAAAGGAGCAGTAGAGAATTTTTAGAGTATTTACTCTGAATGACAAAATCACGACTGTTACGTATAATGAATCCCAGTGTTCGAAGGGCTTCTCCAGTAATAGCTTCAATATACGATGAAAAGGTCAAATATTTATACTATATTATATAAATTAATAACGAAATAGGGGATTTCGGTTCGAGAACAAATAGCATGTATTATTCAGATTAAAAGTGTTTTTTTTTGGCTTGCAATTTTGCATCCGCTATCCCAATATAACAAAATCCTGTTTCTAAAAAAAATTGTTCTCTTTATAGTAATTCGTGGATACATTGTATTTTTTTCTATGTTATTACAATTCTTTATTGTTAGCTAGGCAAAGTAAAGCAGAGAAAAAGGCTTTATATTTATGGCATCAGAAATAACACGAACAATCTTTTATTAGATGCACATGTAGCGATATAGCAATGAACCACTTGTTACACTGCTACATGCATCACGATACGGCGTTACATACGAGCATTAGAGTCGGGTTAATAAAAATGAGGCCCAGACAACAGCTGCCGGCTGTTGGCGTGCAGCAACTACCACAGGTGAAAGCCTGTTCAGCCGTTCGCACCACCCTAGGCAGCCTCTCGGTTATTGTCCTATTGGGAAGGCACCCTCATAATCGCCTCTTTCACTTCCTTTATTAAATTCATGCAGCAAGCGTTTCATGTAACTATTAGAAAATTACATAGCTATTTATTGTAAAATATTTAGTTTCAAGAATTACTTTTAAAATTATGGAATGTCTTAAGAGATCTAAAATGAAAGCTTTGAAATTTTGTATTCATTCAGCCCATTCAGGTTACTTCAAGGTTAAATGATATATTTCACCACCTTAATTTGTTTTAGTATATAGCACCCTATTACTGTTGAGAAATAACGGTGGGGTTTTTCCTAATACGTTATGTAGAACTTTAACAGAGTTTCTTAAAGACAAGGAATTAGATGTCGCTATAGTTTAACATATTATCATGTGTTATTTTAAATGTGAAAATGTAAAGCTTATTAAATTTACATTTAATTCACGGTTCTATAAATGCACATTGAAGGTAAGTTATAATATTTAAATGATGAAGGATAAAAAAAATTAGTAATCCATTTGATTTGCCTGATGAAGAAAAATATTATTTAATTTAGTAAAGGTTAAATACGGCAATTTATTGAGGAACACACATGTCAGTAGCTGCTTTCTGCAAGTTCTTTCAATGCCATTATGCAGGTAACAGGCATGTGTATTCCCTGTTTAAATGGTTGTTGACAATTCGACTACTCTGTTTTTTAATTTAATATAACATAAACATAAACTTTTGAATTGAGAAGTTTTCGAAAGAATTCTCTGGCACGTCGGTTTTATTTTTAAAAAAGGCACTTTTTGACATATACTCATCGTTGTTCTGGATATGACGTCATCGACAAGTTTTTTAAATAGCAACCCCCAATTTTGACCATGCCATTTGAAAGAGCGTGTCATTCTACATACATATATCATAAAAAATTATGGCGTTACATACAACAAAAATTTCAAGAAAATAATGTTTGAATATTTTAAAATTTAATTTTCACAATACTGTGCACCTCCCCATTATTCAACACTAGTCCGTGCTTATTTAGATGAGCTGTTCCCGAATCGTTGGGTAGGGAAAAGAGGGGCCGATTGAGTGGCCAGCCAGATCGCCTGATTTGACATCCCTAGATTATTTCTTGTGGGGATACTTAAAAAGCAAAGTATACGTTACTATACCGGTTAATTTAGAAGATTTAAAAGCAAGAATTCGTCACGAGATACATCGTATACCTCCTGAAGTTATCGATAATGTCCAAAAAGAATTTATTAATCGTCTTGGCTACTGTCAGGCAGCCAACGATGCACAATTTGAACATTTAATTTAGTCGATTTTTTACATAATCATTATCATTTTCAGTATTGTGAAAATTAAATTTTAAAATCTTCAAACATTATTTTCTTGAAATTTTTGTTATGTAACACCATAATTTTTCATGATGGCATGGTCAAAATTGGGGGTTGCTATTTAAAAAATTTGTCGATGACGTTATATCTTGAACAACGATGACGTTACAAATGTGGGTCGTATGTCAAAAAGAGCCTTTTTTAAAAACAAAATCGGCGTGCCAGGGGATTTTTTTCGAAAACTTCTCAACTTCAAAAATAATTATTATTTTTCGAAAGCACTGTATAAAATTGTGAAGTTAGTCCTGTAACTCTAACCTATTCTTTCCAAAAATCAATAGCTGCGTCTTAGCTCCATTTAACAACAATTTATGAGCGTTAACAACAGTAACAATATTTTTCAAATCGACATTATTATGGAGAGCAGCAGAATCTTGCAATGAGTAAAAAAGGAATTAAAATCCGCGTTGTATATTGTAAAAAGAATCGGGCCAAGTATGCTCCCCTGGGACAGTCCTTGCCTAATTTCTTTGAATGGAGAGATTTTTTCACTTGTAATGACTCTCTGCCTACGATCTGTTAGATAATTTTTTAAAAATAAATGTACAGAATCACCAATGCCGAAGAATTGTGTGATTCAAGGTATCGAACGCCTTACTGAAGTCAAGCAATATTAGAGAGGTGTACAAATTTCTTTCATTAGCACGAAATATATCATCAGTGACTTGACGTAAAGCGGTAGTAGTACTATGCATCTCTCTAAAACCTGACTGATGTGAAGGTAGTGTTTTATTTTCTTTTAAATAATTATTAAGTTGTTCACGTACAATTGTTTCCAATACCTTGGACATAATAGGAAGGATACTTATTGGACGATAATCAGGAAGCGTCTGAATGTTATAATTCTTCGGGATTGGGAGAACATTGGAATCTTTCCAAGACGCAGGATAAGTACCTGTTGATAAACTCTTATTTATAAGGAAGATAAAGTACTCCCCAAGTTGAGGAAAAATATATATTAACATGTTATTATTTATTCCATCCGAGCCTGAGTTTTAATTATGTCTATAATGATTTCTATTTCTCTAAATGTGACTGCAGAGAACTGGTTAAACTTATTAGGTACTGGTAGAAAATCATCATATTATTGTAAAATAGTATCTCCCTCCTTATCACATCAAATCTCTCCAAGATCTGAACATGAGTACTTTCCTCAAGATTTACAATGCATATATTCTTCAACATCTTGAGTTTGCTGTAACTATAAGATCTCTTGCTTTAAAACAAAATATTCTGCAGTTGGAGGGTGTCCAGAGACGCGCTACTAAACTCCCCATTGAACGGACGATGCGTGACGATCTTATAATGACGCACAGGGTTCTTCATGACAAAATCCACTGTCCAGATGAAATATTCGTTCGTAACAGGGATGTAAAACTACGAGATCATGATTTGAAGTTAACGGAGGAGCATTTTTACACCCGTACAAGACAGGATGATTTATCGAATCGTATTTTTGACATGTGGAACTCATTACCAAATTATAAAATTTCAGCATCTTCGTTTAATTGCTTCAAACATAGACTTGATAATTATTTGGTCTAGACCTATACGTAGACTTATTTTTGTATATTATTTGTTGTCGTTTATGTTTAATCTTGTTTTATTTGCATTATTATATTTATTGTTTCTTTGTTGTGAATAATAATAATAAATTACAATTTCAATATCAGTTTATGTTCGTTACAAAATTTAACTAACGATTTCTTTTTGTTGTAAATAATGATGAATATTAAACAATTATTTGTAAATTAGAACGGGGAATATGGGTCCTAAACATCCGTCGCATTTATTTTCTTGCTTCATTTGAGAAGTGTTCCAACTCCGCTACACATGAAATAAATCTGAATTCAGACAAACTCGCCTCTCTCAAATAAATTCCGTTCCAATTTGTGAGCGCTGCCTAAACACCTGATTTACGTAGTGGCAGTGGCAGATCCAGCCCTCCCGGCTTTTCAATATTTGTAAGCACACTTTCAAACAGGGGACCAGATGTTTAAATGAGCTGAGTTAACGCTCTTCGTTTAGTCTCCTATCGGGTTTCGCCGCCGATTTTATTAAGATGCCGGGTTAATGTAGCTGCGCAACTGTAAAACGCAATTTTATTGAAAATGCATAAATAGAAATTTAATAATCAAATAAATTGAATATATTTTTAGATAAAAATATTCTACTAAAATAATATCGTATCCTAAACAACATCAAATGGTCCATTAAACGTTTAGGATGTAAAACGGATGTATGATAGACAAGATGACAGTTAGGCAAGGCGCATATTGAAACGCGTATGACGCGTGTGTGGTGACACAGCATAGCACGTACTTTTGTAGCTTAAGGAAAGTAATGGGACAGCGCAAATTCGTGCACAGCAAGACTCGCGTGTGACGCGCAGTGGCAGTGGCACAGTTTTTCGCGCCGTACGCGCCACGTGTTGATAATTTTGAGGTTAGTTGTGTTTTCTACCATGGCAATGAAAACGAAACTGGTAGAGCCGGTAAGAAGGCATAGAGAGCTTTATGATACCAGACATGAGAATTACATGAAAGCGAAGATGAAAAACAAGATTTGGTGTGAAATTGCAAAAGAACTGCACAAGATGGTACATTTTGTAGATAGAAAACTGTAATTTTTTCTACATTTTCAATGATAACTAAAAAATACGATTACGAAACTACAGACTATATATGGTCCAAGTTTCAAATTTTTTCATCCTTACGTATTCTTAATTAGTCGAGACAATGAAGCACTAAAAAGGCCAAAGATAGGAAATCTTTTAGGATAGAACGTATCTGTACGCGGCTTTTTGCATTCACTTGCAAAAATTATTTATATCATTCGTACCTACTTTGTACCTATTACAAATCGGAATTTGCATTGCTGCAGTCAAAAATGCATGCAAAAAATGCATCTTTTGAGAGGCCTTTTGGCAAATTTAATAACTTCGTAAATAAGAGTCAGAATTGGCTCAAGTCGGGTACCCGGGGGTTTTCGAGGTCGCTGATCACGATTATTATGTTCAAATTGACCCCCCGAAGACCTGGAGCTCAGGAACGCCGACGAACGTCATCTCCGGGGACTATCCCGAACTTTATGCGAGAGAGGAGAGAAACTGGACACCCAGGGGTTTTTTGGGTCGCTGAATTCGAATATACCATCGGTGAACACCCCACGGACACCTGGTGGGCCCCAACCTGGACGCGGATGTCATGTTCGAGAATTTTCAATCAGGTTTTCTTGTTTATATACCAAAATTTGCCTTGACTAAGCTTAGTAATTTTATATGTCTACATACTATCCTGAAAAACTTTTTTTTGGGCATCTAATAAAAAATTTGTAATCAAATAAAAAAGTGTAACTTGTGTTTGTTCTGAACTCATAACATTCTGTTCGTAAGTCGTAATCTATTATTTAATATCTTACTTGAAAATATTCTTGTTTTAGCACAGTAAACAGAAAGTAAAACCTTATTCCAGATTGAAGAAAATAAATACTTGCGTCTTGCAACACACGTCATGCGAAATTGACTGCTACGTGCTATATGCAGATTTCTTTCGAAGCATTGTATTTGACGTTTTAGTTGTGTCTGGTAAACGTGTTATAGATGAGCTTCACCACACCTGATTTCCAAAGAAGTCTTCAACGTCTGATAATCCTTATGCTTATTATCAGCTGAAGTTATTAAAAAATTCCCTAGCTTAACCCCGTAGACCCACTATGAGTGAGATGGTCTTTTCATCTTCCTGCTAGGCATTTGCCAAGACAGCTACATCAAACTGTTTAAGGTAAGAGCTCCATGATACCTTTACATCAAACGTTAATCTTTGAAGACGGGGAAAAACTATTTTCAGTTTTAATGGACTCATTTAAAAATAATTGGGACTTTAAATTTAAGACACTCACTCACTCTGTAACTTAGTCATATTTTCCTCTACAATTTGTACATTGTCTAGCACCTCACCTTCTCAATTGATTCATTTCTTCTTCAACAGTGAATCTGTGAATCTTAATTGCCTCTTCTAATTTCTTATTGTTTTCTTGTGAACTGGTTTTCAGTTCGTTTTATAATTATTCTTCCTAATTATTTCTTCTAAACTGTTCCTCACCTCCTCTTGCTGTTCTTCATCTCTTTCTTTACGTTCTCGTTCATTTCGTCCTGGCTGTTCATATATTCTTGACTCTTTTTCCGTATCAATATTTTTATTAATGGAATCACTTCTAGAAATTGTTTAATTAGTACGTTATATAAATGTAGTACTCATAAAATCAAGGTAATAATTGGCAGAATTATTATTACTTCATTCTGTTTATTACATTTTATCAAAAGCATTTTGGAAAATATACAGAGTGGTTCTAAAATAAGTGCGTTCAAAGTAGTAATAGGAAGAGCATAAACAATTTTCAATAAACAACGTGCAATATTTATAAGATAAATTATTGTCAAATGAAAAAAAAAACAGAAAATTTAGAAGACAGGTCCGTTGCCTCTATCAAATATTTCTTTACAGTCAAAATGTCTACTTTCAGTTTTTAGGTTAAAAACAAATTACTTACCATAAACCGATATTAGGTAATTCTACAACTTTGTATTGTGTTTTCTAAATTGATGAATTTAATAACCAACTGTATATAAAATAGTCAGAAAGTAAGTATATCCATATTATTGATGTCATTTCACCTATTTATATTGTATATATTTTTAATTAAGATTTGTTTTCTTTCTTCTTACAGTCGAAATGTCTACTTTCAGTTTTTAGGTTAAAAACAAATTACTTACCATAAACCGATATTAGGTAATTCTACAACTTGGCGTGCGTTTACTTCATCCGCAAAAATAAAAATATAGTTAAAGATCGACGTGCGTGTGATCTTCGACGTTTTGATGAAGTCACTTTTAAATAAAACAAGGCAAACCATTCCGCAATTGTCTACACTGCGTCGGTAAAAATGAAGAACTGAATGAAGAAGTGACTTACTGTAAATATCCATTCATAGTTGACCTAAATTTTACATCAAAACTCTTAATTTATTACTGGAGTGCAAAATGATATTTTAGATATACCAATATCAATGAAATTACATATTTTTGCATCTTTAAAAATATATTTGGAAAAGAAAGCATCTATTTTGGAATACCCTGTATATAAGAAAGAAGGAAAACACGACTGTAATGTCATTGCGACTGCTTGCATTTATCTGTTGTGACTTATTTTCAGAAATTAATATTCTTGTCATTCATAATAAGACAAAACGTTTCTTTTTTACGTGTAACGTATTATAAATTCTAAAGTCGTTGATGTAGTATCGTGAGATAAACAATCGCTGCATTATGTAGTTATATAGAGTATTATTATACCAGTATCACGTTAGAGCTGAACTTACGAGTATGCTGTCCATTAAATATAGATGTAAGGCAACATCTGCCCATGCCTTTACATGCATGCATAACCAAGTACCGGAGAGAAGAATTTGTCTATTACTGGAAGAACTTATTATTTATCGAAAAATAAAAGCAAGATGAAGCGAGGTGATGTCTAGAATTAAGTGATCCGTGATTGTGGCACACATTCTTAAAATAGACTCAACTTTTCTTTATAGGTAGCTGTTAAATTAAACATTTGGCTTGCAGGTGTAAATATCATGTTCTTTTGAAACAGCAACATGCAAGTTTTTCCCCAACCACTTTAATTTCCTTGTGTTTACAAATTAGTGTTGTAGAATGAAATTTTAACTGCATTATTAATCGTGTCATTAATTTTGAGAGCAAATAGGGAAAAATGAGTATAATATGAATACCTCAGCTAACAATTTCCTGTTCTATAAAAATTGTAAGAGCGTTTCCAGAACAAATTCTATAGAGGCAGTGTTTATTCTAAGACCATTTTCAAAACGTTCTTGCAACACTTATACCATAAAAATGGGCACCGTTCTATAGAACTTTTTAGTTGCTTAAGCTATTCTGTAAGATCTGCAGGATATACTTATAGAATTGTTGAATAAACGTTCTCACAGGTGTTAAAGAGTTTTTATAACACAGTTACAAAGCAATCTCATAAAAATTCTACACCACTTCGTTATAAAATTTTTGTGTTGCATGGTGTTCTACTTAGAAAACTTTAATATCGTTTAATTGTATCTTTAAAAAATAAAATGTCTCTGCATCGCACATATTAGAAATAATATGGATGAGCCAATAAGAACCAATATAGAAGATGACCTAATCAGCCTGCATAAGAGTACTCGCATCATTACGAGTTGCTTTGTTGGTTTGTCCATCAGGGAGCAGTACATTTTAATCCGGAAAAAGTTTTATTGTGAAATGTGTAGTACATAATGGTAATTTTTAACGCGCCCTCATTTAACCTTATATTTCTTATGATGCTGGAAATTTTCTAAAAAAAAAAATGTTTTCTAAATTGATGAATTTAATAACCAACTGTATATAAAATAGTCAGAAAGTAAGTAGTATATCCATATTATTGATGTCATTTCACCTATTTATATTGTATATATTTTTAATTAAGATTTGTTTTGTTTCTTCACAATATGGCGACAGAAAGAAAGGCTATCTTGTACTTCCAAAGGGTTCTCACTAATATGACATTTTTGTGTCGATTGCAATGATTATATAGCAAATATGCTTCGTAAGCAACTACTATAACAGATATATGCCACTTAATATCCACAGTGTTGTCATATTTTATTGTGGTAATATCAATTATTTCAATCTTATTTAATAAAGCTAATAAAATTCTTTAGCTTCAACATCTAGAAGTGTAAATAAATAAGGTTTGGAATGGTCTAAATTAAATATGTTACTAAATTTCTATAAAGAAATCAGTTTCTATTAGTAATCAAATAAATCTTATCTACCGTAATGAAATTTTCCTTCTGCAAGCAGATAATAATTTCTACAAATCACCACTGTGCTATACAAATTTCCCCATTATACTTTGATCAAAATATTTCGCACTTTTATAGGCAGGTCTCGTCAGATGAGGGTATGGGAGACCTACATATGTATATAAATGTTAGTTCTATAGTGTTTTTTAATGTTTTGGTTACGTATTTACTCTATACTGATTTTATAACAACTGTATTATTATTCTCTATAACGGCTTTAAAGAGCTTTTTCTCTTGAGTTCGACAGCAGCATCCATATTTGTAATTTGTTTTCCGCAGCAGAATTGTAACTTAACAACGCCTTACACAATAGTTCTATAATTAAACTATAAGCGACATTACAGATTAATTTTATAAGAGTGTCACAGGAGATGGTATAATTCTATAAAGCACTATTTTGCATCGGTTTTACTGCAATTTGATTCTATAAGCACCGTTGCTGTAAAATTGTGTTATTGTACACACTTATAAGACTACATTAGCAGTTACCTTATAAATGTTCTATAAATTATGCTCTAAGAACGTTCTTGCAACACATTTAAAAAACAATTCAGTTTCTGAAGGCAAAATAGTCTCATGTGCCACATTAATGCAATAATTTAGTGTTCTAGATACAATTATAAAATATTAACAGAATATAAAGCTCCTATTACTCTAAATTTATAGAACTACTTTGCTAGCTGGAACGTGATTAAAAATATGCATATATGCAAAAAATGCATATTTACACCGAAAAAAATATTTTCAAATCATTATTTAAACCCCATTTCCAGACTTTTACTGACCGTTGGAAGCAGTTCAACCTGACGCGACGTTGCCAAATTTAAATATTTTCTTCGTATTTATGGTAATGTTAAAACGTGTAATGAATGCTGTAAATTATTTTTTGAAAGTATGCAATTTACATATTAAGTTCAAAAATGTTTAATATTGAAGGTACAAGACATACACGAATCAAATAATTAACCATTTCTACTTCCTTACACAAATAGCTATATAAAAAAAAACAATACTCACTACTTTAATTATTCAGAAAGGTATTAATGACTATATTGAAGCATTTGGCAAACTTCATTAACACTTTCGGTTCTTACCCCATTGTAAAACAAATTCATTTATGACTATTATAACTATGTTATGCCGTCAAATATATATTTTTTAAATATTGTTATCATTATGCAGATAAAGGCAGGGACAAAGTTTATTGCATATACCCAATAAGTAAATATAAATACAGCTTAATTGCTAATGTGGAAAACAGACAAATAAAATCATGCAAAAAGGGTATATATCTACTTGTATAAAGAAAATCCATAAATAATTCATACACGGCAAAATGATTGAAAATACTCTAAAAAGTTAAATAATAGAATAGAAATCGAAACAAGACATACTAGCATGTAGCATGGAGACGGTTATAACCATTCTGGAATGAAATGATGGATGATGTAGCAACAATAGTGTGAGGAATTATTAGCTAACAAATAAAAACATAGTATTTTCAAAATATACATAATATAGAATATATTATAGCATTTAGAGTCGAATCAAACTGGTGTAATAGTAATGCAGTGGCGGCTGGTGGTGAAATTTCAGGTATGTCATATCTTAATAACCAGACATGGGACCCAAACCAAACTTTTGTATACGAGTATATGTACTGTGGCTATATAGAGAACTTCAGTAGAAGGAGAACGATTTTGCAGTTTGTGAAAAAAAGTTTAAAAAAACGTGGGCCTCACCTAAGATTTCCAAATTGGTTTGTTTAAATTTCGAGAAACATTTTTTTTTCATAAACTAGATATAATTCTACCGATAGATTTCAGATTTTAATAAAAAAATTTAATTTTTGTTAAAGTTACAGCAGTTTGAAAATTAATATTGTATTTGTGATACATTATAAACATTTCAAAATGTTATAAATTTTACAAATACAGTTATTTTTTAATAAAACTTGAAACCTGTCCGTAAAATTACATTTAGTTTGTGGAGAAAATGTTTCTCGAAATTTAAAGAATCCATTTTGAAAATTTGAGGTGAGACCCACGTTTTTTTCAACTTTACAAACTATAAAATCGTTCTTCTTCTACCAAAGTTCTCTATATGACTACAGCACATATACCCTAAAGTTTGGTTTGGATCCCATGTCTGGCTATTGAGATATAGCATACTTGAAATCCCACCAGCCGCCACTGTAATAATGTTTGGTGGTAGGTAATAGACAAAAATATGTTTTAAGAAATAATCTGTAGCATTGCGGCACAAGGTCTATTTAAATACTATTTTTATTATAGTTTTTTAATTTACAGTTTTACCGAAATGTTAAAGAAAAGGTAGTTAGGAAATGCACAAGCAAATACTTTTGTACCTATCTAATTATTTAAACTGCGGTTAAACTAAACTAAAATTCCCTGGCACGTCGACTTGTTTTTAAATAATGCACTTTTTGACATACGACCCATATTTGTGACGTCATCGTTGTTCGAGATATGTCGTCATCAACAATTTTTTTTAAATAGCAACCCCCAATTTTGACTATGCCATTTGAAAGAGCGTGACATTCTACATAGATACATCATGAAAAATTATGGTGTTACATAACAAAAAATTCAAGAAAATAATGATTATGCACCTTCCAAGAATCAAAATGAGCATTATTTTAAATTAATTATGATTCGTGGCTTTGAAAGTGCAAAGATTTAATTGCTTTGGGTGTTTAAAACAGTTTTAATTAAAATTCTATTTAACTCATCTTGTTAAGTGTTAATTTCAATATTACTTTTCCTACAAATTGCAACAAATAAATACATTTCCACAGATTGTATTGACCTTCCTGTACATCTACAAATTACAGAAATATCAATAAGAGAAAAATGAATAATATACGCAAAAGAAACACAATTACTGCATTGAAACATTTACTTGGGATATTGTGTCATACTGCATTGGTTTAATTATGAGAAGCTACTCTTTCGTTTGTCTCTATAACAATAGTATCATGCTTCATTACGAATTTTATATTAATTTAGGCATTTCTGAAGCTTGTATATATGCAGAAAATACAAAACGACGCATGTTCACTATATTAGCCGATCATATGATTAGCTTTATCGTTCACAAGAAGCCAATACGCAAATCAAGGATAGTAAATTCGGTGCCTTACTAGAACAAATAATAGAATCCTATCCTATTGAAACTATCCTGGCTTAGGTGCTAGCTTACTCTCTTCTTCGCTAGCTTACTATCTTAAGAACCGAGCTAATTCTGTTTACAAGGAGCTAGAGTTGTTAGTTTGCTAGCTTACTAGCACTAGCTTGTTATCCTAACTTGAAATACTAGCCTGGTGCAGACCCGGCATCAGCGTGCCAGGTTGCGCTCACTATCGTTTAGTTGCATTTAGAATACGAAGCGTAAGGAAACCATCGGAGTCGTTAGAATTGCAGTTCTTATTTCAATTATGAAAAAATCACATATTAAAGGTGTTATTAGAGACACTAAAAGAAAACAACCGGTGTTATTAGATACACTAAAAAAACACAATCAGCATTTAAATGTTACACATTTTATCGTTGTTCTACATTTGGGTGTAATACAACATTTAAACAACGATAAAATGTATTGCAAAGAAAAATGCTGGCCAAGAAGACAAGAAACTTATGAAAAAGGCAATTTCCTGAACCCAAAACATATAAATATGTGTTGTATAATTCATATAAAATCAGTTTAATAATAACTTACAATACTCATATATTTATGTAGAATTTATTCTACAGTTATTCTAAAGTTTAAATTTATTTTTATTATACGTACGAACCTAAATAACATACCTACGTATTAAGCAAGTGCCTTGTACCTTTAGTTTTTTTAATACCGAGGTTTACAAGGTGGCCCAATAAATGAAATCAAACTAATAAATTCTAACAAAGCTACTGAAATTAATATGTAAATTAAATTTGAATAATAAAATGTATAAACTAAATCTATATGTTTTCTTTTACATAGAAAGCACTTGAAAACTTTTTTATTTTTCACGTCATTGTCTCCATAGTTTTTAAGTGAAAATCTTAAATAAAATATTTTTTAAATTTTGTTTTCATATCTAATTTTAAATATTTAAAGCCAGAAAGTACACATTTGAACGTTTATTTACACACCCTGTATAATTAGTAGTAGTAGTAGTAACTTACCTACATAAAACTCTTTTTTTTTAAACCAGAACATTCCATTTTATTATTAGGTAATTTTGTAATAATAAATAGATATTTTTTAATCACATAAGTAGGCATCTGCCTATATTATTTGAAAAACCTAGCTGCTTTTAGCGATTTCGTTTTAGAGCTTACCGTTACATTTCCTCATCTCTCACTGCAACACTTACAGGTTGGCGATTTGTATTAAAACGTTTACATATTGCGAATTTTAAAAGTAGTATGAATTTCTACTCATCCGCTTTAATACAATAATATCCTTGCTCGAGTTCAAAGCGGACGATAGCTGTGGAGACAGTGACATCAAACCTCGAGATTTGGGGCTAACATTTAATTACTCGAATATTTTCAAAACTTCTTATCGGATCAAGTTCAAATTTTCAGGGTTGATTATACATTATGAATACTTCATAAAAATTAGGCGGATAGTGTAATTTACAATTTGACTGAATGACCCTATTCCAATCTGATTTGGTCTTCATACTTCGGTGGTAGTTACCAATGGTTAGATAATTTTCAAGCTGGTTGCAATATTATCGATTTACGTTTATTAATATTTCTAGAGAGATACCGCTCTCTTTCTTAGAAGTAATTCTGAAAGTGTCTCGTCCTCTGATCTGTATATATGTTCAATGTGTGCGCTAGTTTATGACGTTTCCGTGCATGGTCTGAAATTACTGGGTTCAAAACTTCAGATAGTTCTAATCCCACGTTTTAGCAAAGATTATTTCAGTTCTTCTGGATTTATATTTCTTTTCTGCAGAGTCTTGGTCAGAATTCCTCTAAAACTAGAGTATTGTTTCTATCTAGGTTTATGGCATGCCCTATATAGAAACTGGTAATTTATCAGTGTTGCTATTCATTAGATTGCACTTGAGCTACTTCAACCTCGTGCTATAAAGTCTGCCTCGTTGTCCAATGCCCACCTTGCCGCATGTACATGGAATGGTGAAGAACCGGAGCCTTGGGGTAAATTGCAGATGCAATTAATCTTAGCAAAGACTGCCCTTATCTTCCTTAAGGTGTTGTAGACCTTACTGATACCGTGTTTAATTGAAAGGTGACCTATCTCGACAGTACGTTCTGGTACATAGAGTAGACAAGTTGTTGTTAGACAGTTATTTTCTTTGATCTTATGGATTCTCCTGATAGCATGTTCAATATTTCTATTGGTGTATCTATTTCTCCTGATAATGTAGTTTTTCCCAGGTGTTCTGGTTCCCAAATTGTTTGTGCTCAACTAAGATATAGAGTAATGTAGACGATACCTTGCTTCTGGGACGTGCAGCGATGTGATCCATGTCTTGTTTATGGGCCGGGTGGTAATGCTGTGGTCAAACCATGCACAGGAAAGGTCCATTGTATTTGATTTTTTTTAATAAAATTGATGATGACGCTGATGGTGATGATGATAATAACGAGGGTGATGGTGATGATGATGACGACTTTAACGACGGTAAAGCCACAATAGTATATTATGCAACGATCATGTAATGAACTCGCATAAACCATACGAAACTCGCCTTCGGCTCGTTTCGTATCCCGGTTAATGCTCGTGTATTAATAACCATTACATGAGAGTTGCATACGCTATTTTTTCTACACTCGATAAATAATCAAAAACCATAAATTTTATATTTTTATTGAACACAATAGGTAACAGTAATTATTCGTATGAATTGTATTTTCTGCTTTCTCCGATATGTGTGGAGGAGTCGATGGTAATTCTTCTATATCGCTGATATCAGACATTTTGATTAATTATCGAAGTTTAGCTAGGTATCTACGAAAATTTAATACGTACTGATTTTGACATCTAAAATAATTACATAGGAACCTAGGATAAACGTCAAATGCACAGCATGCTTGATTGAAAAATTATGGGTTTCTATTGATTAAAAATCTGTATCGTAATGGGTATTATTATGAAACGGATTATGGGCATATCAGTGCATTGTTATAATACGGGTGTAGAAAAAATATTATTATTTACTATCTAAAGTAGTTTATTTTATATGCTTATATTTGTAAATAAAATGTAGGTATTTTTTAGAAATCGCATTTCATGTCAAGTATATCATATACTTAGATATGAACAATAAAATAAAATAATTTACATTCCTATATTAGATGGATAAATTTTTATCTGGAGATGTAAACATATGTAAAACATGTTTTCAATGTAGTCATATCTGTATTTTATTTCATAGAAATATTTCATTATTTGAAGTAATTTAAGAAAAGTCATTCACAATAATTACATCATTAAAAATTTGTTCAGCAGTAAAGCTAGAAAACAGGTTCTGCGTGTAGTTGCTATTATTTTATAGGGAATCTATAAATATTCTAATATTACTTATTAATTATTACAAACCATGTGACTGCTTCATGTGAAATCAAAAGTCAGTCTTTATTTATACATAAATAAGTTCAAGCATAGAATTTACCAATAATTAATAAAAATAATTGTATATTTTATCCTACGTCTTAAAATTCAATATATATTTTTTTTAATTTAAATAGATTTATAAAAAGTAAAATGATAGGTCTGTAGGTAGTCAATAGTAATTTAGTTATAAAACCACACAATTATGTAACTATACGTTTAGCAACAAGCCAACATCAGAATATGATCATAATAGGCAAATATGTAGGTGGTTTCAATACGGTGTTACTAAATAATACGAAATTATTTCGTAACAAGCGACATCCATTTTGGACTAAGCATGATCGTATATGCGTTACTCTGTCCTTCTCATGAAAATGGCAATTTCAGTAAGTCAGATTTAGTCGGAGATACTCATAATTGGTTGCGGATTAACATTCACTTAGGAACTCCCATCGTAAATTTTGTCACATAAAAATTTTATGGCGCTATTTAACCTACTTTTCGTGTCTACCAAATTCATCACTTATTTAATATACATACTAATTCTAATGTAGCTTTGGTTCTAGTTTATGTTCCTGATCTGATGGAAAATGTATCTATAGGTATATAATTTTTTTTCTTTCACTTGAGATTCTCTGATATATTTCTGATTTTGTTTCACGAACAAAATATATTAAACATATACCTACACAATACGTTTATTCATTATTTTTTAATTAGAACAAAAAATAATAGCTCTAAGGCCACAGAAGTACGTTCTAACTATAAAAATGCCTAATAATTTGTTTTGTTCAAAATAAACTAAAATTGAAAACATTGAAACTAACGAGGCAAACGGTACCTTCGCAGAATAAGCTTCTATTTTTACAGAATAATATTGTTATATAGGCAAAGTGCAAGCTTGAAAATAGTAATAACATAGTCAATGAGATACAGATATAATTTACTCACAACTTTTTAGTATGATTTAGGTAAATAAACATTAATTTTTAATTAAATCAACCATATTATATTAGTGTTATTTGCTACTTCGTTGTCCGAAAAATGTTTCAATACAACACAAATGTCTGTGACACACGCCATTTATTTTTATACCTATAACCTGTTTAACACAAAGTTTCTTTCTAAAATTTAATAAACTTCTGTTTGAATGTAATAAATTCAGTCTAATATAGCATTGTTTTAAAATATTAGTTGAATGACCAACAATCTTAAATTTTCATCAAAGAACAAACCCAAATTTTTTGCACTATTAACAAATGGTATGCTTTCCCTATATTTATCTTCAAATTTACCTTCAACAATTCTCTTTTATTCTTGCGACAAAATAATATAATCTTTGACTTAATTATAATTTAAATGTAAATTACCATTCTTAGGATATATTCATATTTGCTAGGTTATTGTTAATAACATATATAGCTTATACAAAATTTCCTGCATTAAGGTGATAATGAAGTTGTGTGTAATTGGCAAATATTTGTATATTACAATTAGGAAGAGCCCGTGATAGATCTGATATGTATAGTAAAAACAAAAGAGGTCCCAGAACAGATTCTTGGGGCATACCCGATGACATACGTTGGTTTGTAGCTTATAATTTGTAGTTATTAGTTATTTATTACCACTTGCTGATATCTGTTATGTAAACAATTTTTATGAGTAGACGTATGATGAAAACCGAAATATTTTACATTTAGCAACAAACAATTTATGATTAATGATATCGAAGGCTTTAGTAATGTCCAAAAGTACTAAAGCCACAGCAAATCCTCTATCATACGCACAGAAAATATTGACCTTATACAGTATGCGCTAAAAGTATGGAATAAATTCAATAAAAACGAAACAATTATTTTTTGGGAAAAATCCTGGAACAGGTCGATTTTTAATTTAAAAAATACATATTTTAGCGTAAAATGCGATTTTCAAATGTCATTTGTTTTCGAGTAATGACGTCATCGATTTTCCTTCGTTTTTATTGAATTTATTCCGTACTTTTTGGCGCATACTGTATAATAAACTACTAAAGGTTTGGTACTACATAGTACTTATTTATACTTATCATAAGAAATTGTAGATCTTTTTCTAATATTAATGCGCTAAAGATGCTCTATTTTTCGTTTGTACGGTCTAAGTTGGAATACGATGCTATACTTTGGTACCCTATCTATGAAACACATTGTTTGAATATTGAGTCAGTTCAAAGGAAATTTTTAAAGTTTCTTTCCATCAAGTGTGATGGTGTATATCCCACTCAAAGCTGCAAGCATGAACTATTGCTTTCTAGGTTTGATATTCCCTCATTAAAACTAAGACGAGCTAGAAATAGTCTATTATTTTTGTACAATTTGTTTAACAACAATGTTGATTGCATGTCATTATTAGAATATTTTAATATCAGAGTTCCTAATTTTCGTCTTAGGCAAAATGATACTTTTTATTTACCAGCAGCCAATACGAATATTTTAAGAAGGTCTCCAGTTTATATCATGTCTCATAATTTTAACATCATATCTGATCATTGTGATATAAACTTTTCTTCTATTAAATAGAGCTATACGTTTTTTGTAATTACAGTTACTTTGTTTTGTTTTTCTTTTTATATAACGTTTACTGTTAAAAATTAAGTAATTTTCATTAATGTATTAATATATTGTAAGAATGCGTGCATATTAATTACTTTTTGTCTTTATATTTTTCATTATTTGTGCATTACTTTTGTGTTAATTTTTGTCCTGTAAATGGATATTTTTTCTGTTGGGCAAATAAACATATTTGATTTGATTTGATTATTTATATAAAACAGTATTTATATAGTATTACATGAAAACCTAACCTAACCACAAATTCCCGCTGTGTGACGTCACAGAGCGTTTCACGCATTCAGACGAATATCGATATTTCTTTTTTACTACTACTACCTATCTTTTAATAGATACTGAAAAATTATAGACCACATTATAAGTTTAGGAATAAGAGCATCCAACATCCATATCAATACATCACAGGATAGGAGCTACCTCTATCACTTCCATCTACCAAAATCACAGTTTGAAGAATTCATGTTACTTTTTATTTGTATAGAAGTTTATATTTAATTTTACAAACATTACGTAGCAGGCCATTTCCTCGAATAGGTATGTCCTTATAATCTTCAAGATCACTATCAAACCACATCTGACCATTCCTGTTTTGTTTTCATAAAGGGTCATTCACGACCACCTTAGTTTAAACGTATCTTTTTTCATGTTACATTTAGGCAACTATGTTTTGGTATACCATGGAAGCTTAGGGTGTTGAAGCTTTTGCATTTAATAGCAGTTCTGAAATACCACACTAAGTGTTCCATTTTCCAGTTCCAATTCATAAATTTCAAGAAGCGAAAACTTTTTTGTTTCAAATGGAACACTTTATGTTTTTTTGCTTTAAATTGTACAAAATTACATTTTTATTTCTCTGACAGATTTTGTGGGAGTTAAATTAATTATTGTTCGAGATTTTTGCGACTCCATCCGATTTTCAAGAGGTAAATAATCTACAAAAGCAATACAATTGAAATTAATCAAATTATTATAATTCAATTTTAGTTAAGATGTGTTAGTAGACGAAATATGACTAATGACTAATTATGACCAAAACAAAATCGCAAATATATAAAAAAAAATAAATTAACCCCAACAAAGTTTCTATAGGAAAAAAAGAGTTTAATTTCGCTCATCCGTTTCCAAAAATTTCAGGGTGTTCTATTTGAAATGAAAAAGTTTTCGTCTATTGAAAATGGAAAGATGAAACCGGAAAAATCGAGGGGTAAGACGCGGGAGAATGTAGTATACAAAATCCAAGTATTACTGGGAATTACAAGCCATTACTGATATTAATAAGCATTACTTGTGGGTATTACAAGCAAATGAGGGAATTAATAGGAATTACTGGGGAATTACAGGGAAATTACTCAGGTATTTTGTCATTACTAGGCAGTTAATAGGTAGTGCTATTGCGTAGCAACCGTCTATTTTCTTGACAGCTGCCACTCTCTATTCTCTTCTAGAATGCTTCTAGACTAGATGCTATATGTACTGTTCCTTTGAAGAGATCAAACACATTTGCGTTTTGTAACCTTATATTGTTATTATATGGAGAATATTAGGTATTTTTAATAATCCAGTAAAATACCCACATACGTAATATACAGGGTGTCTCATAATTAGCTGCAAACCCTGAATTATATGATTCTATGATCAAAACTAAGTAAAAAAGTTTATATGAACATAGGTCCGGAAATGCTTCCTGAGGGCCTAGGGACCCATTGAAGAGGGAGGAATAGAAATCATTTTTTTGCAATATCTCTCAATCGCGTTGTGATAAATGAATGAAATTCGGTATACACAGCTAAATTTTGATGAGCAATTTGATGGACTAATCCATTTATTTCCACAAGGTCTATTGGGGTGGGTACGGGGGAGGCCTTGGTATTTTGCGTGTGTAACTTTTTTTGCAGCTTAGTGTATCCATCTGACTATCGAAACAATCGATTCTCCTACCTGTTTTATTTGAAAAAGGTATACTTTGCTGAAATCGGTAGCAGTAACCATTTTTGAAATAATCCTATTTGAAATGCTCAGTGCACCGAGTAAAAACTGTTTTGGTTTTAGGTAAAGTGCCTTTTTTGCTGAAAATATAGCAAAATGTTACTTGAAAAAGTTGTTTACAATGGTAAATTATGGAGACGTGCAAAATTTCGGCGGAGAAGATCGGCGAGGTTTGATGAAACCATTTTTCAACAAAGTAGGTAAGTAAGTAAGTAAGTAAGTTTATTCAGGTGCAAGTAACAAGTAAAATATTAATACAGGAATAGATTTCATTATAAAACAAAGTAATTATTTACTTTACATAAATAGCATGAATCGCACCTAAGTGAAACTTGTGTTGTGCGATTCACTCCACTATACAACATAAAAGAAAAATGAAAGAAAAAACAAAAAACAAAATAAATAAATAAATAAATCAATGCTTTGATTACTAATAAGAACAGTAATAAAATAATATTTTACACGTAAAATATAAGGGGACGCAGAAGTGTGCCCTTAAAGCCTATACTAACCAAAAATGGGTTCAATCAAAGCATAATTTTCAATTATAAATGACTTTAGCTCTCTCTTTAAAACTGACTTTTTTGCAATACTCTTTATTCTTTTAGGCAATATATTAAATAGTTTAGGACCCAAATAATATGAGAATTTTTGAGAGTGACTCTTTTTACAACGGGGGATGACTGTTTTAATATTGGCCAAAGAACGAGTGTTATGGGAATGGGAAATATAAGGAATATCAGTACTAAATACTCGTATTAAACATTGATAAGCAAACAATTCTCTAAGTTTAAAGACTTTGGCTTCTTTATACAAAGTTTCCGTTGAATAAATCTTATCTTTTTTTAACATAATTTTCAAAATACTATTTTGTACAACATTTAAACTATGGATCAATGACTTACCTAAACCACCCCATACAGTTATACAATATCTTAAAACAGACACTGCTAGCGCCTCATAAACAATAAATATATGTTTTCTATCCAAAATGTCCCTTAATTGGTAAAATTTGTAAATGAGTTTTCTTAATTTTTTTACAGTGTATTCAACATGCTCAGCCCATCGCAGAAATTGATCTATCATTATTCCTAAATATTTTAGAGAATTTACTTTTTTAATATTAGGACATGGACAATTTAAGTAGTTTGTACAAGAATGTTTATGAATTTTAATAATATCAATTGAAGGTTGCTCAGTTATTAATGAAGTAAAAGCAACAAATCTAGTCTTCTCCACGTTAAGACTAAGGAGGCTGCAACTCAACCAATTAGAAAATATTTTAAGTTCTGTTTCAGCTTTGTGGTATACCTCAGGCCAATAATCACCAGTAAACAATATAGCAGTGTCGTCTGCATATGAAATAACTGTAGCAGTGGTATCTGATAGTTTGGATATATTATTTATATAAACTAGAAACAAAATAGGTCCCAAGACTGTTCCCTGAGGTACGCCCATGGTTATCGGTAATGAGTTACTACATACTTGATTTACTCTTACAACCTGATGTCTATCTGTTAAATAGTTTTTAAATAATTCTAAAGGTACACCCCTAATACCAGCATCCTCCAAGCGTTCGAACAAAATAGCATGATTAACTGTATCGAATGCTTTGGCGAGGTCAAGAAAAACAGTTAAACATTTTTTTTGCATGTCTAATTTTTCAACAATATCACATACAAGTTGATGAACAGCGTCTTCGGTTGACATTTGTTCTCTAAAACCATACTGACCACTTGCTAAAATTTTATTCTCCTCTAAAAAATATTGCAACTTATTTTTCAATGCTTTCTCAAACACCTTAGCGAAATTGTTTATAAGGGTGATTGGCCGATAATTAGTTAATAAGTTTTTTATCGCCAGATTTAAAAATAGGAACAGTTACAGACTCCTTAAATGCTTTAGGAACAAGCCCTGTAGAGAAAGTTAAATTTATTATATACACCAATGGGTCAATGAAATACATATGAAATTTTTTTACGATATAAACAGGTACTCCATCAGGGCCTGGACAGGAATTATTTTTTAAATTTGAAATTATTGAAACAATATCATTTCTATTAATAGGAGGTAAAAAAAGGGACTCGTTTTTATTAACTTTGTTTCTGACTGAGATATCAGAAGGAATCTTATCAATCCCACTCGCCATTTTCGTTCCAATATTTGCAAAAAAATTATTAAAGAAATTAGCTTTTTCTGCATCAGTTAAAATTTCATGATTGTCGTTATTTATTATACAAAAAGATGATTTACTCCTAATATTAGAAACAGAGTTAGTTATAGTATTAATCTCACGCCATATTTTCCTATAATTATTCTGTGCCTCTGAAATCTTATTATGATAATATGAGGATTTAGTTTGTTTAAGTAAACTGTTGAGAAAATTTCTATAGGTTTTGTATGCAGATTTTGAAGTCTCTGTACCTGTCCTATTAAGCTCTCTTTTTAGACAATCCCTATGGCGAATGGAATTAAGAAGTCCTTGCGTCATCCAAGGTTTTAATTTAATATTTTCTTTTGTTAAGTGTTTTATAGTGGTACTTCTGTTGATATAATTAAGGACTTTATTGATAAATACATTATAGGCGACGTTAGGGTCATTTTGATTAAGAACTTCTGTCCAATTTTCATGTTTAAAATAATTTTCAAGACTATAATAGTTTGTAAATTTTATATCTTCATGGGAAAGATTCTTAGAGTTATTTTTTACATCAGTTTTCAAATTTATGCATAACAAAACTGTGTAGTGATCGGTCAGATTTGTTTTAATTATATATGATTGCAATTTAACTTTTGTTAAACAATTGATTTTAGGAATCCCAACAAATATATGATCAATTAACGTGGAAGAATCGTCTGTAACTCTGGTAGGTTTATTAATAATATATGGAAATAGATCAAATTCAGCCAGGGCACATATATAACTGTTCACGTAAGGATCAGCTGTATTCAACAAATCAATATTAATATCACCAATAAAAATTTTGACATCACATTTTCTCTGATTCGAAAAATAGGTCTGCAAATCCCCTATATATGTTTTTAAGTCAGATTTCGGTGGCCTATAAGAAGCTATCAATATAAATTTTACATCATTCAATATAAAAGAGATTTCCAGTAATTTCAACTCAGACAATTGAACAATATCAGAGGTACACCGAATATGACTCTTAACAAAAACAACTACGCCATCCGATTTATTATATGTAGATTGATTATAATATCCAATAAAGTTTGGAATTGCAAAATATTCTACATTATCTAAATTCCATGTTTCAGAGAGTATAACTACATCAATATTGTCAATATCAAACGTCTGAAGATATAATAGAAGTTGATCGAAATTTTTTTTTAAACTTCTGATATTAAAATGAACAATATTAAAATTTTGGTCATCTTTGATATGCCCAACACAGTCAATTACATCATTACACACCACTGCGTCCTCCCGTTCATAATTATCTAGCTCATTTAGTAATTCCAACATAATGTAAAGATTTAATATTAACAAACTAGTAAGAAATAAATGTAAACTAAAATAAATAATACAATGAATATAGAAGTAAATTTAATTACAAGAAAAATAAGATATAAATTGAAAAATAAAGATAAGTGAGAATTAGAATCAAAATTGCCCCTAAATATAATTTAAGAATTGTGCTGCTGCATATACCGGTTTATATCATCCATACTGTGTATCTTAAAAGAACTCCCATTCAGCTTAACATACAACTGTCCCTTAAAAGACCATGCATTTTTTCCTCCTACAGTTGCCTTGGCAGATGACAGGATTTTTCTTCTATTTACCGTGAGGTCCTCAGCTATGAAAATATTTTTTCCTTTAAATATTTTTGCGGATTTCAATAAGCGAATCTTGAGATCATAATTAACAAATCCGACAATAACTGGTCTGGGTTTTTTACCAAGATGGTTACCAACTCTATACGACAAAAGTATGTCTTCAGCATGAAGATTGAGTGACGTGTTCACATTTAGTAGCTCGATTACATGAGCTTTTGGATTTGTATTCGGATTTTCCTCTTCAGGAAGTCCGTAAATACAAATATTATTTATTTTTCCTCGTTGTTCCAAATCGTCTATTTTTTGCACAAGATCATTCAACTTAATGTTTTGTTCGTCAAGGTCTGTTTGAATTTTAGCGAGTTTTTGCTCCAACTTATCACTAATAGTTTTTGTAATTTGTCCCACAAATTGTTCACTTGAAAACAATTCCATTATTGTATCCTTAACTAGAGACTGAATCTCAAATTTATTTCGAGTAGACATTATGTAAAATTGACACAAAGATACATACATACAAAGATTTTATCAAAACAGGCCGATCTTTTTGAAATTTTGCACGTCTCCATAATTTACCTTTCTGAACAACTTCTTCAAGTAACATTTTGCTATATTATCAGCAGAAAAAGCACTTTACCTAAAACTAAAACAGTTTTTACTCGGTGTACTGAGCATTTCAAATAGGATTACTTCAAAAATGGTTACTGCTATCGATTTCAGCAAAGTATACCTTTTTCAAATAAAACAGGTAGAAAAATCGATTGTTTCGAAAGTTAGATGGATACACTAAGCTGTAAGAAAGTTGCACACGCAAAATACCAAGGGCCCCCCCGTACCCACCCCAATGGACCTTGTGGAAATAAATGGATTAGTCCATCAAATTGCTCATCAAAATTTAGCTGTGTATACCGAATTTCATTGATTTATCACAACGCGATTGAGAGATATTGCAAAAAAATGATTTCCAATCCTCCTTCTTCAATGAGTCCCTGTGCCCTTAGGAAGTATTTCCGGACCCATGTTCATATGAACTTTTTTACTTAGTTTTGATCATAGAATCGGCCTGTTCAGGGTTGGAAGATAATTATGAGACACCCTGTATATGTAATTATTTACAATTAGCTTTACCTACACCAATTAGGAAAAAAGTTACACAAATCTCGTCATTCTTTTTAATGTCTGAAACGGCTGGATTAGGTAAGCCTCATGTTTTCAACTCAAAATTTCATACCTATTCCGAAAATTAAATATTATGTAGAATAAGGAAGTTGGCAATTACTTTCCATATTTTTAGTATTTCCGGAAGTAGTCGGAAGTTAAAGATATTTTCTTTGATACCCTTAACACCTTGTATAGAAATTTTTAATTATGTATCTCAACTAAGTTCTTTTTATACCTTTAATCTAAGGTGCCGTTAGTTGTCCTATATTTGACATTTTAATTCGCTTATATGTACCCATTATTTTTACATACTACAAATTTTGCTGCCTATATCTAATGCTATTTCTCTCATTATTGATGAGCTATGAAGGGTTTATAGTAAATCAGTAAAATGACGACAGAGCAATCAATTTTTGCTGTAGACTACATCATAAAAATGAGAAGTTACTATTTGGAATTATATGTAATGTTAGAAGCAAAACGTACTTCCTTTTCAATATTAGTATTACTTCCACCTGAACTTTATTATTTTTATTTAGTTATTGAGAGCCTGCACATTTTACTTCATTTTCAGGAAGAAAAACATAATCTTATTTAGATTAATTTTAAATTATTACTAGCGAAAGTGGAAACTATTTTAATGCGGTTTTATGTCAACTTTTACCACTGTTTGTAATGTTTTTATTTTTATTTTTTTTTTTCAATATATCTTCATTTAATTTATTTGTCAAAAAGCATACTTCCAATCAGTATAATCGATTCCTTAATAGTTAGTGCGTTAAAAATTATACTTTATGACGTTTGAAGAAAGAAGAAATTCATATTAAACATTATTTAAACAAACTAATAGTCAATAAATAGCGTAATTACTTGTTAATCATTTTATCGGGATTATTTAAAATAATTGATGATTTAAAATCACATATGCATTGGCAATTTTGAAGTTAAAATAAATAGTTTTGACTGGACCAAACTGCCATAAATGGTTTAAAGGATTGGAATAAGGCCGTCATTGGGACGAAGATGACAGCCGTTCTAGACAACATCAACCGATAAGTCATGTTGGGCGAATGAATGAACTAAATCGCTAAAAATGCAGCATTTCATGTTGCGTCGAGAGATATTTAAAAAAATTAAAATTAGTCGTTTTGCAGGATCATGGTGAAGAATCAAAAACAGCTTAGATCTACCCGATTATTCTTCCACTGATTTAATTACCATAAATACAGGCATCTCTCATTTTTCGGAGTGTTCCCGATAAAGGAAGGAGGACCCTTTGTGTCCTTTATTCCGTTTAATCAGTTCAAATGCACGTTCTTTCTCTTAACATCTCCTTTAGTAACCAATGCTATTGTTATTCTCATATTCTCTTTACAACAAATTCATCGTATTTTCAGAAAGAAAAGCGTATTATTTAGAGTTATCGAGACGACTAATGCTGATTGCTGATTGTGTAATATCATCCGCCGAATGATCAGTTTGCCATTAGACTGAACTGATGCTAAATTGAACATGTAACACCCGTCTAGGTTAATACGTTAGTCGAAATATTAGGTGCATACGAGAATACATTTGTTAATTAATTTATTAACAAATATTTTACCCATTTACAACGTCTGCGCTTTATCTTCGATTTTTATGCATCTGATTGTACAATTGTCACTCTTATTAAAGTAGGATCATCTTCCCTGATACAACACTACTTTAACGGCGCCGTTTTCATATGCAAATTTTCAATGAATTTTATAGCTATTTAATGAGACGGTCGAAAAAAGTCTGAGTAAGATAGATAGAATATCTCTTTACTGTGTCAATTACAAGTTTTCTCCAAGTTGTATAATAGTTTCCAGGATACAAGTCTTTTAGAATTAGAAAAAGGCATAACTTTCATCTGTTATGTTTTATCATTAAATCTCCTGAACTTTACAAGTCAACTGCACATAGAAAAAATTGCATATGATATTATAAACATTATCACATCCCGCATGATTCTTTTAAAAAACTAGTAACACTTGAATTCCTGTAAATTATTAAGTATTTTTCACTGTAATAAGGTACAACTTTCAGTTTTTCATGTTCTCTAACGCATTTTCCTTCCAAAATTTAAGGAAAATTATTCAATTTCAGCATTATATTTTAGTACTACGCTAATAATAACTTCCACCTACTGGGTGGATTTCTTTTGTGCATTTTTAGATACGATTCTTTGTTCATGAAACGCCAGCCTTTATAAAACTGAACAAAACCGAGCGATTAAAAAGTAATATGAATACCGTAGCCGAGAGTATAGGTTTTGCCACGGCGCGGTTTCTTACAGGACGATATTATCGGTACCAGAATGCCGACAGTGAGTCTGTTTATAGTTGATCCTGAAGATTTAACATATTTACTAAAGCTTGCCAGTGTTCGCTAAAAATTGTATTGTTTGACTTGACAACAATTTGGTCACTACACTCATATGTGCATGTATGCATTTCGAATTGCCGTCTAATTATAAATTAATTGTATCGCATGGAACACTGTGTGAACATCTCCATCAACACTGACACCGATAATATCATTGTTTGTAAAACCGTGCTAACGGCTTAACGTCAACTCGTGTCTAACCACCTAAAAAGGATTTGAAATGATAGATATATTTTGAATTTGAACCAGATCCTTATTACTTATGTAAAACAAACTCAGCGTAATGTATTCCGTTTCCTACTTTTATTTGCTTCGAATTGAATTTACACAAGTTGCTCGCCAGTCCCCTGCGTATTGAATTGCTCTGTGGCTGGGTTACCTACGAGGGTGCAAGTTGGGAATACTGCAACCCTATTCTTACACAAGAACTAGTTCAAAATGGTTTTAAATCTTATTACCCCTTGTTAAGTGTTGAATAACGTTTCCACAATGCTTGCCTGTGTAATAATAAAATCGTAAAATGAAACGGATATTGAGACTACTATATGTGTCATACTTTGTTATAAAATAATAATCACATATATTATAGTGATATATTTAATTTGTTGGGCGCCAATTAATATTGATATTTAATTTGTTTTTGTTTTTTTTTTATATTTTGTGTTTATATATGTCTCATTAAAAAAAATTGTATTTATTGGGCTATAAACCTGTATATAATTTTTTTTAGCTTATTCTACTACCCTGGCTGCTTGTAGAACATAGACTCTGGCAGTCGGTTCGCTCGTCAAGTCAAATCTTATTACAACACACTGTACCTTATTTTATCAAATAAATATCATTCCACAATTGACAATGTTTATTTCATAATAGATTGTTGTCTAATAACAACATTCAAGACAATAACAATATTCAAGAATATTTTAACTTTTATGTACATTTAATTTATAGGTAACAGATATTTTTTTTAATGCAGTTGCGTTTTAAGGGTTACCTATATTTAGAACTTAAAATTCTAGTACAAAATTTCTTAAACATTTTTATTCTATGGCATTCTGACTGATGTTCATTGCTGGTGATATACTATATTGTAAAATGATTCTTATACTGACAGATGGTCCATAAAATAACAAATTTTTATATAGTAAATGGAAACGTGAATATTATTAACTATATGGTAAGTAACTTTATTGTTTTACTAAATTTTTGAGTGTGTTACTGTCTTTTTGTTGAGTTTAATGGCTAGCTAGCGTTTCTTTTATTAAATTTTGTGCACATAAAACACCTTTATTAATGTTGATCTTTTTTTTAGGACTTCTACTGGAAATCTTCTAGAAATCCCTCATAACTTGTGATATTGGACTGCAGATGTTGGTGAATGCTTTACCCACAATATGGTACTGCCAAATTCCTAGTTTGGACCTGGATCTCTGTTTCTAATGATGATGAACAATTTTCGTATAACGTTAGTATTAATTTTTAACTTTTACTTTAACTTTTTCTTGTTAATTTTCTTAATTTTCGGGAACCTCTCTAAAAACCAACGCTGCACGTTCTTTCTTTTCTTCGTATCTAATCAACAAAAACTTGTTTTTTTTTTCTATCAATTTGATATCTTGATTCCTTGTTTTAAAACTTACATACATATCATAGTTCATACATATGATTTTAATGAGTTTTTCGATGCACTGTTTTTTATGTTTTTCACTGCACTGCTTAACCTACTACAATTTTTCATATGTATTTATAATTTTACTTATAACTAAATATTAAAATATTCTTAAATATTACTCTTTTTTTGTGTACATTGTGATATCTCTTGTGAAGCCAACTGTATGCTTCACATTTGTCCATGGCTATGAAATTTATTTGACATTTCTGTACATTTTATAAAATTTATTTACTTAAATTGTTAATACTTTTATTATTTGTGCTTGACTCCTGTCGATATATTTAGTAAATTAATATATGATCTTTACTTGTTCTTTCTATATATTTTGCTCTGGGTTTAAATCTGTTTTTGTTTATGTACTCTTCATAAATTTTAACTATATTTTATTTTCTAAAATGTTTAATTTATTTAATTTTCACTATAATAAACTACCTATATGCTCTGTATTGTCCAATTTTATATTATTTTGTTCAATTCTATTGTATTTTAATTTTAACAACATTCATCATTTCAATAATATATTATGGTTTTTAAATAAACATGTAAATTTTCATAGGTGTTGAATGTCTGATATTTCATTTTGTCTCGATATACACTTTAACACCACAGATAGTAAAACTATTATTGATAAATAAGTCATGTAACACTTGAATGCAGAAAAAGACTAATATATTTTTTTTTCTATAGCTAAAGTTAATGTTGCATTTCATCTACTAAACATTGAAGATAAAATGATACTTTAACAAGAATAGATAGACATCTTTATTTTTTAAGTATTTATAATCACTAATTTAAATCATTACCTAATATTTGCGAATACTAATATTACAATTATTACATTCCCAGAAATATGTATGGGAAGGGAAGAATCCTTTTTTGCTCCGACCAGGACACCGATATGTTGGCCTTGGTCTGATTTTCCACGCTGTTAAGTATGCATTTTGACACAGCAATCCAGTTGGCCTCTGATTCCTCAGTGTATGTCTCTGCTACGGAATACTACCCAATCGCTTTACTGTTACCAGATCTGCGCCAGAATTTGCAACCATTGTAGTTGCAGAACGGCGGAAGCAATGTTTCAGTATACTTTCTTAATTTGACAACCTTAAAATCTCAGCTATCTCGCGAAGAATCTTATAAATGGTGTCTATTCCCACATGTTGAACAGTGTATTTCTTCTGTCGGCAGTTGATTAAGAATTTGTTGCATGACACACTCTAAGAGTGTAGGGCGATGTAATTTTGTATAATCTTCAAAACTTTAACTCCAGATTTCTTATTCGTAATACAGAGCGAGCGGTCTGATTTTTCTTTGTAGAGAAGAGAAACAAGCATTACAGTCGATGTCTCCAACTTATAATCTGTGCAACTCATCTGAATGGCACGCTCCATGTAAACCCATTACTGTTACGGCCTGCTAACCAAACGAGTAATATACATATTTATTTTAGATATTATTCTGAGCTTTTTCTACATAAGGATATATTCATCATAATCAGTTAGAAATTTTATGACCTTTCGGGTTACAAATTTTGGACGTCTTTGAGCTTGCTATATCTCAAACAATTGATGTTACGTGATTTCAAGCACCTCCTTAGTTCATCCTTACTTTGAAATAACGATATTTTCATGCACCAGTATGATACTTTTATTCATTGAATAATACGACCATAAACTTAAGAGCTGTATTTTCTTTGATTTTTCCGAAAATTATGCATACATTTTCAGTTAGAACCTTGTATGATATGCGTTCTTCCATTTTTGAAATTTGTTATATTCCTTTTCATGGGTCAATTTCGGATGGTAATAATTCCTCTATTATCTCATTTTCAGATATCTCCAACAATCACACAAAACGACACCAACATCACAATGGCCGCGCAATGACAACCAAAAGGGATGACTGTGTAAGAATCAAATTCTATAGAAACCAATGCTAACTATGCAAAAGTTTCCAATTTTTCTTGTTGTTTTGACATTGACATTGTTTTACACTCAACGATAAAATTCCATTATCATCTCCCAAAATTAATTCACTCGGGATTTCATTGCACGAGATCTTTTTCGGTCAACGATGACGTAAAATTTTATCTTGTATAAAAAATAACTCTAATAATCGTATAATAGATTTTTTTATCAGCAATTAACTTATCTAGTTATTTAATCTTTCAACATTTAGACATCTTGGCAGTTGTTTAAAGTAACCTTTTTGCTGATTTTATTAATTATAAATTGCAAATATTTGATATTTATAATGATTTCATACTTCATTTCCTTTCAAACTTATTTCAATAAAAGCAATAAACAAGGCCTAGTTTATGGGAAACGTAATACGCCATGAAAGAAAGTCAACCCTTTTAGAAAACAAAACCGTTCCGTTCTTTGTGGCGAACGTTGTCCTTGTTTCGTGTTACTACATCCACTAAATGTTTCCGCACTCAGGCAGGTAAAAGCGGTTTGCCGAACCAGATAGCAAGTAGTGGAAGTGATTCGTAATATTCGTACACTGGTGAGCGCAAAGTAGGAGGCCTTAATAAAATTGTTATGAGACTATGAATTTATTAATCATAATATTGGAATAGTCCTCCAACACTATGCGGACAATTGTTATAATGTTGCTGTTTCTCTGAAGCAATAGAATCTAATAGGCAAGATATTTTATAATTTAGTTATCGAAATAAAGTAAATTTTAATATTTTAACCAAAAAAATATATAGGTCAATTCTATGTGAATGTTCCATATTAAAATAAAAAACCGAGAAAACGGCAATAGTATATTAACTCACAAAATACTTTTTAACAATTTGCGACCGGCTTGATGAAATAAATTTTGCGTCACATCATCAGGTAACAATTTTTAAACAAGTATTTTACAATAGACCTAAAGAATATAGATGAATTTTTAATCAACATTACAAACTCTTTTAGTTCTTGCAGGATGTCTAAATGTATATGTTACGGCTAAAGTAGAAACTTGGTTATAGTCTGTTTGGAAATGAGACTAATAAAACCCCGAGATAAGAACCGGCCATGGGCGTGGTAATATTTCGTTTCGGGTAATTATCGGGTAACACTAATGCTAACAGATAATGGGTGTTCATTAGTATATTTTACTGGATACATCATAGGGCAGGAGCCAGTGTATTATGACAGATCAATCCAGTCTTATTCTGAATATACGAAGACGTGCTAGTGCAGTAGAGTAAAATTCGACTTGTGTTTAGCGACTATTGTGCCAGTGGATATAATATTGTTTGGGTAAAATGTCGAGCTTATCAGATTACGTACCTGCTAAACGCATTGAAACATCAAAATCCTACCAACAGTGTTGATGACATCGTGCAAAAGTGTTTCAAAATGACAGGGATTGGAAAATCGACTATCTACAGACTTTTAAAGGAAACAAAAAATGAACAGAGAGGTCAAAAGTTGTTATAGATGATTTTTTCAAAAATGTCATTCGCAGAAAAGTACACTTAGTACATTTTATTTTAAAAAATAAAAATAACAACGCTAAACAAAATTTTAAGTGAACTTTCAGAGGACATCGATTTGCCAAAAATTAGCAAATAATAAGCAAATTATGGGCTGTCTTACGAGAGTTGAATTTTTGCTGGGAAAAGCAGAACAGGAAGGTAGCTCTTATCGATAAAGATGAAATTATTTGTTGGCGAAGATCCTACTTAAAATTCCGTGACGAAGGGAGGAATATTTATTATCTAGACGAAACTTGGGTCAACGAGGAATATACTGTAACCAAAGTATGGCAAGATAAAAATGTAAAAAGTTTTCGACAAGCGTTTTTGGATGTACTTTCAACAGCGATCAAGGCACCTTCAGGTAAAAGGCTAAGATTAATAGTGACACATATAGGTAGTGCCAGTGGTTTTGTAGATGGCGGTTTACTTTTATTTGAATCTAAAAATATAAGTAACTATCACGAAGATATGAACGCAGATGTATTCGAAGAGTATTTTACACTTCGAATACATCTTCGATCTTATTCCTCTGGGGTCTGTAATTGTCATGGATAATGCCAGTTACCATTCACGGCAGACCAAGCAGACGCTTACAACTGCTTGGAGGAAAGCCGATATAATTCAATGGTTATCCGGAAAAAACATTTCTTTGAAATAAATATGGTGAAAAAGGAACTTTTGATACTTGTCAATCTTAATAAAGATCAGAAAAAATATGTTATCGATGAAATGGCAACAAATCGCCAAATAACGGTACTACAGTTACCATCTTATCACTGTGAACTTGACCCAATCGAATTAGTCTGGGCGCAGGTAAAAGGAGATGTAGCGAGTGAAAATTTTGTTAAAAAATTCCTTGGAATGAGTAACTGCAGATAACTGGCACATATGTATACATCATGTACAAAAAGAAGAGGAGAAAATGTGGGAACTCGATAATTTAATTGAAGTTACTGTGGAACCTATCGTTATCAATCTAGAAGACGAGGATAATTCATCAGAATATTCAGAGGATGAATTTTAATATACCTACTTTTTTATTTTCTTTATTGTACATTTATACAACACTACATTTACTCACCATAATTTGAATTTTCAAAATACATATATTTTTTTGTGGAATAAAAGTCTACTCTTTTTTACTGTATTAGAAAGGTATTTTAAGCTAATATAAATGAAATATCCTACAGTTCCTATCAATGAAGTCATATGTATGTTCTCTGATACCAAACATCTAGGTATGCACAATTCCACAGACAAAGCTCTATTCAATAATTATCTAAAGAAATTATTCTAATTTACTAACCTGCTTTAATGAAACACTCTATAAATATTTAACTTCACTTTTTGGCAGTGGGAACACGACAATTCAACCACAATAGATGAGATCTGACCTATTTCTGCATTTTTAGGATTGCTTCTTCAGGTGGCCTCCTTCATATTGAATCAAATATCTAACTCTAAAAATTATAGTTAGATATTAGATAGAGCTTTGTCTGTGGAATTGTTCATTAGCATACCTAGATGTTTGGTATCAGAGAGCATACATATGACTTCATTGATAGGAATTGTAGGATATTTGATTTATATTAGCTTAAAATACCTTTCTAATACAGTAAAAAATGTTACAAAAGCTAATAATAAGGAATATATGGGTAGATATTGTGGATGTAATTCAGCGCAGGTTGGGGCTTTTGTCCACTGAGTAGTTAGTTTCACACAATAATAATATTATTGTGTGAAACTATAAATATACCTAAAAATATATAAAAAGTCTACTCTTTAAATTTAATATTTTGATAATAATATTGAATAATTTTATTTGAATTACTGAAAACCCTCTTAACCCAGTAATGATGCTTAAAGTAGCCTCATGTTTTGAAATGCTGTTTTTATATTGGTTACTTATAAGAGAAATGGACCGAGAAATTGAAGCGGCATAGACAAAGACGTATTGTCGGGGATTAAATTTTAGTTACCTACTACAATTTAGTACAACCCGGTCACACAAAGTTTTTTTAAAAGTACACCTCATCTATACCGGTAATATATAATATAAAAAATGTATCACCAAAATGGCCCACACTGTATTAAAAGCCATCTAATAAAAATAAAAGTGATTAGTTACTACAGAGTGTTAAAAAAGGAGTGTAAAATATTTAAGGAGGTAATAGTATGAACCAAAATAAGCAGAAACGTCTCAATAAACATGGGTCCGCAAAGTAACGGTTGCGGAGATATGGAATGTTTTATATTTTTTAGCCCCTTTTTTTATTTTGCAAAAACGTTGTGTATTTTCTTATAATAGTTGATTGATGTTTAGTGAAATAACCACCCACTGCCAAAAGTGAAGTTAGATATTTATAGAGTGTTTTGATTAAAGAAAGGTTAGTAAATTTAGATTAATTTCTTTAGATAATTATTGAATAGAGCTTTGTCTGTGGAATTGTTCATTAGCATACCTAGATGTTTGGTATCAGAGATTTGATTTATATTAGCTTAAAATACCTTTCTAATACAGTAAAAAATTGTACAAAAGCTAATAATAAGGAATATATGGGTAGATATTGTGGGAGTAATTCAACGCTGGTTGGGGCTTTTGTCCACAGAGTAGTTAGTTTCGCATAATATTATTAATACCTAAAAATATATAAAATGTCTACCTTGTCTACCACTACGCTTCGCCATTGGAATTTGTAATACATTGGCGAAAAGAGTCTATAAAGGAGTTATTGAGCTTTCCAAGCTTTAAAATATCAATACTCAAGTCTCAAATGAAATAAACATTTTTGAGGTCACGTTCAATCTTATAAGAATTATCACTCCTTCGGTATATTTTTGTCGAACAAAGAACTTTATCGACACATACGAGTAACCCAACGTCATTAAAAGTAGTGGATTTGTTTTAATTCCCATTCGCGTCGAATCCACGAGCACGCTCGTCCTTACCGAGCGTATTCCGTATTATCACGTCAGCCGCAAATGACATACCTCACCAACATTACTGTTATGACGTAAATTAATGACGTTATGAAACCTTCGTCCCACCATCGCTTTAAATGAAAGCAACGGTCGGGGTAATTCTTAATAACGCGACATACTAAATGTGGCACATCGGTGTACTGTTCGCGATTCCATGAATAATTCAGGATCGGGGAACTTGTGGTTTGGATGTAATAGTGTAATGGTCAATTATTATTTAAAACCGCTATTATTGTTAGTATCACTAACAGAATAAAATGAAACCAGAAACATTTTATATGAAATAGCTACCAAAAAACATCGGCACACTCTAATAATTTTGATTTTTAAAATTCAAGTAATTAGTAATGCCCGTAATGTAAGGCAAACTAAGTAAATCAAGTATAAATTACGATAAGTAGTAAGTATTGTTTTATTTCAGAATCAGTATATTTCACAGATCCAACACATGAAAAGATGGTTATGGTTGAGACTGGTCAATTAGCATTATAATAACAAGAAATCGTCAGAAAAATTCTATTGTAAATAAACGTTAAAATGGAAGAATGGGCTTTAATAAAATCATAAATCAATCTAAAATGTAGTAGTCAATATTACCTAATGCCCTTGGTTAAAGTATTTGTAGTTCATACTTAGATTGAGTAAGTTAAAAATATTTGATTTATAAATTTCTTTAATTTATGTAAAATTTGTAGGTACATACTAGATGATTATATTATTAAGTGCAATTTAAACATTTTATCCTTTAATATTTTGCAACAACATGGGGCAACTTGTAACAGTGGTAAGATGTTAACAGAAGATGTCGTTTCGGTTTATAGTCTTCAGTGGTCAATTGGAATAATTTTCGGGTTGGTTGCCATACTGTTAGTTTAGGCTTCTTGTTGACATTTTGGGAGAGATATATCACTTCAGAAATAACTGAAAGTTACTTGGAAGGTGAAGAAAATGGCAATATGTCTCTCTAAATGTTAAGATACCTAAACCGACAACACATCAACCAGTCCAAAAATTCTTCAACAATTAAAGAGGTCTATTTAATTTCAAGCTTAGACCAGAACTAGACTACTGCAAAAGCCATTAGAAAGTGGTCCATTGAGGACGTGTATAGTTAATCTACCATAGATATAATCTATACATACATAATTTTTATCAGAAAGATGTCGACTTAGGACATATATAGTTAATCTGTTATAAACACAATATATACGTACATAAATATTACCGTACAGATGTCGATTAAAGACAACTATATTTAATCTAGTAAGGATATCTATTTACCTTCTATTTTATATGAAATATACACAGTCTACAAATGACCATCCAAAGACTTTTCGTCTAGCCGTATTAGTAACGTTAATTAGATGAAACTGTGTTGCCTGGGTTGTAATGGAACTGTATGTTGGGATACGTAGTTAGAAGCAACGTCATATTACTACGTTCATTTTGACGGCATAAAAAGTATTCCACAGCGACTACACTGAAATGATGATACTTCTATTTTATATGCTCAACGGATATTTAACGATCCTAGAATTTGCGAAGATATAGCATATACAGTGCTTTCGAATAAATTCATTATTTTTTAAATTGAGAAGTTTTCGAAAAAATCCAGGCACGTCGATTTGGCGCTTTTTGACATACGACCCATATTTGTGACGTCATCGTTGTTCGAGATATGACGTCATCGACAATTTTTTTAAATAATTTTGACCATGCCATTTGAAAGTGCGTGTCATTCTACATCATGAAAAATTATGGTGTTAGATAACAAAAATTTCAAGAAAATAATGTTTGAAGATTTTAAAATTTAATTTTCACAGCTTGAATAAATAATGTGTCATATAGTTAAGGAGGCTAAAAACAGTATATATATATATCGTCCACATTGGATGCTGCCTCGACAATATCGAGCTAATTGCTTACAATGGTGTAGAGCTAGAATTTAGTGGGGCCAAGAATGGAATCAGGCGAACTTTAGGCCCGGCGCAAAATGAGACGCAGCTTGGTGCGGTGACGCACCGTGAGTCACGGCGAGTTTTTGTGAATCTAAGTAATAATACGAGGGTTGTCCGTAATTTAAAGTCTCCAATGTTTTTTCAAATAGTAAACATCTTTTTATTGCAAAATTAAGTACATACTCTGAAAGCTTGGACTTTTAGCTATTTTTCACGATCAATGCATTTTTGGAGTCGTTCTGGGAGCTTTTTTATACTCGCATCGTACCACTCTCCCGCCGACTCGCGCAGGAAGGTATCGACGGCTGCCTTCAGATCTGGAGAATTTCATTCCTCCTAAGTGTTGTTTCAGGTTGGGAAACAAATAGTAGTCACTAGGGGCCAAATTAGGGCTGTACGGAGGATGGTCTATGATTTCCACAAGCAAGTGCTTCTCAAATTTCGTCACTGATTCGTCCAAAACTGATGGACGCCCGCGGCCGGCCTCGTCATGCACGTTTGTACGACCGGCTGCGAACTCTCTACACCACATTTTTTGTGTCCATACACTTTTCTCCATACACATCGGTCAACTGACGATGAATTTCAATAGGGGGTGACCCCTTAAACCACAAAAATCTAATCACCGAATGCAATTCACATTTGGTAGGAGCGTCGATTTTTCCTTCCATCGTTAACGGCTACTAAGCCAAGACCAGTGATGTTAACCTTTTAAAATTTGTCTCAATACGACGAAGTATGAAATTCCCCTACTCTACTATAAATTTCCCTACGCTGCCAAGCCATAGAACAAGCCCAAGTTAGAAATGTTAAAATTCTGTATAAAATATAGAGCGCTGTAGGCATATTATTGTTTACAAACAAATATGATCCATAAAATCTTATTTTCTTTTAAATGGTAAAATAGTAAGTATTTGCGAAACTTATTATTTTGTTAAAGTTCTTTTGCCCCTACAAAATAAGAATATTTTCCCTACCAACCGATTTATTGACAAATTTTTCCTACAAGTAGGAAATTTCCCTACGTGTTAACAACACTGGCCAAGACTCCAAGGTAGACCGTCACAGCGAGGCAGCGACCAGCCAGGTTAGTGGTGGGGGAAGCAAGGAACACGGTGCTGTTGTCAGATTTAAGCGAGGGGAGCTTGTTGGAGACCTTAATTTACGGACAACCCTCGTAGTTATTCCGCATATTTCTTCACAGCGTGGCATGACGCAGTTTTGGCTCAACGTGATCCTGCGGAACGCAGTGTAGTTGCCGCAATTTTAGAAATCACGGCGCGTGTCTGAAAACATGGAAAAAAATAATCGAGACTGTGCGAATTCGACAAGTTTTGTACGATACAAGCCATGTAGACTACATGAGAACAAAATCGTCACTAAATTCTTTAGTTAAGGCAAATTCTCCATGAGTTTTTGTTTTTTTTTTTTTTTCAAGTAGCTTTTCACTGACTTTTTATTACTACCCATCTGGGTGATACACGATGCCATTTCGCACTCAAACTCATCTTCTGAATCAAATTCAGAACTAAATTGATAATCAATGAGTGCAATAGCAGTTGCCATTTTTCAGTAATATGGCTCACCTGCTAAATGAAAACTGCAATCGTATGTGCGCGGTACCCACGCTATCAGTTTCCTCCCGCAGAAAATTCGCCGTGACTCACGCTGCGTCTCCTCACCAAGCTGCGTCTCATTTTGCGCCGGGCCTTAATGATGAGTCCTGTTTCTGCCTGTGGATGTACAATGGTCGTGCAAGGGTGAGAAGGAGACGTGGTGAAAGACGCGATCCACAGTTTGACAGAGAGCGCATGTCTATCACACAGTAGTCGTTATAGTATCGGGGCTTTATCGAGTGTTTGTTATGGTATGAGGTGCATTTCACTTTTCATAGTACTGAACTGGTGCGTAGTCCTAAAGACACATATGAGCCTATATTGCTAAAACTTTAACTAATATAACAATTATTATTAAAGACAACATATTCTCTGAATACGAGATATTCATTTAATCGTATGCCATTTAGTTGCCATTTCTAAGAAAAATTAAATCGTCTCAAGAATAGTGATGAGGTTTCTGATAGTTACATTGGTTTCATGAAATGATGAGATAATGTAAATATATCTAACTATGTTATAAGTATATTAAATTTAAACAAAATATTAACACTATAATGGCTCTTTTCTCCAATATAATAATTGACCATACCTTTTCCTTATAAACCACAGCAAAAATTATGTGCATTTGTTTAATACTAGAATGCTGAGTGGTGCTACTACTTCTGAATTCGTTGTAGCACAGTCTGCTGCTGACTGTCAAATTTGTATACCACCTCAGTGAATACTGAATTGATCCAAATGTCATCAATTTAATTAAAACATCTTCACATCGGAAAAATGTCTACCACTAGTCTAGAGGAATGCGTAGAGGAAGTGAAACTTTATGTACACTAATTTTTGAATAGACTAATGTGCTTTGAAACATAGGATTATCTACTGGGAATTAAATAATTACCTAAAGGGTTTGTTAAATAAGTCATCGCACCTGTAATATAGTTACTGTATAATGCAATAGCCATGGCGCTGTGTGCCTTTATTTAGCACTTATTAATTTATTTATTAAATCACAGTTGGCAATAAAACAATATAATGCGAGCATTTTTTTTGCGGTTTTCTAGAGAAACTTTTTTTTATAGTCTGTTTAGAAATGAAACAGAGTAATAAAAGCTTATTATGTATGCAAATCGTAAATAAATGTAGTACTGGTGCTTATATTCAATATTTTTATATTATGTATTATCGGTATAGATGAGGTGTACTTTTAAAAAAACTTTGTGTGATCGAACCGTACTAAATTGTAGCAGGTAGCTAAAATTTAATCCCCGACAATCCGTCTTTCTCTATGCCGCTTCAATTTCTCGGTCCATTTCTCTTATAAGTAAACAATATAAAAACATCATTTCAAAACTAGAGGCTACTTTAAGCATCATTACCAGGTTAAGAGGGTTTTCAATAATTCAAATAAAATTATTCAATATTATTATCAAAATATTTATTTAAATTTAATGAGTAGACCTTTTATATATTTTTAGGTATTAATAATATTGTGTGAAACTAACAACTCTGTGGACAAAAGCCCCAACCAGCGTTGAATTACACCCACAATATCTACCCATATATTCCTTATTATTAGCTTTTGTAACATTTTTTACTGTATTGGAAAGGTATTTTAAGCTAATATAAATCAAATCTCCTACAATTCCTATCAATGAAGTCATATGTATGTTCTCTGATACCAAACACCTAGGTATGCTAATGAACAATTCCACAGACAAAGCTCTATTCAATAATTATCTAAAGAAATTAATGTATCTAAATTTACTAACCTTGCTTTAATGAAAACAAGCAATCCTAAAAATGCAGAAATAGGTCAGATCTTATTTAGTGTGGTTGAATTGTCGTGTTTCAACTACCAAAAGTGAAGTTAGATATTTATAGAGTGTTTTCATTAAAGCAAGGTTAGTAAATTTAGATAGATTAAGCCTGTCGTGTCAACTAATCATTTTATCCCTAGCACTAGTATGGAGGATTTGTGCACCTTGGTGTATGAGAATCACGCACATACGTTTCATGTTTTTCATGAATGCTATTGAGGAGAGTTTGCGCCACCCAATGTGTCATAAACTGACCATTTCGCATACTCTGGAGCCATTTCACCATATGCTTTTCTGTCTCTCAGTAATGCTATTGAGAAGGGTTTTGCCACTTAGTGTGTCATAAACTAACCATATCACATCCTGTAACTAGGAAATGTAATGTTCAAGAGTGTTTTCAATAACTTACAGATATATTTAATGCTCATTCAAAACATAAATATGATGTCATATAACGACTGCACGATACTTGAGCCATGATCTGCCCTGGCCATCATCTAAGTAAGACATTTATCAGTTTTATTTATTTAGAATTACATATATATAAAATGCACACGTAAGTAACTGAGATCAATACGCCATCAGTTCAACTTCTGACTTGTTTCCATCTTTTTTTAACCCACTGGAACCCTCAGTCTTGTCTTTCTCAAAAACCCTTGTCTTGCATGACAAACGACGTATTTCTTGATATACAAAGTGTAAACAATTACATCCATTTACTTATATTTCCACCACGTAGCATAATCATATACTTACTACTTTACTGATTTCTTTAACTTTACGTACCTTAGTTTTATCTAAGTTTAAACTTCTTCAGATATATTTACATAACTGTTATAGTTTTCATAAATTTTCTAGCTAGTATTTTGAAAACAAAGAAGATTAAAACATGTAAAACATTTGTCTCCGTAATCACCTGAAATATTTTTATGTGCTAAAGTTACATTCTGGCAATTAATCCTTGACTGATGACCTCACATAATTCTAAGCGTCAATCGTTATCATCTTTTTTTGGACTAATGTAACGTAACATAATTTTATATGGGCGTAATTTATGATGACTCTTTCAATGGTTTTACGTGAAACACTTTAATATTAAAAAATGTTCTTTTACTCAGAGTAAGTTGCATCACAATATGGGTCAAAACAGCAAACTCAACTGTTGGATAATGCTTTATTTGTTACAATTCTAGCATGCAACAAATGGCTTTTCAATAAATTTGCAACAACTCAAAAACTATCATTATTCAGAAAGAAAAGAGAAAGTTTTTCTTGGATACACACATGAAACATCTAACAATTTTCTTGTACTCAGAGCAGATCCCATTACAATGTAAAAACAGCAAGTTCAACTGCTGGATAATTCTTTTTTTGCCACAAATCTATCTTGAAACACATGGCTATCGAGATGTTCATTCAATAAATTTCCAACAACTCTAGCACTATCATCATTCCGAAAGAAAAGAGAAATTGTTTCAACTTCTTTTTGAATAAACAATACTAACATACAATAACATGCGGCATCTGCCCCAATCACAAGACAGTCATCATTTGATACAAATGTAATTAAAATTGCATCATAATCGTTATGAGGTCATTATTATTATGCAAATGGCTCAATTGTTTAAATAACATACCCTTATTCCATAATTATGTTTGCAGTAGCTTCTCCTCACCTGATACATATAAATAAAATTGTACTTTCATAATAGTGATTATAAAGATCAGACCAGGTAAATTATTACGATAGATTTCTCTAATTCCTATTATGATTTAATAAATAAGGTAAAAAAAGGTGCAGTAAATTCACTATAAAACATTAGTTAAAGAAGAGAGATCGGAAAGCACGAGCAAGCAGCAAATTACTACTGGAGTGAGCATAAATAAGAATAATATTAGACCAGGTAAATGATGTAATTATGACTACTAATCTGTCTGGTGTTATACTGTTTATTCTAATAAAACATAAGAAAACCTGGTGAGCAGCAATTTACAAAATATAAAAAGTGACTACCTATAACATGTATCTTGAGTGTGGCAAGATGTTAATTTGATGCGATATAATAATTTGCTCCAGAGAATTTATTTATTTTTACTTATTTAAAGTAGTATTAATATATATATATATATATATGGTGAGCAGCAATTTACAAAATATAAAAAGTGACTACCTATAACATGTATGTTGAGTGTGGCAAGATGTTAATTTGATGCGATATAATAATTTGCTCCAGAGAATTTATTTATTTTTACTTATTTAAAGTAGTATTAATATATATATATATAAGTGCCAAAATCTGTCGAAATTTTTTATTGCGAATTTTTTTTTTAAAAAACTAGATTAAATCCTTATTTATCGTCGTCACTGGCCTTCTATCGGCCGCGAAGTTAGGTATATTCCGCCAAAGTGAAAGCTATCAAACGTAGTGACAGGTCACCTCATTGACACGTGGATCAGTTTAAGCCGCTTTGAAGAAAGAAAAATCTTTACAAAATGTAGATTATTATTTAATGAGAAATGCGGTATGGTATCACAGGGAGACAGCACCTACCTTACTAATATTTATTTCCAGGATTGATATTTATAGAGATTTTAAGAATGTTGTATCATTTTCTGTTATCTTGTTTAAATTAAAACCTGAAAAGATTGTTGTACTTGGAGTGGACCTCTCCTTCCCTCGACCGTTCTTTTGTGTAAAGCGAGGGACCTACTTGGTTTGGCGGTCATAACCAGGTCGATTACTTACGTCGGGAAAAAACGCAAAGGATAACAAAAAAATACACGCAAATGTACTCAAATACATAAAACCACTCCCACGCGTTTACCGCCATGGCATTGTAACAGTTGTTCAATATGGTTCAAAAAGTATTCCGCATAATATTTTGTGTACTCGTGAAACATAAAATATTATTTGACATCTACAGACGACGTCTGACGTCATCTGCAGGCCACTAATGTAAGGTACACTTCACGGAGATAATTTTTAACTAACTTCTTATGTTGTTATGGAATTAAATTCTGTTAATATTAATAATAGCAACAATATTAACAGTAATTGGCGATGTTTCCCTAAAATAATTAGTAATATTTTAAACTATAACATCCCAAGATGTTTACAGTGTTCTGCAAAAATGTTTCTTAAACACTTACAAATAACTAACTTTGCGTTCTTTGACGTTTGGAGAGTATGCAACTAGCAATACAGTATTCTAGGTTATGTTAGTTCACAAGTGAACAATTTTAAATGTCTAACCTGATTTAAACGGTTTATAGTAATTAAATAAAATATTTTATATCGAATATGTTAGTGGATAATTATGACGAATTCTCAAGAAGTGAAAAGGTAATTTTGCCAGTGCGCAACGAAAGAATGAATAAAGAATACAAAATACTGCAGCTAACCGGATTAACTGTTATCTATCAGGTACTTAGACATTATTATTATTAATAAAAATGATCATTTTCGTCGTTTCTGCACTTGGCAATGCTGCAAAAAACGACCGTATGGTAGTTGACATAACTAGCCATCTCGGACGATGATTGATTGTCAAAGGCGTCGACTTTCCGTAGGAAAAGAGAGTTTTGCCCCATTTTTTAAATATCAAGCTAGAATTCCGAAATAATTTTTTTATTATCTTTTAGACCTCCCTGAGCACGTGGTTAAAATTTTTGTACATAGTCATAGTTAACCCTGTATACAAATTATAAAATGCTGCAATAAAAGACGGCTGTTCAATAAAATTCGTAAATATTATTTCTACAGTGTTATAAAAAAATTAACGGGCAAAAAATTTAATTATTATTATTATTAATTAAATGAATTTGTGGTTTTAATTAATAAAATAATATGACATAGGTACCTGATGTTCGAAATTTTGTCTACCAACGTGTAAACACATTTAGACCTGGTTCTTGTTCATTTTGAACTCATAAGTTAGTGGAAGCAGCTATAATATGTTCGCGTAAATGATCACTAGTGTCCACTCCGGTGGACTCTTTTTTAATATCCCCACAAAAAGGAGTTCAAAGGGTTTAAGTCAGGAGATCGTGGCGGCTACGGTACTGGTCCTACACGTCAAATCCATCGTACTCTTTGAACTTCGTTAAAGTATTCCCGTGTTGAAAATGAGGGGAATCACCATCCTGCAAGAGCCATATTCAGATGCAGATCATTTCGAAGGAGCTCGAGATACTGAACCCCATCCAATCTATTTGGTAATATGAATGTCCAATCAGGCGATCATTGACAATCTTTAGCCAAACATTTAAGAAAAAGCCTTGTTAGAAATGATTCAACATCACATTCTGTGTAAGAATAGCTTCATCTGTAACTAACAAGTCAGCTGTAAATTTGTGATTCTGCGTATTTTGTTCCAGCAACCATTCACAAAATCTAATTCGTAAGGAATGATGTCTTGGTATTAATGCTTGGACACGTTGTATATGGAACGGATATAATTGTTCAACAATCTCTAAATTGTATTCCTCAACTGCTGCAATACACCATGGACGTCCTGGGCCTCCAACTATTCCACGACTTTGATGCAAGTTCTCCATGTCACGCCGGCACTGTACTACCGAGGTAGAAGTACCTGCATTTTGTCTACCGGGAAATCGTTCTGCGTATAGGCAAGAAGCTGCTATAGCATTTTATCCTACTTCACCATAAATTAAAACGATATCTATCAATCAGCCCCGAATTGCTATACACGTAAGCTATTTTTGACACCTGAAACTTGGAAATGTTGTGAATTGCCCTGTATTAATTTCTATATAACTAGTATCGTTAGTTACGGTTACTGCTGATTTAGGTTTTCAAATTTAAAATCGTACCTGAAAATATAATTGTGTAGCTTTTCAAACATGTACCGAATATATTGAAAATGAAATCCGAAATTTTTGTTAACTTTGAAAAATCTCTAAAATTATCCAATTATCCAGGATAGTTGTCAGTTGTTTCTAGTTTTGTATTCTTCAGCGTCATTCTTAAGTTCTTATAATTGCAGATATTCTAAATTATAGTGATTAAATTCTTAGTCTTTGTCTTGAAGTACTTACTGTATTCGATTATGAAAAAATCAGATTATCTATGCAAAATGACTTCCCACCGCACGTACATAATATTTGAAACCGTCAATAATACGTAGCCACTTGTTTTTACAAACATTGTGAGATTTTAAAATTTGATCAGTGAAATGAAGGCGGAAAACAAAGTGGTTTCTCATTTACGTGCAAGTAAACTAAAGATAAAATGAAACCTGCCCGATATCACCGTGATTCGCAAGCAAAGAGAAGCGTAGCCTACATTGTAAGAATCAATTTGTGAAGGGGATGTCTGCGTTAGGTTAGCAGGGGATTATGAAGGTCATTTATTTAAATGGGGTGTGTACGGAGACTGTAAATGTAAATTCTCGTCGAAACTTTTGTTATATATTATGTATACGCACACACCTTTCAGATGCAGTACTAGCTAAAGTTTTATAGGTATTTTATGTTTTTGCTTCTTAGGTTACTCCTTTTGATAATATTTCACTACGAGATATTTTATATATCGATAAGCAGCAAAGAAACATTTTAAAAATGTTTTAAATGTTTTGACTAACATTTTAAAAATGTTTTTAAAATGTTAGTCAAATATTGAAATGTTTTTAATTTTTTTTTTAAATATTTACAAAATGTTGTGAAAACATTTTTGAGGACATTGAATCAACATTTAACAACGTTAACAGATGGTTATATTTTGATTAAAATAAATATTTTATAAATGTTTTATTAACGTTCCTTAATATTTTAAAAACTTTTTTCTACGTTCACGCAAAAAACAAAACTTTATTGAACTATATTTAGTGGAAAAAGTGGTTCTTTATTGCACTAGTGCAATAAAATGTTTCTTGCATTCATCTGTCATTCTACTACAGTGTTTTATCATCATGACAAACATAAACGTTCAAATCGACGTCACATTTTCCTAGACTTAGTATCATCTAAATAACGTTTTTTGGTTTTTGCATGAACGTAGAAAAAATATTGTATGCAACTCGTACAAAAAGTGCTTATTGCACTCGGCGTGTACTTGTCAACGTCGTTACTAACAGTACAGTATTTTATTACACATTTAAATTATTTCTTACTTAATTAAATCAATATTCGCATGGGTTGTGTCTGCCTCGTTTATTAATAATTGTGAAATACTCTCGACAACCAACAACAACATTCTACGAGCTTTTTATATATTGATACGCACAATCGTTTGCAATAATAATGACACTCTCTTAAAACAATTTTTGAACATCAGGAACTTCTGAGCAGAAATTTTATTAAATCTTTATTGGTGAGTGAAATAACTAATATTAAAAATGTGAAGGAATTTCATTATGAATACGTCAGAAGTTCAAAAAAAATCGCAAAATTCATTTCAATGAGTGTCATTATTATTGCAAACGATTGTACATTTTCCTAACCTACAATAAGTTTTTAGAAATATTTATAAAATGTATTTCACTTACCTGTAAGTAACTGCACTTGTACTATAAACGTAGATGTATAAAGGAACACTTTTTTTCTCTGATTGTAAACTGATGGCTATCGCAGCAAAAGTAAGCTGGCGATCCTGGCGATGGCAAATCTGCGTCCGATATCTACATGTAACTCAGATATCTAACTACTGACAGTGCGGCATCCAGTGTCAGAAAGTTACTGACCGCGAAATATAAATAACTATTATAAGTATTTATTTTACTTCACATAAAAATTATTAATTAATTTAAAGAAAATGCGAAACATATATTTACATATTTGGCCAAGCTAGCGTATGAAACCTGAAAACTAAAGGTAAAAAGAATGATATTGATGGAATTGATATTTTATTTTTAATATATTTTAAAAACATTTTTATGATATTCTAAAAACATTTTTTAATGTTTTTATAATGTGTAAACGTTATAAAAACGTTTTTAAATATTTCATAATACATTTTTTAACGTTTTTATGTTTTAAAAATATTATATAACATTTAGGAGTTAATGAAACTAAAATATTTTGTCATAACATTTTAAAATATTTGTAATCATTTCAAAATATTTTTAAAACATTGAGTGTAGTTAGGGTAAGAATCAGAGATAATAGTCATGAAAGAAAACTGACTACAGTTATCATAATTACTGAAAAAAATTGTGGCAAATATTCATGCAATTGTTAAAGACACAATTGTAATTTATAGCAGTATAGGCGCGAAATATAGCAAATAATGACAAGGACATGAGACAAATAAAAATGCTCCATCTAGAAGTTACATCTATATTTAAAAGTGGAGATAAAATCAATCCCAATAATTATCATCCAGTTAGTTTAATACCATGTGGGAAAATGCTGGAAATAATTATTACTGATGTACTGTTGAGATTCCATTTCACTAATAATGCAATTCCTTTTGCTCAACATGGATTCCTTATTGGTAGGTCATCATGTACGAATTTACTTACGTGCCTAAATGCTTGGATTGGCTACCAGTGGACGTAATATATTTAGAGTTCTTCAAGAATGTGGATAAAGTTCCTAAATGTAGATCACTACATAAACTTGAACACTTTAGAATTCGAGAAGATCTTTTAAATTGGTTATGTGCATTTCTATTTGACAGAAAATTCTCAATGAGAGTTTTCCAGGTCTATTATCAGTTCCTTGAAGTTACATCTTCACTGCTGATCTGCCTTACCACTTAAACAATGGTCAAACGTTCTTTGCAGATGACTCTAAAGTATTCTCAAATCCCTTGAGAATTCCCAGTCACTTCAACAGGATATAAACAATATACACAAATGCTGTTCAGACTGGCTGGTTCCTCTCAATAAATCAAAATATACTGCCTCCCATATTGCAACTAATAGTTCCCAACTGCCCTACAATATCGATTGTGTTCCAGTGCAAGCAGTAGATCAGTAAAACGATCATGGTGTTGTCAAAGCAAATTAACAATGTTGTTAAAAAAGCTAACTCAACCTGCTATATTTAAAAAAATCTTTGAGTCACCTTCAGCAGAGTTCTTCAATCGAAAATACAAAACGTTCCTCCAAAACTGAAATATAATGCAATAATTTGGTCTCCTCATCTTGTCCGTGATGCGCATCTTCTTGAATTGGTACAGCGAAGATTTACCAAATGCGTACCCCAACTAACACACATATCGTATAAGGACAGGTTAAATTTACCTCACCTGTCACCTTTAAATCAGAGAAGGATTCGAGAAGATCTTATTCAGACTTATAGGCTTTCTCCACGAGACGTTTTGCATTGATTTGTTTTATGTGTTTTCGTTGAGTGATGATGAACGGCTCCTAGATCACTCCCTTAAATTAAAAAGAGAACATTTTTGAACTACTATACGCCAGAATTTTCTTTTAAACCGAGTTTTCTACTTATGGAACCATCTACCTGATCATGTTACTGCTGCCATGTTGCTGCTAGGGCTCGTTGCTTTGTTGATAATATTTCAAAACTGGTTTTATTGGTATATTCAATTTATTATCGGTAAAAGGTGTAGAATAATATTTGAAGTTGCCAAGAGAAAAGGGAGACATATTATAATATGTTAGTTTCGAGAAGTTTCAGTTCGACATTCATTGCTGATATTTTGTTCTTCGTGTTTTACATGTGTTATTTGTAACTTAACTTATTTAATGTATTTATTATTCTTCTCTTCTATTTCTCTCTACTGATCCGCTTCTATGATTCATCAGAAGATTCAATCTGCACTTAACGGAGACTAGTTGATTTGCATATGATTTTATTGATTGTGACACGTAGCCGACAACAACTTAATAAGAAACTTCTAAAAATAACAATTAATTACTTCGTTTATTTCGTGCTATTGTGGGATAGTCTCTAGTGTTTTATTGTCCAGTTGGTAATAAAGTGTTATTTACACTTTGTCTTTTTACGAATGAAAGTTATTTTTTCTATGCGCAATTTTTTTTATAAATAAATCATACGATTTCAAAGATGCATTGTTCAAAATTGAAATAATAATAATAATATCTCTACCCCTCATTCTAATCACAGGGATTAGCCCAGAAGTCGGAGACTTGTGCGGGAGAGGGGGCGGCATATTATTATTAAGCAGGCCGCATTTGCGCCCAGGAACGACTTACGTTGGTAGGCCCTAACCACTATTCAGTGCAGGAATGAGGGAAACCTGGAAAACCTCATTAATTAGGGGGGTAGTCAAATATCAACCGGTATCAATCTCTCACATTGACCCAAGCCAACATTCTTCCACCCTACCATACCCGCAGAGAGGGCGCCAAACCTCTCCACGAATATAGCTTATATACGGTCTACCGGCAGCTGGGCTCGAACCAACACCGATCTAGTCACTTCGATTCAAGTACTGACGCCTTAAACCGCGCGACCACTGACCGACCATATATACTAGTATTTTATATTGTACGCTGCTTTAATAATTATTACTTTCCAATTTTGTTTTATTAAGAAAAACGCTAATCAATCATTTTAGATTTAGGTAAACAGTATTTTAAGAATGTAGGTAAATAATCTGGATAATATAGAGATATTTCTAGAAACATAATAATCATTAATTCGATATTAAACACTTTACTTTTTGTAAAATTTTTGTTAACTCAAAAAGTAATTCTTAGTTCATAACTACATATTCTAAATGATTAATGATTTACTCAGTAGTTACTAAGTTATCAATATTATATAATAACTAATGAACCTACACCATTATTGAACTGTCAAGTTGTTTATTTACCACGTCCCACCATATAGTATTATTAAATCCTTGTTTTCCAAAGACAATAATCTACGTGCTCTCCAACCTTGATAAACAAGTTTAATTACCAAATGCAGAAACACAATTCAGTTTTAATAATTGTAAATGGCAATAATCAATTCCAACTCCAGTGTAAAACAAGGGCAGGATTATCGCTAGGGATCTTTATCCATGCCCACGTAACGGTAGGCTTCCAACTTTACTACTCTCTAATAGTCTGTCTTTATCCATCTCTAGTAAATACCTCACTACGTCCTACTTGAAAATAACACGACGCCAAGATGAGTGCGTAATGTCGTTGCCTTAGTTCCGTGTATATTTTCACCAAGCAAACTTGTTTGATTTCTACGTAGGTGAATCGAATATAAACGAAATTTCTTTTTAAATCCAAGTTGCAATATAAATATGTGGGTATAAAAGGATAAAGCTGAGTATACCTTTACTCTAACTCCTTCCTAAAATCCATTAAAAAAAAAAGATTATCAATAATAGTACGACGAATCAATAAGAAACAATTCATTTATTACACATCGCATCACAAAATTCCTCATTAAAAGAAGAAAGTAATAAGAGTCATATTTTGAAGAGACAAGACCAAGTGATGAAAGAAGTTCCCTATTTGATATCCTTGTCAACAAATGCATAAGTAACTTGAAGAAGGATGAGTTTGTATTGTAAATAAATCAATGAAGAAAGTCCATGCTGATGAAGGATAAGAGACGACAATATTCAGGTTCATTGAGAAATAATGCAGTTGCTGAAAACAAGTAACTTAGGCAATAAAACTGAAATTCTACAGCCATGCTACCACTACACAAAATAAATTGTAGCAAAAAATTTCTAGATGCATTATGAATTTGCTCTACTTAGCTGAAAACCATATGTAACAATGAATTAAAATAGTGTTCTTAATAAAGCAATGAATGAAGGCAGACACTACACTACACGACATCATACGTCACATGTACCCTATGTGTATTATTCTCACATCCTCCGCTACCCGAATCTTTGTAAGATTAATTTAAAGAAATTTGATATCAGAAGAGAGCAGCATCTTCTGCCAGATCCAAATTGTGAAACGACAATGAGTACATTGAAGTTTCATAAATTAAATTATAGCATACAACAGAATTCTGGAACTTACTCAAGTAGTGCTTAATTTTCTTCTTATCGTGCTTTCAAACTGTTGTAAATTAACAGAATTTCATCAATTTTATATCTCATTCACATGCACACTGTTATGATACCATGTTCCACCACCTGACGTGATGAAAACCTGACAAATACGAATTTGTTACACTTCGGATGGTATGACGTATTATGAAAATGGAATAGCGTCATAATAGTGTGTACATAATACAATATCAGAAAGATTTGCGTAGGACAAATAAAGTAAGTCAATTTACATTTCTATGATAGACAATGACGAATATATTCCCATTGTTTCACGATCTAAATAATACTGTTCATTTACAGTAATAGCATCTCAAAGCCCTACTCAATAAAAACAAATCTTTTACAAGAGAAAACTAATTTATTAAAATATCAATGGACGGACGGTGGATGCATGTACGGTTCCACTTACACTAAAGCTACACCCATTTTCACCGTCAAGAATGTGTTTTTCTCTCTGTCTAGGTAAACAGTAAACAGGTGCCTTAATACAGAAATTTATTCCTTTATTTCTTATTGCAAACACATAAAAATATACCAGATCCAACTGATGGCGCATGAGATGGCATGACATGGAATGGTATCACACCAAAACAATGTCTTTCTGCCTTAATGGTTGATAATGATGGTGTGATATTTTGTATCAGTTGTATTCACTGCTTCGGTAATGTTTCTTGGCAATGGGTAAATCAAAGTGGTAACAGGTTAAGTAAAATATTTGTATGAAAATAAATAAAATTAAGCAAAGTGACAAAGACACAGAAAATCTAGAAATCTCTTCTCGATTTTAGTCAAAACAATAAATACTTGTTCTAAGTGTACTCATCGTACAGAGCTTCAAGTTACAGATATTATTAACTTGATCAAGCTAAGCTCATAGACTCGCTTCAAACTGTTAGAAGTACTCGATCAGTTAACTGACAACAACAATTGTGTTTTCAGTAAGTGTAATGCAAGAAGTAGTTGAATGAACATCTCTGACAGTTTCAAACTAATCCCTAACTACTTCTTGAACAAATCTATTATAATTGTTGTAACTACTCCCACACTGACATTACGCATCCGGCCTGGTGGTCCCCTTCTATATAGAATTCTTAAACATTTACTCTCTCTCACTGCAATCACACTGAATGGCACGCCCTATAACGCCTACCATAAGGTTCCGAATCGATTACTCTGCTTATCTCTGTTGGCCGATAATTTGTAATGTCAAATCTGTTGTTAGGTGACTCGTTTTTAGCTTATCTATATTTTTCTGATCGTTTGAAATAAAGAAAGGATTGTGTAAAGTGTCGATCCTACTCGTTTGACAATAAATTATTAGACATGAGTTGATAATCAATAAGTTATGAAAAAATAATGAACCGCGTGTAACATCTTATTCTACTTGTGGAATTGTCTTGTTTTCAGGGGTAGTTTTAATGCACAATAATGGCAGTAGAAGTCTTAGCAAACAATTATTTTAACTAAACATTATGTTATTAGATTTTATAGGGATGTTTAGGTACCATAGTAATTCTGTCCCCATACCTCTTTTACTTTTGATGACATGGAGCCGTTTTAGTAAATTTTCTTGCGTTTAAAGTTGAAAAACAATTGAATATTTTGTTTTGGAAACAGTAAAAATATTAGGTTAATTGAATTTATATTTTTTGTCTTTTAAATAGACAAAGTATATAACTAATCAATGAATGATGATAATATTCTCTGTCATTGTTTATAATAGTGTCAACAATATCGTAGATTACGGCACAAAACAAAATGTCCTACAATGTTGTCGGTACCATTGAAATTGATCACTAGATGTACCTAGTTGGTACATTTCGCGTAGTCAGGGTTCTCTCTGCCGGGCTTGATAGGCAGAACAGCTAGAGTTAATCATTGGTTACCTCACCTATGACAAACTGATGAGAGCTAACAAGCTTGAAATCGCTATACGTATAGTTGGACGTTGAAGAATGACTTGGCTGTTTGCTATAGGTTCTTTAGGTGTGATCCACTGATGGTCAAGGTCAAGCCCGCAGGACAGTTTGTTTCTTCCACGCTTGAAAAAATCGGGTTGTTTGGAAGTGGAGAAAGTTTTGGAGTGCAACGTCGTATTAAGGGAGGTTTCTTGAAGGTTGAACAATAGAGAACAAATAGAAATTTGAAGACTAAGATCAAATGCATTTAGCTATCATTCAATCTAACTCTAACTAATTATTGTCACTAAACCTCAACAGTGACATATATTTCTTGGACGCAGTACACCGTAAAGTCACTTTCTTTGTTCTAGCACATACACTATATGATATTACGTCCTATTTACAAATTTTTGCTTAAGGAGGTGTTTTTCCAATAGTATTAAATCATTTGTTTAAGGATACCATGTCATCACCATAGCAATCTGTGAAATAAGGTTAATAACAAACTAAAGATGGGCACCAACCAATCATATTGGTCAATTTCCGTGTTGGTTGACTAAATCATGAATTAAAGCATAAAGCAATTCATAGGTCTTTATTTCTAAATGTGGAAAATTTTCAAAATGACCCTCTATGAAACGAGAAAACCATTTTCGTGCTGTACTTTTCTCAGCGTCATTTTCTCAGTAAACGGCATAAATGATTTTAAGTAAACTCGCGGCAAGAATTCAGACGACTTACTTCATACGAACAAATGAATAATTCATTATATTTTCATCACAATATTTTATAAACTGCAACTGAGAGTAATCAAACTATATACTACGCTAATAGTTTATATATTGCACTAAATTGCAAAAAAATATTGTTTTTAACGCGATCAAATAGCAAAAATTACGTTGACAATAAAAACAATTGCGTAACGTCAGCCATGGTAAGACGTCTGAATTCTTGCAGCTAGTATATATCCGATATTACCTCCATTGAACTCGTGCAGAAGGTTATGTGGAAAACGACCTTTTTTCTACTTGACATTTTATTTTCTTTTGAAAATAATTTACATAATATCTGCACAAATTTAGAAGTTCAAAAATTCGTGAAAGTACTAACATGTTTATTAATTGATTTCCAAAGCACAAAGAACGCTATGAACTTTATTCGGTACAAACCAAATTTGTATTTCTGATATATTTACAAATTTGAATAAAATACTACTTTAAAATAATAAAAGTGGCGTTAAAAAGATTATTGATTATTAGTAGTTATTAAGTAATAAAATATTTGTCAATTTCGTCTAACTCAAGTTTAAGATATACTTTTTAGTTGTACTTATCTCTTTCGTTATACGAGCTGGACCTGTTACATCTATCTTGCATCACTAAGCTGCTGAGAAATATATATAATACCGTTATTAAGTGTGGGTGTGGTGCACCATTTTATTTCCAATTTTGCCTCCTTCAATGTTTTGTTCTTCTTCTTGAGGATTTTCCCAATTAAGCTATCCCACGCCTTCCTTGCTCTTGCTCTCTTCTTTTTAGCCAGTACTCTTGTCTCCCAAATCTTTTTTGTCAGTCTGCTAGTACTTATTCTGTTTAACTGTCCCCACCAGGTCATTTATCTTTTCTCTATAAATTATAGTATCGATTCAAGTTGGAATTCTTCTCTTACTACCTCATTTTCAACTCTGTCCAGACTAGTTATCCCCTTGATCCTTCTTAAATACTTCATTTCTAAAAAATTATATATCAAAATTACTGTGCTGGCTATTTCTAGATTACAATGCGGAAAGCTGTGTGTAAGGCAAGCCATAGAGAGTCATATGCAATAATGCCTTTTTATTACCGAAGTCATATCAGTAGAGTCATACGGATATCCATAAGAATTTTCTCATCTCTGACAACCATGATTTCGTTTTTTACTGAAGTGCTTTCTGCAGTTTTTGTACCAAAAGGCACAAGGTAGCGGTAGCGTATCAATAACAACACAGGAAAAGTTAAAAAACAACGATTAGCCAGTATAACAGTCATTATGTGATTCAGAATGGCACTGATCAGATGTAATATTGATACCAAATTTCTCCGTAATCGCTAAGCGAACGTGGCCAATAAAACTATGACTTGCACTGTATGAAAATTTAAAGTTTGGTGTGTATATACAGAGTGTTAATTAAGAATGTGCACAAACTTTAACGAGTTAATCTATGATTGATTTTAAGACAAAAAATTCATATAAACATGGGTCCGCAACGGCTTTCCAGATACAGGATGTTAAAGTTTGAAACATAAATCAAATTTTTAGATTTATTTTCTGACTAGTAAGAGCTACTTAGTTGAAACTTGGCACAGCCTGATAGGTATTTAGAGACTACATTTTGCAGGTATTAAATTATTTTTAATTTAGCTATGAGCGCAGTTATGCCTTCACAGTTTTTTAAGAAGAAAAATGGCACTACAACGATTTTTTCAAAATTCGAAAGCTCTGTAGATTGAAACAATTAAAATAGCACAAAAAATGTCTCTTGGTAATTTTTGATACGATGAACCGTTTTCTAGAAAATTTCTTAATTACATTCTTATGCACGCAATTTGAGTTAGAGTTAAAATTGGTCAGACAGGTAGGTCATGAAAATAAATTAAAAATAATTTAATACCCGCAAAATTTAGTCTCTAAATACCTATTAGGGTGTGCCAAGTTTCAACTAAGTAGGTCTTAGTACTCAGAAAATAGATCCAAAAATTAGATTTTTTTTTCAAATTTTAACACCTTGTATCTGGAAAACTTGAAGCCATTGCAGACCCATGTTTATATGAAGTTTTTGTCTTAAAATCAACCATAGATCAACCCATTAAAGTTTGTACAGATACTTAATTAACACCCTGTACATACTTTGAAGCAGAAGATTTACTTGTTTTTCTAAAGCACTGCTTTAATGCTACAAGAAACTAACGAACACAACAAACGAGATAAATAAGGAGAGAGGGGATAGGGTGAATGTTACATGAAAGTTCTGATTCTAAAATGAGTTCTGATTTTAAAAATTAGAATTTAATCGACATTCTAAACCTGTAAGGCCTAATCAAACAATAATAATTAAATCCATTATTTAATTGAAACTTTCTGTAAAAATTTCCTTTTGGAGCAAAATTAAGTTTTTAATTACTGAGATGAAAATCTTTAAAGTTTGAAACAAATTGTCGGACAAACTTCGTCCAATATCCGAAAATTTGTCTGAAGACGCGTTTGCATAACATTTTCTATAGTTTGAAAGAGATAAAAGTAAAAAAATTATAGTTAATTAGTTCAAATATTATTCACAAAATGATATCTATGTTTCTTGTAAGGTTTTTCCAACATGTAGAATTAATTATTTATTAATTTATGTTTTTATTAGAAGACGATTTTATTAAATAAATTATGTAATTTCCTTCCATTAAATCAATATCATTCTACTTGTTTATTACATAATGATACATTTAGTAATGTAGAAACCGCATGGATTTATATACGGGATGAATCTTAAGTATGGATTTTCCTTAACACAACATATACCTCAACAAATTAAGTTTCTTCAAGGTTTTTTTTCGAGATTTCAATCGAAATATATTTAAGCTTATGAAATTATTAGTAAGAGTCAATTACATTCCTGTATAAAATTATATCATAAACTAAGAAGTAATAATAGGTTTCACAAAAAAAGACAAAACATTCAAAAGATTGAGTACATTATACCGCATGGACCAGCACAGCACGGATTAGTAAAGACTGCTTGTGAAGGTTATTTAATGGAGAAGCGCACACCAGACCAGCACCAGCACGTACCGTCACCAGCAACGACCGTCACAGGATCACAGGTCGTGTTGGTGACCTTCAATTTCTAGGCCTGGCAGCGTTAGTCCGAGGTAAATTCTGTTCCCACAAAAGTCAGGGATTGGTTTCAATATTCGACCAGTTGTGAAGTTGTGAATATGTTCCTGAACTGTTGGGCACCGTTGTCTATCAACAATCTCTATTTACTTACCTTAAACAAACTGCAAGTCTTTCGTCAGATGATACTGCTGTAGACGAGGACGATTCAAGAGTTCAAAAAATTTGTTTGTGACATACTGAAGTACTGAAAACAATTTCGCTGAGGGAACAAATGATGTAATTCACCATAGAGCTTTATTTTTTATTGACAGAGTGAACACAAAGCTTTCTCATGTTCCTGACATCTTCCTCCTCACCCTCTTCCGTTATGAATTTATCCTGTATCCTATAGGTTTATTTATCTTATTGGAGTGCTTGATAGGCTGGAAATCTGAAAGCAAGTCATTATGGATATGCTGGCAGATTTAGACTGCCTAGAATGCCGTAAATTGAGGAAGATATTTTAGATATCTAGAAGATCCAGCAACCAGCATTAGAAATACCTCAGAGCAAATTGATGCATCCCAAATGACAGTGTGGATAATTTTAAATTAATTAACTTAATCGCTATTACATGTAACAAGTTGAAGCGTTAATACTACAAAACTATCACCATGAGTGACTTTTACACGAAAACGTTCACAATTAAAATGAAAACTTCTGCTTAAGATTCATTCTCATCCTGTATATTTTAACAGTAAAAGACGCAACGCAAATATAACTCAGATACTGTTTCTATGCTTGTTTATTGGTATTTCAAATACATATTACCTATTTATTGATATCATTTTACGTGATCTGTTTAACCTTTATTGTAATCTATAGTTAGGTACCTAAAAATTCCTGCAGTGACACAGGTATATTTTTATCCTATTAAATATTTTATAAATAACTACTTTTCAAATGGAGTTTAATATCTACTGTTTTACTGTGACAAACTTGTAGAGGAATGTGTATGGGGTAGTTATCATGTCATTAATCCCGCCCCCAGCCGCCTCTGACCGCCCTCGCTCCAAAATGACTCCCCAGAGTTTTTATCAGGATTATGAAAGAAAATGTCTTTTAGTCCACTGTCAGCTTTACTTAGAAAATAACCGTATATAACCAAAAACTTTATCCAAATTTCTTACCCAATTCTTTTAAACGAGATTTAATGTAACTTGATTGACTATAGATATTGAAAAAAATATGAAGTTCAGTTAGAAGAAAAGATAATTTTTATAGAATCGCACTTTTATAGGTTTCTAATAATTAATGGTATAGACTATATTGTTTTAAAAAATTATTTTACCATCATTAACCGGATTCAAAAATTCTTTTAAAATATTCTTATGTGACCTACATGTTGAGGTACTAGTAGACTTTTATTTCTTAGAACGCACTTTGAATTTTTATAGCAACAAATGAAGTGTTTCATTCTCTTTTTAACCATACAGGATACATTCATAATCAGTGGCAGATGTTGTTTGGCAACAAAAATGCATGTTTATGTATACAGAAAGAAAAGTATGAAAGTCAAATTTTATCTATTTAGGTAGGATGAATAACGCAGTTTTTTCTGGAATAACTACTCTATTCTTCAAATTTATGCGTTTAAAATTGTTATTAATTTTATTTGGAAGCAGAAATGCACATTTATATGGGATCGCTTGGTATAAACAAAAGATAAGTGAAACTTATCCCAAAAGAACAGTTACAACATTACATACACTGTACTTACGACTACTACTTAAAAATTTGGATGTGGTTCACTAAGAAAATAAAAAAAATAAAATTTTGTTTCATTTTAACCTGTCGATGGGAAAATGTGAAACGCTTGCAGAAAAATATGAAACAGTCGTTTATTTGCTTATTTTGAAAAAGTTACTGAAAAAATTTCTTCCCTTTTTTATTCAGTATTGTAACTAAAATTCACACGTTACATATTTTCTATAAAGTTTTAATGCAAACATATTCTTTAAAAATAAATGTCATCAATGGTTTTGCATACAGGGTGTTTAGTAAATAATGGACCAAACTTCAAATGTAGATAGTTTGGATAATAATAAGCTGAATTTACTCAACTTACCTTAGTCCAAAAGTTAATACTAACGGAGCTACAGGGTGTCAAAGTTGAAAAAATAAATCACATTTTCTGTATTATTTTTCGATCGCATCGACCGTATTTTATGAAATTTAGTATAGGGGGGTTTCTTGGGACTAGAAATTCGAATATGTCAGAAATAATTGCTTCTAGCGACATCAACAAAGTGTACCTTTTTTAACTAGAAAAGATAGAGAAGACAATTTTTCCAGTTCAAAATGAGATACAGTGTAGCACAAAAAAAGTCGCAGCGATTTAAAGGGGTCCAAACCATCGTTGGTGGCGCCCTCTAGCAGATACACCAAAATCGTCGACATATTCGAATTTCTAGACCCAGGAAACCCCCCTATACAAAATTTCATAAAGTACGGTCGATGCGATCGAAAAATAATAAAGAAAATGTGATTTATTTTTTCAACTTTGACACCCTGTAGCTCCGTTAGTATCAACTTTTGGATTAAGGTAAGTTGAGTTAATTCAGCTTTTTTTAATCCAAATTATCTACATCTGATTGGCCCATTCTTTACTGCTCACCCTATATATGTCAACAGGTGCAGGAAAACTGTAAATCTCGTTTCTCGCCTTTTCTGTAATGAAGCAGATATATCTTCTGAAACTTTTATGCATTGATTTTTGTCAAATTTAGTGCACCCATTATTTCAATTTTATTAGAATCGTTTAAGTCATACAAATCTGTACTTTTTTCCACCAAATAAATAATTCTTTTTTTAAGTTTCGGCAGATATGGTTTACCTTTTTTATGTAATTTCGCGGAATTTTCGCTTAATAATTGCGTTACAGAATACTTATTTTAGCGAAGTTGCTTTTAAATTATGTTTCACAATTTCTCAGCAACTGTTTCAAACTTTCCCTACGGTTATTTTATTATTGCTCCCGGTCTCTATCGATGTAATTGTACAAATACATTAGGCAGATCCTGAAACTTGAATAGCAGTAAAAATAATAGGGAAGCCTAAAAGTGTAAAAAACCGAGATTCATAAGGTAAAGTTTGGCAACATCTTTGAAATTTTTAGACAGGTAAAAAAATTGTTGTCAAAACGAGTCAACACCCTATTGTGTGGAAATAATAACACAATTTCTTGAATCACTCAGTTATTTAACTGAATAACTAACTAAATAAATCCCTTATGAACAATATTAAACAATTTTTGAGCTAATTTTCTCAATTATATATTATTTTCAAACACAAAATTAAGTTATATTCTCGATATGTCTTTTTTCACCAAGCAACTCTTTACCCAAATATTGTGTGGACAATATAATTTCTATGTTAAAATGTGAAGTCACTCTAAATTCCATACCAAATTTATTTCACTCATAAATGAGTATAAATTTACACAGTGTTATGTTGTACTATCTACCAATATTATTCGTAGAATCATCTCATATATTTTAGGAACATTGTGTATACCGCGTGTGGAAGGCCGTTCGACTGTTACTAACTTGATTATGTTTTCTCAGTATGTAGCCCAGGTAGTAGATTGTCAGGAACAGGTTGATGTAGTCTACACAGATTTCTGTAAAGCCTTTGACCGTATAGACCACGGAATATTGCTGTCAAAATTACTTAAGTATGGTTTTAGTGACTCCCTTATAAAATTAGTAAAAAACTATATTTCCAGGCGATCTCAGTTTGTATCTTACAACGGTTATAACTCGCAAATATTCTCGTTAACTTCAGGTGTTCCCCAGGGAGCCAATTTGGGGCCCTTAGTGTTCTTATTATTTATAAACGATATTAGTAGTATTATAGACTGCAAATTTGCTTTATTTGCAGATGACTTGAAAATATATCATAGCGTGGAATCAGTGAATGATTGCGAATTTATTCAAGGTCAGCTTAATAAAATTGAGAGTTGGTGTACCATTAATAAATTATACTTAAATGCTAGCAAGTGTAAAATTATGAGTATTTCTTTGAAGAAACAGTTTATTGAATTTGAATACAGATTAAATTCGTCATTATTATCTCGTTGTAATAGTAATAGAGATTTGGGAATAACTTTTGATAGTAAATGGTCGTTTAATGGACATATTTCCTTAATCGTATCAGCAGCGTTAAAGATATTAGGGTTCTTAATTAGAAATTGTAAAAATTTTCGTAATGCACAAAGTTTTAAGGTTCTCTATTACTCCTACGTTAGATCTAAAACTGAATATGCTTCGATAGTATGGTTCCCGTTTTATAGGTGTCATATTGCAGCTATTGAGAGTGTACAAAGAAAGTTCTTGAAATTTCTTTATTTTAAAGAGTATGGTTCGTATCCAGAAAGAAGATTTAGCCATGATGTACTATTGAATACCTTTGATATTACATTATTAGAAGTTAGACGTGTCATTTCTAGTTGTACATTGATTTACAAAATTTTGCATAATGAACTTGACTGTTGTGATCTATTGCACGCATTAAATTTTCATGTTCCGCAATATTCTGCAAGACGGATTGCTGATTTTGTGTTACCATTAGCTAGAACCAATATAATGCTGCGTTCTCCATTGTATTTCATGTGTAGTAATTTAAATAAAATTGGTATGTTTTGTGACATTCATTCTGTAGATGTTAAACAATTACGTTTTTTTATTATTGAATACCAACATCTGTTTTAATATATACATGCTTTTTGTATTTAGCACTCTAGTTTCTATTCTTTTTTTCTTATATTATATAGATTTGTAGAATCTCATTTCTTAATTGCGTCTTTTTATTTTTTTTGCTAAATTTAATAGTTTTGTGATTCTTAATGTAAATGCACTGGAAATTGTTTTTTCTTTTATATTTTGTTAAAAATTCTTGTTGTTATATTATGTATTTGTCCTGTAATTGGATCTTGTATCTGTTGGGCAATAAATGAGTATTATTATTATTATTATAATACCGAATGATCGAATGATCCCTATTATTTTAATTGAAACAGTTTTTACGTAACATTCCCTGCCTATTTCGCCAATGCCAAATCAAAGTATTTGATAACAACTATCATTGCTTGTACAACTTTCGCTATATACCGAATGACCATCCATGAACAGAATCATCTTGGTGGTAGAGTGGTTGTCTAAACCACATTTAACTTTCATTTCTATAGGGGTTAAACACAGCATCCCACAGTCTTAGCAAAACATTTTTCATGTCGTTCAGCCTTTGCGGAATCCATCTGGTTAGGTTTTATGGCAAACTATGATCAGTATTGATCTTAAGCAGCAGGGAACTATGAAGAATGAGCTAATAATGGAGAATATCGATAATGAACAGATAATGTGGAAGTTAAATGAGTTTTATATTGGTTTGAAAAGTATTACAAAGTATTCTTTCAAACATATTGAAAGGTCAGAACATGTGTCTGGCGGCAATAACCACATAATTAAAATATTAACATTAATAAATTACCATAGAATGTGTTATTTTGGAATCAGAATGGAGGGCTGAATACAATAAATGAGAAAAAACTTTAGATACCATTGATTTTATTTTCTAAATGCCCTGTATACATTCGGTAGCTTAATAGAAAAGTTTATTTGATTCTTTAACAACTGTATATTTTATTTTTTTCTACTGTATTTAGTGTATTTCCAATTAAATTTACATTCAAATTGTCTTCACAAACAAACAATGTTGCAATACTTCCATTCGTCGTGCTACATCGCCATACAGCACATTTCTGATTTCTTTTTTTTTTTGGCACGGTAAAATTTTTTTTATTAGACAATATGTGCTGTATCCGTACATAATGGTATAATGCAATACTTCTTGCAATTGCCCGGTGAGATGTACGACGAGTATATTTTGCAACTTTATTCAATATCAATGTCTATTTAACACAATAACACCTAATATCACAAATGACAAATGAACTCTTCTATGCACTGGGTATGATATGAGTTAAAGCACACTGCGGTATATAGGTATACACGTTCTAACAGCGTCTGGCGTCATAGGTTTACGCTGTGGCAGCGACTGTATGGGGGCGTGGCCAGACTAAATTTTTAAATACCGGTTTTAGGATTATTTTTCTAGGACAATCGATATTTTGAGTAAAATACATACATTTCTTCTGCGCGTATTTGGAAAAATCATGTAATTTCCCCATTGTTTGATCACTTGATCTATTTGTTACCTCGAGTTCGGTTGTTACAATAGATGAGGATTGCGGTAATCCTCAGATATTTCTTTCAATAAACCACTCAACTTCCTAAAGTCAACTCTCAATTCAATTTGTCTTTCGACTTATGGTTTTGAAAGGTTAACCACAAACATATTTTATTTGTACGAAGCCCAAGTATTGTTTTTCAAAATAATGTTACTGAGAACAGCAGCCCGTGTATGATTTCAAGGAATGAACTTTGGTAGATCGTTATTTCGACGTAATATTGTTTTGTTTACAAACAAATAGCTATTAGATTCTGGATGACCCTCGTAAATCTAGGTTGTTTGTTACAACTGTTATTATGCCACGTTCAGAATCTGATTTTACGCAATATACACCGCCTGAGGTTGCGGAAGCCGCCAAAGCGGCCGTGAACGACTTGGTGCCGACGAAGTCAGGCGTTATTTACAATGATGCAAAGAAAAATATGTAAATAATAATTCTGAATGTGCGTTATCGACATAGATTTGTTATTAAGGCTTACGGTGAGCGCTCTATAAGACGATATAAAGTTTTCGCTCAATAACTCCTCAAGGAATAAAGATAAAAATATGCGTTTTTTTTTAATAGACTAACAGAAATAGAAATTAAGAACTTACATCGCCGTATTTTCCGCAGTGAAAATTGTGTTTTTAACTATTGAAATCTCGAAAAATATAACATATACAACAAAGGTAACTTATTGACGTTGTGTCTATTCACAGTTACTGTTTAAATTTTACTCAAATAAAATAATAATTTTGAAGCGTCTGTAAGACACGCATTTGTAGCTATCCTAACCCCACATTTAACCATTATTTTCATACACTTAATTATAAATATTGAACAATTTTTATTGTCAAGTAAATTTTTATTATAAGAATATTTATATCTACAGATATATTTAAAGTAAGTAAGTATTTTGGTAGATCTATGTATCTAAAATCTTAGACAGCTTTTTGCAGCTGTTTGTTTTACTTCGGTGTCTTTGAAAATACCCAGGTGTCATTCCTATTATTTGCTAACACCTACATTATCCAATTATTAAATATTTAAAATTGTATGTCTGTATAAGACATTGTTTCAAAAATACGTCAATTTTAAGCCAGTGTTATAATTTTATAATTAAGAACATTGTACGCCACATATGTATTTTGAAACGCACAAATGTTAACAAAACAAAGGTATATGTTTTCAATATTTGATCTAATCTAATTTGGCCTGTTTACACTTTAATTTTTCATATTTCTCTTCAATAATCCATACATAGTCTTTATATTTTACATTTTGGACATAAATAAATAAACATTTGTGTTAATATATCTTATGAATTTTCTATGATCTACGATAAGTTTTCTCTATTCAAAAAATACGAGCATAAAAAACTAAAATTTAATCTTTTTCGACATAAAAATTATGGAAAATATAGATGTTTCTGACTTTCCGAATGAATGCATTGTCCTATTCTGAAAACGTATACTGCACCGCAAGTATAAACTTAGCTTACACACGAAACACGAGCATATATAAAATTCAATTTCTTGAAAACCGTAACACGTCGCGAAATAAACTTGTTTTAAAAAACTTTTTCATACTATCGACTACATTTGTCTCGATATAACTATAGTTCTATTTTCAATAATTAATGTAGCTCTCCGCATAGTAAAGTTTTTAATGCACAAATTTACTGGTATTGACTTTGGAACAATTTTTTTCGAAAAGGCTTTAAGTTATTAAAAAATTGTATGTACCATTAGAAGCGCTGTAGCTTTTTATATATGTTGTGAAAAAATTATGAACTTAACGTGAATCGTTGATTTACAAACGCGACATATGTTTCGTAAAACATAATTGACAAATAACGTCCGAAGCACCGACAATTTGAATATAAAGTTAGACTCTACTGAAAAAAAGTTGTAAAAGTTCATTTCAGATGCCGAAATTGTCCCTCTACAAGATGGTAAATGTTTAATTTAGTTATATCTTTATTTAAAAAAAAACGGCATAATTGAGAACCGATTTTACTCCACTAATAGAGTTGTGAAACCTTTATTTCAGTGTATCTTTCGTTTTGTCTCCATCCCAAATGCATTAGCCTCTAGGCAGCACATATTTCTGCGTTTTGTCACAACACGTCAACATAGTCTTACTCTGTGCAGCGATATATCTGGTTTTAACAAAACTTGATCACGTGTTTCACCGTTAGCCTTAAATGTAAGACGATAAAAGAATGTAAGAAAAAGTAAGATTATTTTTGTGAATTCGTTAGTTTACATAGATCGTTTAAATTACTATCCAACATAGTTTAGAATATCTTTAAATTATGATAATATCAGTTACTAAAACCGCATACATGTGTATGAACTACTTACTTAAAAATATAGCACTTTGAAATTTTTTTTGTCACTGCTTTTGTTTGTTTCTTTTTTTATTTTATACATTTAATTTTGTTCTCTCACGTACAGGCTATGCCTTTAGCTGTTTCCTACATATAAATATATTTGTATAAAAAGTTTTATGTACAATTATTATTATTATCATTGTTATTATTATATATATATATTTTTATAATTAATAACTTTAATTGTAAAGTTAAAAATTCGAAAATTAGCACAAATATTTTTTACTTTATGCTACTTTTTTGATAATTCTATAATAGGGGGGATCCGACCCGTTTCTACCCTCCAAATATTTTTCGACGTAAGCCTATAGTTTTTGAACTAAGCCAATTTTTCAAATAATTTACATTTTCTTTTCAATACTCTCCTTATTAAATATTTTATTGTGTACTAATTTACGATATTGAGCTTTAAATCAGAAAATGTCAAGATATAAAAGTTTGCAAATCAAATTTTCTATCAAATGTACCTTTTGTTTACGTCTGTAAAGAAAGGACAATTTATATGGTTCTAAATATTTTTTCTCAAGATTTTTACCAAAAAAACAGCATAAACTGAAAAATATTTGTACCAGTTTTTAAATGTTTATCTTTACAATTAGGGTCATTAATTAACAAATTTCTTTTTAAAATACTTCCCGACCCACATTGATATGAACTTATTTTCTTATTTTAAAAAGTTCAAACACCTGTTAAAGTATGGTCCTTACAATTCGGGACACCCTGTATGTACAATATATTATGATAATAATGGTACTCGGTCGAAATAGTTTTGAAGCTACTGCAAGTTATGTACTATTCTTTCACTCAATGGTTCTGCGTAGAAATTACATTAGATCTCTATTGATGAGTGGAACTAATGTTAAAAGTTGAAAGCAGATTTCATTACGAATACCTCAGCAATTTAAAATAAGTCACCAAATTCGTTTTACCATTATTTGAACAATGTATAAAACTTCAAACAAATTTTAATTAACTGTCACAGGTCATTGTTTAAAAATAAAACAAGGAAATCCAAGGAATTACTCTTTTATTGTTTACGATTACTTGACAAAACTCCGATCTAACTAGTTAATAAGAGAAAGAATGTTTCAAAAATGTTTACAGTTTAATTAAATAACAATTGTTTCACCATAGAAAAGCGTAATACAATTATAGTTATATTGGATTATGGAAAAACCCAAGTACAAGTAATAACAATCTACCTGAACAAGTTAAAATTATATACATACAGGGTGAATCTTAAATAAGTACAAATATTTTAACCAGCAGTATAGTTTTGTGTGTAGAACACATAATTAATAGTTTTTTACAAAAAAATCAGAAATAAAAAAGTGAAATTTTAAATAAATTTCGTAATTTTTCAGTAGAAAACTTGTTGAGGCCTAGACCGACCCTTCATACTTTTATGAGTCATAGTGCTGCAGATTGAACGTGTGGTTCACAGTGTTGCCAGTATTACACAAATGTCTTTGCTTCAAGGAAGAAAAAATCTCAACTTTTAGCGAATTTTGTCAAGTGTAACATTTTATATTATTTTTTATTATCAAACTGTTATTGACTGTCATGACAGATTATCGGAAGCCCAAGTCAAACTTGTTAACCCCACATAATGCATGAAAATAGCAATAAAATTTGCTAAAAGTTGACATTTTTCCATTTTAAATAAAAAACGCGTGCATAGTTTTTCGTTATTCTTCATAAAATAACTTAAAGAAATTGTGTTTTGTGTCCCTTTCTAACAGTGTACAATGACATTTAACTTGTGAAATGTGGATTACTGATTAAATAGTTAATTTTTTAACAAACAGGTAAGCTTGTGTGCACGTTTATGTATAATTTTTGAACATTGGACATAGTAATATCACGTAATATCTTCCTAAATATTTTACGGTAGTATTGAACTTGCGGAAATTCATTTTTAATCGTTGAAGTATAGTAAGGTTAGTTCAGATGTTAAAATTTATGTTAATATTGCTGCGTATCATACTACATACCCAATTTTACTGTACTTATGCTTAAAACAAGTATTTTTAAAATAGAACTATTACGTTAAAGGAAACGTAATATTTATATTGGAGGAGATATGGCAACCTCGCAACAAATCATATGTTTCATTACGTTATTGGATGAAAAATCAGCCAGCGGTCCTCAAAATGTGGGTATTTTTAAAAAAAATTAATATCTCCGTAAATATTAGAAATTTTTAAAAATGGCTTTCACTAGACTGATTTAAATGACGAACTACACCAGCAGTTAAAATATTTGTACTTATTTAAGATTCACCCTGTATTTATATGCATAGGATTAAGGATTATAGGTGTTGGTAGGTACTTATGTAACATTCCATCTGTATATACGTATTTTGGAATTCTAAATTATTTATCAATTTTTATTTTAGGGGATATATTATTAATATACAGGCTTTTTCACATAAGAGGGCCACTCCTATGCACGTCATAAATCTTTAAATATTTTTAGTTGCATTTTTGGAGGCCTTTATGCTCGTAAAAACAAATTTGAGATCCATGGCTAACTTTATGAGTAATAACAAAAAAACCTGTAAAGTATCCAAATTTTAAGGCTGTCTAACTTTTTTATTTCAAGAGATAGAGAAAGCTTATTGGTAATAAATTTTGATTGCAAAATTGATACCTTTCACCTGATATAAACAGATTTTTGAAATATCGTTTGTGGTTCGCTGTGTCCTCTAGGCGAACAAAAAAAAATCTATCGAAGGAGACTATGGCCACAAAAAAATGCCTGTTTTTTCGTCTTTCATGGAATATACTATATGTCGCCCGTATCTTCTGTATTTATTACAGTTTTTTCAATTTTAGTATAAAAAATGTACCTAAATATTTTCGTGTTGCTCAAGATAATGCAGAAACTGTTTTAAAGACGCCAACTGCAAAATATTAATAAACAGTATGCACTTTTTTATCAATTTTGCAATCAAAATTTATTACCAATAAGTTTTCTCTGTCTCTTAAAATAAAAAAGTTAGGCAGCCTTAAACTTTGGGTACTTTACAGGTTTTTTTGTTATTACTCATAAAGTTGGCCATGGACCTCAAATTTCTTTTACGAGCATAAAGGGCTCCAAATATGCAACAAAAAATATTTAAAGATTTTTGGCGTGTCTCGCATATTAAACGAGATACATGGAAGTGGACCTCTTATGTGAGACAGCCTGTATATACAGGATCTTCGGTCTTAGTTTTGATAAATAATAAATAAATATATTTTGTTAAAACTTGGTAAAGAATAATCGTAGTTATATTGGCTAAAGCCAGTGGAGTAATTATGAGAGTTTCTTAACAATTGAATCGGCTTGCCTTTTATGTCAATGGTAAAAAGTCATTTTTTCAATATAAATATTGAAATTTATTCTGTGAAATAAAGATGCTCTTTATTTCATTAATAAGCTTTGTTTTTAGATATTTTAACTTTCTCTTGTAAGATTTTCGTATGAAATTTTAAAAACTACTACAATAATTTATTACATCTATTTCTTGACAAGCATATGAATTTAAATGACTTTATTTGCTTCATATAAGCTTTTTGAATACGACTGAACATATATTATACATTGAAGTTGCATATACTGTTTACCAAAGAAGAAGTTTGGAAGACTGAGGTCGGGTGATCAAGCAGCCCAAACAATTGGACTATCTTAACTAATCCACCTTCCCCCTAAAGAATATCCAACCAATTTCAAACTTGTTCCAAATGTGCAATGTGCTCTTCAAATTGAGTGCTATTTTCTGTCACATATTGTTATCATTAGTTTCCAAAAATTTTAGAAATGTAGCGACCAAAATAGTTATTTATGCACCAAGGGAGATACAGGGATGATTATGCCCGTAGGAGACAGATTGCTTAAGGGCATAATCATCCTAGTATTTCCCGTGGTGCATACAACGTTTTATATCTCACTTCATACGAAATAAAAACTATAAAAGGTCATAGCTTTGATGTTTCTTGATTTGTGGTTATGACAATGAAGCTAGATATTTTTCATAGACCTTATAAATCATGGACCGGCCCTAGAAAGAGAGGTCCGCTGCCCTGATATGTGCAAGAGGGATGAAGCTAGTCCGGGCAAAAACAGATGTTCTATGACAGAAAAATATATAAACATAACCTGACAAAACTTTTCCTGTTACTATTGTTAATGATTTGTGTGCCTTTTGTGATTTAGTTGTGTTTAGTGTGTTTATTAACAATAGTTTTTAAATACTCATAAACTATGGTGGAGTCGGTCTGTCACCGTAAATGTCATACGTGTCATTTACGGTTTTTGTTTTTTTCGGCCAATGATCTGTGGGTTTTTGCCTGGACTAGCTCTATCTCTGTCGCACATCTGAGCATCAACGATTTGTATAGGCAGAAAACGTTTTTGGGCGCGTCCATGATCTATAAGGTCTATGATATTTTTAAGCATATCCATAAAAACCCAAACGTCATTATTGTCGGGTTCTCATGGCAGCAGACGTGAAAAGATCCATTTTGAGTGAACATTATGAATGTCCGGGGTGATATGGGTGTAGAGGGTGTTTTGGGAGGAGATGTACATACTTCAGTATGTTATTCTACGTTCAATTTTAACCTATGGTCTTAGATTTGGAAACGTTTCCTTTAGGATATACAGACGTAAAACGGGACGCACATGGTTAAGTTCTCCGAAGTGGTTAAATTCTTTAAAAAATTTCTTCCAGGATCTGATGCAGGAATGTAGGAAATATTTGCTAACAACTGATTTACGAGTTATGGACCTCTCGATGTAGCCTTCAGCTACCGTTGCAGATTTCCATCTACCATGCATTTTGCACTTGAGAAACGCAGCAAGTCGTGTTGACATTTTACCAATTGATGAATTTCTATTATTTGATTGTATGCCTTACTATTTAAATATTTTAAAAAAAGCTGTTACGTATATGTATTTCCGTAGGTCTTGCGGTTCTATATTTCCAATATATGTCTAAATATACGCTTACAAGACAGGATCTTTTTTTCTTTAGTTTTATAGTTTACAAAGTCAATATCTTCAATTTTTATTTGAAGTAATCCAGTAGGTTCCAGATATGGTAAAAATTTTTGCCACCTAAAATAATAATAGCCAGTATTCTTCGCTTACAAAATATTTTGTCTATACCTAATTACTTTCGTATCAAATTCATATCATGAAAAGCCTCCATTAGAAATTGTTTAATTTGTTCATTTTCTAAAACGCGTGACTTTTTAGTATGATATTCATCCAATTCCGGTTTGAAGAATATTTTTAATTTTAGATTCTTTCCAATATCGATGTTGTAGACTATGAGCGTCGCATACAGTATGCGCCAAAAGTATGGAATAAATTCAATAAAAACGAAACAATTATTTTTTGGGAAAAATCCTCGAACAATACATATTTTAGCGTAAAATGCGATTTTCAAATGTCATTTATTTTCGAGTAATGACGATCGATTTTTTTTAAATGGCAACACCATATTTTTTTCCTTGATTCTGAAAGATCGTTTAATTCTTTATCAGACAGTACTAAAATTTTGCCCTCTTACATAGGAAAGTTTTCGAATAAATGACGATTGAATGTAAGAAAACGTAAATTTTATCCATAAAAAAATTAACAATTCTGCGGTATGTAAAAATAAAATACAATTGATTAAATTTTATACTTAAATTAAATGTTCGAATTGCCATCCACCAACTTCTTGACAATGCGCAAGTCTGTGAAGAAATTCTTCTTGCACATTATGAATGATTTCTGGGGTAACTCTGCGTATTTTGTCCCGAATGCGATTTTGAAGTTCTTCTAAATTACGTGGTTTATTAATGTACACTTTTGACTTCAAGTATCCCCATAAAAAATAGTCAAGAGGTGTAAGATCTGGCGATCTTGCAGACCATTCTATCGGTCCACGTCTGCTGATCCACCTCCCAGGAAAACAGTTGTCCAAAAAATCTCGTACAGGGCGCGCATAGTGCGCAGGTGCACTGTCTTGCTGAAACCATATGGTATCGTCAGGAATGTCAGGGTCATTATCGTTAGGAAAAATTACTGCAAGGACTCGAACAAGGTCATTTTCTAGAAACTCTAAATATCTTTGTCCTGTAAGGGTTCCTTCAAAGAAGAAAGGCCCTACTATTCTGTCGTCAACTATTCCAGCCCACATATTTAATTTCTGAGGGTGTTGGGTATGTGCCTCTGCCATCCAATGAGGATTTTCCCGACTCCAATATCTGCAAGTTTGACGGTTTACTGTATCATTCAGACAAAATGTGGCCTCATCTGAGTTCCTGCACAAGTTGAATTTTGTAGGGATGATATTTTTCCTTCCTCAAGATACGTAGCACTGTGTTCTGACTAGTGTCATTGTTTAATGAAACCAATCGTGAAGAATTATGAGGATTATCCACCATACTTATCAAAATGTTCTGTTTCTGATTTTCATTAATGCTTGGACGTTCAGGTTTTGGAATATTTACAACATTGTCAGTTTCTCTAAATTTAGACTCTACCTTACTGACTGTTGATTGGCTGATAGGGCGATCTGGATATTTTTCATTAAATAAATCGCAAACTTCCTGCTGAGTTCTAGTCATATTTCAATTCTTTGAGTAACAGTTAAATGTGCCATAATACTTTAAATTGAACAATAATTTCTATGTCACTTACAATACTTATTAGAAAGTCAGCGTGACAATGACACTTTGCAAAGATTTTCACCTACGTGATCTATAAAAGAACTATGGAATTCGAAAAACTAAACTTGATACTGTTTTTGCTTTATTTTAATTGATTTACGTTTTCTAACATTCAATCGTCATTTACTCGAAAACTTTCCTATGTAAGAGGGCAAAATGTTAGTACTGTTTGATAGAGAATTAAACTATCTTTCAGAATCAAGGAAAAAAATATGGTGTTGCCATTTGAAAAAAAAATCGATGACGGCATTACTCGAAAACAAATGACATTTGAAAATTGCATTTTACGCTAAAATATGTATTTTTTAAATTAAAAATCGACCTGTTCTAGGAATTTTCCCAAAAAATAATTGTTTCGTTTTTATTGAATTTATTCCATACTTTTGGCGCATACTATATATTGACCATAACGAAGAAGACTTCATACCTTTGCTTAATTCAGAAAAATATACCAATAGTACATTTTCTAAAAAAGACATGTTATTCTCAGCCCGGTAATCGATAGTTTATTTATATGTTTGCATATCATATAAATTCACATATCATCTTCGATTTTTCTGCTAATAAATTACAATTTGGCGATTACTGTGTACCTAAGGTATTTACTTAATAACGTTCGTCTCATAGCAACCACAGACGACCTGATGAAATTATGATATAATTTTAATAATATAAAATAAATAGCTTTGTTTGTTATTACGATATAATTAAAATTGATCGGCGAAACAATTATGTGTTTAACTTGACAGTAAAGTAGATTTAATGCCTTGGCTGCTTTAATATACTTGATTGCGTTCGTATTAGATACCAGCCGCGTTATTAGTCTTGTACTTTACTGTTTAGTTAAACAAATAACTATTATTTGTTTAGTAAATAATAAAGAAAATACAAACTATTTTTTTTAATTGATCGCCCTGTAATAAGTAAATGGAATGTTATAGCAAAAATGTTATAGGAAAAAGCCCTATTATTTTTTCATGCTTTCTCTGCCCCAGAAACAGAAAAGTTTCTGTCATTGATGTGTCAACCAGAACCGGAGCTAAACAAAATTCATTGATGTAATAATGGATGTAAATGCAATGCTAACAAACGATAATATCTTTTACATTATTTTTATGTCGTTTATGGCCACACTGGTCAAAACACAATTTGCCTGCTGCTGTTGCAAACCTACTGTCTTACAATATCATTAAATCGCGGACCCATGGCTAGACATCTAATCCTAAAGTACACCTGGTCAGGTAGTGTCTGGCTGGTCAATTGGTAAATATAAGCATACACTACACTAATATACAGCCACGGGTGGACTTGGAAAACAAATACGCAAATATACAAAAATGTAGTTTACCCATCGTTAATATTAGTAACCACGTAATATTTATGATTAGTAAATAAACTTAAATGATTATACTATTACGTTTGTTTTTAATTACCAGAGAAATTAGCCTCTATTTAAATATAACAAATATTATTATTGAATTTGATTACATATTTCGATATTTCAAAAAAATATATACAGAATGTTGTTAAGAAAATTTTGGGGGCAGGTTTTATGTTTAAAAATAAGAAAACAGTTTATATAAACATACATAAACGAGATACAGGTTGTTTAAAATTTTCTGTCTTAAATACTATAGTCTTCATTTCTCAAAAACCGATTGAGATATTGAGATTTGGCATACAACAGTGTATAGTGAAAGGCTACTTTTACGTGCATAAATTCCTCTTGTAATATACTAGCATCAGTGGCGTTCGTGTCGTTAAATACATGCTCTAAATCGCATCTGTCTTCTAACTCTTCGGAATATCCCTAGTGTTTGGCATATTCTTTCGCAGGGATTTGTAATGCGTTCCACATGCAGCTTCATTCATTATGTGGGTAGAATACACCAGTTGCTTTAGATGCCCCCAAAGGTAGATATCGTAAGGATTTAAGTCGGGCGATCGAGGTGGCCAAGAAGAAGCCCGTCCCGACCAATCATTGTCCTTGAAACATAAGATTTAAACATTACGAAAATGTATATAAACCATAAACGATAGCGAACATTAAAAGGGACAGCTTCTAGAAAAGTAGGTAGATTTTCCTGTAAAAAATCCAGGTCCATTTAATCTTCTTGACAAAATAAAGGGTCCAATCAAACAATATTAATAATTCCTGCCCTCACATTGACTGAAAACTTCTACTGGTATCACGATTCATTAATAGGTAATATATGAATTTTCATCTGCCTAAAAATGTTTATTGTGACAGTACAATTAAAAACACCGTTTGATGAAGCTTCATCTATGAACAAAATGAAAGAAATAAATTGCCGATCTTCTGCATTGTTTGGCTTAGCTATTGACAATAATGCAATCTGACTGGAAAATCAGCTTCAGAGAGGGATTGAATGCTCTGCAGATGATAAGGATATAGCTGCTGATCTTGGAGAATTTGCCATATATTAACATGGTTCATATTCCCTAATTCATTTCGCCAGATGCCTTGTACTTATTGCAGAATTTTGTTCAACCACTTGTAAAACAGTTTCCTGATTTTCCACTATTCTTGCAATTCTTGCGTCCCACAATCTACAAAATTCCCTGTTACTTTTCCCATTTCACTCAACGTCTAAGAACATCCGAAAATGTGTTTGCACAAGGTAATTGGCGGCAAGGGAATGCACCTTTATAGAGACTTACCTCATTTGAATTTCCGTTTACTTTTCCATTTTCCTTACATAAAATGTATGCCAGCCAATTCTTCTAATAATTCACCATATTTACTTATTTTAAAAAAAATGTATTACAAATTAATTTAAACACTTCAAAAACAAGTCACTTGATACTTTGTGTTATTTTTTTTTGTTTAAGTATAACATGGAATTTATGAAAAACTGACAGATGCCACCTAGATTATTGCATTCCAAAGTTGATCTATTGTAATAATTAATAAACTAATTTTTATCTCAAAAACGGTGCGTCAGGAAAAATCCAAGAGACACTTTTTAAGTAAAATTAACTTGACTTTAAGGTAGCGTTACCAATTTGTCCACCAATTTTTTTCCTAAAAATGAGTATTTAACGGCACAAACGCCACTGATGCTAGTATATTATAAGACAACTCTATACCAAATCTCATTTCTATATCCCGATAGGTTTTCGAGGAATGAAAACTAGTATTTAAGACAGAAAATTTATACAACCAAAAACGAAGCATGTTGCTTAAAATAATATACTTTTGTAAATTTTTTATTTTTTGTTATTCTATTACTGTTGTTGTATACAGGGTATTCAAATAGTGACTAGCTGTTCCAAAATTTGATCAATTTTACCAAATTTTGTATGACTACTAATGTATAGTGGTTAGAATTTTGTAATGATTTTTATCTGAATTGGTAATTATAGTTACTAATATCATTAAGGTCGCCGCAAAATGAACAAATTTTTGATGTTTTTAGGTACTCGTACATAAATCTTTAAAAATAAAACACGTAATATCAAAAATCATAAATTGTTCTGTTTAAAATTTCCTAACATGAAATAATAACTTTTAAGAAGCGTTTGCAAGACACACATTATTTTGCTATTCTAACCCCAAATGCAAGTTTATGTTATAATAAAACTACTTTTTTAATGCATACTGCAATAAATTATGATAGACCTGAGGATGGTTTTATTAATAAAGAAAACCGAAACGTTGTCCGATATGCTATAAACGAATTGCAAAGCTGTTTTAATTTAGTTATTTATGACTGATGAACCCATTTAACCAACAATTTTTGATGTTATAATAATATTTACATATCCAACTAAATTCAAAAATTAAAAGAAATGCGTATGTTCAAAGATTTCTTTACATATAAATGTATTGATTAGACCACTTTTTCCGTTATTTAATCGTTTTAAATCAGTACCTTTGAATATTCACAGATGGTATGAGATAACATTCCTGTTATTTGCTAAGCCCTATTCAATTATTAAATGTTTAAAATTGTTTGTATTTGTGCCCTTAAGGGCACCGTATTCTTGAAATAGTGTTTTGCAAAAATACAAGTAATTTTAGGGAGAACCACACTCCTTTACGACATGGCATTTGCGTTTCCAGATAAAAAAGAACAAGGAGTTCAGGTTCGTCAGCAACGAAGTATTACATAATCCTTTATAGATGATAGAGTATTATTTCAAAGACAAGACGACCTGTTTGATTATGCTTCCTCCTGTTGTCCTCTGGAGAATGCATAATTTATTTTCTGAGCTTATTTTAAAATGTGTGTCACAAAAGGCAAAATTACCTGAAGTTTTTGAAGCTCACGTTAAAATTAAGTAAATTATCTTCATTAAAGACTTTAGACTTCCCCTAAATTATTTAGATTAAGACCGGATTTGTTTTTAAAAACATATTTTATCTTTTATCCCAACAAACAGTTAAAGTTAAAATTACGTTAACTTGACCTCTGAATTGGTCAAAAACTTTTCATGACCAATTCCGTATAAGGAAAGTTTACCTATATTCGTTAGCCTTTTTCCTTATGTGGGGAAAAAAACTAAAGTAATATGGAAGTTAATAATTGGTCGGCAGGAATTTTATTCCAATAAGATAATTGGACTTAAAAGAAATACGGACCAATTTTATGTTAAAATTTCAAAATATAAAAGACATTATTACCAAAATATACCCTAATTATGCCCTTTATATGACATACTTTTGCCAGAGAGAGACAGCATTATATGTTTGATTTTATACATTGTAATAGCGAACAGGGATAGGAAGAAAAAGAAAGACTACAAGTCAGGCTACTAAAGTACAAGTAGAGTAGGAGTTAGTATATTTATAGATATTTAGATTTTAATATAATAAAGTCTGTATTTTTGGTTTCCACTCATCAAATTGTACAACCCAGGAAATTTTTTCGTATAATGTCATGACCAAACTTTCATAAAAATAACGCGCCTTATAAATATACATTTTTACTATTGCTTTTTAATAATATTTCTATACTGAAAAATAACCTAAAATAAAAACTGAATGTACTTCGTGATAAAATGTGTTTAATAATCTTTCGTCATAAATGTATTAACTAATATTATCTGTATTAACATAATTTTAATGAATAATCAATTAGAAATAATGAACAAAACATTTAGTGTTTATTACAACATGGCCGCTCAAATAAAATCAACTTTGAAGTCAATTTGTCTGTAAGTTTTAACCTATAGGGCAGATGCCTATGCCAATGTTGACGTCACAGGAAAATATTAACTTTGTGGTTGAGATTTCCTCCAAATGAATATATTTTATGGTAATTTATTTCCAATTAAATTATTACTAGGTACCTACATATAAAATTCTACTCATGGATTTTTTTGTGATTGAAAATTCAAATTAAAGCCAATAATATTATGTATGCGTAATAACAAAAACAAAATAAATATTTTCGAACGGAATTCAATTCGAATTTCAATTCACGTGCACTACTGAATTCATCTAACATGATAACAGTCATAAGAATATTTATATATGAACTGTTTATCGATATATTATCATTAGATTGATTTACATAATATGCAGTGTTGGCTTAAATTCGTTTTTTACAAGTCTGTAATATTGTGTAGGGCTTGGTTTTCACTGCAGATCGCCAAAACACAAAACAATTTCTACGCGCTATTACATGAAGATCTGTCGGAATACATATAACAAGAAGCTTGTTTCCTAAAAATCGTTTATAAGACACACTTACGTCGAAGTATTATTAACAAGTAAATTTGTACCATAATATAGAACAATAGTTCTATTAGGTTAATTGAAATGGTTAAATATTCTTTAGAAATTATCAACAAAGTTAAAAATAGGTTGATATTGTAATAAAAATGGAACTTAACCAATTGAAGAATTAAATAGGGCAAAATAACTAGTTATTACCTTATTTTTAACTACTAGTTGAAGACAAAATAAGTTTTACAATTTTGTAATAAATATGTAAATATTTACCTATTGTAATAATTTAAAAAATCCTTGGATATTGAAGACAGATTTCAAGGCGAAATTAAGTAAATTGTAACTTCGTCTTACACGTTATTGGAATTTTAGCATTTGAAAACATAGAATAGGTAAACAATATGTAATTTCGAACTGTATAAATTGACATATATTTCATTTTACTTAGAAGTCATTATATTACTCTTAATTAACAAATTTTTGACTAAACTTTTGGTATTATAAGATTTTGTAACATTGAAGACTATTTTTATGGAGGAAAGTAGTAAATCTTGATCAATTTAGAATTATTTTTCTTGTGTAGTAGTCTATTAGGCTTAAATGTTAGTTGGGATTCTACAGCTTATTACTAAGCGAAAAGCTGGAGCTACTAGACACCAAAATATTATGTTTGAGCTCATCATGCCTTATACGAATGTAGTTGCTTTCAGAAATACAGGATGTTCAAGGTTTAAATTTCATACTGAAATTTCTTAATAATTGAGACTTATTTATTTTTAGTAACTGTTGGACTGCTTATTCCTGTTCTATTTTCGATTTTTAACTTCAATTTTCAATAGATATTTTCTTATTTCTCCTTTTATAGACGTTTTTATAATTTTCTGTCATACAAGCTGCCCTCCTATCTATTTTATTTTTTCTTCTTGTTATTCCGTTTCCTTTGTTACCCTTTTTTTTTATTTTTCTCAATGCACTCTTATTTCTACTTTACATATTTTTAATAAATAATACATTCCCTTCAATCAATAAAATAAATTTTTGACATTACACTAGTGTTAAAAGTAAATAAAGTTTATTTAAATTTTGTTTTGAAAATTAATAAAACGTTTTAACAAACACATGAACAACTTTTTATTTTAAATAAGTACAAACCAACATTTTAACTAGTTATTACTATTAACATTTATAGTAAAATTAGAACAATTTGAAATTGTAATTCCCTGCGGAGTCATCATACTTAAGTTGGTTTTACTGTCAACATACGTGACACATCTATTTTCTGTAGAAATACTACTGGTAGTACTGGTGGTCTTGCCAGTAGTTGCAGCAGTAGGAAGTATTTGGCACGCAATTTCCTTCTTCTGTTCCAGTGAATTTTCAATGTAGCCTTCAGCTACCGTCGAATATTTCCATCCTCCATGCCTCTTGATGGTAGTAAGATTTGCACCAGAATCTGCTAACAATGTCGCCGATGAACGACGAAAACAGTGTCCGGTGTAGAGTTGAGGAGATTCAAGAACTCTGCAATGTCGGCAGGCATTTTACCAAACATGTAAATTCCGACTGGATTCTTCACACATTTATTCTTCATATATTTAAGAAAAAGTCGTCTATGGTCAGCGTTGGGTGGCGGGAGTACAATATACTTTCTAAAAAAGTTTAAATAGAATTCACCAACAACACTGAAAGTCCGAGGCACTTTCGTTTTAGTATCTGGTATGGTCACAACAACCGAAGTGCCCAAATATTCGATATTGTCGATGGTCATCTGACACAATTCCTCCCGGCGACACGCTCCGAAGACACCCACTATTGCTGCGACTTTCATCATCAGATACTTTTCGTCTTCTGCTTCTGTGAGAAATTTGTCGATATGCGTCTTCGTCAAAACTTTTGACTTTTTTGCTTGATATCCTTCACCCTTCCGTTTTAAAAAAGCAATAAGTTTGTAATGTTTGCTTATATCTTGATCTTGCTTTATTTTTAACATAGTTTTGATCATGGAATAATTTGACCACAGCGTTGACGATTTCCATATCTTGGCTTTTTCCTCAAAATATGCCAGTAAAACACTTTCCCAGGGACCTTTTTAATGTTGTACCATTCCGAAAAGCGTCTATAAGCGATTTCGTACTGTTCCTTTGATTTCGCCGGCAATAATTCCAATGTTGCTCGACTGGCGGCTTCTTCGATTTCAGCAGGGATGGATTCGTTACGCTCATTATCGAGATTATTCATTATACTTATAATATTACTAGAAAATGCTGTCAATATTTTTGCATTTTTTCCGGAACTAACAACAGCACTGGTTGCTACGAAAATTTTGGTTTATAAATAATGCGATCTGTGTGGTATTTTTTGATTTCTTATTTTTATTGAGTTTAAAGTTCTTCCGATTGTTTTGTAGAAAAAATAGTGTATGATATACGTGTTAAAAGTGATTTTATGTTGTTCGTGAAGTTAAAAAACTCGCTACGCTCGTTTTTTAATCATCTTCACTCACAAAATAAAATCTTACTTTTAACACGTATATCATAAATAGCTATTATTTTCATATTCTATTTCCTTCCATTTACCTTCCATTGAAACTTCGTTTTAATTTCACTATAATTTTAAATATTAGGTAGTCTATTTATACCTATTACAATAGATTAAATTTACGAAAGGAAATTATAAAGAATGATAATGTGTGTTATGACATGTAGGCGGCTCGTAATTATATTAATTATATATGAATCTGGTGACAGATATATTATGAGTCGTGTGCCTCAACTGATCATATTTATTGATACGACAATATTTGTATAGCATATCTGAGTTTAAATAAATAGTTTATAAACTGATCTGAAATTTAGTATTTTTCTGGATAATTCGAAGATAATAAGTAATGTAATATTTCTAAACATTTAAATTTGGCAATAAATAATATAAAAATAAGAATCGAATTCTAAAATAATTGCAAATTTATACTACACTTAATAATTGAGAAAGTTTTGATAGCATGACTTTGAAAATCGGTAGTGTTGGGTTTTTTGGTGTGAGAATTACGAATTTGAGGGTTATTTAGATGTTTTTCCTAGAGGGCGCTATCAAAACATTTTTTTAACTGTTGAGCTATGCTTAAGAATGTTAAAAATCTAAAAGAACGTTCAATTCTACATAAAAAAACTCTTATCTCCAGCCCAAACTGGCACTAATGTTGACCTATTCTTTCTAACTCACCCTATATAATCATTACCTCGTAAAATATCAGTGTCCTAGGGATATTATAGCTGATAATTTTTTACTGTATACAGCTAGCATCTAAATTTCTGTACTTCAGGTTATGTGACAACATCTCTCTAATCATGACATGAATACAGCGATAATACTACATGGGGTATTTTCAGCAAAGACGACATGATTTATTAAAAATGTCAAGTTGAAAATCAACAAACGTTAGATTGACAATTAATATATGTGTAAAAAATTATCTTACAGAATACACCTCCACCGTTGGTAAATAGGGGAGAGTTGGGTATTAGCGCTCACCTAAGAAAAATGCAAGATATCTACGATAATAGTCACAAAAATAAAAAATGTAAACTACTAAAAAACAACTTTATTGATTTATTCAATATAAAAAAAATATAATTCTTCAAAAACTTAACATGAAATATAAATATCTTAATAAGAAAAAAATATGCACTGAGCGGTATTGCACTCCATTGGTGGGTAATGCCGCTCAAAGTCTTATATGTTATAGGTTGCTTATAAATAACGACAGTTATCACATTTATAACCTATTGACCCAGATTGCTGATCCGTGCAGTCGGCATGGGCCCACAATTGACAAATGCAGCATTGGAACCATAGTTCATTGTCTTTACCAAACTCACCGCATACCGAGCATAAGTCTTTTTCTGGATCACCAACTGTTAAAGAAATTGAATTTTTCTTTTTCAGTTTCTCTTTCAACTCTGCCTTGATCTTCCCACCTCCACGCTTTGCATTTTCTATGGCTTCGGTTCTTCGCCTTTTTTCTTGACGCTTTTTCTCATTCTCTTCTAAGACTGTCTTCATCGGGGTAGATGTTAAAATTTCTGCATGTTTTTTTTCTCTATTCTTTCTTGCAGATTTTTTTGCCGAGATATTAGTGGGTAAGGGTAATATATTCTGTACTGACACATTAAGGCAAGGTGAATATTTGTTAAGTTGATGGCTGTCCATTAATTGCTTCAAAGGTAATTCATCTTCAGAAGAAAATTCGCTTATAGGAGACGTTGTTCTTTGTTGATCAATCAGGGGTGATGTTCTGTGGCCAGGAATTCGAGAATTCTCAGTTGGATCCACTATATTTTTTGGAGATGGTGTTCTATGTTGAGGAACTTCTACAGTTTGCGCTGCATTGTAGACTGAATTTGGATTAGGTGTGAGAAGGTCAGCAGGTAAGAAATCGTCCTCATCAAAAACAGATGGATTAAGTGGCATTATACCTGCAGATTGGAAGCCTTTGATTGCTTTTTCTATTGTAGCAACTCGCACATATGATCTACGCAGCAAATCTGCTACGTCATAGTGACTAATTTTTTCGTAATTGTGAGTTTTCATAAACATATCACACTCTCGATCATACGATTTCTTTAGTGGACCAAAAAATGTGAGATCCAACGGCTGTAATCGATGAGATGTATGGGGCGGAATCGATAGAAGATGCACACCATTTTGTCGACAATACTGGAAGCTTTGTAAATTTGAGTGGCTCTCATGGTTGTCCAAAATGAGTAGAGTTGGATTTTCAATACTTGATGCGGTATGTTTAACAAAATGCTGAAGCCAAATGAGAAAAAGCTCCTCATTGATCCATCCTGACTGTGAACATTGTAATATTGAACCAGGTATCCCATTTTTTCCCAGAGCTGGTGCCATGCGCTTACGTGGATAAATCAGCATTGGAGGGATGTAGCCACCTGCAGCACTTATACAGCAACATACTGTTACTGTTTTCCCCCGTTCCCAGCTAGTTGCCGCTCCAACTTGCTTCTGTCCTTTCTGTGCAAAAATTCTGGATGGTTTATGAACGGTAGTTATGCCAGTTTCATCCATGTTAAAGGTCCTTTCTGGTGGAAAATTAAATCTTGTCATTAATTGCTCAAGTAGACCAAAAAAGCGTTCCACTTCAACTTTGTTAAAAGCTGTTATACGATAAATGCTGGTTGATTCTGGCTTACGTAATGATATTTCAGGATGCCTTCTTAAAAATCCGTATAGCCAATCTTTGCCGGCAAGTTTTAGTTCCTTGTTGAAATTGTTTGGAATACCATTTTCTGTTGCAAACTGAAAAACAGCTCGACGAAGACCAAGTGTCGTTACTCCAAAGAATAATTTCGAGAGCTTGAGGACTTGCATAGCGAATTCTTTCTCATTTTCAGCGGAAAGTGTGGTCTTCCTTCCCATTCGTGGAACTTTACAAACACCTAATCGTAACCTGTCACGTAATGAGCTATATGGGACATTGTAATAACGACTAGCTTCTCTAACACCCAGCCTATTATTTTTTACTGCCGTCATGGCCATTTCCATGGACTTTAAATTCCATGATGCCTTTTCTGTTGTGCGAGTTTTTACTCGAGGCATTCTGAAAAGAAATAATCCACTAATTTATTATTTTGCTCGATTTCGGGTATTGACGCTCACTTCGGGGCAATGCCGCTCGGGGTGAGTGTCAATACCCGTCAGAGAAGATACGGAGATATTTAATTGTTAGAACAAATGCGGCATGGGAGGTTAGGATTTTCAAACACAGAAATGGTCGCAATAAAATGTTGTTTCGAGTGATGCTAAACGAAATATCGTTGAAGCATTTTGGTTCCTTACTAATCTATAACAATAATGACAAAAACTTACTTGCAAATGAGCACAAATCGTAAAATGCCTGTGTAGTCTAACAACGTGCGTTTCACAGCCGGTGCGTATAACCAGTGCGTTTCCCTTACATCCCGCTAGATGTCAGACCTAGTCAATTGCGAAGATATACGACAGATGCCATGAAATTAACATGAGCGTCATTGCCCCGTGAGCGGCAATACCCAACTCTCCCCTAAGTACTCAAAATTTTGTCACTAAGAATCCTTCAAGCCTGTTGCTTAAGCTAGGATGCCAAGTAACACGCTATCAGCATTTCCAATGACAAAATTATCTCGGCACTATCAATACCATTGGTGTATTATAGGTGATATTTTTTTACTGTGCATAGCTAGCAATCAAATTGCTGTACTTCAGGTCATGTGACAACATCCATCTATTTATGAAATGATTACAGCGATAATATCTCATAGGGCATTTTCAGCAAAGATCACATGATTTATTAAAATGTCGAGTTGAAAATCAACAAATGTCAGATTGATAATTTATTTTGTGTGTAAAAAATTAACTTCCCGAATACTCCTCGATCAACAAATACAAAAATGTTTGTTATTGTGATTTCTTCCAGTGTGTTGCTTAGTAAGTAATTTTCCTCGACCTATGACCTCGGGAAATTACCAGGCAACACGCTCTCAGCAATCTAAATCACAAAATTATTTCGTTATGATCAAAGTTCTTGGCGTATTATAGATTACCTGTGCCGGCCATTTCTTATGGCCTTATGGTTTCTCAACTAGTAGATATCTATTAAATAAACTTATCGATTCCATAAACTGGAGATATCCCATGAATTCGGTTTCTGAACCATTCGATAATGCTTATCTATTGCATAAGTTATCGAACAGATATCCAAAGAAAAATGGCAAGATATCTGTCCAATAAACATTAACGCACGCGCGCAGCGATTTAGCTGTTGCTTGTTTACATCTTCATTGTAAGGCTTAACCCAACTTTTTTTTATATTTTCGTGACGATTACTTTGTGCAATGGAAAATTCTGATTCGTCTGCCTCTTCAGATGAAGAATATTTAAATATAGTCAGATATCTTGAACGGCCAAGACGTTATCGTGAAAGAGAAAACCAGTATGAAAAATACAGCGACAGAATTTCGAGAGAGGTTTACGGGCGCCGTATTCCTGAAATAGTGTTTTCTACAAATACAAGTAATTTTAGACATTTAAGAACTGAATAATATAGAGTTTAGCAAATAACAACATTTTTACCTCATGCCATCAGCGAATATTCAAAGATACCGAAATAAAATCAATGTATAACGTCAGAAAGCGATTTATCCAGCAAATTTTTAGGTATTGAAAACTTTCAAAATACGTATTTTTTTTAAATTCAGCTATAGATGTAAACATTGTTATAACATAAACTTACATATTTCTGCATATAACATTGTTCACTTTCGTTTATAAGTATGTGAAAATAATTGTTAAAATGTGGAGTTAGAAGAGCGAAATAATGTGTGTCATACAAATGCATTTCAAAAGTTACTATATTATTTGAAGAGAGTTTAAATAGTAAAAGTGTATAAACAAAACATCAGTAATTTTATTTTTGATATTACTTTTGTACTACGCATTTTATTTTTAAAAATTTCAGTACCTAAAAAACACAAATTTGATCATTTTACGGCGAGAAATACGGCGACCTTGACGAAAGAAACTGTAAATTTACTGATAGATTTAATAGGAGATAGTATTCAAGTCTCTAGTACTAGAACAAATTTACTAACAGTATTAGAAAAGGTTTTAATAACTTCGTTTTTATGCAGCAGGTTTTATATATATTTTTATTTAGTTAATGTGATGTGATATCAGGTCTGTTCCAACAGCCGTCGGGAACTGGTTCAGAACCGTGAAAAATGTTTGACCAACACCGTCTTACGTTACATTCGTCGAGAGTACATTAACAACTGAACTGACTAACTAGTTCTGGATGGTTCTGAATCGATTCTTGCTGTGTTGGAACAAACCCACTATTAGGTAGCCGATAGTGGCGCCATCTACAATTATTTCTTGAAAGTGTCTTACTTCCATAAATGGCATCTGCAAACAGTTGTGCATTTGCTAGCTCTCTCTATGATTATTGCAGATATTAAGATATCCATTCAAGTGTTATCTATTCAACAAAATTTGGAAGGCATGCGTTCAGAAACCAATATAAAGTTATCGGTCTGATAAATTTATGTACTCGATAGTTATCGAATGGATAGCGCCAAATGTTGAGAAACCGGCCATTAGTCTTATTGTCAGAATGAGCTTCCTTATAAGTATATTACAATTTGCCTTGATAGAATCCGTCATACGATTGACGGTATTCCAGGCGAATTGTAAAACAGTTTCGTGTAGTGTTGATTTGGTCTTTATATTTGTGTAGGTACTATTATTCGGCAAAAATTTTAGAGAAGGAAGAAAATGTAACAAAAAGAAAATTAAGAGACCGCGATTATTTTGTTGAACGGAGATAAGTATGTGTCAAAATGTCCAGTAAAAATCATTGTTGGCTACAGTTGTATCAAGAAGTAAGTAGCAATAAAATTGCTAAACATCTCTATGGAAGCAGACAAGCAAATTTTAAACTGTCAAACTTGACATACTTTCAATACATTTACTATTTTGAGAACGAGAACAGAGAGTTTTGCGAAACGTCAAAAATATGGAAATGCGCGATAGTGATGTGATTTATGTTATTTTTTATCTGCTTTTTTCAGTGTCAGATTTTTTGGTTACGCAAACGAAATTTCTTAAATAACCCTTGACTGATCCGTTTGACGCAAGGGCTTATTTAATTAATCTTTACTTTTTCAGAAGAGTGGCAAAACCCCAATCAAACTAAAGAAAAATTATTATTATCATTTACTGCCAAAGTGCCAAAAATTTTAAAATAAGTGAAGAAATACAAAATGTGTATGTAAATAGAACCTTCCATTACGAAAAACTACAAAAGTTTTATAACGTTAAGAAAACAATAAACCTAACCCCGAATTATTTAATATAGAATGTAACAATTTTCTTTCAAGACTTGAATATTAAGCATACTGGGTGTTCCGCATAAGAACCGACAGATGAAGGTGCATGTAGGGATCCCAAAATATTGTAATTTAACCTAACTTGACTATATACAAAGTTGTACACAGGAGGAGTTACAGGCCTTCAAATTGGGGCCAAATAATTCCAAAAAAATTAATCTCTAAATCACTAACCTGGAATAACCAAATTTGGTACATGATTTAGATTTACTATTTGTCTTCTTTTACTCTGACTTCAAGCAAATTGAAGCAATGAAAGGTGTTCATTAAGGGCGAGTCACCCCTAAAATTATACCAATCTTTTTCTCCATTGATCGAATTTAAAAGGAATGACAATATATCACGCAAAATTTAGTTTAATACACTCTTTCACTGTTATTAAATTTTAAAAAACTTTTAAGGTTTTTAAGAAAAAAAAGCATTAGTTAAAACTCAAGATTTTAACATTTTTTAATGTTGAAAGACGGGCTCGAAAGACAAGAAAGTTTTTCAATAATAAGTACTAAACGTAAACGTTTATCTCAAGAAACTAAGGTCGTCGTATTTCTCGCCGTAAAATCATCAAATTTGTGGTGTGTTTTAAGTACTGGAATCTCAAAAAATAAAACACGTAAAGCAAAAGTAATATCAAAAATAGAGTTACTGATGTTTTGTTTATCCACTTTTACTATTTAAACTCTAGTCAAAAAACATAATAACTTTTAAAATGCATTTGTATGACACACATTATTTCGCTATTCTAACCCCAAATTTTAACAATTATTTTCACATATACAGTATGCGCCAAAAGTATGGAATAAATTCAATAAAAACGAAACAATTATTTTTTGGGAAAAATCCTCGAACAGGTCGATTTTTAATTTAAAAAATACATATTTTAGCGTAAAATTGAAGTAGTGCTTTCTACAAATACAAGTAGTTTTAGAGATTTAAGATCTGAATAATATAGACTTTAGCAAATAACAACAATGTTATATAATGCCACCTGAGAATATTCAAAGGTACCGAAGTAAAATCAATATACAGTATGCGCCAAAAGTATGGAATAAATTCAATAAAAACCAAACAATTATTTTTTGGGAAAAATCCTCGAACAGGTCGATTTTTAATCGATTAAAAAAAACATATTTTAGCGTAAAATGCGATTTTCAAATGTCATTTGTTTTCGAGTAATGACGTCATCGATTTTTTTTAAAATGGCTACACCATATTTTTTTCCTTGATTCTGAATGATCGTTTAATTCTCTATCAGACAGTACTAAAATTTTGCCCTCTTACATAGAAAAGTTTTCGAGTAAATGACAATTGAATGTTAGAAAACGTAAATTTTATCCATAAAAAAGTAACAATTCTGAGGTATGTAAAATAAAATAGAATTGATTAAATTTTATACTTAAATGAAATGTTCGAATTGCCATCCACCAACTTCTTGACAATGCACAAATCCGTGAAGAAATTCTTCTTGCACATTATGAATGATTTCTGGGGTAACTGCGTATTTCGTACCGAATGCGATTTTGAAGTTCTTGTAAATTACGTGGTTTATTAATGTACACTTTTGACTTTAAGTATCCCCATAAAAAATAGTCAAGAGGTGTAAGATCTGGCAATCTTACAGGCCATTCTATCGGTCCGCGTCTGCCGATCCACCTCCCAGGAAAAATTACTGCAAGGGCTGAAACAAGGTCATTTTCTAGAAACTCTAAATATCCTGTAAGGGTTCCTTCAATTTTGTCGTCAACTATTCCAGCCCACACATTTAATTTCTGAGGGTGTTGGGTATGTGCCTCTGCCATCCAGTGAGGATTTTCCCGACTCCAATATCTGCAAGTTTGACGGTTTACTGTACCATTCAGACAAAATGTGGCCTCATCTGAAAAAAGTATTTGCCGGTGTAAATTTCTATTTCCTTGACATAAATCCATTAGAATTTCGCAAAAGTCGATCGGGATCTTCATTGAGTTCCTTGCTCAAGTTGAATTTTGTAGGGATGATATTTTTCCTTCCTCAAGATACGTAGCACTGTGCTCTGACTAGTGTCATTGTTGAATGCAACCAATCGTGAAGAATTATGAGGATTATCCACCATACTTATCAAAATGTTATGTTCCTGATTTTCATTAATGCTTGGACGTCCAGGTATTGGAATATTTTACCTTACTCAATTCTTTGAGTAACAGTTAAATGTGCCATAATACTTTAAATTGAATAATAATTTCTGTCGCTTACAATACTTATTAGAAAGTCGGTGTGACAATGACACTTTGCAAAGATTTTCACCTACGTGATCCATAAAAGAACTATGGAATTCGAAAAACTAAACTTGTTAACGTTTTTGCTTTATTTTAATTGATTTACGTTTTCTAACATTCAATCGTCATTTACTCGAAAACCTTCCTATGTAAAAGGGCAAAATTTTAGTACTGTCTGATAGAGAATTAAACGATCTTTCAGAATCAAGGAAAAAAATATGGTGTTGCCATTTAAAAAAAAATCGATGACGTCATTACTCGAAAACAAATGACATTTGAAAATCGCATTATACGCTAAAATATGTATTTTTTAAATTAAAAATCGACCTGTTCGAGGATTTTTCCCAAAAAATAATTGTTTCGTTTTTATTGAATTTATTCCATACTTTTGGCGCATACTGTATAACTATAAAGAAAATACGTAACTCTTCGAATTATACTTAGCAATTTTGCTCTTGACCGATGAAATGTGAAATGGATTACCACATAGTTTTAATACTTTTTTAAATGGTAAAGTTTAAAAAACTAAACAGTCTACAAACGTAATTGGCGGAAAACAAACATAAACCGTCCACATTTCGTTACGAGCGTTTTTCCACGCAAACAAACCGATATGGTCTAATAGGAGAGCTACTTAAGCAGTCCCTGAATTCTTATAAAAACCGGCGACAATAAACTATATAATAAAAGCTCCCGACTTAATCGCCGCAACAAAAAAGAGCCAGTGTAGCACACAGTTTATTAAAACAAATAAAATTCACCGTCAAACACGATAATCTGTACAAAAATCTGTCTCGAATGGGACTTTTCCACTTAATACTGTTGTTGAAAGGGACCAAAAGATTGACTACGCGCTCCAAAAAGCCTTCGGTTTTGTCCACGTGCCCGCGAAATGCTGCTCAAAATTGGTTTCCACCACACGACGTGCCGTGGAAAGCAATTTTGATGCCGTCCTTTGCGTCCCTGCTATTGGATCCGGCGCCTAGATTCGATACTTACTTCGCTGAAGCTCCAAAGCTAGAATTCGTACTACGCGCGCAAAGCGCAAGGCAGTGCCTGTGAAGTTACCGTCAGCAGAACGTCGAGCAACGCGCGAACTTCGCGACAGATATATGTGATATATACAGGACTAATTCAAATTAACTTATAGTGCACGTTTTAAAATTTTGATGTAGCGGTACTGGCCAGCAAGTTTTTCCTTATTTTTTTTGTTTGGTGCCCGCCCACTTACTCTCAGTGTTTGTGTCAACTTTACTGTTAATAAAATAAAAAAAAGTTTGTGATGATAACTCTGCACTGACCGATTTCAAATATCTACAAAAGGAACGGATTTTTTTTTTTTTTGGATTACTTTGGACCAAACTTCTCAACTGGATACTTATTAATAGGTAAACAAGACTAATTTTAAAAGTACATTATTGAAACTTATAATATGTTAATTAATTCCTTTATTGATACCTTTAATGTAAAATATAGCAGTAAGATCTATGAGATATATTGCCTTGAGTTGTTACCTTTGTTTTTAAGGGCAGTGCTCCTCTGCACCCTCTGTTTCTGATTCAGATTGCGCTTCTCATTAATTGGCGCAACTCGACATAAATATGTTTAATTATTTTATTAGGTGTCAGTTGCGTAAGCAAAAGTGGTGTTTTCTTTGTGTGGAACTCGATTCAATATGTCGATTACAGATAACAAGGTCGTTTACATTCTCCATCGAAAACTGATTTCTTTAATGGTTTTTTTTTTTGTCCGCGTCTCGTCATTTGGATTGGCGAGGAAATTGTTCAAGCTTTTATATAGCTACAGTAAACCTGGGATAAATTGTGAGTTTAGATCCAGGGCTAAAGTTATATAAAATGTTACTTTACCTTTTTAATTTAGGCCTCTAGATAGGTATTACTTAAAGAAATGAGTTTTTCGCAAAGTGTATGCTTTTCTGTTAATGATATTTAAGTACATCTAGTAATATTTGCATTTCCATTGCTTTCAAAAGGAGTAGAATATAGACATTATAGTAAACAGTTTTAAAACTATTTAGAAATGGTTTCTTTCAGCTGTTGAACACCTAATACAATCACTCTTAAACTAACCGAATCTGTATTATTTATAGCACAGTAATAGCCATATATTCAGAGTTAATTTAAAACAGTTATGGATACAAGTGTTAAAAGCTTCATTTTATTTCGAATTTTTTTGCGCCTCAGTAATCCCATGATGTAAAATCAGATCCAATATCCTTCTAATTATCTTAACAATTCTTAAATAATTATACATTTATGCAGAAGAGACAATTTTTAACGTTTACCTACATTTTCCAGTGAAATATCGCAAGTAATGTTCTGCAGTCTATTTCCTCGTACTTACCTATTTACTCGTCGTTCGCGAACCGTGGGGAATTACTTTATCTTTCCAGGATTTATTAGTCAACAAAGAGTTGGAAAAGTTTACGAAGCCCAGGATTTTCCTAACATATTTTACGGTAAAGTGTGGTGTGTCTTTTTGCACCAAATTTTATGACTGTTACAAGCCTATGTTTCCAAAGTAGGCCGAAATGGTGTTTTATTGAGGTCTCAAAACAGGTTGTTAGGAAATAGTGGATTTCATTTGTATAGATATACTGTTTTACCGAGGTTAAAGATTGTGACGTGCCAGGCAACATGTTTACAATCTCATAATTAAATAACATTTTGATTTATCTTTTTTAGTGGTAGAAAGTAAATGAATACTTTTGAATTTAAAGTGTTTTCTATTTTAGAATACAAAGTAGAATGAGCAATGTAACGGAATTTTAACAATTTCAAAATATAAGGTGGTCTATAAAGTATATTATTTAAAATTTTTTGAAATATGATTAACTGATTAAATTACATTTTGAGGATTTATCTTTTTTTTAGTGGTAAAAAGTGCTAGTAAATGAATACTTTTGAATTTAGTGTTTTCTATTTTAGAATACAAAGTAGAATGAAGAATTTAATGGAATTTTAACTATTTCAAAATATAATGTGGACTAAAAGTTATATTATTTAAAACTTTTGGAAATATGATCAAGTGATAGTAGAAACGTTTTGTTATGTACCTTAACTATATGCTGCCATATATGGTATTGTATACATACAAATTTCACAAGTTGTTGATATGGAAATATCGTTCCAGTTTTGACAAGCGAGTTGAAAATATTGTTTCGTTACTTTGCTTAAACACATTATTATAAAACATATTGAAAATGATTTTTTCTTATTGCTTCAACTTATGTAATGTTATAAAGTTTCCGAGAAATATAATCAAGTTTGAGTTTATTTACGATTCAATTCTAGTACTACCACGAAAACAATTCAAATTCGCCAATAAAAAAATGCACAAAAAACCCAAAGACGGGCTTTAATAGGTTGCGCTGTAAAATAAAAAGTACAATCGCCGCGATAACAGCTATTTTCTGTTGTATACAAGATCTTTAAATTGAATTAAAGTAGCGGATATACCTACTACAGCTTTTTTGCCTGCAAAATTCTTAACAAGTTCTCCAACTGGCATTAAATACTTTTCTGTGCTTTTCTTCTCAAGCTTAAATGAGAACTTAATTTTTTGCGACACTAAATGTTGCTTGTTGTGTTATTTGACGGTAGGTGCACTTGTGCTCTGAACTATGTAATATTAAGATATATCAATTTACGTAATGACATGTATTTTTTTTGTAGATTCAAATTTAGGTACATTTTTGGTAAACTTGAATGCAGGTAATACATTAAACAATACTTTCACTCTAAGATCGGTATATAATTCATCGTAAATTATTTTGCAGTCATCATGACAACGTCTACACTGTGAACTGACTGAAATAATGATCTAAGTTGGTGCATTATAAATAGTTCAACAGGTCGGCTAAATTTTACATAAAAATTCTTGATTTGTTTTTTGGCGTGAAAATGAAATATGTTTATTTCCACGTTGTCCAGAGACCATTTCAGAAACAACAGTTTTGACGAGTTTAAATTCCGTTAATTTGTTAGCAGAATTACACCGTGTTAATCATTGATTTAATTATTAAATTTTAAATGTTTATGTTGCCAGTTACTCAAACAAACCAAAATATTAATATTTGCCCAAATAATCTTTATCAGTAGATTTTGTATTCTTTTTACTGTATTGCAAAGTCGTATGAGCTAATACAACTAAGAAACAACTCTTTAGCATACCTGACCTGAATATTTGTTTGATATAAAAAAACATATTACTTAATAGAATTGACGAAAAATTGATGTGTTGCCTTATAAATCCTCTTACAATACAGTAAAAACTGAATCTATAGGTAAATATAGAAACTTAGGCCTCAGAAGGAATAAGAGATATCATATTAATATAGTCGTCTTCCATTACGAGCTGTAAGTCTTATCTTGTTTCATTTTTCAATACCAAGACAAGGTGCCAACACAAATGGATGTACTCTTTCCCCAAAAATGTCCTCTTAATCTGAGATCAAAGTGATATTGTGTGATCATTTCCAACATGTAGTTCTTTAGTTGTGAATAATCTATTTTTGAAAAATTAAAGGTGAAAAGTTATATATTTTGGAAGTAGTAGATAGTTCAGTTTAATGAATAGTATAATAGATAGGTTTTTGGATACCTATTCTGTTAATAGATATTTTCTAATGACTGCCATGTTTCAGCAGTTCAAAGCTACAGGCTTCATAAGATCTCAAACGAGAAAAAATCTCACTTCCTATACAGTCCAACCTCTTCACAGTTCACCAAATGCAATATCAATGCAATGCAATAACAATAATGGTACTATAGGTACATATAGTGGTATATACACTTTTGCACATCAAAATGGATATATTATAATTTCTTTTTTGAAAACGGTTGGGATTAGGACACATCTTAAATAGGACTTCATTGTTTATTTTGATACATACTACCGCCTGTTAAAATTATGATAGCCAAGCCTCTAATGCCCGGTCTATACGAGGCTAGTTTGTTAAGCTACTCCAACTAGCTCCATGTAAACGGAACTAGTTTAGTTTTTAAGTTAGTAAGCTAGCAAAGAAACGAGTAAGCTATCATCTAAGCTAGGATAGTTTCAGTAGGATGGGGTTCTATTATTTATGCTAGTAGCGCTTCCCTCCACCAAATTTACTATCTTGGCTTTGTGTATTGGCTTCGTGTGAACGGCAAAGTTAGTACATGATCAGCTTTATAGAATACAGACGCGCCGTTTTGTATTTTCTGCATATATCCACCTTCAGAAATGCCTTAATTGTATACTGAAATTAATATTAAATGGAATGTCACTATTCCCTGTTGTAAAGACAAACATGCGTAATTCATTGATACAAAAACATACGTTTTTCTAGCAACACCTCTAATAGTTGATCTAATGCAACTTGACACAATTTGTCAAATAAATATTTAAGTCTAACATAGTTTTTTTTGATAATTCTTCTCCACCATAGACCACAATGATACTGACTTACTTGTACCAAGTCAGTAAGTAAGCCAGAATAGAATTTCAGAATACTAGCATGCTCTTCTAGCATGTAAACCAGGCATAATACCTGTAAAAATCACACTCATAACGACGCTATCAATGATCTAGTTGCTGAACTTGTTCAATGGCTTTTTAATATTTTTGTACTGTAATTTTCTTAAACCTTCCTAACAATAAAAACAAGAAAAGTTGACACAATGCAAGCAGTACAAAAAAAATTGTACCCCCACCGCTTACTTAAATCAGCTGTCCGTCCAATATTACTGATATACCTAACTGTTTTTTGTTGTCTCGAGTATGAGTGTACGTGTATTTTTATATGTGTCGTACGAATGCTTTCGTATATGAGTATGCTCCGCGTTGTGTATCATGTATTCCCCATACTCCCGTTAAAAATAGTCTAAATTTAAACAGACATGCCTACTTGGGTATATGTACGTGGAGCAATAATAAATATAACACTGGTTTATCACAATATCAAATTCACAAAGCTGTTTATGTTTATTAGTTTTTGTTTTTGTCCACTTGGAGATGGACGTGGGTATTTCAGTAAATAATAAATTAATCATTTTGTTCAATCAACGAAATACGTCACTGTTTATTTGGAAATAATGTACACTTATTTGTTGGTGGAACTGTTCTGTTTGAATCACGGTGTCGAAGGTAATAAATTAACATTCACCAAATTCTGTTGATATAAATCAGTTAATTACCGAATTTGAACTGTAAGAGATATAATTAAACGCCCAAACACGTATTGTAATTTTATTCATTACTACGATTGATATATAGATATACAGGGTGTTAAAAAAAGAGTGTAAAATATTTCAGGAGGTAATAGTATATATGCTTATTTTGGTTCGTACTATTACCTCCTGAAATATTTTACACTATTTTTTATTACGTTGTAGATTGATGTTTTGTTTTCACTATTTATTAGTCAGTGAACTAGGGGAATTTTTATTCATAAGTATAATTACTTAACTTAAAAGCGGTTTTTTAGGAAATAACTGCTCTGGGAGCTCCTGATCTGTATTGATTTACATCTGAAAGATTTACAAGATGATTTAGAATTTATTCGAAAAACTTTCAGGGTATGTGCATCCTTAAATAAGAAGTTTACATCACCAAAAAAAATTATAACAAAAGTCTAAATAAATGTTTAAAGTTATAAATTATAAAGATGTATCTACGGAGCTGGGCAACTGTACTTCAACGGTATCTGATACACAAAGAGTAAACAGATTTTTGCACCTGGAGCGCGTGTCAACAACACGCCTGATTAGGCAATAGAGTTGTAGTGGGGATATGCTGTCTAGGTGAAAAAAGCGAGGTCAGTAGTCTTGTTTTATTTATCGTAGGAGTGTCAATCTTTAAAACTTTTAAAATGGCTCAGTATAATGGTGACATAATGGACATGGTTTTTATTTATGGTGAAGTTAGCCACTGATACCAGCGGATTGTCCATTACGAATTAGGTTTGGTGAGTGGTTGTTGCAGCAAAATGTTGAAAATCCTCAATTTACTTCTGATGTACTAGTTACAGGTGAAAGTTTATTAACTCACAATGGAATAAAACACCTTAAAAATAGACATGTTTGACAACTCGAAAAACCCCATCTCCTCCAACACCGATTTTCATTGAATTCTTTTGAGGAATTGTAGATGAGCACCTAACTGGACCGTTCATATTGCCAATCAAAAGGATGGATTACAATATCTCGAATTTATTGAAAATTGGAGGGAGTGGACCGGTAGCATGGCCTCTGGGATCTCTCAATTTAAACCCTTTTGACATCTTTTTGCCGCGAATAATTTGCGTTTACAAGAACAGCAGCCAGAAGAAACATTCGCTTTAGTACGGCAAAATTGGATAAGGCTCAAATGTGTGTACAAGTCGAGGGACAAAATTCAAGACAGGTCATTTTGATCAGATCTATCTATCTATTTTTAAGTTTATTTTGTAAGTAAAAATGCTGTAATTTTTTTTTGCGTCGATGTCAATTTAATCATAGATCTCTTCGTGCAATATGTGACATCGCCAGTTTGCATTGTCACTCCATTACAGTAGACCAGATTCCAGCAGCGTGCAAATAAATATTTTAAATAGTTTTCAAAATGCGTATATTATTTTTTTGCATTACCATATTTGTACATGAATGTTGAACATTTCTAAGTTTGTTTTCGGATAAGTTCTAAATCACCCTGTATAGCAAACAGCCATGGTTATCTGTCAGCGGTGCCACCGAACATATACCGATATCGAGCTTGTTAGCTCTCATCAGTATGTCATGGGTGAGACCACCAAGGACTAACACTGACAGTTCGTTCTCTGTTCTAACCAATAGAAGGATATGAGTACGCAAAATGTCTACATCTAATAGACGCTGACTACTCAATGCTGGGCCTAAATATGCCCAGGAGCAGCGATCAACTATACTGCAGCTACCATGAAAGTCTGGACCGATGAGGTGATTACGTTGTTTACAAAAGCGAAATTTCGGGAAACAACTACTCTGCTGGCTAATTCCCTGACCAGCATATTTACTTATGACTTATTATACGAATTATGAACATTCGAAAGTATCTCTCCCAGAAACAACACGAACATGGAACAGAACCCTACAACCTTTACTTGAAACTTTATTCTGTATCTCTAATAATAACGATAATAAAGGATGGCCTAAACATAATGAATAATCTTGTACATAGATGCCACACGAGGGGTAAACCACTGCTTGAAATTTGTACAATGAAATACCCATTTTTAAAAATAAACAAATAAGTAAATACCTAAAAAATACCCAAAAACCACAAATGCTCAAAGAATACCTATGAGTATTACCCAATAATATCCTCAAGTACCTAAAAATATCGTTAAGTACTCAAAAATACCGAATAGTACCCAAAAATACCCTTAAATATCCAGATAACAAACAAACAAAAAATAAATTACACCCACGATTTTGCTTACTATACCTTCAATTTTTCAATACTCTCTCATAATATTTTCTTAGAAATTATTCCAATATACGTAAATAATATAGAACTATCAGTAATTTCATTAACAATAAGTAATTTTTTTGTGAGGAAGAGTTTATTGACTGACATCACATTTATATAAGTATTAAACATAAAACAGAGAATTGTTATATAAACTAAGGTCTAATCCTTACTCAAATAAATCAATAAATACATTCTAATATTCAATATACAAAATAACTAAATATTTACTTTTTAAGGAGTTTTTGAGGCATTTATATTATTTTTTATTTTATTTGTCATATCTTATCATCAAATTATATACGCCAGTGCCGATTAGATCAAGTGGGCCATAAAATATATATTTTCTTTCAACATCTGCAATATCCTTTTTAAAACCTACCCTTTTTAAAAGTTTAATCAAAATTTTATTTGAAGTTTTATTATTTTGAGGGTTTTAGGAGATTGGTTCAGTTTTTTTTAAATACCCTGTATTTTTTCGTTAATTAGTGATCTAATAGACTCTTGTTGAAAGTTTCATCTAAATCTTTGTTTAAATCCATTAAAGTTTAGAGGTTTTAGATATTGTTTAGTTTTTTAAACAGCCTGTATTTCTTTCATTAATTAGTGTTGTAATAGATCCTTGTTAAAAGTTTAATCAAAAGTTTATTTCAAATTTTATTATTTTGAGGGTTTTAAGAGATTGGTTCAGTTCATTTAAATACCCTGTATTTTTTCGTTAATTAGTGATGTAGTAGACCTTTGTTAAAAGTTTCATCTACAATTTTATTTAAATCCATTAATTTTCAGTTTTTAAAGATTGTTTAGTTTTTTTTAAAGACCCTGTATTTTTTCATTAATTAATGTTCTAATAGACCCTTGTTAAATATCTGATAAAAATAATTTTTTATTCCATTAATTTTTAGGGTTTTTTTAGAAATTGAAAGACCCCAGTCTTTTAAACACCCTGCATTTTTTTGGTTAATTATTATTCTAAAGAACCCTTGTTAGACGTTTTTACCAAAAGCAAGTTTTTAGCTCTCTTAATTTTTTTATGTTTATTAAGTTTTTTTAACGGTAACAAATTTTTCAACACTTTGTATACAGAACGGTCTTTCGCACGTTTAATAACCATTCCGAAGTTAAATCTTCAAAAATAAAATTTCCACGAAATTGGAAATTTTATTTTCTCCTTATCAATTTTTATATTGACACCCTGTCTATCACTCTGTTAAATTAAAGGAGTAACATCTTCGAATTTTATGAATGAATTATGACGTGTTAAAGGCGGAACTTTATTGCAAGTTCCATCCAAACGTCTCACGTACCAACTTAAAATTTCAGTAAATTTAAGAAATTATTGGAAAATTTGGATCCATTTTTCTCAGTCATTTTTGTATATATTGGAATGGGACAAACGTGAAAAATCATTAAAAAAAATATATATATAACTTGCTCGTGGCCGAATTTCCGTTTGAGAATTATTTTTTTTGCTGTATTTCTGAATTTATTATCAAAATTCTAACGCGAGGAAGTAATAGATAATTGTTACAGTTAAAAAATGAAATTATTCTGTCGGAAAATAAAGGAGAAAAATGGGTTACGGCTTATTCAGGCACTGCAAAACCAGCCTTAAGAAATGCACATTGATTCGTCATTCAACAGCCGACAAACACGTCTCACGAGTTTACTCTTTACACTGGCATCATCAAAACGCATGCGCTATCGCCATTGCGTTTAAGAATTGGCGGGAAAATACTAATTTTCTCCAAAAATACCCAATAAATACCTTCGTAATACCCACTAAATACCCATTATTACCTTGATTGTACCAAAAAATATACAAAATACCCAAAAATTCCGAAAAAATACCCATAATTACGCACAAATACCCAAAAAATACAAAAAATGCCTTTAATTACCTACAGCTTATACAGTAAAATACCCCAGTGGTTTTCCCCTCGATGCCACACTATTTTATAAAGGAGCAACGTTTCCAGAACTTATGAGATATTTTAATAGGATACAAAGAAAAGGTGAAGGATAATATGTAAATATACATAGCTCAAATGGAGCATTTAGTCTAATTAATAATCATTAGAAATTATGTTTTTTGGGAATGTGTCTTATTTCTGTGTACTTACTACTGTTTTTTATATCAGAAATGCACAATAACTGGATATTCTAAACGTATACCGACAGTTGACCGCCACAAATCAAAACAAGTTTAGGAGAACCCGTTAGGATACAGATAAGAAAATTATAATTCGAAATAGTTAGGAAAGGAAACGAGCTGTGATGAAGGAAATCATGTCATCACATTTCATGCGACCCTTCCGAAACGGGATAAGGATGCAGGCAGACGCCAGATAGCATCTTTCGATATAACGCCGACATATCATAATGCATTGTTGAAATTTATTTTTATGCCTCTAAAATACCTACGAGCGTACGTTAACATTAGTCTGAGTAAATGGAAAACGTGATGAAACGGATAATGATAAGACATGACGGTATTGTAAATAATATATTTATTCAAACAATAAAATTGTTTTACTGCAATTATTTTATTTTTCTCACGGAGCTATGTTCGCTGAAACCTCCGTAAACCACGTATTCCTATCTTTATTACACGTAGATCGTTAAGGTAGTGGAGTTGTCACAGTGATAAATTAACCCGTACAGTAACGGGCTATAAATAATTGCATTTGTTGTAATTACACTTTTTCACAAAGTGGAATTTTCTGGACACTATTTGTTGCTTACAAAATAAGGTTTTATGTACATGTAATTTGTTATTGATCCCAGTTATTATTTTTCCGTTACGTAAAGTAAAACATATAGCGCGTTCAAGAAAATATGAAGAGACACCTCTCTAAATAAAATGTGCTGAATGACTGTTCATTAACAAATGCGTGTCATATCAATAAAGATAATTTGTACAATCAATACGCTTAATTGTAAATGATATAGCTCGGGTATGATGTGCAGCATGTATAAGTAATGATGAAAAGATAGAGTACAATTCGACAGTAGATGGCAAACACTTGAACACTTATTTTAACTTAGTGGGAATGGTTGTCTTAGAGCTTTTGTCACAATACAAAATAAAATTTGAAATAGTTGCTTGCGGAAAATGTTCAGCATATAAACTGCTCATGTTTTATTCATTTTTGCCTTAAAAGATCATGTTATGCAGCACATGTTTACCAAAATGTTCTTTCTTCCAAAAAGAAAAAAAAAACAAATTACAAAAATTTAAAAGGTTTTTTGCATGTATAGGTAATGATGAAAAGATTTATAATGCAATTCGTCAGTAGATAGCAGACACTTGAGCACCTATTTTAACTTACTGGAAATGATTGTCTTAGAGGCTTTTGTCACAAAATACAATAAAATTTGAAATAGTTGCTGGTGGAAAATGTTCACCATGCAAGTTTCTCATGTTTTATCCAGTTTTGTTTTAAAATATCATATTATGCAGCGTTCTTTCTTCCAAAAAACAAATTACAAACAATTTATAAAGTTTTTTGTTTAATCTTAATTGTACCTCAATTTGCAATTCCATAACACAGTATTGCATTTTATAGTAGCTGTATTTTTTATTTCCGAAATGTATTTGTATAGAAATTATTTGTCTTAAACATTTTTTTCTTTAGAAATTTTTTGTTACTTTTGGTCAGGTATTATAGAACCCTTTTCAATATTTACACTCCTATTCGAGCCACTCTGAATTTGATAAAATATTTAACCGATAGTAATAGAATAAATAAAGCGGTTACTGTAAATTATAATAAAGATACCATAAATATAATTGGTGGGTAAATAATATACTGTTACGCAAGCTCACCTACTTTTTAGTTTGTTAATTATGTTCCAGTTTTATTAGAATTTATAATTTTTGTAATACCTTTATTTTGACGTTTTCCAGAATATTCCAGGCTATATTCTATTTGTTTCTCGACACGTTCTCGAGATCGCAGAAACTTCCAGAACTCTAAAAATCTATATAAGCGGATCAATTCCGCCGTCACAGTCATATACTGAGCAGTCGAAGGCGATTGTCAAACGTCAAAATAAAGTGTTGACAGCTGTGAAACTAGTTTGAAGGATATTTCTTATATAATCAAGAGTGACAATAAAGTTTGTCTACGTGACGTGTTTCTACGATAACCTCATTTTGAGGTACACCTACTTAAATTATAACGTTGTAGGTGTCGACCTACTTGGACTGAAGAACGCCTTAATTTTTGTAAGATTTTGATAAAATATCAACCTATTTTAGTAAAAAATAATGAATGGGGGAATGCCAGTCACCTTGGTTTGAGTCCTGATGATATAATCATGAAATCATAAGCTAAAACAAGGTTATTAGATTATGCAAAGAACAATCATAAATTTCTACGAATGCCAGGTCTCCATTATGTTCTCAGCAATATTATCTCGATGCTTCCAATATGGTGCTGTAACAGATAAGTTACAGTACCATACTTGGTATATGCTTAAGGGAAACTCATCCCTAACATGGTTTTCATAAACTACATATATTTGAGGATTTATTTCATAAGATTGATAATTTTATATTGTTAAAAGTGCATAGCAAATTAAGGTAAATAATGAATATTCTAAGATCTGGATTGTTGTAAAACAGTTTTACACAAACTCTTGTAAATGATGTAGTATTTCAAAGTTGTTTACTTATAATGTACTGTGATGTCTGACTACAGCTGCTCGTATCATAAAATTCAAATAAATATACATTTAACCAACCCATTGTGTTATCAAACTTATTTGTAATTCTCATTTATAGCCACGAGCTGAATCCGTGTTTTCCAAATCTTCCAAAATAATAAATCCAAACCACTAACTAGACAATAACGTATTGAATTATTCAATATTCTAATAATCTAATACCCTACACTGTCGGCTTTCTTAACACATAAATATGTAATTAAGAGAATTTACATTCTGTCCGCATTCAACTGGAGTTAATACTGAAAATAAGTTTTACATTATCATTCAAACTGCTCTCTGAACCTGATTATTAGGTTCTTCTTGTTATTTTAGTCGGTAATTCATGTTTATTTCTTTACAAAAGTGCACTGCTTTCAACATAATATGAAACGATTCTAATATTAACTTATACTTTTCTTTCCAAAGGTAATAAAGCTTTCCAAGAGCATACTTCAGTAAATTGAAAGAACCTTTCTTGGAAAATACCTTCATTCAACTTACAAGTGACTGATAAAAAGGAAAAGAAATTTATAATGGATTATACTGTTTTATTTGTCAACAAGTTAGGTATATTTTAATCCTGAATCCAATTAAATTGTAGCAAAATAACCGGATATATTAAAATCACCTGTATATGTAACAAATTATGACATATAAATCAAATAAAAAATGAACAAAAGCTTAAACACAAACTGATCTATTTTCATAACTTTAGCAAGATACAAAAAAGTAGATGTATTTGTTGGCCCACATAAATATAAGAAAGTAATGTATCTAAATCTAATTTAAATTGCAGCTACAATGCAATAAATAATTTATCTCTGTTATACTTCCGCTTTTGCAAAATAAGTACATGAAACTATATGTCCCATTTATCACTTTGAATTATATCAATATTCCTTACAAAAAAGTACTACTTCTCATCTTGCAACTTCAGGCAACACTTTTCAAGTATAAGATCGTGACTGCATCTTTAAATGTAAAGTAGGTAACTTCTATTTACTAATTCACAAACTGGCGTTAAAATTACTTATGAATATGAGCAAGTTTTGTATGCAACTCTATCAAAAACTCTTTAAAACTTCCATTTTTATATGTTACTATCTTAGATAATATTACTGACATATACTACTTTTAGGGATCACATATACTTTACATTCTTGATACACGAATTATACCGTTAACTTACTTAACCAACCAATGTTCTGGGGTGCAACCTCATCTATTTATTGATAAATGTAGACTTAAATTAAAATGACAAAGTTGCTTTACCACTTGAAGTTACTTTGTTTGTCAATTGCAACTTTATTTCCAAATCACTTTGTTATAGTTCATCAATGATCATTAGGTAAGTTGTTTATAAATAAGAATAGAAGTGGCTTCAACCTAGATTCTTCAGGAATATCTCTCTTGCTTTAGATTTGAAATAAAAAATTATCACATCGCAGAGAAACAAAAATGCTTACGTTATGCTTTTGATACGTAAATACACAATTAGTAAAAGTATACAGGGTGATTCAGGTTTAATCTTGATAACTTCAGGAATCGATAGAACAGGTTAAAATAATGTTCACTTGTGATATAAACTTATTTCCTAAAACGCATCTTTTCCGAAAAGAGGGCGTAGGATTTTTTTTCTCGTTTTTCCCTCATAACTTTTGAACCACTTATCCGATTTAAGTGAAATTCAGAACACAAACAGTCCCTATGATCTTACATAAACTTCTTAAGTTTGAACTACTTACCCCCTCTTAGAAGTGCATTTTGTATGCTATCCCCTCTTACTATCTTTCAAAACTACAAAAAAAAAATTAATTTAAATAAAACATCTACACACCACTGTTTTTTTCACAAATCACTGAGTTTTGTTTTCATGGGTTGCTATAACGTTAAATGAAATTTACGCGGCTGGTGCGCTATACTGTCACCAATTTCTTTGAATATCTCAGAAACAAGACCAAACGTCAAAAAAAACAGGAGACGAAAAAGTTTCGAAATTAATTAGGTCAAAGTGGTGTGTAGATGTTTTATTGAAATTATTATTTTTTTTTTGTTGTAGTTTTGAAACAAAGTAAGAGGGGGGTAGCATACAAAATACACTTCTAAGAGGGGTAGGTACTTCAAACTTAAGAAGCTTATATAAGATCATAAGGAGTGTTTGTGTTCCGAATTTCACTTAAATCGATTAAGTGGTTCAAAAGTTATAAGTGAAAAACGAGAAAAAAAATTCCTACTTCAACTCCCTCTATCTCGGAAACCATGCGTTTTAGGAAATAAGTTTATATCACAAATGAACATTATTTTAACCTGTTCTATCGATTCCTGTTAGTTATCAAGATTAAACCTGAATCACCCTGTATAGTTAATAATTTAGGACAAACCTTAGTAGACTGAAAAAGCAAGAATAATTAAATATATTGAAGTATGAAATTCTTACTCTTTGGAAATTTGTAGTTACTTTTATGTTTGGTGCCTTAGGGAAGCCTAATCTTAAATGGCCAGAATTCATCAATTTCCAGCAATTTGGGGTAGAAAGGCAAGGGAGCGATGTTTGAAGGGTGTGTCCAGATTGGCCCTTGACCGGTTTATAGTTGGTTATGCCATACTTCGAGGCGATCTATAGTAACTAGATTAATGCCCTATTCACCGTGGAAATCTTTAATAAAGTATAGTGCAGAGGAAGTCGAAACGAGCATTCGGAATTTAAAATTTCGCTGATACGAGCGGAGCATGATAAACAGTTGCTCGCGGATAACACAGTAAAGCTGTGTACGGCCAAACCATCTGGTTGGCCAGCTTTATTTACCTTACCTGTCTGGGCTATTGTTCTTTAAAAAATTCGAATCATTTGTGCTTGCTGGTTTAATAATTTTCCACCCCAACAAAAGTCCAATAAAATTCACTCAATGATTAATGAAACAAATATTTATTTTTTAATACAGATAATAATCATATATTCGTGTAGGCTATATCATAAGCAGAATTTATTTTAGCAGTATTCACACTACTGTATGCAATAAATGTTTCACACCGTAATGCAAGAGTTAACTTATTAGAGAAGAAACTGATAACTTAATTGCTTTTGCTACTGTTAAAATTTAATTTCTATAGTGGATGCAGAGCGGTTTTACAATTTTGAAAAAGTAAAAGTTGCATAAAGCTAATTCAATATGTTGAACTTTTGAGATAAAGCTTATACAAGTAGGAATAGACTGAGCAAACATTGCTGCAGACAGTTAGGTAATAATTAGACAACTGTTGCTTAATTTAAGAGCCAGTAAAAACTGAGTCAACATTGTTGTAAGCAAATGGTTAAGTCCGCTTCCAGACTGTCTGCGGCAGACTTGATGGTCCCTGCAGCTAATGTATAAACGAGTTTCCTCGAAGACAGTCGTAATAGTTAATCAAGAGAGACAGAGATAGGCAAGAGGGGGTCAAATGTTGACAAACAATACATCTAAGATTCTAGGTTTTTAGATGTTTAGTAAGTACGTACTTATCTGCCGAAATAAGCTGTTCACGCACCTTTTTATTCTTTCTAGAGCAAACAGTACAACAATGTTAGTACAACTTAGACTATGTAGTAACTCATTATTAATTTAATAATTGCTCACGGACTTATATCGTATATTGTAAATTGTATATCATATATCATCTGTTTTCATTTACTAAAAGTTCACGCTCTACTAATGGCAGTATCTAATAAGCGTATCAATAAAAATTGTTCCAATAGCTAAGTAGTTTTAAAAGCACTTGGATCTTACTGATGCAATTCAAGAACGATTTGGAATTGTAGAAGACTCTAGAGCAGTTGGGAACAAGCAACAGAGTAACTCTATTTTGGATACATGGTCATGTACGTATCCAGGGGAACAAGACGCCGGACTCGTTAGTAAGACAAGAAGCCTCTTCTAGCTTCATTGGTCCAGAACCTGTAGGCATCTCGACCTGGGATGGAAAAAGTGTGTAAGTACAGGTAGGATTTGACAAGATTAGCTCATTCAAAAGCGCTCGTAGGGGATCCATCGACAAAGAAACCTCAAAATTTGATAGAGTTAAATAGCTTAGACCTCGGTCTAGACCTAAAGACTCTAGTTGGCCTATATACTGGGGCTCTTGTCGGAAGATCTGGAGAAAATCTCGCTCAATAAGGTGATTTATGTAGGAAGTATTATAAAGTATAATATGGAGTGGCCACAATAGACCAGGTGATAATGGAGTGCTAGTTCGAACAGTTCGTCCATTTTTCAGTATCAATTAATTTATGTGTAAGCAATTTATCATTATACCGTATTATTACAGTGATTACCTCTATTTACCATAACATTAACAAGTCGTTGCTACAATGTTTCTAAACAGTGGATATTTTTAACTAACCAAATTTACTCATAACTTCTTAGATGAGTTTTCAAATATTTTAATGGCGAGAACAAATACTCTGTGATGGAAAAAATATTTTTGCGTTCTAAAAATATGAGTGAACTGCTTGTTAAACTGAAACTATATATGAAATTCTTATGCGAAGTAGACTACTTACATCTATATTTTTCTATAATACATTCAGATTATGTTGATTCACAACTATTAGTCATCAGGGCAGCAGATTATGTATTTTTACATTATATTTCTGTATGTTACAAAACCTAAATATAATCAAAAACATAATTACAGTTGTACTACTATTAATGTACACAGTATATAATGAATATGTACACATGCATAACTTAACCAAGTTACAAAAATATCAAAAGCCCTTAGTAAGAGGTTTACCAACTTGGTAATTTCTTTGTATGGTGCCATATTTATACGATATTACTTTAAAGGCAACATGTTGATGGCAAATACGGAATTCATTTCAACTTATTACTAAACAGTTTATAAGCAAATTGAATAGATATAAGCAATATTTACAATAACTAGTTATGACAGAATGAAGTAGTTTTGATAACTCAATAATAAAATACTGTTATTATACGCGATTTAAAAACAGATAATTTAGGAATTGTACTGAATAAGTATTGATAAGGAAGAGTCTCCAAAACTGATAAGATATGACGTCACTATCTGTTCATTTAGGGTGAATTAATACTAGATTTTAAATTATACTTTATCTAAAGGAAGGTTATATTTTTATTGTTTGTATTTTAGAATGATTAATAAGTTTGCAGCTTTTTTGTTTCCATAATAAGACTCGGAAATCAGTTTTTTTTAATGTCTTTTTCATTTACTTAAATCATCAAATTTGTAAATTTGTGAAGTGCGTAAAAATTATTAAGTGAGGAAAACGAAGTGTTAAATATCGTTCTGTTTGAGTTCAGTAGGGGAAAATCAGAAATAAAATGTCTCTAGTCATTATACTTATTGGGAGAAGTTCAGCATGGAAATAGTTTGCTATACATTTCTTTTATAATGTCAAATGGGCAAAATAAAATTATTATTATTATTATTATTATTATTATTATAGTTCTGTTTGGATAGGGTTCACCTACACGATTCTTCTTTTACAAAAATACCATCCAAATTGAACATTGGATGCTTTTATTTATGATGATTTACCGTAACCAGTATAATGAACTGTGACTAGTCGGGAATAATATGGACATGTTCATTGCATGTGTAAAGTTAAAAAAATGATTCTATGGATGCCGCATGAGGGATAGCAACAGAAATCAGTTTGTTAACTTCCCTATTTCTATGCTGCAGATTGCTTTTTGTCTCATTTTGTTATTGGTGACAAAAAATAGTTTCGTTAGTGCCGAGAACAAAAAGAATGGCTTAGCCTTAACAGAAAGAGGATTCCTAGTACCCATCTGTCACAACCCACCTAAACAAAGACTGATACTCATCAGCATCAGATGATCTAACACAAAGATTGCTCCTCTACCAAAAGCTAATACTCATCCACACTAACTGATCTTTCACAAAGAGGGTTCCTATAGAAAAAAGCTGGTACCTTGGAATAAAAAGAATGGATCAGCCCTAACAGAAAGAAGATTCCTAGAGCATTAGCTAATACCCACCTACGTCAACTAATACAAAGAGGACTCCTCTAACAAAAGTTGATACCTATCAGCATCAACTGACCTAATATAGAGGTAACTCCTCTGGTAAAAGTTGATACCTATCCAAGTCAGCTAACTTAACACAAAGAAGATTTCTGTAGCAAATGCTGGCAGGTATCCATGCACATCAGCTGTTGAAATTTACTGACAACTTTCAATAAATTTTCTTTAATGGTTACCTTACGTTTCATAATTAATTTGATATCTTCAAACAATCAATTTCTAATTTTCAGAAGTGAAATAGAAAAATTGCCAAATAGTTGATACATTATATCCTTGATTAGCTGATATAGTAGTAGTTTATATAACTGATATATTCCTATATTGAAAAGAGATGAATTTTGAATTCAACAGATACTTTACGAACTTATGTATCAATTTAATAAGTACTACTATTTTTACTATTAGTGTGATTTTCAAATGAGTAAAAAAGAATCAGTAAAGAGATAAAATAAAAAATATAATTTATAATATTTGAAATTATTGTAAGATTGTCAGGTATTAATACATGATAATTGCAAATACATACTTACTGTGAATGGTATTCTTAGAGCTCTTTTCACAACAAAGAATAAAATGTGAAATAGTTCAAAATGACTTATGTTGCTTGCATTTACCATACAAACATCTCGTACCCAAATAATTTTGCCGAATTCGCGACAAATTAACAACTATTAAGTAAGCCCTATGTACAAAGAAACGAAACGCACTAACCACAATACTACTATGACTAATACTATGATTTTCGGGAAAAGTTCAATTGTCTACTTCATTAATACTGAAATAAAATCAAATTACGTTACAGGAGCTTTTTCTTAACCTTAATTGCATACTACTTTGTAACTTCGTAATATAATTTTGTATTTTATTGCAGTTGTAATTTTATTTTTGAAATGTGACATTTTTTAATAAGAGTTTTTCGTTGCTTTTAGTCAGATATATAAGACCCTCTAGTATCGGCATCTATATTCCGAACACCCTGTATAGTGATTAAATCTTATAACCCAAATTTTAATTCTCGAAGTGGATTTTTACTTTGAAAAATAATTAAACTTATAAATTGCGAGCATTATTCAAATTCCGCAAAGTCTAGTGATAGCTTCTGTAAACCGACTGAAATAAAACCATGTTTTCATTTTATTTATATACAACTTTATAATTAGAAAAACGTCAGTTACTTTGAGAGAAATCAACCGAAAAAAGTTTTACTAAGATAATCTGTAGCATGAATTATTCTTTACTTTAGTTGAGGCCTACTTATTAAAAGTTATTTTACCTATAACTACAAGACGCCAATAAATATTTTTATGACACTAAAATACACGTTTTGCTAGCGCGTACTAATTTTGGCTGATAAGCGAAGACGCACATACTCTGTTGTATGTGTGGGAGTCGTCTTCGAATAGTAACATTGGTAATAAAGTAAAAGTTCATGGTTGCAATTTTTTATTGTATTTTTTGTTCACTAAGTACTTGTACTTTTTTACCATATTAAGAAAAAACACTGGGTTTAACTGAATCGTTTTATATACAGGTGGTCCAAGATTTTTGACGTTGTGTGTATTTACCTGTGTAAAATAAGCCAATCCATGATTTTATATTTAAAATATTCGGATTTTTTTGGACTACTAACATAAACAACTAAGAAGACTTTACCTGCCTCTTAAATACTTACCATAAAAAAAATAACTGAACCTATAATACATGAAATCATATTGCGTGCCACATAATACACGAAAACTCTTTTGTATCCATATGGTACGTATTCGTATACACACATATATTTAGTGCAGCGTGATCGGGTAATCACAGTTCACTTCGTTTTGATGATGAGGGTTGCGATGTCCTCACATTGACGAGTAATGAAACACTGACAGTCACTGTTTTGTTATAATTACAGCTGAATGTCGAACATATGTTCAGCCGAGTTGTTACGAAAATATATTTAATTTTATTCATCCTGAGTATACATCCGAAGGTATGAACAGTGCCTGGATAAAGCAAATTTAACATCAGAGGTCTGGTAAAAAATCAATGTTACTTTAAAATAATAATTATTGTTAATTTTAGTTATTTCTAAAAATGTTGTTGTATTTAGATTCAAATTTCTTACTTTTATAAGTATTCAGATATTTCTACCATTAAGGTTATTGCCAACTCATCTCTTAGATCGCAATTTATATAGGTATTTTAAAAAATCTGGCAAAGCACCATTCAAAAGCACAAAAAATATGGATGTGTATACGGTTTTCAAATATAGGAAAAGATCAGAATGGATGATCTACCTAAGTGTAAAAATACGAAATAAATATATGGGACATAACGTAATTATGTTTCCCCGATCTATTTTGAAATTTTTGTTTAGTAGGTACTCAAGGAAATTTCAACTGAATAAAAAAATAGTGATGTATCAATTTAAAAAACCTCATTTCCAATCACTAGCTGAAGGATTAACCACTACTGTTGGCAATTCTTATTTTTCTATATATTATTGTGTATTTAGTGATTTATAGTAATTTTGATATATTTTTTACTATGATCGTTGTGTTTGAGTGTTATTTGTTAATGTATCGCGTTCGTAGATTCGTAAGTATATTACCGATGGTTTCCTTTATTCTTAGTAAGGTACTGACTTCTAAGACCAGAATTATATCTGAATCTATGAAATTTATAACAAAATGAATAACTCAAGTCTTTTTAAGATATATGTTTACTTAGCGTATGCCTGCATCCAGGAATATAAGGGAGGAGAGAGATAAGGGAATGAAAGATACTCATTTCATTTTATGCTTGATGACTGCATGCAAAAATAAGTTATACAAGTACCATTACTACTAGAACATGTCTGTTCGCAAATCAATGTTTCAGTATTAGCGCCAGTCACACGTCACTAATTTTAAAGTGTGCCTTGTTTATTTTCATTTCAAATTCTCAGCAACAATAAACTCTAAATCTGCTCGATTGGGGTAAGTACAGAGAATGTAGTTCAAAGTGCAAATCTGTAATTGGAATTAATGTAGAGTATTAGTATTTTGTATTATCTTTAATGATAAACTCTAAATATTCCATCAGTGTAAATGTTGGACTTTCACAGTATTTTTTACTTCAGCATCTGTTTTATATATTTTATATAGTTTCGTTTTTTAATCTTCCAAGAATAATTTGCTTCACTAAAGAATGATCATCCCTAAATATGCTCCAAGGAAATTCTCTCATGGCATCTGTCAAATCCACAATACTTAAGTGTGGTTTTAGAATTCATGCCAGCAGTATTAGATAAAATATAAAATGTTACAGTTACATTATGGTAATTTTGATATCTGATTCATACTACTAAAATGAACAAAAAATGAAAACTATTCTTAAGTAACATAGGATACAACACATTTTTTTATGAATTAATGAAGAAATACTAGAACGTGTCAGTAAGATGAAGCATACACATACCTTGAATGTAATGCAATTGACAGAGAAGTAGAGGACAATCTGCTATTTCTGGAGATACTATAATTATTGACGTTATTGAGATAAACAACTATTCGGCTGACTAATATCCCGTCATTATTTATACCCTCAATAGTTCGTAAACAACTAAGGGTATTCGTCGGTGGCACCACTTATACCAGTTTCGAACTTCTTGGTTCTTATAGCTACGTCAGAGATGACAGGACCAATGAAGAATCTAGCTATTTTTGATCTCTAAATGTATAGTATTTACCACTATATCATCAATAATATATTGTTACAGTGCATTTTCTTCTATATAAAATTGAAACAATTTTTAAAACGTGACATCACCTAATAACCATGTTTTTTAATTCAGTGGTGAATCTGATCAATGTATTTTGTCTTTATCTACTTCCAAACATATGAAACTGAAATTAATAACTCAAGTCTTTTTAAGATATATGTTTATTTGAAACGTAAGCCTGCATGCAGGAATATAAGAAGAGAGGAGAGAGATAAGGGAAGGAAAGATATTCATTTCATTTTATGCAAGGTCACTGAATGCAAAAGTAAGTTATAAGTACCAATACTACTGAAACATATCTATTCGTAAATAAATGTTTCAGTATTAGCGCCAGTCACACATTACTAATTTTAAAGTGTGCCTTGTTTATTCCCATGTCTACAACAATTATTATTTTTACATATACTCTTCCAGTACACTCTGGTATTATAAATGAGAGTGTGCTACTAATATGACTGTATGTCGTAACGTTATTTTACCTGGCTTCGCCCGATTCTATTTCAACCACCTGCTTAACATTTCCGCTTTGAGTCCCCTGTAGGCGGCCACAAAAGTATATTTAATGAAATGCAAACGGTTATTTGAAAAGAGTAACTTGAATATTCGGTAAACATGGAGGAGTACCAATCAGTACTAAAGGAAGTTATTACTATCTAATTCATTGTTGAAATTAATTTTCTCACTTATATTAAGCAAATTTATTAGACGAAACAAATTTTGTGTTCGATATAAATTATAGTAGCAGTAATGTAAAAAGTAATTTAATTTGCATTTTCATTTTAACTCAACTAGTGACAGTGGAGATATTACCGTCACTTGGAACAAAAAAGATATCTCTTATTTTATTAAAAAATGATATAAGTCAAGTTTTTATATTTTTTCCTCAAATTTGGTTCAATATTTAAAATAACGTCATCAATTATATTTTTTCCAGAAACATACCTCTAATAAGCTTTTATTAGAGAATTTTTTCTATATTACCGTTTAAAAGTTTAAGCAATATCGTCCTAGAGTCAAAAGAAATACTACTTAAAAATCACATTAGTGGTGGAAGGATCGCGTACTCGCTGGAAAATAATTGAATGTTCATTGTGTAAAGGGCATTCTCATTCAGAAAAAGTTGATATGTTGCTAATTTACGGCAAGTCACAAAAAAATTCAAGAAGAACTGTAGAGTTATATCGAGACAGGCCAAATAATTGACCGAAGGGTAAGAAGCAATGTTAGTACAGCTAAGTTAGGTGGTATAAATTTCGATATAGGCCAAACATCTTTCGAAATGTTTATCACCTTGTATCTACAAAACTAAGCTAATTAGAACATATGCATGGATTTTTTCGTGAAATAAGTCACTTATTAAAATGTACTTAAGAGCGTTAATCATCAAATCAACTCATAGAAGGTCACACTGAATGGGTCATACTCTGTTGTCCTGTTAAATTTTTGCATCTATTTTTGTTTATCGCTTGGATATTTTAGAATGTTTGTTTACCTCGAGGTTATTTAAAACTCGAATCATCTCTTGATACTAAAACCGCAGCGCTTTAGATATAACTGCGGTTATTGCAGGCATTAGCACCGTTTGTGACAACACTGACCTTGCCTTCGAAAATATGGTGATGTTAAAACTGAATTCCCTTCAGATTTAGTATATTTACGATGTCCGTAAACATTTTCTTCGTAAATTACATCGTCTCATCTGAAATTTTATTTCTACTTCTTTTGGTTGCTTGCAAATGTATCTATCAGTATTTTATTTTAAGAAACAAGTTGCTTTTATAGGAGAAACTGTTTTCCTGGTGGTTTTACTAAAAATAACACATACTGCCTCGCTATCACAGAAGCATATCAATAATGCAACGTAGAAGTTTATTCTCATGTTCCCTTTAGGAAGTGAGTTATTCGAGGAGTTACCTGGGAAATAACTTTTGCTTTTTCTGTGTCCGATATATTTTTACAATCAAAACTTTTAAAATTGTTTAATTAGATTTATAAAAGCAGTAAGTCGAGATTGTTGGAATTTAAATTCACATGCAGTCATTTTCAAAATTTTTAACAATTTCTAATATTATAAATTCTCTTTCAATACAGTTAGCTGAGAGATTAGATGGATGAAAACCGTTTTTGGTCAAATTCTCAGTAACAATAAACTCTAAATCTGCTCGATTGGGGTAAGTACAGAGAATGTAATTTAAAGTGCAAATCTGTAATTGGAATTAATGTAGAGTATTAGTATTTTGGATTATCTTTAATAGTAAACACTAAATATTCCATCCGTGTAAATGTTGAACTTTCACAGTATTTTTTATTTCAGCATCTGTTTTATATATTTTATATATTTTATATAGTTTCATTTTTTAATCTTCCAAGAATAGTTTGCTTCACTAAAGAATGATCATCCCTAAATATGCTCCAAGGAAATTCTCTCATATCATCTGTCAAATCCATAATACTTAAGTGTGGTTTTAAAATTCATGCCAGCAGTACTAGATAAAATATAAAATGTTACAGTTATATTATGGTAACTTTGATATCTGATTCATACTATTAAAATGAACAAAAAACGATAACTATTCTTAAGTTGAACATAAGGATACAAGACATTTTTTTATGAATTAATGAAGAAATGCTAATCTGAGTAAGATGAAGCATACACATACCTTCAATGTAATGCAATTAACAGAGAAGTAGAGGACAACCTGCTATTTCTGGAGCTACTATAATTATTGACGTTATTATAAACAACTATTCGGCTGACTAATATCCCGTCATTATTTATACCTTCAATAGCTCGTAAACTAAGGGTATTCATCGGTGGCACCACTTATACCAGTTTTACCAGTTTCGAACTTCTTGGTTCTTATCGCTACGTCAGAAATGACAGGACCAATGAAGGATCTAGCTATTTTTGATATATAAATGTATAGTATTTCCCACAATATCATCAATAATATATTGTTATTGTTACATTTTCTTCTATATAAAATTGAAACAATTTTTAAAATGTGACGTCACCTAATAACCATGTTTTTTAATTCAATGGTGAATCTGTTCAATGTATTTTGTCTTTATCTAGCTCCACACATATGAAACTGAATTTAAAAGCTTGTCCGATTTGTCTGATAGTTATAAAAACAAAATAAATAAACCGCTCTCTAATAAACCAGCTCTAAAACGCATAGAGAAAAGTATAGATGAAAGGGTATCAACAGGCCCAATTTAAATTCTTTCCCGATGATCCGTTTGAAATTAATTTTAGTTTGTAAGTCAAAGCTACCCAAACAGATCCCATATTTTGTCTCGAACTAAACGCGTGTTGCTAGGAGAAGGGCCGCTGTCATTCGGGATTACTCTAGGGTTCAATAATCTACCGAGGGGATTCTATGCTATGCACACCAATGCCATAACGGAGTTTGTTGTTTGTAGCTCTGCGAGGGGTGTTGCTCAAATATTCATTAGTCACTTGTCCGTTAAATGCTTAATCAACTGTCTAATCTTCGCCTGCTAGATAATATCTCGCATGTGTGTAATGGGTTTTTGGGTTTGTCGTGTAGACAAAGCCGTCTGTCATAAATTGACGTGATGCTTAAAAGTGATTTCAATATTAAAAGTTTGTCGGAATCTATCATGTGTGTACACATATGGCAACTGATGTTACAAATATACTTACAGAGGGTGTTTTTAAATGAAGTAGCAAAAATGAGACCACAGATTTCTTACGTGAAATTAAATCGATTTAACCTAACATACCTATATTCCAGGTCGCATAAGAAAAAAGATACAGGGTGTCAAAGTTAACATTTTATTTTCGATATTTATAAATAACTTCTTAATAAATCCAAATCCAAATATTTATATAAAATTTGTAAATCAGGGGATTTTGCAAGCGAGAAATTCAAATTTGTTTCTAATTTTGACGTCACTACGGAACATCATGTTTGTAAATCGGGGGTTTTTGTGGGCGATAAATTCAAATTTATTTCTAATTTTGACGTCACTAGTAGAGGGCGCCACTTGTAGCACACCATGTTTCTTTTAAATGACACAACTTTTTTGGAGCTTAGTATATCCATCTGACTATCGAAACAGTCGATTCTCCTATCTGTTTTATTTGAAAAAGATGTATGTTGCTGAAGTCAGTAGGAGTAACCATTTTTGAAATAAAATCCTATTTGAAATGCTCAGTGCACCGAGTAAAAACTGTTTTGGTTTCAGGTAAAGTGCCTTTTCTGCTGAAAATACAGCAAAATGATACTTGAAAAAATTCTTCAAAATGGTAAATCATAGAGACGTGCAAGAAGATCGGCGAGGTTTGATGAAACCATTTTTCAACAAAGCACAAAGATGTTATCAATCAGGCCGATCTTTTTGAAATTTTGCACGTCTCCATAATTTACCGTTCTAAACATCTTTTTCAAATAATATTTTGCTGTATTTTCAGTAGAAAAGGCACTTTATCTGAAGCGATAACAGTTTCTAGTCGGTGCACTGAATATTTCAAATAGCATTATTTTCGAAAACTGTTACTTCAGCAAGGTAGGTATACCTTTTTCAGATATAACAGGTAGGATAATCGATTGTTTTAATAGTCCGATAGATACACTAAGCAGCAAAAAAGTTCTGCCATTTAAAAAAAACATGATGTGCCATAAGTGACGCCCTCTACTAGTGGCGTCAAGATTAGAAACAAATTTGAATTTCTCGCTTGCAAAAACCCCTGATTTACAAATTTTATATAAATATTTGGATTTGAATTTTTAAGAAGTTATCTACAAATATAAAAAATAAAATTTTAACTTTGACACCCTGTATCTTTTTCATTATGCGACTTGGGATATAGGTATGTTAGGTTAAATCGATTTAATTTCACGTAAGAAATCTGTGGTCTCATTTTTGCTACTTCATTTAAAAACACACTGATCAATTATTTATAAGCAGTAGTTTATAGTGCTAAAGAATGAACAATAATTATAAAGCGTTGAAATTATAGTAGAGGTGTTTTTCATACCAATTTTTCAAATACATGACCAGTATAGATTAACTACATGAGACATAAATTGTAGGTACTTAACTAATGAATTGGTCTAGAAATAATAATTGGTTCTGATTTATTGGCCATTTTCATAATTCTTGTTTGTTATGTATTCAGTCCTATAAATGAAGTAACACTCTACAATTAATTCTCCCACATATTATTTTAAATATTTAAACCTAAAATAGAAGAACAGACTATAATTTATTTGCCAATTCTGAAGATATTAATGACCTCTATTATGTATTAAGTACTAATTACTTAAGGAATACTTTTTATTTAATTTTATATTATATATTACAAATATTTAAAATGTTTCATATTTTTTACTAAATAAATTGGCTAATTACAATAATACCTTCAAGAAGTTGACCGAAAAATTGGAACTAGTTCAGATTTGCTGATCAAGAATTGAAAATTACGAAACCTGAAAATTGTACTTTGCAAATCTAACACTTATTATTTCCAGATATTCATTATAGTCGATTCAGAGACTGCACATCGTATGTATTACTTCTTCAGGTTTACTGATGGAATGGATTAAATCCGCTTACTGGATAGTCGATAGCCATTAGATTAGATTAGAATCAGCGGACGATGTTCATTGGTGTTCGTAATTCAGCCAACGGACATGATAGTATTTTTTTTACGTATCTATTCCAGAAAACATCAATCCCTTTAAATATGCGTACCTACTATACAGGGTGATTCAGAACTTACCCAAACAATTTTTTGAATGCACAGGGGACTCAAAAGAAATCAAAAAGGGCATTTCGAAAATGATTTAAAAATACGCTCCTGTACGGCCACTGGTTCACTGTAAAACCTGACCTGAACTTTATTAAGGTACTTTCGAACATTTTGTCGAAAATGAGGGGAAACAAGAACCACATTTGGAATCGTACAGCTAAAGACACATATTTCAAAAGTCCAGGTAGATCATTTCGAATGAATTCAACATGCTGAACCCCATCTATTTGATTTGGTAATATGAATGGTCCAATCAAGCGGTCATCGACAATCGTTGCCCAAACATTTAAAGAAAAACATTGTTGAAAATGATCCCTTTGCCGTCGATTGCTTGAATTTTTTAAATCCCAAACATGAATATTATGGAATATTATACATCCCATTCTGTGTAAAATAGCTTCATCTGTAACACTTTAGCGGTAAATTGTGATTTTGAATATTTTGTTGCAGCAACAATTCACAAAAACTAATTTGTAAAGGATAATCCCTTGATATTAATGCTTGGGCACACTGTATATGATACGAATATATTTGAGCCTTGTGTATGATACGGCCACACTGTTGATTGGGACATTCCTTTTACCTGTTGGGCGACTTGCCTGGTGCTTATTTGAAAATTTTCTTCAACAAGTTTTAAAATGTATTCCTCAGCTGCTGCTGCTCCTATCACTTTCACGATTTGCAAATTTCCCTTCTCATGCCCACGTTGTACTACTGCAATAAAAGTAGCTGTATTTGGCACATGTGTACCGGGAAATCGTTCTGCGTACAAACGAGAAGCGCATCTAAACTGTTTTGTCTTACTTCACTATAAATTAAAACAATATCCACCAACTACCCATTTTTCATGACGCAACTATTCCTAATTTTTTTGTTGAATAAATTGTGAATCACCCTGTATTATCTAGACTTTAGAAATAAATTGAACGAACGAGCGTTACACCATGTGATAGATTTAAGTTGGCTCCAATCATATATTTCAGTTTTTTTTTGTAATGAAATTAGTTTTGTTACACCAAAAATGCAATACTTAAAAAATAAAAAAAGTTAAATAAATAAAAAACGCGTCGCTATATCACTTCATGTTGAGTTAACAGTATAAACAGATCATTTGAAAAACTGATTACTGCTCAATAATTATCCGTCTAGAAATAATACACGAAAGAACAGATAAAGCATTTTAATGTAGTGTAAATACGGTCTAGTAATTATTCTAATTTTGAATGGGAGTTTAAATGAAAGAGGGCTGTCCGCCTAATCCGCGCTGCTGTTTCAATTCCGTCAAGTTGGCATCACTCCAAAGCAATAATGTCAGGCAGAAGTTCAAGTTTCGTGTAGAACAAATTAGTGGGTCTCTCCTCGTTTAAATATTCACGGAGCTCCGACGATAACGTGGATTTTTGTTTGGTAGTTCCGCTGTTAACTTAAAAACTCCAACGGCATTAAACGGATCGCTTCAGAGATCTCTATTTAACGTTTTTACCGAGAATGAAACTACCTGTTAAATAACAGTCAATTGCAAAAGATAAGTTCTTGAATTTATTTAGCTTATTATTTTGGTTATGAAGAATCATAAACCAACAGAAAATAAGCGTACAATAACACTGATTGGATTGGGTAACACAGAAGGTTTAGCCTTCTGTATTATTAATCAATAATTTAATATGTTGGTTATTGGGAGGTTAATGCCCTTTGAGGAAAATTGTTTACGTATTTGTTTAGTGAAAGATAATTGAGATAAGCAGTTCAAAATTACTTCTTTCTATGAAAATAAGTGTGTCGTCAACAACGTATTGCTTAACAACGAGACAAACAACTTTACCAATTCATTTTTTCTTGTTACCAAAATCCTTTATTTTTGCTTTCAACGCGTGTATTGTAGTTTTATTGGTCTGGTTTAATTATCTTGTTTTGAGAGATAATCAATATTTCATCTTATAAATATGCTTTTGCGTAAATGTTCTTTCCAACATAGAGAGATAATGACATTAGATTAGGTATAAGAGACATGTATCATAAAAACTAGATATTTCATTCTGCCCATTCGAAACCGAATCTCAGTGTTATTAGAAGTACAGTATCATTAAAATATATCAATGTACTGGTGTCTAAAGTACGTTATTACAGAAAACCTCTTGATCTTAATAGATGGCGTAACTACAGCATAGTCTATAGTCTGTTTGGAAATGAAATAAAACCCCGAGATAAGAACCGGCCATGGGCGTGGTAATATTTCGTTTCGGGTAATTATCGGGTAACACTAATGCTAACAGGTAATGGGTGTACATTAGTATATTTTACTGGATACATCATAGGGCAGGAGCCAGTGTATTGTGACAGATCAATCCAGTCTTAGAGCTAAATATACGAAGACGTGTTAATGCAGTAGAGTAAAATTCGACTTGTGTTTAGTGACTATTGTGCCAGTGGATATAATATTGTTTGAGTAAAATGTCGAGCTTATCAGATGACGTACCTTGTAAACGCGTAAAAAGATGTGCGTTGTCTCAGAATGAGAAGATTATTATATTAAATGTGTTTAATGCATTGAAACACCAAAATCCTACCAACAGTGTTGACGACATCGTGAAAAAATATTCCAAAATAACAGGGATTGGAAAATCGACTACCTACAGACTTTTAAAGGAAACAAAAAATGAACAAGATACTGTAAATCCCTCAAAATCATCTACAGGGAGATCAAAAGTCATTATAGATGATTTCTTCAAAAATGTCTTTCGCAGAAAAGTACACTCATTCTATTTTAAGAAAGAAATACCAACGCTAAACAAAATTTTAAGTGAACTTTCAGAGAACAACGATTTGCCAAAAATCAGTAGAAGCAAATTATGGGCCGTCTTACGAGAGTTGAATTTTTGTTGGGAAAAGCAGAACAGGAAGTCAGTTCTTATCGATAAAGATGAAATTATTTGTTGGCGAACATCCTACTTAAGATCAATTAGAAAATTCCGTGACGAAGGGAGGAATATTTATTATCTAGACGAAACTTGGGTCAACGAGAGATATACTGTAACAAAAGTATGGCAAGATAAAAATATAAAAAGTTTTCGACAAGCATTTTTGGATGGACTTTCAACAGGGTTCAGGGCACCTTCAGGTAAAGGGAGAAGATTAATAGTGACACATACAGGTAGTGCCAGTGGTTTTGTAGATGGCGGTTTACTTTTATTTGATTCTAAAAATACAGGTAATATACTTTTATTACTCTCTTTCATTTCTAAACAGACTATGTTGCACCTGCGCCCCAAATTTGTTATACGCGTTGGAAACAACTCTATTGTTACGTGCCTAATAGGTGCAAATCGTATCGCGAAAATAGAATATATTGTTGTTGAAACAAGATCCCTGTGTTTTTATTCACCTTAATATGTGCGCTGAAAGTAGCAATGTGTTTTATTACATATCATTTATGATTTAGCAGTGTTTTATTCTGCAACATATATGACAATGCCAATAACAGCAGCTAGGTGCTAAATCGATATCTGTAATACACATATTTAATAATATTGTGTACCTCCAGAAAATGACAAAAGCAGAAAATGATATGATCAAGCAATCAAATATTAATTAATGCTTTTTTCTATGATGTTTTCGTTACTTGTAACACTGTATGTATTTTAACTATCCTAACTTCTTAATAATTTTATTTTTACAAAGTGCATACATATTTAACAATAAATCATAACGATTTATTTGCACTGTATAGATTTATTTACATATCGTTTGATTTACAGGTATATGCTTTTTCCATGTGAATGAAACAAATTTCAACATTTTATGTATACTGATAGAATAAACATCACATTGATATTTTCGATTAACTTGATAATTCCTACACTATTACAATACTGCGTAAATATAAATAATATTATGTAATAGTAATGAAGACTAATTTCTATTCACAGTTAGTTATTTGAAAATGATTTCTTCACTCGTAACTAACCTAAAGAAAAATAACTTTCTCTTATATATCAAAGAGCTATTACTTAATTTACAATCCTCGTTCTAAGCAGGAGACTCTCCGTTGGCTTCGAGAATTTGGAAGCAGGTCTACGCCCTTTGTGGAAAGGGGAAGGTCTGAGCGTTTCCCCTAGTACCGCTCCGAACAGAATGCGAGGTGAATTTGATTATAATTGAGAGCTATTCGCTTTCTATAGCATTCAATGTATTTTTGATTTATAAACCTTCTGGGAATTAGCATATAAAGGCGGTATTCTATTAGTTCAAGATTTGCAAGGCATGCATTCATCAAAAGACGTAGCTTTATGTTTTTAAAAAATACCCGTCGACTTGAAATCGACTTCTTTTTAAATTTGCTACTTGATTTGAATTTTTTATGTTTACTACTTGTTTTGTTATTAGTTTATTCATTCAAGCAGTGCGAGAAATGCTCACATCTAGCTGCATTTTCTACATCTTCGAAAACGTTGCAATTGACGGTGTTAGTGCAAAAAGTAGCTAAGTCCATATTTTGTGCGATTGAGTTAATCCAAATTTCTCGTAATTGAACAAATTTTTGATTACATGTTATTTGTTATTATATTGCTCTTAATGTATAGTTTTTATTTTAAAAATGCAAGTGGAGATCATTAAAAATGTAGACGTGAAAACCTCTTTAAATATTAAACAGCTATAACTCAATAGACTTATGTATAATTAATTAACAATCGACAACTACTTAAATCAGCTCAAATAGCTGCAAGAGATTTGCAGACAAGATCATGTCTTGTATTATCTTGCAAGACTTTTTCATACAAATGAGAAACATGGAACTTTATGAATTTGGTAACAGTGGTGGTTATCCTCGCTCAGAGCTCACACGCAACTACCGACATGATCGACCTCGACAGTGGTCGATTGGAGTGGAAGTAATGGACGAAATAGACGAACAGACTCAAGTGAGGGTGAATTTATAATTAGTTCTAATTAACAAGAGCAAGATCAAGATATCAACACTAGAAATGTTTAAGGAATTAGTAGTTTAATGCTATTTATATTGGGTCAAAATGTAATGTAATGTGATTCTGGTATCACCGTGTAGGTTGTGCATTTCTACGTCAAATGGTTCAGATATTCCATTATTATAAGGGATAGATATTAAAAGAGCGAAGTTTTACATTTTGGTAATTTTTATGAGACTGTGGATGTTTAAGTGCTCAATTCTGATCATATCAATAAGTCAATAGGGACAAATAAATTCGAATACATTCAGAACATAACTAGAACGTGTTAGGGATGTTATCAATGCGCAAGTGCGTCAATGAATTAAGTTTCAGATATTTTAGCTACGCGGACATACCTATGGACGTTTGTTTATGTTTCGGTTTGCTTCGTGAAAAAGTAAATTAGAGTCTGATTGTCGAAGGTGTTATGAACAAGTTCAAAGGTAAACGAAAATGCTTCACCAATTAGGAATTTATAATTTACGCTAAAATATACGTACTGCAGAAATGCAAAAATAGGCAATAGTTATACTTTGTAACTGTTTCGCTAAAATATTTCTAGTCTGATCAGTCCATTCTCTGATATAAAGTAAAACACCGATATCTACGAAATGAGAGATAAAACGTTTCCTGTAAAACTGGTATGATAATTACATTAGCTGTAACTAAAATGTAATACTTTACACCCTTTCTTGATTAACAGATGCAAAAATACTGGTAATGCTAATATCCAGTGATTAGTGGAAAGAAATGTAACTATAATGGTGATATCTCGCCTCATATCATAATTAATTTCAACAAAGGCTAGTGTCGCCTGTTGCTCTTGTAACATATATGTAGTCATTCACACATGGTTGTACGCCTTTTGCTTTTGTACTAAAAACATAACAATATTTAAAGAAACATTTTAATGTTGTATCGAATATCGGGATAATACAGGTATAAAATTAAAATTCGAGGGTAAAATATGATAACTATGGTAACTTTTATCAAATGTTAATATTTTGAGGTGAATAACTCGCCTATGACCAGTGGAGTAATTATGAAATAATATACATTTGAACCCTCTAAACTTCTATACCAATGCTGAAAAAATTTTTTTTAGGGTTCACCTGACCATGAAAATGTCCGAATTAAGATTTATTATTTACTGCATTACAAGTTTTCTACTACGATTCAAATAGATTGTCTCTAAAGGGGTCACATATTTTTTTGTTTAAAAAAATATCTAGTAGATTAAGATTGGGTGATGAAGAAGACGAAGCAATTGAAACATTTCTATCAGTCCCCTTAGATCGTATCCAACCAATCTCGAATTTGACGTCCATAATATGCACCCAAGTTAAAATCATTAAGTATTTTCATATATTTGAAATTTTTATATATTTTTTTTTTATCTTAATATCTTACGAACAATATGAACTATCATACCCAATACTTCAAAATTCAGTTGAATTAGCGGGTGACGTGTGATAAAACTTTGTTTAATATTGTGAATGGTCTAAATAAATTTAAAAAATTAAATGTGTGTATAATCGAGAATTTTACATTCCCTGTCTTTACTTCGGACCGAGTGCAAAATTATTTCAGTTTGTAAAATCAAGCAGACATATAATTGCAAAATTCAGTTAGTTCCTTGAATATTTGTTTTAATTATTACATCCATATCGTTCAAAGTAAACGTAGTACATTGATTGTAAGTTTAAAGCAACAACGTTTTTGGTATTTCAGAATTAGATGTTGCGTCTCTGGAAGAAGGTCTAGACATAATTCGATTAGATGTGAATTAGATTGAGAGGGATTCCAAACCCCACCTGAATTACTTGAAAGACAATGTTTCTGTTTAAAAGCACACCATTTCTTTTTCCTTAGATGTCTGGTAATTTATATAGAACGAAGGCTGAAAACACACAAAAGGTTATTTTAAAAGTAGCTGTAGCTTGCATATTAATAGTAAATATTTGACTTTCTAGGTGTTGTAAAGATTATCAACATAACAAACTTTTTGATTATGCGTACCTACTTGTAGAAAAATTTACCTCAATAAATGATCATTTGGCATCCGTTTCAGTACTGTTAGTTCTAAAGCCACTAGATTTCTGCATTACTTCAGAGTAGAATCTAGAATGTATGTAGGTACTATTTCACGTTTCCATTTTCTATCAACTCCACTTCTTTGTATCAACAATAGTGTATCTAATTCAAAACAATTAATAATTGAAAATTTTCAGTCTTCTTACCAAATATACAGTATGCGCCAAAGTATGGAATAAATTCAATAAAAACGAAACAATTATTTTTTGGGAAAAATCCTCGAACAGGTCGATTTTTAATTTAAAAAATACATGTTTTAGCGTAAAATGCGATTTTCAAATGTCATTTGTTTTCGAGTAATGACGTCATCGATTTTTTTGTTAAATGGCAACACCATATTTTTTTTCTTGATTCTGAAAGGTCCTTTAATTCTCTATCAGACAGTACTAAAATTTTGCCCTCTTACATAGGAAAGTTTTCGAGTAAATGACGATTGAATGTTAGAAAACGTAAATTTTATCCATAAAAAAGTAACAATTCTGAGGTATGTAAAATAAAATACAATTGATTAAATTTTATACTTAAATTAAATGTTCGAATTGCCATCCACCAACTTCTTGACAATGCGCAAGTCTGTGAAGAAATTCTTCTTGCACATTATGAATGATTTCTGGGGTAACTGCGTATTTCATCCCGAATGCGATTTTGAAGTTCTTCTAAATTACATGGTTTATTAATGTACACTTTTGACTCCCCATAAAAAATAGTCAAGAGGTTGTAAGATCTGGCGATCTTGCAGGCCATTCTATCGGTCCGCGTCTACCGATCCACCTTCCAGGAAAACAGTTGTCCAAAAAATCAAGTACAGAGCGCGCATAGTGCGGAGGTGCACCGTTTTGCTGAAACCATATGGTATCGTCAGGAATGTCAGGGTCATTATCGTTAGGAAAAATTACTGCAAGGGCTGGAACAAGGTCATTTTCTAGAAACTCTAAATATCTTTGTCCTGTAAAGGTTCCTTTAAAGAAGAAAGGCCCTACTATTCTGTCGTCAACTATTCCATCCCACACATTTAATTTCTGAGGGTGTTGGGTATGTGCCTCTGCCATCCAATGAGGATTTTCCCGACTTCAATATCTGTAAGTTTGACGGTTTACTGTACCATTCAGACAAAATGTGGCCTAATCTGAAAAAAGTATTTGCCGGTGTAAATTTCTATTTCCTTGACATAAATCCATTAGAATTTCGCAAAAGTGTAAGCGGCGATCGGGATCATCTTCATTGAGTTCCTGCACAAGTTGAATTTTGTAGGGATGATATTTTTCCTTCCTCAAGATACGTAGCACTGTGGTCTGACTAGTGTCATTGTTTAATGCAACCAATCGTGAAGAATTATGAGGATTATCCACCATACTTATCAAAATGTTCTGTTTCTGATTTTCATTAATGCTTGGACGTCCAGGTTTTGGAATATTTACAACATTGCCAGTTTCTCTAAATTTAGACTCTACCTTACTGACTGTTGTTTGGTTGATAGGGCGATCTGGATATTTTTCATTAAATAAATCGCAAACTTCTTGCTGAGTTCTAGTCATATTCCCGCATCCGATAAGAATTAAAATTTCAATTCTTTGAGTAACAGGTAAATGTGCCATAATACTTTAAATTGAATAATAATTTCTGTCGCTTACAATACTTATTAGAAAGTCGGTGTGACAGTGACACTTTGCAAAGATTTTCACCTACGTGATCCATAAAAGAACTATGGAATTCGAAAAACTAAACTTGATAACGTTTTTGCTTTATTTTAATTGATGTACGTTTTCTAACATTCAATCGTCATTTACTCGAAAACTTTCCTATTTAAGAGGGTAAATTTTTTTTAATGTGTACATTAATAAACCACGTAATTTAGAAGAACTTCAAAATCGCATTCGGGACGAAATACGCAGAATTACCCCAGAAATCATTCATAATGTGCAAGAAGAATTTCTTCACAGACTTGTGCATTGTCAAGAAGTTAGTAGATGGCAATTCTAACATTTAATTTAAGTATAAAATTTAATAAATTGTATTTTATTTGTTACTTTTTATGGATAAAATTTACATATTCTAACATTCAATCGTCATTTACTCGAGAACTTTCCTATGTAAGAGGGCAAAATCTTAGTACTGTCTGATAAAGAATTAAACGATCTTTCAGAATCAAGGAAAAAAATATGGTGTTGCAATTTAAAAGAAATCGATGACGTCATTACTCGAAAACAAATGACATTTGAAAATCGCATTTTACGCTAAAACATGTATTTTTTAAATTAAAAATCGACCTGTTCGAGGATTTTTCCCAAAAAATAATTGTTTCGTTTTTATTGAATTTATTCCATACTTTTGGCGCATACTGTATATGAAATATTAAGCTTAGTATTATTGGAAATGAGATTGTTAAATCTTAAAATGGGTGTTGTCTTTCTTTTCAATTCTATACAATTATCTACATTAGTTTTTGAAGCACAGGTCATTCAACTTATTTAAATCTAGTAGTTTAACTGGTGTTTTAGTTCCATCGCCCTTGTTTAAATTTTTCTTCGTCGTTGAATAATAAATACTGCGGCACATAAAATCCTTGAAGTTAATTGTTTTATAAATATTTATTTCATTTACCTAATCTATTCTCTAACCCAAAAAATACCTACACATGTTTTCGTTAATTTCTAAACCTAGTTGACAAATTGAATCCACTTATTTTTTAAATACGTGATTATAATTTTCAAAACACAGTAGTTTGTCAAAATAAATTAGTATACGATTGTATTTAAAGAGTGGGTTTTTCAAACTGTTTTCGTTTGTCGAATTTAAAAATTAAACATCATTCAATTTTACACGCGTCATAAGACCACTGTATCTTTAATACATTATTTTTTGTTAATCAGATTAGTGTGCTGTTAGCTTCGTATTTTAGCTATGTTGAAAACTTGAAGAAGTTTCTATAAGGAAATCAAGAAAGCGTCACTATACAAAGAAAGAGTTGAAACTCATCAAAATTAAAGGAAGCATATGAACACAGTCAAAGCCACAAGGATGATTTTTGGATGATAAACCAGAATGGGGTTTCAACAGTTAAAGAGAAAAATATCTAAAGTATGCTTGATTCATTAATTATTAATATACTAAGGATAACAGTATAAATAGATTTTAATTCTAAGGTTTAGTTCGCATATTACCAATTTTATTTATATCTTCTGGTGTGGATGAGTACTGACCAAGAAAAATATTATATTGAATTAACTTAAAACTTACCTTATTCAATTGTCGCTTCATTTATTGAATTTTTGTAAGGATAAAACATCACTTTGCATTTCGACGCATTCAAAGATAATTTGTTATCACACCAGACATTAAATATTTTAGGTTAATTTGAAAATTAACAGATAACCAAGATTGTGACTTTACGAAACACTGTAATATCTCTGCTATAGACTAAATAGCAAATGTTCATATCACTGATATTATTGATAACAAGTATAAAAAAATACCCCCAATAGCCCAATACAGAACCTTGTAGGATATCTGAAGTCTGGCGAATCATATTTGAAACTACGATATTGAACAAACTGATATTGACTTGCAAGATAATTATGAAAAAAATTAACAAACCATCGACCAAGGACATTGGGAGAGAAACAGATATTATCAATAATCCATGATGAAGTCTGTACAATTCTTTGGAGAAGTCAGTGTAGATACTGCCTGATTTTCTATGTAAGTATACTGAGTTTGGTTATCGTACATCAGAAACTACTGCTCTGAAATTATCTAATTTGATAATGTGAAATATGACTTTAAAGTCCTTGCAGAAGTTATTAAATATGGTAATAGGTCGATAATTCACAGAGCCATGTTTATAATTTCTTTATGTACAGGAGTAATTCTAGAAGACATCAGGAAATGTTTTATTTTATAAAATTATGACACGCACGTTCCCTTAACAAAAAAGCTGGATCCAGAGATATATTGTATTTAACATTTTAATAGCATCTAATACTTCAGATTCGGAAAATTTTATTACTCTGGGAATATTCTTAGGTAGGATTTTTACTAAGACTTCAGTTGACTGCATATAATAGGCACTTACTATTATTGTTCATGTTAATGACATAATGCTTGTAATTCATTCGCAATCATAGAAATCATAAAATATATAGAACGCCAAAAGAGGTATCGAAAATAGTCAACCTATGGAGAAAACGCGAGACGGGTAATATTGTAGTAACTTAGCTTTTATGGGTTGGTTGTACTGACGAGGCAACTTCATACTAATGGATGGGAATTTCAAAGTATAAGAAATTTGGGATTAAAATGCAGTGTAACCAACAGCTTACGTTAAGTCTTCCCTAGATGGCTGCTTTTTAAGCTCCTATATAGTCTGGTGTTCTATATATTTTATGATATATAATTGAAACAGCAAATTATTTGTTAAGAATGAGTTGGCAACTGCTGCACTTTCTAAAGATCAAGAAAAATACACGAATACGTTCCGCTCCTATTATCCAAGTCTAAGTTCTATTCTGCGACCGTCCGCGACATTCCACTTAAGTTAAATTTATTAAAAGGCAATGATTCAATAATAATCCAACGGTCTGCTGACTAATATTGATCGCGTTACTTACGCGATAAACGAGGCAGCGCAAAAATAGAACTCTAGATGAGATGGGTTCTCCGCGAAATGTTCGCTACAATAATATCTAAACCCTACGGGTTTAATCTCGACAAACAAGTGGACAGTGTTTTGATCTCGACTACAAGGCGAGATGAAACCGTGATAGCGCTCTTTGACTCGCCGAACTGCATCACTGCAGTTGCATATAAAGGAGGCACGTCACAGAGATGGTTTGTGTAGACGTCAACTTGAGAGGACGTCAGCTTAGTCATAGCCTGGGACGATTTAATAGAAAATCGGATACATACTAAACAGATGAAATTCGGTGCACGTTCATATACGCTCTTTCTTAGGTCTCTTGTAAAATTCATAAAGAGAGTGATGACAGTAAAACTTTGATAATCATAAATAAAGCTTTCTGGGGTTGGTCGGAATTAATGTATTATTTTTTTTTACTAGCAAACTATTTAAATTTTTCACATCAGTCATGTGAAAAATTACTTCTTTTGCAGTTGGCTTTCTCTCATCCATGTACTCGTATTTGGTGTCAGAGACACAATTTTTACAACAATCGCAAGTGTATGAGGGCACATTTTGCTCTAAAACATATTTTTGTATATATAGTATGCACCAAAAGTATGGAATAAATTCAATAAAAACGAAACAATTATTTTTTGGGAAAAATTCTCGAACAGGTCGATTTTTAATTTAAAAAATACATATTTTAGCGTAAAATGCGATTTTCAAATGTCATTTGTTTTCGAGTAATGACGTCATCGATTTTTTTTAAATGGCAACACCATATTTTTTTCCTTGATTCTGAAAGATCGTTTAATTCTCTATCAGACAGTACTAAAATTTTGCCCTTTTACATAGGAAAGTTTTCGAGTAAATGACGATTGAATGTTAGAAAACGTAAATTTTATCCATAAAAAAGTAACAAATAAAATACAATTGATTAAATTTTATACTTAAATTAAATGCCATCTACCAACTTCTTGACAATGCGCAAGTCTGTCAAGAAATTCTTCTTGCACATTGTGAATGATTTCTGGGGTAACTCTACGTATTTCGTCCCGAATGCGATTTTGAAGTTCTTCTAAATTACGTGGTTTATTAATGTACACTTTTGACTTCAAGTATCCCCATAAAAAATAGTCAAGAGGTGTAAGATCTGGCGAACTTACAGGCCATTCAATCGGTCCGCGTCTGCCGATCCACCTCCCAGGAAAACAGTTGTCCAAAAAATCTCATACAGGGCGCGCATAGTGCGGAGGTGCACCGTCTTGCTGAAACCATATGGTATCGTCAGGAATGTCAGGGTCATTATCATTAGGAAAAATTACTGCAAGGGCTGGAACAAGGTCATTTTCTAGAAACTCTAAATATTTTTGTCCTGTAAGGGTTCCTTCAAAGAAGAAAGGCCCTACTATTCTGTCGTCAACTATTCCAGCCCACACATTTAATTTCTGAGGGTGTTGGGTATGTGCCTCTGCCATCCAATGAGGATTTTCCTTGACATAAATCCATTAGAATTTCACAAAAGTGTAAGCGGCGATCCGGATCATCTTCATTGAGTTCCTGCACAAGTTGAATTTTGTAGGGATGATATTTTTCCTTCCTCAAGATACGTAGTATTGTGCTCTGACTAGTGTCATTGTTTAATGCAACCAATCGTGAAGAATTATGAGGATTATCCACCATACTTATCAAAATGTTCTGTTTCTGATTTTCATTAATGCTTGGACGTCCAGGTTTTGGAATATTTACAACATTACCAGTTTCTCTAAATTTAGACTTTACCTGTTGATTAGCTGATAGGGCGATCTGGATATTTTTCATTAAATAAATCGCAAACTTCCTGCTGAGTTCTAGTCATATTCCCGCATTCGATAAGAATTAAAATTTCAATTCTTCTAGTAACAGTTAAATGTACCATAATACTTTAAATTGAATAATAATTTCTATGTCGCTTACAATACTTATTAGAAAGTCGGTGTGACAATGACACTTTGCAAAGATTTTCACCTACGTGATCCATAAAAGAACTATGGAATTCGAAAAACTAAACTTGATAACGTTTTTGTTTTATTTTAATTGATTTACGTTTTCTAACATTCATTCGTCATTTACTCGAAAACTTTCCTATGTAAGAGGGTAAAATTTTAGTACTGTCTGATAGAGAATTAAACGATCTTTCAGAATCAAGAAAAAAAAATGGTGTTGCCATTTAAAAAAAAAATCGATGACGTTATTACTCGAAAACAAATGACATTTGAAAATCGCATTTTACGCTAAAATATGTTTTTTTAAATTAAAAATCGACCTGTTCGAGGATTTTTCCCAAAAAATAATTGTTTCGTTTTTATTGAATTTATTCCATACTTTTGGCGCATACTGTATACACTTTCCATCTTTCTTCAATGGGTCTAACTGCGGTAAAGGAAAAATATATCCACTCCATTAGGTAGTTTTGTTTTAATATTCTTTTTAATCTTTTGATTTAAACATGTTGTCTGTAAACTTTGAGTTTAACTGCTATTATCAATTGAACCCAAGACACCAAAAATACACAACAGTCCTAAATCTAATGATTTTCTAAAAAGTTTCTTGAAATATTTTCAGTCAAGGGAACACTGTATGAGTGAATGATAAAATTTTTGAATGTACAGTGAACTCATAGAGATACAATTTTGTAAAGAAAAAAATCAAAAAGGAAAATTAGAAAATAATTCAAAAATACATTTCTACACGTCACTGGAATCTGGCCCACTGTAAAACTTGAATTTGGGCAAGGTAAAGGACTCAGTCGGCGACCGACACAGTGGCAAAGTGTAATGAAAAATGAACGGACAAAATTTTGGATGAATTTCCCCAGTTTCCCATTTCATATCAGCTAATTAAACTGATTTTGCCGCTATAGTTAATTAATTTGACGTACCTGATGTTACAATAATTATTCAAAAAATTAAAATATATAAATTAAAACGATATCCATCAGCTCGGAATTGCTATACACATAAGCCATTTTTGACACTTGAAAAACTAATGTAAACACTATCGTAAAAACATTAATATTGATTGATAAGTTGCGAATTACATTTAATTTTCAAATACTTATCTGGTAATTATCAGTTGCTGTAACAGCGCTGTTTCGACAAATTACTAATTTGTCGCAACAGTTTAACAATTTTGTTTATGGAGCAGTTCTTCTCTATGAACAAAATACAAGTAAATACTTTTTAAAGAAGTATTCTAACGAAATGACTGCCCATATAAGAATAAATCTCAAACCTGCAAGAGAAGATTGAACTAGCTTAATAAGATTTCCTTACAGTGAAACCTTTCGAACACTTGACACCACCTGTTATTTTTCGGTCAAGTACAAGAAAGTATTTGCTATAATTGGGTCAATGTTCAAAAACTATATTTGACATTCAGCTATATACCTTACAATTTTTAGAAATCGGTACTATGTCTTATGAGAAGAATCAGCTGTTGCATTCCATATATTGTAACTTATTATTCAAAAAAGGTATGCGCATCAAAATCTGTATTTTCCAGACTATACGGGCCTATGATCGAACACATCCAGTTAGCATTAACAGGCCTGTTAACGGTAACTGGTAGGTTAATCAGAAATTCGTATAATTGACACACCTGTCAAGTTTATTTTACCCAGTTACTTAACTTGAGAATGATCACGTGACCCAGTTATGAAACTGCCTGAAATAACCTGCCGTTAAATGTAACTGGAGCTTTTTATTGGTCAGAAACTTTAATTTTATTTCTGGCAATTGACGTATGACATTTGCCATATTAATATAATGTATAATTTTATTATTATTTGTCTATAGCACAATTCAGTATCAATTTATTGCCATATAATAGTTTTACATAATTAGTAATATACGGTATTAATAGTTTGATAGTAAATACAACCTAAAAAAACTAAAGTTTGTTCTAAGTTGGATTACAATTTTATACCATTAAGATTGCCATTCTGAGTATGATAGTGATACCTAAATGAATATTAACAAACAAAAAGAAATATATATTATTACCTAATATTATTAATAATTAATTTATGAATAGGAGAAAGCCACAATGACAAAAGTTAGGTACCTAGTTTTTAATTATTGGTAATAATTTAGATTCTATAAAGAGTAGGTATAAATAATATATTTTATGTTTTTTAAATATTATTTTTATTAGATAGTTATGTGTTTTTGACAATAATTTCTAATGGATTACTATTAACACTGATATGCTGCATCCTATACTATCCTCCTATAATTATAATATATTGCAACATGGACTCCACGAAGGCGTAGTAAATTGTAATTAGCACAGTAGCACAAACCTCAAAGGTACATTTTTGATTATCCACGTAAACTGTGTATAAATATTGAATATGTGCATCCAGGTTTTACTAGTTTTTGATCCTGATGAAGTTTTCTGCTCTTCCTTTTTACATTCTGCTTCCACTCTGCATGAATCTAAAATAATTTAAATAATTGTATCAATAAGTTAATATGAAATATTTCACTTACCTACCACCACTATTGGGGATTTGTTTGCGGTCCATACACTAAAGAATTTATATGTAATTCAAAAATTTGCCAAAGTACCTACTTATATTAACATGCGTTGGGTTTACTTTGCTTCCCAACAATATTTTCTTACATTTAATGAAATTTAGCATTTCTTCATATTGGCATTGGTTCATGTGCCCTAAACTTCTTGCCACTTGTACCCACTGTTAAGTACCTATGATTTAAATTTTGGCATATGAGTGATGACAGATGACGTACGTTAAAGAATTAATTGCCATGACAGGGTTATCTGGCCATAATAACAAGCACAGATAACTGGTTGTTCGATCATAGCGATCTTTCCATTTCGGTTAAGAGCTCGGTTATGCCCACCCAGTTATCGTAACTTAACTGTCATCGGTTACGCTAACCTGAATGTTCAATCATAGGCCTGATAACCTAGATCCCCTCGTAGAACAGTTGCCAAGTACTTGAACCTCCCTCGTAAACAAAATCCTCCCCCTTAATGTTCTGCTATTAGGCTGAGAATATTCTTTCGCGAGCTCCTCAAAAACTCACACTCCAAATATGCCTGTCATAACACGTCTACCAGCTAATTTAATTTCACAGTGCACAGAGCCAGAATATTTAAACCGTAAACATAAGACTCCGAGGTTCGCACAGCCGGCGTTAACCGTTCTGAGCATTCGCCATAAATATTACCGACTGAGCTCGGTACCCTGTAAATTACCGACCTGTTGTGTAACGTGTATCCACACAAAGATTGAGCAGCATCTTGCAGCTAATAAGAAGTCGGAGGAAGATGCAGCATGAAATGAGCAGTTGTTATTTGATGGCTTAGAAGAGGATGTTATTACTTAAATTATATTCTATGAAGAGCTTCCATTTACTTGCCAGCTATAAAATGTAATAGTTTTGAAACAGTTTATTGGGATTATGCCTAAGGTTTTTAGTTATTAATGCAAGAGTGTCCTTAAGTAGAGGTCAAAAATCAAGAGGAGAGTATTCTGTGGCTAAAAGTAAGGGTTAATAAATATGAGGTCATAGAACAGCCACTGTCCAGCTACAGCATGTTAAACATTAAATAAAAATCAGTTTTCCAGAGATACTGTAGCTTCCACAAGAAACGTTTGGTCTGATGAAAACCTTGATGCCATTATTGGAGATTTTCTTGGGCCTCTTACAAACATTTTCTTGAAAACGTTTTACCTGAACTACTTTACGATATTCTCATGGCGTTAAGGCAAAAAAGTGGTTTACGCACTACTGAGCTTCCTCACATGTTAGTTTGACTGCTCGTACATTTTTGAATTCAAGATTCGGTAATAACGTGATTGTACGAGGCAGTCAAGAAGCAGGTCAACCTTTACCACCTAGATCGCCCTATAGGAACTCTGTTGATTTTTTTTATTTGGATATATCTCAAAAGATTAGTTTATAAGGTTCACATTGAATCTGAGGAGCACTTACGTCAACAAATGATAGCTGGTTGTGATGTGATAAGAACTACACCTGGAATTTTTGCACGTATTCAAACTGCAATTTCAAGAAGATCTGAAGCATTTATTTTGGCTGAAAGTGGCCATTGACTATCGTAAAAATGCATTGGATCAAATAAATTTGTTGTTACTCGTTTTGGTATATAAAAAGTGTAAATAAATAAAAAGTGAAGCTAATACAATGGCGCATATGATGACCTATTTTATTTGTAATATTATACAGGGTGATATTTTTTTGGCGAACTCCGTCACTAGTAAGTTTCTAAAACTGATAATTTTTTGTGTTATACCTACTCTCATACTAAATATGCACATCGAATTTGGCTGAATTATCGAAAGCGATTTAGAAATTAAATACCTATTAAAAACTGATTTATTTTATTTTTGACTCGCGGTAGCTGGGCAATGATTGTCCAAAGATCCCACATTTATATAACAAAAAACTCATATTTTTGGCCACCTAATATACCATTGGGTATATGAAGTAATGGTATGAAATTGGAACAGAACGGAAGTGTAACATCTAGAATTGTAACATACTGAATAGACAAAAGAAAAGCAAGGTGGAAGCACCACAAATGAATCAAAATGAAACTGGAGATGGAACATCACATTTGAATGAAAATGAAATTGATGAATACAATACAGAAAAACTGCTAAAGAGGCGTGTGAAAGAAGTATTGTGGAAACAAACACAAGCTAATAATAAAAAAAATGCGTAAGTACAAGAATATTTTACTTAAATCGACAATATTTAAAGGGAAGTAAAGTAAAGGTACTAAATTTAAAGCTAAATTTGATAATATAACAAAGGTTTTTCACAGACATTCCAAGTGATAAATTGATGAAATTTAATTTTTTTTATCTTTGAAATTATAGTACTTGAAGTTTCGAACAAAACTACAACTTTCGATGAGAAATGAAACACTTTCTATTATATGTATTGCACAAATATAGGTAACAGATCTAGTAAATCTTATTAAAAACCGATATCAGACGCTCTCTGCTGACAACATTTACTCAAGGTCACTTGGTATCTAGGTATATTGTCACCTAGTTGATTAGAGTTACTGTTATGATTGCTCTCTGTTTCCTGTTTATATGTCGACTCGTAATTCTAACGGTGAGTGAAATAAGTGTATAAAAATAACTTATATAGTAAACATATTTTCAACAAAATTTTTATCTGGCAACTAAGAAAATATGTTTTTGTTGTGTTCCTGATAAGATTTTATTTAGTGGTCTAAAATAGTTGTACAACACAATGAAATAACTCGAAAGTTAGATAAATGTTACAACATAGAATATCAAAAATCGTACCTATGTAATTTAGTGAGTAGATTTGTTGCATTATTTTAAAGAGGAGAAATCGTTTAATCTCATATTTACTAAATATTTTAGTAAGATAAGCTTCACCTCAAATTTGACCTCTATCCTTACTCAACAATTTTTAATGTAATCATGAACGTTATTGATATAGATAATTCTAGTATTGTCGAATGAAAAATAAAATAATGCGAACGTTTTATTGCGATATAGTAGATTTTGGAATTTTATTCAGGAAGTTTTCAGTACTACACTCCTTGAGATGGTAATAATAAAAAATTGATGAATTATTTATTCTAGAGACACAGACACAGTCATCAGTAGGTAGTAATTTTGTAAAAAGAAGGTACTATATTTCTCTTACACTAGTTATGTTCCACATCAATTTAATTCCTTTGCAAGTATAAATTACTTTTTCTATACTTTGATTTTCCTTTCAATAATACATTTAGGCGTCATAAATTGTAGCAGTTTATACCGTTACATACCTACCAACTAAGTATATTGCTAGTATATGACAATGCATTTTGCGCCGAGGCATATTTTTGATGCAGGTGTATTGATTTCACTACCAGCTGCATCTTGGAATAGGTAAAAAATACCTATCCTTACAGATATTCTCATTAAATTCAATTTGGTTGCATAATAAATTATATTTTACTTAATTTGTTTGTATTTCAATAATAATGTACTTTGTAAACTCGTAAATAATAAAAATATTAATAATCTGATATATGTAGATGCAAATTTAAGGTATGTAGGAATACTTCATGTTTATAAAATCTGATAGCGATTTATGTATTCTAAATTTGTTGAAGTTCTGAGAACTTTTAAAGCAGATGTCAAGAAGTTTTAGAAGAGACAGTCTAGTTCATGGAAAATGTAACTATTATAACAAATCATCTAAACTTGAAATGATGAAATATAGTTTAAGCAAGAATTATTTTCTCTGTAACTATGACCAAATTCCAAAAGTAAAAATAACAAATTTGTTAATATTATAAAATTAGCGCTACTTTCTTTTCTGAAGTTATGACCTCATCGACATGCTTTTAAATGACATATGTTTGTGCGTTCTACAGGGCGTTACTAAAAAGTATGACCCAACTGCCTTTGCAGGTTTTAAGACAGAATAGCAAAAAAGTTCATATAAACATTTATTTTCAACAAAGTAAAATACAATTAAATGAATTCATATAAATAATCAAGAATCTGGTGTTGTTTAATAAAATAATAAAGTATTATGTGCGTTTTAGTAATGACATTTTCAGAATCAAGTTAAAAATGTCGCTCCCAACATTGAATTACCTTAGTATCAAATAAGCAGCTAAGATCACTAGATACAGGGTGTTTCTAAACTTGTAAAATTATATCTGAGAAGAAATAATGGCAATAGTGGAAAAATATAGTAAAAATTTGTTGTTTCTGATGTTACACGGCTGATACAAAAATCAGTTGAAATTGTTTGTTTATAAAAACTGAGTAAAAAAGTCAGGTTGATATGTTTGGTATCAGTTGGGGTCCTAATTACGTTTATTTTCACGCGATTATAAAAGTATGGCGCATAATTTCTCAAACGACGAATTTATGGTCGTGATACTGACATACGGGGAATTAAATCAAATTTTAGTGGCTGTGGCTTATCAAAGGTTTCACCAAAGACATTGTCCGAGATGCGAAGCCTTTTTACGTGCCGTTCAGCGCAGTAGAGAAACTGAAAATGTTCAGCGCAGTAGAGAAATTTGCAGCCGAGGACTGGGCAAAATGGGGGGGACATTAGACCTATGCAAATTGTGAATCTCGAGGAAGGGATTTTAAATACGGTCAAGGAACAGCCTGGCAGAAGCACTAGAACACTTGCAGTGCAATTTGGGATATTACAATCCGAAGGCGAACGACTCTACTCATTTAAGACTTGTACCCGCTAAGTCTTACTCCCAAGGAATCTTTTGCTTCGAATGAACTTTTGCGAGTGGTTGTTGCATCTGCAGCTCTTAAACCAAAACTTTACCATGCCCATTTAAGTTACGGATGAAGCAATTTTCACACGTAATGGTATTCATAATTTTTACAACGCGCATTATTGAGCAATAGAAAATCCGCATGTCACTCGGCGAACATACTTTCAACAACGACTTTAAGTAAATGTTTGAGCAGGAATTGTGAACGGAATTCTTATTATTATATTATTCTTATACTACAGCTTGATTTGCTTCGAGCAGTTATTAAGACATATACATTTGCAATTTTATGAAATTACATTCGTATTCTTCTATTTATTTGAAATAAATTGGTATCTCCGTAACTTAGTGTATTATATCTTAAATGATCACTGTCACTATTCAATACCTCAATAAAGTAATGATCAATCTACTAGTTCTGCGGGTATTATGAAAGCAAAACCGCACTAGACCAAATAAAATTTTATATAATTACTGATGATCTGCAGAAGCAGCAATGCTGCGGACTAATGTCCCAATTAGTTTTGAATTATACCTCAGATATATCTATCTGTTTCAAACGTGTTAGTCCTTATCAATATGCCACAGATCATATAGTCGATGTATGTCTATCTACAATAATAAATTTAAGTAAATCGCGGTTGGTTGTTCTAAAGTGAAAGTCTGAGTTTTTTTTAAACAGCCTCATTTGTTTTTTTTAAAGTAAATTTAATCGAATAACTTCTCTAAATTCCTACCATTGCTGAATAAAATTCTACTATTGCCAAATAGGTAATTCCACTGCAGTTATCAGGACTTAAAATATCTGATTGCTTGGTTTAGAAAACAACAGCTGCATGTATCAAGTATTATCAATTATGCTCTTTAAAATCAATAACAAAAATTACAAACTGACCATATTTTGTATACCACCGTGACAATAGAAATAACCCAGTACCTAAAACCAAATCTATAGCTAAAATCATGTAAATAGTGTAACAATATATTGTATTTTACTGGTTTATTCTAATAATATTCCATAATTTAATCTAAGTGAACTTGTAAAATATTCTACAAATCATATAGTGTGCGGGACTATCATTGCTTTATCTGTTGCCAGATAAGATAAAAAAGGAAAGTATCTCCGGTCAACGCAGCAGTTCATTGTGTCGGTGATTACAAGCAATTACTGCTCTCCAAGCCTGTTATCATTATTTAAATATATAGGAAGGTATATGCTTTCATGATCTACAAAGGAGCTTTTGATTTAGCTTTATTGTTGTTTATGTGGCACGCTGCTTACGTAACATGTTGATATTAAGAGCATTTTTCTTTTTTTTTCAGGTAAGATATGATCCTGGATACTATTTTCTTTGTGGTACTAATAAGGTAATTTCTTTTGTTTTTTAATGTTTTATTCATTTTTATTAAACTAGTATATAGTTGTACAAAATGATCTTTTAAAATATCTTCGTAAAATTAAACTGACGACAAAGTTTTAATATACCAGGTGTTTGTAAATGTATACAATATCAAATTTTATACAGATTGTTCAATTGACGTCAAACTAATTATAGTCTAATAACAGCAAATGCAGTATTGCCAAATTGCTATAATTTCGGATATTATAGGAAACTACATTTTTATGTTTACTGTAATATAAGGCTTATATCTGTTAGTAACACAAATATGACTAAAAAATGTAATAGTTATACATGTATGTGTTAAAAAGACAACCAAATCTTTTACATTGGACTTATGGTAGTCTCTTTTAGATACATCTCCTTTACTATTACGGGTAGACTCATCAAACCTAAAACCACTCTAATCATAAGAAAGGGTTATCCACTCAAATAAATAAAATATACAATGTGTTCCATTTAAAAAAGTACAGTTTTTTTATATCTGAAAAAGCAACAGTACAGACTACTTAGATTATTTTACCTTGACAGTTACACAGGCTACGTATTTGGCTAATGCGTTTTAAATGTATAATGCTATAAAGCATATTGACAACTGACTGCTTAATTCAACGATTTCTTATAATTGATGTTAAATCAACAACTTTCGGTTATTTAATTCAATAATGTTTCTTCATTGTGTTTATTTTCATTATTTTTTGGCATAAATGAACTGCTATTTTGCTTGGCTTAATGGTGACAATAATTAAATATTTGTAATTAATTCTCTGCAAAACTATAATTTCAAAGTGTAAATTAATTTAGTTCATCACTCTGAAATGTTGAATTTTTGTTAGCCAATGAAAGCGATCGTCGTTGTTTGTATGTTCATCCGACTAATGACCACTGTAGCTTGCTACATTTTACGTACCCTGAAGATCATCAGAAGATAAACCCTTACCATCGAGGTTTGTTAGGAGAGGATACATAAGAAGGCCCCTCGTAGAGCCGTTGGCCGCAAACCCAGTTGAGACTGGACGGAGAAGGGGCTCGAGGACCCACCTCTACAAGATGAATGCTTCGGGCCGTTTGTTCCTACAGTGCAATAAAGTGGGCCCCCGCACATCGGACGTCATTTCTTTTACCAAGAATATTGGCGCACACTATAACATTTCAAAACTGTTAAGACAAATACAAGATTTAACCTTTTGGACATTACATTAACAAACAATATGATGTTTATATAGAACAGTTTCGTAATTGTTGTTTGAAATCTTTATTTCATGTAATAGAATAAACATCGTGGATTGAACAAATACATTTTTAGGTTCCTCTAACCTAATACTTTTAGTTCAAACTAATATAATGATGGAATCCTGAAATAAGAAATACTTGTTGATATATTTAAAAGGTTCAGTGAAGTAGTCTATGGGTTCGCCATAGCAATTCTAGAAGTTTTTGAGTAAATTTAACAGTTTTATTTTTCTCGGTGTATGAGAATATTTTTTTAACTTGTATTGTATATGTAAATAATTCCATAACATAAACTTAGTACTATAAAAGTGTTAATTTAATTTATAGATATGTGAAAATAGTTAGTAAAACGTGGTGTTTAATTTTCGAGATTTCGGTACCTAAAACTATCAGAAACTTGATCATTTCTTGGCAAGAAATACGACAGCTTTCCTTTTGTTGATTTAAAGGAAACATTTTTTTTCCATTTAAGGGTATAATGTTCGACGAAACTGTATTCTAGAGAAGAGAGAACGATCCGTAGATGCAGCTACTGTCTTTTCTAAGGTTCGCGGTAATTAACGATCGCGTAGGACCGCCTCCCTTACACTGTTAAATATTCCAGTTTATAAACATTTCAATCAGAAGAAATAGATACACTTAAGGTATTTGCATCTAAAACATTTTTGTTAAAAAATTTGTTTTTGTTGTTTTATATGTAATTAATACTTGTTTCCGTTTTATAAATCAGAAAAATTAATTAATTGAAATTTATATTTCTTTTTTAATATGAAATGAATAAGCAATGTGATTTCTAAAAGTTTTATTTATGCTATAACCTTTGAGCAATTGAATAACACTGTATAAATCTGAAAGACCCAGTTATAATATAATTGCAACATTAGCAGTCTCTCGAGCAGTTAGAAGATCGGCGAAGTTTGATGAAACCATTTTTCAACAAAGTAGAAAGATTTTATCAAAGCAGGCCGATTTTTTAAAAATTTTGCACATCTCCATAACTTACCGTTCTGAACAACTTTTTCAAGTAACATTTTGCTGTATTTTCAGTAGAAAAGGCACTTTAACTGAAACCAAAACAGGTTTTCCTCGGTGCACTGAATATTTCAACTAAGATTATTTCGAAAACTGTTACTCCTAACGACTTCAATAAGATATACCTTTTTCAGATATAACAGGTAGGAGAATCGATTGTTTCAATAGTCAGATGGTTACACTAAGCAGCAAAAAAAGTTCTGTCATTTGAAAGAAACATGATGTGCCATAAGTGACGCCCTCTATTAGTGACGTCAAAATTAGAAACATATTTGAATTTCTCGTCCGCAAAAACCCCCGATTTACAAATTTTATGTAAATATTTGAATTTCTTAAGAAGTTATTTACAAATATTGAAAATAAAATTTTAACTTTAACACCCTGTATTTCGTTAATATTGAGTTTTAGAAATATTGTTATAGGACTTCGTGACCCTAATTTTTTGTGAGGAATCACCTCCTGAAGTCTTGACGCATAATTTCCGGACACTGTATATTATATGAGGTCAAATTTCGCAGACAAATTTTAATATTAATTTAAATTTTAATAATGTGCTCATATTATCCCTGCATCAACTTGAAGAATGATTTTTTATAGTGTATCTTCCACGAAGGTCCGCCCTTTAGCATCGCCCACAATTTGTCAGCGACGAATTTAAGTTTCTGCCCCTGGAAGTTAAGCAATTGAGTGCCGAAATTTGGCAAAACATGTCTTCTTGGCGGACAGATTTCATGAATATAATTGTAAAAAATTGAAATATGAAATAATTTCCTGTTATATAAAGACTTGATTTACTAGCCTACAACTTTCTTTTTTTATAATAGTGCCTAACAAGGCCTCAGCGTAGTTCTAAATATAGGCAATATTACGACCGAAAAATTGTTTAAATCCATTTTTTTTTTCTAAAAAACGGCCCTGCTGTCCAGTAAAATAGACATTCATTAGTTAATCAAAACTTGTTTCATTCCAATACGAAGTGCCATTGAGGAGAAAAATGAAAGCGCGTGGACGTCTGAAAACGGCTCCTAAAAATTTTGAACATTACAGCCTTAAGTTGTTTATGTATTCATATACAATCTTAGTTTTTTGTAATAGCCGTGGCAATTAATTTATTACCCAAATATTTAATAAGCATTGATTGTTCAAAATAATTTAGGAGCCGTTTCCAAAATGTAAGTGAAATAAATATTTTCGCCCAAGGTCACGGCGCTAATCACTATTTACCACTGGCTATTGCACGCATTTGTAAGTTTGTGAAATTCTTAAAACTTTCTCTGTGGTACAATATCTAGGTTAACTGTCCTACTTTGGTGGTTCGGCTTGAATTTTGATTTCCGCTCTATTGGTTGCTTAACACTGTTAAAACTGTAAGTGCAATGATGTTAAATTTAAGATTAATCCAAGCCGGCGCAAAATTAAATAGAATTAATTCATTTTAGTGGTATTAATTTTTAAATCTTTGTACTTAGTCTTGGAAGCAATACATGTGTGAACAAAAAATTGGTGCTAAAAAACTGATACCCCAAGTTTTATCAGTACATGTCAACCATTTTTTATATATTTTTTGGTATTAACAATAATGTGTGAAACTAATTAAAGCCCCGACCAGCGTTGAATTACATCCGCAATCCCAAGTGACACAAGATATTTTATAGCAGTGGTTAAGAATGTTCCTGTAACTAACTTTTGGAGAATTACAAGGTTTAGTCGCATAAACATCTTATTGGCATCAACACAGCAGCTAATAGCGTGAAATAGGCACATTTTTATAAAACATAGTTGCTGTATAAAAATTATATAATTGTGTTTTAAGAGTTCTGTATAAAAACAAGTTATGTTTTAGCAATGAGCTTACAGCATTGATACAACAAACTATACGATTCCAATAAAGCATGTCATGATAATGTCTTATAAAAACATTATATAATTATTCTGTTTATAAAACAAATGATGTAATTATACAGCTAAACAGCTTTCTGAAACTAAAGTGCTGCATAAATGGCGTAAGAACTTTCTTAAGGTAATTTAAATAACTTCTATAAAATACTTTTATTTTTGCTGTAAGGATGTTCTCAAATATTTCTCTTGCGACCACTACAAAATTGATTTATAACGCTTTATAGTCAGTCGTATAAATTGCTGCTATAGACATACAGTAAAATGACCTCCTGAAGCAAAAATACTGTACAGGGTGTTAACGGTTCACCAATTTTAGCCAAATATGAATGATTCTGGCAAACTCATTGGCACTATTTACATGGATAATAAATACAAAGAAGTTTTTCTAAAATAGTAGAATCCCATAGTATACTGATTAAAATATTTACTTAGTATAATTCAATTTCTTTTTGCAGTCGATAATGATTTCATCACTAGAGCGGATGTTATAGCTGAATAATCTTTTGCTTGGGTACCTCATCTCTTCAGGTGCCTGCAATGATAAAAATAATGATAGGATTATAATATCTAAGCTTTTTTGAGAAATGAAAAATACCTGGATATCACGTAGATCCTGATCGACGTAAAACAGTCTCATTTTGGCAGCTGAGAAGCCAGCAAAGGCCTCCAATTTCGTTTTAAGATCATTTACAGTTCGATAAACATCCACAGATCTAACTTCACTGTTGGATCCGCAAGTAAAAGTTACTTTTACCCTCTTCTCTGGTCTGAGGTCTACGTTGACGAGAGGATCGAGTTTACCATGAATTTGGACCAATTCAAAGAACCTAGAAATAATCCAAAATGTACAATTTTCAGAAAATTATCAAAGGGAACAAAATTTACAACAATTTTTTGTTATTGGTTAGATACAGGGTGTTAAAAAAGAGTGTAAAATATAAGGAGGTAGTAGTATGAACTAAAATAAGCAGAAAAGTCTCAATAAACATGGGTCCGCAAAGTAGCGGTTGCGGAGATATTGAATGTTTTATGTTTTTTAGCCCCTTTTCATTAAACATTTGGATAGTTATTGTAGGTGACAGGTTTCTAGGTCCTGTTGTTTTACCAAACCGATTAACAGGCGCTGCTTACCTCAACTTTCTGTAGAACACACTGTATGAGTTTTTGGAAGACATTCCTTTGAATCAGAGGCAACAAATGCGGTTCCAGCATGATGGTGCTCCAGCTCATTTTTCCATGGCCGTTAGAGAGCATTTACACCAAACTTTTCCACATAGATGGGTAGGAAGGGCTGGACCTGTTTTATGGCCTCCAAGATCGCCTGATATGAACCCTCTAGATTTCTTTGTTTGGGGATATTTGAAGACATTAGTGTATGATACTCCTGCAAATAGCCTGGAAGAGCTGCATCTACGGATTAATCAAAAGTGTCAAGAAATCCAAACCAAGGAGGGTGTTTTCGAAAGAGTTCGAATATCGTTGAGATGAAGATGTCGTACCTGCTTGGAAATGGACGGAGAGCACTTTGAACATCTTCTGTAACTTTGTTTTTTGTTTGTTAAAAGCTTCCTTTGTCGGTTTATTTTGAAATGTTTGAAAAACGAATAGTGGTCCATATCTCCGCAACCGTTACTTTGCGGACCCATGTTTATTAAGACTTTTCTGCTTATTTTGGTTCATACTATTACCTCCTGAAATATTTTACACTCTTTTTTTAACACCCTATGTAAGTGCAGACACAAGAACGCTCTGAAAATAGTTTAAATAATTTCTATAAAACGTCTTGTTGGTATTGCAATATTCTCACATGTACTTTAAACAGCGGCAAAATAGCGGCTGTTAAGAAAAAAGTCTCAAATGGAACAATAATACGATGAAATTTCTGTCATGTAACCGCTACATATCTTTTATATAAATTTCTCGTCTTAAAATTTTTAATTATGAGACTAGTGTGCTACCTGGGATATCTACCCATATACTGTTTATTATTAGCTTTCGTATTTTTATTTTACTGTATTGTAAAGGTATCTAAACTAATAGAAATCAATTCTCCAACAATTCCTATCAATAAAGTCATATCTCTGATACTAAACATCTAGATATGCTAATGAGCAATTCCATAGACAAAGCTATGTTCAATAACCATCTTAAATAAAAAAAATAATCTAACTTTACTAACCTGGTTTAATGAAAACATTCTATGAATACTTAAGTTCACTTTTGAAACTGTGGGAACTCGAGAATTCAACAATAGATGAAATCTGATCTATTTCTGCATTTTTATAATTGCTTCTTCAGGTGGCCTTTTCAGTTTAGCTAAATATCTAACTATAAAAATTATTGTACCTATAAATTAAAATTATTTTAAATGAAATATGGACAATGTCAATAGTGATGTTGACCTGTCAAGAAATTTTAAATTAAACATGACATTCACCTACTTATTTACCCAGCTTCTGTAATTTTTTGTATTGTAAAGATATTTAAGCAGAGTAGCAGGTACCATTCATTATTTAAGCTCAAAGGTACCTAGTAGATATTTGACTCAACTTAAACAAGGCCACCTGAAAAAGCAATCCTAAAAATGCAGAAATAGACCAGATCTCATCTATTGTAGTTGAATTTTCGAGTTCCTACAGCTTTAAAAGTGAACGTAAGTATTTATAATGTTTTCATTAAATCAGGTTAGTAAAGTTAGTTAGAATATTTTTTTATTTTAGATAATTATTGAATACAGCTTTGTCTATGAAATTGTTCATTAGCACACCTAGATGTTTGGTATCAGAGAGCATACATATGACCTCATTGATAATAATTGTAGGAGAATTGATTTTTTGAGAAGTGTCGAACATCTTCAAAAATATTTGATTTAGTGTGAATATGTGTGAATTTTTGAAAAGATCGACTTTCTTGCCTTGAGTTATGGCATAGCCTTGGTAAACACTCCATATGGAGGACGAAACATCATGCGGAATTAATAATAATCACTTCTTCAGAAGTGCCGAGCCAGTCCTACGGATAAACTGGCCTTCTGTAGTATAAATAATGTCATGGCAACTAATCGCAATGTCAAAATTTGTCACTTGTAACCAACGGTGACCTCCACTGAACACAAAAGTAGTAGACCTTATGACGTACCCGGACTTTCACTTAAAAACTGATGTGTGGTAACCTTGCGAAGGTAATATACTAAATAAATATTCTAACGTCGAAAGAAAATGTTATTTACGAAAACAACAAAACGGATACGGTTCGAGCTCTGCGAAATAAATCCTCTTCGGCAAAAAGTCGTTGAGAAACCCACGGAACTAAATCGTATCAATAAATTGATAAACAGTTTAGAACCGGCTACAAAAAAGCAAATGTAATGGTATAATTAATTGATACAATGACACAAATCATTAGAAAGAGTAAATATTTATTTTAAGCTTTGAAGAATTTAAATTTCCATTTTAATAGTTTGCTGCTTATTAACACTTAATGTACAAACAGTATGAAATACTATGTTGTTCGAAACGTCGATATTGAAACTACTTTTCATTTTTTCTTTAGTTTAATTGGGTATTTTGCCACAGTTCTTGAAAAATAAAGATTAATTGAATACACCCTTGCGCCAAAAGGATGAGTCAAGGGTTATTTTTTGAAACTAAGTTTGCCTAACCAAAAAATCTCACACTGAGAAACCAGATGAGTAAAAAATAACAAAATCACATCACTATCGCGTATCATATTTTTTGACGTTTCGGTAAACTGTTTTCGTTTTAAAAAGTTGCAAATGTATTCAAATTAAGTTCAGTTTGACAGTTTAAAATTTGTTTATCTGCCTCTATAGAGATGTTAAATGATTTTTATTTTATTGTTACTTCTTCTTGATGCAACTGTAGCCAACAATGATTAATGTTTAGTGAACAGTTTTACACTTACTTATCCTCGTTCAAAAACATAATCGCGGTTTCTTAATTATCTTTTTGTTGCATTATCCTCCTCTAAAATTTTTGCTAATAGTGATGTTATTTTTGTTATTTTTGACTAATCTCGTTTTAGTTTGAGATTTTTTGGTTAGGCAAACTTAGTTTCAAAAAATAACCCTTGACTGATTCTTTTGGCGCAAGAGTTTATTCAATTAATCTTTATTTTTTTCAGAAATATGGAAAAATACCCAATTAAACTAAAGAAAAACTAGAATTATGCCACAAATAAATACCTCCAAAGAATATGCTTCTCATTTAGTAACTGAAATTATTTTCTTATTTATTATTATTTATCTATAATTGGCACTAGCTGCATTTTCTGAAATTACATCAATATTTTTTACAGAATTGGTTTATAATTAATAATTATAGACTAATGTATCAATCAATAAATTTTAGTTTATCTCTTGGCAATTTTATAAATTAATAAACAAATTCTGAGACTGGCATACATTTATATTGATTTTTAAGTATGCACCAATATATTATTTATACTTAGTTGATAAATAATATTAATTTGTTATTTTTGCATAATATATGCTTGATAATAATAATTTGTTAGACAGAAGATTTTGCATGAAATAAAACAATTACGTTATCAGTAATTCTAATTATTTGTTGTTTATATTTCTCACGAGATATAAGTATTTAATATTTATCCGTTAAAGAAAAAATGTAAGATATTTGATGTTAAGTTTGATAAGAAATAGCCAATTTTCAAAATGTTAAGTTTTGTTAGATTTATCTTGAATATCCATATTTTCCTTAAATGCGTTTAGACTGAAATTTGTTCCATGATTTTTAATATACAAAATTATCTGAAAAGTCATGTGCCGGCAAAAACCATATGACTATTTAATTTTAATTTCACATGCTTCTATAATTTTTGACATGACTGTATAGAGAACTGGTTTGACCTAGGACTCATATATATTCTGTTCATCATCACTGGCGTTTTAACCTCGGGTTGGTCTTGGCCTGTTCTAGTATCAGTTTCCATTCTTCCTTATTCTTCGATTTGGTTTTCCAGTTTCTAATTCCTAGCGTTCTTAAAGTCTAATAGGTGCTTGCGAAATTGCAGCGGCAGCACCGCATCCCCCTTTATATATGTGACGTAAGATCTTCTTTCAAAGCAGCGTAATAGCTGTTCATCACTTTTGTCATTTGTATTATGTTACAAGAATAAGAAGTATTGAATCCTTTGATTATTTATTAAGAAAAGGTGATCCAATGATAAGAATACAGCACACTGTCCTTCGAGAAAGCATATTGAGCAGAGCCAAGCACTTAAATAAAGCATGAGTTATAAAAAATACAAAATATTTGTTATTTAACTATGTACTTAAGTAACTTTATATTTACTAATGTTAATTGCAAAATATATCGCACAAAACAGTGTTAGGTGCATGTAGTAATTTCTTTAAATTTTTATGTTTCCATAAAAAACGCCAACTTCAAAACAAAATTTCTACGAAAATTTTGTCAATTTAGCAACAGTTGAAATTCAGCTATTATTTGATTATGACTTTACAGATGACTTGATCATTAGCTTCCATAATACAAAAAATGATATCATAAACACAAAAATTTTTACCATATTATTTATTATGTGAGAACTCCTGTGACAAATCGCATAGTCTAAACATACTTTTACAATTATATAAGTCTAGATCCAATCTCATTAAATTTTGTGTGAAGTTATCTGTGATAATTTTCAATTATTTTATTGTTAAGTCATTATTTGTCAGTAAGAATACATGTGCAATTAAAGAGTGTTAAGGCTTATGACATCCGCAGACAAATATTTGCGGATATCAAAATATTTCTTTTTCATACGTCAGAACAATCTAGATACGTTGCATGTATAGCTGACGTAAGTAATAATTACGTGCTGAGTTCCTAGTAAAGAATAAATACATTCTTAGTCATGGATGATGAGAGAAGCAGGGAAAATATTGTTGTTTTCTGTATTTAGTGAAAGAGAAAAAACTCAATCATATTAAAGAAGAAGATAGAAGTTTGTTGATTAAACATATTTTCCCGACAGATTTAAGGATACAGGCAATATTGCTAAATTATTGCAGTTATCTTTTAGTAGTCCGTTCAATTTCAATTTTATATCGGTTTATCAGCAATGTGCGAAAGAGCGCAAACGTAGATAATTAAACACTTCGGTAACTGAGGTCAAATGCGACAGTAGCCTTGAGTCCCGTTAATATTGTAACATGCAGTCATTTAATATGCAGCAGAATAGATAATTTTATAAGCTAACCAGATGTTTATGAACAAAATCTAGCGCTGTTAACTAGCTAGTCTAATTCTTGACGTTCATTAGCATATGTCGCACCTCTGACATCCTAGCTGGCTAATTGATTGATAGCTTGCTTCTGAAAAATGCATCCATCGACCTGTAAAGTTTTAGTTCGAGGTAATATCCGCAGTCGACGGATTTGGGTTCATCGATTGGCAGCCTGGGATATACCGGATAATACGTGGTAATGAGCAGTGGAGTTCATTCTTTAACCATATAGGCAAAAGACTTGAATAATGGTTTATGGTCGTTTAAATACACTGCAGGCAATACAGGCAGAATTAAAATGAGTTTGGTGTATTCTAAGGCTAGAATCAGTCATTTTAAAGAGTGTTGTTTCAAATTGGACGAGACATTCACCATATGGCCTCATGGATATAACAAGAAGGATTTATGGTCGACAAAAGAAAGAAGTGTCCTAGATGTTCTTGCAAAGAGAAAACCATATGACATTTAGGCACAGAACAGTTATATATTTGGATGCGGATTACCGTCTGTCTCAGGTTTGGAACAACAACACCTTAGTATGAGTACGTCGAATACGAATCATCTGTGAGCTAGTAAATTTAGAAGCGAAACTAAATCATCTACAACTAACAACTGTCAGATGAAATGGATATACCAGTTGAAGAAGCTATTAGAGAGACACACAAGTTCAAGAAGGAAAGATATTTGCGAACATACTCTTTTTATATACATGGATGAAAATACAAGTTAATATTGTCTGCTACATCTAAAGGAAGGATATGTATTGCATCTGTTATACATACGGAAAGGTACATTGGAAAAATGTTGGCATGAGGTTAATTTGGACCAGATTATGGTGAGAGAGATACAATGAAGCAATAGAAATGGATTGATTCATAAGTACCACTCAGTATCTTCAAACATACAACAGAAGGCGGCCACCAACTCTAGATTACTTCTAAAGAAGAAATAAATATATCTGCCAAAACGTTACTAAACCTAAGTCTGGAAACTGTTCAATCAGTATACAGGTTCTGAAAGTCCAGGTATTTTCACTGCTTTTGTGTAAGATGAACAAAGTAATTCAATAGACATTAGTGCGACAGCGAGTAATGGTTATATTGGCGTCTCAAATCTTTCCTCAACAAAATCAAATCCTCTACATCCATTGTAGGATATACAAACTTCAACCGTTAATCACCGGCAAGCTGGATATCGATAGTGAATGGGCAGGCAGGAGGAAGAGCGTCGACGGAAGGGAAAATTTAAGCGGAAATGAAGAGTGAACCATCATCTATAATAAGCAACAAAATAAACCAAATGACTTTTCTTACTACATAGCAATTTGTTTAAAATTTACTATTAACAGAGGAATATAACTGGAAACTTAAGTATATTTGTACTTAAAACTATTTATCATACGTTTAAGCTTACTAGAAACGAATTTAGCTGAAAAACTATCAAAGAATTCACCAGAAGTGATATTTATATATTCATGTCATAAACATGTAATCATAAAAAAACTTAAAAAGTGTAGCAAATAGTTGAAACAAATACATACCTTTAAAATTTATTAGTAATAGAAGTTTTAAAAAGCTGAATGTAAAACGTTGCCAAGAAAACATATTTCAAGCGTGCCAAAACTATCACTTCTATATAGCGTATCAGTTGTATTCCAACACCATTCAGTTCTAGACAAACTTTAATATAGTATGGTAACATTTTAAATTGTTATTTTGTTCTAACTAGCTATATTAGAAGTTTATTGCCCTGCTTTTTGTACCCTGTACATATAAAGTACCACATAGTAAACTTAACCTTAGTATAACTTTTTCATCATAGCATTTTTTCATAAAATATTACAAAACTCTTCGCTTATAATGAAGCGTGTAATGATTATAATTGGTTATGAGAAACAATTTTTCAAATGTTTTTTAAACAATTATAATTCTAGTTCTGCTGAAGTCTGACTGTATTCAATTAGCTATGTTAAAGTTAAATCTGTGTCAATGTCAATTGAATAGAAACGTGCTTGGTTGATAAAGTAATAAAACAGTTAACTAATTATTATTGAGTCTTTTACGTCTTAAACTTTGCTTTTAAAGTCTAATATGCTAGCAAACGAATGTATCAGGATTCTTCCACACATATTGACCCCTAAAATTGTCTAAACATATTCATTTTGAATTAAAAAAATAATAATTAAATATGACAACAAAATTATTTAAAACATATTTAGATAGTTATGAAAAGGTATGAAACTTCTTATATTTTTAAATAAACTGAATTTATTTATATCCTTAATTTCACTCAGTTCATTTCAAGAGATGGCGGATGGGTTTTCACATACATTTAGTAACTCCTTCAATATATCATCTGATACTGTCATCAATTGTCCAACTGGAAATATTTACATGTTGCATCTGTTTCGGTTGTATCATTCGAAGGTACTCTCTGCACTTAAGCAATTGAAACCTAAGCATACGCGTGGTCCAGATTGTGTCCCAACTCTTGTTATTAGAGATTACGCGATTGCTTTGGTTACTCTACTAAAAATTTAGGAGTTCTTCTGCGTATTTGTTTCTGGTCTTGTTTGTATAATTAAACAAACGAGTACCGACTATTAGACATAATTGTATACTGATTTCGTTTTCCAATGTTCACATTTCACTGCAAATTACAAGATGGGAGGCATTTAACGAAATTGCTTAACGGAGTGCCCCAGTGACCCACTTGAGCCGACGGCTCGACTCTTGCTGTATGATTCCGCATGTTGTGTCAATCGGCCTATAAGATTCCGTTATAATTTAATCCAATTCCAAGCCCAATTCTTTAACTGACACTGATACAGTGCAAAGGAATAGTACGAAGGCAGCTGCGAAGATAATTAACAAACTGTATTCATTCATGAATTGAAAGAAAATGGCAAAATAAATCAAAACTGTATTTGTATGCAATAATACGAGTAATACTAATAAGTTTCCATTGGCATGCGCGCAGTGATTATATCTAAAAAGCTTCGTATATAGAAAAGCAAAGAGACTAATAATTGTGGAGAATGAAAATGGTTTATCATTTGAAGCTTGACATTTTACGACACCAAAAACATTTTCAGGGAAATATAATTCTGCAGAAAATTGATCTTGTATGTTGTAGATTTGCAACTGACTACTAATGGTCGATATTATTGGCACTGCCAAATTAGAAATATAGTAAGAGGTAATTGAATAAGTAATCATGTTTCAATTCTGAATTTTTAATAAAAATAAGACCAGTTACGTCTCATCACTGGTACAAGGTTAACTATCAAGTATCAAAATTTTAACCACGTGCTCAGGAGAAGGACAATAAAAAACAAATTTGGTATTTTAGTCCGATATTTAAACAATGAGGCAAAACAGTCCTTTTTTGCCGGAAAATTTACGCATATGATAAAACTGTCATTCGAAATATCTTCGAGCTGTAGGTACAGTCACTTTTTTGCAGCGTTGATAGTTGTAAAAGCAATGAAATACCTAAAAGGTATCAGATAATCCGGATCGCTGCAGAATTTTATATTCGTTTCAAACTGTTATCATAACGTTTTTACTTATTACAGGTCCGTCAGGCTTACCCACTAACAGCAGAGCTATTTCAAATTCTTAAATTTCAAATTCTTGCTACTGCTATAATAATAATAATAATATCTCTACTCCTCATTCTAATCGCGAGGATTAACCCAGAAGTCGAAATACTTGTTCGGGAGAGGGAGAGGCATATTATTATGTTCAAGCAAAGAACTGGCTCTAAACTGTAAAAAACGTTTCTCCAACTACTTCTTGCATGATTTTTCTGAAAACAAATTCATAACTTTACTGGTCGGATATTTTTGACAATTTGAAACCGTCATTCAGTGCAGGAATGAGGGAAACCTAGAAAACCTCATTAGGGGGATGGTCAAATGCCAACTGGTATCAATCTTTCACATTGATCCAAGCCAAAGTTATTCCGCTCTACTATACCCGCAGATAGAGTGCCAATTATTTCCAGCAAGATTCGAACCCGTGATGTTATTGCATCGTTTGCTTTGATCATTCTGATTAATTTGGTATGCAACAAGTTGGGGGCAAGTAGGGAAAATTTTGGAGAAAAACCAGTGTGTCTCAAAAGTTGTGCAAATTTCGGAAATTGACAATTTCTGAAGAAGGTGTTCGAACAGGTGAACTTGGTTTTTAGGGACATGAACTTTGGTGAAGTTCAGTTTATTAAACAGGTAACCAGTGGTAGCTTTTACAATTACGCCGTATAGAAATTTAGATCTTTGTTATTATTTTGATGCAACATGGGGGTTGGTGGAAAAAATTTTGGAGAAAAATCGAAGAAACCTTAAACTTATAATTTTTCTGTTTCAACAGGATAACTGAATGTAATAGTTTGTAACCATTTGTAAGAAACTGTTTGAATCATAAATTTTCGTTAGATTGGCTGAAGAAGGGAATGTGAGGGGCTTGCAAGGTTTCCTGATTTAAACTCAGTTGAGTTTTTCTTATGGGGATACTTGAAAAATACGGTGTATCGTGACTGACCGGACATATTGAAAACTTGAAACAACATGTTCATCATGAGATCAGCCAAGTATAGTAAGAGTAAACAAACAGGAATGTGCAGAGAGAGTTTGTCAAGTTGCAGAGGGTCAGCAATTTGAACCTTTAATCCATTAATATCAAATAAAAAGAATTTACGGTTTTTTTTTAAATTTTTCTTAAAAATTTTTACACATGAAATTAATCAGAAACACCTAAGCGTTCATAATGTGATTACTATTTAACAATCTTATTCCCCTTCACCGCCACTGCTTACATTTTTCTTCAGCAATGTTTATGCTCCAAAAAGTTGACTTATAGAGCGATTTTTCCAAAAATTGCCACTTTCCGAAATGTGCATGCATGATTTTTGGAACCGGTTTTTTTAATTTGTCTCCAAAATTATCTCTATCAACCATTTGTTGCCAATTACAAAAAAAAAAACGAGCTGTGTCACCTTCCCGCCGCCACTGGTTACAATTTTGAAAATTGAACTCCACCAAAGTCGTTCTCCCCAATAAAAAAAACAAAGTTAACTTGTCCGAGCAATTTTTCCAAAAATTCCAAAATGTATAGGACTTTTACACTGTATATATGTCCTTTCTTATGCCATTGTAACAGGCGCGTGATGATCTGAAGGATATTTTCGTAATTATTCCTAATAGAAACATTGTTTTAATTCTTAAACAAAATATTACTGAACTTCTCATATCTCAGTTTCAAAGGAAAATGTAAATATTTATTTTATATCTTGACATTTATTTACTTAGAGTAATGCACGTTATATTTAAATAATTTGAAGTTTTAATATCCTACCATACCAATTAAAAATATGTACTCGATTAGATACTGTAAAATTTGCAAGGAAATTATTTAATTATAGCCACTTATCCATTTAGGTATTTTGAAACGTTGAAACTAAATGTCAGATGTACAAATTATTTGTCAAACATTCTTTCGATGTGCAGTTTTGCGAAACTCATATTTCTCTATAGAATTACTTATTTCATTAGAAACCATAATTTTATATGCCTATTGTTGAATACTTATCACTTCATTAACTCTGATGATAATAAATAATAAGTATTGTTGAAATGTGGATTTAATGAGAAAATGCGATTTTCATTTGCTTTTTATGTCTATATTCCTAGCAAACAAAAAAGTAGTGAATATAACTTAACATAAAATGACTTTTAATATAGCTAAGCAAATATGTTTTTGATAAGAGTCGTTTACTACTTTATCTATTAAAAATAGGTTTTTAGCGATAAATCAACGCTTTTTGGAGCTATATGAGAATCTACTTGGCACAGAGTGGGCTTCACCAAAATCATATCAATGAAAAATAATTGTATTAATTAAAACATGGATTTGAATCAATTCATAATCCATCTAGGCAGTTAATCATAAAATTAATTATGCTATATGTTTCTTATTATTTCATTAATTATATTATATAAGTTAAGTACCTATTTCTGTGTGATACATATTTATATATCAATACCCATAATCCTATGCTGATAGAGCTACTTTTTCAATTCTGTAAATTAGGATCAGTTTTTAAATTATGTAAATAATATGGATATGCTAAATGTGAAATGTCAAGGCTGTTTGTGATATCGATAAACAAAGCATTGAGAGAAGGTGGGCTAACTGCTTGTTTAATTTGTTAAATATTCTGAACATTTAATGTCAATTGAACTGAGAGAACTTATTTGCTAAATGGTTGTAGAAGAAATAGTTCTGTTAGAGTCTGATCAGGTGCATTCCACTTCAAATAGACTTGATTGTACAAAACAGTTTATTAAAATTTGTACTCGAACTTCACACGCATGAAGGTTATACACTTTTATAGCTGCCTACAATCTGCGATATTTATGCCAATGTTGAGGTCAGTTTTCAGTAACCTCAATAGATAATGCACAGATGATGGCAATACTAATGAAAGTATCAAAATATTGCATATGTTCTCCAACAGCTGAAGAGTTTTTTAGATCAAAGATGTCTGATTTTTTTTAAGTTGCGTACATTATAAAATGTATCCAAACCTGTACTTGACAAACTAACTTGACTTACACTAACTTTGGTAGTCTCTGTAGCATTTATTTATGGACAGAACTATTATCAAACTATGCCTACATTTTTATATACGTACTATAATATGTTTATGTCTCCTACTATGTAGCATTTAATCGTAGTCATGAAAGCAATTGTAGCCAGTGCATATTCACGGTGCAGAGATATATAGTTTCAACGTTTCTATCAACATTAATATAGTGGCGAGATAGAGTAAAAAAAATGTTCCCTAACATTCTTAATCAATCTCACTTACAATAAAATGTATTTCAATATCAATTTATTAACTGTCACTTAGTTTGAACTTATGTGCCAGCCTCGTTATATGCTATTCAACGACCCATTCAGGTAATAAACATTCATCCAATTCCAAGGTAGGTTCTCGGAGAACATACCTCTGATTTATGACAACCGGAGCCAAATAAATAAAACATATTTTTCAAGCTGAAGTGTTTTTGAAATAAATATGCTCTTATTAATTTTAATAATGATCTATTGTGGCGAAATGGAAGGGTTTCAAAGCAAAGTGGTGGAGGACAAACAAAGGAGTCCAATTAAAGTTTAAAAATCGAGCCTCGTTTTCCACGGATCAACGAAAATAAACTCGGATGAAATTTAAATAAGCGCGTTGACGTATTAAACAGATTTATACCAAAACATTTTGCTTTGCTCGAATATAATTATTGCCGCAACTTTGTAAAGCTCCTTACACACCGCGTGATTTGTTATGGCTTGTTTTCGTAACATCATATTGTATTTTATAATTGCACGGTTGCCAACACAGTTGACTTTAATGTCAAGTAAATTTTTCGTCACTTATCCATTATTTGTTGGTCTCCTAAAATAACTTAAGTATGGTATGTAATAAATACTATATGAATAACAAACGAATGCAGCCTTTGATATGATGCAAAGTTTTCTACGAGGGTCGTTCAGGATCTCATTTACAAGCAAAGACGCTAATGTCAAAATAATTGAGCTGCCAAAGTTAATTATTCATGTAATACCTGACTTGTTTGTTATGAGGTCTGTTCAAGCAAGTAATTCGGAATGGCTTCAAACCGTCATAAATATTCGACCAGTAAAGTTTTGAATTTGTTTTCAGTAAGCATCATGCGAAAAGTAGTAGGGCAAACGTTTTTGATAGTTTGGATTCCCTGCTTGAAAGGAACTATTAACTTTCTATTAGCAAGTTAGCAACAGTTCGCTTAGGATCTGTCTGTTCTGTGTCAAATTTGGAGTCTTATTTTTAGTTCATTGTCGATTTAAAAATGGCAAATTGACTAATGAGAAGAAATAGTAATTAGACTCATTGACTTGATAAAAAGCATAGGTTTTCTTTTAATTAACATGAACTTTAGTGAAATAGTGAACTATCTTAGTAATCTGCACTGATTCAATCGTATCCTTTGGTTTTGAAAAACAACTCATCCAATCATTGCTATGAAGTCAAGATAGAAGATTGTGAATAATCTAATACCATTTTACAGTAACTAATTTATTTTACTAGTTTCTATTTAAAAGTAAAATGAATATCTTTTAGATCACACTCCTTTAAAGGTAATATGTTTGTATTTGTGTTCTTTTTAAAGCAATTCTTCTTGAGTTTGTTAAGTATTTTACCATAACTAAAAGAGTTTATTGATTATTTTCTATTCTTCAATGGATTTTGATTCTTGTTCTGGTTCTATCTCCCAACGTCTACATGTGGATAAAATCTTTATATAGAATTACCAAAATATTTTCCGATCATTCTAAATTTTACATGAAACTTTATTTTACTCAAATTTATAAATTATATTATTTAAAAAAATATTCTGTACTATTCCCAGCATAAATGAATACATGGAAATGTTTTCATCATAATTATTAAATATTACCATACAAGTTGTAATAATAATTGTTCAACTCAGATTTTGCAGCAGTTTTATTATTATATATTACACCCATTTCACCATCTCGGCATTCTAGGTATTAACTCGAGTGTCAGAAGTATGCGAGGGGATCAATTAATTCGAATAGCAGAGGATTATTAACTTGGCGTTATGTCGAACAGAAACAAGTAGTGTGAAGCACATTTATCACGATACCGGTGCCATCATTGATGATGTTTGAGCTTGGCGCTCAAAAAACCCGGACGATCAATCACAGTTGTCTCACACTACGACGTTATGCTCAATTTTTTGTTCAGTTTATCATTATACATATTTAAATCTTCTAATTGTAGGATTTCATCATATATATCAATAGAGTACACATATCTATGAAGGCGAATTTTTAAGAAAACTGTTACAAGGTAAATGCAAAGATTGTATATTAGTTGATCTTTGCTAAAAAACTATTCATGTTATTTATTATGACTAATGATATATTAATTTAAATAATGTCAATAGAGCTTCTTGTTATATTTATTGCTGACTCGAATAGTTTTAAATATCGTATAGGTACATGATTATTAATGGAAAACCTATATTTCTTTTGTAATTTGTAAAACAGACCTACTAACTATATATTTTGTTAAGGTAGGTATATTGTAAAAATTCCAATAATAATATGTATAGGCTTTTAATTGGTTTTCACTTAAATTCAATCACACAAGTACAAATTTTGTTCCCTGGACAAACTTAATCTTTTTATAAATATTCAGAGATAATGACAACTTTTAATCTGCTAACCCTTTTCCAAATAAGCTCATGATTCCCTGATTTATTTCTCAAGTGAATATATAAAATCAATTTATATGTTTTCATTATAATTTAGTTAAATTTTATTTTAATTTTTGTAATCATTTAAGTTTCATAAAGTGGTGCGTTAATTTTGTCCAGAAATGTATGTAGAAGCAACAATGTTTTTCATTTTAATCAGGTTTAAATTCATTGAATTATCAGCTTATCTAAGTACTAATGATTGATTACTTTTCTGACGTTTTTAGCATCATATTTCATTAAGATAAATCAAATAAGTACGTGTATCCTATAGACTTTTATAAGTTGCATGAAATATATAATTATTATTATGATTATGGCCTGCATAAGACCCATGTACATATATTGATGTCAATATCTCTATCTAACTCCAAATTTCAAACGAAATTTGACTATTGTTGTGTATTTTATAGTCACATAAGAAATATGAAATGGTACAAATTTATATCGAGAATTCAGGTTTTCTTTTCCACTATAGCTATTTTTAGATTTGTTTCTCATAACTGCCTACCCAGAAATCACCAGACTTTTACCTGCGAATTTCAAATTCAAACTTGGCTTTGGTCAACGGAAATAATTGACGTGCCGCAGAAGAGAGATATAAAGAAGCTTTTAAAAGTAGAACTCCAGAATCAGTTCCTCTAGTTTCATATTTCTTCACTCACTATAAACTTTTTTGTGACTGATCGGGTGAACATATGTGTAGCGAAGTAACTACATCTTCATCTTTTTAATTTTACCCTATCCTACCTCTATGAATAGAGGTTTGCATATACAAACAAATGTTAAATATAAAAGTAGAATCAATTTTTCTGCAGCGTTAGAACTTTGCCAGATGAAACAAGAGCATTTCTCAAAAATATCAAAAGCAACATTTTTTTTATACCTATTTTTACGTAATAGATGGACACGACATACAGATTTTAATGATCTTAGTCTTGGCAAAACGTTTAACAGTAAAAGATACACCTACTTACAAAGTACTTTAAAATGTCTCTGATTGAGAAGTAGTTCCTTCTTTAGAATCATCAGTAGCAATCAAAAACGATACATGGATGGGCTCAGGGTTCCCAATAGCGCACCCGCAGTTACACAGCCTAGTCCGAGAATAATAATTACATAATAACTGCTACTAATGGCAGCTAGTTCCCTAGTCCATGCCGCATTATACATAATTATTATGTTAAACTTTATAACACCATTGGAGTCAGACGGCGTTTATTTCAAATATTCCTGCGTTCTCGTTGAACTTTTAAGCATCTAAATAGTTGATGTCTGAAGCCATGTAGAGTCAACCCAAATTTCGCTTAATAATTCTCGAATAATGTTCTGGAACACGTAAAACTTTAGTTCACAAATTGCTCAATGAAATGTTCTCTATAACCTCGTCGTTCCATTTGAATAATAGAAGTCTGCTTTTTTATCAGTTTTGTCAGTCAATGGTATCTATTTGTTTAATATACAGAATTATGTTATTTTAGAAAAATTAATAATGCTAATGTTAAGCCTTTAGTACGTAACATACCCTGGTACCATAAATTATTGTCTTTCTCTTAATTCATTATGTATAAGTTTAAAATGTGATGACGTTATTTTAGGGAAACAAATAATGTTAATATTAAGCTTCCAATATGTAAAACTTATGCAAGTTAAATGTAAAGTGAATCTGATACCAAGAACTTAACCATGAACTATTGTCTTTCTGTTAGATCGTTATGTATAAATTACAAATGTATTTGTCCTGTCAACATGACAGGTAACATTCTCGTAACGCGACCAACCCAGATCGCAGACTTGGTTACTTCCTTCTCATATACCATGTAGACACCATCGAGAGCATCACGGACCGCATATTATAAAAAGTGAGTGTCAAGACACCGTTTGGTGGCTGTTGAGGCCCGCCCGGTCAACCTCGATAGCCTTATGAAGTGGGCCGTAACAGAGCGCCTGCGCCGTCAGTGAAAGTCTCGGATTAGCTTACTTACGGACTCGCCACTTCGATAGTTTCGATTGCGTATTGCATAAACCTATCACCAGTTTCGATGCCTTCATTAGCAGGCGAATTCCTTGACTTGATGCGAACAATTGCTCATTGAATCTAGAAATCTGAATAGTACTGCAAGTTAGTTAAGATCATGATATGCGATAAAAGGATAATGCTGGTGATGACCCAGATTTAGTAGTACTTGCTTAATTTAATTGTTAGAGTAAGATAATAGAAGATTTATAAATTTCATTAATAATAATCATAAGAGAAGGAAAAATTAAAAAAGTATATAATAGAATCGTAATACTCACAACAGGAAAACATGAATATTCAATAAGTAGAATCTAAAGGGTAAAAAAAACATTATTTTAATGCCATAATAGTAATAATCTGTCTTCGATAAATAAACAAAGAAGCAGCAGTATAACATGTCGAAGATACTCGTAAGGCATTTCCTTCAAATATGGGAGTAATTGAAGATGAAAACTTCAGGCTTGGCAAACACAAGACGATTATAAAAAAAAAATTAAAATTACTATTTTGAGCGTAGGAAAAAGTGGTTGAAGAATTTTGGTGTTGATTATCAAGTAACTGATTTAGATTTATTGATCTTTCGATAGCAGTCCCTCCAATCTCGCATGGAATGTCTTGTAGAAAAGAGAGCCATATTTTTCTCTTGATGCACTATTTCCATTGAAACTTAATTCCTTCTTGAGATTTTTTCATAAACGCATAAACTGTCTACAGGCCTTTTAGGCTCAGAGTTGAGTTCTGTTCGTCCATTCCGTTATGTTTTCGCCTTTATTTTCCAATCCGTTACATTTTTCTCGCTTAGATCTATAGCCATCGCGTCTCTCCATCGTTTCCTCTCTCTTTTTGTCTTGTAGTTAAGTTTACTCCCTACATTTTTTTTAACTGCCCTTTCATCTTCCCTACGTTCTAGATGCCCTAGCCACTGCACTCTTCTGGCTTTTACAACTTCTTCTATTTTTGGTGCCTGGTACATTGTATATGTTTCCTCATTATTTCTCCTTGCATAGCCTTTCTCTTCTTTCCCTCTAGAAATCTTCTTAAGATCTTCTGGACAAATTTTTTGATTTCATTAAGTGGTTGCCTGCTGCCGAACTTCTGTTTGCTTTTATTATTCTCCTATTAATTTCTTGCTCCTCATCACAGTTAGCTGTTATCAGCCCTCCCAAATACACATATTCTTGAACTTGTTCAAACTCCATGTCTAAGTGTTGCTATTAAAGAACTATAGATGAATGAAAATTGTTCCTATTTAATTTTCTTCTTCAAGTAAAAAGTAAACTTGTGCAAAACATTAAAGCGTTAAGATTTTCTAGTCTTAAAATGCCAAAGTATTAATTGATAAAAAAATACAGAAACATCCATATGATTAAAATAGTAACAAACTAGTAGAAAGTAATAGATATAAAAAGCTAAATTTGACAAGAAGTAACAAAGCACCTTTTTCCTACAAAAATCGCCCAGTGTTGCAAAACCAGTGAAGGGACAATAGCAGATTTTCCCAAATTTTTAAATTCCTTATCACTCATAACTTACCATTCTTTAAATGATTTTTAAAAATTGATTTTAGCAACTGCTACTACTACTATGTTTAATAAGTACTAGATGATTTTATGTTTAACACGTCAATATATCAACCGCATTAGCTAAAATTTGATGGTGTATACTTCCCCACGCGTCGATTTTCTATCGCGAAAAAGTTTTCCATACGCTCCCTGTTATTGGCGAATTTTGACGAAATATCCGAACATGAGTTTACTTTACAAATGATGAAATATAGTTCACGCTCTTCAAATATTATATAATGTCAAAGTTGAAGCCTTGAGTTGGTGTTTCCACCGCTCTCCTAGCTTTATACCACCCACGCAGTCGTCCGGATGAGGATTGAATAAAGTTATTTGATGAACCGTGAGATGTCTACCTGCCTGGCAAATACATTAACTAACCGATCCGTTGCAATCGCTTGTCGGTGATCGGATCGTGATTATTACAGCTTTTCCGGAATCGCCGTAACTATAATTACGATGTTACGCGGTCCGATAGACATTCAATTAAATGTTTACGGATTAGTGCGACATTCGCTTTTTAATGAAGATGTCGGAGCCAGAGCGTGGACAATGGACAAATAGGGAATTGATATTGGCTAATCAAGTAGTTTATTTATGTGTGGTGACTTGGTTCATTGTTAAAACAATCGACGATATGTAATACGCCTTAAAATGGTGGAGGCGTTCTGCCATTTGCCATATATGACTTTTGTTTTTTTATGTTGCCATACATTCAGAAGAAACATTGTTACGACATACGCAAAGAGAATTATATAATAAGCTGCAACTGCAATTATGTTCTGGTGCAATTTTGAAATGTGCGATTGAATTCATAGAAAATGATAGTATAGAGATAAATATGAATATAAAGTTCAATGTTGTTGAGTAAAGACAACAATTTCAGAAGTATACGACCTGTGGTGCAAAATTCTGTATAGTATGTATTACTTTATAGCTATTTATACAAGGTTAATTATGACTAAGTACAAAAATTATTCCAGAACTTTAGTTCGATATTTAAAAAATGGGACAAAACCTTTTTTCCTGCGGAAAGTCGGCGCTTATGATAATCATCGACTGAGATGGCTTAGATCCATAAATAAAGCTTACATATGTCAACTACCATGCAGGTTTTTTTGCAGCATTTCTAAATGCAGAAATGACAAAAATTAACATTTTTATTAGTAATAATATCTGACAAATAGGTAACAGTTAATCCAGTTAGCTGCAGTGTTTTGCATTCGTTTTTCATTATTTCGTTACAAACTGGCAAAACTACATTTTCACTCATTACAACCACTAATTACCGTAGGTACAGTTAGATAAAATGCCTATTTATTATAAGAAACTCTAACGAAAGGAATAGGTAAATAATAATAGATAATAGAAAACTTTTATTGCACCCGCGGCAGTCTTGTCCCCTAACCTAGAGAAACAAACCGGCGAACTATACTGTGGGAAAATATCTGCACCCTACAAAAATTGCTTTATTTAATAACTATAACACGTTTAAAATTTAAAAAAGGCATTAAAAACTGAAGAACACAAAACTACAACGTAAACACAGGAATTAAATTATGACATGACAGCGAATTTTACCGTCGTGTTGTTGGTTGTCTATTCTGATTCTGTAAACGTTAAGCATGCAGCGGACGGATCGCATAGGCGGCGTTAAATAAGGATTTAACATAATATCAAAAAAAAAAAATCTTTTTCGCTTTTTTCGAGCACTTGATCCTTTTTACAAAGCCTCTACAGGTGCTGAAATCAATAATTTGTGGAACAGTTGCGTAAACATACTATAAATAAGCTACCATTAGGATTTGTATTGCATACTGCATGTATCCGATGATAATGCAGTTGACAGGAATTGCAAATAATACTAATCATGCATAATAAACTACATACTATCGATTTCACATTCTGTTTGTGTACGCTGGTTTTAATTAATTCGTTGAAATGGTGTGTTACAGTTTATACACAGATGACAATTATTCAAATGTTTCACCTCTGGTGTCCTGCTATAATTTAATTACACTGATTATAGTTTTAAAACAAAGCATTTATTATTTTTTATAGTTATGTAATTTTAGACGTTGATTTTATCATTAATGACGTTTGTGATGGGGAACGTTCTTTAGAAGAAGACAAAGAATCAAAGTTGACTCCCTAGGATTCTATGATTTTCAGAGGTGATTTACAGAAAGTCTGTTCTAATTTTAATACCAATATTGTAATGGAATATAAAGACTCCAGGAGTGGGATTATTTTAGTTTGAACTTGATTAATGATTCATGCTCAACCTCTCTACAGTACTGATTCTGATTCACCAAAAGGCCCAATCTCTCCACAATGGTGTATTGAAATTCTACATTAGAAATGCCCAAAATTGATTTTAGAGATTGTATAACAGTCCGATGTTGATTTGTTTTGAACGACATAATATGACAGGCCAATGCATCTTGCACAGTTTTATCTAATTATATTTTAAAACTCATAATAATGGCACTCTTTAAAATGAATTTTGCGAATTCTTATTCATAATGAAATCTACTTTCAATTTTTAACATAACAAGTTCTTGGTTATTTCACTCACCGATAGAGATTTAGTGAAATTTCTACTCAGAACTTCAAGAAGGTCAAAAACTGTTTTAAGGGAGTGTCATTATTACTGCAAAAGAATGTACATCTTACACTAGCTCTTGAACAATTCTACATGTAGTTAGCTACACTGACATAATTGAACTGTATGAAATTTTAAATCTACATCTTTATCGGTCATCAAGTTTATATCTGAAATTGTTAATATATATATTAATATTAAGAATACTATTGAAGAAATAACCAGGCGTGGCGTAACGTACCTTGCATTATTTCCCTTGTCATACTTATCGCATTCCTACTCATACTGTTATGCCATCTATGAGCATTTTGATATGTTAATAAGACTATAATTCAGGTTATCGGTAATACTTCCTTGTTCTATTTTGCAGTTTTAGATGTACAAGGTACAACTTATACAACACTATACATATTCGTCCCCACTACATTATTTATTGTTCTCAAATATTAAAAACGGATATTATTAATTTGTTTGCGTAGCCGAGCGTAACATAATCTAAAAAGATTAACACTTTTTGTGTCAGGATCGCCGCTACTATGCGGGTGTGCTCAAAATTTCCAGAGACCTGTTAATTGGCTCGTGAATTCACCATTATTGTCCGCACTCATATCAGTGAGTTCGTCAAGGTCAGTCCACTTCATAGTTTCATTTAAATACGAGAGGTATGCCAAGTTTACTGTAATGTTGCCAACTCTGCTTTATCGTAATTGTAAGTATATTTTTGTACAGAGTGTAGTAAACTTCAGGAACTGCTAGCTTACCTTGAAATAAATACATATGGGTAACATGTTAAGTCTACTGCAAGGAAACCTTCGATCCTTCCCAGACTGCGATAAGTTTGATTCCTTCGCCTGCGCCTGTAGGTCTGTTCTACGAATAGTATCAAAGCTATATGACCATTTTCCGCCTACACTGCTTCTCACTAGCTGTTTATTCGTTTAACAAATTTATTATTCGTCAAGTTTACAATTCTGAAGGAGATTCAGGTATGCAACTACCGTATTTAAATACATGCAATGCGGTCGTTTCCTCTCTGTTGCAATATTAACATATATAATCCTCATACTGATTCCATCTAGAGATGCTTCTTTCGACGATAATGCCCCGTCAAAAGTCCTGCGATATCTGAGCTTCTTCTTATTCATATTCGCATTTTATTTGCTCTTTTATGTGAATAAAAATCCAAGGTCTTCTTCTCTTGAATCTGTCCTTGTTTCAAGCCACAGTGTTTGTTTTAACTCAACTCCAGCTGCTATTCCAGCTAGTACTCCATCTCCTACTCCTGTGGTACATAGTTTTTATCTTGTATTTACATGTACATGCACATAATTGACTAAAGTTTTAGGTGCAAATAATAAAATATTCTGCCTTAACACATTAGACAAGTTTGTCCTCTCAATAGTCTAAATATATATATTTAGACTATTTCTATAACCAATTATTTTCTTTAATTACATACAAAATTGTAAAAATGTTATACTTCACAAATATATTAACGCTCAGTAACATTAAATCACTAATTGTTTAGACTTTAATGCTTAAAGGGACTCAAGCAATCAAACACTTAATCTATGGAATGGACCTCAAATACACCCTGTATGCTTAGCTGCTGTACTTTGTTCTCTTGTTAACTCTCACTTGTCGAATGCATAATACGTATTACGCTTATTGAGCAGTAATTAATAAATGATATTCTTGCTAACCTTGCAGATCTGACGGCAAGGCAAGTTCATGATCGAAAAATGTAAAAGCATCGCCACATACGCGCGGATCTGTTCAAAACGGTTACAAGGTTGTACACTTCTCCTATTACGTCAAAACGCGGTAAAAGTGAAAATCGGAATTGTAAAAGTACGACCAGTGAACTGTAAGTGGATGTATAAATAAATCGGCAATTCTGGCCAAGTGTTACAAAGCAGCATTAGTTTTACTAGCGCGAATATTTACCTACTAACCTATTTTATCACTTTTTCCATTTATTTCTTTTGTTTCGAGTCATCTATTTTGCTGCGTTCAGACGTAGATATAGCTGCTATTTTAAGTTCGCTGATTTAGTTGCTGTATTTTTCACTGGAAATATTACAATTAAGTAAAATGAGCTGGTACGTTCCACAATTTTTTGCAGTACTTCTAGAAAATATTGGTTTACTAAATACTTTCCATTTTGTTTAAAAAAAAAATCGAACTAAAACAATCAATGACAATAGCTATTTTAAGAATATATTTATTCATGTATTGTGATTAAGATAATTTGTGTGACTTATTTTTTAATATAATAATCGATGAAGAGAAAGAGGCGGGTTTTCCATAAGTCACCAAAAAGGTCACAATTTACTTTCGATGATAATCAGTCATCTAGAAATAGTTGGAATGGGAGATACAGCTATTGTATGCATTTATAAACTTACTTATCCTTACTATATCAGCATGTACATTTTTATTAAATGAGGTCACAGCACTGCATATCATATACTGATAATTTTTAGCCTTTGATTGACTTATTTCGAGAATATACCACAGATTCAACTATATTTTTAAATATAAATTCAATTATCTCTTGCCATAAAGTTAAAGTAAGTAGCAAGTAGAATACTCATTGCCCACGATTATTAACAATATTTTAGCAAACTGAAAACATTACATAATATTTTGACACTCATTACATGAACATGGCATAACATACAATTCAAAACACCTTACTTTCAAGTTTGCCATTTGTCGTTCACGTGATAAATTTAAAAAGCAAATAAAACTTTAATTAGTAAATTCTACCATCATTCGGGAAAATGTTAAGATTACCGTAACTGGTACAGTGGGTAGCGTTTGGTTTTCTCAAAGGAGGTTCAGGTTCAATTGTTGACATCAGAGTATTTTTGTTTTGTTAGTTTATTCCCGATTCTTTCATTATTCACTATTTGTGAATAATGGATATTATTATTCATGAAACACATGTGTAATGAACATTTTATAGGATAATTGTGGACAAAAGGTTTAAGGCTGTTTATGAAGTGAATATTTCAATTTACTAAAAACTTGTGACACATTTGTATTACTACTGCTTCAACAGTTTAAAAAATATTCACGAAGTACCAGTTTCAGTACTCTTATATAACTGTTATATTTTTTCATTAATTTATTCTACACACGTAGTTTGCACTTCCAGTTCAGCATCTCTCTTTAAAAAATTAACTAGATTTGACCTACAGTGGAGGTCAACCACGTGTGCACTATACTTTAGTTCTGTTGTCTGTCAGCATTATCAGATTACCAATTATAAGTTGCTGTTAACCTGGACTGAGGAACTACAAGCGTTATTATTAAATTTTACTATAAAATACCAATTAATTGTTTTAAAAATGTAGTGACCGTGAAATGACTACTGATTCCAAGTCTGAAAATAAAAGAGGTGTATGTTGCTAGTCATGTTGTTGCTGTAATTACCTGAATTAAATTGTTTTATATCACTGTACCCTCGTGTAACTGTAACCGAGTCCAATAGCCTTTAAATTGCAATTTTGTAGCCAGAGAATGAAACACTAAGCTGTTAAATATAACTGGCAATAGCTTGTATAATAAGCAGTACATCTGTGAACAGGTAGATACTGGTTCCTATGCAAATTACGTTGACTTTAATACTATAGATTACTTTAAAAGTTGAAACGAGTTCGACTCAATTCTAAACGGTTTCCTAAACTTTCATCAAACACATGTTTAGGTTTTCTAACGAAATTATAATCCACAAACAAAAAAACATAATATGTTTATTTCTCACATTTTTGTGTAATTGTAATAACCCTAATACACCTAATGTATAATTGATTTTATAAATTTTGCCTAAAAAGCAACACCTTATTATCTCTTATTGTAATATATTTATAAAATATTTTGAAAACAAATATATTCATAATTTAAACAAAAAAAAAACTATAAAAGCATAATTTGGTGAATATACGTAGGTATATTATATTTTTGCAATTTGCTCTTATAATTTTGATGATATAAATAATTTTTTGAACTATACAGGGTGATTAAGAACTTATCTAAAAAAGAACTACAAAAACTTTCCATTTTGCAAAAAAATAAAAAAGGGTAGTTCGAAAATTACTTAAAAATAGACTTCTGCACGTCACTGGAAACTGATCCACTGTAAAACCTGAAAAGACGACAAAGCATGCAATCAGGGATCGGAAAAAGAAATAAATAACATTTTAAAACGCCTATGTTATTCAGCAAATTAGATTTTGCCGCTATTGTTATTAATTACTAATAGATTTAATTTGTGGTTTTAATTACTAAAATAATTTGACATACCTGCTGTTACAGCATTTTCTAGTTTCTACAAACTAACACAAATGTTTCTGCTTCTTGTCCATTTTGAAGTCATAAGTTATTGGCAACAGTTAAGATACGTTTGAGTAAATCGTCAACAGTATGTATCCACTTCGGTGAGATACACTTCATTTTTTAAATATTCCCACAAAGAAAAAGTCGAAATGATTTAGTCAGCAGATAGTGGCGACCGTGATACTGGTCCTCCTCGTCCATATTAGTGCTTGGACAGCTTGTACATGGTACAGATACACTGCTGAAATACTCCGTGGACTTCCTGGATCTTCATCTCTTCCACGATTCGGTTTCAAATTTTCCTCACGTTACACTACACTTGCAATCACTGCACACCGCGATATTAGCTGTATCGATATCCATCAATTCTGAATTGTTATACACTGGCAAAAGCATATTATTATATAATCAATATCCAGAAAGATTTACTGATAGAATCTTTTAAAATATTAAAAATACAAGCAGTATACTTAGACAAAAACCACAGTAACAACAAAATATTATACATACTGTAAAAATACCATATGCCTATTAAAGAGATTATAAAAAATTGGCAATATTAGGACACTTTTTCAAACTAGTGATATATTACAAACAATTTTATCAAAAACTAGATCAAATAATGAAATATAAAATAAAAAAAACTGCTCTATACCATGTGAATTTATTAAACATTATATTGGGAATACTGTACTGACTCTTAAATGTTAGAATTGGAAAACAGGGATTGCATTAGAAAGGAAGAATTTATTTTGAAAAGCCAAAAATTTGTGAACACGCGTGGAAAAACGGTCATGTTATTTAGTGGAGTAAAACAAAAGAAAGTCATTCAGTAAAAAGGAAATTACAGGAACCCTCTTTTATTTTATTATACAGTATGCGCCAAAAGTATGGAATAAATTCAATAAAAATGAAACAATTATTTTTTGGGAAAAATCCTCGAACAGGTCGATTTTTAATTTAAAAAATACATATTTTAGCGTAAAATGCGATTTTCAAATGTCATTTGTTTTCGAGTAACGACGTCATCGATTTTTTTTAAATGGCAACACCATATTTTTATCCTTGATTCTGAAAGATCGTTTAATTCTCTATCAGACAGTACTAAAATTTTGCCCTCTTAGATAGGAAAGTTTTAGAGTTAGTAGAATTATTTACTACTAATGAGAGATATTTTGTGCCTTGGGCAAAACAAAATTTATAAAAGGAATCCCTTGAGTGACCCACTAGGCCCAAGGGGTTATTTGTTAATATTTTTTTTATTTCAGTGGCAGGAATCCCCAATTAAACAAAAAGAATAACAAAAAATGCTACAAATAAATAATTACAGACAAATATTTTAATTTCTTGATCACTGTGGACAAAAATTAACACCAAACTCAAAAGATTGCTTTTTTAAAATCTTAATCTCTTCTTTTCCACATATTCATAATAATTGACTTTAATAATATACATGAGAAGCAAAAATGATTTATAACATTTATTCATAAGTCTAGGGTTGTAAAATGAGTGTGCCTACTGGTTTTTCACGGGCACATACTTTATTTCAGCAATGCATTGTCTTATATCTAATTTGTCACAGAAATAAGGCTCCATATAGAATTGTCACGTTTTTATAGCTGTACTCTGTACCGTCCTCTACATAAATTTCTTGTTAATTCTGCGATTGTACGTGAACGCTATCCAAAGTAATTGCATCTGCTATAAAAGAGATTATATCAGCTGTGGTATAATTAATTAGGCCAACAACGCGTTCGCGCACTATGACTATGAGACGTTCTCTCACTTTCTCTGCTTTGACTTTCACCCTTGACTGAAGGATTATCAAACAAGAGAGTGCTAGTCATAAGAAGAGGTCGAGCGATTTGCCACATTTTTCGCAAGGTTGCCACATTTGGCGGTACTCCGTTCCAAGGTACTACGCATTCACCTAGACGGTAAATTATTTGTAATTAATTTATAGTTAACTATTTTGATGACTCACTTCCAGTTTCTAGAAAATTGTAGATGCATAGAAGACAAAATATAACGTTAAGATTGTACATTCAATGCTAAATTAATTATTCAAATAGTTTTGCATAAGTGTTGAAACATCAGCAACTTAGGTGCAAGATAGTCTGTCGAATTTAATATGAACTTGGATTTGATAGTTTATTCTCATTTGCAAATAATAACACAACAGGTAATAGAACAATAGGGTAAGTAGTTATTGATACACTTATTTTATTATATCTTGTGTCCTGTGTAAAATAGGAACAAGTTCAGTATAATTAGAATAGATAGTATTTGAATTGTTCTGTAGACTGAAATCGTCTTGAACATTATTTAATACATTCCCGTCAATTTTCGTCATCTCTTGCCTTATTCTGTTTTTTAAATCTTCGATGTTTTGAGGCCGGTTTGTATAAACTTTGTATTTTAAATAAGAAAAAGTAATCCATGGGTGTAAGATCGGGTGATTTTGAAGGCCACACTATTAGTCCGCGTCTTCGAATCTCACAGCCATAAAAACATTTAATTTAATAAATCTCGGACTTGCCGAAGCAAAATGAGGCGGCGATTGCAGAAATGTGGATTTCAATTTTCAGACGTCATTTTTTAGAAAATGGTTAAAGATAGGTACGGGGTATGTTACATAAATAATACTTACAAAAAAGAAGGGTTTCCATTTAAAGAAGTTGATCATGTTATCATAATTTTCTTACTTCTTATTGGTTTAAAAAAACTGCTAAAAATAAAAATTTACGGATTAAAGCGATTTTCCAACTATATAGATCCTGTTCTTTTTTAACTCCGAATTTTGTTCTCTGATAATAATTTTAAAAAATCCTCCGAAACTAGTTGGAATATACCTAGTATCGTGATTTAAAAATACTGTATTTACACCTCTCCTACATATGTAGAGATAGCACTGATTTTGTAATTAATTACATTTGCTGAAAAAAATGGAAAACTTTCGATAACTGCATTATTTGTGTCTTGGTAACAAAACTTACTGAGATGTAAAGTCCATATAATGCCTTTCATTTGGTCAAAGAGAAACATGAATATAAAACTTGCACCTTGCTTACTGAACCATAACCCAGCTAACAATTTCCTGTTCTATAAAAGAACGCTTCCAGAGCAAATTTTATAGATTATAGTTTGTTCTAAGGACATTTTCAAAACGTTCTTACAACACTTATACCATAAAAATAGGCACCGTTCTATAGAACTTTTTAGTTCTTTAAGCTGTTCTGTAAGGTCTGCAGGAAATACTTATAGAATTGTGAAATAAACAATCTCAAAGGTCTTAAAGAATTTTTATAACACAGTTACAAAGCAATCTCATAAAAATTCTATAGCACTTCGTTATACAATTTTTGTGTTGCATATTTAGAGAACTTTATATAAACGATTATAAAGGGAATGTTGCAGACAGTGGATACACAAAGCTGGATATGGATTTTATAAAGTAAATATTATTTGTGATTGAAATACAAAAAATTGTAATAATTAACTCAGCGCACTTTAAAGCAATTCACATTTTTAGGCCAAAGAAAAGCCACTGCTCACTGACATACAAAAGAGAAAACGTCTTATTTGGGCAAAATCTAAAGTACAATGGACCAAAGAAGACTGGGCTAAAATTATTTTTAGTGATGAATCCAAATTTGATGTTTGTGTTGGCGATTTTCGGAAACGGGTGATAATAACGAAATCTGAAGCATTTCATAAAGATTGTATTAAGCGTACAGTAAAGTTCCCACAGGGTGTTATGATTTGGGGCTGCATGTCCACTAATGGTGTAGGCAGGCTTGAGTTTGTAGATGGCACCATAAATGCCCAAAAATATGAAGGCATTTTGGAAAGAAACTTGTTGCCAAGTACGATGGAGCTTTATGAACATGGGAATTTCATATTTCAGCAGGATGGGGCATCCTGCCATACAGCTAAGAGTACCAAAAAATGGTTTGGGGACAATCAAATTAGTGTCTTGTCCTGGCCCTCGAGTAGTCCCGACTTAAATGTCATCGAAACACTATGGCATCACATGAAAAGATCCTTAAGAAATAGCCCCCAGCGATCAATTCCAGCACTTAAGGCCAAAATCCAAGAAATTTGGAATGCATTTACCCCACAATATTGTAAATCTTTGGTGGATACTATGCCAAAGAGGATCAAGGCGGTAATAGATAATTAAGATTGTCCGAACATTTACTTGTCACTTTATTTTGTAGTTTGTTGTTAGATATTTAAAGAAATAATTTATGTTTGGAGTAAACATTGTTCTGAAAAGATTATAACTTTTGTTTTATGACAATAATTGGTATAGTTTCAGCAGAAAAAATTCTAATTGAATTCAAAATGGAAACTGAATATATTTGGAAAAAATAAACTGTCGTCCGAACATTTAGTTGTTAGGGCTCGTATAAGAACGTTCTTGCAACAAATTTAAAAAACAATTCAGTTTGTGAAGGCAAAATAGTCTCATGTGTCACATTAATGCAACAAGTTAGTATTCTAGATACAACTATAAAATATTAACAGAATATAAAACTCCTATTACTCTAAATTTATAGAACTATTTTGCTAGCTGAGAGTGTACACCTACTTATTGGTCAAACATTTGCTTGAGTGCAAGTATACTTTTCACCGTGTTATTCTCATTAGTTAATTACATTTTTAATCACTCACAGACCAGTGAAAAGTTGTACATTGTACAGATTTTCTCGTAATAAGCTATACATATATATTTCAGCTATCTCGGCTAAGCTGCTTCCGAAAATCTCATGTTGGTTTGTTTCCTGGCGTTAAATTTCATAATGAAGTCATGATTAATTAGAATTCCGCTGACCTGAATTAATTGTTTCGAGCATGCCTTGACACAGCTGTTAGAGAATATTTAGTCCACAGCGTTTTCCTCATTTGATGTGAGAGACAAAAAGACCTGCTTGATAACTTATCGTACAAACTTCATTTATTAGCTTAATATGAGATTAAAAGCTATACACGGCCAGTGTTGATGGCTAGATTTTCTTTGAAATTCAATTTGCTAAATTTATTTGCTGATATTCCTCAGTGAATGCTAATAGAAATATAAGAATTTTAACTGGAAAAAGGTGCACTGAGAGCAACCAACCAATAAAAAGGTCTTGCTAAGATAATATTTAGCTATCATCTCGTTACAATATTTCGTGTTAATTTTGCAATATCATGCAACATAATGAAAACTGTTTTATTAACTGAATTTTACTAGCTTTTTTGCTACCTTCTTACGTTGAATAGATACATATATTCTATCACTTCTACAAAAGGTAATTAGAAAACTTACTGCTCGTCTTTCATATACATATGAACATGTTATATACAACGACTATACCTACTGTGTCAGTAATCAGGCAATAATAACCAGAAAGGTCTTGTGGCATGCATACACTTTGTGAATTAAAAATATGTTATAAGTACTCCTAAATGATTAGAAGAATAATAAAATCATGATGCGTGCCAGTGTAGTGCCAGTGCCTATATTATTTATTAGTTAACCAACGTCAACTTAAAATTGAGTGGAAGTATGCAGTATGTCCAAAAAAACTCATTATGAGGAAATGGAAAAAGTATTTTACTATTATTTAAAATATATTTTATTGAAAATAATTGTACGAGGTATTTCTAACACAACTAAACATTTATTATATTTTAAAAATCACATTTTCTATGGGCATATAATTTTTCTTCATAGTCTATGGCAAAAGTGTATTAATTATTTTTCTTTAAACGAGTTAGATTTCAGAAATATTACAAGAAACATTCTTAATACTTAATCAGTAGCAGTTGTCGTCCAAATATTGAATTATATTCTTGACAACTTCATTTACAAATTTTGCACAGTTTTTTATATGTTCCATTTTTGTCGAAATGATGGGAACTGTTCTCATTGAATGGGCGACTTGGATGGTAATATTATGGTATTTGTCATGTTGGTAATTCTTGGGAATTTCTCTACTTTCTTTTGAAAATATTAGTTTCCATTTTAAATCAGACACATTCAAGGAGTTCACTAGAATAGCCACGTGCCACCAACTTAATAATCCATTTGGTCGATGCGAGTACTCACCATGGGGCCTATTTTTAGATTCAGCACTTTGGTGTGGTGGATTCCTTCTAACCACTCAGAAATCAGATTTCTTTATAAAAGCCAACAAGGACGCATTGGTGGATTCCATCACACCAAACTGTTGAATGTAAAAACAGGTCCATGTCTAAATTTCACAAAAACAGCATATGTCCAGAACCGATTATCTATATAACAATTCAATTTTTGTTTTATATCCAAAAAGTTAAGTAAAATAATTAAGAGATTACCCAAATTGTAGGCTCTCCGTTAACTTTTTAAATATGAAATGAAAGTTTGTATACGAAGTTGATAGTTGAACCAATCTAACTGCGCATAGTAATAGCAAGAAAATCATTTAATAGTGACTACCAAGACTGATTCAGATGAATTCTAGGCTGCTAGCAGCCTCGATATATTTTTTTATGAAATATTACAAAACTACGAAGGTGTGATAACAGCAATAAATCAAAAGTTGAAAAAACTTTTTTACCACTTCCTTTAGCAAAAATATTATTATGATAGTAGCGTAATCTTTCTAGAAACTATTTAATACAGACATTTTCATGAAAATAAATAATATCTACTAATGACTAAAAGATATTTACTTCCGTATGACCATTTGGATGTACCTTTCATTCAATATTACAGGTAATATCAATTAATTTAAAGTTAATATGCATTGAGCAATTTAGAGTAAGGTACAATACCTAATGAGGCCTTACTCCTCCTATACTACCTATATTTGAAATAAGTAGTAGATATATTGAATAAAAAATCCTCTATAAATTTTTTGTTAAATAATTTATAAATTAATATTTTTCAAATTCATCAGTCATCACCCTCGATATCGAAAACAGATAACATTATATCACTGATTTTTAAAGACTGTTTGTTCTAGAATCACCCAAGACACAACCTTGACATGATTGTTAAAAGATACTTATACAATAAGTACCCTTATATTGAGTGATATTTTGTTTTGTGGTCGTTTGTGCGGGGAAATATATTAAATTGTAAACTGAATGTTATATGACTCATTCAAAAGAAATATCATGTAAACAAAAACAATTATTTAATTACCAAAATCCTGATGTTTCCTGTGTTGCTAATAAATAATAATAATTACGAACAGCAATAAATTTATTTAAATGTTCATTGCACAGCTACTTTATAACCACTGTAGATATTGTTCTTGTGAACAAGTTTCTTCTTGGAAGTGTAATTTATTTTTCAAATAACAATTCCTAATACCTACAGGATAAACATAATTTCCAACGTCTGAGTAATTCCCGAAGTTTTCCTCACTACCTAATTGATATTAATATGTACGTAATCATTAATTATTTATTATCTGTTGTTAATTTATTAAGTATACACAAGTTTTTGACCTATGAATAATCACGATTGGGTAGGGATTTATCGCGGTTGGTATATTCAAACTCAGTTAGTGCGGAGCAGTGACTATACCAAGATTTATTTTCCCCGATAATTGATAAATATTACAAATGAGTGTTAACAGTTCATATTCGTTCTTACATAAATCACAGTTTGATTGAAAAGTGTAATTTCAAAGTGAGTAAAGTGTTTAATATTTTTTTCATACTTTATACCGTGTAGTTACTAGGAGAAAGACATAATCGGGATTTGTTTTGCTTGGTTTTGCTTCTAAGTCTAGACAAAATGTTTTACGGGGTCTGCTCGCCTCAAATAACCGAATAGTTTGTTTTGGGAGATAAAAGATAATTGAATTAGAGTTATTTTATGAATGTGGGTAGTTTTACTCTCTGGGTTTTAATAGAACACGAATTTGAAATACGATGATACAGGATAAGTTAAATAAAACGAAAAATAGTAACATGTACTTACTATAAGAAAATTATTTATTAAATCAAAACCGTGTTTCAGGATTATTGCATTTTATTGTGTTATTATTTGTTATTATGAAACCTTGCAAAATGATATAAGGAATTCCAATAAACCGCAACATGTTAAACCTACATATTTCGTTCTTTCCAGTCTATTCTTAGATATTACCTTTTAGTTTTGGAAATATTGTCTATGTTTTCTGTTCGTTACATAGTAATAAATATAGTTTCTATTAGCAGCAGTGTTTAGAAACTACAAACAGTAGGTTAAATAATCAATAATGGTATTTACTTAAAAATGGCTTATTATGGATTTTGAGAAATATTTTATTTAAAATATATACAAAATCTTTTAGGAAATTCATTAAATTAAATTCGTATCCATTTATATAAGTCTGCTACTATAATTTTAGTAACTGCTATCAATATCGGTACTCTATTGAGAATGATGTGTATAGAATTCGATAATAAACAATAGGGTTATTCAGTGAATTGTTAAACCATGCATTAACACATTGTAGCAATACTGCATCGTTTAAACACACCTAATTGTTACATATTTGACTATCAAACTAATATCACGAAACTACCTGTGCATGACAATCATTAACTTTCTGTAGAATGCATGTTTTTTCGATGTAACACCTCTTCCATTTAATATTATCTAGCAAATGAACTAGCATTATTCCTTGTCAATGCAAAAGTACCTGGTAATTTTGCGTAGATCTAGTAAATCTACGTTTGTTCACAATTTTTTAATTAAAATAAAAAATGGTAGTTCTAAGGCCACGTAAATAAGTGCTAACTATTAAAATTTAATTTTGTTTTCAAAATAAAAATTAAATGAAGCGTCATAACTTTTTCTGGCAGAACTAAAATGCCATTTTTGAAGTAAATGTAAGAATACAAATAAATAAAATTACAAGAATGAGTTTTAAATTAATTTCTAAAAGAAAAATCAAAATATATTAGTGATGTGGGAGCGCTCATAATGGATTTCGCTGGTCACTTAGATGTTTTCTTTGAATCTGGTTTACAATTTTTAATGTAAAATGGTTTATACTACTTTTTATATTTTGCCTACTCTACAAAATAGTATTGTTATATAGACATAAATCAATCGTGCAATCTTGGAAATAATGATAAAATAATCAATGAGACACTAATATAATTTACTTATAAGTATTTAGTATGATTTAGGTAAATAAACATTAATTTTTAATTATATCAACCATATCATATTAGTGATTTGATACTTTACAGGCCGAGAAATGTTTGAATACAACACTGTGTGTGATGTAAGCCATTTATTTTTATATTATCCCTTTAAAGGTAGAAGAAGGGCGTTTCTTTTCTTGAATGCATTTATACAGTAAACGCAGACCTGACAGACTATTACATGAAAACCTAGCCTAACCATCAATTCTCGCGCGCTAGCCTATTCCGCTGTATGACGTAATAGAGCGTTTCGCGCATTCGAATGAATATTGATATTTCCTTTGGGTTATTTCCCAAATAACTATTTTTTTGTTTGATTTTTATAGATTTGACTATAAGTATACAATACAATTTTTTTTTTGTTATTGTCTATAAAATTGTAATTTATTATTGATATTATTTCACACAAAAGTATTGACGTAAACTTGTTGTTACATACTTATTATCAGATTTATTTTTATAAACACATGACTTTGTAATAAACTCAATTTTAATAATAGCTGCATAATGTTAAGTATAACATATAATACTTTATATTTTTAGGTATATTACGAATTAGGTATTTTTTGTATAGAGCAATTCATATATTTTCCATATTTCACCTCATTTCAATATTAGTGGAGATCAAACTTCTAATTTGTATCTATGAGGTATTATTGTGTTCATAGAAATAATACATTAAGGAACATGTAGTGACTGATAACGTCAGAAATACAAATGTTACGATTATATTATTAAAAACTACAAGAGACGTTTAAAAGTACTAATTGACGTGTTTGGTTATTTCACAACCTAAAATATAAGCCACAAAATAATTATATTAAAATGAAAATATTTAAATTATGGTGATAAAATACGTTCTTAAAATACCAACACACTCACGTCAATTCTAAAGTAATCATCATTGTTGATCACTTTCGACAAAAAATAGCGTAGCATTAGTCTAGATAGTATATTTATACCTTTTAAAAATTATTTTCTCCGGGTTCTTAAAGATACTATAAATAAATATTTGAATATTGATAGATAGCAAATTATACAGGGTGTCCCAAAATAGAAGGCAATACCATTAACCACATATTCTTTGGACAAAAATAATGCGACTTTCCTTATGCTATTATTTGTTTGGGCGTCTCTGTTTCAATATACAGGGTGTTAAAGTTACATTTTAAAAAACTTTGTTAATAATCCCATTGTTTTGTAAGATACACACTTGAAATTTTGTACGTACTTTAATCTTATTCCGGCACACTTATCATGTAATTTTGGTTTAAAAAATCAAAGGGCGTATGGTGGTAACTGAGGGTTGAAGTACCTTTTATCCCCTCCAATTATTTCCTATGCCTATGCAGTTTTTTGTTGAAATATCATCCGTAGAATTTTCTTCTGATCATTTTATTTCTTTTGTAATTTTTTGTTTAAATGCTCCGTTTTGGAGATGGTATTGATGGGTTACAAATGTCTTAACGGCCGATGAATGCCAGGAAAAAATAGTGAGGTCCTTTATCCCAACAGATCACATCATAAAAGGAAGATTTTCTTAAATTTGGAACGACATCTCCATGAAACCGGAAAAGAAGTTCGGAATTTACGGCCTACATAAAAAATTAAGCCCTTAGCAAGAGGAACAAATCTTAGCACTGATAGAAGAACAGCCACGTATGGACGGATTTGAATCCCCATGCAACTATTGTAGAACACCATCAATTCACATTCAGGGTTAATGTCTGGGCGGGAATAGTGGATAATATTCTGTTGGGTCCCCTTTTCATACAAAATAATTTACTTTCAGCATAACTTTAAAATTTTCTCCAAAATGAATTCCGAGATGTTTGACATGATGTACCTGTTATCGTACGGGACGGTATGTGGGTGCAGTTTGACGGTGCTCTACCCCATTATGGTAGAAACGTCCGGCAGTATTTAAATACCCATCTATTTCCCAATCGTTGGATTGGTCGAGGATAAGACGCACCTATTCAATGGTCACCACGATCTCCTGACCTTAATTCATTGGATATTGAGACTATTATTCTTTGGTTGATAAGAGAACTGTATTACAGATTTTAATGCCATATTATTTTTTCAATTCATAAGTATTCCTCATTTTATAAAATTTAGGATTATCCATTTTGTTTGAATTAGCAAATATTCATTCAGTAAGTATTACGATTTCCTAAGTTGCCAAGGTTGCCAGAGCATTTAAACAAAAAATTACAAAATAGATAAAATGATTAGAAGCAAATTCTACGTTTGATTTTTCAAAAAATCTGCATAGGCGTACTAAGAAATAATTGGAGGAGATAAAGGGTACTGCATCCCTCAGTTACCTCCATTTTCCGTTCGATTTTTTTCACCAAAATCACATGATAAGTAATTTCAAGTATGTATCTTACAAAACAATGGAATTATTAACAAAAATATTTTTTTTAAATGCAAGTCGTATTATTTTTGTCCAAAGAATATGTGTTTAATGGTATGGCCTTCTATTTTGGGACGCCCTGTATATCGAATCGAGAAGTAATTGAACTAGTAATGATGATTGAATATAGTGTCAGGTTAAGATCTCACTAAGAAGCTTCTATTTCACTATAAACAGTAAGGCTACTAGAACATTTTCGGAAAGCTGATGAAAATGTTAAATTCAGCGATTGCTTGAAGTTCAACAAAATCCTTTCACTCCTTTCAGGCAGTATAAACAATTATTTAAATCACTGCACAGTCGTAAAATTGTTAGGAAAAAAGTTGTAGTTCATTACAAAGTATATCAAGTGGAAGAGTTGAATGAGGATAATTCACATAGTCGCATTGCATTGCGACAAGATCATATTACGTTGTGATTAAAATCGTAACTTCTTAAAGTTTATTGTTTTCTGTGACGAAGCCACTTTTTATTTGAATGAAACTGTCTTGGTATCAAGTTAAATCTCATTGGGTTCAAGGATTCTGTAGCTAGCGCCAAGGTAAAGTAAACGTATGGGTTGGAATGTTGCATCTTTGGGCTTTACTTCATTGAAGAAAATTTAACGGCTGCTAGATATTTGAATTTTTCTTGAAGAGTTCTTTATCCAAATAGTGAAGATAATGGTGTTTTCCACCAAACAATATGGTTTCAACAATAAAAGACCCCTCCTAACTTCGGTGTTGATATCTTGGTGTATTGACAATACTTTCCTTGGCAGATGATTGGGGCGACGAAGAACAACTGAATAACCACCACGTTCACCTGATTTAACGTTGCATTTTTTCTGTTAGGGTTACTTAAAAACACTGATATATTTTAATAACGATATTTAATGCCATAAATTACAGATAAATTTACTTACAAAATGTTTAGGTAATACTCAAAAATATATGAAATCAACATGAAAGTCACTTTATAGTGTTTATTTAAAAAAAAACTAAAAAGCCACCAAAATAACATTCTTCTATCAAATTCAAGTGAAGAAAGTTCTTACATCCAAGGTGATTCAATCATAATGTCAGTGTCTACACACTCCATAGACTGTTTCACACGACCCCTCATCCAAAACAGACATACTACAACAGACCGTTTAAAGTACACGTTGGTTAGTGAATTACTGTCTATGCACTTCAGCCTGATTAATCGGTTTATTTTGAACATTCCTGTGCTTTAAAACGAATGTTGTAATAGAAAACTGTTCTGTGGATTAATGTGTGATTAACTTATTGCTATTTACAAATCGTAATATTGACAAATTTGGATTAGATTTAGTTTACAGTTTGGTTCATGTAAAGATATTATTTAAGTACTCTATGAAGGAAATAATAATAAAAAAATAAAAATCTACAGTTTCCCAATATTGTTATTGCAACTATAGTTGTTAGTCACAAGACGTGCAAATTTCTGCATCGAAGGTAGTACTAAATTTATTTGAGCATTTACTATAGGGCTTGTATAATTTACACTATGTTAATAAAGATTGTGTGTGTTTTTTGGCGAGGTCTGCTCCAACCTCCTTGAGGTCCTTGATGGGCGACAATAGCAATTTAATATGTGAATTTCATACTTTTAAAAGATAACATAGCATTCATTACATATTTCAACATATAAATTATTATTGGCCGAAGTGACAACAAACTAAGAATGTTTAAAATAGTGAATACATTTTTTTATTTATCATAAGTACTAAAAAAATATTTAAATGTGGCAACGTCGCATCAGGCCTACACCGAGTTGATTTTAACAGTCTGAAAAGCCGTTTAAATAATAATTAGACATTGGCTATCATCCTATATAATGTCTACCTATCAACAGAGAATAATAAACCAAATTTCAGTGTCTCTTTTTCAATCAAATAATTTGACCCGTAAATATAGATTCCAATAGGATCATTGTAATAACATTTGACTGAAATCTAATTTTTTATGACGCAAAGTATCGGGAACTGTATACTTCGTGATGTCACACTAATGCAGTCCATTATAAGTCGACTATTTATTTGATTTAATAAAATGCTATTACCTCTAATGATCCCAATTTAAAGTTACACCCTATATTATGAAAGCAAAAAAAGTAGAAGGAAACCAGGGCGTCTACAATTTTTACAGCATCTAAACAACACTATTTAGGTGTTTGGGTGGATCAAACGTGCTGTGAATCCTACATTTATCCGATTTCTAATTTGAATGCTCTCGAGCTAATAAAACGATCGGCTCGAAGACTTGATAGACAACGATACGACCTTGTGAAGTTTTCGCTTACGAAATGCACCGTTAGACAAAGCAACTTAGAAACTGGAAACCGCATTGTGAATTCATACCGTGAAATAAAGTAACAGTAAATTGCTATTACCCGACTGCCTTAGCACAACCTGTGTGTTATACAATCCCGTTTGTATAAGGAACATTCTCTGTGTCTAGATATATAATTAGAAATTCGTCGGGTCAACTTTTTTTGACAGTAAATCTACACTCTGAGGTAATGCAGACTTTATGTAGGTACCCGAGATTTTTAAAAGCCTAGATGGTTTGTTGATCAGATATAACTTGCATCAGTCTACTTATACTATGCCTAAGTACAAATATCTTAAGAGGGTATAGAAAAAAATAAGAATTAACGGAATCAAACTTCAAAAAATTACCAAACTTATTTATAAAGCAAAAATTTTATTTTTGATACTATATTGAACCTCTATTTACCGCCAACTATGGAAGCCCGTTCGCCCTGTGGTTTTTTATTTCTCACGTTTGACGTTTAGAAAGTTTGGCAACCAACAACACTGAACGGTAAAATACGTTATCATAAATGAAATCCTATGACTTTATGTTGTAATTTTCGGTTTCTCTTCATTTTTGGTGCTCTATTCAATTTTAAACGTTTTATAGTAATTAAATAAAGGAATTTCTGTCGGGTACAGATATTTTCCAAAACTGTCGCGGGTACATTCAAAGTTTTCTATTATCTGCGGACTTGAATGAAAATTAGTGAAAAATGTAGTTTTGATAGTTTGGAACGAAAGAACGTAAAACGAATGCAAAATACTGCAGCTAACTGTTAATTTTTAGGTGTTTGTTCGCTTCTAAATTTGTAAACGCTGTAAAAAACGATGCTTACCATGGACGCCGATTTTCCGGTAGAGAGAAGGATTTTGCCCCATTTTTTAATTCGAGCTAGAATTCCGAAATAATTTTTTATTGTCTTTTAGACCTCCCTAAGCACATGGTTAAAATGGTTGGTTGTAGTTAGTGATAGTTAATCCTGTAGAGTTAACCATACATTTTAGAGTAGGAGATCAATCTTCGACCGCATGAATATTTTATTCAGTGCGATAGTATTGTACAGAAAGACTTACTGTATATTTAATTTTGCGGTTTTGGATAGTCTTTGTATTACGTAAGGTATATAGGAAACCTCGTGAGGTATATATTTGAAAATTGGTATATAGAGTTTTAAAGAATTTTTAACTTCGATTGTTTCTGAAAATACCGGAAGTAGTTGTCTAATTTCTATATTTTAACCCTATATGGTATCACAAAGGGCATAACAATAGACAATTCTCTTAAATTTTTTGACAACCGTCTTCACAAACCTTATAGCAAGCTGAAAGCTCTTTACATGCATAAATATCTTCTTGATAATGAAAATAAATCGAAAATTTGTAACCATCTTAGAATACTGCTACTACTACTACAAGAATAAAGAATAATGCCCATATCAATACCCATGAGTAGATATCATCGAATTTTCTTTTAATTTTTAGTATTGTAAATAAACTACACATGCATTATACACTTTCTCTAGTCCAACTATCTCTGGTAAGAAGTGGTAACAAATGGCCACTAACACAATTGAAATGCGGGGCACGCTTTGAATTAACAAATAAAAATATATAAATCAAGAGGGTTATGCCTCGCCAATAGCGCCTCCCCTAATGGAAAGAGCAGGGAAACGTAGAACGAGCTCCACAAAGCTTTTCCGCTCTTAAACATGATGTGATACGGTAAACGATTCCCAGTTCTCATGGACTTTTTATCTACCCGCATAAATTCACTAAACAATATGCTCGCGTTATTGCTGCTAATATGATTTTAGGCACAACAGTAATTATTATTGTCAATGTTTATGCATAGACTTTAGATTGTAAAAAGAAATGGAAGATCTTAAATTTTAATTCTTCTATATCTTTTTCATTACTGAAAATATAGTAAGTAAGAAAAGTAACTTTACTTTAACCTTATCTCTCTGGAAATGTTAAGAAAGTGAAACCAGTCCAGTCCAGAAATCGTCTGCCAAGGTTAAAATAAATTAGTTATATATCTATTTTGTGATAAAAGATTGTGTTTCTGCATTTACGAACGAAGAATAATGTTTGAAATTACCGCCAAAGCAATACTATAACATTCAAATGTTTTCAAAGTACACTTTGCTTAATCGTAAAAGAAATGAGATTCACCAGTATGTCCATAAAATGATGATTTGCTTCCAAACGATTAGTTTTCTCAACTTCAAGCAAGTGTATAAAATTTTTTGATAAATTATCAGTCTTTAAGGAAATTCCATCAAAATTTCAATAAAATTGAAGATAAAAAAGTTTTTAACCTATCACGTACCCTTTATACCCTTTAGGGCGCTGCAATTTTAGAAACATTTTACCTGAAACTGCATCTCTATAAAAGTAACAAGTGTACCAAATTTGAAAAAAATCGGTCAAGTATTAAAAAAGTTATAACTATAAAAACAAATTTAAAAAAAAAATAAGTTCGAGGTTGTGTAACTCCGTTAATATTGACTGTTCGAGAAAATGTGACATGAACTTGACACATTATTTTTTCGAGTATTATCACTCCCTAAATTGTCTCCGTGGAGTTTCCGGGCGCCCTGTATAATACAAAAATGTTTCCCAATATTGATCCTTGGGGTACGCCGTATGTTAATTTCAATTGTTTCAGAACTGACATAACTATTGAAAGCATTATTTTCATTAACTAGTAATTATACACATTGCTTTCGGAGTTTTAAGTTTTAAATAACTTGCAATGCAGTTAAATGAAAATTCTGTTACACCATATTTATTCAGTGTAAGTAATAGTAATGCTATAAGCTTATATTTACAAAAAATAGCGTGTATAAAACTATAGGTACGAACTCATAAAAGCCATTACCTACAATTACTGTATCAATACCGATAGTTACCGGCGTGCTATCTAGCAACTACTCAACTAGTGATTTTTAATATAGAGTAATAACAAAAACACAAAACGATTATGTCCTATTAATCTAATTTACTGTGCGGTCACGCAAAAACAAAACTCGGCTCTCCAACGTGTAAATATAATTCAGTAATGGCATTATCGATTCCGGCGTAGGCTAATATTTTATGAGGATCAAACAATGGAAGGGTTAATTATCTATCGAGTTATGTATTCAAGAGTGACACCTAAATTACTCTTTTAATTAAACAAAATTGTAAAATGAAACGGATGCCAGTTTGAAAGCGCAATAATATTGCCGTCAGTAATTAAAGCAAATGCAAATCGATTACTAGCGAGGGGTGGGCTGGCTAAAAGGTCATATATCAAATCCGTTTTGTGCTCCCAATACTCTAGATGGAGTATCGAGGGATCCTTTACTTATTATGTTATCAATAACATTACAAGGTAGTGAATATTAAAATGAGAGGTAACTGCGGGTAATAAGACTCAGTTACTCCTTAAATACTAACAAGCCATTTCACAGACGTCATTGTCCTAATCAAAATATTGTGTTAATCGCTTTTTTAAATTGCTCCTCACTCCACATAATTTATCCATGGATTGGATGATGTCGTTAGAGAATATGGCACCACTCGGTCTTAAAATTCATTTAATAAATAAGGGAGTAGCTAACTTCTGAATTATAGAACCATGTGAACATAGTTTCCAGTGGTTTGTAGAGTAAATAGGTCCAGTAAATTACTTACTAGTGGGTAAACTACCTTACTCCCACCACGGAATTATCGAATGGAATGTGTCGAAGCTAGTCTACTCTGCTGTTATCTTTTTGCGAACGCTTGTTTTTCAGTAGAGTGGTTAGTAGCAAATTATTTCATTTGAGACGATGGAATACATTTGTGTACTTGTACAATTTTATATACTCAGTTTTAGATCTTTAAAACGTCAAACTAGAATGAGACCACCAATTCTGATTGGGGTACATAATCTAATTCAGAGGCAAAAGGATAAACACACTTGTGAAAATCCTAACTAATGTGATTGATTAACTTGGCATTGGTTTATAAAGAGCTTGGAGGTCCTGGTGAATTTGCAGTTAGATTCTGTTTTTCTGGAGTTCTGTGGCGCACTAATCATGTAATTCTTGATGATTTTGGAGGAACTAGAGTTACTTATTTTTTACTACATGTCACATATTGCAATGTAAGTAGGGGTAGAAGTTTTAAGATTGTATAAATAAAAAGAAGCTAATAAAATCTTAGTAGGGTCCTAAACAATATATAGCTTAATGTTAAAGATAGTAAGGCCTGTGAGAGTAAAATAAAATTACATTTGAAATTCATAAATTATATACCTGTACTAGATGAAATAATAGCAAAATTACAATATAATTGTTATTATATATAATAAATATAAAATCATTATACATACATATACAATAACAAAGAAAGTACTTTCGTATTTATTTTCGCAGGAAGATTTTTTATTATTTAGTTAGTACAAACATAGAAACAGCATACTTTATTGTCGAAATCCCAGAACGAATGAACAATTTAAGTATTTTTATGTCTGCCTCTTTTTATTTAAGGGTTTTATTACCCTACAGGCCTTATTAACCGCAGGTACTTCCCTTATTGTCGACAAAAGTTGAACTGGACATTTTTTATATTGGGTATCTACTTTCTGGACTGATTGAATCTAATACGTATTAAAATTTTAACATTTGGATCATCTAACATACTTATATTTTATAATTAATTTATATTATATTTTATAAATTTTAGAGCGCTGTAATCTTGGAATAGTGTTTTGTATAAAGACAAATCATTTTAAATATTTAATAACTGAATGATGTCAAGCTTAGCAAATAAAAAGGAATGTTATCTAATGCTACTTGCAGATCTAAATATTTGTGTAACAATCTTATGCCTGCTACAGAATGTGCATGAATTCGCGACTCGTATGGAATTCGTGCATAGTGTGTAGGGTTTTTATGAATGGATTTTTAACGAACAAGACCCTATACACTATTCGCGAATTTCTCGCATATCACGAATCACGCACAACGAATCATGAATACACGCATAGTACATGCTTTTGCTCTATATGTTTTATTTTTCGAGCTTTCTGCACACAAAGTCGCCACAAATTTGATCATTTTGCTGCGAAAAGTACGATGGCAAAGTGATATTATTAGTTTTTAAAAGCTATATATATATATGCCTTATGTTCGGTATAACAAAACGTTTCAATAGTTAAATTTCACACGAAAATAATGTATTAAATTTATTAATACAAGAATACTTTTTACTTTAGAACTGTTTAAAATATGTAATGGTAATGCTTATTAAATTGCGTTGTTTTATTTCGAAAGGTTCCGAAGATAAGGATTCCAGGGTTCACTCTTAAGGGATTGCAGCCCTCTTAGGAGGTATTTTTCTGCTATGTTCATATAAACTCTTTCGCTTATTCGTAGTCGCACAATGTACATATAAAATATTGCAACTAATTTTGGAAGTGCGAATAAAATACCCTGCTATGTAAAGAGCTATGTAAATGATACCTTTATTTCATTAACTGATTTTGTAAACTAATAGCCAAGTTTGAAGAAAGTTGCTTCAAGCGTCATGTTACAATTAAAATAATGCATTATTTCTTAGAATTTCCATGATCTTAGAATATTTACAGTAGTTATAGTCTTAGAGTATTTATAGTTTGCCATCAGGAATTTAAATAACCAAATGCATACCTAATTGCTTACAACATAATAAATAACCTTTAACCTAAATTAAATTTATTTCCATTTGTTACGATAGTATCACGGCATAAATATTACTCTAGGTATCTACTAATAAGTATTTTTTCAGCGTTTTTTCATAAATTAATTATATATTATTAGAATCTTATTTAACAGTAGATGCCCACTTAACAAACATAATTCATACATACTTGAAATATTATAGAATCAAGATTTCATAAACTAAAGCCAAATATGTACAGGGTGTTAAAAAAAGAGTGTAAAATATTTCAGGAGGTAATAGTATGAACCAAAATAAGCAGAAAAATGTTATGGAAAAATGAGCTGGAGCACCGTCATGCTGGAACCACATTTGTTGCCTCTGATTCAAATGAATGTCTTCCAAAAACTCATACAGTGTGTTCTGCAGAAAGTTGAGGTAAGCAGCGCCTGTTAATCGGTTTGGTAAAACAACAGAACCTAGAAATCTGTCACCTACAATACCCATCCAAATGTTTAATGAAAAACGTGCCTGATGTCCAGGTTCTATTAGAGCATGGCCGTTAGAGAGCATTTACACCAAACTTTTCCACATAGATGGGTAGGAAGGGCCGGATCTGTTTTATGGCCTCCAAGATCGCCTGATCTGAACCCTCTAGATTTCTTTGTTTGGGGATATTTGAAGACATTAGTGTAAGGTACTCCTGTAAATAGCCTGGAAGAGCTGCAGCTACGGATTAATCAAAAGTGTCAAGAAATCCAAACCAAGGAGGGTGTTTTCGATAGAGTTCGAATATCGTTGAGACGAAGATGTCGTGCCTGCTTGGAAATGGACGGAGGGCACTTTGAACATCTTCTGTAACTTTGTTTTTTGTTTGTTAAAAGCTACCTTTGTCGGTTTATTTTTGATAAAATAAAATGTTTGAAAAACGAATAGTGGTTCATATCTCCGCAACAGTTACTTTGCGGACCCATGTTTATTAAGACTTTTCTGCTTATTGGTTCATGCTATTACCTCCTGAAATATTTTACACACTTTTTAACACCCTGTATAATTGGTACCTACTCTTATTTTGTATTTGTCTTGTTTGTCGTGGTTCTTTCATACAAAGTAACAAGTAGAAACTTACCAGATATCATTGATATTTTAATGAGTCAAGGTAGATAACGGAGTACTAGAGTATTATCTCCAAAATGACCGTCATCAGCGTGCATCATAAATCATTAAAGAGAATAGCTGAACATTTGCTATCAATTTTCTGAAGATACAAAATAGCTCTTGTGTTTATTCAAAATCTTGCTGTTTAAATATTGACACAAGGAAACGTTTCTTTAGAAAATACTAATTTTAAAGTGGTGGTATGGTAGTTGGGTATATTACTGCTCCTGAATTTTGTGCAGGGTAACTATTCATAGTTAGATAGGCTACATGTACGAATACTGTGTTGTATGCTAATATATTTATTTACTGTAGTATTTTTAAAAGACTGGCAATATTTAAAATTTCAGATTTTATTTGAAACGTACAAGTGTGAAGGGTGTCATTTTGACTATCTAAAATATTTGCTTACGTGCGTCTGTAACAAATCTGTGTTGTGTGTTTTATTCTCTAGAATATATAGTTTTTGTTTATAACCTTATTATTGTACATTTATTTAGTGTTAGATGAATGCCAAAATGATATTAATTTTATATCTCAAGTACGTGTAGGTAATAACATTAATTTGCTATGTAGTATTTTAAAAATACTTAATTATCATATTTTCATTTTATTAACTTCGTCTTCAAATATACATGATTTGTGAAAAAGATAGCGTTTGCCTTTCAAGTTGTTTAGACTTATTCCAGAATGATTCGCATTTATGTGGTAAGTGTACAGCTATAATTGTTTAATATTTTAGACAAAATCTAATATTGACGCCATTTCTTAAATTGTTTTTATTTACAACATAAATTCATAGATATTACAACTATTTAAACCTACCTATATATACTTGCAGAATAGACAACTAACACTTGTGATAAATTTTCCGAATAATTAATTATTCTTCACTATACAAGGTGTTTACTAAATAATGATCCATACTTTAAAGTTAGCTTCCTTGGACGAAAATAAGGTGATTTAAGTCAACTTACCTTAGTACAACTCTCATCCTTAATAAGTTATAGGTCTGAGAAAGTTTTTTCTAATACTTAGTAAAGAAACTTTTTTAATTATTGTAAGTATTTGAATAAGGGTTTATATTCTAGATAGACATGGCCAGCCTAGAAGCACGCAGATTGTTTATCGAGAAAATACTACAATTTTTATATGAATTAGTATTAGCAAAATAAAATGCTGTAGAACCATACTGTCTTTAATAATTTAACCTTCTTTTCCTACCTTCTTTAGAACAATAATATTAACAATTGTGCCTTTATAATCGCCTCATATTTTTTGATTTTGTTTTATTACAGGATCCACATACTTACTACTGTAAAATTTTTCTGAAATATTCCATATGCTTTGCAGCGTTTTAATATAAAATTTTATTCAAATCTAACAATAATTTTTGGCAATATCACATATTAAAATTCTGCTTTTTATATTTCAGATTACATCACATCCTGCCTGAATATGAAGTCTCCATCCACAGCTACCGACGACTGCGACGATATATTTGGGCCCCCTCGCACGTATCCTACCGGGTATAGTCCTCCAAAGAGTCGCCTCTCCATGATATCCCCCAAGTATCGTCAGAAGGAGGAACAGAGAAAGGCGTGGAAAATCAGCTTCAACAAGTTGAGCAAAATAGACGACAAGGAAGAATGTCTTTGCAGATGGGTTATGATTAGAAATATCAAAAGGAGATTAGAACAAGAAACTATGGATGAAACAATTCATAAAAATCAGGTTAGCTACCCTCGGTACGACAACGATAACTACCTGAGCCTGAAGAGTGACTTTATGTTCAAAAATGTGACAAGTTACGGCGATTCCCACTTCTACAATAACTCCGAAGACTCCTTCGTAGTTGAACCAGATTTCGACGCAAAACTGGCTGAGGAAATCAACGAAGTGAACGCTAAGACCATGGAAGCCATAGGAAATTTCGTTGAGGGAAATTTGACTTCAACCCTACCTAATGAGGAACCTGTCACCGAAAATGAGAGATTTTCTTCAGGGAAAAGATCCTTCGATGACTTGGAGGACTGTGACGTTCAAGACGTGTTATCTCAACTGTATATGCCACCCACTCCTAGAATGCTCACCACCATCGACGACGACGAAGGCGAGCCTACTCCAAAGCGGATAAAGACGGATTTACCGCCAACAGAAGACTCCATAAGTGTTAGAGTAGACAAATCTAGTTGCGAAAAGTCATCAGTTTCGGAGTTTAGTGTGAACAGCTTTCTTAACAATAACGTCTCATCCTCTGAGGCCAGACTGAGGTACTTAAGCACGCAAAACGACTCGGACTCAAATCCTTATAGTTGCGGTCACGCTTCCATGTTCAGTGAGTTACAGAACAACGTTTATCACAATTTAATAGCATCACTGGAAACGTAGCTTCTCAAAGAACACTCCTAGACAACGATAATTGCTTTTTTAATTATTTATATTGTGATAGTATGATAATTCATACTTCTTTTTATAGCCAATACAGGTTGTAGTTTATTTTGGAAATATTATGTTGCCTAGGAAAGAAGCTCCAAAGGTATTGCACAAATAATTCTTTTAAAACAGCACGAAAATAATGAACCGAAACTGTACCACCAACAGAACCACCAGCTTGTTCCAATAAAAGCTTCCTCCCTTTGTATAGAGTGTATTAAGTTTTTGTTAGAAGATACTGCATTAGCAAGACATTTCCATATTCACGCACAAGTAACAATTGCAACATCAATTAGCAAATTTGTAATTACTTGCAGTTGGAGTTAACGATGGTGGTCAAAAATTGAATAAATTGTAAATGTTTTTACATATAAAAGAAATATTTATGATGTTCGATATTTTTGTGTTTAGTTCAATATTTTCCAACTCGACGCATACCACTGTATGTCAAAAACATTGCAATTTTTATAACTATATTACCCGTTTCCAAATTTGTGTAACGACCTTTGGAAAGCTGTACTTGATGTTTAACATGTATGAATACAGCTCTCTGCTCATAAAAATTTTATACCTTTTCCTACCAGGCACTTTTTGCAGTTTGAATATAGGCATTTCTTTTTTCCTTATATACCTAAGGACGGGGAATTACAATCGGTAACCAGCTACCGAAAACGACACCGTCCTTTTTAAATATTATTTTCGTGAAGTTGGGGCATAACCAAAAGAAATGCTAACTTATTCGAAGCGGACAGCAGTGCTTCTACCATGTCGATTTAGGTATATCCATGTAGAGAGCAATTCAAATCTGTGATATTATGTCTTAATGAGATGTGTTGAACTTAGATTAATTTTAACAAATCTTGTAAATTGTTAACTTAACTTAGATTTTAAAGTTGTACAGATGAGGCTTGTGTGATTTGTATAAAGCTCGTACTTCTGAAGTATATAATTTTCTAGAGGCATAAGTCCTGCGGCTTTGGTAGATACGTGTCGCCACGTTCCACATTCATATCAGAGTATGAAAGCAGCTTATACTAGATAACATATTTTTTAAAAGATGCATTTTTATAACGATTTTGGATTTTTATATACCTGCCAAATCAAAATATTTTTGACATAGACAAATCTCTAATATATTTTAGTAGTTTTCTATTATTGACTTAATGATTATATATTTGTTAAAATTGTTATTTTAACTGCAATTTTTTTTATAGATATTTTACTATAAAAGGTTCTGCCATAAATTTTGTATTTGTTGTAATCAAAATTGTACATATCTTTGATAAGTTTAATTTTTCATTATGTTATGTTATTTTTAAATTAATTATTATTTTATTAATTTATTCTAAATCGCATAGAAACATTGTTTATTATACTACTTTGTTTTATAAAATACCATTTTTAAAATATCAGGAGGAAAAATGTAATAAGAACGATTTTTGTTGATACCAAACGAAGAATGTTACCATGCTGACATACCAGTCCTGTATAAAATTTCTATATTATGAATTATTATACTGTATATGTACATTAAGCATTATCTATTATCATGGATATGCAATAAAGTACCTGAAAAATTGTGCCACCTTCTTTCTTTTTTTACCCATTCCTAACGAAAATTACCTGAACATTTTTTTTACTGTCGTGTAGATATTTCAGTTAATATAAATTGTCCTGCAATTCCTATTAATGAAGCCATGTATGTTCTTTAGTACTAAATATCTAAGTATGTTAAGGAACAATTTCATAGATTGGATTCAATAATTATCCAAAATAAAAATTAATCTAGCTAAATTTACTAAGTAGCAAAAAATACGTACTTGGCTTAATTGTGTCTAATAATTTTCATTACTTAAAACACTTTTGAACATTACGAATGTATAAATTCAGCCATAATAGATGAGATCCTATTTCTGCACTTCTAGAATTGCTTCTTTATATGACTTAAAAAGAATTGATTGACATTAGCTGAAATACCTTTACACTATTGAAAAAATTAACAACCTAATAATAATGAATATATGGGTAAATATTGTGGAGTAATTCAATGCTGGTCGGGGTATTAGTCCACAGAGTAGTTAATTTCACACAATATTATTAATACTTAATAAAAAAATATATACAAAATTACCTCATAGTTAAAATGAAGAATAAAAAGAGAAAACACATATAATGTTTATGTTTCATTACTATTACACTTTTTGGTTTAGTTTTAACACTTCAGTCTATCTATATTTATCTATAGTGTCCAAAGTATTGTACAGGTATATACATTTTTGATACTTATAACTAAACAAGAAATATTTACATACAATTTTCTGTTAGAAACTAATCATGCTAAAATGCATACGTTCCTGTTTGAGTACTAGTCATAAAATCATGCACTATCTACAGACAACCTGGAATAATGAAAGATTCAAAAGTATAGAAAATTTTAAATATAAATTATATGGAAGCATGCTTCTGGTATTGTCTATGAATTATACAGGACAAGAGCAATTTTTTAAAAGCCATTTAGCTTTGGAAAGTTATAGATAGTTATCTGCATTACCATTAAATTTTAGGCACATGAAGTATTGTAATTAAAATTTTTTTGACATTTATACATTAAGCAATAGTTAGATATTTTGAAAAATGCATAAATAAGAGAAACGCATAAATTATAATGTGTAGGTAAGTACCAGTCTTTTTTTTATTGTTAGACGTATAGTTATATACCTTTATGTACCTATTAATACTACCATTAAATCAAATAACAATGCTATTACTGTTTACGTATTTTTAAAAGTATAAAAAAATTACATATCTCAATGTTACCATAACAATTATGCTGTTTTACCCTATCAATATGATATTATGATTAATTTAAACATCTTTGAAGCTTATAATAATTATAAAACTATACAATATTTTTCTTTTTGATTGGTGTTCTAAGTACACTTATCCTTTAACAAAGACAGTCATTTAATATAATATTGCTATTCAAGCTCTAAATAACCATTGTATAGTCGCGGCAAGAATTGAGGCGACTTACGTCATGCGAAGAAGTGAATAATTCATTATATTTTCATTAAAATATTTAAGAAACTGCAATTGAGAGGAATAAAATTAAACTAAACTAAATATTTGTATTATATATTGCACTAAATTGCAAAAAAATACTGTTTTTAACGCGATCAAATATCGAAAATTATGTTGATAATAAAAACAATTGCGTAATGTCTGCCGTGACGTAAGAGGTCTGAATTCTTGCCGCGACTATATCAGTGCAATTTAGTAGCCTTAAACTACAAAAAAAATGTTTTTATGAAGAAATTTAAATTATGAAGTGTTAAAATAATTTTATTTTTAAATTATTAAAATATCTACGATTCGCTAATGAAGAAATATATACGTATATTATTTATGAAGACAAAATACTAGAGCTATAGTAAAATATTGTATGCTATACATTACGAGGAAGTTTACTTTTCAATATACTTACCTAATTCGGTTAACAAACAAATAATTATCATGCAGCAAAAGCAACTTTTATAACATTCAAAAAATTCTTATTAATTAGAATTAAGACGTTTTCAGATATCTGCAATTAATAGGTCTTATAATTATTGTATCTATTCATTTTCTAATTGCATTGCTAATCATTAAAAAACATTTTACTGAATAAACAAATCTAAAAATATTTTGTAGAGGTTCGATGTCGTTAAAAAGATATACATATAACATGATACAGGAGTATTGTGAGTTGCCTATTTTAAGTAAGTATTTCGAACCCTGAAGTGAAATATCCATATTTATCTGTCCTTCTCGCGCCTAGTTTGCTTTCATGGACAACGTCTGAAACACAGACTGCGAAATAAAAAGATGTTTTAAACAACGCAGGTTTCTTTAAATTAACAAATTACTTACCCTGTATTTCATACCATATTATTATTGAAAAGCTTCAATTACCGTCATCATCAGGTAGATTTCATCCCGTGCATTTAGTATCTAAGTATTTCTATTTGTGAAAGAATTTTGGATTTTTTTGGAATATGATTTCTACATTTTATGTTTTAAAAAAGCCGTAAGTGTTTTATATTTACTAATGTCTATGTATTTTTTTGCTCAAAGAATTGCTTTCACCATGGAATACGACCACATTGAAGAAGGAGACGACTCTTTCGATAACTCGAGAAAATATGTCAGTAAAATATTTTCACAATATTTTTTATGCCGTGTTTCTTGTACAATTCCATAAATATGTCTGGCGATTGTATTTTTCGATTGATTTTTGTGGTAGAATTTTGAAACACGTTTCCAGCGACTTTTCCCGAATTTCAAGCAGTCTGCACTGAATATCTTCTTCCATCATTTTTTAAATAAGTAAAATGTTTGATTTTTACAGTAAAATAAAGTGATTGTTTACTTCCGGAAATCACTATGGTAAATCAACGCTTTATTGACAGTTGGCGATAATAGTTAGAGGATAAGCGCCATATATGGAATATCATTTTGCCTTTTTCGTATAAAAAATTTAGTTTTTGATAATAAAATTTGTTTCTTTTTTATGAAATATGTCATTGATTTTTGTGGTAGAATTTCGAAACACATTTCCAGCGACTTTTCCCGAATTTCAAGCAGTCTGCACTGAATATCTTCTTCCATCATTTTTTATAAATAATTCGCGACAAAACTATTAATGTTGGTGCTATGACAGCGACAAACAATTTCTGTTTAATGTAATGGCTATGTTGATAAATAATTGCGTCAGGTAAAATGTTTGATTTTTACAGTAAAATAAAGTGATTGTTTACTTCCGGAAATCACTATGGTAAATCAACGCTTTATTGACAATTGGCGATAATAGTTAAAGGACAAGCGCCATATATGGAATATCATTTTACCTTTTTCGTATAAAAAATTTAGTTTTTGATAATAAAATTTGTTTCTTTTTTATGAAATATGTCATAGATTTCTTTATCGAACTTTTATATTCAAAACATATCTGTCATTAAATGGGCCATTTTTTAATACAAAATTTTACTTAATATGGAATAGGACATGCCCCTAATATGGGATAAGAAGAGTTGAAATATATAAAGCAGACAATTTAGAAATAACTGAAAATCAACGTATTTTATTAAAAAATATTAAAAAACACAAATACAACTACTTTTTAATTGTGCTAGGAAAGGTACAATAATATATGAATATATTCTTTAAATATTACATACAAGTTTAAATTGCTTTGCAATACTCGCACATAAAGTTACTTTCAGGTCCTGAACACTCTACGTGACACCACTGCTGGCACGAAATACATTGTATCCACTTTTCACCCTTTTTGTCCTCCAGAAATTTTCCGTCGCAATAAAAACAAATGGCATCCTCTTCATGTGATGTATTTGTCGTCAAATCTTCCCTATTATCATCTTCAGAAGAACTATCGGTTAAACATACGGAATCTTCTTCTGAAGAAGAATCTTGTGATGCCACTTTCTTTGATTTTGATCCCGTTGACTGACGTTTATTGAGACCACTACAGGACGGTTGATCAGTTTCGCATAACGAATCCATTAAAACTTTACGTTTTACGGTTATAACCTTTTTTGAAGACATATTATTTATGGAAGTCTCTAATTCATTCTTATAAGGAGATGAAGTAATAATTACTGCCTCTCCGGGTGCCCTTCCTCTTTGAGGACCTTATTATCTTTTAAAACTAGGTGCAGGTGAAATTTTTGCGGGGCTAATAAATTCGTTTTCAATCAAATTATTAGCTATATTTGTTACATGTACAGTTTCGCCTTCGCTTCGCTCGAAAATCGCTTTCTGTAAATACATGACGATTTGGAGGAAACAATCTTCTTCTTCTAAAACTGTTTATAACAATTCATCCAGTTTGAATCTTCAGATAAGCATTAGCAAACAGTTCAGAGATATCAAAATGAATTACTGCCCTTTGGTTGGAACGCAAAAATAATCTTACCTCTCCACTATAATGTGATTTTAGGGGACCAATGAATGTTTTGTCCAGCGGCTGCATGTAATGGGTAGAATGTGGGGACAAGCACAATATTTCAACAGAATTTTGCCGTGCCAGCAATATTGCTTCTACAGGGTCGTTTTTTGTTAACTTCACCTTATCTATAAAATGTTGCAACCACTGTGTAAAAATATGGGTTTGAATCCATCCACTCGGATGGCACACGACTTTTGACCTGGCAAAACATTCATATTTTTTCTAGGAAAAATAAGAAATGGTGGAACAAAAGTTCCTTCTGCGCTCATGCATAATACTGCAGTAAATTCCTCTTTCGGCAGAGGTTGAAACGCTAACCTGCTTGGCGCTAAGTGCCAGACAAGATTGAACTTTAGACTGAACGATGGACAACCTCGTTTCATTGACATTGAACATTCTGTCACCTGCGTATTGATGCTTGTCAAAAGCTATATCCAGAAAATCGAAAACTTTCTACCAACTGATTTTCTAAAATGTGTGGTAAAACTGAGCGTCTATCCCATGTATTGTTGTATCCCATATCATTACGCACTGCTTCATTGCATATTCTGTTCTGCATTTTTAAATATTTTCATAAATTGAATAAATGGTACCCAATATGGAATATTCTAAAATAGGAACAGTTTACTATTCCATATTACGTATCTAGCCATCTTTAACTTTGCATACCAAATGCAAAGGTTTACAATTAACTAACCTCAAATTGCAATACAAAAATTAAAAGCTTGTATCATGCACAATTCTATTTTAAATTGAGAAATTTAAGAGTTACTTTTAAGCCTGTAAATTTAACTCTTAAATACTTACCTCACAATGTTCGACTTCGTGAAGAAAACTATTTATTACACAAAAATACTAATGGCCGGTTTCTCAACATTTGGCGCAATCGATTCGATAACTATCGAGTACATAAATTTATCACACCGATAACTTTATATTGGTTTCTGAACGCATGCCTTCCAAATTTTGTTGAATACATAACAGTTCGATGGATATCTTAATATCTGCAATAATCATAGAGGGAGCTAGCAAATGCACAACTGTTTGCAGATGCCATTTATAGAAGTTACATTTTCAAGAAATAATTGTAGTGGCGCCACAATCGGCTACCTAATGATATCACATCACATTACCTAAATAAAAATATATACAAACCTGCTGCATAAAAAAAAAATTATTAAAACCTTTTCTAATACTGATAGTAAATTTGTTCTAGTACTAGAGACTTGAATACTATCTCCTATTAAATCTATCAGTAAATTTACAGTTTCTTTAGTTAAGATCGCCGTATTTCTCGCCGTAAAATGATCAAATTTGTGGTTTTTTAGGTTCCGAAATTATGAAAAATAAAACGCGTAGAACAAAAGTAATATCAAAAATAAAATTACTGATGTTTTGTTTATCCACTTTTACTATTTAAACTCTCTTCAAATAATATAATAACTTTTAAAATGCATTTGTATGACACACATTATCTCGCTATTCTAACCCCACATTTTAACAATTATTTTCACATACTTATAAACAAAAGTGAACAATGTTATATGCAGAAATATGTAAGTTTATGTTATAACAATGTTTACATATATAGCTGAATTTTAAAAAAATACGCATTTTCAGTACCTAAAAATTTGCTGGATAAATCGCTTTCTGACGTTATACATTGATTTTATTTCGGTACCTTTGAATATTCGCTGGTGGCATGAGATAACATTGTTGTTATTTGCTAAACTTTATATTATTCAGTTCTTAAATGTCTAAAATTACTTGTATTTGTAGAACACACTATTTCAAGAATATGGCGCCCGTAAACCTCTCTCGAAATTTTGTCGCTTTATTTTTCATACTGGTTTTCTATTTCACGATAACGTCTTGGCGGTTCAAGATATCTGACTATATTTAAATATTCTTCATCTGAAGAGGCAGACGAATCAAAATTTTCCATTGCACAAAGTAATCGTCACGAAAATATCAAAAAAGTTGGGTTAAGCCTTACAATAAAGATGTAACCAAGCAACAGCTAAATCACTGCGCGCGTGCGTTAATGTTTATTGGACAGATATCTTGCCATTTTTCTTTGGATATCTGTTCGATAACTTATGCAATAGATAAGCATTATCGAATGGTTCAGAAACCGAATTCATGGGATATCTCCAGTTTATGGAATCGATAAGTTTATTTAATAGATATCTACTAGTTGAGAAACCGGACATAAGAGTTATATGAGGGACCAACAAATTACTGTTAATACAGGGCCGTGACTGAAGTTGTGCGCGTATGTTGCCATTGCGGTGTTGCCACTAATAGATTGTTCAATAATACTGTATGCCATATTAGGATCGTATTTTATTGTATAAGTGTTTTAAGTAGCATTTTCTCCACGCAAAAATGTTTAAACGCGAGAACGGTGAATAAGAGTCAATTAAAATACGAATGCAATACAACGTTCCATATCCATAATCACATCACAATCATGTTTGTGGAGCAGAGACCTCCGTAACTTGGACAAATTCTTCACAAACACAGACCACCTGTGTTCACAAACTTCGGCAGATGTTGTACGTTCCGAAAATGATGGCAACAACCCATACAGCAAAGAAATATTTTAAAATTGTTTTTAAAATGTTATTAGTCAAATATTGAAATTTTTTATAAATTTTTAGGTATTAATAATATTAATCAAAATATAACCATCTGTTAACGTTTTTAAAATGTCGATTCAATGTCCACATCAATGTTTTAAAAATATTTTTATTTTGTAAATATTAAAAAATATTTTATAAATATTTCAATATTTTTTTACTGTTTTAGGAAGATATTTTAAGCTAATATAAATCAAATCTCCTACAATTCCAATCAATGAAGTCATATGTATGTTCTCTGATACCAAACATCTAGGTATGCTAATGAACAATTCCACAGACAAAGCTCTATTCAATAATTATCTAAAGAAAATAAAGTAATTTACTAACCTTCTAATGAAATACTCTATAAATATCTAACTTCACTTTTTGGCAGTGGGAACACGACAAATTCAATCACAATAGATGAGATCTGACCTATTTCTGCATTTTTAGGATTGCTTCTTCAGGTGGTCTCCTTTAAGTTGAATCAAATATCTAACTATAAAAATTATTATAAAAATTAAAATTATTTGAAGTTAAATATCGACAATGACAAAAAGTGACATCCTGTTTTTAAGCTGCACTACGCTGATGAAGAGCAAAAACCCAAAAAACAACGTTGTCCGCAGTTGCTTCGTTGTTCCCTCCATCTTTTTTCTCTGGATCCATCAAGCCGTTAAAATCCACTTGTCTCTTATAAGATTATGATCCATTAAGCTCCTTTCCTTCTTGTATTAAATGGTTTTCCTAGATCTTTTCTCACAACACAGAATAAAGTTTGAAAACATTAGAATAAGTATTAAAAATAAGTGCCGTTGCCAAATTTGTCCGATTTAACCATAAACTAACAATATGTTTGACGATTCTTAAGAAATCTTGTATTGTTTACTTCATAAATACTGATACAAAATCAATTTGTAAACTAATTACCTTAAAAATGAGTTTTTGCTTAGTTTTAATTGTATTCTAGTTGTAGTAGTAGTATTTTGTGACTCATTTAGTGTGTACTATTGGTCTTAAAATTTTTTTTTCATAAATGTTTTTTTGCTTTTTGGGGTCAGAAGTCATATCCTTTCAATATTGGCACCCACATTCCAAACACCCTATATTCCAAATATCTCTAAACAATAAAATTAAATTTAGAAATTTTAATCCATGCCGTTTTATTGCCTCAATTTAAGGGATAATTCTCCAAAAAGGTATAAATTTTGGCCTCTATTAATTATGGTTTTAACTGTATCTACATGTTTGGAATAATATTAGAAATATCGATTATTTTATCTCAAATCGTCCATCCATCTTACTAGCTATTTGACAAATAATAAACATACGTAATATCTGTCTATGTTCTGATATTAAATTCGGCTAATTGCTCCTAAATTTTTAAATATGTGCAGGGTAGGTTTTTTTACTTATTACTAGTTAAATTAGCTATATACTTGTAATATATTTCGATATCCTTGTCCTATTAGATAACACATGTAATACACCGTCGTGTTCTTTGTCGAGAACATTTAAAAGATGATTCTATAAGTTGTCTTTATACCGCAAGCCGGACATTCATTACACTGTTGTGCTTTGTTGAGATAACACGGTTTGAGAAAGAAGTAGAGTTACCAGTGAAAACGATAATTAACGATTCAAGAAGCAGAACATTATTAATGAAGTTCACATAAACATCAGTATTATTCCTAGGTAAAACGGTAAACCTATATGAATAACAATCAGCTAAAGTTTTTAAATTGTGAAGTTAATCAGCCAAGTCTATGATTTTGGATCAGTTTCAGGTAAAATGTTGAAATGAAATACATAGTTAATAGTGAAAACAATAAAGGAAAATATTAATGAAGTTAATATACAGGGTGTCTGTGAAAGGTTGGTAAATCTTGGAGCTGGAGATACTGGCGATCAAAAAAAGGCGATTGAGCCAAATATGCCTTATCCGAATGTTGCTGGTTTCAAAAATACAGGGCGTTCAATGCTAGAATGTTATTTTGAAATATCTCAATAACTTCGAAACCTGTCGGAGTATTAAAAAAAAATTGGCGTTGTTTTTTGGCACGGCAAATAAGAATTTTTAACTAATTTTGACGTCACTAGTAGAGGGCGCCACTTATGGCACAACATGTTTCTTTTAAATGGCAGAACTTTTTTGCTGTTTAGTATATCCATCTGTCTATTGAAAATATCGATTCTCCTACCTGTTATATCTGACAAAGGTATACCTTGTTGAAGTCGTTAGGAGTAACCATTTTTGAAATAATCGTATTTGAAATATTCAGTGCAGCGATTGAAAACTGTTATCGTTTCGGGTAAAGTGCTTTTTCTACTGAAAATACAGCAAAATGTTGAACTTGAAAAAGTTGTTCAGAACGTGCAAAATTTCAAAAAGATCGGCCTGCTTTGATAAAATCTTTGTGCTTTTTTGAAAAATGGTTTCAAAATCAAACCTCCCATCTTGTTGAAGTCACTTAGTGAAACTCTCTTACATCTGTAAAAGGTGTATATAAACCCTTTATACATCTTGCATCTATATTATATATTCAGAAATAGTGATTACATTGCCAAAAGAAAAAAATATTTAGTTTTATACTGCAAATGACAGTCTCATTGTCCCATTTTAAGAGTTTCATTTACTTAATAATAAAATTTCTTGTTCTATATGTACTTCTCATATAAGTCACCTCTATCATAAATATATTAAATACCGGCGAGTTATTAACAAAGAATAATGTAACTTGGGTTTTAAATTATGTATAACATTATTTTGAAAATCTAACGATAGAAAATAGAGCTAAGAAAATAGTAACGTTCGTTTTATTGCTTTAGCTTCATTGGTTCGGTATTTAGAATATAATCTATTCTAAAATCAATATAAAAAATATTATTAAGGAGGAAAATAGTATAGAAATTTATATTACAGATATATTAATATAGCAAACCAGTATTTAACGTCCTGAACTGTGTTTGGCTAAAACCTTATTAAAATATTAAAGAAAGTTGTAGTTATTTAGAAACAACAAATATAAATTAATTTCAACGTATTTATAGCAGTTTTGTAGAATAAATAAAGAATCTGAATAAAAAATATTATGAGAACTAGTGGAATATACACTCAAAAATTTAAGTCTTGATATTGTAGTACTGCGTAACCCAGCAGTTCTACTCCATTGTGCGTAGTCCAATCTTTTTCATGCTTCGATGTTCTAGAATTGCGAAGCAGCGAATATGACTGCGGCTGTAGTAAAGAATGTTCTATTAAAATAGTAACATTCGTTATAATTACGAGTGTATACAATACAGTAAATATAATAAAAAATAATTAAATTATGCATCTAATATACAAATTATAGATTTGTTATTAATAATTTGTGACCATTTTCTATAATTACATTAGGTAGTTTGCTTTGTCCTTTTTGCTCAAATTTTGACAGCTATACACAGGGTGATTCATTAATAATGGGACAGAGCTTAAGGGCATGTTGCTGACCTTAAAATGGAGCTATTAAGCCAAATATACCGTATCCGATCTACTTTCTTTTCGATCTACAGGGTGTTAAAGTTGAAAAAATATTTTAGATTTTTTTTTAAATATCTTGAGCATCTTTTAACGGATTGTCTTGAAAGTTTGTGTACCTATGTTTTCTGAGGTGGTAATTACGAAAATGGTAACTATTTTGCTTAAAACTGAAGGAAGAATAACATACTGAAGTATGTACTGCTCCTCCTGAAACACCCTGTATAATTTTTAATATTAAATACCGCAGTGAGATACATTTTGTATATCCCAAATACCAGCAGGTAATAAAATTAAGGGATAATTTCTAATCAGCACGTAATAAATTTAAATAAAATTAAGGGATAATTACTTTTAATTCCTATTGCTTTATTACCATCAATTAATGGGATGGTTTTCCAAAAACCTATAAATTTAGGTTGACAATGTATTAATCCATTCCTTACGTGTTTATGCAAGTGCTCACACTTTGTGAAATATGGAAAACAATAGTGTTTGTGTTTCAAGCTGTTTAGATTTGTTCGAGAATGATTCACAATTATGTGGTAAGTGTTACAAATATAAGTAAATAATTATTACTTAATATATTCAACAGAAACTAGTGATGAAACCAATCCTTAAATTATTTTAATTTTAAATCATTTTCAAAATAAATTCCGAGGTATACTCGCAGATATATCAACTGGAAGATGCCCCGGTACCGTTATTTTTACTTTATGAACGCGAAAAATTAAATTTATTAATACCTAGAACGGAAACTTTTCCTTATTATATTTGAATAAGTATTTTTATTTAGGAACAGGGAACTTAAATTTATTAATAAAACTGGACGAAAAATGAAAGTGTGTGAAATTCAATTGTAGGATTCTTCTTTATCTTTTACTGTATCTGATATAATTTTTATTTGCATTAGCAAATGCACAAACTAAAATTTGAATTTTCCGGCCTATAACTTATCTTATTTATAAAGGTTATGTTATCAAGTAAGTTGCAGAGGGTTCAGATATAAATTAATTTGAATTGATTTTATTATTTTGAAAAATAGAAGCATTAATATCAATATCCTCCTATGACACGATACCAATCAAACTTGCAAACGAAAATTTGCTTTTGAAATTAAAAGTAGGTACAAGAAATAATTAGATTCAAATTAATTATTAATGGAAATTGAAAGAACTCATTGTTATAATGATAGGAGTATATTTAAATGTAGGTATATTTTATCACAAAATATGAAAATGATATTTTTGTTTTAGATTATATTGTCAGCCTGGAAAATAACGACACTGAAGACTGGCTTGTAACCAATTCTAACCAGAATATTTTGTCAGCAGAAGATGGTAAGTGAAACTTCTATATACAGGGTGATTTATTAATAATTGTACATATGCTAACTGGATAATCCTGAGCTGAAAATATGAAGAATTTACACATAACGCTTAAATAAAATATGGAGTAAAAAAAAAAATTAAATTATTTTTGCCCATTACTTTAACCCTGTTTGATATTTCCCTACTATACATGGCATACAGTTTAGATACTTTAGAATATATTAAAAAATGCTACAAAATTGTTCATGGCTACTACCAGAGGCGTACGACAGGAGTAGAGGGGCACTTTCCCATTTCTAACTTTTGTGCCACTGGCGGAATATTTGTTTTGGTACAATTTTTCAATTCTTCAACACTTTCTATGCAATTAAAATTCTATTTCTTCATAGTGGTAAAGTTGTTATTCTATCTGTATAAGATTAAATGAAATGATATATTTATTTCTAAAATGTTTTTGATTTCTCACTATGTAGTTCTGTTTATTGCTATTAAATTTTTTTATTATTGATATTCAATTGTTAATTTTTACAATGCAATCCCCAAGACACCTACTCGGATATTAATAAAATGACAAATAAATTACATAATAAAATAAAAATGATTGAGCAGCTCTATGTTTAACTTTAAAAATCTCGAGAAATAAAGACTTTACCGTTATGAAGGAATAGCAGGTTAATTGCATAGAAAGTATTGAAGAATTGAAAAATTGTAGCAAAATAAAAATTCTGGCAGTGGCGTTAGAAGTTAGGAATGGGAAACTTGCATTTTTTAATATGTTCTAAAGTATTTAAACTTTATGCCAAGTATGATAGGGAAACATCAAACAGCGTTACAGTAATTTTTTTAAATAAATCACTCTTTACATTAGTAAAATATTATAAAACCATATGGTGGGTGTCTACTTTTATTTGTGTACAAATCCGACAAATTTTTATTCTTCCAGATAATCAAAGAAATTTTTTAAATTTTAAATGACATCGAAAAGCCGAGGAAAAGCGCTTCCTCTGACCCTACCACGGCATCTAAGATGGCGATCCAAGACCTGCTATGATTTTTTTATACCCCCGAATTCAACAAAAACGTTTATTGATTTTTTTAAAATTAAATTAAAATCTGATAAGGTGGTGTTAATCATGACTCCTCAAAACGCCTATGTGTGAAATTTGAATAAAAACTATACAGTGTTTTCTTCTATACGTTCTTAAAGTTTCATTTTTGTAAAAATTCGAAAAAATTTTATATTTAAAAACAATGCAACAAATATTTTTTGACTTAAATGTCATCGAAAACCGTTATTTCTAATCCTATCACGGTGTTTAAGATGGCGATCCAAGGTGTTCTATGATTATTTTTATACTGATAAGATAGTGTCCATCAATACCTCTGTGTGAACTTTGAATAAAAGCTATACAGAGTGTTTTGCTCTACACGTTCCCAAAGTTTAACGCGTGTACAAATTAGCAAAACTTTATTTTTCAAGATAAACCAACATTTTTTTTGTTGTTGGTTTTTTTGTTAAATGGCATCGAAAATGGCTTGTCTGATTCTACTATGGCGATCCAAGGCCTGTTATAATTTCGTATACCCCAAAATTTAATATAAATGTTAAGCGAAATTTTGATTTACAATATGATAAGGTGAGGTTAATCACAACTTCCCACAAAACAAAATACTGAATTTGAAATGCACTAGACGAATCAATTGTTGAGCCATGGACTTATGTCGAAAGGTTTTCGATATCATTTAAAACATAAAAATATTTGTTGCGTTGTTTTGGAAAATAAAGTTTTTAAAAAGTATTATAAAAATAACACTTTGAGAACGTGTAGAAGAAAACACTCTGTATAGCTTTTGTTCAAATTTTACACATACGGATTCTGAGATGACTTGATTAACACCACCTTATCATATTTTAAATAAAATATCAATAAACGTTTTTATTGAACTCGGAGTGTATAAAAATAATCATAGCAGGCCTTGGATTGCCATTTTAAACGCCGTAATAGAATTATAAATAACGGTTTTCGATAACATTTACATCAAAAAAATATTTGTCGTGTTATTTTGAAAAATAAAATTTTTACGAATATTTGCAAAAATGAAATTTTAAGAACGTGTAGAAGAAAACACTATGTATAATTTTTATTCAAATTTCACACATTGAGGTTTTGTGGAGTCCTGATTAACACCACCTTATCAGATTTTAAATAAAAAATCGCTAAACGTTTTTATCGAATTTCGGGGGTATAAAAAATCATGACAGAGGAAGCAGTTTTCGATGTCATTTAAAATTTAAAAAAAAAAATTCTGTTCTTTCAAATGGCACGGTCAAAATCGGGGGTTGTTAAAAAAATTGTCAATGACGTCGTATCGCGAACAACGATGACGTCACAAATATGGGTCGTATGTCAAAAAGTGCCCTTTTTAAAAACAAAATCGACGTGCCAGGGGATTTTTTCGAAAACTTCTCAATTTCAAAAATAAGGAATTTATTCGTTATTTTTCGAAAGCACTGTACAACATTATATTCAAATCAAACAATAATTTTTCGTTGAACTATATATTAAAATTTTACGTTTTCCATTTCAGATTACACCACATCCTGCTTGGATCTAAAGTCCTCATCTACTGCTACCAATTGCTGCAACGACATATTTGGGCCTCCTCTAACGTCTCCTACTGGGTGTAGTCCTCCAAAATGTTGCCTCTCAGTGATATCGCCCAAGGATTGCCAAAAGGAGGAACAAATAAAAACTTGGACACTCACCTTAAATAAACTAAACAAAGTATCCGATTATGAAGAATGTCTTTCTAGATGGGTGGTGCTTAGAAACATAAGAAAGAGGTTAGAGTTAGAAACCATGAATGAAACAATCCATAACGGTCAGAATAGCCTCCAGTATGACAATAATAACTACCAGAGTTTCAGTAGCGATTGTATGTTTGAGAACATGACAAATTATAACTCTAAAGATTCTTACTTTTATAGCAGTTCTGAAAATTTATTCGTAGTTAAACCCGATTTCAATGCAGATTTTACTGAGGCAATCTGCGACATCAACGTTGAAGTTATGGAAAGTATAAAAATTCTTGTTGAGGAAAATTCGTGTAGTTCAATGTTACCTAATGAAGAATCTGCTCTCGAGAAAAAGAGATTTGCTGCAGAGAAGAGATATTTCGATAACATGGAGGGTTGTGATATTCAAGACATTTTATCTCAATTATACGTGTCACCCACTACCATCGACAACGCCGAAGGCGAACCCTCGCTAAAGCGAATAAAGATGGATTTACCGGCTACAGAAGATTCCACTAGTTTTGAAGCACCAGTTTAACAATAACGTCTTCTCCCCAGACCGACTGAATATTAGGTACTTAATTGAGGAAAATGGATCCAATTTTGATGTATATTTAAATGAGGAACACAGCGGCGTCAACGCTGGGACTATGGAATCTATAAGAAATTTTATTGAAGGAAATGATGGGTAGTCATCTAATGTCGAACATGTTCCCGAGAAAAGAGATTTGCTGTAACAAAAAGATCCTTTAACAATTTGAAAGACATTCAAGCCATCTGATTTGGATATACTTACCTTCTACGCTCACTACCATTGACGTCGACGAAGGAGATTACATTAATTTTGAAGCATTGATTTTGGAGTTTGATCTACGCTCACTACCATTGACGTCGACGAAGGAGATTACATTAATTTTGAAGCATTGATTTTGGAGTTTGATCTCTTCAGACACAGACTCGATGTGTTATAGTTGCAGTCGCAATTGAATGAATAACTAGCGAAGTGCAGATCATTAACTGGTCACATTACGAAACAGATTATTGAAAAATTTGATCTGGACGGAAGCCGTATCCGAAATGATATACTATAGAATCTCTATTCACGCTAAGGTATCAATTTCAAATTTCATATGTGATTTCCTAGATACATTATAATTTCGCAGTAACAATATCCCTTTGCAAGGGTAAGTAAATCTTCCTGTTTTAATTAAGAAATCGCCCTCATCTCTTTTCACTATAAAATATTATTTTAAAATTTGGTGAGAGGTTTCCTTTTAACAATTTCAACAAAAGCAATATGCGTCCTTTCGAAAGGGTCTAAGGTAAGTCAATCCTTCTTTTTAAAAAAATAAAGAACGATATCATTTTTAAATTCGGTGTGAAATCTCATAAACAACTTAAAATTTCGCAAGGGTTTAAGATAAGTAAATCATCCCTTTAAATAACCAATGGCTCTGTTTTCGCAACATACTATTTTCATATTCGGTGTGAGGTATCATAAACAACTTCGCATTTCGTCAGTAGCTATATAAATCCCTTCACAAGAGTTTAAGGTAAGTAAATATTTCTGCTTTAGATAACAAATCGCTCGCATCTCTTCCCATGATAATATATCAGATTCAAATTTGGTGTGAGGTCTACTTAATGACTTAGAATTGCGACAGTATAATATAAATCTCGTAACAAGGGTCTAAGGTAAGTAGATACTTCTTTTTTAGGCAAGAAATCGCTTTTATCCTATTCTGCGATAAGATATTAATTTCAAAGTTTGTGTGAGGTCTTCTAAACAATTTAAAATGTCGGCGGTATAGTATATATATACATGCATATAATATTAATGCCTTTGCAAGGTAAGTAAATCCGTCTGCTTTTTTTAGATATCAGTTTCAAATTTGATGTGTTCACAAGGTTTTACGAAGATAGGTACTTCCTTTTTAGGTAAGAAATTGCTCTTATCTGTTTCATCGATAAAATATCATTTTCAAAGTTAATGTGAAGTTTCCTACCCAGTTTAAAACTTTCGACAGGGGCAATATAAATCTCTTTCGCAAGGGTTAAGGTAAGAAAATATTTCCGCTTTAAATATGAAATCGCCCTCATCTGTTTCCACAATATCATTTTCACATTTGGTATAGCCTCCTAAACAACAATTTAGGCAGTAGCAATATAAATCTCTTCTTCTCTTAGGGTATGTACATCTTTCATAAAATATCATTTTCTAATTTGGTGTGAGGTCCCATGAACAACTTCAGAATAATTTAAGCAGTAGGCACATAAGTCCCTTCGCAAGAGTCTAAGGTAAGTATATTTCTATTTTTCTTTCACAAAAATATAAGGTAATTCCTTCTGCTTTAGGTAACAAACTGCTGTCATCTCTTTTCATGATAAAATCTGATTTTCAAATGTAAATCTGTGTTTTTTATAAATTATTTTATGTTTTGCAGCACATCCATATAAAGTTATATTCAAAGGAAGCAATAGTGTTTTGCTAAACTAGATATTCAAATTTTGCGTTTTATATTTCAGAATGCTTGACACCCAAGGTCTATCTATTGATTCCAATTGCTGCGAGGAGATTTTTGGGCCTCCTCTAACACTCTAACCCTCCAGAATGTCGCCTCTCAGTGATATCGCCCAAGTATTGCCTAGAGGAGGAACAAATAAAAACTTGGACAATCACCTTGAATAAACTAAACAAAACATCCGATAATGAAGAATGTCTTTCTAGATGGGTGATGCTTAGAAACAATCCATAAAGGCCATAATAGCCTCCAGTATGACAATAATAACTACCAGAGTCCCAATTTTGATGCAGATTTGGCTGAGGCAATTAGCTGCTATTTCAACGGTGAGATTATGGAAACTATAATAAATTTTGTTAGGGAAATTCGAATAGTTCAATTTACCTAATGAAGAATATGTTCTCTAGAAAAAGTAATTCGCTGCATAGGAGAAATCAACTTGGAACAGAGAACAAGTTGGAGGACTGCGATGTTCAAGACATTTTATCTCAATTATACGTGCCACCTACTACAATGGACGAAGCCGAAGGAGAACCTTCTCTCAGGTGAATAAAGATGGATTTACCGGCTACAGAAAGTTGCACTAGTCTTGAAGCAACAGTTTTGGAGTCTGGCTTGAATAGTTTTTTAACAATAACGTCTCCTCCCCAGATTAACCGATTGAATATGAGGTATTGTATTGAGGAAAATGATACGCTCTGAATTTTTTACAGTTGCAGTCACAGTTGAAAGTCCAGTGAATTACAGACCTTAGCTGGACACACGAGAGTGAGATTCTTGGTTTTTTAAATATTTCAGCTTAGAATTCATATTTTTTGTACAGGATATTTGATCAAGTGGGTGCAGAGGATCTAGATTTAATTTAAATTGATTTTATTATTATTAGCAAATAAGAAGTTTTAATATCAAGAAAGAGTTTTATCTTTAATTATTTAAAGTTAGCTGTCTCTGCTACCCATATAGAAGAATACTAATTTTATCAAAACCTGACTCTATATTTTTGGTAATTGTAAAAATAACTGTTTCCTCCTAACCTACATATTCAAATTTTGCGTTTTATATTTCAAATCCTGCTTGGATCTAATGCCTTCATCCACTGCTTCTGATTGCTGCGACAACATATTTGAGCTCTTCGCCAACATCTCTTACTGGGCGTAGTTCTCCAAAACGTTTACTCTCAATGATATCCTTCAAGAATTGCCAGAAGGAGGAACAAAAAAATGTTGGAAAATCAGGTTGAATAATCTAAGCAAAATATACGACAAAGATGGTCGTATAAATGGGTCATGCTTAGAAGCATGAAAAAAAGATTGAAGCAGGGAATGATGCATCAAACCATCCGACCGTAAGTTAGAATAGTATCCAGTACGACAAAGATAAACACCTGAGTTTGAAGAGCAGTTGTATATTTCAGAACATGACAGGTTAAGACTGAAGATTTTCACTTCTATAGCAATCCTTAAGATTTCTTTGTAGCTGGATCCAATTTTGATGTTTTTTAATGAGGAACGCAGCGACGTCAACGCTGAGACTATGAAAACTATAAAAAAAAATTGTTGAAGGAAATTCGGGTAGTTCAATTTTACCTAATGAAGACCTGCTCTCAAGAAATGGAAATTTGCTGCAGAGAAGAGATATTTCGACAACTTGGAGGATTGTGATGTTCAAGACCTCTTATTTCAATTATACGTGATACCTACTTCCATCGACGACACCAAAGGGGAACCTTCCCTAAAGCTAATAAAGATGGATTTACCACACGAGAGAGATTTTTGGTTTTATTAATTTTTCAGGTTAGAATTCACATTATTTATATAGGATATTTGATCAAGTAAGGTCTAAATTTAAGTAGAATTAATTTTATTATTACTAGAAAACAAAAGCAGTAATCAAGAATATCAAGAATATTTGAGAAAAATGTATTTTTAAAGAATAGCCTTGCTCATATATTTCTATTATTTATTCTTAAATTTCTATAAAGAACTATCCATTGAAAGGATATCAGTCAAAATTACAAACTACTTAAAAAATCTGCTCCTGGAACTAAAAAAAGAAAATAAATAACTGAATTCAAATTAATTACCTATTAATAGAAATTGAAAGAAGTTACAAACCTTTGCTTACAACTTGTTCTACTTTTTAATTTAATCTATTGATAACATAATATTATAATAACTAAATGAATGTAGGTATATTTTCTCATAAATAAATATATATTCCAGATTATATTGTCAGTCTGGCAAATCACGACAATTAGGACTGGATTGCAATCAATTCCAACCAGATTATCTTATCGGCAGAACATGTTAGGAACAACTTCTAAATATATTAGTTAAGTTTTGTTTTTAATTATTTAAAATTAGCTGTCTTTTATACCCTCATAAGAATACTAATTTTAACGAAACCTAACTCTGTGTTTTTGGTAATTGTAAAAATAACAGTTTCCTTCTAACCTACATACTGAAATTTTGCGTTTTATATTTCAGATCGTGCTTGGATCTAAAGCCTTCACCTACTGCTTCTGATTCCTGCGACTTATATTTGGACCCTCCTCTATTGTTTCTTAATGGAGTAGTCCTCCAAAAAGTTTACTCTCAACGATATTCTTCAAGTACTGCCAGAAGGAGGAACAAAGAAAAAGTTAGACAATCACTTTGAATAAACTAAACAAAATGTACGACAAAGATAGTCGTATAAATGGGTCATGCTTAAAACAATAAAAAAGAGGTGGCAGCAAGAAATGATTAATCGAACCATTCGTCCGTAAGATTAGTATGCAGTACGACAAAGATAACTACCTGAGTTTGAAGAGCGGTTGTGTATTTCAGAACATGACAAGTAAAGAGTCTGAAGATTTTCACTTCTAGCAATTCTGAAGATTTCTTTATAGTTGAACTCAATTTTGATATATATTTGAATTAGGAGCACAGCGACGGCAACGCTGAGACTATGGAAACTATAAGAAATTTTGTTGAAGGAAATGATGAGTAATTCAGTTTAATCTAATGAGGAACATGCTCCCGAGAAAAGATTCACTTTAAAGAGGAGATCCTTTGACAACTTGGAAGATTGCTACGTTCGAGGCATCTTATCTGAATATACGCCCCTTCTACGCTCACCACCATTGACAAAGACGAAAGAGAGCTTTCTCCAAGCTTACACCAGTTTTGAAGCATCCACATTTGGAGTTTTATCTCAACAGACACAAGCTCGGTTTTTTATAGTTGCAGTAGATGTTGAATGAAAATCTAGTAAATTACAGATCATTAACTGGACACGAAAGAAATTTTTAAAAAATTTGATATGGACGAAAGTTGTATCCGCAATGATCTCTTTTCACGATAAAATATCAATATAAAATTTGATGTGAGATTTCCTAGACACCTTAGAATTTCAGCAGTTACAATATTGAATACCCTTTGCAAGGGTTTACGATAAGTAAATCCTCCTTTTAGATAACCAAGAACCCTCTTTCCACAAGCCATATAAATCTCTTCAGAAGAGTTTAAGGTAAGTAAATATTTCTGCTTTAGGTAAGAAATCGTTCCCACGATAATATATCAGTTTCAAGTTTAGTATGAGGTCTACCTAACGACTTAGAAATGCGGCAGTAATAAAATATATATCTCGTAACAAGGGTCTCAGATAAGAAATACTTCTTTTTTAGGTAAGAAAACTCTTTTATCTGTTTCCACGATAAGATATCATTTTCAAAGTTGGTATGAGGTATTTTAAACAATTTAGGATGTCCGCAGTATAGTAATATAAATGCCTTTGCAAGGTAAGTAAATCTGTCTGCTTATTTTAGATATCAGTTTCAAATTTGGTGTGTGCGCAAAGGAAGATGGTACATCCTTTTTAGGTAAGAAATCGCTCTTATCTATTTCTACGATAAAATACCATTTTAAAAGATGGTGTGAAGTCTACTAAACAATTTAATATCTCAACAACACCCTTTCGCAAGGGTTAAGGTAAGAAAATATTTCCGCTTTAGGTAAGAAATCTGCTTACACGATATCATGTTCAGATTTGGTGTAGTCAGTATGAAAAAAATAACTACCATAGTTTGAACAGCGATTATATGTTTGAAAATGTGACAAATTATGATTCCGAAGATTCTCACTTCTATAGCAATTCTCTAAGATTTATTCTTAGTTAGCTCCATGTTGATGTGAATTTGACTGAGGCAATCAGCGACGCCAACGCTGAGGTTGTGGAAGCTATAAGAAATTTTGTTGAGAAAAATTCGAGTTGTTCAATTTTACCTACTGAAGTACCTGTTTTCGAGAACAAGAAATTCTCTGCAGAGAAGAGATCTCGTGATGTTCAAAACATTTTGTCTCAGTTATACGTGCCACCCACTACCACTGACGATGCCGAAGGCGAGCCTTCCCTGAAGCGAATAAAAATGGATTTACCGGGAACAAAAGAATGCCCTAGTTTTGAAGCATCAGTTTTGAAGTTTGGTCTGAATAATTTTTTTAACAATAACGTCGCCTCCCCAGACTGACCTACTGAATATTAGGTACTTAATTGAGTAAAATGACAAAGACTGAAATTTTTACAGATGCAGTCACAGTTGAATGTTCAGTGAATTATAGACCATTAGGTGGACACACGAGTGTGTTTTTTAATTTTTCAACTTTGAATTCATATTATTTATATAAGATATTTGATCAAGTGAGTTGCACAGGGTAATTTGAATTGACTTTATTGTTATTAGAAAATAGAAGCTTTAATACAAAGAATATTTGAAAAATATATATTTAAAGCAAACTGAAATATTTCAGGGTGACGCCAAGTAATGTTATGAAGAAAAGTTCATATAAAACTTTTTTTTCTTTGTGCCTTAGTTTTTGCGTTACAGGGCGTTAAAGTTTATTTTTTAGATTCTTTGTGAAAATCTCTGGAGTAGACACAAATTTTCTTTTTCAATTGCTGTCACTTTCATACCATGATAAAAGGCGTGTTTTGACCAGAGGGTCAGCGCCGTACATATTTTTTAAATAAAATTATTCAAATAACCACCCACATGACCGCCTCTGATATTGCGAAACAAAATATTCAACAGCCAAACCCTGTATATTAGTGTATAATCCTAAATTGCAACAACTTTGGAAATTGAAAAAAATAAATAAATAACTTGATTCAAATTAATGATTATTAATAGACATTCAAAGAAGTTACAGATCTTTGGTTACATTTTTTTTTATTTCTTTAATTTAATCTTTTAATAACATTATAATATAAAAAATATATTATTTGAATGTAGCTTATATTTTCTCATAAAGTAAGAACATAAAAATTTTTGTTCTAGATTATGTTGCCAGTCTGGAAAATTTCGACAACGAAGAATTGGAGCCAATTCCAATCAGAGTAATTTATCGACAGAATATGGTAAGAACAACTTCTAAATAAAAATAAAAAGTTTTGTTTGTAATTATTTAAAATTAGCTATAGGTTTTGTACCCTCATAAGAATACTAATTTTAACGAAACCTGACTCTATAGTTTTCGTAATTGTAAAAGCAACAGGTATTTCCTAAACTACATATTTAATTTTTTTTGTTTTATATTTCAGATCCTGCTTATATCTAAAGCCTTCATCCACTGCTTCTGATTGCTGCTCGACATATTTGGAATTTTCTTCGACGTCTCTTACTGGATGTAGTTCTCCAAAATGTTGACTCCCAATGATTGTCCTCTAGTAGTGCCAGAAGAAGCAACAAAAGAAGAGTTGGATAATGACCTTGAATAAACTAAATAAAATATACGACACAGAAAAATACATTTGTAAATAGGTCATGCTTAGAAACAAAAAAAAGGTTGAAGTAGCAAACTATGGATCAAGCCATTCTTCCGTAAGTCAGGTTAGTTTCCAGTATAATTACTAGAGTTTGAAGAGCAGTTGTATGTTTGAGAACATGGCAAGACAAGACAAGAATACTCTCACTTCTATAGCAAATCTGAAAATTTCTTTGTAATTGGACCCAATTTTTACGTATATTTGAATGAGGAACACAGCGACGTCAACGCTAAGACTATGGAAACTATAAGACATTTTATTGGAGGAAATTCTGGTAGTTTAATTTTACCTAATGAAGAATCTGATGTCGAAAAAAAGAGATTCGCTGCAAGGAAGAGATCCTTTGATAACTTGGAGGATTGTTTTACGTTGAAGACATTTTATCTGAATTATACGTATCTACTATGCTCACCACCATTGACGACGACGAAGAAAATTACACTAGTTTTAAAGCATAACTTTTTCAGTTTGATCTCAACAATATTAATCTTCTTCCCAGATTGACCGACTGGGATTTTTTATAGTTGCAGTCACAGTCAAGTGGATGTCCAGTGAATTACAGATCATTAATTGGACACATTACGAAACAGATTTTTGAGAAATTTGATCTAGATGGAAGTTATATCTGAAGTACTCATACTAAATTTTTCAAATTTAGTGTGAGGTTATTAGTAGCAATATAAATCCCCTTATCCGCAAAGGTCTGAGGTAAATAAATCTTTCCGTTATAGAAGAAATCACTTTCATCTCTTTTGACGATACAAATATCATTTTAAAATTTGATGAAAGATTCCCTTAATAACTCAGAATTTTGACAGCAGCAATATGAATCCTTTCTAAAGGGTTTAAAGTAAGTAAATCCTTTTCTTTTAGGAAAAAAATCACCCTCATCTGTTTTCACTACAATATATCATTCTTAAGTCTGGTGTGAAATATCATAAACAACTTAAAATTTTAGCAGTAGCAGTAGCCTTTAAAAGTAAAGGATATTTTACAATTAACTGAAAAAGATGATGATGACAATATCTCAGAATTTGAAGGTAATCATCTAACTGATGAATCGGATTCTGAATTCAGTAACTGAAAAATGTTCAAATAATTTGCTTTTGTATTTCGATTGTTTAATAACAATAACGATTTTTTACACGAGACTAATGTGCTAATGATTTTTCAATGTTTTCTAAAAAAAATAATATTTTTATTTGTTTACTGTTGTTTTTTTGTTAAATTAGATAATTTTTTTAAAATGAGCATATATCATCACTAACATATTATTATTTTGACAGATGTTTTATATGTTAATGTCTTATATTTAAAAGATATTTTTATATTCACAGTAATTACAAGAATACTATCATTACAGTACATGCAATGATTTTCCGCTTATTCCAATTTTTAAATTTCAAAGTCTGCCAATAGTGATTTAAGAACAATTTTTAGCAAACAACCTTATATCACTGTGTTTGTCATAATAGTACATTATACTATAAGGGAGAGAAATGCGTTATTTTGGCAGAGGTGCAATTTGAAGCCCGAGGGCTGCAATGCACTGACGACAAAATAGCATCTCTCCCGAATGGTATATACTATTTTTTCCACGGTCTCATTAACTTAAAAACACATATTTTGTCATTATGAAGTAAGTAGCACCAGAATTATTGTATTCGGATTTGAGCATTTATTTAGTAGTAGTTGTGTTATTGTCATAACTACAAAATAAACAAACAAAAAGAGTTGTCAAATTAAGGTGCTAGTTTGGTTTAGTTTAAAGTTTGTTTAGTGCACAATGAATAATTGTAAGTCGGAAGAGATTGTGGAGGCTGCAAATATTGCAATAAGCAATTTGCTGCCTGCAGTCAAGATCTTTATAGCCTACAATATCGGTGCGCCGAGAAAAATGTTCAAGTATACAGCGAGAATGTTTTGTTGGCATACTTCAGTGAAAATGCAAAGAATTACAAGTCTTCCACATTATGGGCGCAATATTCTATGGTTAAGTTATGCTTGATAATTTACGGCAACATAGATATAAACAAATTCCCCAAGCTGATCGCATTTTTGAAAAGAACCTTTGACGGATATCAAGCGAAAAAATCGAAAATATTGACAAAGGGTGAAATCGACCGTTTTCTATCAAATGCAGATGACAAAGAATTCTTAATGATTAAGGTAAGATTACTTTTGTAGTTAGGTATTTCAATTATTAAGTATTTTGATTTTTTATAGGTTGGATTAATTCTGGGGATTGCCGGAACTTGTCGAACTGATGAACTAATCAATTTAACTGTAGATGATATTGAGGATGTAGACTCTTCCTTGATTGTAAAAATTCCAAACACTAAGACAAAGATTCCACGCACCTTTCTGGTTACCGATGTGGGAAATATGCTTGAATTGTTTCGAAAATACCTGTCTCTTCGTTCCTCCCCACGTCAAACATAAGTGCCTTTTTTTTGTACTACAAAGCAGGAAAATGTAGTTCGCAGCCAGTTGGCAAGAATACCATGGGAAAAATTCCGAGTGTAGTAGCTTCGTATTTAAAATTACCTGATGCTGCATGTTATACTGGTCACTGCTTACGAAGATCTACAGCGACATTACTGGCAGATGCTGGTGTAGATATCAGGACAATAAAGCGTCATGCTGGTTGGAAATCAACGACAGTCGCTGAGGGTTATGTCGAGAACTCCATTGAAAATAAGACCAAAATTGTCAATCACAAAAACTGTAAATGTGAGCGAAAGTAATATTCCTTCTAATAATAATTTTGAAAATTGTACAAATGTAACATTTTATTTAAATGTCAATAAATAATTTCAATGTTATCTTTTTTTTTGCATGAAAAACGTTCTCCATAATGTTTACTCCCTTGGGAGCATTATACTCCCTTGGGAATAATCGACTACTTCAGTTTTAATTTTGATGTCATAGAAACTGATTTCTACTCCCGACCGTGTAAAAAATTATTTTTAGTTTAATATATATTTCAATGAGGAAACAGATGAGTACAAATTGCTAGTATCACCTCACCTCTTTATAATGGGCAGCCCGGTAATAGTGACCAGTAAAAAGTAGACAACTTAACTTTTTAACGTTCCTCATGCTTTGTACTTTCTATTGCTGTTAAATTCGTTTGGTAAGCAAGTGAGCGCAATGCTGAAAAATTGAATTACAGTATTTTTAATTAAGGGTAGCCATGAACATATTTCATTGGGCAACCCATTTGCGATATATTTGTTAACATGTTATGTTTGATAAAAAATACTTTTTATTTGGTAAGCAGATAGGTGCATGACGACCTTACTTCGGATCTTAGACTATATCAACTGGGGAAAAACAATTTGGTTCCTGCCAGATTAACAACTTCTAGCATATGTTTGCTATGCCTCGAATACCAAACATTTGCCTCAAATTGTCCATCTATATTTCTATATGTTTGCTGAATAACAAACATATATCTACTATCTGTTCTTTATATATAAAGTTTAATAATATTATTGCCCAAAAACTTTGAAATATGTACAAAGTAGTGTTCCTACTTGTACGACTGTATCTAGCAGTGATTTATACGCTCATACGGGCTGTGCCAATTAAGTTCCGGAAATTCGTGTTTTTAGGTTTACTACTAATTTGGTAATTTTTCCACACTGTCATTGTTTACTTTTAACGAATTGACTTCTTGGTTATTTGATGATTATAATATTATGCAATAAGAAAAAAATAAAAATTAGAAATACCGGCTAAAAGTAAAATGATAAGTAGGTAAAGATTTATTTTCCATATAAATGCAGAGGTAAATATACTAATGAATTTAATTAAAATTGTTGCAAATTTGCTTTTAGTCACTTTGTACGAAGAAAGTGTATATTAATTTATAATAAATGCTTGCAGTATTTTATACAAGATGATTATATTATATTATTTTTTATATAGAATAAATACTCGTTCAGAATCAGAACATCCAGTTAAAATGATTTTTAAATGATCGTCACAAAATAGAATATACAGAGCCGTTTCTAAAAACCACATTCTAATCATGCTATTTTGTGGATGTAGGTATTTTAATTATTTTATTTACAATTGTAGGTACAGAGAAAATGTAACGAAGAGTTGCCACCAGATGCGATCGAAATATTATATGAGCTACAAAATACCAGATATATACAAAGAACAGGTCTGTTATATTTATTACAATTTTGAATGAAATATACATACAGTATGCGCCAAAAGTATGGAATAAATTCAATAAAAACGAAGCAATTATTTTTTGGGAAAAATCCTCGAACAGGTCGATTTTTAATTTAAAAAATACATATTTTAGCGTAAAATGCGATTTTCAAATGTCATTTGTTTTCGAGTAATGACGCCATCGATTTTTTTTAAATGGCAACACCATATTTTTTCTTTGATTCTGAAAGATCGTTTAATTCTCTATCAGACAGTATTAAAATTTTGCCCTCTTACATAGGAAAGTTTTCAAGTAAATGACGATTGAATGTTAGAAAACGTAAATTTTATCCATAAAAAAGTAACAATTCTGAGGTGTGTAAAATAAAATACAATTGATTAAATTTTATAATTAAATTAAATGTTCGAATTGCCATCCACCAACTTGTTGACAATGCGCAAGTCTGTGAAGAAATTCTTCTTGCACATTATGAATGATTTCTGGGGTAACTCTGCGTATTTCGTCCCGAATGCGATTTTGCAGTTCTTCTAAATTACGTGGTTTATTAATGTACACTTTTGACTTCAAGTATCCCCATAAAAAATAGTCAAGAGGTGTAAGATCTGGCGATCTTGCAGGCCATTCTATCGGTCCGCGTCTGCCGATCCACCTCCCAGGAAAACAGTTGTCCAAAAAATCTCGTACAGGGCGCGCATAGTGCGGAGGTGCACCGTCTTGCTAAAACCATATGGCATCGTCAGGAATGTCAGGAAAATGTCATTATCGTTAGGAAAAATTACTGCAAGGGCTGGAACAAGGTCATTTTCTAGAAACTCTAAATATCTTTGTCCTGTAAGGGTTCCTTCAAAGAAGAAAGACCCTACTATTCTGTCGTCAACTATTCCAGCCCACACATTTAATTTCTGAGTGTGTTGGATATATGCCTCTGCCATCCAATGAGGATTTTCCCGACTCCAATATCTGCAAGTTTGACGGTTTACTGTACCATTCAGACAAAATGTGGCCTCATCTGAAAAAAGTATTTGCCGGTGTAAATTTCTATTTCCTTGACATAAATCCATTAGAATTTCGCAAAAGTGTAAGCGGCGATCGGGATCATCTTCATTGAGTTCCTGCACAAGTTGAATTTTGTAGGGATGATATTTTTCCTTCCTCAAGATACGTAGCACTGTGCTCTGACTAGTGTCATTGTTTAATGCAACCAATCGTGAAGAATTATGAGGATTATCCACCATACTTATCAAAATGTTCTGTTTCTGATTTTCATTAATGCTTGGACGTCCAGGTTTTGGAATATTTACAACATTGCCAGTTTCTCTAAATTTAGACTCTACCTTACTGACTGTTGATTGGCTGATAGGGCGATCTGGATATTTTTCATTAAATAAATCGCAAACTTCCTGCTGAGTTCTAGTCATATTCCCGCATCCGATAAGAATTAAAATTTCAATTCTTTGAGTAACAGTTAAATGTGCCATAATACTTTAAATTGAATAATAATTTCTATGTCGCTTACAATAGTTATTAGAAAGTCGGTGTGACAATGACACTTTGCAAAGATTTTCACCTACGTGATGCATAAAAGAACTATGGAATTCGAAAAACTAAACTTGATAACGTTTTTGCTTTATTTTAATTGATTTACGTTTTCTAACATTCAATCGTCATTTACTCGAAAACTTTCCTATGTAAGAGGGTAAAATTTTAGTACTGTCTGATAGAGAATTAAACGATCTTTCAGAATCAAGGAAAAAAATATGATATTGCCATTAAAAAAAAATCGATGACGTCATTACTCGAAAACAAATGACATTTGAAAATCGCATTTTACGCTAAAATATGTATTTTTTAAATTAAAAATCGACCTGTTCGAGGATTTTTCCCAAAAAATAATTGTTGCGTTTTTATTGAATTTATTCCATACCTTTGGTGCATACTGTATATATGTAAATTATAAATCATGTCAAATCTCATTACATCATGATCTGTTATTGGTAAGTTATGCTCTTGCAAATATCCATCGGGTAGAAGTTCATATCGTATGTGGAAAATTCATCAAACCGTAAAGTTTTATATTGCATAACGGAATTCTATTCATAGTGGAAATATGGAAAGCTTGTAGTATTTTTCCAAATTTGAATTATAAACATTTGTTTGTATGTCGTCTTTTTATAGATTCCGTCTTTCTATATCCTAAAATTTGTAATCGCATCCTTGTGAAAACTTTTCCTATTCGTACAGTAGATTTAAGATTTCATAATGAATCATTGAATAATGAAGTTTCTGAACAAGAGCTAAGACAAAATGAATTAATTTTATGTAATGCAAATTCTTTCTCGATTTGAGACAGACGATGTTGTTCAAGTACCTACCGTTGCTAATAATCATGATGAAGTAATAATGAGATATTCCAAGCGTTGATAAACAATATCGAGCTATATTTATTGTGAAACAATATTCAAAAATGGCATGAAATATTTAAAACCAATGGATCAATCTGATAAATATTCATTTCTATTCGAGTAAATAAAATAATGTATCACACTTTAAACGTACATGTACAATATTATTAAAACATCTCTATATTTATAAATATTAATTAATATTAAGATTTTGTTAATAATTTGTTATCGTTTTGTTCTTTAATAAAATTTTTTTTAAATCTCAAGTTTTTTTATGAATTTGCAGTAATATTTAAATGGGTAATTAAATGGCAATATTGTGTATATTTTTTAAATATCATTGTAAAATAAGGGTTAAATAAAATAATATAAATTTGACCCTGAAGTTGACAATATCCAATATCTGTTTTACCGACGAAGCCGATAAGTTATAAGGTTACCATTATTATCGACTAAGGGAATATTTTTAGTTCAATGTTTCGGGTGTCCCGACACAATGAGGTCGCTTTATGTGTCACTGCTGTTTCGATGTGAATAAAGAAAACGCCCTTCTTCTAGTTATATGTTTTGTAGCGGGGACCTTTTAGTTTCTGTTCAAGGTTGAAGTCGATAGCACGTTTGGTTTGTGTTTTATGTGTATTTTTTGGAAGTAACTTTTTTAGTGGTGTCGTGAAAATGAGTGGCTCAAATTACAAGCAACGTGTTGTGATTTAATTTTTAGTGAAATCTGGCGAAAAACTCTCGGAAATCCTTCGAGGTGGTGGCAGGTGGTGTGGAGACGAGTGCATGTCGAAAACGCATATTTGAATGGGCAAAATAGTTCAAGGAGGGGCGTGAATCGGTAGAAGACGATCCACGTGAAGGAGCTCCCTTCACCTCCCGTACTGACGCGAATGTTGACCGTTTGCGTGCACTGATCACATCTGACCGGCGCCTAAGCATTCCTGCGTTGTCTGACGAGTTAAACGTCAACAAAGACACAAAAATTTGAATATGCGAAAGATTTGCGCAAAGATGGTGCCAAAAGTTCTCACCCGTGAACAGAAAGACATGCAAAAATCGATCTGCGAGGATTTGTTGTCCCGCATTTGGAGTGACGGTAGAGACTGGATGAGTCGGGTAGTCACTGGAAATGAGACCTGCCATTATTGACATTAATAGAATTAATTTGTGGTTTTAATTAATAAAATAGTTACCTGATGTTACAACAAAATTTTGGGTCCATCTTACCCAGTTTCTATAAATTAACAAAAGTTTATGGTTATTGTCCGTTTTGAACTCATTATTGGCAGTAACTATGATAAATTTGCGTAAATCATCAATAGTATTGTATGTAGTATGCATTTCGGTGCGATACACTTCATTTTTTAAATATCTTCAAAGAAGTCCAAATGATTTATAGCCATGGTACCGGTCAACATCATCCAATCCCTTGCTATTAATGCTTGGACACGCTGTACATGGTACGGATATAATTGAGCCACGTGTATGATACGCTACACAGCTGCAATATATCGTGGACGTTCTGGACCTCTATCTCTTCCACGATTCGGTTTCAAATTTCCCTCACGTTACACTACACTTGCACGCACTGCACACCATAGTTCTTCTAAAGCATTTTAACATCGCCATAAATTAAAACGATATTCATCAACTTCGAGTTGCTGTACAGGTAAGCCATTTTTTACAGTTGAAAAACTAATATAAAAATTCGCAACAAACTTACAAAAGGTAATAGGATCTCAATATTTGCAATACTACAATAATAATTTACTCGACAACTATAAAGATTTTACAAACATATTTTTACAATATTAACTCAATTTTTCGCATGACGTATCTGTTCCCAAATTTTCTAATATACGTTCTGGATTACCCTGTTTACAGTAGTGTCAACATAAAGTTTTCCAATCTAGCCAACTATGCACCATGCAACATCAGTAATATTAATTTTAATTTTTTTTAAAAAATTTAAAATATATAGTAAAAACTTATATATATCGTTATGAAGGAAAAAAATAATGCAATTGATTTGCCTAAAATTATACAGGGTATTCAATTTTAAAAAATGTATGTTTGCGGCATATTTTGAAGAAGAGAACTCCAGAATATTGATATACCTGTATACGTATGTATCATTATACAAATTTTTAATGTTATATATACATATACAGGCTGTATCACATAAGAGGGCCCCTCCCATGTATCTCGCTTAATATGCGAGACACGTCAAAAATCTTTAATTGTTTTTTGTTGCAATTTTGGAGGCCTTTATGCTCATAAAAACAAATTTGAGATCCATGGCCAACTTTATGAGTAATAACAAAAAAACCTGTAAAGTGTCCAAACTTTAAGGCTGTCTAACTTTGTTATTTTAAGAGATAGAGGAAACTTATTGGTAATAATTTTTTATTGCAAAATTGATATCTTTCACCTAATATAAACAGATTTTTGAAATATCGTATGTGGTTCGCTGCGCCTTCTAGGCGGATAAAAAAAATATTGAAGCAGGCTATGGTCACAAAAAATTGCCTGTTTTTTCATCTTTCATGCAATACACTACATGTTGCCCTTATCTTTTGTATTTATTACATTTTTTTCAATTTTAGTTAAAAAAAATGTACCTAAATATTTTCGTGTTGCTCAAGATAATGTAGAACCTGTTTTAAGTACGCCAACTGCACAAAAATAATAAATAGAATGTACTTTTTATGCAAAATACAGATTTTCTTATAATATTATTTTATTGGTTTTCATATTAGAAGCAGTTGGGTCTTTAAAATTATTTTGACACAGACAATGTAATAAAATAATATTATAAGAAAATCTGTATTTTACATAAAAAAGTACATTGTGTTTATTATTTTTTTGCAATTGGTGTCTTTAAAACAGGTTCTACATTATCTTAAGCAACACGAAAATAGTTAGGTACATTTTTTTTAACTAAAATTGAAAAAAATGTAATAAATACGAAAGATAAGGGCAACATGTAGTATATCGCATGAAAGACGAAAAAACAGGCAATTTTTTGTGGCCATAGCCTGCTTCAATATAAAAATTTTTTATCCGCCTAGAGGGCGCAGCGAACCACATACGATATTTCAAAAATCTGTTTATATCAGGTGAAAGATATCAATTTTGCAATCAAAATTTATTACCAATAAGTTTTCTCTGCCTTTTAAAATAAAAAAGTTAGACAGCCTTAAAGTTTGGGCACTTTATAGGTTTTTTTGTTATTACTCATAAAGTTGGCCAGGGATCTCAAATTTGTTTTTACGAGCATAAAGGCTTCCAAAAATGCAACAAAAAACAATTAAAGATTTTTGACGTCTCTCGCATATTAAGCGAGATACATGGGAGTGGCCCTCTTATGTGATACAGCCTGTATATCGTTATGAAGGAAAAAAATAATGCAATTGATTTGCCTAAAATTATACAGGGTATTCAATTTTAAAAAATGTATGTTTGCGGCATATTTTGAAGAAAAGAACTCCAGAATATTGGTATACCTGTATACGTATGTATCATTATACAAATTTTTATATGTTATATATATATATATATATGTATATATATATATATATATATATATATATATATATATATATATATATATATATATATATGAATGGCCTATTTATTTTGTTAGTATTAAATACCTGCTGCAATGACATTAATGTACATACAGGGTAGTCCACTTTCTAAAGCGGAAACTTTTGAGGTAGACAGAGAACCACAAAATAATATCAGTTTGTATTATAAACTATATTCGAAAAATGCTTCGTTACAAAGATACAGGGTGTCAAAATTTGTATCAAAAGTTCCATATTTATTAATATTTTTAAAACTACTTTAGATATTTAAATGAAATTTGGAACCTAATCTAGATACATATTTTTACGTAAAAAATATTATTTTTCTTCCACCAGTGACGGACAGATCTTCGGGAAATTTTAATGAATAAAATGGTACGCCAATGTTTTTTAGAAACAAAACTATTTCTAGAATCCTTGTTCAATATATATATGTGTTAAATTTCTCGAGTTTCTGTACCTAAAAAACACCACAAATTTGATCATTTTACGGCGAGAAATACGGCAACCTTAAGGGATAATTACTTTTAATCCCTATAGTTTTGATCTCCTAGTGTCATATACTCTTATATTTATTTACTGTAGTGGTCTCAAAAAATGCAATTTCCAACATGGATAATTCCAGAATCTTAGCATATACATATATAAATAATATAAATATGAAATATTAATCTTTATTTTCCGACAGGAAATTATTATATATATTTTAATTTAGTGTTAAATACCTACCGCAATGACAATTATGTATCCCAAATATCTGCAGGTAATAAAATTAAATTAAATTAAGGGATAATTATTGTTAATCCCTTCGGTTTTATTACCTCAATTGCTAGAATACTTATCCAAAAATAGGTGTAACTTTATGTTTACAGTTTATTTATTAATTCATTGTTCAAGTGTTGATAGAAGTGTTCATACTTTGTGAAACATGGAAAAAGATAGTGCTTGTTTTTCAAAATGTTTAGACTTGTTCGAGAATGATTCACAATTATGTGGTAAGTGTTCAATCAAAATTACTTAATATGTTCAACAAAACCTATTGCTAGAGAATTTTTAACCCATTTTGGTTTTCAAAGTAAACTGGGATGAATAGATCCGCATAACTACCAACGATAAAATTAAATAATAGATAATGCATATTTATTTCTTCATTTTTTTGACTTGCCATTGTGTTATTTTTTAAAATTTATTCAGTTAATAACAAAATTTTAAAAATGTGTATTTAAATATAGGAATAGTTCAACAAAAGCTATTGCTAGAGTCAATTTTTAAATCAATTTTTGTTTTTAAAGTAAACTGGGATGAATAGATCCGCATAACTACCAACGATAAATTAAATAATAGATAATGCATATTTATTTCATAATTTTTAATTTTTTTAATAATAAAATTTTAAAAATGTGTATTTAAATATAGGAATAGTTTCTCATAAAAAAGAAAAATGATAAAATTTTATTTCAGATTATATTGTCAGCCTAGAAGACTGTGAAAACGACGACTGCCTTTCAAACAATTCCAACCAGAATATTTTATTATCGGCAGAAGATGGTAAGTATATATTAGTAAAATATTGTAAAACCACATTGTATTTAATTATTTGAGGTCCAACTGCAATGTTTCTATAAAGCACTTAAAATTATATTCAAGTTTAACAATCATTATGTACTGAACTATATATTAAACTTGTAATTTTTATTTTACAGATTATATCACATCCTGTCTGAATCTAAAGTCCTCATCCACAGCTACCAGGTACAATTCTTCAAAAAGTGGCCTCTGCATGATATCCTCCGAGTGTGACCAGAAGGCGGCTGAACTGAATAAAGCTTGGAATATTAGTGTGAAAAAACTAAGCAAAATATATCACTGGGAAGAACGTCTTTTTAAATGGCTGATGATTAAAAACATTAAAAGGAGGCTAGAGAAAGAAAGTTATAACGATTCCCACATCACAGATTCCTTCGAAGTCGAACTCGATTTCGATGAAGATTTAACTGAGGAAATCAGTGACGTCAACACTGAATCTTTTGAAAATATAAGTAATATTATGGAGGGAATTTTGAATAGTTCAACTCTACCTAGGGAGGAACTTGCCCACGAGAACGAAAGATTCGCTGTAAAGAAGAGACCTTTCGACGACTTGGATGATAGTGACGTTGAAGATATCTTATCTGAATTGTGCATGCTACCCACTAAGCTCACTACCATTGACGACGACGAGAGTGAACGTTGTTCAAAGCGAATGAAAACAGATTTACCGGAAAATGAAGACTGCATTAATTTTGAAACATGAGTTTTGATGAAACGCTGAAACTATTGAATATATATGTTTCGTGGAGAGAATTTGGAGTTCACAACTCTACTTAGGGAGGAATCAGACTCGAGGAAAGGGAGAACTTGGATGATTGTGACGTTCAAGATAGTTTATCTGAATTATGTATGTTACCCACTACGGTCACCAACAACGACGATAACGAAGACGAGCCTAGTCCAAAGCGAATAAAAATGTAGCGTCTCAAAGAACATTATTCACTTTAGAAGTATATAATTTTCTAGAGACATAAATCTTGCAGTTTTGATACCAATATTCTATATTCATATTGGAACACGAACGCAGTTTAAACTATCATATAACATTTAAAAAATGCATTTCTATAACGACATTAGATTTGTATGTAATTATACCAAATCAAAATATTTTTGATAGATAAATCTAATATATTTTAGTTGATTTTTATTATTTACTTAATGATTGTTATTTATTTAAGTTGTTACTTTAGCTACAAGTTTTTGGTAGATATTTTTATACTATAAAGATACTACATTATTTTTTAATTTATTGTGATCAAAATTATGCATATTTTTGATGTGTAATTTTTCATTATACAATGTTATTTTAAATTATTGTTTTTAATATGTTATATAAACTCACATATAAACATTGTTATATAAATTTGTTTTATAAAATATCTACTACTTGTAAGAAACTAGAAGAAAAATGTAATTTGTGTTGGTACCAAGCGAAGAATGTTACCTTGTTGACATGTCAGTCAATATATAATAAAATTCCTAAAAAATGTTGACCTCTCTTTTATTTTACTTAGTATTATTCTCATACATATAAGCAAAATAAACATAAGTAGTATAATATCCAAGTTGACAATGACAATGACAATGACAATGACAATGACAATGATAATGATAATGATAATAATAATTTCTGTGGTTTATTTGAACACTTTTTAGTGTATATACATACATATAGAGCAATTTGTAATAGACACACTTTCATGCATCCAAGAAATTTATAAATTTTCGACTTAATTCTACTTCCGGAGATAGAAATAAAGTGTGTCAATCAGGTTAAAATATAGTTTTCTCTTTGGACACTTACTCAAAATTATGTCAAGTATCTAGAAAAGTTGTGGAAACATTGACATAATGAACACCAACTTATATCCAGTAATATTAGTATCTAGCTTAAATGATTCAATAGTAAGTATAGAACATTTTAAATGCAAATTTTTCGCGCAAGTATGCTACCGGTAATTCTCAAGTCTAAGTTATTATTTATTTAAAAACATGTTTGGAAATATTTTTAGGATCGAAATCTGATCATATTTCATGTACAGGGTGGTCGCGATGGGCCAAAATTCATGACTAGATTCCTGACGTGAAAATATTACGATTTAGATAAACTCACCTTAGTCCAAAAGTAGATACTTACAGAGATACAGGGTGTTTAATGCAAAATATTATTTTAGTTTTTTCTTATTTATTTCATAATAAATGCTCATATCGAGATGAAATTTTGGTGTTAGGGGGTTTCTGGGGCGAGAGATTGAAATATATCCATGGTTTGCTTGCAGCTCATAGAGAGCGCCACCTGCGCTAGGTCGAATGCGTTGAAAACGACCGACCTTTTTTATCTTTCAAAAATCTAATTCTCAGGTAGCAAATTCTGATTTTACAACTTCTTTTACACAAAAGAGCTATAATACTTTTTTATAGTCGCTTTCTTGCACCGTTCTCGTAAAATTTGCCATTGAAAATTCCAATGTATTTGCATTCAATTACAAATCGGCAAAAATTTTCAAGTAGGCTTATGTTAAAATCCAATTTTGACCAAATACCTGTAGGTAATAAAATTAAATAAAGGGATAAATTTCGAAAAAGGTATTATTTTGGTTTTGGATTATTATTAATTATGTCTTCATAAGACATCAACAAAATAATGTTTATTTTGCTAACTGCTATTTAGAATTGTTCGAGAATGATTTATAATTATATGGTAAGTGTTACAATAATTATAACTAATAGCCAATACCTAACGTAGTGAACCAGAAGCACTTCTTAGATCAATGTTAATTAAAATATTTTATAGATAGATACCCCATGCTAACTACAATGGATCACTAAAAATATAGCAAATAATAAAAACACACCTGTGATAGAGACTCTGAATGAACTAGTCTGTAGGATATAAATATTTTTCTTTTGTATGTTTAATCACGCAGATACATTCTCACCGAGTCTGAAATGAAAATTCGCGAGCCGTTAAAATCCACCTGTCTCTTATGAAAATTCAATTCATTTTTAAGTGTTTCGATCATTTTGTATCAAGTAATCATCCTTTCACAATACTATATATAATATGCTGTTGATCCTTTGATATTAAACTTATTTATATTACTACTCACAAGTTTTGAAATGTATTTTAAACAAAAGCCCTAGCTTATATGTAGTTGTGTAGGCTATATCTACATATACAGGGTGTCCAGAAACTCTCCTGACAAACGAGAACCGGAGATTCCTCAGATAATTTTAAGACGATTTATCCCAATTCACCTAGTCCGATAATGCTTCCTAAGGGAACTAGAGCTCTTTGAAGATGGCGCCTTGTAAATAGTTTTGTTCAAATACCTCCATAACGCTTCTACTTAGAAAAACAAAAACTGGTACGCTTGTTTAGCCTTCAGAGATGAATCGATTCCATCAATTGCAAATTTCTAGTACCGATCATAGGCGTCCGTTTTGGGTAGGTCAACGGTTATTTTAACGCATAACTTCTTTGTATTTAACTTTTAAGCATTTGTGACACTACATTATTAAATTTTCAGTTATACTAGTACTAAAAGGTACTCTTACTTTAAGTCATTAGGATACACCGTTTTATAGAAAAATGGATTTGAAAATTTTTCGTTTTTTCGTCATTAAAGTTCAATTTATATTTTTTGCACTAGTTGGCTCTGAACTGCCAACAAAAGTAAAACATACGTTTTTCATTGTCAAATTGTTGTCAGTTCGCGAAGTTTATCTTTTAATTTTTTACTTTGTGGAATTCAAACACAACGATTTCAATTTTTTTTTAAATGATTTTTACTAATGAGGAATACGCTGATATGCATTTAGTTTATGGCGAAATGAGGTGTAACGCTCGAGCAGCGCAACGTAGATACGCTGATAAATTTCCCAATCGTGAGCATCCCACTCACTCAATATTTACAGCTCTTCATCAACGAATAAGAGAAACAGGTTCAGTGGTCCCAAAAAATAATGAAACAGGGAGACATAATGATGTAACAGCAGAACATGAAGATGTTATTTTAATGGAAGTTGATGAAAATCCAGAAATTAGCGTTCGAAGAATATCTGCCATGTACCCCATAATTTCAAAATCTTCCGTAGGAAATATCTGAGAGAAAGAAAATTTGTATCCTTTTCATTTTACAAAGGTACAAGCGCTGCTAGAACGAGATTTTCCTGCTCGTGTAAAATTCACTAGATGGTTACAAAACCAGAAAAATCAAGATGAAGATTTTTTCAGATACATTTTGTTTGGTGACGAAGCTACATTCACAAAAAATGGAATTTTTAATGTACATAATACACATTATTATTCGTATGTTGGTGACAATCCCCACGTTGTTCAACAATTTAAGCATCAGCATAGGTTTAAGATAAACGTCTGGATAGGAGTAGTTGACGATTATCTACTTGGACCTATGGAATTACCTGCTCGTTTAAATGGTGCTGATTATTTACATTTCCTGCAAAATATTTTACCTGATCTGTTAGATGAGGTGCGTTTAAATATTCGGCAAAACTTATGGTTTCTACACGACGGCTGTCCGGCCCTCTTTAGCAGGAATGTACGAGACTTTCTAGATAATAACTACGAAGACCATTGGATTGGAAGAGGAGGTCCAGTTGCTTGGCCAGCAAGGTCGCCGGATTTGAATCCTTGCGATTATTGTGTTTGGAGATAGATAAAGGCATTTCTTTATTCCGTTCCGATATAAAATCGTGCACAACTCTGGCGAAGGATACAAGATGCTTGCAACCACTAATTTAACTTTATTAGATATTGAAAGTATCCATGCTCCATGGTGGTAGTGGATATATATATATATATATATATATTGATTCAGGTTGTGTAAAATAAAGTTTTGCTCTGTTCATCACTGCCATTATTGGTCATTAATCTTGTCTTGACATTCTTGAGCAAAGGGAAAGTTTCCATACCGAAAACTTCAGCGCTAGAATCAACATCTGAAGAAATTTTATAATTCATGACAGTTACCAATTTATTCCAACTGGGTGGTTTTCTATGTTACTGCGAAAGTTGCTGTGCGCAATGTTGGTTTTGGATGCATAAGTATACACGCTAAAATATATAATGCAAGGCTATTAATTATTGAAGTACCGTCAGACCAAGATTTCGTGGTCGTGGTCGCAAAATATGGTGGTATTGCTTATATATGATGACTCAGTAGCTGTATAAATTCAATTAGCTGCAGCTGAAATTCAATTAGTGACCCATCAATGTATATGTACCGGTATGTAAAATCTGTGACCAACTGCAGGTCGTTGAGATATTTTCCTTGTGGTATGGCATAGCTCACCATAAAAGTATATCAGTTGTGAAATGTTGGTATATCTATAACTATTTATGTACCAATGATTAATATTTACTGAGAGAGTCATTCCATCAAATGACAATAATAATATATTGTCACGGAATTTGCCCTACTCACACCCAAATCCACGACTGTGGTACCGCGAAATGCTAAGATTGTCCCGATCGCCCCTACACGATTCTGTTAAACAAACAAAATGCCGTGAATCGAGACGGGACTGGAAAAATGGAGAATAGATGAGAAGCATTCTAGTCGTTCGGGAAAATAGATCTAGAGATGCTAGAATATACCTGGAATATTCGTTGGGTCTATAAAAGAAGAATGAACGGCCGAGTTAGTTAGTCTTGTATTACAGTGTTGAATTGAAGTGGAGCGATTAATTAAATAAGTGTTTAGTTGAGTTGTAATTAGTGTTCAGTAGTGTACTGAGTAGTTAATAAAGATAATAATTAATTAACAGATTATTTTTCTGGGAGTAAGAAAATTCGGATTAGGAAATCCGTGACAATATAACGTATTAAGTAGGTACCTATACTCAAAATTCAGTTTAAATAATTCAATTCTCTGTATTCGATATTTACGTTGATTTGAAATAAATTAAGAAATGGTACAGATAAGACACATTTTAGCTTTCTGTTGGAATTTGAAATAAAATAAAAAATATTCGAATATATGTAACTAGTTATACGCTTAAGTATACTCTGTGTATATACGAGAACAACGGCAATATCAGTGGAATAAATGAATAATGAATTTCTTACAAAAAGTTTATTGTTCTCAGATTAATTTACAATTTATGTTTATTTGATTTACAAAGTGACACAAAGAACTGCGCAAATAACAAACATCTTTTAGATTTTTCTTAGATGAAACATTCTGTATATTACAAATACATATACACTTTTATATACATATTTCATTTTTATTATTCACATATTATAGTCATTTACGTTCTTTCTGAAATTCTACTTGCCGTACACTTTTGAGGGTGGCGCTCCAAGAATTAAGTTGCAAATTGCTTTCCTGGCCAGCGCAATATTTTGGTAGCTTCCCAAAATAGATACTTTACTGTCTGCTAAAACTATTCTTGTTTTGGTAACATTTTCTATCGTGAACCGATCTCCCTTGCCTGCAAGCCTTCCTATAGCTCTAGACTGGATGTTTCTGATATAATCAGATAATATATTGTACTGTAATTGTACTTGTATTGTAATGTATTGTAAATCAGCTACCTATTTATTTTAGAAACAGTCGATTGTTCTAAAATATCTTTTATTAAATAAATTACCTATGTTTTCCCAAAGTTGAATTCCATACGCAAATTAGAACAAATTTTTTTATGACATGCAACGCTGGTTGCATAGACTCTGATTTCATTTCTATAAGGTGCTATTAAAAACACAGTCACAATCAACTATTGAAACACAACGGGGTCAGTTGTTATAATTAAATTTTATCTAAATTTATCAATATTATAGCAGATCTAATAAATTTAAGCATATGTTGAAAAAATTAGATTAATTGACCCACAAACAAAGGAGGTATTAATGATGAAATTTCTCTCCGCCCCCATTCAGTGTAGTGCAGAGCGGGCGATGTAACGTCAAAACATGTTTTAATGGTCGCGCCATCCCGACAGCGATCGTTACATACCCGTCGCGTATTTGATTCTTGTTACGTTTTTTTTTGTTTTTATGTGCATGCGGGGTGATTCAGAATTTATCTAAAAAGAAATTGGAATGTACACAAATACAATTTTGTAAAAATGTCTTATGTAAATAAGAAATTATTGTTATTAATTATGAATAAAATTAATTTGTGGTTTTAATTACCCAAAGGATGTCCAAAGTCGGAAGTCCGGACATCCAATGGACGTCCGTTTTTTGTTCGATGGACGTCCATTGGAAGTCCCACGGACGCACAAATGTCACAACTTCGTGCAACCCAGGGACGTCCACTACTGTACCACTTTCGGACCCACAGATGTCCGCCTCTGTACCAAATTTGTGCACCCATGGATGTTCTGTTTTGGACATTTAATGGAGATCTGCATTGAAATTATAGAAATACTTTCTGATAATTTTATTGTTTTTCTAATTATTACATTTATTATTATTACTTATGTAACAAGTAACAAGAACAAAACCATATAATTACATTACTTAACTTAACCTAGAATAGCTAAAGACGAGAAAACTCAACAACTAGAGTGGAAATGAAAACTTCTTTATCTAAAAATGAAAACGAGTGTTGTCGGTTGTTAATACATAATTATACTGTGACATAATTGTCTACATAAAGATGTTATGAATTTAGCCTAGCCAACAAACAATTCAATTATTTATAAATAGACTAATAGTAGAACATATAAATTTACTTACTTACAAAATGTGATTTATATTGCTTCGGTTTCCTAATTTATTCTTCTATATTGTTTACTCATCAACGTTTGTCACTTTATCAGCGTCACCAAAGGGAACAGAACACTTTAGAGGTTAGCGTTAGCATTACATCTGGATTCTGGACACTTTTTTTTTCAATACACATGCACTGCACGAATTTTAGCGGCAAATTCAAATTATAACAGAACATCTACAATACTGGACATCCATCAGATGTCCACATATGTACTATCAAAATATGTCCCATAAAGGATATCCACCGGATATCCAATATATGTACCATCAAAATATGTCCAGGAATGGACATCCATTGAATGTCCATTTATGATCCATGGACGTCTGTACGTTAAATGGACATTAAATGAACGTCCACTGGATGTCGTGTGCTATTAGGGTAGTAAAATAGTTTAACATACCTGATGTTACAATACAATTTTGGGTCCGTCTTACCCAGTTTCTACAAACTAACACAAAAATGTTTCTGCTTCTTGTTCGTTTTGAACTTCTAAGTTATTGGCAGCAACTATGACACGTTTGCGTAAACCATCAATAGTGTCCACTTCGGTGCAATACTATTCATTTTTTAAATATCACCACAAAGTTCAAATGATACATATTCTTGCCTATCCCTCTACTTTTTGGTAAAAAAATCAAATCAAATTTGTTCATGAATTCTGACGATTTCCGAAAATTTTCAATTAATGAAATGAAAAAGGATTTGAAGCAAATTGAAGTTGATAGTAGAAGTAACTGCATCCAAATTCTATAAAGCTAATAGACGTAAAATATTTGATAGTACTTTAGTGGAAACTGTATTAGGTGGCAAAGTTGACTTGACTGACTTCTGCAATGTCTCTTGGACTTAGATTAGAAAATGATATTAGTCATTTTAACAGAAAAAAACATCTCTAGTATTTAAAAAACTTAGAATTATTCGTTCAAAAGATTGTTCCCTCTTAGGTACATCACCTGATCAGCTAGGAATATGTTGTTGAAATAAAAACTACAGAAAAAAATTATTTAAATTACATTAATGGTGACGAACATTTCTATATCAAATGCAACATCAAATATATCTTTCTAAGAGAAAGAAAGCGATTTTTGTTGTAGCTCGACCAAACTTTGAAACATCGAGAGAAATTACTGCACAGATTTACGATTTTTATGAAAGGCTTTTAGAGACCGCCGTTGAAATCAATATCAAACTTTTGATGACGTATTTATCCTAATTTAATTTAATAGTTATTACATATCATTTTTGTACATTTTAATAAAACATATATTAGCATCTTAATGAGACTCATTTATTAAGGCAAGTAAATTACAAAACAAAAAGATAAATAATAAAAAAAACATATAATGCTAATTAACACTAACAATTTATTTTTATCAGGTTGATGTATAGGTAGCATCAAGTTTTGTAATTCTCAGCTTACAAAATATTAACAAACAGTAAAAGACTTAGATCCATACATATTTCACCTTCTTTTAAATCAATTAATTTTTTATTATCCATTAATCTGGAAGTTTACTACACATTTTTCGCTACTTAACAAGAGAGTTTCGAATATTCATCACACCACAGACTATTTGAGTTACTAAATCTAATTACTTGATAAAACTAGAATGTAGGTACACACGAATGAGGTTGTAGAATAGCAAACTCTCCAGAAATCAACCGCTCCACATATATAATAATAATAATAATAATAATCTTTATTCCTTCTAAAAAATATTACAATTTTTGTAGGAAGAGGTTCTGCACTATGTTCGGTGACAAAAGAAAGAACCGAACGACTTACGTACATAGAAATTCAAATAAATAAAATAAAATAAAAAAAAAGAAAAGTAATACTTAATATACAAATATTGTGCTAACTATAAAAAAAAGAGTAAATTAAGGACAAACCCACAAACAAAAAAGCCATAACACTATATTACTGGCATATCATTCACTGAGCACAAAAGAGCGAAGTTGCAGAAAACCCATTATGAAACCAGCCAACAACTTGGCTTTACTTAGTGTTAAATCATCGAGTATAGCAATAAAAGAATTAAGTGTTAGATTTCTCAGTTCTGGGGGTTTTAAACCGACATAAACAGGACACTCCATAAAAATATGCTCAATGGTTTCTAATTTGTGCTGGTTGCACAATGTACACAATTCAGAAGGATTGATAGAGTATGAAATGCCATTAAAACTAAAATTCATACAAAATTTGTTGCAGAGTCGGAGTTGTGAGATAAGTCTAATAATGTAAATAGGCAATTGAAGTTTCAGATAAGATGTGGTGTCTCTTGTTATATTAAAGTTTTTATACAGAATAGGTGTTGTAGACATCATAACTAAAGCAATGTCTCTCTGATAAAGCATTTCTTTATATTTTTGTAACATGGTAGGCATATGTTTCTTTAGACGAGAGTAAGTCAAGTTGTCCAGGACATCCACACAATCTATACTGTGAAGCATTTGTCTGACTTGAAGGAGCCAATTATAACGAGTGTCATCATTTAGTAGTTGCAGCTGCCTGTGAAAACACGCACGAGCATAACGATTGGTTTCCATTGCCAAAAGTTTAAGTAACCAATTTAAAGCCGTTTTAAAAACCAGTAACGACAGACTGCTAATTCCTATTTCAAGTCTAACAATATAACCAGGCGTGTTTAGAGGCAACAATAAAAGCCTTTTAAAAAAACTGACTTGCACCTTTTCTAACAAGTCTGTGTAACGCAGTCCCCAGACCTGCAAAGAATTGGTTAAGGAGTTGACAATGATCGAGTCATACAGAACCAAACGTGAATCCCAAGAGTTTATTTTGGATTTGGCCATTAGAGAAATGACAGACCCAACAGCTTGCCTAGCTTTTGCGACCACTGACTCGGTCATTATTCGAAAGAGGCTAGAGGAGGAAAAAATTACTCCTAGATAAGTAAAACAATTAACAGTTTCAACAGGCTGATTATTAAGTAGGAAAGGAAAAATATTACTGCGACCGCCACGAGAGAAACACATGATCTTAGTTTTTTGAGTGTTAATCGTTAATTGATTTAGTGCTACGTACCTTTGCAGAATATTGAGTTTACGGCAAAGATCAATTTCTGAATCAGCCAATAGCACCAAATCATCGGCATACAAGAGCATAAGTATTTCGTTACGGTTATCAATATTGAGGCGACGAGCGTTAAACGAATCAAAAAAATCTTCAATATCAGCAGTGAAAAGAGAAAATAAAAGAGGACTTAACGACTCTCCTTGCAAAACACCTGAAGTAATGTTGAATTGCCTTGTTAAATTACCCTCTGTACGGATTCTAATGTGTGCGTGAGTATACAGTTTCTTAAGAAACATTAGTATATTGGAGCTTAAACCTAGAGCATATAATTTTTCCCACAGAAGAGAATGATTGATAGAGTCAAACGCACGTTTAAAATCTATAAAAGCTGCAAAAACTTTGCGGCCCTTTAATCTAAGCTGAAACTGAACTATAGAATTAAGTACATAAACATTATCAACGCATCCCCGACCTTTTCGAAATCCTGCCTGTGATTCAGGTAGTATTTTATTGGACTCTGCCCAACAGGTTAGTCTTGAGAGGAGAATACTAGTAAACACTTTCGCAAAACAATTAATCAACGCTATACCGCGGTAATTGGTGGGGACATCAATAGGACCCTTCTTATGTAGCATGGTTAGAATAATATTAGACCAGCTTTCCGGGATCACTCCTGTTTCAAGAATCTTATTAAAAAGAACACATAAATACAATCGCCAATTTTGGGGTAGATTCTTAAGAAATTCATACGATATTCCGTCTTCGCCTGGAGATTTACCATTCTTGCAATGAACTAATACCAAATCAAGCTCTTCTGATGTGATGGGAGCATCAAGAAAAGGATCTCTTACCCCATAATAGAAGATATTATCAATTACAGATAAAGGGTAAATACTCTCGTAAAATTGTTCCCAAATCTGAACAGACAGTCCAGGGACATTTTTCTTATTATAAAATTGATGTAAGGTGTGCCAGAATGTCTTTTGATCCCTTGCATTACTCAGTTTGGCAATAAAATATTTATCATGTTCCCTCTTTTTGAATTTAATGAGCTTATTGTATTCTTTCTTCACATTTAAATATATATCCCTAAAGGGGTTAGTAAAATTATTCGCTTTGCAAATACTGAGACTACGCTTGAGGTCTGATTTCAAAGATTTACACTGATAATCAAACCACGGTTTTTTATTTTGATTAGCATTATTATCACCGCGATTATGCCATATTTGTTTGGTCAAGCCGATAGCTCTAGCCGATTCAATTATTGCGTTACATATGTTATTATAAGAGTCAGAGACCTCAGAAATAAAATGAGCACGCGGAGATCGCTGCATTGTTGAACTGTAACAAGCAGTCAATCTGTCATCCCACCTTAAAGATTCAGACCTAACATTAGAGTTACTAGGGACACCAGTCAGCGGGAAATGACCAAACTTTAATTTCAAAGATACCGGAAAGTGATAGGATAGTGAACATTCATTGTCAACTCTCAAGCAATCAATAACGCCCAATTTAATATTGTTACACCATATCAGATCTATGACGCTATTTCCACAGGCAGAACAAAACGTAAATTGAGCAGGTGTGTCCTGGACAGCTCTGCCATTAAGTAGAGAAAAAGAATTGCTTTGCATAAAGTCAAGGAGACACCGTCCTCTTGCATTTATAACTTCATCACAGCTGGACCTCTTCTCGTAAAGATTGGAAAATGTTAAAGCCTCAAGAGGTATATCTCCATAATGAGAAACACGGCAATTAAAATCACCGCCTATAACAAAGGTTAAGCTAGGATATACCTCCACAATGCCAGAGATAACAGGCTGGAAGAGGTCCAACAAGTAAAAAATATCATATTTAGGAGCAAAATATACTACACACAATATAAACTTAAAAACAGAACTGTAATTAATAAGCAAAATAATCCACCAGGGAGACTTATGAAGTAGCTTCACTTTAAATGTTTTCAACACGAGGATAGCTAGACCACCACTAGCTCTACCACGACACTTTTCAGATACAGCACTAGAACAATAAACATTATACCTGGTTGAAATAGACAGTGTCTGTCCAGTAAACCACGTTTCGGATGCACACAAAATATCAACGTGATTCACATTTTCAGAAATATAGTCGTTGAGATTATTGACACCCTCCACATTCCAAAAAATTATACTAAGTGGTTGCTATTTAGAAACTGTACTGCGCGTATTAATTTTCTTGCCTTTGGTTGGTCTAGGGGAATTGTCGTCATCTCTTCCTCTCTTTTGTGCATTTCTACCGTCCTCGCCTACAATTTTTGGGATACCTCCTACGTATTTAATTGTAAGATTGACTTCTCCATTATTCTGGCGCCTGATAAGCTCGTTTCGAAGATCAACAAGTTCCTTAGATTGCATTGGCGTCATATCCTTCTTAATCCTTACATTAGGAAAATCAGTTTTGCCAATATGTTGCCTAGACTGAAGTACTTTTATAACTTCCTCCTTGTTGGACAGGGTAGCCTTGAAGGGTTTAGGCTGAGCATCACGGCCCCCTTTTCCAATGCGGACACCACTACGTAGAGTTACATTAAGTTCTGGGGTGATTTGGTTAAGTAGATGACTAGCAGTTAAAAGATCTTGTTCGCTAGAATTTTGAGAAGGTAGGCCAAATATGATAATATTATTTTCGCGCTTAATACGCTCAGAAACTTCAGCAACAGAGGCTTGTATGTCTACTTTGTTGATGTGGTTTTCTAAAGAACTGATTTTTTCACGCAAAACAGTATTTTCCTGTTTAATTTCTGCAATCTCAGCCGTATTGGAAGTTATTTGCGTTTTTAGGGCGTCAAGATTTATATTGCATTTATTTATAGCCTGCCCCAAAACATTTAGCTGTTCCATTATAGCTTCAAAGTGCGAGATATTTAAGGGTGCACCAGAAGAACTTGCAAGAGGAGTATTTCCAACATCTAAAGAGATATCGGCTGAGGAACTGCGGCACTTCCGACAAACTCGGGGCAGCGCTCGCGCAGAGTCAGACGAGTTGAGTGGGATGTGCGTAGACAGGCTGCAGTCGAAATGGACGATTTCGTTACAGACTGAACATTTTACTTCATCACTCGATTTAATAGGATAGCTGCAAATCTTACACCGCTGCAACAATGACATGACTGCCTATTCTCCGCAATCCAAAAAAAAAATGTACAATGTAATAGACTATGAATATAGTGCTCGAAAACACACAAAACGCCTCTGCCAGCAACGTTGGTTTTTTCTTCCCCACAAGAAGCAGCAGAAGAAGCAAGAGATAAAAAAAAAAACACTCACCCAGTGTTCACTGTCGACTATACAACCACAATGCGACACTAAGTCAAAATAATTATTATTGTAAGATTGAAAAACAACATTAACAAACAGGAGCAATGTAAAGACGTTCGTACACCTTGGCAAACAGCGCTCCACATATATTCTTAAAGTGGCTATCCTTTTTGCTTCTTTTACCTCATGTTTGGCACTTTTTTACTAGCTGATACAGTAGGTGACCTAATTAATGTACAATTTGATCTTGCTAACTATTCTTCTAAGTACTTAAATCCTCTATCAGTCATTATTTGTGCATTTGGTTTCATTAAATTATTTAAAAATTCTAATTCTTCAACAATCATTTTGCATGTTGTACGATCGCCAAATCCTTTGATTTGACCGTTAGGTGTGCAACCTATTAAGAATTTATGATATTGCAGCCTGTATATTCGGACCAAATAAAGACTGCAGGACTGGTTCCATCTGTTTTTGTATAGACAAAACAATCTATTATACACTGCACATTTTTATATCGGCAACGAAATGAAATTGGCACATGTGTTTTTACATGTTCCAAAGTTTTCCATTGTACAAATGACGCAAGATATACTTTTAGTTTTACATAAAAGTCATCGGCAAATTTGGGATGATAAATCGCCTCGTAAATTTTTAAAGTGTAGTAAAAATGTCAAATCGCGATACTTTGCATTTTGTACAGAAAGAGAAATATCCAGATAGAGTTTTGAACTTCAGTATGAGACAGTTATTTTCTGGGAGTATATTTCATGATCCCAAATATTAGTGACGGTATATTCAGAAGAATTTGAACCAGACGAAGAATCTGACATGAAGTTGAATTACTTTTAAGCATTAGTTGTCATATTGGCTAAACTACCACTAACATTTCTTGTTGGCCCTTTTAAAATCATTCCCCTCCCAGATACAACATTGAATACCTTCTGATTTGCTTGTTGTTGTTAAATTAACTTGTATAGATTTATTGTTCTGACTTACTGTGTCTATTACTGTGGGTTCCAAAGATAAATTATTTTCTGATTCTAAAAGGATATGCGAGTCTTCCTTTTCAATATTTAAACTACTATCATCAGAGGTGAGTAAAGTTGACATCAGTTGCGTGTTTTGGCATTTATCACTTGTTATACTTGGCTCAGAAACTTTCGCATCTGATCGATTACCTTGACATTTGAAAATGTGCGGTACTACATCTGGCTTTAATCTCATTTTTCCAGATTTCATAATTTTTATATACAAATAATTCTCCAAATCTTCTTCCAGCTAAAAAAAACAGGCATTATTTTTTAAATAAACACGTAGAAACAAAAACAGAAGTTCTTCATTTAACAAGTAATTACTCATTAACATTAAGAGCGTAATACTTTTGAAATAGTGTTTTCTACAAATAATTTTAGATATTTAATAACTGAATTAGCTTCGCTAATAATAGAAATGTTATCTTATGCCACCTGCAAATATTCAAAGATACCGAAGTAAAATGAATAATTAACGGGAGAAAGTGAAGTAACCAACAAATTCTTAGGTACAGGAATCTATGAAGATACGTATTTTATAAATTTAACTGTAGATGTAGATATTGTGTGGTTTCCATAAGTTTTCAAAGGTGGCTGGTGCATTGCATAGGCCAAAGGGCATGACGTTGAAGTGCCACAACCCTGCCCTAATGGAAAATGCTGTCTTCTCTTTATCATCTGGGTGAAGTTACAGTTGCCAATATCCACTTTTCAGGTTTAAAGTGGAAAACTATTGGGATCCAGATAGTGTATCCAGGGTATCGTCTGTTCTTGGCAATGGATAACTGTTGTTCTTAGTGACATCGTTTAGTCTTCTATAATCTACATAAAATCTGGTAGAGCCATCCTTCTTGTTTACCAAAACAACCGGCGAAGTCCATTGACTCTGAAATGGTTCAATGACTCCTTGATGCTGCATGTCTCTAAGCATGGTCGATACATGTTCTTGCTTCGCTAAAGGAATACGTCGTGGAGCTTGTTTAATTGGAGTGCTGTTGCCGGTAATTATTCGGTGTTGCACAATATTAGTCCTTCCGACATCATCGTCTTCTGTCAATGAGAACACATTCTGGTAGCGTCTCAATAAATTTTCTTCTTCTTTTTGACTTCATCGGGTTGTAATAGGGACTTGAATCAGCTACCAAAATTCTGCAGAACTTCAGGTAGTTTTTCAATATTGCGAGATGCTGTTGGTGGTTCTATATTGCTGAACACTGATGAAGCTGTTTGACAAATTCCTAGAGGATCGCCTTTCTGGATCTGTTGTGGATAGTACATTAGATTTAGCAGTATGACTAATACCAAATTGTTTTTCCTTTTTGTTAATGTATTTCCAGTTAATATGCCCTTCCTATAAAGACTGCCGCAGGACTGCCACAAACAGCTTCAATTACCACTTCTGAACTAGCTGGAAGTTCTATGTCTGCTAACGCCTCAACAGTTCTAATAGGAAGGTTTCTGATTTCGAGAAACTACATGATGATTTGCTCATCTTTGGTCTTTAGCAGTCTTCGAGGAAGGTCCAATAACAAATTATGTTGAGTCATATCAAGTCCAAGAATAGCATCGTCACTTATATCTGCTACTAATATATTGTGTTGGAAAGTGGTTGCTCCCAAGGTTATTTTAGCTAAATGGATGCATTTCACTGTTATGACTTCTCCATTTACTGTCTCCAAGATGTAGTTCCGGTCTGGCTTTTGTATTTTGCAGTGAACGACGATGTTTGGTCTTGCTATGGTGTGACTAAAACCTGTTCCTGTATCAAGGACCATTTCGCAATCCCACCCGCATACACGCCCTTTTACTACTAAACTCGTTCCATTATTTTGCAGACGGGTTACCTTGATCTTAACAGTTGGTGGGGCTTGGTAGCACCTAGCCAGCTTTCGCCTCCTAAAGCCGACTAGTTGGCGTTTTCCTGGTCCTGGCTAGATGTATTTTTAGAGCATCGATTCCTAAGATGCCCTTCAGCTCTAAAACTCCAACACTGGATGGGTCTTCTCCTGCTATATTCAGTGGAGCGAGTCTGATCCTGTTCCTTTTGGAAGTCGTCCAATAAACCTCTCAATCCCTTCATAAATCCCTTCATGTTCTTTTCACCCACTCGCTGTTCACTAGTCTGAAGCCTAACTTGCCTTACTCTGCCATGACCACTTCTAGATGGTTACCGGGCGGCTTCTATTTCTAGGACTTGGACCAGAGCTTCAGATATATTTTTATGTCTAGCTAGCTTTAACGCTTGACTGATCTGGAAATCTCGCAGGCCATTGATGAAGCTGCTTACTGCTAACTATTCCTGGAACTCTGTTGGTACGGTAGGGTAGGCTAGCTTTGCCATGCGTGCTATATATGCCTAAAATCGCTGCAGATTTTCTACAAAACGTTGCTTTCGGCCTTTTAGTTGTGCTTAGTAAACGTGTTGCAGATGGTCTTCACCATACCTCATTTCTAAGGCACTCTTCAACGTTTGATAGTCCTTTTGTTTATCCTCAGTTAGCGTTCTTAAAATCTCCATAGCTTCACCTCGTAGGGCCACTATTAGTGAGGTGGCCTTTTCTCCTTCTCCATCAAACATTGGTGGCTTAATTTTTGAAGATGGAAGAAAACTACCTTCAGTCTTAATGGACTCCTTAGCAAATATCTGTGACTCTAAATTTGTAACTTGCTTATATTTTCTTCTACGACTTCACTCTGTAACTTATTAACACATTTTTCTACGACCTGAACCTTATCTTGCATCTCATTTCTCAAAAGATTAATTTTTTTTTCAACGGTTTCTTCAAACTCTTTGAGATTGATTTTAATTACTTTTTCTAACTTTTTATTATTTACTTCCTGATTATTTTTCATTTCTTGTAAACTGTTCGTCATTTCTTCTTGACTGTTCTTCATTTCTTTTATCATTTTGTCTTGGTTGGTCTTCATTTCATTCTTTAAGTCTTCCCTCATATCTTCTTCATATTCTTCTTGGCTCCTTTTCATATCGTTCATCATCTCCATTAACTGTTTGAATGGATCCTCCATTTCCGTCGCTCTTGATCTCGTCACTGGCATGCACTTGTCTACTCCAAATATCTTCTTTCTGGAACGTCGCCCTTCTGACACCAATGTAACCTCTAAATTGCCTTTGCGTGGGAACACGTCACGTAGACAAACAAACTTTATTGTCACTTTTGATTATACAAGAAATATCCTTCTAACAAATTTCACAACTGTCAACGCTTTACTTTGACGTTTCTGTCACTAGTATATGACTCGCGTTTGGCTGCTCAATATAACTGACCCCAGCGGCAAAACGATCCGCTTATATAGGTTTTTAGGGTTCTAGAAGTTTTCGGCGGTCTCGAGAATCAACTAGAATGTGGCCGCGAATGTTCCAGAAAACGTCAAAGTAAAGGCATCACAAAAATTATAAACTCTAACATAAATAGAAACATAATTAACAAACTAAAGAGGTAGGTGAGATTCAAATATAAACTCTAATGTAAACAGGAACATAATTAACAAACTAAAAAGGTAGGTGAGTTTCCGTAACAATATTGTTATAACACAAACATAGTACTACATATAATTGTTCACTCTTATTTATAAGTATGTGAAAATAACCGTCAAAATGTGGTGTTAGAATAGCAAAATAATGTGTGTTCTACAGACGCTTTTTAATAGTTATGTTTATTAAGTGCACAAAATCAGTGTTTTTTAATAGCGCGTGAGAATGTCAATTTTTGGTTGAAACTGTAGATCGAGAAAAAAAACATTCAAAAGCGCCATAAAATACTGATTTCGCACATGAAATATAAACAATATTTTTGTCCAACTGTCCAAAGAATTTGGCACTGTGGGTTATTATTTTTCACGCTATGTGGATAATTTTTTTTTTCACGATAGCGATTTTTTGTTCGTTGCCGTAAAAAATGGCTAATTAGCGATTAAGAAAAGTCGTCTTTTTTAACAGTTGGACAAAAAAATTATATTTTTTTGAGTTTGTGTGGATTATGGCTTTGGTCTTACCAGTTGGCCAGACCTTATGATGGCATATACCTACTATTCGTATTTACATTATTAATGCCTACCTATTTGTAATATTGGAAGTATTAGTTTTAAACTAGAAATTTCCAAAAATCTTTTTTTTTATATTTCCTTCATTTTCTTGTTTAATACACTATTTCTTATACCGGTTTCTTTCAATTTAACATCTTATCCTTTGAATCGTAGGTATTTTGCTAGTTCTCGGTGAAATATTTTCTTTTTTTTTTCATCACACATATCAATTTTTTTTTTATTTTTTTTTTTTCTAAAATTTATTTATGTTGCAACTTTATAATTGCATTGACATCGCGACCTAAATACTTATTTTAGATTTTTAAACATACTATATAATATATATTTGTGTTACTGGTAGAAAGCAAGTAGGTATTATCTCGTTGTACATATTGAGAACTGAGCAAAATATAAATAGTAACAATTAATAAAAATAATTTTAATTTTGGTATTACTTTTGTTCTATTTTGTTTAACGAAGATTTCTGTACATAAAATCCCCACCATTTTTTTTTTTTTGAAAACTAGAGTTGTGGTAGGAATTTTTTAATTAAGACTGGAGATTTTTACGCTATAGTAAATAAATAAATCATTTTACTACGGAAACCGTAAAAAATGTGTTATAAGTTAAATATGTTTTAAAATAGTTATACGTACATTAAAATGATCCTCACAGACAAATTTCACGCTCTTCACCGAATATAAAGTAACTCGTCGCATAGCTGCCTGCCACAATGTCCTTCTCTTTTCATCTTTTGGCATTATAATAAAACGTTTATTAGGTGCTGTCACACTTGTATTTCCACATTTCGGTACTATACAATACTTATAATATTTATTTTTGCTCATATTTCGATAAATTTTATGAATCACACTAAATATCTAACCGCTAGGCACATGCTGTCAATAACTTAGCGATTACAATGTGATTGGTGAGAGCTGGTGAATGCAGTGAACGACGCGCACCCGTTGAGATCTCGGCGCGACCGTTAGAAGTTATGACGCAACACGCAGCCACGCCCCGCTTTCAAGAAAGCCAGTTTCAGCAATTATTTTAAGGGCGAAGCCAGAAAAATCTAACTGTTTGCACGTAGATATCTCTGATAAAGTATTTTCGATTAGTAAAATAAAAAAAAATCGAAAATTACCCCATTGAACCTAACCCGTGTACTGATAAGTATGGCGCCATTTTGGATTCATTTTATCGGAAATCGAGAGCTAAGAATGGATGTTGCGATAGAAGCAGAATAAATCAGGTAGATTTCATCGCTGTTCTTAATATCTTATTTTACAAAATAATTTAATTTGGCATTATAGTATTGTGTGTCTTCTATACAAAATCCAAATTATGAAATAAGATACGCGATCCAAAATGGCTGCCGCTAAGGATTTCCGTAGTAATATTCTTTATGATAGTTTGTGACACGCTGCTTAATAAATATCTACAAATGGTGGTTGAAAACAAAATCTCTGAATACAGATTGGACAATTATATCTATGGTAAAAACGGTATAAACTATTCTAATTGAATGGTCCGTGATTTCCACTTATATATGTCAGTGGTTTTCTGACATCCTCTTTTCAATGATTCAATGATTATTTCCTCACGAAGTCACTTGGTTCTCTCATCCAATCAAATTAGTTATCGTGTTATGACTGAAAGTTTACATCCAATTGTCGTTCGCCACACTTGTCATACCGGCAAACAACAAGGTCTGTCTTGTCAAATTCAGTCAAATTTGTGACATTACAGTGGTGTTTAGACCGATTTGTTTCGCACATGGAATATCTGACGTGGACATTAAAACTTAAATAAAAAACTCAAGGGAACGAATTCACTTTTATTGTATCCTGTTAATTTTCGAAGTTTGAGTAAGTATCCCAGTTTTATTTACATACAAAATTAGGATTGTCTGTTCTAACCTCAAAAAGAACTTACCATCTGTATATGTTTATTGTATATTTTAATATTTCTTTTTTGTTTTTAGATCAAAATGAAGTTATGTATCTTTATATCCACCCTCTTTTTTTGTCTTATTGGTTTGACCTATGTTAACAGTTTGGCAGTAATGTCTGTTGATTTGGGATCAGAGTGGATGAAAATTGGAATAGTGTCTCCTGGTGTACCCATGGAAATAGCACTTAATAAAGAATCAAAGCGTAAGACACCAGCAATCCTTAGTTTAAGAGATAATATTAGGTTGTTTGGTGAAGATGCTCAAACGGTCGCAGTTCGTTTTCCAAAACAAGCATATAGTTATTTGTTAGATTTATTAGGCAAAAACATAAATCACCCTCTAGTCAAGTTATATCAAAAACGGTTTCCGTTCTATGAAATTGTAGAAGATCCAGATAGAGGTACAGTGCTTTTCAAACATGACGATGAAAATTCTTACAGTCCTGAAGAATTGATTGCTCAGTTGCTAAAAAAGGCCAAAGAATTTGCAGAAAACGGAGCGCAGCAACCAATTAAGGAATGTGTTTTAACAGTACCAGGGTTCTTTAATCAAGTGGAAAGAAGGGCTTTCTTACAAGCTGCCGAGTTAGCTGGATTAAAAGTACTACAATTAATAAATGATTACACAGCTGTTGCATTAAATTATGGCATATTTCGATCTAAAACTTTCAATGAAACCTCACAGTATGTAATGTTTTACGATATGGGAGCTTCTTCGACTACAGCAACTCTGGTGAGTTATCAAACGGTCAAGACCAAAGAGCGTGGTTATGTTGAAACCCATCCTCAAGCATCTATTCTTGGAGTTGGATATGATCGTACTTTAGGAGGCCTTGAAATACAAATACGCTTGAGAGATTATCTTGCCAAGAAGTTTAATGAAATGAAAAAGACAAAAAATGATGTATTTAAGAACCCCAGAGCTATGGCTAAGTTGTTCAAAGAAGCTGGTAGACTGAAAAACGTACTGTCTGCGAATGCAGAGCATTATGCTCAAGTTGAAGGATTATTAGACGAACAAGACTTCAAATTAATGGTCACAAGAGAAGAAATGGAGAATTTGGTAAAAGATTTGTTTGAACGTGTAGGAAAACCTGTGGAACAAGCTTTAAAAACCGCTCATCTCACCATGGACGTCGTAAGTCAAGTTGTTTTGGTTGGTGCTGGTACGAGGGTGCCGAAAGTGCAAGAATATTTGCAAAAAGTAGTTGGACGTGAGCTTGCAAAGAACCTTAACACCGATGAAGCTGCCACTTTAGGCGCAGTATACAAAGCTGCCGACCTGAGCACAGGATTTAAAGTGGCAAAATTTATTACAAGGGATGGAGTTATTTTCCCAATTCAGGTTACATTCGAACGTAATACTGAAGATGGCGTTAAAGTGGTGAAACGTACTCTCTTTGGTTTGATGAATCCTTACCCGCAGAAGAAAATTATTACGTTCAACAAACATACCGACGACTTTAGCTTTAATGTGAATTATGCCGAGTTGGATTACTTACCGAATGATGAAATACTTAATGTGGGCTCTACGAATTTATCAGAGTATAAATTAACTGGTGTTGCTGAGGCTTTGAAGAAAAACAGTGGAGAAAATGTTGAGACCAAAGGAATTAAAGCACATTTCGCTATGGATGAGTCTGGCTTGCTGAATTTGATTAATGTTGAGCTGGTTGTTGAAAAGACAATTTTACCTACCGAAGAAGAAGAGGGAACATTGTCAAAGTTAGGTAAGATTATAAAAAGAAAACATATTAAACTAGAATTTTATCCTAATTGCTACATATGCAAGTTTATTGAATTCAGCCTTTCATTCACACAGGGCCAGATATTTATTTTTTTTATAAACAAAATTTGGCACAAATAAGCTAATAATTTTTTATAAGAAAATCAATACAGTTCTGGAATCTGTGAGTAATAGAATTTAGGGGATGAATATACTGGGTGAACATGCGAAAACATTAGATTTGGTTGTAATTTTGGCCTAGGATATTGGAACACTGAAGCATGCTTTCGTTGACTTATTTTTATCAAGAATTTCAATATTTTTATAAAAAAAAATCAATTGAGCATCACCCTACAAGGATATTGATATTAACTTTGTTTTTTCTTATGAAATCCTCAGTATAATACTGCATTTTTGGGTTCTCCATTTTGCCCTGATTGTATTGATATAAAGATATAATGGGTTATCTTTTACTGTTTGCGAAATATTAGTGATTTAAGTATTTCCATAATTAAAATAGTAGTTATTTTTTATTACCCAGAGTACAAAAGTAAGTATAGTTGTGGCATCAATTCAAACGACTTACATCATACGAACAAGTTAATAATTTATATTTTCGTCAAAATATTTAAGAAACTGCAACTGAGTATAATAAAACTATATGCTGCATTAAATGTTTGCACTATAATATTGCACTAAATTATGAAAATGATTGTTTTTAATGCAACAAACTATTGATTTGGTTTATTTGTATGGAAATGTGTAGTTGATTTTGTAATTGTATTGTAAATTAGACAAATAAACTTATTATTATTATTATATTATGTTGAGAATAAAAATAATTGCGTAATGTCAGCTGTGACGTAAGTCGTCTGAATTCTTGCCGCAACTATACGGTGATAGAATACTTGATTTTGAGTCGATTGAAACAAATATACCTATACAGGGTTACCTATGACTTAGTACAAATATTTTAAGAGGAGATAGGAAAAATTCAGAATTAACGGTATCATCCTTCAAAAAAATTCCAAACTTAGAAAAAAAATATTTTCAAAACCTTATTAACCCCTAATTTCTCGGCGACTATGCCGCCTGTCAGCTGCGAGGTTAGGTATATTCTGCCAAAGTCAAAGTTCTCAAAGGTAGTGACAGAGCACCGCATTGCCACGTGTAACAATTTACGGCGCTTTTAAAGAAAGTTTTATTTACAAAATACTAGATTATTTAATGAGAAACACGATATGGTAGCACTGAGAGTAAAACCTACCTTACTGATACTTCCAGTACTGATATTTGGAGATTTCAAGAAAGTTGAATTATTTTCTGTTTTCTAACTTGTTTACATTATATCTTGTCGTTGTAAAAATTGTTGTAGGTACTGCTCTTGATTTCCCTCGACCATTTCATAAATAAAAAAATACTTTTTTTCTGTAGGTACCTATATCTATTATTAGAATATTTGTGATAAATAATTTTTTAATATTTTTTAATTTAACCGTGCTTTTCTACAATTATTGAAGTGTAGAAGAAAAACAAACCTTTTTATAACCAACATTTAAATTTTTTTCTGAATAGGAGTGAATGGATTATTTAAACTATTTAATCAATAAAGTCCAAAACTTCTTCGTTACTTACCTAGATATTTATAAACATTGTTTTTCTACTTTATAAAAGTGAAGTCAAATTTAAACGTGGATTTTATTTAAACCCTTGTGTGTAGGTTTATTCAGATATTATCAAAAACTTACCCAAGCAGTGCTATTTCAGTTCTTAGGAAAAGTTTCTTGATAAACATTCTAAAAATTAGGGAAATTAATCTTAACATTTTTAAGTATGCAGGGAGCCTATTCACCAAAACAGAGGACAGCCATTTAGTATGTAATGAAAATGGTTTAAGAAATGAAGACATTTGCTAACAAGAACGCAACGTTTAGAAAGCTAAATATTTATTTCAATTGTTCAAAGCGAATTTAAAGTTGCAGTGCAGCGTAAAAAGGAAAAGCAATGTCTCTATTAAATAGCTTGGTATGCCATGAGAAAACAATTCTCCTTAGTTTCCATAACATCTGTAAATGTAGATCAACTGTCAAACTATACGTTCGAATCTCAGTTAAAATGTACTAGGTATTCTTAAACTCTTAGACTTTGCATATTTAAACGTGTTAAGATTAATTTCCCTATTTTTAGAATGTTTATCAAGAAACTTTTTCTAAGAACTGAAAGAGTATTGCTTCGGTAAGTTTTTAATAATATCTGAATAAACCTACACACAAAGGTTTAAATAAAATCCACGTTTAAATTTGACTCTTCGCTTTTACAAAGTAGAAAAACCATGTTTATGAAGTTCTAGGTAGGTAACGAAGCCACTTTGGATTTTATTGGTTAAATCATTTAAATAATCCATTCATTAATAATAAAAAAAAGTATAGAAATATTTGTTATAAAAAGGTTTGTTTTTCATCTACACTTCAATAATTGTAGAAAAGCACGGTTAAATTAAAAAATATTCAATAATTAATTATCACAAATATTGTAACACTTGGTATATAGGTATGTTGGTTTCAATTGACTCAAAATCACGTATTCTATCACTTCGTAAAATTATTGTAACGACTTGCAAGACACGCTGTATAGTGTGATCCTCAATTGTTTTTTTTTTTTAAATCTATGAAGTAGTCAAGAAATATATGTTTCAGTTTTCCAATGTCTTATAATCTAAAGTTTTGTGGTGATTACCCTGTAGAGAGTCATACAATGAATGTATTGAAATTTTTTTGTAAATTTTTAACTGAGGGGTAATTTTTGTTTTGCGTAACTTAATAAGTATTTCTCTGTAACTTCCAGTTAGGTTATTTTTTCTCATTTGGTACACTTATTTATTACCAATACGCTACTTATACCCATGAAAAAATAAGCATTAAAATTCAAGAATTGATCATAACTATTTTATATGCAGTTCCAGGAAATGGTTTTCTTGATACATGAGCATAATACTAACCATTTCCACAGTAGATATTTTGCTACTACATTTTCCATATAAATCCCGGTAAAGTTTTATTAATATTTTTCAAATACCAATGAAAATGAACATAATTTGACGGATTTTATTACATACTTAGACTTGCTATATAAAACATTATGTTTTATATTCGTATCCTAATACGTTTGTACTGTACAGGGTGAAAAAGTTACATTCGATTGTGACTTTGCTACCCTAGGAGATGTGTATTTCTTTATCCATTTTTCATATGGATTATTTCAATTTATCAGTTTTTATCAAAAACAATGAAGGATGGCATTACAGTTTTGTATACTTTATAATAAAAAAATAGGTTTTAATTATGGAATTATTTAGTCACCAATATCTGGTAAACAGTAAAAGATAACTGTATATGTTGATATCAATGCAATCAGGAAACAGTCGAGGATCTAAAAATGCAACAATATTGGTACTTATAGTGTGTTACATAATAAAAAAAAACACAGATTTACTATAGTAAATATACAGGGTTAACTATGACTAAGTACAAAAATTTTAACCACGTGCTCATGGAGCCCTAAAAGACAATAAAAAAGTTATTCCAGAATTTTAGCTCGATATTTAAAAAAAGGGGCAAAACCCTTTTTTCCTACGGAAAGTCGGCGCCTATGATGAGTATAGACTGAGATGCCTTATGGCTTAGATACATAGTTGGCATTACATCTGTCAACAACCACCATGCGGTCGTTTGCAGTATTTCTAAATGCAGAAACGACAAAAATTAACATTCTTATTAGTAATAATACCTGATAGGTAGGTAACAGTTAATCCAGTTAGCTCCAGTATTTTGCATTCGTTTTTCATTACATTGGTTACAAACTGGTATAACTACATTTTCACTCACTACCGATAAACACACTTCCCGTAGGTACAGTTGTTAGATACAATGCCTATGTATTATAACAAAATCGAAGAAAGGGGTAGTAGGTAGGTTCTAATAAATAACAGAAAACGTCTAACACCCGCGGCAGTCTTGTGCCATAACCTAGAAAAACAAACCGACGAACTATATTGTGGGAAAATATCTGTACCCGACACATATTCCTTTATTTATTAACTATAAAACGTTTTAAATTAAAATAAGGCACTAAAAACTGAAGAAGAACACAAAACTATAACGTAAACACAGGAATTAAATTATAACATTACAGCGAACCGACTCGACTGGACCGACTGCCGACTGTGGCCGACTGTTGCATGCCGGTAGCTTGCTGGTTGCATACTCTGATTCTCGCATTGGCGGCGTTAAATAAGGATTTAATATAATATCGGAAAAAACTTTTTTCGCTTTATAAATAAGTTTGGAAATTTTTTGAAAGGAAATTCTGTTAATTCTTATCTTTTTCTATCCCCTCTTAAAATATTTGTACTTAGTCATAGTTAACCCTGTATATCAATATATCTGTAACATGGTGCTAGATTATTTTTTTTTGATAGAAAATTGCAATCCTTGAGAAATATTTTAGGTAAGTTTCAGTTTCCTGCAAAGTCTATCTAACGTGTTCCCGTGATGTACATTAGATAAATTTAACTAATTGTAAGGGTTATCCTAAAATATGAAATGTGTTTTTTTTCTGGGAAATGGGAAATCGGATCCATTGAGGTAAAGATTTTTTAATAATCTTTAATATTACTACGGAAGCTCACCTATAGGGCAATCCAACGAACTGTCAAATCACTTTAAAAATGGCGGCTGTGGACAAACAACTCGACATATGACAAGCAGAAATTTGTGATTTTGTGTAGAACTGTGTGTTTGGGTCATTATATTTTATACCTATTTCGAAATACCAAGGATAATTCAGACTATCATAATGGTTTTATTTTGTTGTGCGAGTCTGCCATGTATCTATGCATAAATAATTGTTAAAATCAAATTACGTACCTCTGTAATAGTTTACTAATTAATTATATATAACTGCCAATATTGTTATCAATATATTTTTTATTAATATTATATATAGTATTCTCCAGGACCCTGAATTGCTAGGGCTGGCGGGGGTGTATATACTACTAGTTGGAGAGAAAAAAGAACTTAGGTACCTATTTATAAATAATATATTTAAAACTTGTACACTGTATTTAATTTTTTCTTGAGTTAGATCTTGCTGTTTTATTGCACTAAGCCACATTTGCCGTCTTATATGAAAGTTCATTGAGATCAGTTCTGTCTATAATTCAATGCAGCAGGAATCCTAAAAAATCTAACTTGATCTTCTCGCAGTCCTCTACTCCAACAATTCATAACACAACAAAACAAAACCATTATGATTGTCTGAAAAATTTTTGTAATACCTTTATTTTGACGTTTTCCGGAATATTCCAGACTATATTCTATTTGTTTCTCGACACGTTCTTGAGATCGCAGAAACTTCCAGAACTCTAAAAACCTATATAAGCAGATCATTTTCGCCGAGTCAGTTTATATTGAGCAGTGGAACACGAATGATTGAAATGTCAAAGTAAAGCATTTGACAGTTGTGAATTTGTTGAAGGATATTTCTTGTATAATCAAGAGTGACAATAAAGTTGTTTGTCTACGTGACGTGTTTCCACGCTAACCCAATTTAGAGGTTACAGCATCAATCAAATAATAAAAAAATAACTATTAATTTCTATTAATATTTTCTCCTGAATTTTTTTTGTTCAGTTTTTTCTAATACTCTGTATTTTAATTACGTAGAAGGTAGTGTATAATAGAGTGAATAAATGTGTGCATATATTTTAACTGCAAGTAGGTACAGTGAACCACTTGTCAAAATTATACATACGGATGATCCAGTTCAAATGGATACAGCTCTGTAAAAATGGTATTTACGTTCCAATTTAGTTCCGATTTTGGTCAGAATATTAAAATTTGTTTTCTATTTTCAAGGCCTACTTCGAATTTTTTTTCACTGCCATATTTTACAAAAACTGTTTAGCGATTTTTTCTTCTACAGCACTGGATTCAGCATTCCCTAAAACGGTTATATACCAAATGTGATAAATAAATATTAATGATTATTTATTTAATTACCTACCTAATTATTATTAAACATTAATTATAATTTTTTACATTTAATGTGATTAATTATAACCGAAAAAATAATTTATCAGTTTTTCAATTAATTTTACAGAGTTTATATAATTTTACAAAATTATTATAAATGTAGGATGTAAATGTAGTCTTTATTAGAAATAATTAATCATTAATAATTATTTACCAAATTTGTTGTATAACCATTTTAGTGCATACTGTACTGCTGTAGTTAGATTTGAAGAAGAAAATATCGCTAAACAGTTTTTATAAAATTTGGCAGTGAAAAAAATGCATTCATTCAAAGTTGGTCTTGAAAATAGAAAACAAATTTTAATATTCTGCACCAATAGAGTTTTTACTGCTCCATTTAAAAAAAAACGAACTAAATCGGTTAATGTAGAATAAAAGATAAAACTTTAGTACTAATGGACCCAAAATTCACAAATTTTTTTGATAAAATAATATAATATCCAAATTCGCACTATTTCCCTATTTTCAAAGGTGCTTAACACTAATCTAAAATTAGTTTGGCAATTAAGTTCCGGTAATTTGTCAATGAAAAAACAAGCAAATTTAATTTCGCCAAAATTTTATTATCGACCTTCACAATAGTCTCCCTCTAACTCTACACAACGATTCCAACGTTGCTCCCACTATTGGAAGCACCCTTGGTAATCCTCCGCAGTTAACCCGTTCAGCGCCACGGTTACAGCTTCTTTGGCCTCCTGTACGCCGCCATGATGAGTTCCCTTGAGGTGCGACCTCATCTTAGGAAATCGCAGGGGGCAATATCGGGGCTATAGGGTGGGTGAGGCAACGTTGGAATGCATTTTTTTGCTAAAAACTCTTGCACAATGAACGAGGAATTGGCTGGCGTGTTGTCGTGGTGCAAGATCCAGCCGTTCTCGGCGAGTTCGGGTCGCACTCGGAAAACGCGGGCCCGCAGCCGTTCCAGGACGCCAACATAGAACTGTCGAGTCACTGTCTGGCCGGCAGGAACATATTCGCGATGAATAATGCCGTGGATATCGAAAAAAACGATCAACATTGCCTTCAGTCGTGACTTGGACATCCTCGCTTTCGTTGGCCGCTTTGCACCTTTTTCCACCCACTGCTGACTTTGTTTACGGGTCTCGGGGTCACACTCACATATCCAGGTCTCATCTCCAGTGATTACCCGACTCATCTAGTCTCTACCGTCGCTTTGAATGCGGGACAACAAATCGTCGCAGATCGATTTTCGCATGTCTTTCTGTTCACGGGTGAGAATTTTTGGCACCATCCTTGCCCAAATTTTCCGTATATTCATTTTTTCGTGTAGTTTCTTGAGAGCGCACGGATGCTTAGGCGCCGGTCAGACATGATCAGTGCACGCAAACGGTCAACATTCGTGTCAGCACGAGAGGTGACGGGAGCTCCTTCACGTGGATCGTCTAGCGATTCACGCCCCTCCTTGAACCGTTTTGTCCATTCAAACACGCGTGTTTTTGACATGTACTCGTCTCCATACACCACCTGCAATGTTCGAAAGATTCCCAAGGTTTTTTCACCAGATTTCACTACAAATTAAATCACAACACGTTGCTTGTCATTTGAGTCACTCATTTTCACGACGCCACTAAAAAAGTTACTTCCAAAAAATACACATCGACTTCAACCTTGGACTGAAACTAAGGCCCGACGCAAAATGAGACGCAGCTTAGTGAGGTGACGCAGCGTGACTTACGGCGAGTTTTTGTGAATCTAAGTAATAATACGAGGGTTGTCCGTAATTTAATAGTCTCTAATGTTTTTTCAAATAGTAAACATCTTTTTATTGCAAAACTAAGTACATCCTCTGAAAGCTTGGACTTTTAGCTATTTTTCAACGTAGTCCCCGTCACGATCAATGCATTTTTGTCGTTCTGGTCTATGATTTCCACAAAAAATGCTCCTCAAATTTGGTCAGTGACTCGTCCGAAACTGATGGACGCCCGCGGCCGGCCTCGTCATGCACGTTTGTACGACCGGCTGCGAACTCTACACCACATTTTTTGTGTCCATACACTTTTCTCCATACACATCGGTCAACTGACCCAGCGAGGCAGTGACCAGCCAGATTAGTGGTGGGGGAAGCAAGGAACACGGTGCTGTTGTCAGATTTAAGCTAGGGGAGCTTGTTGGAGACCTTAATTTACGGACAACCCTCGTAGTTATTCCGCATATTTCTTCGCAGCGTGACGTGACGCAGTTTTGGCACAACGTGATCCTGTGGAACGCAGTGTAGTTGCCACAGTTTTAGAAATCACGACGCGTGTTTGAAAACATGGAAAAAAATTAATCGAGACTGTGCGAATTCGACGAAGTTTTGTACGATACAAGCCATGTAGACTACGGTACCCGCGCTAGCAGTTTCCTCCCGCATAAAACTCGCTGTGACTCACGCTGCGTCTCATTTTGCGCCGGGCCTAAAAGGAAGGTCCCACTTCTAGAAAAATGTTGACGAACGATGCAGTGTTGCCAGTTTCCGAGTTATAACTAAATTCTCGGAACTTAATTGCCACACATCGTATAATGCCTCTTCCATCTCATTTCACGACATCACGACGTTATCAATATAAATAGGCGTTATATTGCAATCTAGTAGGTATAATGTACAAAACTAATTTAAAATTCGTGTTCAGTATCCTCGAATATAGGAGAGTAGGAACTACAAACTAGGAAGGTTTCCACCATATAATAATACTACTATATCACGGGTATCGGCTTAAAAATTGGTACACTGGAATATCTTTTTCAATTGTGCGAATTTTATAGAACTGCATATGCGCGAAGTGATGCGCTGTCCAATGAAAGTAAACTTTAAAAATAACACCGCCCACCTTCCCACCCCTTTGACAGTGGCTTATTTTAAATTTTGTTTTATAACTGTTAATATTGTATTTTCATCAAGACCTCCTAGTTTAGGAAATTTGTATTTTCCCAATCTATTTATGACAGCCAAATTAAAATAGCTAAAAGTTGTTAAATTGAATTGAAAACTTATACAAAGATGCTACAATTATGACTTGTGTTCACAGTAATCTTCAAATACTGGGACTGGGAAAGCTGTGTATTAACTTTGCAGCATCAGGTAAGTTTCTATTGTGTATCCGCGAGTGATGTTTGTTGAGGTGAAAAAATGTGGTTATATTTTGAGAACGAACGTTTCACATCAATTGAAGTAATACAGGCGTACTTAAAATAGCCTTTGAACTCACATAACGGATCTAAATATTCACTAATAGTATCATCACAAATTTGTCTACTATTTTTTCAGCAAACAAACAATATAAATATAGATTCATTCAAATGTATTTCGCGGCTGACCAAATACTAGCGTATCTTTGACATTAAATATGCACAATGAATAAGGACAAAAATCAAGTGAAGTAAAAATTTATACTATCATTAGTAAAACATTCTTCACATTTAAGAGAAGATATACAAAAACGAATGCAAAACATAAATTAAGATGGTTGCCATCGGAGTAAATCCGTGATTTTTTTCACGCGCCAGAACCTGTCTTTTTTGTTGGCCGTGCATTCGGAAATAGTGACGTAAAAATCGAATTACAAACTATTCACATGAATTATAGCAGCTTACATGACGCCATCAAAAGACTACAAAACAGTGCTTTGTCATTCGCGGACTCAGTGCAAACAATGGACGGAATGAATGAAAGTAAATAGCTTGCTGAACACTAGAATTGATGCCAAAAATGACCTCATTAGGGAAAAGTTTGCAAGTATGTTACAGAAAAACGGCAGTTTTACTCGATTAAGACAAATTTGTGATGATACTATTAGTGAATATTCTAATCCATTATATGAGTTTAAATAC